>OX276336.1:125393647-127793647 GCA_946251815.1 Dasysyrphus albostriatus | reverse complement strand
TCGCGATCGGTGCTGAATTGTCAAGTAATTAAGCGGCAGGCGGGCAATTTGTAAGAATTATGGCAAATTGACGAAAAGAAAATTAAACTCTTCACTACATGACTTTTCGGTAAAAGCCTGAATGCGTTCACTTTTTCCCGCGAGAAACAAAATTCCAAAAAAAAAAAAAAACAACGCATCATGCATTCAAAGCATCTCAATGAGCGATCGTGACCCAAATTATTCATTTAAATTATGAAAGGTAATTTTGCGCCGGAAAAAAAAAAAACATTTCTTCCTGCCTCCTTGTGGTTATGATCATTGTATTAAGGCTGAGGAAGACATATATTTTACTTCTTTCTTTTTTGTTGTTTTTTTTTTTTTGTCGAAAACCTGTGGGGTATGACAAATCACCATGATCGTGATTGGTAGAGAATTGGATGCCATATACAATGCCCTCCGTGATTTCGCATTTTGGTCGTCGTTGTTGGGCGGATGAATGTCTATACAACAACTACATATACCGCATCTTTGAAATGAGCTAATCACACGTTATTGAAGATTCTCAAGACATTGCGGTTTTTTCTTTTTAACTCCGCAAGGGACATTAATCATGCCTCATAGGTATAAGCATCAGTTTGGATTATTTGCATTCAAACAATTTGTATGGAATTTTTGATAAGTTTTGTATGAATTTTGACAGATTACTTGAAGGCAGTTAATATGGTTTGGCGCTTTTTTTTTGTTTGCAAACCAAAAACAATTTCTCGATAGATTTATAGGGCAACTTCATGGTTCAGAGTTAATGGTTTATCAAATTCTAACAAATTTCTTCTTATAAAAAGAAATAATAAGAAGATAATGTTTATTAAAAGGCATTTTTTGGGATATTTTATGAGATTTTTAGGAAATTTGCCCAGAGATTGGATGCAGTTCTAAGACGGCTGAACTCAAATATTTCCCTTTTTTTCTGTCGGAGTCTATGATCTGCTTCTTTGTCCTGGAAGATTTCCCTACCCCTTCGAAAAAATGCATGCATGCCATTGTAGCCCAGCATTAACTTGATGTGCAAAACCACCTCTACAGATCAAATAAAATTCAAAAAACCATAATTTTATTTGATTGGACCTTGTAAAACTCAATTAAATTTTCAAGAACACGCACTACAGCTCCTGGTCAATGTAAATTAATAATAATCAAGTTTAGGAATCAGGTTTAATTTTAATAGGTAGGTACCCTCTCTCTTACACTAACTTATTACCTACTAGTTTTAATTTCATTGAAAACATGTCTCTCTTGTTAAAAAGAAAATAAATAAATTCCAAAGCACTTGCAGTCCAAAAGTAAGTAGATATCCAATAAACAAGAAAATTAAATACCTTAAAGACTTTAGTTAGTAACAATCAACTCCTTGAGCTCATACGTACTCTTCTCAACCCCTTATAGCTTATTCATATGACGCACATGCTTCAAACACAACAAACAACAACAACAACAACTAAAACTTAACAAGTATCATACCTAAGCTCTGCACTTAATAATGATGTATTGAATTATCAGTCCCTGTCATCCTGATTGCAGCACGTAAGCCAAAATGCGTGGCATACAACATTTAACAAACATGTTACAATGATGGAACCTCTTCTGTAGTATGTACTGTACATGGGAAGGATGTAATGTTTGTTTCTTTTGCGTCAGTAGGCCGAGCGCCGCCGCTGAGTGTCTATGCTATAATAATGGACACAACACCGAACGACACACGCATGATCACTTACTAGTTGGGGAAGGGAAAGTGTTGTTTTTGGTCTTTAGTGCGTATGCGCAAGTTTTTTTTGTGTATCTATCATTTGAAATTAGAAAAGTGATGCCAAATAACAGGGATTTTTAAATATTTTTTTTATGTTTTATGACAAGTGTAGAATGTGTTTTTATAGGCAATACACGAGTAGATACTACAAAAAATATAACACAAAGCAACACATTTTGCCTTGGAGTGATATTTTGTATGCGATGTAACTTATCTTACAGATTTTGATGCAATGTTATAATATTTTTTTTATATTTTCTTATCTTCTTTCTTAAATATTTAATGCTTGGAATATCTTTGAAAGAAATACAAGAGTTTTTCACTATCATTATAAATCAGTCAGGAAACCAAATTCCGTGCACTTCTTTTATGATTGGAATTCATTCTATATACACTAAATCATAGTACATACTTTCTCGTGAGGTGAACAATGGCCAGTGGAGAAAGTGATTTTTTTGAAATTTTTCACTGGTATCTACAGACTTGCGAATGTATTGAGAACGTTTGTCGTTTAAAACCATAATGCCTCAAATGACTAGTAATCGAACTGTCAACTGTTCACCAAAAGTTCCATACATTTTGCACGGGAATTGCATGTGAACGAAAACTCTACACACACAGCTTCACGAACAAAATGAAATTTTGTATGGATTCAAATATAAAAATTAATTCAATTCACATAAATTTAAAAATTTAAAAATACAGATATTACATTTTTAAGAGCATTTGAAGAGCAAGAAGATTGATCGCCCGGCGTGTTTGATTTTGAACTATATAATAAGGAAGGATGAAAATACATCAAAAAAGTTTAAAATTTGCGGTTTTATACTTCTCTAGAAAAAGGCGATTTTAGGGCAATTTGATATCATTTGGATCAAAATAAAGATTTTCCATCAAAACATAGTTTTTCTATCATCTGTCAAGTTATCAACTGTCAAATTATATAAAGGTTTAAAGGATTAAAAAACCTTTAGAATTCTAAAATTTTGAAGTTTTTCTCACTTCTCCGGAAAAAAAGTGATTTTAGGGCAATTGGTTGACATTTGGATCAAAATTTACGTTTTCCGTCAAAATAACATAGCTGATTCTAAATCGGTTTAATCAAGTTTAGAGATCAGTTTAAGTTTTGTATTGAAAAAATATTTTTCTTATCTGTATGTGGCCCTTTTGTACCCTTCCCCATTAGCTACGCCACTGACTTATTTAAAACAGCGGTTCTATTTGTTATATTCTCATTCTTATGTCATCATTTTCTTTACGCATTTTAAATTTTATTTACCACATGGGATGATTTTAGTTTATAAAAAGTGAACAATACATAAAACGTCAAAATTTCTCCGGAAAAAGAATGCTCGTAGCATTATTAAGTGGAGAACTTCTTCTATCTTTTCACGTTCAGTGGTTACTGTCAAATTTTGCTGTGGAGCTAGATACTGCTTGGAAAAAAATCCAAGGTAAAATTTGTCCTCGGAAAATTTTTACATGGAAAATAAATTTTGTCTTGATCGGGGATTAATTTTTTGTAATCGTGTTAAAAATGGCGCCCAATAAGTGGAAAATAGTTGAATGAAGAAAACTTGTAAGCTATTTGCAAAATGTTTATGGTCAAAATAACGATTGATTTTATCAATTATAGGTGTTAAATAGGCGCTCCTCCGGGCGAAATGTCACTGTTTCCACTTTCCCGGAATATGTTTTTATTTGAGTAATGGGTGTAACCTCCACTTTTTTTGTACAGTTTTTAATATTATTAACATGAAGGAAATGCAAAATGCATGATGTGAAAATAAGTTGCAGGTTTTTTCGTATTCAAAGTATTAATAATTATCAAGAAAGTGAAAATCCTTTTGATATCAAAAAAAATATATTCCCGAAAAGTGGCGACACTGACATTTTGACCAATGGTGCTTCTACTTAACGTTAATCTTCAAAGACGTCCACCGCAATTTTTTATGTTTAAAATAATTACTAAAAAAGTGGAAGTCTCAACCATTGCCAAAAAAAAAGTATGTTCTCAAATAGATAGTTGATGCAATACTGACATTTTTCCCAAGGGCGTGTCTATCTACACTTCTTTTTTAAGATATCAGCCGTTATTTTTCAAAAATATGTTTGGCATCTTTAGGCATGTTCGCAACTTTTGTTCATGTAAAAAAAAATATTAAAATACAAAAAAAATTAAAAACAAGTTGCCGAATAGTGGCAACACTGAAATCTTACCCAGCCGTGCGTATAGTTTCTTAAGACTTCGATTATTATTTTGATCATGAAAATCTTCCAAGTAATTTACGGTTTTTTTTTATATTACCATTTTTTACAGATTGGGCGATATTTTTTGAAAATGGTGTCCAAGTGGCAGGATTACAAAAATGACAATAAAATAAATAAATTATATCTTTTGGATGTCAAAAATAAATCCCCACAAAAAGCGCAGGGATTTCATTTTCCTGATCAGGTCGACCGCACTACAGATTGGGCGCCATTTTTAAATGCTGTCAAAGCAACAGGAATATAAAAATTTCTCCCAAGTTTAATTCTATTCTTAATATGTAATAATTGAGTTTAATCATCAAAAAAGGCCCACCTCGCTCAAAAAGTTCACGGGGCTGGGTCCCCTAACCGGAATTTTATTTTGTTCATTTTTATTTCTCCCAGTAAATTGTTTTTTGTTTACTCTGAGAGATTGTTTGTCTATTTTCGAGATTTATTTCGTCAACCGGATATCTCAATACTATCTGAGTAGGATGCTGTAAGTCAGAAAAATGCACAGAAATGAGCGAGGGAGGGTTCATGTTCTCATGGTTTTCATGGTTAAAAATTTAATTACAATGTGAGTTTCACAGCGCATAGTGTTTTTTTTTTTACTAGAAAAATATCTACTTCAGTATAATTTTTGTCTCGAATATCTGAAAACCACACATTCCAAGGCTTTGGTCTTCACTTGATCACTTATTCAACATCTGATAAGGTTTTAAGAGATCTTAAATTGACGATTCTTTAATAAGAAAAGAAAAGAACATCGTGTCTCTAGTTCCCGAGTCCAAGCTCACAGGGTAAAAATGGGATGTTACCAATGTGGGTCACACCGGCCTTTTTTGTCATTTTAATTATTTATTATGTTTTATCTAGTATTTTCAGATCTCTCAAATTCACCAGTTTATTCGAAATTGACAGATAACAGGGTTGCCGAGGAATATATATATCGTATGAGGAATTTTTAATTATATTAGAATTGACTACACTAAATTAGATAATTATGTTACAAATAACTATACATTTATAAAAAAAACAACATTACATATACAACAATGGTAATTATAATTATAAATTATATTTGGCAACACTAACTACTATTTTCATTTGTAACCTAAGAAAATGCACCTTAATATTGATACAGATTTATGGTGACAATTTTGCGTTTATAGTTTATACGCATTCGATGACCATCGTGTCGTCGCGTCGTCGTTGTCCATCTATACTACATATTTAGCCAATTTAAGTATACTGGTTACAACAGACAGCCGCGAAAACAAAGTTACAAAAATTAAACATTTGAGCTCATGGACTCATGGTAAGTCTTAATTGTGGACAGTATGAGGAGGAAATGCTTGAGGCAAAATTATATTGCAACCATGTCACACTATATGCGACGTAGTTTGTATCTATAGCTCTCTTTTAAACCTATATCTTATACCAGCCGACGACGACGAAGCAAACCCCTCTTTCTATGGCAAAGCCCAAGAGCTGTCATGACTTAAGCACAATAATGACATATTAGGATTATAAATTGGTAATGTAATTGAATATGGATTAGTTTTGGATATAAATTTTGAAAAGTCATTCAAGGCGTGTTGTATAGTTAGCGCGCAGTTTTGGATATTCTCTTAACAGCTTTTTGGATTGGTTTCGAGAGTAGCAATATATAGGTACGTGAAGTCGATTGGTGTTTAATAAAAATCGTACTAATTGTGAACTTATGCAATTTGAAAACATTTTGGCATGTGCCACACTTGTTTAAGACACAATATTATGCACTGTCCATATAGTGAGTTTTTGAGATTTTAGACAAATTAATAAACTAAAAGACATGAGACTAGGTAAGGCTGGTATATACGGAGTAAAAAGGCTCTCGAAATGTCAGAAGTACGCAAGTGGTTTATTTGGTAAACTGACACAAAGATTTTTCTGTCAGATGAAGTAGTTTTTGGTGTTCTTATAAGAGGGATTATGTCTAGACGAGATATAAGATATTAGTGAAGTCTGAAAATATCCCAAACTAGTTTTGTGTTAATTCATTAGCTTGTTTATATTAAGTTTTTATCAGTTCGATTTCAAACTTATTTTGTGAAAATCATGAGTTGCGAACCATACAAATTAGGATTTGTATCAGGAGATACAATTATGGCATGTTTATTGCTAAAGTAAGTATATTCTTTTTCTTTGCTTAGAAAGATTTCAGTAAATCTTTCCCAAAATCCAACCAGGTTCCATAATTGTCGTTCGAAGCTTTTAGGAAAATCTGGGGAACTTTACTGCTTTCCTGTTCTATTTATTATGAACTCCACAACAGGGAATGAATGGTATGATTACCTCGTGGTATATTGATTAGTGTTTTGGACTGTCATGCCGCAGGTCCGGGTTGAATTCCCAGCCACTGCCACCTAAAAAGAGAAATGCTTTTCCCGAGGTACTGACTCTTGCGAGGAACTGGCAAATCATCCAAGAGTGTACTTGTGATGAATAGGTGCTTCTCATCTACCCGTTCGGACTCGGCAAAAAATTGTAGGTTCCCACCATTCCTGCCAACAACACGCACACAGGAATGTTTGAGAGTTGTAAGTCACTAGGTCCTGGTTCTCCACTAGTTGTTGCGCCACCAAGTTTATATTTTCATGATTACGTTAAGGAATGCAATCTTTTATGAATGCAATCTTCTATGAGTTAAATTAAAAGATTTTCTTCATTGACTTCAAATTAAAAGAGTGACTTTAAATTCTGCTATCAATATTCATTTAACATTGTAGTGATTGCAATCATTTTTCCCTCAATCATTTTACAATAATCAATTGAATACCTATAATCTTGTGAGAATTCACTCGTTCTTTGCATACACTTGCATTCTCTACAATCATTTGCGTTCATTTTGTATCTTTTGAATTCCGTAATCTTTTAAATCTCATTAAATTTTGAACCAAACTTGTTAATTGGCTTTTTATTAAAATTGAGAGTTGTACCTAAGAACCTAAATAGTCAGTTCAAACCATAGAATATTGTTAATACTAACAATTCTAAAACTCAGCTTTGACATACAGAAAAATTATCGAATAAAGGAAAACAATTTAAGACGGATGAAATAATTTAGAGAATGCAAAATATTTCAAGATACAAAATACAAAAAAAAATATGAAAAGAATGCAAAAAACGCAAATGAATCCAAATGAATGCAAAGAATTTATGGATTCCAAAAAGATTGCATTCATAAAAGATTCTTTTACATTCTTTTTCTTACATAAGTATCGAGATTTTGGTTTGGTTCTGATTAAAAAATGACCCGTTTCGGCCAGTTCATGTGCCATTTCATTTCCATACATCTATGTGGGTCACGGTTTTTTGGACCCATTGAAGAGTAACTGTGTTGATTGCGCCGAGAAATTTCAAATCATTGCAGCAAATGTCAACAAGTTCCGGTGTTGTGACGGTTAAGGAAATGGCTTTTATTGCCACGTGACTTTCAACGAAAATATGAATGTTGCCATGGGGTTGGACTGTAATTTACATGTGGCAAGACTCTTTATGGACCAGAAGAGTAGAGTTGGGAGGTAATGATACAAAATTAGTTCAATTTCAATTACTTGCAATTGAAATTTTCGACCAATTTTAAACTACTTGTTAAATGTAATTGTAGATTATCAATTACTTGTAATTCAATTAAATAAATGTCATTAAAAACAAAATTAATCATTGGAAAATTTGTAATGATTAATTATTTTTGGTAATTATTCCACAACATTTTATTAATTCATTGTTTTTGTCAATTACATCTGTACGGCTGTTGTTTTAAACTAACAATTATATATTTAATTGCCTTTCATCAGGTTTTTAATTGACTTTAAAATAATCTACTTTTGAAAATTATTAAATTATTAATAGTAAAGTGAGCAACTTTCTCTTTGCATTTTTTGTTTATATGTACTAGTAATTAGAATACCTGTGTTTTACTTTTCATATTCATATAATAATGTTTAATTAACAAAAACATAAAATGAATTACAATTCAAGAAATCAATTATCTTAAATGTAATTAACACAGTATCTTCCTTCAGATACTTCCAGGAACGCATAACTATTTCCCATTACATTTTTTTTTTATTACAAATTACAAGTAATGGAAAGGTGTGTCTTTTCGATTACAATTAATAATAATATATTACAAAAATTAATCATTATTTCCCAATTCTAATTAAGAGCAAAAAATTGGGTTTTAAAATTTAAAATCTCACTTTCGCATAGCACGGGAAAAATATTTCATATTCAAAAACTCCCTTGCAACAAAAATGTCTCACAAAATAATTACCTTCCTCCAAATTTTTACAAATAAAAATGAAATTCCTCAAAAACAGTAAAATGGTATTCTTGTGAAACTGGTGTTAATACTGGATTTAACTTTCACGTGAACAAACAAAAATTTTTGTTGAAATATTTAAGTTGAAATTTTTTCTGGGGAAATTTTTGACTAAAAATTATTTTTTAGTCCGAAATAAGAAAATCATAAAAAAAAGTAACGGGTGACAAAACAAAAATAATTTATTTACAAATGTTAATTTTTTTTACGATAATGTAGGTAACTTTTCTTTACCTGTAAGGAAGTTTGTCAACAAATTTTTTTTAATTTCACGCTGAAGATTTTGTATAAACTTTTCATTTCCCCTCGAACTGTCTACAGTGTTTTTAAATATAACATTTTGACAGTCAATTCACTTTGGGTAATATAAAAGCTGTGAAATTGTGAATTCAAGAAGAAATGACATGTGAAAAAATTCCTCCTCAAATTCAGCTTCTTTTTTTACTTCAAATATTGGTATATTAACATCTTCATTTCATGAACTCCAGATACGACCATGACCATAACCATCTTATAAATCTGAGCTTTTCCCACACAACAAATATATCGTGAAAGACAGTTCATCGAACTATGCACTTTTCCACGCCCTGGCTTAGCATACACAATCGGTGCGATAACCCAACAAAACCATCATCTTTCTTAACAACTTGTCACTGATGTGCGTTCCTAAAAGGGACATGCAAATTGCATGTGTATTTATTTATTTTTTAATGGAAACATCTGCTTTGCATCAAGAATACAAACGTCGTAGCTAAGTCACAGAGTCAGATTCAGAGTCAGAGTGTCTATGTTTATAGTGTTGTTATAGTCCTGCTTTAAGTCCATTAAAGTCTCTAGTAAATTATGGCAAAACATAAACTTGCAACAGAAAGAACACTCACCTCATTAATTTCATCTTCAAGTGCACGCTGTCTTGTCAGCTCACGTAAACGTTCTCTTCGCTGCTCGGTAAGTTGTTCCAGACGTTTGGCAGCTCGGTCAACTTCATTGAATAACATCGTCACTTTGTTCAGTCTAATTGCGACATCGATGTTATTACTGCCGTTGTTGTTGTTGTTGCTGCTATTGCTGTTTGTTTGTGTTGTTGTATTTGTTGAATTGGTTTCTGTTGCTGTGGATGCGGTTAAGGTATCTCCAGTGATGGTTGTTGGATTGGGTTGTTTGCTCGGCGATGACGTCACCGACGATTTGGTATAACTATTTCTACTACTATTATAACTACTACTACTACTACTGCTGTTGTTGTTGTTGTTGTTGCTGATGATGCTGCTGCTATTCTCATTAGTGCTGCTATGGCTATAATTCAGCTTTTTGGCTAAGTCCTGTAATCGGGCCAACGTCACGGGAGCACGTTTCCTCAGATTGTGCAATTCAGAGTCCATTAGAGCCCGACTTAGAGCACGATGTTGCGCATAGAGCTGCCGACGTGTCGGCAGTCCTTGCTGATCGGAGGACCGTATTTCACCCATGGTGGTAACAAGACGTTGGCCTGCCGCTAAGCACTGATTCTGGAGCGGATCGATTAGTGTGAATATTTCACGCCACTTCTTCTGGTCATGATGATGTAATCCAGCGCACTTTTTAGGGACTTGTTCAGCTGCAACGCTGTTCGTGACTTCATCGACGCTAATGAGTTTCACTGAGTGCTATTTTTTTTTTTTAAATGTGATGGTTTGTGCGCATGCGCCAAGCATAGATGGATGATCATGAAAAAAGATTTAGGAAAGAAGGAGATTCTAAAGCTTAAGCGTTTATGTTTTTTTTTTTTTTGTTTATGATAGAAAATATAGTCGAATTGAATTTCTTCTTCAAAACAAATGACTACAAATTAGGATAGACGGAACAAACTATCATCGAGAAACAGTTAGGAAGGCACAAAAAAAAAATGAGGAAAAAAACTCACCTTGTCATGGTCCCTATTTGTCAGCTTACTCAATAACAGGCTTCGATCCGTGCATACGGCAAGAATTTCACTGAACTGGAAATGCCTTGTTAGGAGCTTCAGACTGTTGCAAATTAATTCGATTGCATTCAGGTGGCTGGATTTCTCAATGCTGATTAGAATGGTAAATGCTGGTGGCGTTTGTGATGTTGTTGTGCTGCAAATATATTTATAAGAAGAGGTCAAAGGAGAAAGGTAAAAATACTTATTATATTTTTTTTCTGTTATTTGAATTTTAAATTAATGTTTTATTAAAATAAGCTGAGTATAATATGATTAAAGAGAGCCAAATGCAGTTGAAAAAAAAATCGAAGCAGTTTAAACATAAGCCAGTAGATCTTCATAAATGGTCAAATGAAAGCTTATACAGGAATGGAAGAGAAGCTTTCAAAGTTAAATGGTTTTTTTTTTATTTATGCATTTAGCGATTTCTCACAATCTAAAAAGTTCACGTTAATCTTTGTAACAAAAAAATTATAATTTTTTGTGAGATGTTCGTTCTTGTTGATTCTCATAATTCGAAATACCCTTTCCTTTGAATAATATTTTTATTCATTTAAAGTTGGTTGAAATTTTTTTAGCCACAGGATAAACACTTGAACAGACCTAAAAATAACTAACAACCTAAACAGTTGTCATTAAGTCTCAATGGAAACATTCCAATATATTTGTCTATTCGGATACTGCCAAAACGGCTGGATCAATTTTTTTAAATATCTAGTTTTTCATTAAGAGCGCTACAAAAGTTTTTTTTAAATAAAACAAAAACGGTTTTGGATATCAATGAAATTGATTATTCCTGTGAAAGTACGTTTGATGCCATTATGTATGGAACTTGATTTCTTTTGCATGGCCACCACGGGCTCGCTTGCAGAAGTCCAGCCGCTGAACCCAATTTTCAACGGTTTTCAAGCATAAATTGGCCGATACTGCTGCAATTTCACGTTCGATATTCGTACGAAGTTCATCAGTCGTGGCTGGCTTGTTGGCATAGACCATAGACTTGACGTAGCCTCACAGGAAATAGTCTAACGGCGTCAAAGCCCACGACCGAGGCAGCCAAGCGACTGGACCATTTCGTGAGATAACACGTTCTCCAAACTTGATTTTCAATAAATTGATTGTGACATTCGCTGTCTGGCTTGTGGCACCGTCCTGTTGGAACCACATGTCCTCTAAGTCCATATCATCCAATTGGGGCCAAAAATATTCGGTTATCATTGAACGGTAGCGATCCCCATTCACAGTAACGTGCCGGTCTTGATCATCACGGAAGAAGTACGGCCCAATGACGCCGCCGGCCCATAAACCACACCAAACCGAAATTTTTTCGGGATGCAATGATGACTCATGGAGTACGTTTGGATTGCTACCTGACCAATACCGCATATTTTGTTTATTGACGAGGCCATTGATGCAGAAATGAGCCGCATCGCTGAAGATAATTTTTCGATGAAAATCCGAAACATTTTCAAGTTGTTGCTCTGCCCAATTCACGAACATACGACGCTTCTGGTGGTCAAGCGGCTTCAGTTCTTGCGTCAATTTAATCTTGTAAGGATGTAGGCCAAGATCTTTTCGCAAAATTCACCACAACGACGTCACAGAGATGCCCAACGCTTGAGAACGACGTGTGAGAGACACATTTGGGCTTTCTGCAACTGAAGCCTCAGCGGCAGCAATATTCTCGACACTTCGGGCACTTCTTTGTCTCACTGGCACGGGAACATTTTGTACTGTGCCTGTGGATTCAAATTTGTCCACTAGACGCTCAATTGTTGATCTGCTAGGACAATTATGACGACCATAAATTGGACGTAGCGCTCTTAACGTTGAGGCCACTGACTCCGAATTTCGGTAGTAAATTTTAATAATTTTGACTCGTTGTTGGCTCGTATATCTTTCCATCATGAAATGGCAAACCTTACTGAAGAGAAATGTCAAAAGAGCGGAAAGAAATATGGCGTCGTTTGCTGTCCCTGTCGCTCTACTTTTGTAGCGTCCCTGTTGAGAACCCCTACTTCCGATTGCCAATTAAAATTAATTGGAACGAAATTCTTAGTTCAAATTCAAATTCAGTTTACTAACAGTAAAAAATATTCTGGTTCATGCTAAAAACCCATAAAAAGCTGCTTTTTGTCGTCTAAAATAAATTGTAGGGTAATCTGTGATTGACCGGTGGAACACAGCTTGTGCCAAGATTGACATTCTGCAGGAGAGATTTTTAAGAACGGTTTTCTCACGAAGAATTGACTAAGGTCACTAAAATACTGATATCTCACGCCTAAATACTTCCTGCTTTGGGATTTGGGGCTGTCGTAACAATCCGAGACAAGACCGAAACCAGACGAGACCGATACCGACACCGATACCGATCCAAGACTTTGTTATACGAGACCAAACAAGACTGAGTTATATGAGAGCAATACCGATACCGAGACGACACCAGATTTTTGTCGATTTTGATGATAACGAGACGATATTTACAAGAGTATCGTTTAGTTTGGTATCGTGGCCAGCCCTAGAAGCTCTATGCAACTTAACTCTTAGACGTTTACATAAGTAATGCCATTCAAACACATCTAGGCAGCATTGAAAGTTTTACACCCAGGCAAGGCTATGAAGAACTTTTGAATGACACGTTATATTCTATATTAAATGCCCTAAAAAATGTTCTTAGAACTAAAAAAAGAGTGAATGTTGGGTCCTTACTGAAAGACCCTCTTTACGGCTAACCCCGACTTATCTTAAAGCTGCTTCGATTAATAAAAAAATAAATGGCAACAAACTGTTTCTAGCCACAAATTTCTTTATTTAAAACTAGTCAATTTTGTACAGATATCTTGTCTTAATAAGTCGCTTTTGGGTAACATTCAGGGTCCAAAATTTATCTTGTCTTAAACATCTGCAGAGCAAAGTAACGAACTATCAAAAAAAATGGTTATTTAATAATCGCTAACAATTTAACTTTACACATTACAAAGCTCAAATTTTATTGAAAAAATTGAAGGTTTGTCCTTCAAAGGTGACAAAAATTTATTTTGATATCTGAGTCCGTCAGCAAAACTATGTCGACATCATTTGCCTGACCTTCATTTTACCACCTACCGTGTTTGTTTTTCTTTAATTTACTTAAATTCACTCATTTCATCACATCTAACCTTCAACGTCCTTCCAATTTAAAGGCAAAGGGTACATTCTTGAAAGTCTTTTTCGTGTGAGTTTATCTTTATGAGATAATAATTTAATAAAATATCTTAACCTCGAAATGCAAACGTTCCTCATCAACGTATAATATCTTTTTTCTGATGTGCATCTCACTATACCTACTTTAAAGACAAAAAAATCGCGTGCATCATCTTTTACTTTAGTGTGTCAAGTCGTAACCTCAAAGGTCGAGATGCTCATCAGCATCTTAAGCAAGACCTCTCTGCGCACATCATCACGGATAGGCCTGACGACTTCTACTTTTATAATTCATACTACTAGGTTTGGTATGTTGTGTGTGCGTGTTGTTGTTGTTTTTTTTTTATTTTTTATTTTACCAGTCCAATCGATTGACATAAATTTCTTTCCCATGTGAACCACGTTGCGATTGAAAAGATGCGCATGCGCGAATCCATTAACTCCATATAAAACTGAAACGTAGGAATGCTGACAAACCCTGCCCAGAGTTCAAATATTTGAGCACACACACACAAACCAAGTGCGAATGTGGGACATAAAATTTGTTGCAAAGTCTATAAAATGAAGCTGAAGTTGAAGCTGAAGCTTGTGAGCCATATACTTATTTTCCTCGAAATGGTTAACAACCAAAATCCTAATATCAGATAACTTAAGGAAATTGAAATGGTGCCGTTCACGTCGTCGTCGAGTAGCTATAGTTGCTGATGTCGTCGGTCTACTGCTAACTATGCTACTTTTAATTATGCTGAGTAGATTATATACGCTTGCGCCTGCGCAATTCCAGCCTCTGCCCCATTGCCGTCCAGTTTGTTTGGCTTATTTTTCTTTCAAGTCATCATCAGGCTTTAAACAGCGAATCCGTTTGACACACCATTGCGGCGACAATCGCGAGAAAAATGGCAAAGTTTAGATTGCGCGCGCAATTACCTAATTTCGAATTCGTATAAAAATTGTCCATGTACACGAAGATAAAAAAAAAAAACGATACAAAGCCAAAGCTGAAGCCAAAGTGTCTCTCTCTCTGTATCTACATATAAAATGATAGAGGGAGGGACTTAGGAAGGAAAAAGAGTCAACCAACATGTCGCCGCTGTGCTAAGATAAGGAATCTCGGGCCTGGTTTGACACAGTTGGCGACTTGAGAAGTAAATTAGTGATCGTGGATGTTAAATTGCCTAATGAGACAAAAATGGCAGGTAAATCAGAGTTTCAAGTAATTGGTTAAATGTTTTTGTAAGTTTTTACACGGATTAAGTTTGTTTTACTTTCGATAATGAAATGTCATGTAGATAGGAGGAATTTGTACCTCTACTTGCTTATACCTTTTCAGCTTATATGGTAATTGGCTGCATAAATTTAAGACGGTGAAAAATAATTGTCATTCCGAAAGAATAAGGAAAAACCATATCAAAAATCAAAAACGTATACATTTTTGTCAAGACTGGCAACACTCTCTAGCAGCTGTCAAAATGACACCGATGATAGAGGAAGATAGTTTTACAATGTCCCTTATTCAAATATCAGTTTTTACCCGGAAATGTCTTGAGACTTCAGTATCGCACACTATGCCTACTCAAAATTAACAACAACATCATTTGCCTTCATTTATTAGCATGTCATGACTTAGGTATACATTTTGCAACTTCCGAAACAAAAGACGAACACTTTTTAAACATAAATACCATCCAAACTCTTCCAGGAACTAGCGGATCAACAAGAAAACAAAATATATTCCAATATTCATCTCATGTACTGGACTCTGACACGACAGCTAACATCATAAGGCAAGACAAATCGTATCCTATATGTAAGTACTCGTATATCTGCTCGTATTGCTTCTTTTACCAAGAAGCTATAATCAGTACTCTGCAGATCAAATGTATAGAGAATAAGCGCTGCTGTTTAAGATCTATGATTAAAGAAGCTTCCCAGCATGTTTTACGAAAAAAAAATATATATCCATTCCTGATTCCCGACACACACAGGAGTGGTTTTAGTTTAGTGTCTAACACTTGTAATTCAGTTCAGTTGCAGTCGTTCGCAGAACATTACCGGAATACTAATCCCGTTTCGTAATATAAAACTAAACCTTCACCGTCAGTCTTCACCAGGAATTCACCACGTTGCTTATGAGCTGCCGTGTGGTGCGGTCGGTGTGTATACGAGAATATGGCAAATGACCTCATTTGCATAATGCCCCCTATCCATAATAGGTTGATTCTCATGATTAGCAATAGACCGATGAGTTTTCAGAGTGATTCAGAAACAACAAAAAGACGTGTCGACGCTCAATGAACAAGAACCAACTGACGACCGACGACGACGAGACGCAACGCACTCAAGCGTTCCTTTTTTTAAGAACTGAAGTTAAAAAGTGATCGATCAGTAATGCTTTCATCCTGCTTTCATCCAAAGGAGTGACTTGTTGAATTCTCGGGATAATTGGTCAATAAACTCGAATCCATTTGATAGTGCAAATGATTCATAAGCAGGGTTGTTATAGAGTTTTTTTATTTATTTATTTTTTTGTTGACTGAGCTAAAAGTTTTTAAAAAGAAATTCTTTATTTCAAGTTTTGATAAAAATTTTCAAATATCTCTTCTTTGCAGAATTTTCGATGTTATGAATTAAAACATTGAAAAAACATTTGCATTTTTGATTTTATCGAAAAAATAGATTTAAATTTTTGGGAAGAAAAATTTACTCTTTACAGTTGAATTTTGTTCATATTTTGAATATTTATGAAGCAAAATTATATTTGTATTTCTACATTGCTAAAAAGTATTATTTGACAAAAGCTTGATTTAAAAAACTCCCATTAAGAATATAGCGACAATCGAGTTCAATTTTAGTGGGATCTCTGACAGGGATTGATATTCAAAAGCTCGGATTTTATGTTACTGTATAACAAATTCAAGATTCAAGGATCTTTTCTCTGGAAAGGCAACACTTTACTATTTTTTTCCCGCTCGAAAGAAAAGCTTACATAACTTCCAGGGCCCTAGTAAATTACTATAGTAACCCTTGTTAGGCCCTTACTAATATGAATGTTAAACTTGTGAGGGCCTTGTTGAAAACAGGTTTACTTTTGCAGACAAGAATTAAGTTTTGTTTTAAGTTGAACGAAGTTCCTCTGAAATTGTTGAGTTGTATTCTCAGAACCTTTTCGAGCAGGTGTATAACTCTAATGTATACAAAAATTTCTAAGATGATTAGAGTGATTTACGAAAAAGTAAATTTTGTACCTGCATAAAATTTTGCAGAAAAGAAATTAAAAACTAAAATTAATTGTTAAAACTGATTTCGGAAAAATTGATTTATAGATTTTTAAAAACCGTAGTGACATTTTTTTTTTTTTAAATTACAATAAGTAGTATTCTTTTGTTGAGCTTCTCACGTTTAAACA
Organism: Dasysyrphus albostriatus; assembly: GCA_946251815.1. NCBI lineage: Eukaryota > Metazoa > Arthropoda > Insecta > Diptera > Syrphidae > Dasysyrphus > Dasysyrphus albostriatus. The sequence goes on along the minus strand of OX276336.1, from coordinate 127,776,705 downwards.
TATACATATTTTCGAGAAAGTTTTAAACTAAACAAGAATTATTTCCATTGAAGAATTGTTAGCAACATTTTTTTGGTGAAATTGTTTCCTATAAAAAAATATGATATTTCCTTACTACTCGTAGCATCAGACAAAATTGTATAAAATTCATTTTAGTCGTTTCTGAGAAAAATTGTATGTAGTCCTTTTTAAGAAGAATTAGATTTCTTACAAAGTTTTTTAAACAGGTATAGTTTTTTTTTTTTAAATAAAAGAAAGCAGTTTTCTCGAAGTATTAGGAAAATTCTATTTAAAGTGATAAATATCGAATTTGATAAAAAAAATCGACCCAGTCGAATTATTGAGTTTTTAACAACACTTTTTTTAACCAAAAAATATTTTTTTTTAAATTTTGGTAAGAAAACAATTCGACATAATATTTTTGAGAGCTTCTGTATTAAAAATAAAATTAAAAAAGGTTTTGCAAAAGGACCTTGAAATTATGAAAGAAAAATGTTTAAAAGCAGAAAATATTAAATTTAAATTAGCTTAAATAACTCCTTTTTTAAATTTTTTAAAGTAGTTGTCATCTAATTTTCTATATATGAAATTCTTTAAACTTTTTTCAGGGCGAATTTTGGTAAGCGAATTTTGAAAATGTATTTATGTGCTTACAAAAACAAAATTTCAAAAAAATTCTCAACCCGTTTTTGAAATATCGAATTTTCAAAAAAAAAAATTCAAACTTTTTTTTAATTATTTGTATTTTTTTTATATGCAATATTATATAATCTTATTTGAAATTTATATATGAAGAAAAAAACAATCTAAATCCTTTCAGCCGATAGTGAGAACATTTAAATTAATGTACATTAGCGTGGTCCTTATTGGACGTAGTCTTGGATAGGCCTCATTCGATTCAAAACAATGAAAAACAATGTCCCTATTTTTTTCTGATTTTTATTTCACCCCCCTAGTCTCACTTTTTTCACTTTAAGGTATTAATTATGGGTAAGGGAGTATCCTTATAAAACGCGAAAATAAATCAGAATGCATAGATTGGATTCAAACGAGAAAAAAAATTGTATTGGAGGGGGAGTCTATTTCCCCCCGTTCAGACGGGAAGGGTAACTTTCTAGAAATTTGTCCAAAAACAGAAAAAAAATTATTTAGAAAAAACGAGAGCACTAACAATGTCACGTTTAACTTTTTTTAAATTCACAATTCCATTCTATAATATTCTTCCTGAATAAAGTTTTTATTTCAAATAGATTTTGAAAAAATAATTTTAATCTTAAGAATTTATGATTTTTGTTTTTTTAATTTTTAAGCTTGAAAATTATTTTCTCAAAAATTATTTGCAATAAAAACTTTATAGGAAACATATTATAAAATGGAAACGTGTGTTGTGTCTCCTCCCATACCTACCAGAGGAAGTCGTCGTGCGTTGAACTCAGCACACTTCAATTGTGTTGTTCACTTTGATTGTCAATTCGGTATCATCTTACGGATATTGTTTTGGGTCAATCAAAGTGCAATCATACAATAGTTGAATTGTGCTGACTCTTTAAACGTGCCGACGATTATCCACTGCGAATGTTCTGGCTCGCGACCACCGAAATGACACGACAGAGAGTCTTGAATTGTACTTCGTGTGTTTCACTTCGGAAAAGATAAATATAACATTGGCGCAGCCGGTTCGCGAATCTACCGCGACCTTTTAGATTAAAGAAATAGTAAATAAAGTACAAAAAGATAAAAAAAAAAAATATTTAAAAAAAAAAAAAACCGCAAGTGACGAGTGACGAGTGTACTGTGTAGTGCTAAGTAAAAATAAATACAAAAACGAAAAAACAAAACAAAAAAACACTGCAAAATTGTGTTTGAGAATAAAATAAGTTTCACCAAAAAAAAAAACAACGCAAACAACGCCAACGAAACCAGGTGAGTATATGAAGGTATCTATAAAAAAAGTTACATATACATATATTTAGTGTACTCTTTTGAATTTTATTTTTCTTATTGAGGTAGGTCAGATCAGTTTAGATTCTATTTAATTTTTGTTTGTCATTATTGAAAAATTGAGTTTTATTTATTGGTGTTAAGTTAATGGCCAAAAAGCAAATAGAGGCGCAACTTAATGATCTAATTGAGGAGTCAGAGTTTTTGAAAAGAGAAAAGAAAGAAAACCAACGGCAGTTAAGGTTGTTGAACGATTTTCTTCTTTCAGAGCTAAGGGAAATTTTGAACCCTGAGGTTTATAGACTAGTCGGTTCTGAATTCAGCTCTCGGTGGGGTAAATTTACGCGTGTGGAAGCTACAGACGCTATTCTTACGGAATACGTAAATTCAGTCCACGAGTTAATAAAAAAACACACCAGAGAGACAGAAGAACTTACCAAACAGCTAGAAAAAAGTGAGCTTTGTCGTAGAGAAGCTGAAAAACGACTTTGGCAAGCGACAGAAGAAGCCGATCAAGAAATAGACCAGCTAACTATTGAATTGAACAAAAGCTTGTCAGCTCAAAGGGAGCTTAGAAAAGAAAAAGGTTCAACATCAACTTTAGCGGGTAGTTCAAGAAACTTACTTCCATTGCTCTGTACTCCTCAGCATACTTCTACACCAAAAACATCTCTGGTTAGAAATTCGGTGGACACAGGAGTTCAAACCACAGCAGTAGAGGTAGTTAGATCCGCCAACAAATCACGATCAACTCAAACAGATCAAACAACACAAAAGTTTTGGCCAATATGTCTTTAGAAAATATAACTAAAATTGTTTCAAGATTAGTTCCCATTTTTTCCGGGGAAAGGAATCATGAACTCTCGCGTAGAGTCCATGAGTTCCTAAATGCTTGCGATCTGGCATTAAGAATGGTTAAGGCAGAGGAGGAAGAGATTTTAGTGTCTCTTATTTCAACACGGTTAGTGGGTGATGCGTTTGAATTAACTCGTTCAAACTCGATCAAAACAATTGCAGATTTGGCAAAACTGTTTAAAGACAATTATTTAGTGCCAAAAACACTGGACAACGTGTTGAACGAGTTGAAGCAATGCCGTCAACAGCTAGGGGAAGACTTTAAAGCTTTCTCGAGGCGTCTAGCGAAATTGCAAACTACGTCGCATGAAATAATTGACTCTAGGTATAAGGCAGAAGAGTCGGTTGGTCTGAAAAAGGAAGTTGCCAACATGACTTTGACTACATTTAAAATAGGACTGGTCGATCCAGCTCTTCGCCAGTTTATGCTAGGCAGCAAAAGCAGCAACCTCAATGAAATAACTGAGGAAGCTCTGAAAACTTATATGCTTATCCAGCCTAACGCGATGAGTAGCATGGGACTTGGAACGACAGCAAACGTACCATTTCCTTTGGACTATACCAGTTCTATGAATCAAAATCCTGCCATTTATCAAGCCACACTGAACAATAGTCTAAACAACGCATACTCATCTTTATCTACCCTATCTCAGCCCCAACCTTCTAGTATGTACACAACCACATACCCACATACACTTATCCAGCAAACAGTTCCCCATCTCGTTCAAAATTATAATCCACAAATTCAATCATATTTCCAAACACCTACACCACAATTCACTTCGCCACCTACACCACAATTCACTTCACAACTTCAAGACTCCCCCCACTCTAGCAATAGACAGCCAACTGGGTCTGCAAATTCATTTGCAATAACATGTGGATTCTGTGGAAAGCAAAACCACACCTATGTTGACTGTGCTATTCGAAAAAGGACACCATACTGCGACACTTGCGAGGACTATGGGCATAGTCAGCACAGTTGTAGCCGCTCACAAATACGAGTGACCCAGACAACAAGACAAAAGCCTAGAGTCAAATGCAAGTGGTGTTCTAGGGTGGGGCATGTGGAGGACGATTGTTTCTCTAAGAGGAATTACCTCAAAGACCAATCGGGAAACGCCCAGGGGGCCAATTTAAATCACTAAATTGTGCCCCAAAAAATGCGCCCTCCACAAAATCAACTACAAAAAAGAAAATAACGAAAAACAAAAAAAGCAATGTAGACGAATTAAAGCCATCAGCGCCTGTATTAAACGATCGGCAAAAAGAAAAAAGAACACGAAACGTTGACTCGAAGGAGTTAAATTTCTTTACTTTTGAGTCGATTCGTAACACGAAGCAGAAATCAAGGCCACCAGTTTCTGGGACAAATATAAACCTAGGTCAGTTTGGTCTCTTATTTCTGATTTTTAATCTTCGTTTCGTTTGGAGTAAGTGCTATTCAAAGGTAAAATTCGTTTATAACTTTTTGCATGATTATTTTAAGTGTTTTGTTTTGAAGTGTTTTAACCAGTATGCTTTGCCAAGAAATAAGAAAAAAATATTGTATGCATTTAGGAATCTTCGTAGGCATGATGTGTTCGTCGAGCTGCCTATGTCAACGGCCAAGTCCGAAAAGGTACTTCTTCTGGTCGACACAGGAGCAGACTCGAGCTTACTAAAAAGAAGTTCATTAAAAAATGCGACCAATATAAAAATAAATGAAACAAAGCAACTGGGTGGTGTTTTCGGTGGAGTAGGTATGACATTGGGAACAATTAAAACCAATTTACTTTTTCCTAGAAAATTTTGGACTAAGTGGAATGTGGTAGATGGACTAGAAGACATACCTGCTGATGGTATACTGGGTCGTGATATCCTTTGGAATCACACAATCATCGACGCGGTTTCCAAAAGAATACAATTTTTGGATGGAAAAAAAGAAGTTTTAATTGATCTCCCCCTCAAATGCTTGCCAACGAGTTCTCTTACTATTTCTTCATTGAACGTTGTGAAGTGTAAGATTGGAGCTCGTACCCAAACTATTGTGAAAATAAAAATTCCTAACTCCAAGTCAAATGAATTCCTGATACATTCACAGGAAATTGATAATGGAATTTATTTAGGAAACACAATAGTTAAGGCAAACGACAGTTACGTCCATGTCCCTGTTTTGAACAGCACAACAGAGGAATATTTCATGGATACAAGCTTCATACCTACACACTCAAATTTTAAAAATTACAAAATCATAAATAATAATCCGGGGACGAAAATATATGCGAATTTTCAACAGATTCACATTAAAGAACGGGAAAATGACCTTCTATCTTCACTTAAATTAGATCATAACTTAACCAAGCAAGAACAAAAATCCATAGAAGATTTATGCATTAAGTTTAATGATGTATTTCTACTAAAAGGTGATCGTTTAAGCTATACACCCGTGTTAGCCCACAACATACCAACCAAATCCGACCAAGCACCAATTAATACCAAGCAATACAGAACTCCGCAGGTTCATAAACAGGAAATTGAAAGGCAAGTGCAAGAAATGCTTGACCATGATATAATTTCAGAAAGTAAATCCCCTTGGAATTCACCATTGCTCATTGTGCCCAAGAAAATGGTTGATGGTCAAAAACGGTGGAGGGTGGTTGTTGACTTCAGAAAACTAAATGAAGTCACAATCAAAGATGCATTTCCCCTTCCTAGAATAGAAGAAATACTTGATCAGTTGGGACATTGTCAGTTTTTCACCACATTAGATTTGGCAAGCGGCTATCATCAGGTGTTGATCGATCCAGCCGATAGAGCAAAAACTGCGTTTAGCACCAGTACAGGACATTACGAGTTCAACAGAATGCCCTTTGGTCTAACCGGTGCTCCGGCAACATTTCAAAGGATTATGAATCACATTCTGACTGGGTTGCATGGAATTGATTGTTTCGTTTATCTAGATGATATTGTTGTCTATGGTAAAAATCTGGAACAACATAATCAAAAACTTTCTAAAGTCTTGGGAAAACTTAGGCAGCACAATCTCAAATTAAATACCGATAAATGTAACTTCCTACGGCGTGAAGTAACATATTTGGGACACGTATGCTCTGAAGCTGGTGCTTCACCCGACCCAGCTAAAACACAATGTGTTACAGATTTCCCCAGACCCAAAACAATAAAACAGGTGCAATCATTTCTGGGACTTACGAATTACTATAGAAAATTTATACCGCAATTCTCTAAAATAGCAGCCCCAATAACAAAGCTGCTGCGTAAAGAAAATAGTTTCGAATGGTCTCCAGATTGTGAGAAATCATTTAAGTTCCTCAAGGAAGCGATTTCCTCACCACCTGTTCTCATCTATCCAGATTTCACACAACCGTTTATCCTGACTACCGATGCCAGCAACGAAGCTCTGGGAGCCGTTTTGTCTCAGGGCAAAGTGGGTGAGGATAAGCCTATTGCGTATGCTAGCCGTTCGCTGAACAATTCTGAAAAAAATTACTCTACGATAGAAAAGGAATTGCTTGCCGTAGTTTGGGCGTGTAAACACTTCCGAACATATCTTTTAGGTAGACCATTTACAATTTTTACAGACCATCGTCCTCTTATAGGAGTATTTAATGTAAAGGATCCAACCACAAGACTTATTCGATTCCATCATAAGTTGTCTGAATACGATTATAAAATCATTTATAAGCCTGGAAAAACCAACTGCAATGCAGATGCGTTAAGCAGGATACATAAAGATAATGATTGTATCAAAATTGTACAGACAAGGAGTAAGGCCAAAAAGAATAGAGAAGTTCCTAATATTACAAACAACATAAATATTAAAAACGACGTCGTAAGACAAAATGGTAAGAAAGGTAAGAACAATCAAAGAAATAGAAATAACTTCCAAATTCTTGAAAATCCTGAAGACATACAAACAGTCCTTCGTGATTTCCACAACTCCGCACTAGGAGGGCATCAGGGGATGATAAAAACTTCTGCACGGATTCGTCGTCAGTTTAGATGGAAAGGCATGAAGAAAGACATTGCAAATTACATCAGGAATTGTGACAAATGCCAAAAGAATAAGTCAGGGAAAATGACCAGAATGCCAATGGTATTGACAGATACCCCATGTTTTCCGTTCGAAAAGGTATACATGGACATGGTCGGCGTTCTTCCACTGACGTATTCAGGCAATAGATATATTTTAACATTCCAGGACGACTTGACGAAGTATATGACCTGTGTTGCAATTCCTGATGCTGAAGCATGTACTGTAGCAAGAGCCTTTTACGAAGAAATTGTTACAAGGTTCTGCATACCCAAAGTTCTAGTCACAGATAATGGAACAAATTTTACCTCGAAGCTTTTTTCTGAAACTTGTAAGCTTCTGGGAGTTAAAAAGATTCACATTACCGCCTATCATCCACAAGCCAACGGTTCACTTGAGCGCAGCCACAGACCCTTAGCGGAATATCTAAGGAGTTTTGTTGACAATGATGATCAGTGTTGGGACCAGTGGCTGAGACAGGCAATGCATGTCCACAACAACACTGTGCATACCGCCACTAAACTGACGCCAACGAAGAGCTTGTATGGTTTCGAGTTCGAAATGCCGACAAATTTAAAAGGAACACCTAAACCTCTGTATAATGATGAAGATTATCCGAAACTTCTTCAACATCAACTTCAGAAAACTCACGAACTTGCGAGAAAGAATCTCGAACTGGCAAAACAAAAATCGAAACAGCAATACGACCGTCAAACCAACCCTGTTTTTTTCGCAGTCGGAACAAAAGTCATGCTTAAAAATCCAACTAGGAAAAATAAGTTCTCCTCTATTTGGTTGGGCCCCTACGAGGTGGTATCCATAAATAATTCTGTAAATACCAATATTCGAGTAGGTAGGAAAATCAAAAGGGTGCACAACAACCAACTTAAGGCTTATTTTAATGATTAAATTTGATTTCTTTTCTTTCTAGATTGTTGACTGACTGGTTGGCGATCCTGCCATTTGTTATTAAGATAATTTTTTTTTTCCAATTTCACATTAGATTAAAACATATTAAATTATTCTTGTTACACTAAAGAAAAAAAATGTACGCAATACTAAATATCAAACGAACCCTTTCAAATGTTTCTTTAATGTGTAAACTAAGCTTTATTTTGCTCGTGGCAAACATACCGAACGTTACAGCATCAACTTTATATCAAATAGAAAACCTCACTTTAACTCCGGCACTATTTGAAGGCATTGGGAATGCTGTATTCTTTAACAACAAATGGACCATATTCACAAAGATAACACCCATGGATTTTTCGGAAGTTCTTAATTTTGTAGACAAGTGTGAGGCTAAGATCAAACAGCTGTGCGTACCTCTACAATCGAAATTCCAAACAAATTGCAACATGAGAACGAACGAATTGGAAGCGATCACATCCAACCTTCTGCAAAACAACATGCGATTAAAGCATATGGTCTCTCACCGAAGAAATAAGAGATCCATAGAAACAATTGGACATTTCTTCCATTGGGCTTTTGGAACTATGGACAAGGAGGTTTGTGATAAGATTTATGACCACCTAAGCAACTTGGATACCAACGAAAATGAAGCGCTCAATTTGATTACGAAACAGATAACGGTGGCAAATTCCAATTTTGATAGGCTCTGTAAACCTATCAAAACGTTAACAGAAGAGGTGGAAAAAATTGAAAAGAGTTTCGAGAACTTCACCGCTGATATTGAAAATTTCGCGACGGCAACAATCAAAGAGTTAGCTGCGACGAAATTGAAGATGGAGATAAACGAAATGATCTCATTAGTTACCTCTAAACTGCTTGAAGTCCAAAGTCGCCAAACAACTGAGCTATCAATTTTTAATGATTTGTACCAAAATAAGCTTCATCCTTTTATCTTGGACGCAAACAATATATCATCAGTGCTGAAGAATTCCAAGTATGAAAGAATGGTTCTTAATCCAGCCGCGTTGTTCCAAGTTGTTCAGCTGATGACCTATCCTCAAAGAGATTCAATCGTTTTAAAGATCACTGTTCCGCTACCTGAAGCCGCAATGTTTTCCTTGTTCAAGGTATACCCAGTGCGAACAAAACTCGATCATCATTGGGACTTGGTTTTGGACGTTAAGACTGAATACATCGCAGAAGCAGACGATCATGCTTTATTTGTCACCATGTCGCGTACAGAGTTGGTGCAATGTTCCGAGGTCCCGTTCAATTCGTCCATAACGATAAAGGTATGTGAACATCAAAAACCCATACATACCAGTGGAAGCTCTGAGTGCCTAGTAGAGCTGTTGCAACACTCTGCTACCTCACAAATGAACTGCAACTACGTCGCCTCACCATCTACAAAGGGAGTAATCACGAAGATGTCCACGAAAAATCAATGGCTTTTCAATATGAGAGAATCAATTGCTCTCAATTTTAATTGCGATGGGGAACTGTATGCTCCAGTGCTCAAAGGATTCGGAATTCTGCACATTCTACATCCTTGTGAAATAAATACGAAGGAATTGCGTATACCATACGAGCAGGTTTGGAGTTCAAAGCTTAAGATCCATCAACCGAAAGTGAACCATTCGGATCTTATTGAACTGCTAAGGGAAAGATATGCCAATCTTACAGTAAGGACCTTTTCAAAACCACCACCACTATCCTTAGGTAGTCATAGCGATATGATTGCGAGTTTGGAGGAGGAGAAGAAGTCGTTAGAAGATCTACAAGAGGAAGCGAATCAGATCGACAACAGGAAGCGTGTGAACAGTCAGCGATTGGAAGTCGACGTTCATCGATACTCTCTTGTGTCCATCAGTGTGCTCATAATAGCAATCGTGTTGTTCAAATGGTACCTTTCAAGAAATTCGTTTGCAAGCACCGCCAACATACCAAGTCAAATCACAACAAATATAACAAACGTTGTCCCAGAAAAATCCGATGCCGTCAATATAGATGCCGTCGAGATGGATGCCCTACCAGATCGTTTAGCTGCAACAAGGAAATCGATACGAGGAGTAACGTTTGCCCGAGTATAAGAAACTTATTTATCGTCTTACTTATCGTCTTACTTATGTCTCGTAGTAAGAAAAAGAAAAAACAAGAATAATTAAAAAATCAAATCAAAAAATAAAACCATGTATTCATTGATGAAGGAGAAAAAAATGTTTACGACGAACCTCAAATATATGAAGAAGAATTATCTCGGCTTTATGATCTCAGCTTAAGCCGATAGAAAAAAAAAATTAAAAAGAAAATAAAAAAAAAAAATAAACAGTCCATAATTCTTAAGCAAAAAAAAAAATTAAGTAATAATAATTATTTAAATTGTTGTTTAAAAATTAAAAAAAAAAAAAATTAAAAAAAAGTTCCAAAGAATGAGAACATAATAATTCACAGACACGATCATTAAAAAAAAGACATTTTCATCATCCTGCAGCTTTGTTTAAAAAAAAAGTATATAAAAATGTATAAACTCAACAAACAAAAAAAAATCTTTTGCTAAACTCAATTATTATAATACTATCGTAATACTTATCGTCTTACTTATGTCTCGTAGTAAGAAAAAGAAAAAACAAGAATAATTAATAAATAAGAAATTAAATAAATAATTGTAAGACGAGATCCGGTTAAAAACACGTTTATCCCAATTAGTATAAAGAAAAAAAAATATGTAAAATCAATAAAAAAGAAAAAAAAAAATTGTTACGTATTTTTAAGAAATTGTTTAATAAAAATAATATAATCTTGTCGATTGTCATCCGGTTGATCGTGAGTTCTTCCTCCGGGTGGGGAGGGATGTTGTGTCTCCTCCCATACCTACCAGAGGAAGTCGTCGTGCGTTGAACTCAGCACACTTCAATTGTGTTGTTCACTTTGATTGTCAATTCGGTATCATCTTACGGATATTGTTTTGGGTCAATCAAAGTGCAATCATACAATAGTTGAATTGTGCTGACTCTTTAAACGTGCCGACGATTATCCACTGCGAATGTTCTGGCTCGCGACCACCGAAATGACACGACAGAGAGTCTTGAATTGTACTTCGTGTGTTTCACTTCGGAAAAGATAAATATAACACGTGGTTTTAAAAAGAGTTAAGGCGTGGCATTGTAAGTGTTCCCGTTTATTTTTTTTAATTATTTTTTTCTCGTCCAAATGTAATTTATACCCTCAGATTGTTTTTTTTTCGCATTTTATAAGAACCACCCTAGCCCCATAGTTAATACCTTAAAGAGAAAATAGGGGGGATGAAAAAAAAATCTGAAAAAATTAGGAATGTTTTTTTCTATGTAGAACCATTTGATGCCAATCCATCTCAGAAATTCAAAAAAAAAAACAATATAAGAACCATCCTAATGTACATACTATAAATAGTACTCCGTGTACATTTTTATAATTTTTGCACTTACTTTAGCAGCAGTTTTTCTAGAAAAAATGTCATTTTTTTCATTAAGGTAAAATAATTTCATAAAATACTCTAGAGTGTTGAAAACCTTTTAGTGCCAAATTAAAAAAAAGATCAACCAAGCAGATTCCAAAATATTTGATTAAAAAAATGGTAATTTTTTTAAAAATCAAACAAATATTTTTTTGAAAAAAACTTGTTTGTATTTTTAAGAAGCTTCTGGTTCTTAAGAAGGCATCATCAATAATAAGCATTTTTGTACACTTGTTTCCAATGCAAATAAAGCCTTTAATAAAAGAAATTTATTAAATTTTTTTCAAGAAATTTGTTGAGCCGTTTTTGAGAAAAATAAGAAAAGAAAGAAAATAGATGTGTGTGAGGAAAAACCAAGTTTAAAAGTTTAAGGAAAATCGATCCATCCGTTAATGCTGTAGACAAACAGATAGATAGACAGACAGAGACACACAGAATAATTGTGAGAAACACTTTTTTTGTATTCCATATGTACATACATATATCATCTTAATGAAAAGTCTGATCTAAATTTCAAGTTTATTTTTTTTACGATTGCATAACTCTGCTTAAATCGTTTCGGAGCAAATTTGTATTTCCTTCTAGAATTTCCAAAAAATTGAAATTTAATTTTAGATTTTAAGAAAAGAAAATGTAAGGCTGCTTTCAATTTTCTTTTTTTTTCTAGGCATATGATAAAATTTTTTCTTATCGCTAATCTTGCGGTAGGTTTTTTTGCAACCTAATAAAAATGTGGCAGGCCTATTTGTGTTAAGCCTTAATGTGCTAATTCTTTAACAAATTGAGTCTTTTATTTCTGAAATATCGACTTTTTGTTTAACTTTGCTTAAACTAAGTGTTGCAAAGCTCTACTGTCGTTAAGTTTCGTTGAGTTTGATCTAACCATTAACTTTTTTATGTTTCAAATAAATTGTTGTTGCCGTTCTTCAAATGTAATATTATTGATGTGACTTTTTTGGGAAGAATATGTTTTTCATAAAACGTCAGTATATAACATCCCTGATCGCATAGGTTATGGCTCTGACTCACATCATTGCGAATCATAATAATCTTCCCCTGAAGCGACACGCTATGGCCATATCCAACATACCGATCGGCCAATTCAACTATTGGACATTTTTCGTTAATTTAATGGCGGTTGCGGCCATAAGAACGAACTATCATGACTTTGTTGTTCGCTGTCTTGTTGCACACTCTTAACACCTGCGCCATAGAGTAAACTATATACATATTCATTCAGGTATGTTTCTATAGGAATATTCTTGAGGATTATCACATCATCTATGCCTATAAGATTCGGCATGTTGTATAGCTGCCGAAGGGGGACCGTGTTGAAAGCTGTACTATAGCGCGATGATTTAATATGATTGTCAAGTACAACACCAGAGAATGCCTGAGAATTGCACTCTCAGATTGCCTTGCAGGCACTTTTATGTTGGATGTTATACGGTGGATCATACACCAAATGGAAATGATATGGCAACAAAAAAGTTGTTGAAACGACTGTCGATCAAGAGAGACAGACAACAACAACAACAACCAACAAAAATTAAACTACGTTTACACAGAGAAGGCTTATATTATGCTGGATTCAGATGAGTGGGTTGATCTGAAGATGCAACCGACGACGATGACGACTACGAATACGACAACAACAACCATGATGTAGGAATTCCATTTCAATTGAAAAAGAAGCCTGACATACATTCGAGTCAAATAATCGATGATGGTCGATTGAGGGTTCAATATTGCATACAATCGATGATCGCATAGGTGCATGAATATGCGTTTTTTATGAGTGTTATTTTTTATATTTTTGCTACTTCCACTGACGGATATTATTGAGGATTGGCTGTCTCGTGTCGACACGCACATTGTGATTGTAAAAAGCCACTAAATATGAAAATGCAAAAAACTAGGTTACTGAACTTAGTTGGCATCACTATCTAAACGATAATGACAGAAGCCTTGTAAAATGATGATAAAATTAGTTTCGAGACGAACGCATAGTCATAGTAGATCGTATTTGATCTTCAGACTGAAGCAAACTGAAGTGGCTTGTCTGTCAGTCTTGATAAATGATGTAAGTTTTTTTGTATGACACAATTTTTTCAATTAGAATGTACTGTGAAGTCATAGTATTTATCATAACATGTCTATATTTGACACCTATCTGTCAAAATTGTAGAAATTGAAGGTTACCAACCTGCATAAAAATGATTTATGATTAAATTCTATAAGCATTACCTATAGATTAACCTGAAGTCTATAAAAATAGATGTTTGACGAAGAAAATAAATAACATTTATACTGGAGATCTGTTATAGGTGAGTAGGCCTTGAACATGAGGATTTCGAAGGAAATTTGTAATTAAATTTGACTAACACAATCGATTTTTCGGCGAATATTTTAGTAGACATATAGGCTCCACGAAGAAACAAAAGACAACAACAACGAACAGCAGACTTTTCAGAAGCTCATAATCAATGATAAGTAGCACTAGCTTTTCACGGTAATAGTCCACAAAGCATCAAACGTCGACCCTGACAATTTCTTTGTTTTGTCAAGGTTATATGCTTGACTGTTAAATGAAAAGAAATTACGAATCGCCTTAAAGAAAAAATTCGACGTTGGTCGCCTAGGACACCTTGGGGCTTCACTACAAAACTAAAAGTCTTGTACAAGAGACAGAGACTCTTAGTTTTGTTTGTGCAGGCCTTCTGAGCGAGAAGGTCTTCGTTGTTTATTCACCTACTATCACCACCTATATTATCAAATAGGCACTAGAAACCAGAATAAGCTGCCGACCAACAACCCCCCCCCCCCCCCAAAAAAATAAGAACGCGTGGTGTAATAATGAATGCATATACAAAATGCTGCAGCGGAAAACAAGAGCAGCAAGAGAGGGGTATCAAGCAAAAAAAAGAGGAGAAGAAAACGGTGTGTTAATCTTGAAAAAATAGAAAAGTCTTGTGATAGAAATAACAACTTGAAGTTTTATAAAAAAAATCCAATAAACAATTGGCTGCTAGCTTTAAAACCACAAAGCAGGCTGTTTGAAAATTGAAGGTAACCTTGTCTCCGAAGCACAGGGCAGGAGCTACTGGATTGACATCGACATCCAGTTTTCCAGCGGAGCTCTTCAAGCTCTCTCTCAGTTCTACCACATTGGATGGAGAATACGCGACACAATTTGCAACTAGGGAAACAGCTCTTTAAAACTTTTCCAAACATACACAGGATTCTTCCCTTTCGTTCTGGAGTTTAACAGTGCGATGGGGCGTTAAAATTTAAAAAACAATTTTCAATAGATCTCCCCAACCCCTTATTCTTGGCTATTCCAATGATATCGACATCATCGGAGGTTTCCAAGAGGCCGTTATAGTCTTCCAGGACAATAGAAGAACAGGCGAACGACACTACGGCAAGGCCAAATTCTTGCTATCAACAAACAATGAAAGATCTGTCAACCAGCTAGGACAAAACGTTACTATTAATAGCAACAACATCAAAGTAGTTAAGGAGTTCATCTACTTCGGAGTAAAAATTAATCCCAAAAACGACGTATTTGTAAAGATCTGACGAAATACCATCATAGCAAACCAGTGCTTCAGATGTGTGTTAAAAACTCCCCACACGAAAGACGAAGTTTACGCTCTTTTTAACCCTTACGCTTCCAGTCCTGCTTTTTGGTGCCTAGTGCCGAGTGTCGGGCATTAAGCGGAAAAAGAGAGCTTAAAAATCGACTTTTTAGAAAGAAAAATTCTTCTAAGGTTGGTCTGGATGACCAGAAGCAGTATAATCGGGACTTTAGAAGATGCTTTTCTTAAATGGTTGTATGGAAAAAACTGTTAAACTTCAAAGTTTGAAGAAAATTACTTCTGTGACTAGGTTGTATTCAATTCAATTCAATTCAATTAAATTCAATTCAATTCAATTCAATTCAATTCAATTCAAATCAATCCAATTCAATCCAATTCAATCCAATTCAATTTAAGCAGGGGTTTATGTGTAAATGGAAATCCACATAAGTGCAGTATACAGTGCATCGGTCTCTAAATCGTAAGGTTAATAGTCTACTCGCTTCGCTTATCTAGCTACAAAAGAAGTATTATCTTGACTCAAAGAAAACGTGATATCAACCTCGGATATCCACATCTTTTCTGATATACAAGTCGCAATTAAGGCTCAGAAATCTGTCTCTATAACCTCTATAATTGCCCTTAACTGTCGAGCATCTCTGGTGGGGATGGCACAACAGTTTTATATTCACCTTTGTTGGGTGCTGGGTCATAATGACATTCCAGGTAATTGTAAGGCTGATGAACTCACTAGAAGTGGAACATTACTACACATTTTATCTGAAGGGACAAATATTGGTACACCCATCCCTAAGTGGTAAAAGCAGGATTTTTGCAGAAGCTGTATGAACGAGGAAGAGGAAGAAACGATTCTTCACCTTCTCTGTACATGCCCAGCACTTCCCAACAGACGTACGCTCCACCTAGGAGACAACTTCTACAACAATCCTAGTGATCTGGCAAACATCGACATAAATAGTCTCGTACGCTTCGTCAGGAGCTCTAAGTGGTCTAACGAGTCAGGAAGGAGCCTTCCAGATTCGTGTGTTATCACAATGGACCAACTTTGGTCTAAATGTGCCAGTATTAATTTACTGATAGACACTTCTACCTAACCTTACCTAAACTAGTTCGCTCGCTCGTATGATGGAAGAGTGTTTCAACTAATACTCTCGTGAAATAGCTATAAAAAGAGGCCTATATACTTTTTGGTAATTCACACAGGTTGTTGTTGTTTATTCAAAATTTATCAATTCAATTCAACATAATTAAATTTAATTCCATTCAATTCAATTCAATTTGATTCAATTCAATTGAATTCAATTGAACCTAATTTAGTTTAATTTAATTCAATTTAACTCAATTATTAATTCAATTAGATTCAATTTACTTATAGCGGTGTACAAAGACAGTCCTTTAAAGTATTTATTATTTTAATAAAATTGAAATCCCTTACACTGAGGATACCTGAGACAAAATGAATCATATTATGACTCATCACGAAATTCTTTTCTCTATCATTATTATTAAACATATTACCAACAATATTTCAAAGTTGTTAAAATTACGTCAACACAATCTTACTCAATAGAATAAAGCTATATGTACCTATTATAAGGTTTAAACTTACCTTTCTGGGATGGTGCTATAGAATAGCAAAACCGTTGCAACCTCATAGCAGTTTAAACTAGAGTTCATCAAGCACTCAGCATCCACACTAACAATAGGTTGGCCACTTAGATCGCGTGTTCCTAAAAGATAAAAAAAAAAAACAAATACAAAAAAAATGTAAAATAGAAAACAATATAAGATCAACCACCCTAAAAAAACAAATTGCACAAAACCACAAACAGAGATCATTCACACTGAAAATTCAAAAGATAAAAGATATGACGATAAGTATCTCGCAAAGTGAAGTATACAAGTATCTTTGTATACCTACCTAAATATAAGTACTCTCCCATATAGTTGGGGATAAATTCTTTAAATTGTTTAACATTCTCAAAAATAAAAAAAAAAAACAATATTGAAATCCCAAGCCAAAATCTATTGTTCCATGCCTTCAAAACCTACTTTAAGTCTCTATCTCTGTGTATGACTCGGATAAAAATATTTGTATGGGGAACAAAAGATTACCTAACATAGAGAGACGTTAGCCATACGAGTTTCCCACATCATCGTTTAAAGTCGCATAGTCCTATGAATGGAACTTCTATACGGACACCGAGCTATAATGTTTGTGGAGGGCAATGAGTAATGGGCAGGTAATAGTTTTGAAAGACCTTTAATTTTTTTTTTTTTTCATTCATTTGTTGCTATGACTAAATGGGATAACAGGCTTCGAGGGTCGAATAAGTAATTCATTTTTCTAACAACGCAATTGTCATTACACACAGGGTGTTTCAGAATTTATTTCGAATATTTTAAGATGGTGAATTCTGACATATCCAGACAATATAGAAAAAATTATTGCTATAGCTAGCTTTAGGGCCCACCAAAATACCCTAGAGCCCTGTAGGTATATTATTAATAAAATTATCAACGTTGATAAGCTTAGAGCATTTTAGTCACAGATTTTTTTTTTTTTTTTTTTGGAAAAACAGTCCACAAAATTTTGAGCATCGATTTCAAGTATCTTGAAGCCAGGGCTAGGGGCCCAATTCTGCAAGTGTGAATGATTTTCCGTGTACACATTCTTTTTATGGCCAACACAAGTTTGAATAAATTTGACTGATTGTGCATTCGATATTTGTCAAAAACTTAAAACTAACTCTTGGGGAATCACAAAAATTGACGCGTATACAGAAAAAACTCATTCTTGCGGAATTGGGCCCCAGGTAAAAAAAAATTTCTTCAGAAAAGATTTCTTTCAAAATTCTTGCCAATACATAAAAGCTGCATGTTGAAAAATTTGCGAAAGTTGTCGAATGAAGTTTTCAAAGAAAATAAAAGTTTTTTGATGGTCCTGATGCTGCCATTTTTGTTTCAATCTTTTTCAACTCAACCAACAGACAAGTAACTGAAAAATAGTCCTGTTGAATAGTCCCGTGAGGGAAGCATCGATCAATTAATCGTAAAGACCATCAAAAATGAACGGAAAAAATGGCCAGAATTTTTAAAGAAGAGTTTTCGCAGCTTACCTTAGCTCAAACTATTTGAAATTTAATAGCAAAAAATTGAGAACACAAACATTGTCATTTCCTATTGCATACATTTTTTGTTAACATAAAACTAAAATCAGGCAAAAAACAGTCTTTTAAAACCGTTAACATTTCGTTAGAATGACTTGCCATACCCCCAGTGATTTATCTTAAAACACTTTATTGGTTTTAAACAAACAAAAGAACAATCAATATTGACATTTTAATAAAACCCAAAAAAAAAAAAATATTTAAATCCAATTACTGCACCTATCTACGATACATGATGGAGCAACACGTCTAACGACATTGTCAATTTTTTATCGCGAACCTACCTCAAAAGTCATGTCTTCATGTAAAAAAAAAAAATTCAATTTCGTTCTGCCTTCAGAGTCGTCGTCATCGTCAGCACATTTGATCTGACATAGAAGAAGTCTTGCAACATCATGCATGACCGGTCGAGAAAAAAAACTGAAGATGTATATAAAAGATGCTAGATATTAGCCTGGTCAGGCTAGTGTACCAGCCTGTATAGAGAGAGAGAGATTTGATGTTCACTTCAAGGAACCCATTTGATTTGCATGACGTCCATGCCATGTTAATATCTGTTCAGAGATTCTGCTTCTATGACACTATGCATACATCTATACTCGTATACTCCCTGATTATGCACCAGCTCAATTAAAACACTGTAATGTCTTCGAATAGAAGCTATTTGGTTTGAATATTTTATGGAGGCTTCTTATTTCTTGATGTTGTATCGTGATGATGTGCCAAGCTGCCGACGACGTCTAACCATACGTGCAAAAGTTTAAGCAAGCAAAAAAAAGATAAAAAATTGCTCAACTCAATTAACAGATTAAGACCTCAATCAGGGGACCATTAGAGGGTGATAGACATTTACAGCCTATGAAGTATACTAACAAAATAATCAATTACATGTTTATAATATGGAGAAAGTGCAACAAATCGCAGATCCAATTTGTTGTTATGAAACCTGTTACTGACCTATTAATCCATTTCTCATAGGTTCTATACCTAACTAAGATTACAATAATAATAATAATTATTATAACTACATAGCGAGGTGAGTGTAGGTGTAAGTGTTGCGAGTCGAAATTAAAAAAGAAGGTGGATTTCACTAGTAATTTTTTTAACAGCTTTTCAGTGAAATTTAAAAAAAAATCAAAGATGGAAAAACTACAGCTATCCTTATAGGCCAACTGTTGTGATCTAAAATTTGGTCCAAAATAAAACCAGAAAAAAATTAATAGATCAAACTAAACCGTGTTTTTGTTTAGTTTTCTTGAATGTTGTATCCATTTTGATGAACTACGGATCGATCCTATTTCAACTAAATTAATTTTTCTTAGGTGGGAAGTGGCAAAGTTCCTGATGAATATAAGAAACTCTCAAAAAATTGTAGATTCCTATTGACTAGAAGCATCTGCTCACAGGAACGGTTGAGAGTATAAGTCAGGAGTTCTCTTGCTACCAATTTCTTAGTTTTAATTATCTAAAATTATGTTTGGCTACAAGACGAGCCGTCGTTTATAAGGGCCTCTTATCGGTATCGTCCCAGACTCGTAGCAATTTTTTGCATGCTTGGACTGAAAATACTAATAAATTCACCCATTTAATTCTGAGAGAATGGTCAAACTGGCTTCTTTTCAATTTTCTTAAGTAACTTAGAAATTAAGTTGAATTTGACAATTTCACGCTAAAAATTGAATTTTAGAATTTATCAAAATCGATGGTTTAAAATTAAAAAAAAAAATAAGAAATTATGGGAGACAAATGTTTAAACACATAAAATACTATATTTTAATAAGCTAAAATAACTTCTTGGAGAATTCCAAATAAAAAAAGAACGCCATCTTGATTTTTGATTGAATTTGATTGTATGGAAAAAAAAATATAAAAAATATTTAATATCGTTTGAGCGGTTTTCTTAAAAAATAATTTTTTATATATTAAATTCTTAAACCATTTTTAAGGAAAATTTTTGGTATGCAAATCGTAAGTATTTATTTACATATGTGCATATAAAAATAAATGTTAACCCGGTTTTGAGATATCGAATTTTCAAAAAAAAATTTGAAACTTTTTTAAAAATTCAAAAACTTTTTTTTGAAAATTTTGGTATGCACTATTTTTAAATCTTATTTGAAACTTTTAGTGGTACCTCGTGGCATGATGGTTAGTGCGTAGGACTGTCATGCCAAAGGTCTGGGTTCGATTCCCAGCCGCTGCCACCTAAAAAAAGAAATGTTTTTTTTCGCGAGGTACTGCCCCTTGCGAGGAACTGACAAATCCTCCAAGAGTATACTTATCATGAATAAGTGCTTCTCATCTAGCCGTTCAGACTCGGCAAAAAATTGTAGGTCCCCTCCATTCCTGCCAAAAATACGCACACAGGAATGGATGAGAGTTGTAAGTCACTAGGTCTTGGTTCTTCACGAGCTGTTGTGCCACCAAATTTATTTATTTTTTTATTTGAAACTTGTATATATAAACTAATATAAATCTTATCAGAAGGTAATGGGAAAATTCGAAATTAAAAAAAAAAAATTAATGAGAATTACTATTAATACCTACTTTCTATATGTATTTTTTGTTAATTTTAAGTAGTTTATCGCACTAATTTAAGCAGAAAGAAAAAGTTAACTAAAATTCATACGAGCAGTTTTAAAGAAAAAAATTTAATTTTACGGTTTTTTAACATTTTTGTATGGAAGTAACCGTTCCTTTTTTATAATAGCATTTTTTTCTTAAAATACTTTACAGAGTGTTAAAAACCCTTTAAATACCAAGTTTTATAAAAATCATAATACCAATTTCAATTTAATTTTTTTTTTGTAAAAAAACTATTTGCATAGTTAAGAAACTTCTGCAGAAAAAAATTATTGAAATCGAAAACAGTTTTGAAGAAAATCAAAAATTAAAAAATTGGTTTTTCGGGGAGGTACCATTAATAACCATTTTTGAAAATTGGTTTTCCATTTAAAGGTAGCTTTTACCAGAGAAATGTATTGATTTTTTTAAGCCGTTTTTGAGAAAAATTGCAAGATAAATATTTTTTGTAGGCACTCGATTTCCCTCCGATCAATATGGTTATTGGATCAACCCCCCAAAGTCTATTATTGATATGAATTACAAACGTACGCAAATGACTTGACTTTTTTTTCGTTGGTTCTCGGTCTATAACGCTAAGTACCAAACATTTTAACGAAAATCTACTACAATCAACAAAAACTCTGCTATTACCAGGGAATATTAATTGAACTGCTTATATATTTTGTAATTAAATGTGAACTTTTGCATTTATTTATCTCTATATTGCTTAGCAAAAATAGCAATGTTGGGTAATTCTATGAAAAAGTGGACATGACGATAGAAAAACGAAAAATTTATTTTGGCGGCCCCTTGCTGTTGTTCGTTAATTTGAAAATTATAATTTCAAATTGAAAATGTGAAATAGCGTGAGTTACTGACTTTTTGTAACGTGAGTTACCATGTATTTTATTAAATTTGTATAAAATATTTTCAGTAATATAAAGTTTCTGCATAGTTATAAATAGGCTGATATATTCTTGTATCTAACTCAACACTCTACTTTAGCCTTATTCGTTTGTTCAATAAAAAAAAAATGTCCAAGGTACAGCCACAAAGCCCGTGTCCGAAATGTTTTCGTATTTTTTACAAAGAAAGAATTTTGTTTCACCAAAAATTTGTATTTTACCTAGTAGTCGAAGTCATAACCATGTATAGAGTTTATATTTTTTTTTCATTTATTTTTACATAAATAGGAATATTTTAGTAAAGAAGCTCGTAAAATTCTCCCAAATGTAACGTGAGTTACCATGGAATAGCCCTGTTGTTAATTGTTCCTATACTTTTGTGAAAGTTAATTTATTTGAATTATATTTTATCGATAAGATTTCACACTAAATTCAGTTATCAAAGATAATTAATATTTAATTTACGTTTACTAATACAGGTGACAATTTTTTTAATTTATTGTTTATTTAGATAGGGGTCATCTTGGGTCATATAGTCTAAACGATTTGTATGAGATTTCTTGTCTTGTTGATTATTTGTCAATAAAAGCTGTCTTTAGCGTAGAGAAAAACTGATACCTAGTTTACATGACGAATTGAATCTGAATTGAATCAGGATTTAGGTCCATGTAGACCTGTAGCTCTGCGAGCTGGATCGAATCGAAAATACGAGTAGAATGCTTATACCTATTGAGATTTCAGATGATTGTTGGTGTGCCTGTGTAATTGTGTATTTTGTTTGCTGTATGTTGTATCTTTGGCTTAGTTTGGTTGTTTATTATTTGTGGCCGAAATTTATTTTTACCAACAACGTCGCACACAATGAAAGCAAAAATTTCATTTCAATTCCATTTGAGTTCAATCTTTCTATATGAAATTGTCATAAATCTGGGTCGAAATCTAGATCAGGATTGAACCCGATCCTTCCATCCGCTCATATAAACGTGGTATGAGCTATTTATCATTATTTTTTGAAGAACTGAACACTGCCATAAGGCATTCCAGTAATCTTTTCAGTCAGTACTGGAAAATTGGTCAGTTGGTGGTTGGGAAAAATCGAAAAGTCACATTTAGGTTACGCCAAATAAAAAGAAATAATTGCTCGGTTTCGCTCTCTCTCTCTCTTGCCCGCACTTATTAGCCAATTTTTTTTTATTGTTTTTTAGTTTTTGTGGTGCAGTTATTAAATAAATGTTTGCATTCTGCACATCTGTGCAAAAAACCGTTCCAACGATATATAATTTATATGCCTTCGGCTTTTGTAGACCGCGTAAATTATACCACAAAATTCGTGTTTGCCGTTTTATTATATGATCTTGATTGGTAATATTTAAGACCCAAAAAGCATTCATTTCAAATATTGACATATTTAAAAATTATAATCAACATTCATGTCTAAGATTGAACTTGGCAATAAACGCAAAGTCAAAAGCAACTGATCAATGTATAAAACCACCTCTTTCTGTTAGGGTTTTAGCTCTGGTTTATTTTCGAACGATTAATTTTTACTTCTTTTTATCGAACAGAGCTACAAATAAATCAGAACGAACTCCTATCGACTAAAGGTCCAACATGATGCGTTTATCTTATGAACTAGCCAGGAGTACTGAGCAGGTTCGTTTACATTTTTAGAAAGTGAACAAACAAAAAATTTCTTAATTGTACGCCGTTTTTAAGTAGAAGTTCTAAAGCATTTAAGCATTTCTCTTGGCTTCTTTTAGTTGTAGACTAATTTTGTTTTCTTAAATTTTTAAGGAAAAATATTCTAACGACTTTCTTAAAACAAACATATTCGATAACTCTTGGAATAAAAATTGTCTCTAACTTTTATCTCGCCCAATGTTAATTTTAATTCTAACTTTCAGTAGTTCGTATCCAAAAAGTGTATTTAAAGTTTTCAAACCACGGATAACAATTTTGATGAGAATTTAAATATCGCAGGTCTCCTGGGCCATTTTTCTCATTTATTTTTCACCAACTAACTAAGCGAGGTCAAAAATCTAAATCTAAGTTTTATTTTAAAATGCTTGCTTAGTACTCAAAAACAGCTATGGATTGGTCACAATTTTTAAAAATCTCAAAATAAAATATATGTAATTCCAATTTAACTGGGGTGGTGAAATTCAACTTCAAGCTTAACTACAAATAATAATGTCAATCGGTTATTATTTATTTTTTTAATTTAAATTTTAATAGCGTGTGTCAAATGCGTGAAAGTGAAAGGGTCATATATATAATCAAATGACCTGCTACTGCCATACATTGAATGACTAAAGAGCCCTTCCGCGACAGCAGTGACTGCCATGCGAGATAGCAATGATTTATTGGAATTTAATTATTGCTCAACATTGCGCTTGCGTGCTATGGACACACGGCAAGCACAAACAGTGTGGTTGTTCCCCATCACGGGCTTATACTGCTTGTCAGGAGATTTTGCATTCTTTTCGATTAAATGATGTAGGTTTTTTGGGCTTTTGTATATAGCCTGATGGCTAAATCATTACCGAACAAAATTTAAATGTTGTTAATTTCTCATCCAAAGCCGAAATATTTTTCAATTACGCAATAAATATATGCACTAAAGAGCTTGACAGCATAATGGACTCAATATTGGGGTCCTTATCGCAAGTACTCAGGACTAATTTGTTCGAGGTTATAACATTATGTGTGCTCACTGAGGGTATCTGTTTTTTTTTTTTTTAAATAATTTTTTTTTTTCAACATACAAGGCCCTTAACGTGCAACAATTTTGTGATATACAAGATGAAAGTGCAGTTTGGTGTAATTAAGATGGGGCATTATAATGGTAACCTTTCGGACATGTGATGGACATCATGCATTTTAAAGAAGCTAAAGGGCTAAGAAGACTTACACGATTATGCAACTCTTTATATGCTTGCAATGTCTGGCCTTACGATGATCATCTCTCTTAACTAATTAATTATGTCTTTTAAATTGTCATTGCTGGTTATAAGTTTATAATTTACATAAAGATATTGTTAAGTACTCTTGTTGTCATTTAAGTTAATATCAAAAACAAATTTGGATTTAAAAAGTCATTGGGTAAGTAATTTTTTTTTTATTGTAAAGTGACATATGAATTATCCAAATGGAACTATAGGAGGTCATTGGTTACTTTGTGGTGAATGATAAATGGCTCAGTTCAACCTATCTGACCTTTCGAAAATGCATTGCAGAGAGAAATATGCAATATTTTTATGGTTTCGTGGGCAGCTACATAATAATTTATTTATTTTTATTAAATCGAAAACTTAAAAAAAGAATTATCTAGACATCGTGAACAATATAAATGGAAGATACTAATTTATATTTGAAGACAATATTTTTAAATTAGGAAAACCAAAAACCAATATAAAATAAATCTCAACAAAAAAAAGTTTTGTAAAGACAAAGTTGTGAAAAGACAACGTTTCTAAATGGCGGACACTAACCTTTTTGATCTTTAGACAGTCATTTTAGACATAGTGTATACTATGGGGCCCTCGGACCCCCCAAAAATTCTTAGCATTGCTCATATCAATATGGGGTTTCTTTAAAACATGAAAAAGCTTTTAATACAAATTTAATTTTCTTCAAAACTTTTATTTGATGTCAAGAATTTTTGACATTGTGCCAAAATCAAAAAGAGTTCACCACCACATAATTTATCTTTTCAAAATTTTGTCCTTGTCTTTTTAAAACGTTGTCATTTCAGAAAATTCTCATTAAGAACTTAATCGTTAGGAGCAAGGTCATAACAAGGAGAAAATTACTGAAATTGTATCTCGTTCCAAAAAATTTTAGTGATGCATTATTAAAAGATACTTTTCTGCTTCAGTAGGAAAGAAAATTTGAAGATACTCAAGATTTTTGTGACTGTTATTAATTATGTTCAAAACTTTCTGATTTAAGTATTGAGATCACGTAGTAAATACTTTTAAATTTACATATTTAGGTACTTGACAATTTTTAAAAACAACCGCAAACAACATAACCCCAGACAAAATTTAGTCCCAAAATTGTAAAATCCGTTACAACAAAAAAAAAAGAAGTGAAACCATAAAATACCCTTGTAAGTTTTTCGATTTAAAATGTTCTTAGGAGCCTATGGTTTTTGTCTGCAGTTTTGACTGTGGGACACCCTGTAGTCATCATTTCTACAAACATACGCTGCAGAGTTGCCAGGTGAAGAAACACTTGTGTAGTGCAATTTCAAAAATCGCTACCCTAAACGTTTGTAGCCCAAGAACTAGCCCAATCTCTTTAAAAAAACTTAAAATTCTATGTTCTTGTTTTTAGAATAATTTCTAAGGGTATATCCTTACAATTTTTTTTTTTTTAATTTTCCCAAAATTAATTAGAATTCAACTACTTTTTCCGAATTTTCGTCGCAAATTCAGGAAAAAAATTTGTTCAATTTATAAAAAATAGCAATTGGACAACCCTGATGCGCATTATGTGTTCAAAAAAACGAGCATGGTCAAATTTTGGCTAATGGGACTAAATAGTTTTATATGTTATATCGATTTAATAACAAATGGTGACATTTTTTTTTAAACAACAAACAACGGTAACTATTTTTTTGTAAAGTCAAAAATCTCTTCTATTAGTTTAAATTTAAATAAAGCAGTTTGAGTTAACAGTTTTTGCTAAAATGATTTTTAGACTCAAAATTGTGAAGACATAAAATTAAAAGAAAATTTCAAACTTATTTTATTTTTTTTTTTATTTTTTAATTAAATTTTTTCTTAAATTTTGAGTTTGAAAATTAATTTGTCAAAAAATGTTCATTTAAACCTTATTCAAGGAAATAATAACAAAAGAGAATTCTTGGCTTTATAAAACCGTTGTCACCGTTGGTTTTTTTTTTATTATTTTTCTTTCTATTTTATGTCAATATTATTTAGAAAATTTCCACTCCCGACTTGAACCCCTTCTATTCGATTTTTTTCTTTTCTTAACCAATCCTATATCCTCTAGCTTTTTGTAACACTGCGAATGCGAATGCGAATCAAAACGAAATGCCATATTTCGTGGCCTTCGACCCCGTATGATTGATGTAGTAGAGCCCGAATCGACGGGAAACTTTTAAAACTCAAAATCTTTAAGTAAGTCGCTGTAAATATTTTTTTTGTAAATGTTTCTAATTTTTTTGGGGGATACAACTTATGAAAAACATATCTTGAATTCACCTCAAGGGTGGTGTAAATGAGTACATTTTATATAAAAACATAAAATCCGTAACTCTACCGATTGAATTTTCTCGAAAACGGTTAGTCATATGAAAAAAGTTACCAACTTAACATTTTTTGTAAAAAAAAAGGCTGCAAGCTAGCCACTGACATTTTTGTCTGTAAGAGTAATGATTTGGGATATATTTCTTGAAACCCCTTTCGGGGGCTTTTAACTCCCGTAAAATTGCTAGCCGCACTCATATTCATTAGGACTTTAAACAGTTTCTTAAGCTGCTTCATAGATGTACCAAAATCTACCTTACTACTATTTCTTTGGTATTATGACTAGTCTATTACCTTTGGAGATCAAAATTCTTCAACTTTTCAAAAATTTTAGCGAAATTGATGAAATTAAGGGCTCAGAGCTAAGCCGAACTAATTCAGAAAAAGAAAATTGGAAGATTATAAGTGGTTTAACTGCCATTAAGTAATGACTAGGACAAGTCTAGAGTTTAGTCTCTAAATTAAATTACTATTATTTTTCTTTTATTTAAAAATGAAAAACTTGAGTTGAAAAATATTCACAAAACTTTGCAAAAAAAAAATAATATGGCTTGGTTTGGTACAGCTGTAAGCCCTTCGAATCTAAGTCGAGATAAGAGAAAAAAGAAAATACAATCAGAGTTTTCAAGGTAATCTTAAATAAAGTGTTGTTTGATGATTTGTCAAGATTCCATACGTATTTTTTTTATTTTGTCGATAAATTTTTCTCTTCGATATACATATTTCAAAATTTAACTGGTATTTAACTGATATTTAACTGGTATCTAGCAGCGCGGAGTTAGATATTTTGTTTTTTTTTAGAAATAATATCAAATGTACCCATTACAGCAAGTTTTGTAATGAATACATGCAAATTTGTACATTTGTATTTTAGTACGTTATAAGTAACCAGTACCTTGGACTCGACTTGTACTTGTTCTTGTTCTTGTACTTGTACTTGAAAAAAAGTACCCAAAATGTGCTTGGCACCCAGTACAAGTACTTTATGAAGTACTTTGTTCCAAGTACATGTACGTGGTAGGTACTCTAATACTACTCAGTACACTTTCAATTATTTTTCAGCTCCAAGTCCATTTCAAGTACTTTTCAAGTACAAGTTCACTTCAAGTACAAGTCCATTGAAAGTACTTTTCAGGTACCTACAGTTCGTTTGAGCTTTCGAATAATGATGACCATGGCGAGACTTTAGCGAGATAATGTGAAGATAACGAGATGCCATCAGCCGTGGTGATCTATGTTTTTAAGTTGAAATAGTCATTATTCGATAGCTTTACCAGACTACATAACGAATTGTACTTTAAAAGTACTTGAAATGGATTTGTACTTGAAAAGTACAGTAATGGACTTGTGCTTGAAAAGTTCTGAAAAATGTATTGGGCCGTATTAAAGTATCACGAACATGTACTTGGAACAAAGTATTTGATAAAGAACTTGAACTTGGTGTTTTTCAAGTACGAAATACTTGTTTCTTTCAAGTAAAAGTACAAGTACAAGGTACTGGGTACTTAACTGGTACTTTGAAGTTTACAGGTGTGGCATACAGTGTCCATCCATGTCAATGTACAGTCAGATCTCGAATCGTACTAAGTACAGAAATTATGTGTGCATACACTACACATGATACACAATTTTCATTAATTTTTCATCAAGTCCTGCTCTAGAGAAACTAGTCTCCAATAAATTCTAAATAAAAAGTTACTCTTTTGTATCTCCTTATACCCACCCACTCGCATTATTTTATCTAATATCTACCACTTAACGCATGAATCTCTTAAGACCTTACATAGATAAATAATATCATTCAATTAACCCTAAATTACACCATATAAAAAAACCGACCGCCTCCAGCCACTTACCTGGCAGATGTATTCCAGATGACAATAATTTCTCTGGCAATTCAGCAATTGAACGTGGTGCAATAATCTCATCAGGCAATTGATTATCTGTAAATTAAAGAAGAAGAAATTATAAGAAAGAAGAAAACACAACCAACAAAAAAAAGACTTAACATAAAACGATTCAAAATGCATCTCAAATTACAGTGTTTAAACGGGTTAAATGCGGTAAATCTCCAGCACGTAGCCACAAATTAAAATCAAAACAATTTAATTAAACCAACTCCTCCGACCTACACGCCAACTTCAATTGGCCAACAAGTAACAAAACGAACAAGTCCATTCGTCGCGTTGAGCTAGTGCTTGCGCTGGCCATTGCCTTTGCTGATGCCAACAACAACAACAACAAATGTATATACAGACCCAGGTACAGCGGATGTCAGATGATTTGTTTGCTGTGGCTCTACCTGTCTTTATTGATATTGCCAGCATCAGTGGTCAACTCGGACACACCTGGCGGGCTTACCGGTAAGGTAGGGTTTCGGAATTCATGTGAAATTATCCCACAATGAGCTGCGTCCGACACACCTTCTTCCTCTGACGAAGATAAATGCACTCCAGTTCACCTGATTCTGGGCAAAGATTTGGGAACAACTTACAAGCTAAAATTCAATTCGCCGCGAGTAGGTGTCAAAATGACAGGTCTTTGATCACCACAGGACCAGAAACTCCACAAATCTTTTTCAGAGTAGAACTCACCCACAAAAAAAAAAAATCGAAAGACATAGGATTGCTGCTCTCAATTCGATGGCAGGTGTTTCTTTGTGAAGTGAGCTTCAGAGCGTAGGAGGAATCTCCGGTTCTTGAGCTGCAAAATATGTTCGTTCAGACCTCAGGTGCGTTCCTTTGCCCAAGATATTCCATTTAACGCTATCTCGCCGAACGATTAATGGATATTAAGTCGCACACTGAATTCGTTCATAAAATTCGAGCTCAGCAGAGCCGGTTTTCCAGTCCGCCAACCGCCACAGACCACAGAAACAGAACCGAGTCTTGAGCGGTGCAAATATTCAACACTCAAGACCTGAATCTGCGGCGGCAAATTAGTGGGATTGCTTGTGGCTTATAGCACAAGCACAAGTCAGCAGGTTCCAGGCCGCGAATTGCAGTTAATCGGTGCATTAATTTCAGCTGCCAATTGACATTGGCTCGGTTGAGATTAATTCGTATTGTGTTCGAGTGGAGGCGGTAATGGCATTTCTGTCAAGCAGTCAACATATAGCACAAATGTCCGATAGAGGGCGGTGGTTGTGCGGCAGCAGTTTCATGCTCGCAGTGGTCTCTGCGCGAAGGAGGCAAATTGATTTTGATTCTTTCACAGTCTTCTAGAGCGAGTCTACAGAGCTTGGTTTTCTGCTGAGCTTAGCTTAGTAACCTAACCTAAAAAATCAAGAGACGGAGGAGGTGCAATGGAACTTGCTGATTTTTTGCATTTCGTCTATTCTGCTGACAGCGGGGTGTCAAATACCAAAAATTTAGTTTCTTAATGTGTTAATAGGGAAGAGGTGGTATGGTTTTGTGTGATGGAGTTGTTGTGCAATTAGGCGGGTGTTGTGGTTTCTTGATCAACTTGGTTTGGCTGGATTATACGAGTATTGTGAGTTTAATATGACTGCATTCTTTTCGGGAGTAAAAGGAGGATAACCTCATAAAAGATTATTCGTAGTATGTTTGGGTTGCACCACATGCTTGATTGGCATTCTTGTGGTGGCATTTGAGATGCAGAAGTGGTTTATATTATACAGGCACTTAGACGAGCGTGCCTTTATAGCTTTGATGGAAAATATTTTCGACAGGAGTCTTTCTCATTTATTTTTTTTTTTACCTTTAACACCAACTTGTTTGTGAAAAATTCCATAAAAGGGGTTTGAATTGGGCGACAGGTTATTTATGCGAGATAGATTTGATTAACGAAAAATAGTTTGTTTTTTTTGCAGAGTAAAAGGACAGAGGCAGAAAAGACTTATGGCCGGATGGAGTGAATTCAGTTTGAGGCTGACTGATTTTTCATGAATAAAAATTAGATTTGGCAATCATGAAAAAATTCTTTAAAATAATGTTTTGTTAGGAGTATAGGTATGTTATTCAATAAACACCTTAAAAGGCAATATTTTAAAAATATAACAAGGGAGTCTTTTGGTAAATTTCATGCCCCAACTTATGCTCGAAAAAGTTTTAAATAAAATTTGGTTTAAGAAGGCGTCCAGGACTTTTAAATTTCATAAACAAATTGCGACTAGGACTGCTTGTTCATCATTTTCAATGAGAAAACTATTTTAAAGTGAAGCAATTCAACATTGTTGTGATGGATTTAGTCAAAAACTCATGAACTTAAAAGAAGGGACATCAAAGACAGTGTTGTTGACTTTTCGAATTTACGGAAATGTCACTCCAAAAACATGTAGATTTATGTTCTTATAAAAAAATTTGATGATCTCAAAACTTTTGTTTGAGTGTTTATGTGTTGCATGAGTAAAATTTGAAATTGATAAAGAAAAAGGGCTAAGCAAGTTTAACATTTGAATTTTAAATTAAAGACTTAGTTAAGAAAACAAACGTTAATTTTATTTGAATAACCAGACACAGATAAAAACAAAAAGTGTGACTTTCAAAAAACTTCTCTTATTTTATTTTCGAAACTCTAAAAATTAATAAATTAATAAAGCTTTTATTCAAAGAAAAATATGTCCATTTATTATTAATTTTACTGTAAAAAAAACCTGTCATCAAAACTCAAAATTGTTTAAGCTGTTGCACAAAAATCTTATTTTTACTAACATGATTCCATAGATTTAAAAAAAAAACAGTTATTGGCTATAAAAAATGGCTTCAATATGGTAATTTTTCCAGAAAAATTAATTTTAAAGATGTCTCTCATACTTTTGCCTTTCTTAACAACAAAATTGATTTGTTCAAATTTTGTATGCAGAACATTTAGATAATTTAAGAAAAATATATTTTTTAGTTTTAAAAATAAAATTTGAAGGATGCGGTGGAAAAACAGATATGTAACTTCATATTTTTGAATATTGAGAAAAATACAAAAAACTGTTTTAAAATCAAAAAATAAAATACAGTAGCCGCTCGATATAGTGGAGTAGTAAAAACCAGGCCTATTCATTCGTTCGAGACTGTTCACTTTTTTGAGCGGGGGATCTAAAAGGCTTTCTTAAGTTGAATTTGATCCAAAATGCACATTTTGTTCGATGTATATGTTTTTAAATTTTTTAAAACAGTTAAACAAAGCTTTAATTAAGGTTTAACAAAAACAGAAACAATTTCTCAGTGTTTTCAAACAATTTTAAATGCTTGCGAGACATTTAAATATTTTTTTTTTAAATAATTTTTGTGTTTACTACGAGTATTGTGTTTACTATTTCGAGATTCACTAAATCGAGCGATTACTGTGTTCTCAAAAACTCATTTTTTCTTTGAAAAACAATAAAAAAAAATACATTTAATATTAAAAAAAAATTAAGTGAATTTTTCATTAAAAAATAAATTTATTTGTTTTTGGAATTGTCAGGTTTTTGCTACGTTTTTTGGTAAAAATACATAGAGGCTTCATTTTCTTCAACATAGACCTACAAACTATTGCACCAAAGTGTTATTTTTCAATTTAATATAATATTTTGGTAAGCAGAAGCACCGTTTGAGGTTTATGGCTCAAATCTTAGAAAATTTGGTAACTCATATATTTTTCATGATTATAAAGTTAATTTAAAATGAAGACAAGAACCAATTAATTTTTCATAAGAAATAGTTTAAATCACATGAAACAAATAATTTTACTCTACAGGGTGTCCCAAATATTATATACAAATGACATTTCAAAAAAAAATACGCAGTCCGATTGTATGAAATGTCAAGAAAATGGAAAACTGAAGTATATTAATCTATTCAAGTCTCCACTCTCGTTTTCCACCCGCAATGTATTTATCATTACAGAATGTCTGTTCACGTTCTTTCCAAAACTCCGAATTTCTACCAATTTTAGTACAATTTTATTTTTAGTTTCGATACTTGGTATGTATATGGCAATTTATACATTCGAAGAAAAAATTATACTCGAGATTTTGATCAGATTTTGTTATTACGATGATAGGGAAGGGAAAAAAAGTGGGAAATTGATGTATCAGGTAAGAAAACTGATTCAACATTTTCAAATGTCAAAATGTTTGTTCAATGACAATTCTCGATTTCTGAAGCTTTGAAGTGACAAAAATTAAATGGACGCTGAGGGTTTTAAAAAAAAATTATGTAGACATGGAAATTATGAGAGAAAAATGTTTAAAAGCATGAAATAAGACATTTAAATTACATAAAAAAAACTTCGTTGAGAGTTTGAGATAAAAAAATGAAAAGAACGCCATCCTAATTCTTTATTGAATATGATTGTATGGACAGCAAAAATTTAAATCGTTAGAGCGGTTTTGTTAAAAAATATTTTCTTATATATCAAATTCTTAAAAACATTTTTAAGGAAAACTTTTGGTAGGCAAATCTTAATTATTTACTTATGTGCTTATAAAAATAAAATTTGAAAAAATTGTTCAACCCATTTTTGAAATATCGAGTATTCAAAAAAAAAACAAAACTTTTGTTAATAATTCAAAAACTTTTTTTTGAAAATTTTGATATGCAATATTTTTTAATCTTATCTGATATTTGTTTATAAAAAAATTATCTGAATCCGCTCAGCCAATAATGAGAAAATTCAAAATAAGAAAACACGTTCTATGACAGGTACTATTAAAAGTAGTTGATAAGTGCAATATTGTATAGTTTCTTATAGTACATCGTATTAATTTTAGTATATGAAAAAAGCTTAATCAAAACCGTAGGAGCCGTTTTTGAGAAAAAAGAAAATAATTTCCTTTCCGGTTTTTTAACTTTTGTATGGAAGGTACCGTTATTTGTTCATACATATATGTAAAAAAAATTTCTAAAACAATTTTGGAGAGAACTAAGAAAATCTTAAGATTCGCATACTCGATCGTATCGTTTTCGAAATATTTGATTTTCAAAAAAAATTTTGAAACATTTTTTAAAAATCCAAAAATATTTTATATTTAAGCGCACAAAAATATTTATAGTTTTTGGAACCTCTGCGTGGAAAAAAGAAAATCGAAAATAAAAAATGGTTCTTTTGTAGGTACCATTAAAAACTATGTTTTGAAAAATGGTTTTTCACCGGAAGCCTTTACTAGAAGTAATTTATTTAATTTTTATAAGAAAACTTGTCTAGCTGTTTTTGAGAAATGGCAGGTAAGTACCGTTATTTTTGATTCTAAGAATATGAAAAAACAGGTTGGCATAATCACCAAAAACTACTATGTATGTACCAAGTTTGAAGAAAATCCATCGGGCCGTTTAGGCTGTAGACGAACAGACAGACAGAATTGTGCCCATTTTTTTGGTGTTATCTATCATCGTATTGTAATGTTTTATTGTTATCTCAATTTTTTTTTGCATGAATCCAAAACTTGCCTTATAGTTCCTACATCGCAAGTAAAAAATTTTGTTTGAGTTTTAACAATAATTTTTCATTTTATCACTTCACAAACACACCTAATGCGATTTTCTATCAAAGTTAGTACTAAAAGGTACTAAATGATAACGCCTTTCATGTTTTTTCACCGTCGTGATTAATTTGTTGAATTGCAATTAAAAAAATCATTTAAAGAAACAGAACAACAAATTTAATGAAAGGAAATGATGATAGAATTTAGGGTTAAGTGTGATGAATATTTGAGATTTAATTGTACCCCCATCTAGAATCGTATTAAACTACTTACTTAAGAAAAAATCTCACTCCTTTTTCGAAACTCGAGTATTTTTGGATAACGTGTACTTTTCTTTCTTTTTTATAGGAGTAATCTAGAAATATGCTTGAGGGCAAAATTACAGTTTAATTGGTAATTTATAAATAAAAATGTTCCTCATCTAAAAATAGGACAATTTTTCTTAATTAAATTGAGCAAACTCAAACCCAAATTGACAATATCTCAAAATTGTTATCTCTTAAATTCCCACACCATAAGAAGAGAAGAGTATATCTGGCGCTGTCATATGTCTCTTAGCTTCACTTCTCTGTCACCCATTTCAATTACCAAAAAAAAAATTAATGACAACTTTTTTTTGTTTCCGCTTCTAATTTATATGTGAATATGAAAGTGAAATTCTAAATCCATTCATTAGAAGCAAGACAAAAACAAAAACAAAAAAAAAATAAACAAAAATTGAAAGTTGCATAACCCAAAGAAGCCCACAACATCAACATTCTTCTTCATCTTCTATAGGTTTTCTTCCTACACACAAAAATTCCTGATATAGCTCTGATGTGGTCTGGGGTCTGGGACGCTGCGCTGTGGCTGTCTGGATGACTGGCTTTAGCTGGGTGTATCTATCATCATCATCATCATGTTCATTGCTGACATTAATCTCTCGCGCTTCTCAAAGCCGATATTATGATAAATTCTTTCCCGTCTAAGGGCGCCTTCAGCAGCACCCATTCATCTCATTCGCCTTGACATTAAACTCTGCACTCTGTGCAAAGGCGAAGCACTGACGCTCGAGCTATGACTATAAAGTTACAGCTAGAGCCGGCCATATAGACATAAAAAGCCAACCGCCTTAGCATCTGTTGTATGATTGTATAGCGGTGGCGCATGCATAGTGCAGCGCGGGAGTGTGTGGGAAGACAATTCACTTGTCGATGGCTTCAATAGGAAATTAATTTCTTTAGATTTGACGCCATTGATTTGGCGTATCGTGGGCCGCTACCGCTTTGCTTTATAGTAGGAACAGTGCCGACGACGACGTGCGCCGCAGACGCAGCCACCGCCACACCGCACCGGTTGGAAGGCTTTCTGGCTTTCCATCTTTTTTTGTTGGTAATTTTTGTCTCGTAGCCTTATGGCAGGGAAAAAGAAATGCAAAGAGTCCCCGAAGGAAAAACGTTTTTGTTTCATTAGAAGGAAGCCAAAAGCCGAAACCGAAGCTAAAGACGAAGCTATTATGAAGATTTGAAGCGAAAACAAAAGTGTCCAGTGTTGGTCAAAACAGTCTACAAAATATACACAAATATAATACAACATCAGTGCGGCTCTGCTTAATGCCTTTGTTTGGAGTCAAAACCATAACTCATGCGCGCGCAGTCCGCCAGTGTCGCCGTATTTCTTTTCGATATGCAAAATGCTGAATGCTCCTTTCACTAATTAATCATTTCGCTTAGGTAATGGCTGCTTTTTGAGGGACATGTTTATTGTTATTTTAATATTACCTAATGTCGTTTGATGGTGGCGCTGGCACTGGCTGGTGCTGCTAGTAGTTGCTCTCCAGTGCAGTGCAATTGGCTAATGCCAGCTTAGCATTGGGTGTTCTATTGTTGGCCGGGACAAATTGGAAGGTTGTTTTGCAAATAATTTTTGGTTTGTTTCTTATGTAATTTCACTCTCTGTGAAATTAATCAGCTTTCTTATACTTACTTGCAAAAATAATGTTTCAGATTAATGAGCGGGAAGAAAGGGTACCCACCTATTTTTAAGTATTTTTTTATATTATTTTTATGCTGTGTGGTATATCACCAACAATATTGTTACCAGTATCTACTTACAATTATGATTAATTTATGTCGTTTTAATGACATTCAAAAGTTAATCAAACAAGTGTTTCGTAAGAAAATTTCCTATTTCTTAATTTTTATTGTTTAGACCAGATTTTCGTTTTTATCAACTTTTTAAATTATTTTTTTTTTGTTAATAAAGAAATTTATATGATAAACTAACATGAAGGCCAAACTGCAAAACAAACACCAACTTATAGGAATATTTTCTCAGTGAAACAACAACTTAAGTGTACTACCAACAATTTTCGGATTGCTTAAAATTTTTCAACGGGAGCCAAAACAATGACAAGGCCCTTAGGTGTCGCTAGTCTTATTTGTACACTCTGAATGAAAAACTATTTTCATTACTAATTATGATTTCAATCTAGACTAAACCAAAGGATTAAAAGTCTATATGTAAAGCTTTGCGCTATCGAAATCAAACGTAATTAACTTTGTCCCAATGCGTAGGTTTTTTAATTCCATTAAACCAATAACGCCATTTTTATTAGAAACAAACGACTGACTTATCCGACGGTTTTGCTGTTTTTAGTTGGGGCCAGTTTTATATCTTTTTATTGTTTAATAATTAAATAACTATCTCTCTTTTTTAGTGGTTAAAAACGCTAACGAAATATGATGAATATTAAAGAACAGTGTTTTTTTCAAATGGATTAATGTATCTCCACTTTTTATAGGAAAAATAAACAATAAACACTACTGGGTCGCACAAACTTGCTCGTATGCTAAACACCCTAATTATATTTAAAGACATGGAAATTATGGGGGACAAATGTTTAAAAGCATGAAATACAATATTTAAATAAGCTTAAGCAACTTCTTGATTAAGTTTTGAGTGTAGGGAAAAATAAATTTAATCAATGGACCGGTTTTTTAAAAGAGTAATTGTTTTAAAAAATTGTCGGCCGGCTTTTAAGATACATATGTGTAGAATTTAAAAACAAAATTGAAAGTATTTTAAGAATTCAAAAACTTTTTTTGATATGCAATATTTTTTTAATTTTATTAAAAATAAGTATATTTTTAAAAATGAAATGTTAATCTATTTAGCCGATAAAGAAAAAATTTAAGATTAAAAAAAAAGGTTCTTTGAGAGATACAAAACGGTTTAAATTTTTGGGGTACTTTTTAATATTTTCTGGGTTACATATGTGACAACACCAGAAATGTATTGTTATTTAATAGCTGGCAAATATTACAATTATGAAGTTAATACAAAATATATTAAAACTTAATAATAAAGGGTGATTTTTTAGCTGGTTTGGTTTTGGCAACACTGGTTTTGACAGCTGACGTGTGTTTAGTACCTTGTGTCACTGTCAAACAGCTTCAGTTTGGTTTGCAATTTAACCATGGATCGTCTTACAAATGAACAACGCTTGCAAATTATTGAATTTTACTATCAAAATTCGTGCTCGGTTCGAAATGCTTTTTTATCGAAAAATTGTGTTCAGCGATGAGGCTCATTTTTGGTTGAATGGGTACGTAAATAAGCATAATTGCCGCATTTGGAGTGAAGATCAGCCAGAAGCATTGCAACAGATACCAATGCATCCCGAAAAAGCCACTGTTTGGTGCGGTTTATGGGCCGGCGGCATTATTGGGCCATATTTCTTCAAAGATGATGCGAATCGCAGCGTTACTGTCAATGGTGAACGCTACCGAGCGATGATAACAAACTTTTTTTTGCCCGAAATGGAAGTTCTTGACTTGCATGATATGTGGTTTTAACAAGACGGTGCCACATGCCACACAGCACGCGAAACAATGGCGCAATTGCGAGGCGAGTTTGGTGAACAGTTAATTTCACGTTTCGGGCCGGTCAATTGGCCGCCTAGATCGTGCGATTTGACACCATTAGATTATTTTTTGTGGGGGTATGTCAAGGCTAATGTCTATAGGGACAAGCCCGCTTCGATTGACGCACTGAAAGCCAACATCCATGCATTCATTCGTGAGATACCGGCCGATTTGTGTGAAAGAGTATGCCAAAATTGGACTCAGCGGATGGGCTACCTGAGACGCAGCCGCGGTCAACATTTGCATGAAATTATCTTTAAATATTAAATTGCAAGGTTCAAACTATCGATTTAAATAAATATTTCATTCATTTTTTCGAATTTTTTGTGTTTTTTTTTTTTTTTTTAAGTTCTAAGCCTCTTAAGAAATCACCCGTTAGTAGGTATTACGATTCTTTATTATATTTAAATAATACAAAGGTATTAATACAATACATTATTTCCTGAAATTTAATTTTTAATACTTTTCCTGAAATTTAATACAAAATATGTTTGTTAAAAAAATAATGGTAACGAAAGAATGATTTTGGGAGAGTATTTATTTTCTAAGTCATTTAATGGTGGAACTATTGTATTGATTTTCACAAATATGAGAACTAAAATCTGAATAGGATTTAAATTAGATCTACTTATTTGTATATTTAACCTAGAAATATTAAATTTTTATTTAATATTATTAAGCAGAAAAAGGGTTCACACGTTGGTTTTGCAGCTGTTTTAATACAATTTCCATTAAATCTTAGTATTATGATATTAGAAAAGTATGCTTCATTTTCATAATTAACTATGACTGGCACTTGCTTGTAATGGGTTCCTGTTTCAATACAATAATTTGTTTAAGAGTTTAACACTATTGTATTAAAAATACACGCATGCCAATATTTAATTACTATTTGTATTAAATAATAATAATTTTTGTATTGAACACGTGTATCATACACGGGAATCGGGACTTATCTTTTGATATAACTTATAGTAAATTTTGATACTTTTTGTATAAAAAAAAATACATGCGTCCCGTTTTTTTAATACAATTTGTATTCAATTTTAATACTTTTTGTATTAAAAACACAGGGCAGGCGTCCCGATTTTTTTAGTGCAATTTTTACTCAGTTTATATTTGTGTTTGTATTAAAAATATACGCATCTCGAACCTGAATTAAATTTTAATATTTTTCGTTTCAAAAATATACACGTAAATTTATTATTAAATTCTAATACTAAAGAATTATAATTGATTTTGTGGGACTACTTTTTAATCTTTTTCGAATTACAAATAATAGTTTTAATAAAAAACTATTAGAATGTAGTACGAAGTTAAAAAAAAATGGTTTTTAATATTTGTAGAGTATTAGTTTGTATTTGTAAATTTCTATAATTTTTGGTATAAAATCGAAGGAGCCGTTTTTAAGAAAGAAAATATTATTCTTAACGGTTTTTAATATTTCTATGGAAGGTACCTTTATTATCTCACAAGAGAAATCTCTTTAATAGACTTAAGGGAATGTTAAAACAACCCTTAGGTAAATTTCAAGTCTTATACAAATGAAGTACCTATATGTTGTTCTCAAATTATTAGATTTGCGAAAAAAAATTTGACATTTTTTAAAAATATTTATATTTGAAAATTTTGGTAAGAAAAACTATTTGTATTATTAAGAAGATTCTGTATAAAAAAATAATTGCAAGCAGAATTACCATTTTGAAGAAAATCGAAATAAAAAAAGGTTCTTTTTGAGATATAATTAATAGCAATTATTTTTTTTTTGAAAAATGGTTTTAGACTTTACTGAAAGAAATTTTTTGAATTTGTAAAAATGAAACTACAGAACCTGGTGTTCGATTCTCCAACTGTGAAAACGTGAAGTGAAAAAAGTTATCATTTTATTTTTCACATAACGGGTGATTTCTTAGCTGGTTTGGTTTTGGCAACACTGGTTTTGACAGCTGACGTGTGTTTAGTACCTTGTGTCACTGTCAAACAGCTTCAGTTTGGTTTGCAATTTAACCATGGATCGTCTTACAAATGAACAACGCTTGCAAATTATTGAATTTTACTATCAAAATTCGTGCTCGGTTCGCAATGTTCATCGCGCGCTGCGATGTTCAGCGATGAGGCTCATTTTTGGTTGAATGGGTACGTAAATAAGCATAATTGCCGCATTTGGAGTGAAGATTAGCCAGAAGCATTGCAACAGCTACCAATGCATCCCGAAAAGGCCACTGTTTGGTGCGGTTTATGGGCCGGCGGCATTATTGGGCCATATTTCTTCAAAGATGATGCGAATCGCAGCGTTACTGTCAATGGTGAACGCTATCGAGCGATGATAACAAACTTTTTTTTGCCCGAAATGGAAGTTCTTGACTTGCATGATATGTGGTTTCAACAAGACGGTGCCACATGCCACACAGCACGCGAAACAATGGCGCAATTGCGAGGCGAGTTTGGTGAACAGTTAATTTCACGTTTCGGGCCGGTCAATTGGCCGCCTAGATCGTGCGATTTGACACCATTAGATTATTTTTTGTGGGGGTATGTCAAGGCTAATGTCTATAGGGACAAGCCCGCTTCGATTGACGCACTGGAAGCCAACATCCATGCATTCATTCGTGAGATACCGGCCGATATGTGTGAAAGAGTATGCCAAAATTGGACTCAGCGGATGGGCTACCTGAGACGCAGCCGCGGTCAACATTTGCATGAAATTATCTTTAAACATTAAATTGCAAGGTTCAAACTATCGATTCAAATAAATATTTCATTCATTTTTTCGAATTTTTTGTGTTTTTTTTTTTTTAAGTTCTAAA
Organism: Dasysyrphus albostriatus; assembly: GCA_946251815.1. Classification (NCBI taxonomy): domain Eukaryota; kingdom Metazoa; phylum Arthropoda; class Insecta; order Diptera; family Syrphidae; genus Dasysyrphus; species Dasysyrphus albostriatus. The sequence continues at coordinate 127,735,821 of OX276336.1, read as the reverse complement.
CCTATTAAAAAATCACCCGTTAGTAAGTTGTTGACAAGCCTGAGGAGGACCTTTAATTTTCTGCTGATTTGCAACATATAAGACAATAAGCATTTTCTCATAACATGAGAATACAAAAACAGTTATATAAGCTGGTTACTCGGATCATCTGTTCTACAGACCTCCGGTTTTATAATCTAACGCGCCACGCATATCCATTACAACAACATTATAGTTAAGTTGAAAGCCTGAAACTTTGTATATTTGTATATCTTAAAGTAGACTTAAGAATAGTTCTAAAATAGATTGTCATAATTTGATGCTCTCTAAACTAGAAGTTTGAAAGGAGACTTGGGCTATTCAACTAATTTGACAGAAACCGAAATAACATGTTTTGTTTCCTGTTCTTTCATAGAAAACAAAGACTGTTTGCTAGAACTTCTATTGAAAAAGATACAAAAATTCTTTTATGAAAACAACCCTCATTTACATCAACTTTGACGATTGATGAACTTTGTAAAATGTGGGCGTATCAGTGGGGGGAATTTTTCTCAGTGAAGTCTTATGTGGAACTTTTTTTCAAATAATTTTTTTCAGACGGTGCATGTGTATTGTTGGTTTATGAAAGGAAGTGTTTACACGCTTTTAGAATTTAATGTTTATTTTTTTGTTTTGAAAGTAACATTATATGCTAACTTAACACTCAAAATATAAGTGTTTGCAATTTTTAAGGCAAATTAATGGTGAACTTAAAAATAATTTTTGACCGAAAATAAAAAGTATCATGCTAAGTTCTAATTATATTAAGTAAAGAAGCATTAAACTTTTTGGGAAAACCAAAAGTCGGGGGGAAAGTTTTTGCCATTCCTACATATTTACGGTAATCGGCAATTACTGGCATACTCAAAAGTTATTGTTGGTCAGGTTAACTTTACTGTTTACAATTTTGAGCTAAGACATTTTATCTTTCAGTAGCTACAGACAGACGTGTCCACAAGGCCATGTCCCTTAAGTGAATAGAAATCTTCCAAATTGATATACAAAATTTATCAATCTGTCTATCTGTAAATTTAATTTAATTAAAAGTCTACAAGCCAGCAAACCAGGCACCATATTTGCAGAGCAAATAAAACCCACCTTCTATTTCCCAACAAGAAAATCATCTAAGCAAACTGGGTACAAAATTATAAAAACAAAAGCAAATATCAAAGCCAATTTATAAAACTCACCCATTTCCTTGGCTTGTTGTTTCTCATCAGGATTCACCTCCTCATCACTGTCAATATGCGGAAAGGAGTTTCCCAAACAAAAAAGTGGCATTGATGAGGTGCTGGTCGGTGTTGTTGATGTCGTTGTCGCCGTCGCCGCCGTCGCCATTGTCATCATTGGAGGCAAAGAATTGTGGTTATCGTCACTCGAGGCACTTTCATTACTTCCAACACTGCGACAACTTGACGTCGTTTGCAGCATATTGCAACTGCTATTATCCTGCTTCCCAGACAGTCGTCGCAGTAAATATTTGTTGTTTAACATTTTGTTCTTTGTTATTAATTCACTCCGCTTGAGAGCGCACTTTGGTGAGCTCGTTAAATTCTTATCGTTCATCGACGTCAACGTTGTTGTTGATGACGATGTCGGTATCGGTGTTGGGGTTGCACCTGTTTTTGGTGTTGTTGTTGCTGTTGCTGATGTTGTTTGTGTTGTTGTTGTTGTTGTTGTTTCATCGATTCCATATAAATTCGTATCAAATGCACTTATATCATGCGGTGGAAAACCGGTCGGAAATGATAAGTCGGTCAAGGATATTCGTCCGATGGCACGTTCCACACCTACCAACAAATTCTGCAACAGCTGTGGCAATTCATCGGACAACATCATCTCTAAGGACAATGGACTTAAAATACTGTTGCGATAGTCGATAGTTCGGCTTTGCACAGTTGCTCCAATAGCTGCAGGTGTTCGCCAAATAGCACACAATTCTACAGTTGAATTTTTAGCTTCAAAATTTTAAGAAAAATAATAAGAAAAATTGAGGGGTGGATTTATTGTCGTTTTAATTCAAATTAAAAGAAAAAGGTTTGGTTTTTTTTTTTTTTTATCGGATTGGAGTAGGAAGATAGAACTCACCTGGCTTCACACAAATATAAACGTCACATGGACGTAACAAGGCTTCATCTATGGCTCCCAACTGGAGAATCAACTCTCCGGAATAAGTTGCCAATGGCCATCCTTCGGACCAGGCTATCGACTGAAAACAAAATAGAAAAAAATTCGTTTAACATCTTCATAGGAACCTAAATGGTTTTTTATTAGATTTTTGAGGTTAAGTCTGAAGGTCATTTAAGAGTGACACATATTTTCCTCTAAATAATTCCAAAATTTCAATTTAACCTTCAGGAATAGTTAAAAAATAGCTCATGGTCTCGAAGTGTTCTTTTCGAAGCCCTCTAATTTAATTTTAACTTTTTAACATTTTAAGACCTTGAAATAAATAGTATTAAGGATGTTTCATATGTTTAAATGAGAACAAAAATCAGTATTTTAATGCCTTCTTCCATGATAGGTAAGGAACATAACCATGTGAAAAACAAAACAAGTTCCGATTGACAAACTTGCGACTTCACTTTACGCCATTATGTGTGCTTTCACCTCTTTGGTCTTTTGGTGGTCCATTCCCATAGATTTCAAGTTTGGATAAATAATACTTCTTCGATTAATTAGTTTGAAGCATTAGCTTTAAGATTCATATCTCAAATGAGTGCTAATTAACCAAAAAAGGTTGGCATAGGTTTTTGTTTGAATTGTTTGGTCATTTTTATTATAGCCACCTACTGTGTGAGATGTCAAAGCCCTTTTTATAAAATTAGAGAAACCTGATGATGTGGTTAATTAAAGTTTCTGATGTTTTTTGTGAGATAGCATAGAGATGAACGTTTGAAGGGCTTTTTAAGATATTCACATATGAATAATATTTTTTTGAAGAAATTAATAAAAATTATTTCATAACACGATTAAAATTTTTTATTTATTTGTTTATTTTTTTAAAAGAAAAACGGATTAACAAAAATTAAACAGTTATAGATATGATAATCTGGGTATTAGTTTTTTTTTTGTATTAATAATTGTTTGCTTTCATTCAGTAGATATCACCTTTTTTTTTTGTTAACTTAAGTATTTTTTAATTATAGCTCATTTGCAAGTGTGTAGACTATATATCTTTACTTTTAAGAGCAACTTTGATCATGTTTTACAGATTACGCGTCAATGATGATGCGATACGATTGTAGTTTTTTTTTTTTATGACTGGAAGAAATGTGTCATGGAGTCATTAAACTGCTTTTTCGAGGTCAGTAGTTTTAAAAATAAATTGATACAAGAAAAATTTCGTTGATGTTGATGATGTTTTGATAAGAACGCCCTCATTTTGTGAAGAAATAATTTGATAATCAAAGATATTTTTTTAAACAATATAAAAGTTGTGTTTTTTTTAGACGTGTGGTCAATATGGCATTTTTTTTTTTTTTTGAGTTGGTCTTTTTGACAGCTGTCACTTGGCTTATGCTCAGTTTGGTTTGACATTTCATAATGAATAGATTTACTTTATTACCAAAATAAAGGATTCAGTTTGAGTGATGCATCGCGAAACAATCAATTTATTGAAGGAAGCTTTTGGTGATCGCATTATCTCGCGTCGTGGGTCTGTAGCGTGGCCTCCAAGATCATGCGATTTAACACCACTGGACTTTTTTTTTTGTGAGGTTATGTGAAGTTGCTTGTCTATGCAGATAAGCCCGAGATAATTGAAGTCTTGAAAGAGAATATTCGCGATATTGCTGACATACAGCCCCAATTGCTGCAAAAAATGGTCGAAAATTTAGCCTCTCGACTGGAATCTATTCGAGCAAGCCACGGCGGCCACTTGCCGGAAATGATTTTTAAAACATAATGGCAAACCCTAATGTTTATAATAAAGCCAAATTCTTGGTCATAAAATTAAATTATATGCGATTTATTTCTTCTTGAAAACCACGCTTCTAAAAAAAAACCGGTTCTTCATTAAATATAGGGCAACTCTGTGATAAAGATGGGTTCCTTTCAGGGTTAGTACTACCAAAATTATTAGTTGTGACATAATAGTTTTTGGATATACTCGTATGTTGGTTCTCTCTTCAATTTTAAGTTTTTTTTTGATTTGTTGGTCCGTGGTTATCTAAAGGCCATAAGTCAATCCGCAGCAGCTCCTTGATTACAATAATTTATAAAATTTTGAATTATGATAGGGTCTTTAGAAAAATATATTTTCAAAACTAATTTTGGTTGGCTGAACTTGAAATTAAAAAAAATCCAAAGAAGCGTTGTCGAGATATGCGCAAAAATCATTTGCCCTGCTTTTTTTCAAATACTGGCATAAATTTCACTAACAGTTTAGCTAATTTACATACAAAATTTTGAATGGTCTGAACTGTCTACTTCTGAAAACATACCTATTGCTTGTGTAAATCAAATGGGATTGAAATTTAATATGTTAAAACCATTCAAAGTTTGAGAAACGGGTATTTTTGAACAAAATTTCAAATAATTTTGGGAAGACTGAAGTGAACAGCATTCTTTTTAATAAAGATTTGAACTAAAGTTAGCCAAAATCAGACAAAAACTGCAGAAGTTATAAAATAATAAGTGAAAGAACGCAATTTCAATTTGTTCAAATGAAGTGATATAAATGTATAGGGTGTGTTATAGATGCTACTTATTACCATCACTTTACAAAATATTGAATTTTGAAAATGATATTAAAGAAATCAATTATTATTTTTTACTTTATATTTTAACGTGTAATTCTTTTGATAATAGATTATCAACATTAAATGATATATATTCATTCTTATTAAATAAATTGTTGATATCATAACAGGGTGTCTGTAATTTCACAAATTCTTTTTTTTTTTAATTTCTAAATTGTATGCCCAAAAATAATAGTTGAAATGTTACAACATTTTGGCCGAACCTTGTATTTTGGGTAGGACAAGACTTTTTTTCTTTTTATGTGAAGGGGGGTTCAGTGTGAGTATAAAATCCAATTTTCGGGGTTGAAAGTCCAGAGAATTAAATTATCTACAATTAACAAATGTTAACAAACTTTTTGCCACAAAACTGAAAAAAAGAAGTTATAGACAAAAATAGACGAATTGTTCAACTATTTTGTGTGTTTTGTCAACAAAAATTAATGAAAAAAAATTAAAACCCTTTTAAAATAATTTTCTGGAATACGTTCGTTTATTCACATCTGGCAACTTTTCTATTTTCAATTTACGGCAGAAAGTATGATTACATAAATTGTAGATAATTTAATTTCCTATATAAAAAGCTGAAAAATTACTTAATCTAATGAATTTCCATTTCCCCCCTTTTTTAAAGATGGTGGCCAAATGGGGGGCTTTCAATTCCTTAAATCAGATTGTATACTCAAACTAAAAGCTCTCACACATCAAAAGAATACAATTTGTCCTACCCAAAATGCGCAAGTTCAATATAACATTTTAATGGACTTTAAAGTTCTTGACCAAAAATTTGTTTCTATGTTAAATCGGTGCCACTTAGGACATTACCTTTACCATACAAAGGGGAACTGGATACACAATCTCAAAGACCATTAACAGTCCAGGAAAATTAGACTTTCACTTCGAAAAAATTCCGACAAAGCTAAATTTTGATGGAGAGCTTTGTTTTGACGTCTTTAGCATTTACTGAAAAGTTCTGTAAATTTGGGTAGGGGCTTTATTTTTTAGAGGGTGTTAAAGGGGGATATTAAGGGAGTTTATATTAATGCTAATAAAAATTTGGACAGCAAAGATTGTAACAACTTTTTTTGTAGGAGCAACAGATTTCGAGAAAAACGTGCAAAACAGTGCATAGTTTTCGAGGAATTAAGAAAAAACTGAATCTTACCCCCTTTTACCCCCTCTTAAAAATTAAGCCCCGTCCCATATTTAAGGAACTTTTCAGGAAATGCTTAAGACGTCAAAATAAAGCTCTCCATCAAAATTCAGCTTTGTCGTAATTTTTTTCGTAGTTTTTCCATTTTTTGTTTAATTTTCCTTGGTTATAATTTAATTTAATTTTGGTGGGGGCAAAACCCCCATTTATTCGGCTTAATACAAGCTAATTCTTAATCTTACTTAAAACTAAGAACTTAAGCTAACGTTAGTGAGGGGGAGGGCGATTGAGAAGACGGAGTTTTAGGGATGGAGTACTAAGGTGAAAGTCAAAGGAGTTCATGTTCAGATTAACATTTCGCAGCATTGGGGAGATAGGTTCGTTGGAGCCATAGGAGGTCCTGTGGGTTGGAAGATAAAAAAGACGAGGATTTCGAGAACGAGGGTTAATGTTAAAGGAGATAGAGTTGTAGAGTGAAATGCAGTCAACGGAACCAGAGAATAATCGATGAATGAAGAGAATGTCTGATATTTCTCTACGTTCTTTCAAAGAATTCAAGTTGATTAGTTTAAGGCGGTCTAGATAGGGAGGCAGGATCAGGGGATTGGTCCATTCAAGGCCTCGAAGAGCAAAGCGAAGGAAGCGACGCTGGACGCTCTCGATTCTGGAAATGTGTATAAGTTGATAAGGGGACCAAACTTGAGAAGCGTATTCGAGGAGTGGGCGAAAGAATGATATGTATAGGGATCGAGTCACATAAGGGTTAGAGAATTCCTTTGACCATCTTTTGACGAAGCCGAGGGCTGAATTTGCCTTGAGAATGATATCATCTACATGGGAGAGAAAATTAAGTTCCGGGTCAAGTATTAAGCCAAGATCACGAATAAATTCAACGGTGGGTACGGGTTGATCATGAAGGAGGTAAAGACGGGGAGGAGATTTAATACGCTTACGCGTAAAAGTGATTGATTGGCATTTGCCAACGTTGAGCTCCAAGCTATTTTTAAGACACCAAATTGAAAAACTGTCAAGGTCCTGTTGAATAAGGGAAGAGTCATGTGTCGACGAAATAATCTTGAAAAACTTGGTATCATCAGCGTACAGTGAAATACAAGAGTGTTTGATGACCTTTTCAATATCGTTAATAGCAAGAATGAACAAAAGAGGGCCTAGGTGGCTGCCTTGGGGAACACCGGAGGTAGCTAGGAAAGAGCAAGAGGTGGCGGTTCTAAAACGAACGCTATAATAACGATTATCTAGGTAAGAGGAGATCCATTTTAACAAAGAAGGTTCGAAGCCGAGAGAGGACAATTTGAAAAGTATTAGCTTATGGGAGATTTTATCAAAGGCCTTACTAAAATCGGTTGATATAACATCGACTTCGTAACCTTTTTCCATGGCTGATAGCGTGAAAGACACAAATTCAACAAGGTTAGTGGTTGTGGATCTGCATTTGAGAAAGCCATGTTGTCTGGGGGAGATGAGAGATTTGCAGTGGAAGCTAAGTGTTTCGTACAAAATACTTTCAAAGAGTTTGGGTATGTGAGAAAGCTTGGCAATTGGGCGATAATTGTTAACATCACCCTTCGAACCTTTTTTGTGTATAGGGATAATGAAAGATGATTTCCATATCTGAGGAAATTCACCAAGATTTAGGGAAAGGCTAAAAAGTTTTGAGAGAGGAAGAGAAAGGGTGGAAGAACATTTTTTTAGAAGTATGGCAGGAAGACCATCGGGACCGGGACTAAATTCATCGTTAAGTTGATTTAATTTAGTTTCGATGAGATACGGATCCACAGTGCGAGGGAGAATCGGTCCAAGAGAAAAGTTTTGTAGATAATTGAAATATGCAGAATCAAGTGCAAAGGAGTCATCTGCAAAAGATTGTTTAAAAAATTTAGCAAAAAGGTCGGCGATAGTCCTAGGATCGTTTGAGGTTTCGTTATTGAAAGAGAGAGTGTTGGGGTAGCCATCAGATTTTCGTTTATAGTTGACAAACTGAAAAAATGACTTAGGATCATTGATTAGGTTGGATTGTGTGGTAATTAGATAGCGTTGGTAAAGGGAGTTGTATAGCTCGTTAAAATGTAAATAAGAACCAAGATAGTTAGAATAATTAGTAGGAGAACGAGAGCGGAGGAAAATTTCCCACAACTTATTTCTCTTATTTCGCAGACAACGAAGTTTACGATTATACCAAGGTGGAGAAGAAGACAAAGTTTTGTGGCGAAAAAAAGGAACATAAAGGGCAATAGAATTAAATATTTCAGTGTACAATAAAGTAGTGGCATCATTTACAGTTAAGTTATCAAATTTAAAAGAGATTTTTTTAATGTATTCGTTTATTAGACGAAAGTTTGCTTTATGGAAGTCATGAGAATAAAGATCGGCAGTGGGAGTGGATTGTAATTGGGAGTCGTGAAAAAATGCGAGAAGAAGGGGAGGGTGGTAGTTATCGGTGGTTGAAAGAGAAAGGGGGCTAGCTGAGACAGAAGAGTTATTGGGATCGGTAATGATGACGTGGCAAATATAGTTGAGAAAGTACTTTTATGAACTACAATAGTAACTTTAATAGCTCATTTTAAATCTCTTTGTGAAAAAAATTATTAAAACATTTTCAAGAAAAAAATTTTATTTTCAAAAAAACAATTCAACCCGACTTTGAAATATCAAATTTTCAAAAAATATTTCGAATCCGGTAAGCAAATAGCTAATAAAAAATTTCAAAATGAAATATGTGCAGTACAGTACTTTTAGGGGAGGTACTGTTAAAAGTTGCTTAGTGTAAAAATATTTGTATACAAAATTATCAAAGTGGTAGGAGTTATTTTCGAGAAAAATTATATTTTCTTCAACGTTTTTTAACATTGCTATGGAAGGTACCGTTATTTTGTAAAAAATGTTAAAACCGTAAAGTATCAAGTTTCAAAAAAATCTATTCCAAAAAAAAATGTATATAGTTTTTTTTTAAATTCAATAAAATCTTCTGCACAAAGAAAAATTTACAAAATCAATCCACCGTTTTAAGAAAATTGAAAATCAAATGTGGGTTTTTAAGAAGTACCACCCAAGGATATCTTTTAAAGCAAGAAATTGATTTTTCTTTTTCTTAAGAAAAGTTGTAGAACCGTTTTTGAGAAAAATATTATTTTGTAAAATTGATAAGAAAAGTTATATGGTAGGCACCGCTATTTTTGGTTTAAAAAAAAATGTTTTGCTTAAACTTGTGATCAGAACAATTCTCACTAGGTGTATCAAGTTCTTTAGAAAATTAATTCAGCCGATTGACAGTAACACAGAATTAAAAGACCCACTCACTTTGTATTAACTATCATCTTAATGACTAGTCTGATCACAATCTCGAGTTCAATTTTTACGAATGTAAACATGGGACATTTTCTGTCAAAACGGTAGACTTGACCACCGGAAATTAAGTTAAAATATAAATTTTATTTTAAATAATACATGTCAAAATAACACAAAAATATTTGTTCTTGTTTTTTTGGGACTTTATTTTCAAAATATGCCATAGCAAATAGTGTTTCGTTTCTAATTTAAACCTACATAATTTTGACTTTAATTTTTTTTAACTTTAGGTCTTTGTTTAAGGTTTTGAGTTTTTGTATATAAAATCAGACAACATAACAATTAGGTACACAAAAATGAAAATTCAAGGTCACCAGAAAGTTTATTCTGAAAAAACGTCGTAGTCGATTTTTAATTTTTTGTATGATTACAAAAAATCGTCTTCGGTAATTATGCAGATATTCTAATTAATAATATTACTCAAACAATATTGTAGTTTTTTTAATGTTGAACAAATTTTTTTTAAACTCTCACGTTATTAAGTATAATTTTAGTTTTTTTGTTTTCAATTATCTAATCATTTCATAATCAAAAACTAAAAATAATTTATTTAAATGTTTTGTAGTTTTCGAGAAAATTTAAAAAAAAAAACGAAAACCTTAGTTTTCCTCCAAATTCATAATTTGCTCTTTGATTAAAAGGCCGTTTTCAAAAACGTCAAATCAAAGTCAATTTGATTTTCAAATTATCGTCATTTCCTGCTAATACAAAATCGGTTTGTTCAACGTCAATTGAGTTACTGGTAAACGCACTTGACGTTTACGAACACGCTCTCTGACTCTTCAATATTTTGTTCGTCAACCCGATTTATTTACTGCACAGTTGCACTGCAGATGATATTTTCATAAATATGTGATTTCGACAAGCTGTATGGAAACACACTGCAAGTGCAGCAAAATTTGTGGTGTTTTCGGACAGAAAACTTTTGCAGTTTGCGTTTAAGAACATTTTGCAATTGCATTTTTGTCTCAGATGACGTTTTCGAAAACGGCCAAATACAATATAACAAAACTAAAAATAATAGGTTTTTGATCCAAATTGAAAATATTTTTTAGTCAGCTTTAATTTTCTGAACCGTTTGTCAATGTGGAATTTCGGCAGAAGATGAATATGAGATTCAAAGATTTCACTCTTCTATTCGCATTATCTTAGCATTCTAGTTTCTTTGTGGTTTCCTGATAACTTTTATCACTACCAATCATTAGAATGTGTTTACCCTACCTCTTAATTGAATTTTGGCATCTACTTGGTTTATATTACTAATAATATAAAAGTTCAAAAGCTAAAAACTTACCAAAACCAATATGGCTATAAAACATTTAGACTAAAAAACAAGATTTATTAAAATCCTTTTCTACGAGTACAAAACCTATACAAACAAATATTTTTGCATGTTTTACATTACTCATTTTTGTTTAAGCCCCTCTGCGTTCATGATGGTAAACAATTTCAACTAACTGGATTTTTTGATGTGAGAACAATGAGTTTTCCACCCTCAAGGGAAAAAGTTAGATTGCGCGCTGATTTTTTTTTCTCGTTGATATTTATGTTACCCAATTGTATACTACGTCTCATTGCCAAAACAAAATTCCCATGTAACTCCGAACAAACTTCCAGTTATATGTATCTATGCAGCAGTGGATAAAATAGCAAAATAGAAGAAAAAAAACACTAAACTATAAAAAAAAACCGCTATTGGTGCTTTGATTTATGAGAAGATGGTGCATGACCAAGTTCAAAATCAAATTCAAAAATTTAGACTCAAATTGGCGGCATAGTTAGCACGAAAGCGCGGCGCACTGTATTTTTTTTTAGGTGTATAATGTACATGCAATGAAAATAGCAGGCAACACCGCAGGGAGGAATCATACTCAACTCACGACATGACAGAGAAACTGATTTCATTGTGGGTTCCCTGGTGAAGTGAACCAAGCTGCATCGTCACTGCCAATGCCATCGTCATCTGCAACGTCGCCGTAGTTGCCGTCGTCATTGTCGTGTGCAAATGAGATTTAATTAATTTTAAAATTGTTCACTTAATTTGTTATAAAGCAAAACAAAAATTAAAAAAAAAATTGTAATAAACAAATTAATGATTGTCTAGCTTCCAGAGATGAGCATAAAATCTAGTTCTAGGTTTTATACGATGCGAGTGGGTCGGTTGGGCTCTCTCACATTTACCTGTAAAAAATGGATTGCAATCAAGTTTTTCTCATATAATTATTATTATTTTTTTTTTATTTTATTATTAATTGATGTAGCAACAGTTTTTATGGGCAATTCTATATGCTCTTGCTGTTATGTTTATGTTTTAAGTGCATCAGTCGTATGGGCTTAGGGAGATATCATAGTGTGAAAATATTTTTATAGTTTTAAATGGCTTTGAAGGTTTTTGTTTTTTTATTACTTTTTAAATCCATAATAACAATTAATGAAAGTATTAAATTGAAAATTTATCTTTTTTGCTAGGAACGAAATTGAAGGAAAAAGAACTTTATTTTAATTTCTTTTACAACTCATAATATTATGACTATTGATGAAAACACGGAAGTAATAATTGAAAATTAAAAAAAATCCTCCAGAGTTGATCTTTCGGTCGTAAGAAGCATTTTTGAATGTGATCATTTAGTATTTAATGGAACATTTAAAAGTACCTTTACCTGCATTCAAAAAGAACGCTAGAAGTGTAGGTAGGTACTGAAGTTTGAGAAATATTGTCCGAAAAAATAAAATTCAAGTAAACTATGGTTTTCTGGTGATAAGTACCTGAAAAGATCCTTAAAGCAAATCATTCTTCATCAAGTATCCCTTCAGTACTTGCCTTTTGAGAAGTAATTTATTTTGTGCAATATTTTTAGTTGAAATAAAGTTATTTAGTTAAATATTTGAATCAAAATATACTTCTTCCGGAAAACAGGTGATCTTAGGGCAACTCGTTGTTATTTATATTTGTCAAGCCTTCAAAAACCGTCAAATTCTATACAAGGATGGCTATTGTGTCGATTAACTTAAAAATCCCTAAGAAATCTGAGCTTAGGAAAAAATTGATTTTAGCACCTATACCATAAGTGTTACACTATTAACAGTTTAAAAAAAAAAATATTTAAGCCAAACGTTTACTTCAAGTAATATACATATATACATGAAGAAACATACTTTAAGTGCCTAGACAAATAATGGAAGATTAAAATTTTCTTACTTTTTTTAGCGGTTCGTACACAGATCTTCAATACTTCCCGAATGATAAATTCAGAAACAAACGAACAAAAAATAAGATTTGCGATCGAATCAAAATTAAAATTCATATTTTATATTTTATTGCTTTCCGAACATTGTTTACACTCGTATATAAAATACATTACTCAAAATTTTTTGCTATAATTTGAAATTGAATTGAATTGAATTGAAATTAAAAATGCCAAAATGCTAAATTGCTTTATACCTATACAGGGTGATTCACCTAAGGTGTGCGCAAAGAGAAAGAGTGTGTAGGTAAGGTCAAGGCATTTCAAAAATCGTATTGGAAGAGGAGTCTTTCACCCCCCGTTTAAGCAACTCACAAAAATTGACTTAAAAAAGAAAAAGAATATTAAAAACATCGGTAACACTTGAAATGTATACTATTTTTTTTGTAAGGCCAAAAATCCTTTCTTTACTTTACTTTAAAATTTTTAAATAAAGTTATTTTTGAAACTTATAATGTATGGAATAAAAATGTAAACGAACTTTTTGAAGTAATTTTTTTTACAAAATTAAACGAAGTTAAGTTTAATTTTTGTTTTCAAAAGTTCAATACACTCTTATCAAGCACTGAAAACCGGTTAGCTATAGGACATTTCAAAATACTAAAAACTTAGGTTAACGTTACATGCCATACACTTTTTTAATCAATTTTAGAATTTTGTTTTCAAAAACAGCTATATAACTTTTATTAAATCATATTTAAAAATATTCTTGAAAAATTGTTTTGAATTGGAAACCATTTTTTTTTTTATGGTAAGTACCTGCCAAAGAACCACTTTTTTAATTTTCGATTTTCTTGAAAACGATCTGATTGATTCAAATTATTCTTTTTTATGTAGAAGATTTTTTACCAAAATTCTCAAAGAAGTATTTTTTGGATTAAAAAAAAATGTTTTGTTTGAAAACTTAATAATATAAAAACTAGATTGGGAAACGTTGATTACTTTTTGTAATTTATTTCTACTTCCATTCCATTACTTGTAATTATTATCGACAAAATTTACTTACAAATTACATGAAATTGAAAATAGTAATGGATTTTTGGAAATAATTGAAGGAAAGCACATATTGTAAATACAAGTAATTGAATACTTCGATTGTAATTAATTACATGTTTTTGTTATTTAAAAATTAAAATAGTAATAAATGAAAGTAAAAAAAGGTATTCTAATTTCAAAACTATTACAAATAGACAAAAACGCAACGAGAAATTTGCATTTTAATATTATTAATTTAATTATTTTCAAAAGGAAATTAGCTACTTAAAATACGACAGTAAATTAAAAACCTGATGAAAGTGAACCAAATATATATTTATAAGTTTAAAACACCCCACGTACAGATATTTAATACTACAGGGAACTATTTGCATAATATCACGGAAAATTTAACTGACAAAAACAAGTAATTAATTTCATTTTCTGTAATGATTACTGGAAAAAGTAATCATTTCATATTTGTTGGTGATAAATTTCGTTTTCAATTACATTAACGTAATTGAATTATAAGTGATTGACACTTTTAAATTGCATGTAATTAGTAATTGAATTTCTTCAATTACATTTATAAGTAATCGAAAAAGTGTAAGGAGATTTCAATTACAAGTAATTGAAATTGAATTTTTCTTATCATTACTTCCCAACTCCGATAAAAACGACACAATCGATTTCTTTCAAACTCGGTACTTAAGGATTTTAACACTTCTTAGAATATGAGTAATAAAAAAAAAATTTTACCATTACACAATAATTAAAAAAAAATATTTTTTGAGAGTTCAATGCTTAAAAATGGACTTGAAATTTTTGTCCTTAAAATGTTTTGAAAATTTTATATATAAAAATAATTTAAAAAAAAAGCCTCTCCAACGATTTTCAAGTTTTTATTCATGAATTCAGATGGTATTCAGCTGAATCTATTGAAAGAGTTGTTAAAGCAATTCAAAGAACAAATTTTGTGCTTTTAAACATAACACATGTTTTTATGCTATTCAATCTTTTAAAATTCTTAGACTTTGAATATAAAAGCATGTTCGCTGGACCCAGTTGGGCATTTTATTTCTTATGAGGAAATTTCTTGACTTTTTTTTCAATTTTTAGAATTCTCAAAAATATTCCAATTTTTTTTTAATTATAAATGTTTCGAAAACGGTTTGGTCGACTTTTTTGAAACATTGTTTCAAAACGGAATTTGATAAACTGTAAAATATAAAAACTATTTTACTTTATGTAAAAATAACGAAATAAATGTTAAGTTAAATATTTCTTTACACAGAAATGGGTCCTACAATTTTGGTGTGCTAAAATTCGTGCGATCTACTTCTAAATATTGAAAAAATCTAAACATAGCAATAATTTTAAATAGTATCTCTAATAGAGATCAGTTGCTTTGGGTTTTCTCATCTCATCAGCTGAACGGATATAAATAAATTTTCCAATAGAAATTTCAAATCATATTTTATATAAAAACAACAACAACAAAAATGTTTTAATTTTTTTAACAGATTAAAATAGCTAAAGCCCCCGAAGAAGATGGGATTACTTACAAACAGTTGGGAAAATATTGAAATACAAAAGTGACCAAAACTGCCAATTGTTAATATCATTCACCAATTTAAGACCAATTCCTGTTATCTTTTATCATATGTTACAAAAACAACATGGGGTCCAGGTTTCTATCGAAGTTCACTTATTACATAACTCAGATACAAGATTTCACTTTCATCTGCAAGCGGCTATTTACCATTGTTAATCATGTCATGTGTTAACACTGCATTGCAGTGTTAAGAAAAGTGACAAGTTTTGCATGAAAAATAATTAAGCACAATGAAAAAAGAGATGGGTTTCTAGCACTGTTTTCGCGATAACCCACCACTCTTTTGATCCTGTTTCAGAAAGAAAAAATGGATTTGTTCCAACTTATGACCTCTACAGTAAAAAACAACTGGCGTTTTTCTTGTATAACTCAGAGCAAGACACAGAAATGGCAAAAAAAATTCTTTGTTCTTTTTTAGTTCAAACATATGACAGCATAAAAAGTGTGCTTCTTTTTCCATCGGAGTTAGCTCAGAACTTTCTCAATTAGCTCAAAATAAATTGACCGAGCAAATCGAGCGAAACGCTGAGCGAAGCTAACTTCACTTATTTTTACAATTAGTTTTACCCTTTTTTTTCTTAATTTTGACAGCAAATTGTTAAAATTTCACGCTACCAAACAGACCTATGAAATGACAGTTCAGTGCTAAAGTGTGTTTCATAATTAAATTTGAGGGCACTGATTATAATCTGCTCCGAGCTCTGCTCTGATCACTCGGCCTCTGCTCAGAGCCAAAAAAGAAAAACACCACATGTTGTAAGTTGAAAATAAAATTTTCCACAACAAAAGGTGAAACATTGAAAAATACCAATTTCAGATTAAAAACTTTTCAGCGAAAAAAAAAAAATTACAAACACATTCCTCCATTTTTATAAAAAAAAAAAACCACTAACATTTCCTATAAAAATTTGTCTTATCTTTTATCACATCCAAATACCAAAAAACAATTCAGGTCGCACTCTCTCTTTCCAGTTTAATGTGCGAGTATCGAGTATATTTGTTTTTGTTTTTGTTTTATTTTGATATTTTATTTTTATTTTTGTATTAAATGCATCTTTAATAGAAAACAAAAGTTGAAATAGTCAGCGCGGAATACCTATAATAACTACTGATATTTCTGTGAGATATGTTTGTTGAAAAACCAAAAGTATTTGCGCAGATATTTTCATTTAAGTATCTATCAGATATACACTCTTTGTGTACGAAATAATATGAAATCCGGCAGACTTCATATATTGTGATGGTGGATTCGAAATGTTGTAGGTTCGTGCATTTAGGAAGCTTAAAAGGTAGATGTATACGCGCGTAACAATCAGCAAAGTCGTCATCGGCTGTAATAGCAACTATTATTGGCATGTGTGCAAAAGCTAACGTTTATTATTGTTAAACGTGTGTTTTAACAACCGTTCGTTGTTGTCTGTGGTTCGTCCTTCCGTCGAAAGATACAAAATTTCCGATATGAATCCAATCAAAAATAGTAAAAAAAAAAAAAAAAATTGCTGAAGTTTTTCATTTCATTTGAAGCAAAAGTTGGCAAAACACACGCTCTTCGCTGAACGCCACCACCATCACCAACATCACCATCATAGCCGATATGGCCGTCGTCGTCTGTGATGCCGACTGCCTGTCTTTTCGAATTTGGATTCGTTAATTTAATTGGAAACAACTGAATTTCTGGGTGCAATAAAATGTTTTAAAATATCATGTGACATTAGGAAAATGTTTTACTTCGTTTCTTCGTCCGTGGGGCCATATTGTTGTTCGTTTCACTTGGTATACCTATCTAACCTACGCCAAAGTGTTCTCAACTTTGGCATTACTTTAGCTTTTCATCTCTGTCGACGGGTTTAGTTGTTGGTTTTCTTTTTCTTATTTTTACTTGGCGCCCAACGCCGGCCTACACACATAAAAATCAACAAAAAAAAAAAAACAACAAACATGTGAAAAAGAAACAATTTTTAATTGGATTTTATTGGTACTTAGCCATTGTCAGTTACTCTGGATCTGCAGATTTGATTGAACATCGAAATTGCATGCCGCGACAAAGCAGACAATGGCGACATTTTGATTAGGTGTGCCACATTTTGTGTGTGGCGCAAATCAACTCTAAGTATCTGGTTTGACGGTGGGTAGGTCAATGGCGGTGATGGAGACCAATCGAGCAGAACGCCCTCATATTCAATTCATGGCCATGAGATAGTTTCTTTCAATATAAAATTCCAGAATCGATCATAAAAAAAAAACCCAGGCGCAATGTTGGCTGCTATAAAGCATTGAAGAGCGATCAAGCGGCAACGACCAACGAGAACGACAGCGACGTATACACGGTGACGTTTGTCCTATTGATGCAGTTTTCAATTAAAAGAAGGAAAAAAAGTTGAACAAAACTATCCGCAAGTTATATTTATCTACAGTTTTATACATGGTTATTTTATTTTACATATTTCTTTTTTTTTACTCATTTTGCTCATCGTTTACTTTTTGGGTCAATGGCAATCTCAATCATAATATTTTTTTTTTTTTTTTCAAAATTAAAATTAATTCCTCGATGACTGTCAAGCTGATCTTCTTTTTTTGAACTCATTCTTGGGTGGCCAACGATCAGTGATCACGGTGCAAGTGTCATATTAAATCGTTCTCTGATATAACCACTTACAGTTGAACAAATTTGACGTTATAAGTATTTATGGCTTGTGACAGAAGATGAGAAGTCAGAATGATTAATTGTTATTGAAAAGCAATAATCGGCAATGGAAATATGAAAGAAATGAAAAAATGTTTTTATTTTAAATTGAGTCCCAAGATAACTTGAAGCTTAGTTTTGAAGATAAAATAATGATTCTAAGAATGGTTCTCTACAGATTAAAGTATGGTTTTGAGTTTCATATTGAAAATCAGATTTTTATTTGAATCATGAATCTCATGGATCAATTTCAGTCCCAGGAAGTTTATTTTAACAAGAATTCTTAGCAATGTAGCTATGTATGAATATCTCATTTATTCCTCATTTCTTTCTATAGTTTCCGAGTCTAGCAAGACTGACAAGGGAATCTTCTATTTAATTTAATTTAATTTTGGCTTCTATTAATCTATTAGAAAATATTACAATTTAAAAGCTAAGCAAACATTTAAAATAAAATGTCAAAATAGCTTTGCAGTACTGGAAATTGGTTTTCTGTTCAAGACTGCAAACAATTTTAAGAAATAGTAAGGAATGGATGTATCTCTGTCAGATTTGAATAAAAAAGGCTTTGAAAATATTATATCCAAGCCCGAAATTTATTTCCTTGGTCTTGTTTTGAACCTATATTTGCTGTAAAATAAAATACACCACTGGGTCGCACGTACTTGCTCTTGTTAAAGGGAATAAAATTCTGTGCAAGTTTTTCTCAAAATGCTCCTACGAAAAAAAGTGTTGTTATATTTTTTGTCCAGAATTTTATGAGCATTAAATTTTTAGAAGAAAATTATATTATATCTGCTCAGATATTATCAAAAAACCGTTATTTGCTCATTTCCAGTACAAAATAAAAAGTGTTTCTTTGAAACGCTACAAGTTCAAGATTAATAAACCTACAGAGTTTGTTAATAGCTCATTTTTTAGATAATTATTCTCAAAGCGTGATTTTTTCATGATTTTGTTTTTGAAAAAAATTTCATCGAGTTGTTGAACAAAAACCAAATCACTTTCTTTTTCTAGATGGTGGTAATCCTCTTTCCCCAGGCACCCCAAAAACTTGGTTTTATAAAAAAGAAATGTAACCAAAATCAAATCGTACAAAAACTTTAGCCCATCGTTTATGGAAATTTTAACAAATTAATTTCTTGGCAAAATTTAATCCACTGTGGAGTTCTTGCATAATATTCTCAGAATCTATTGCTTGTATGAAAAAAAGTATGAAAATATTTTTTGGGTAGAATGACATAATCTACAATTAATACCTCCACATTTTTTTAAAAAATACTTATAGTTTTCGAGATATAAAGAAAAACAAATTAATTTTAACCCCTTTAACTTCCCCTCTTCTCAAAAAACTCCAAATTTACCGAACTGTTCAAGAAGTCAAAACAAATCTCTCCACCAAAATTCAGCTTTTTTCGTAGTTTTGCCATTTTTTTGTCTAATTTTCCTGGACTACGGTTTTTATAAAATATTTTCTTACATCAAATTTTTAAAAATATTTTTTAAGAAAACTTTTGGTATAAAATCATAAGTATCTATTTATGCGCTTATAAAAACAAAATTTCAACAAAAAATCGTTTGCCCATTTTCGAGATATCGAATTTTCCAAAAAAAATATAACCTTTTTAAAAAAAAAAATAATGTTTTTCTGATGTGCAAAATTTTGTTATCTTATTTGAAATTTGTATATAATTTATTTAAATCTGTTCAGCCGATAATGACATAGTTCAAAATTAAAAAAAAAAAAGTTCTACGAGAGCTGCTATTATTAATTAATTAATTTTTGACAGTAAAAGCATAAGGAAAAAGTTTTATAAAAACCGTGGCAGCCGTTTTTAAGAAAACAAATATTTTCCTTTTAAAGGTCTTTTAACATTATTTCAGTAAATTTGTTTTCTTAAAATACTTTAAAAAATCTTAAAAAAAAACCGAATTGAAAATCAACCTTATTGCAAATATTTGATTTTCAAAAACAAAATTTTTGAACATTTTTTAAAAATCCAAAATATATTTCGTAAAAAATTTTGGTAAAAAAACTATTTGAATTGTTTAGAAACTTGTGTATAAAAAAAAATATTAAAACCAGAATAACCGTTTTGAAGAAAATTGAAATTAAAAGAATGGTTCTCGGAAGGATTCCAGGAATATTTTTCTCTTTCTCTACAGTTTAAAGTATGGTTTTGAATACATATGTAGGTACGAAAGGTATAGTGCAAAATTTGGATAACTAACGACTATTCTTTTCAAAAACTTGTTTTATGATCTTTGAAAAGATTTTCTTCAAACTTGGAATGCAAGTTTTTAAGGGATCATTTATTTTTGTTAGCTCTAAAAATAACTGTACCTTTTATGTAACAGTTATGGGGAAAACTAATTTATCAAAAATGACTATTTTGACACGACTATGGCTATATTACATACAAAAAAAATAAAAAAAATGGCAGTATTTTCTTCTTTTTTTTTGAAAAAATAGGCAGAATTTTGGAAACAAAATTTTGAAAAGCAGAATTTTGTCAGACAGAATTAAAAAAAAAAAACTGCATTTCAAAAAACAGTTTTTCATATTGTGTCTTTTCCATGCAAATTGTGGGGTAGTTTTGTTTGTGTCCCTGCCTTATATTTTCGGGAGTGCTTAATCTGAATCTAAAGTTTGCGACTAAAAATTTCAAGACTCACCATGGAAAAAAAATGCAAAAAATCTAGCAAAGATACATATTTTGGAAGCTTTTCACTTATAGCTCAAAAACTGAAAGTATATACAATTTCCAACAAATTTCTGTTCAATGTTTTTTTTTTGTGACAACCAATTTTGACTCAAATTCTCGTTGAAAACTGACATATTTTTACAGTTTCAGGAAATCCTTGACATCAATTTAAAATTTTTGTCTAGCTCCAAAAATAACGGTACTTGTCATACACCGTTTAGAAAAAGTTTATTTATCTCAAAAACGGCTTCAATGATTTTGATTTAAAAAAAATCAATTTTAGCAAAAACTGTTGCTAACGGTATCTCCCATTAACTAATTTCTTATTTGCCAATTTTCCCATTAACAGCTTAACTGATTTCAATCAAAATTTGCATTAAAACTCTCGGTTAAAATGGTAATAATATTGAATCTCAGAGTTTTAAAAAAAAAGTTAAATTTTGGATTTTTGAAAAAATATTATTGTTTGAAAATTCAATATTTCAAAAATGGGTGAATGAATTCTTTTAAAATTTGGTTTTTGAATGTATCGGGTTTTTCAATAAGAGCGCTACAAAAGTTTTTTTAAAATAAAACAAAAACGGTTTTGGATATTAATGAAATTTTTTATTCCTGTGAAAGAACGTTCGATGCCATTATGCATGGACCTCGATTTCTTTTGCATGGTCACCACGGGCACGCTTGCAGAAGTCCAGACGCTGAACCCAATTTTCGACGGTTTTCAAGCATAACTCGGCCGATACTGCTGCAATTTCACTTTCGATATTTGTACGAATCAACCGTCGCTGGCTTGTTGGCATAGACCATAGACTTGACGTAGCCCCACAGGAAATAGTCTAACGGCGTCAAATCGCACGACCGAGGCGGCCAAGCGACTGCACCATTTCGTGAGATAACACGTTCTCCACACTTAGTTTCCAATAAATTGATTGTGACATTAGCTGTGTAGCTTGTGACGCCGTCTTGTTGGAACCACATGTCCTCCAAGACCATATCATCCAATTGGGGCCAAAAATATTCGGTTATCATTGAACGGTAGCGATCCCCATTCACAGTAACGTGCCGGTCTTGATCATCACGGAAGAAGTACGGCCCAATGACACCGCCAGCCCATAAACCACACCAAACCGTAATTTTTTCGGGATTGCAATGATGACTCATGGAGTACGTGTAGATTGCTGCCTGGCCAATACCCCATATTTTGTTTATTGACGAAGCCATTCAGCCAGAAAGGAGCCTCATCGCTGAAGATGATTTTTCGATGAAAATCCGAATCATTTTCAAGTTGTTGCTCAGCGCAATTCACGAACATACGACGCTTCTGGTGGTCAAGCGGCTTCAGTTCTTGCGGCAATTTAATCTGGTAAGGATGTAGGCCAAGATCTTTTCGCAAAATTCGCCACAACGACGTCACAGAGATGCCCAACGCTTGAGAACGACGCGTGAGAGACACATTTGGGCTTTCTGCAACTGAAGCCTCAGCGGCAGCATTACGGTAACATTTTGTACTGTGTCTGTGGATTCAAATTTTTCCACTAGACGCTCAATTGTTGATCTGCTAGGACGATTATGACGACCATAAATTGGACGTAGCGCCTTAACGTAGGTTCCGAATTTCCGAATTTCGGTAGTAAATTTAAATAATTTCGACTCTTTGTTGGCTCGTATCATCTTTCCATCATAAAATGGCAAATTTTACTGAAGAGAAATGTCAAAAGAGCGGCAAGAAATATGGCGTCGTTTGCTGTCCCTGTCGCTCTACTTTTGTAGCGTTCCTGTTGAAAAACCCTTTACATGTTTTTGAACTTTAAGTTTTATTACTTTCATATTTCAAAAGTTTTAAAATTATTTTCGATTTTCTTTAAAATGGTTAGATTTGCTTTAAGAATATTTTACTGTACTGAAGCTTCTAAAGAATTTCAGTATAAGATTTTGGAATAGTGTGGAATTTCAAAAGATTATTTTTTGGATCTTTTCTTAAAATATTCTTATATTTTCCTTTCCTTTAAAACTTAATATTTGGGAAATGATACCGAAAATAAATTGAAATAATATCGGGAATCAAAATTATCAAAAAGACACAGTAAAAATAAAAAAAAAAAAAAATTGTCAACCCGAGAAAGAAAATTTTCCAAAAAAAACATGTATACTATTTATACTGTTTAAAAAAATCAAGGGGACACAAAATTAAACAGGCTGGCAAATATCAGTTAACTTTTTGATACGGAGAGACAAAAATGATCCTTGGTACAATATTGATGAGGTCCGAACTAAAATCCGTGATTCGTTTTCCGTCTTCAGCCGGCTCAGGTTTTCGAGAGATTTCCGTTAATAGATGATTCAAAAATGTTTTTTTTCGCTATATTTTTAGAGGTATTTATGAGTAATATAACAACGCAAAATATTATTTTTAATAAAAATTAGCAATAATTCCTGAAGTTTTTAATTTGGTTCAGAATTCAGTTTAAATCTTGCCTAAGTTTCTTTTTTTTTTTCGTGTAACACTTTAATTCAAAAAGCTACTTGTATGATGATGGTTCCATTTTCCATTGCTGTTTCATGATGTTAAAAATATAAATATTAAGCATCTTAACAATTACCACCATGTAATCAAAGTACACTTAAATTGAACCATGAAATTAAGTGCACTTAATAAAAGTTCATTAAAAGATGTGTGATGCAAGACCGTCATTTTTATTGCATTTCGAGTGCATTCGAAAAAGAGGGTATTTAAAGATACTTAAATAAGAAGAGTGACATGCGAGTATAAGGAAAAACTGTAATTATTGCAAAATAATGATTGAATTTTTTTTCTTTTGCTTACATAAGTTAACCAAGGTTAAAAATACAACAATCTTCAAGTATATTAAGAGACTCTCTTAATACTGACAAACGACCAATAAAACTAATAAAAAAATTAGTAAAAATTTCGAAAAAAAAAACAAAATGTCAAAAGGTATCACTGCGAGTGTCATTGCATTTGTAAGTTTTTATAATTTTACGCAGTGAATTATAAATTTGAATGAATTAACATTTTTTTATATGACAGCACATGAATATGTATCAAAATAAATAAGATTTATCGAACTTATTTAATAGTTCAGTGTTTGTTCATCGCATGTATCTTTTTATTGATATGGTTGCATTTGCATTTGCATTATTATGCACAATCATTTGCATTATGTATTATTAAAATGAACTGCTGCTGCAAATGTTAATCAAAAAAAAAAACCAGAGGCGTGTTTTTTTTTAACATTTCATTTAGATGATATATCTTTATTTTATAACAATCTGAAGTTATATAGTTTTTCTTTGTCTCTAAAAGAGTGTATCTATTGAAATGTTATCGCCTTATAGCATTTCACATTAGCCGATTTGGCTGTCTTATTTTAATTGTTTTTTTTTTTTTGTATTTATGTCAATTTTAATCAATGACCGTTGCCTACATAATGTAAAATGTATGCATGCATATGCATATATGCAACTAATCTCTTGCATATTCTTATAATCTTAACTAAGTGCTTGATGTTACAATCAAGAAAAAAAATCTTTTTCTTTTACGATGCAGTTTCAGTGATGGTTAACTTCTGCCATTATTTTTAGAATGGCCAAGTTACTCGAAAAATTTGTTTTTCAATAAAACGTGGGCTATAAAATTATAGAGATAAGGCACTTTACGAGTAACTTTTATTAGCAGTGGTGCAGTAGAATTGACTCAAAGTTTCTTAAAAAAATTGTTTTTTAGATTTTACAGCCAATTATATAAAATATTTGATATAATTTGGCTGTTTATATGTAAAAGTGTTGAGGAAGAAATAAGTGCAAAATAAAAAATATTAATTTAAATCAAGTTTTGAACCTGAATTCCTAGTAGTAAAAAAAGCCTGGGAATTTACTTAACTTTACAGAAATAAAAAAAAATACATTATTAAAATTTGTTTATGTAAATAAAATACAAACATGAGTCGAACATTATGGTTGGTTGACAGATATGATCATTGGATTAGGAAGAGGTAATTAGTTGCATAGATTGAAATCACATTTATTTATTACATAAAATGAAAGTCTTGAAATGTCAGCTCTCAATAACTTAATAAATTCAAGAGTTAAACTTCCTCCATCCGCTTTCTTATAGGTTCACAAATATTTATCTTTCGTATTAATAACGGGTGGTTTTTTAGCTGGTTTGGTTTTGGCAACACTGGTTTTGACAGCTGACGTGTGTTTAGTACCTTGTGTCACTGTCAAACAGCTTCAGTTTGGTTTGCAATTTAACCATGGATCGTCTTACAAATGAACAACGCTTGCAAATTATTGAATTTTACTATCAAAATTCGTGCTCGGTTCGAAATGTTCATCGCGCGCTGCTTCCATTTTATGGTCGGCATTCTCGACCTTCTGAGCAGTCTATTCGGAAGATTGTGACCAAATTTCGCACCAAATTTACTTTGTTGGACATTAAACCACCAACACGTTTACGTACTGTGCGTAGTGAAGAAAATATTGCGGCCGTATCAGCTAGTGTGACAGAAGACCGCGAAATGTCGATTCGGCGCCGTTCCCAGCAGTTAGGCCTTTGTTACAGCACTACGTGGAAAATTTTGCGGAAGGATTTGGGCGTAAAGCCTTTTAAGATACAGCTGGTGCAAGAACTAAAGCCAGCCATATTTCTTCAAAGATGATGCGAATCGCAGCGTTACTGTCAATGGTGAACGCTACCGAGCGATGATAACAAACTTTTTTTTGCCCGAAATGGAAGTTCTTGACTTGCATGATATGTGGTTTCAACAAGACGGTGCCACATGCCACACAGCACGCGAAACAATGGCGCAATTGCGAGGCGAGTTTGGTGAACAGTTAATTTCACGTTTCGGGCCGGTCAATTGGCCGCCTAGATCGTGCGATTTGACACCATTAGATTATTTTTTGTGGGGGTATGTCAAGGCTAATGTCTATAGGGACAAGCCCGCTTCGATTGACGCACTGGAAGCCAACATCCATGCATTCATTCGTGAGATACCGGCCGATATGTGTGAAAGAGTATGCCAAAATTGGACTCAGCGGATGGGCTACCTGAGACGCAGCCGCGGTCAACATTTGCATGAAATTATCTTTAAACATTAAATTGCAAGGTTCAAACTATCGATTCAAATAAACATTTCATTCATTTTTTCGAATTTTTGTGTATTTTTTTAAAGTTCTAAACCTCTTAAAAAATCACCCGTTATTTTTGTAAGATTTTACGCTTATGTTCAACGTGTTTTTTTTTGAGAAAGTAGGTAATTAGTTAAATTTTCAAAACGAATCTTTTACATTAAAATTCTTTTATTATTCAATTTTAATAATTTTTATGATTTTATTTTATATTTTTTAATTTCTGGCAGTTGTTACTTCCATAGAATTTTTATTAAGTTGGTGCTCCGAAATTTTTTAACACTTCTTAGATGTAAAAATATAATTTATATATTTACTTTTGTTAATATTTTCTCTATAGTATTCTATTGAATAGCAAACAAAAAGACTAGCTTCCTAAAATTTCCTATGAGACTTGTATTGAGAAGTCAGAAAGAAGCTTTAGTTATCAATGAAAGATCAAGGAAAAAAAATTAATTTTCAAAAAAAAAGAACAACAAAAATTAAAATTTTTTTTTGTTTTGTTTAACTTTTTTGAAAATATTCTTTTTATTTTATATTGAGTCAGAAAGGGTATGAAACCATATGTAAAACTGAAAACAAATTTGACAAGAACTGTTACTTTTGTTCTCGATTTGATAATATTTCATAATGTTAAGTAGCAACACAATTTGTTCCTTTAATTCATTTGATCATTTCGTCAGAATAAACGGTTCTTAAAATCAAATTAAAATTTTTTAAACATTTTATGAGCATTTAGTCTACAAAACTTCATACCAACATAACTCCTGCCCTCAAAATTTGAAAATCAGCGAAAAAAATTACAAAATCTTTTAAAAAGTGGTTTTCTGTACCTTTTTTCTAAAACAACAGTAAGGAGTCAAAAGAAGAAATTCCTTTAAAACCTCAAAAATTTCTTCTCGAAAACTAATTGAATGTAATTAAGAGTAAGCTACTATTTGCATTTAAATTCAGGTTTCTCATGCAAAACAAAAATATTTAAGGACAAAAAAGGTACGAGTAACTAAAACTGAATATTTAGGCAAGCTGACCAATATATTCCACAGATTCAAAAAACAAAAAATTAAAAAAAAAAATACAATTATCTAGTGGTTGCAATATAACGGTTCCTTAAAAAATTACTTACTTCTCAACAAATCTCAAATTAAATATATGAAACTTCTTATCCCAACTAACAATTTAGCTTGTATAAGGTAAAATTTTTCGAATTTGGCAAGTAATAGCTTGTATAGAGCTTGTATAAGGCGATCTTGAGCAAGCCAAGAATTTTCTATCTGAAATTGAAACAAATAGCAGCTATAAGGCCTATATGAGTTACGCAAGCTCTATATAAGGCTTGTTAATATAAGTTATAAATGGCTGGTACAAGGCATTCCAAAGTTGTTTACTGAAAAAAAAATTATTAAAATAATTGCTGCTATAAGGCTCTCCACGACAAATCATTAAAAACAACTTGTATAAGACTTGTTTGTAAAGGCCTCATACAAATTAAAATAATCAGTGAAGATCAACAAGTGTGCTTATTAAAGAATCAGATTAAAATAAATAAGAACGGTAAGTTCCCATTGAACATCGTAAAACAAAAAAGAAGTGCTTACAGTAACATTGAACTTTTTAGCAAAACTTAAAAAAGCATAACTCATGGCAAAAATTTAAAAGATCTGGAACCTACCAAAGACAAGTGAGAAAAAATAGAGAAGCAATTCTTAAAAAGCCAGAGAACATTCAAGAAGTTTGGAAGAACAGATATTAGATGCGCACAGTTATTGACTGTTCCCTCTGCGTGAACGTGAAGTATGTGGTATCAACTTATTCACTTTTGATTATGTTATCCTCAACATCAAATTGGCATAGGGGTAGACTGCTAGACTGGAACCAGGAAGGAATCGAGTTCAAATCCCAGGTAAAAAAAACTTCATTTTTATAATTAAACTAACATTTGACTCATTACAGAATACAGAAAAAAGGTTTCGGAAGCTTACTGAGGAGAAAAAAAGTACAATAAAATAAAATGCAATACAAATACAACATCAGAAAAATAAAATAAAAACCGATACAAAATATATCTTTTTTATTTCAGAATCAGCTTTGCTAAAAAAAATTTTCTCTCGATTTGCTTATGCAAAATAAATTTGGGTAAGGCCTTATATAAACATCCAAGGCAAGCTATATTGACAATAGCTGTCATTAAATGGCTTTGGTAAGGCCTTATTTAAACATCCAAGGCAAGCTATTGGCAATAGCTGTCAAAATGGCTTTCGTAAGGCCTTATATAAACATCCAAGGCAAGTTATTGACAATAGCTGTCATTAAATGGCTTTGGCAAAGCCTTATTTAAACATCCAAGGCAAGCTATTGGCAATAGCTGCCAAAATGGCTTTCGTAAGGCCTTATATAAATATCTAAGGCAGGCTATAGCTTGTTTAGCCAAGCTAATAGCAGTTCATGAAAAGCTATTTGCTGCTATAATACCTGTCCTAATACCTATATACTTGTCAACAAAAGTCTTATGGCAGTTAATTAGCTTGGGTAAATGCGCCAAAATGACTTGCATAAGGCCTTTCACCATTACTATAGCAGTCTGAAAATAGCTTGTATAGAACCTTATACAAGTTAAATTGTTAGTTGGATAATTCGGTTTATTTCTTTTCAATAGTCCAACAAACTCTTAAAAAAAAAATAAATGAATGACTGGGTCGCACGTACTTGCTCTTATGTCCAAGAAGTTGAGAGAAAAATGTTTAAAAGCATGAAATACGATATTTAAATTTGATAAAATAACTTTTTTAAGAGTTTTAAACAAAAGAAAAAATACACCATCTTAATTCTCGTTTGACTAAGATCGACGGGAAAAAAATATTTAAGGTCGTTTGAGCTGTTTCGTTAAAAACTAATTTTCTTAAAATATTTTTAAGGAAAATTTTTGTATTCAAATCGCAAGTATTTATTTATGTATATATATAATACTAAAATTTAAAAAAAAATCGTAGACCTGTTTTTGATATATATAGAATTTTCAAAAAAAATTTAAATTTTTTTTTAATTTTGATATGCAATATTTTTGTTATCTCATTTGAAATTTGTGTATAAAAAAAATGTATCTAAATCTGTTCAGCCGATAATGACAAATTTCAAAATTAAAAAAAAAAGTTCAATTATAAGTACTATTACTTAACCGTTTCTGTTTGTAAATTTTTATAAATTTTGTTAGTAAATCACACTAATTCAAGCATATAGAAAAAGTCTTACAAAATTCAAGGGCGCTATTTTTAATTAAAAAAAAATTTCCTCGACGTTATTTTAACATTTGTATGGAAGGTAACGTTTTTTTTCATAAAAGTAAATTTTTCCTTACAGAGTGTAAAAAAACCTAAAATAAGGAGTTTTATAAAAATCGACTATACAGTTTTTATAATATTTGATTTTCAAAACAAACTTTTTGAACCTTTTTTAAAAATCCAAAAAATATTTTTTTGAAAATTTTAGTAAGAAAAACTATTAACATTGCTTAGAAGCTTCTGTAAGGAAAAATTATTGAAATCAAACTAATTGTTTTGAAGAAAATCGGAGGTAGGACATTTTTTTTTTGGGAAGTACGATTAATAACTATTTTTTGTAAAAATCTTTCTCATCCAAAGATAGCTTTAGCAACAAAAATTTATTGATTTTTGTTTTAGGAAAAGTTGTGCAACTGTTTTTTGAGAAAAATAAGATTTTGTAGATCTTAAAAAAAAAAATTGTATGGCAGGTACCTTTCGTTATTTTAAGTTCTAAAAAATTGAAAAAACCGGTCGGCAGAATCACCAAAACCCCTATGTACCAAGTTTTATGAAAACCGATCTAGCCGTTTAGACTGTAGCCGAACAGACAGAATTTTGCCACCCATTTTGTTGGTGTTCACTGTCATCGTAATATAATGTTTGATTGTTATCTGGAATTTTTTTTCCACGAATTCAAAACTTGCCTTAGGCACCAGTTATAGCTTACATTGAAACTCATCATAAAACACTTTAATTTTTGATTTTGAGAGGTTCTAAGCCTCTCATTATTTTGATGGCTAAATAAAGCTCCTGTCTTAGTTATTATTTAGTCAAAAAAAGAATTCAATTTGGCCCAGGTTTTTATATAACATAGTTTTTATTATTTCAAGAATTGAACTACCTCACCAATGATCATTGAAATATTTAAAGTCTTTTTATGTACAAGATTGGGTTTATTTGAATTTTTTTGACTCAAAATAATAATTAAGTCTTAAACTTTATTCCTCCACCAAAATAATAAATGATTTTGCGATCTAAACGCCTTAAAATTGAGGAACACAATTTTAAATGATGAGCTATAACTGGTCCCTTATAGCTAGTACCTATGTATACCACAAGTAAAAACTTAAGAAAAAATTAACCAAATCTTGTTCCCTTCTTTTTTTTTTTTTTTTGATTAATTTACATAGTGTAAAAGAAAAATTAAAAACAATACAAAATTCCCACGTCTGTAATTAAATTGAACTACGAGTAATTGAATGGACACGCGACCACTCCTAAATTTTGTATTAACAATTTCAGCCACCATATTGCCTCTTGGCATAAATCATAATTTAATTTCCCCAAAATTTAACATCTGACGTTTTATGGTTTTTAAATACAAAAGTACTCTTATTTGCCAATAAAATGCATTATGCCTTCAAACAAAAAAAAAACGAAAACAAATTCCTGATGGCGCAAGCACATTACACATAAATATTTTAACGATCCCTACCTTTTTTTCAGTGTCTCTTACACTCTACTGATGATATGATGTGTATCTTCAGACTTTTATTACTCTACAAAATGATACAATGTGCCGAGTACCTACTACCTACCTACCTAACAATAGGTAACATATTAAAGGGCACTAACTCTAATTTCTTGACTAATCATCCCTTTTTTCCAGAATAAAATAACATTTCGAGTGCATTCAACTATACCTTCTAAGCGGGTGCACTATGTGGTAGGTCGAGTGTGTAATTTTATGCAACCCAACGCGCATCAGAGGTTGATTTATATATGCTGGCAGAGAGAGAGAAAGAGAATAGAAGGATCGTCAAAATTTATATCCCCTATGCACGTTTATGTTTTTTTTTCTTTTCTTTTTCATTGGGTTTTATATTTTTCGTGTGTGCAAACATCCTGTTTTGTTATAAAACAGAAGGATATTCGTTTTGAAAGTCTAGGGAAGGATAAAGTTACAATAACCTATCCCACCATGTCTGCTGGTCCTTCTTTAAATGATATATCTGTTTACTTATTGTGTTTTTTTTCTTTGGCATTGTATTTTTTGCAAATTCATTCATATAATATCCTAAGGAAGGACCTACCCATACCCATCTTAAGCGCAAATAAAATACGGGCTTCATAAAATTGTGTGGGATTTTTGTTGCATTCGAAAATGAAATAAAAAAGATTTAGAAGAAAGTAAAAAAAAAGTAAAAAGTTATATTTATTAAAAACAAATATTGAGATTGCTTAAAATATAAGAGTAATATGAAGTTTCACTGGCTTTTTTTTTCTACGTATTAGGATTAGAGAATTATTAACTAGGCTAACCATTAGTTGGCTAGCATGAAAAATTATTTTAATATCTGATACTAAAGATGTTGCTCTCACCATACGAAAATATATAAAATACACAACTGGACCTTACGTAATTGCTCTTCTGTTCAAGTTGCTTTGAATTAAAAACTTTAAGAAAAAATATAAAAAGGCATTTAAATCGATCTTTTAATAGTTTACAAAATTTGTAAGATAGCTTAGAGCTCAAGAATAACTATGCCATTTGATTACTTGAAAAATATAAATATTTGAAAAAAAAATTCAAATCGTTTAAATTTTGGTAACATTTAAAAAATAAAAAGTTTTAATATGCCAATGAAGTATATAGTAAAATCCTAACTAATATTATAAATGTGAATGTGTGTTTGTTTGTTTATTTGTTACTCTTTCACGCCTAAGCCGCTGCAGACCCGCTAAGATAGATGATACTCTCGAAACGGTAATAGGATACTTTTTTTTCTAACCATATAAAAAAAAATATATTTGGTACCAAAACAACTTAATTTTATGAATGTACATATTTAGGAAAAAAATCACTAAGGTTTGAAAACAAATTAATGAAGTATGATGACAAATCAATCTATTTTGAAATTTCTTATAGGCGAAAGTTCTTCTTTTTATTATTTTGAGGTTAGTTATATTACTATTAATTGTACTACGTATTTTTTTACTGTCTTTTCCATTTTAGTTTATTTCTTTTTTGGTTTAAAATGCCTCTTAAACGTTGTTCAAAATTAACAAGGACCTCATCGCGAGCCCGTTCAGCGAAAATTGTTCGATTTAAATAAAACTCCATTCATGCTGAATTAAAAGAATTTAAGATCTCAGACACCTTCTCAAAGAAAGTTATGCTACTCCCAGATCAGCCATGTATGTATGTAAATATATGAGTTATGTGCCCGTTGTCACGTGTGCCCAGTGCCCAGAATTTGTATGCATGTCTGTGTCAGGTGTATACAACCATTTTAATTCGTTTTTCGTAAGTCCGCACACTTTAATTTCAACAATCCAAGTAATAGAACCCAAGATATGAGTCTCTGAAGAGAAGCTTATCGGCCTTATTTTGGAGACTTTTTGATGATTTTTTATTTTTTAAATCTCCAAATATTTATCAATATGGTGCACCACAAATGGTTATATCTCAAGTTCTATTAATTTTATGGACTAAGGAAAAATGACGAGATTTTCCATCTATCCTGGGCACCATAGTAAATAATTTTCAAGGCGAATAATGTTTGCATTGTCCTAAGCCACCCATTGAGTCATTGATTTACCCTGAATTAATATACTATAGGCCTAAATATAGCAAATAATTATTTTTGGATGCAAAAACTATTTGCATGCAAATAGTGCCTTGAGGTGAATATATTTTTCTTAAGTGTAAAAAAAAAAATACACCCAAAGAATATATAAATTACTCACCACACTTTTTTTCACATGCAAAACAATTGCCGGCCCATTATTTTGCATGACGGCAATGGTTTTTTTTTGCATTTAACTTTAGGGAAACCTATCATTAAAACAAACAAATTTGGATCTCACCCCAATTATTTTTGACATACGAAAATATTTGCATAATTTTTTTTTGCGCATGAGAACTGTAAACTATAGGATTTAGTATCTACATAAATCGCAAGTAAAAATCTATGGCGGACAAATAATTGAAACTAATTGAAACTGTAGGATTTAGTATCTACATAAATCGCAAGTAAAAATCTATGGCGGACAAATAATTGAAACTAATTGGCCTTAAAATAGTATTATATAATTTTCTTATGAATATCCGACATACTTTGAGGTACCAAAAATCGTTTGTGACCTAGAAAATTAAAAACTTAAAGAAAAGCATTTGAAAATCCTTTTGCTGACAAACAAATGAAGTGCAAAAATCACTCTGACCTTGAAAAAAAATCTATTAATCGTTAAAAACGAAAACGTTAGCCGATTTCAATCAAATTTTACCCATAATTTTTTTAAAATTCCATTTCAAAAACTTCATTTGCGATGTGCGTTAAAAATGCAATTGCTAGATGTTCTTAGCTGTAAAAGTCGACTGCTCAAAAGCTCAAACCGAAATTTGGATGTAAAAACATTATTTTCGATATAGCTCATAATTTTTGGCGCAACTCCACAACTGAATAAACAAATCTCAGTTTGAGTACAAAAATATTAAAAAACCAGAGACCGTGTTTGTAAATGTCAAATGCATCTGCAAGAAAAGTTGAAAAAAAATCCATTCGCTGGTTATAGGCCACTCACCGATATTTGATTCTTTCACCGCCCCTGATGATTGTACTCTATTTCATGAAAGCATACCCTATGTTCTTAAACTGTAATAGAGTACGTTAAAATACTCTTTTTTTACTCAAACTAAATTTTGTTCTCAATTGTTTTTTTTTTCACTTCTTCTTGCACTCTTAATTGTCAAAACATAATGTCCATGTGATAAGTTGTTCAAGAAGGCGCAAAGTATTTGTGTTTCCTTAACGGTGATCACATTGAACTGAAAAATTGGAATTATTTTTTACTTTCCCCAGTTTTAAAAATTTTAAATAAAGTATTGTCGAAATCAGGAAATGAGTGAAGTTAATGTTAAAATGTCCTTAAATATGCGCTTGAGTGTATACTTTCATACAAAAATTACTTCAATACTGATTTGTACTAAATTTAAAGAAGATGGTCCAAAATGTTGAAATGTTGTCTAGGGATATAAACTAATTTAAGTGGTTATTTAAATTATTTTTAGACCTAATCTTATTGAATCTGAAAAAAAATTGACAAATTTGATGACTGGAAGTAGCGAATCAAATTAAAGGTCAATTACCCATAACCTGGAAACAATCAAAAATAATGTAAAGTAAAAGTTTAAATAATTTTGACATTTTTTTTGGTTTAATTATTTAAATTTACACCAGGCTAAGAATTCTGATTGTTGGAATTTAAAAAAAAAACTGTTTAACTGCCATTATTCACGAAGCAATTTAAATATTCTTATATTTAAAAATTAATGTAATTTAACTGTTTTTTCCAACTTTCAAGCATAAGAATTCGTAGCCTGATGTCAGATAAATATAATGCAACCAGAAAAAGTAGCAACATTATTAAAACTTACTTTAGATTATTTTTGATTTTTTCCTAAATTTGATTCGCTACTTCCAGCCATCAAATTTGTCAAATTTAGTTCAAATTCAATACCTAAGATTAGGTCTAAAAATAATTTTAAATATGTACAAATATTTTTAAAAATAATCACTAAAATTTATTATTATCCCTTGGGAACATTTCTAAACATTTTGGACTATCTTCTTTAAATTTAGTACAAGTCAGTATTGAAGTCATTTCTATATGAAAATATACACCCAAGCGAATATTTTAGGACATTTTAAACATTAACCTCATTCAATTCCAGATTTCAACAATATTTTATTTAAGACTTTGAAATTTGGGACCATGTTCTGACCTTAATTGTGAAATCCCTGTTTGGAGTAAAAAGAAAGAAGAACTGGCATGGGAAATGATTTTTGCCGCCGAAACTCAATAAACGGAACACTGTGCGTAGACGTGACGAGTTCTCTTTGCAGTTGTTCTCTCTTAAAAACGGATTTAAATTAAGGAAATAAATAAAATAATTAAAATAATTCAAACTTCATTCTTAATTCAGCAGTTGCCCTTTAGACTTCTTAAATCTTTGTTTTTATACAAAAGAGTGAACGTTTCTGATATTATAATCTAAACTTCCTTCCCAATTTTCAAAAACTGTAGACAGTAACAAATTAATTAATCTACTCACTGACCAACTTAACTGAACCATAATACAATACGATAACAGTGGTCCTAAACATCTGTTGTGTAAAAGCTCTCATAAATTTTACTAACTTTCTTTGAGAAAACCGGAAATAATGAATTATCAATTTTTTTTATATATATGTAGGTATAAAATTTGATGCGGGTCATTTTGATTAAATTTGAACAATTCAAAAGTTTAATATAAATAAGCGATATGTCGATATGCGTACAAAACTGTCTTTCGTAGGAGTTCATCGATATTTATAACTTCCCAAATAAATTTCCTGGAAATTTGAACGTCTTTTATTGAAATTACTCAATAAGCAGCAGAAGAAAGAAAAGCCCTTCATTCTACCGCCACAACGCACACACGCCAGCCGAATTGGTGATGAAGATATTCAAATTCTCACACTCATCGTAATCAAATTAACAAACCACAATATGGTGCCGAGAATAGTGTATCTTAAGAATCAGTATCTAATTGACTTGAATTTCATTTAAGTGTTAAAGAAAATGTCTACAAATTCATACAACGCATGGCGGCATAGAAGTCCCGATAAAAATATCCATACCCGCGCATTATACGCATCCCTAACTCAACAACAACAACAACAACAAAATGTTCCAAGTGTTTCGAAAACCAAGCTGCACACACCCCATTATCATATATCACTCGTTTTAATGTCACCATAGATAAGCAATCTTGTCTTTGTATCTTGTAAGTTTTTTTTTTTTTAGATATTTTACAAGAAAATTATAAGAAATTGTATCTTTTTTTTCATCTCAACTTCTCCATTCATTCATTGGAATCGTTTATTCATTCATGAAAGCCAAATGTGGTCAAAACTGGAACTGGGTGATTGAAGATTGGTGCGCTTGCCTGGAGCTGGTATAACGAAAAAATAATAAACATGGTTCAGGTGGCGGTTAACAGCTTATAAGCTACCTACGCACTTACAAAGACGTGGTTTAGTTACTGGCTAAAGTTATAATTACAATGGTAAAAGGTATAAAATATTTATAAAAAAAAAAAAAATATAACCATGATTTAGTGAGTGTCCGGTGAAGAATTATATTTCGAAATATTTTTACGGTCTTTTCGGAGTACACTTAAAAATAAAACGTCGTCGTCGGCTTCTAACAGAGAGAAAGACCATCATCAGATATTTGGAACTCAAGCACCAAAGTTCGAAGGTGTATCTCTCTCAACCTACCTGTACCTAGATTCCTATATAGTTTCTCAAGTCACAATAATGTAAGATGTGTACAGTTGGCAATGAGTGTAGTTGTTTAAGTTTGGCTTATAATTGCTTTGACCGATTATGGATGCAATGCGTGTTCGCATGTAGGAGGCACTCACGCAAAGTCATTCACGAAGTTATTTTTTTTTTTTTTTTTGTTAAATGGAATTTGTTGGGTAATTATGTCATTGCGGGATTTTTGTGCAGAATTTTACAGTTCTAACTTATGGTATAGCGGTGATAAATTAGTATCTATCTTTATGTTTAAGAGTTGTTATATAGTAATGGCAAATTTTAGCAAAAGGCTATAAATCTTGTCAGCAAGAAAATACTGCTAAAAGTGAGTGGGTTGGTTTAGGGAAAAAAAAAATTAAATAACGCAATATACAGAATTTGTAACTAATTATTGTAGGCTTTTTTATGATGTTTTGTATAGTTGAATGGAGACATATAAAATTTATTTTTTGAGTCCTTGTTAACACCTTTAATTATGACACTTACACATTTAATTATTAAAACGGAAGGCGGGTTAAACTTGTCAGACAAAATTATGTAGGCTCAGTTTCAAAAATTACGTAATACCTAAGTTCATATAGATTTTGAGCTTAGTAATGCAATTAAAAAAAATTTTTATAGCTTCTAAAAATGGCATTAGTAATAGACCAAGAGCCAATACTATGTACATAAAAAGTCATAAATTTGTGTGACGTTGAAAGTCATATCACGAATAAGCTTGAACCAATTACTATTTGTTTTCCTACCAAAACACTTGTCGAACAGGTGTACAATTTGAGTACATTTTTTACATCTATAGATGAGTCGCTAAGAAGATAGAGAGAGCATCGAACATTCAAAAAATATTATCCACCATATTAATAAATGTCGGATAACAACGCGCTTACGTTTATACATTAGTAAACTTGATTTGTATTAACAAATGTGTAATAGTCTGTGACGTGTGCTAACGAAAGGATAACTTTAAATTGCCAAATTTTGCGTATAATGAACGGATAACTTATAAATACATAATTATACGTACACGTATGATAGTATAATAGTACATGCAAGTGACACATGTATCTATAAGGAAATCCCCGCAGTTTGATGAAGTGGTGAATTAGGTGAAGTGATAAATACTGGAAAGATATCACATCTTTTTTTAAAAGAAAAGTTATCAAACGGAACATTTGTCTATCCGTATGTCAGTTAGCACATGTGTTAGGGATCGGATAATTTTTTTATTAATACTGCTGTATGTGTTTAGGTTAACCCGAGTGGTTTTTGGAAAATTTGCCACTATCTATATTGAGGTTTTCTTTACATTTTAGAACATTAATTTTAACCAAAGCTCATGTTTTTACTATCAAATAAAAAACGAAATGAAAACTAGCCTTAAAGTTAAAAGAGTCTAAAGAAAAAGCCCGTGTTTCAACCAGTGTCTGTTTGTCCGTCTAACTACAGCCGATTTTCTTACAACTTGGCACTTACATCATAGTGGGTTTTGGTAATTCTGCCTAAGTTTTTTTTTTTAACTAAAAATTACGGAAATACATTTTTTTACAGAATCTTTTATTTCTCAAACCCACAACTTTTATACAAAAAAATCAATAAATTTCTTTGAGTAAAGAAGAACCAATTTTTTATTTTCTATTTTCTTGAAAAATATATATTTCGAATATATTTTGAAAAATAAAAAGTAAATTCTTATAAAACTCGGTATTAAAGGGTTCTTTATACACTCTTTTGTATAATAAGAAAAAGTTGTACTTCTATAAAAAAAAACAATGGCACCTTCCATACAAATGTTAAAAGACCTTTAACAAAGATATTTATTTTCTTAAAATGGCTTCTACGTATTTTATAAAACCTTTTTTGTATAATTAAAACTGTGCGGTATATATGTACTACCAAAAATCATAAAAATTAACTAATAGCAAAGTTTTTTTTAATTTTAATTTTTTTCATTATCGACTAACGGATTCAGATTATTTTTTTTTAATGAAAATTTCCAAAAATATTAAAATGCACTGCATATCAAAATTAAAAAAAAAAATTAATTTAAAAATAAGGTTTTAAATTTTTTCTTCTTAAATTCCCAGCATCTTTAACATAAGAGCAGGTACATGCGACTGAGTCGTGCATTTTATTTTAGGAGATTCGCGAAAAATGTAAATGCAGTAAGTTGGAAGTATACAAGAAAAAAAACCTTAGGGGGTAGTATTTCTCCCCGCTTGGCTAGAAGGGGCAATATAATAAAAAAAATATCAAAAAATAGAAAAAAACAATGGTAACACTTACAGTATTAGTTTGTAGCTTTTTAGAAAGCCAGAATTCCATTTTTATAGTTCTATAAACAATAGAACAAAAGTTTCATAAACAATTTGTTCCCATACTTGAAAAGTTGGTTTTTTTTTCAAAACTGCATTATTCTACTCAATCATTTAATTTAAAACTTCCCATAAGTATAGCTCTTTTGACAAGAAAATTCAAGTACATTCTAAGAATAATTTTCAAAACAAAACTATATAAATATTATTTCAAAACTTAATTTTTTATTAACTACCTAATCGCTTATATTAATTAAGCAGTATCTTACTACTTTGACAGTGCTGCGAGCCACAGCAACAGCTACACTATTGTGATTCGCTAGTAAAAAAACAACAGTGGATTCGCTGCAAAACTTACAGGGGTACTAAATAAATAAAATGTACGACTAGGTCGCACGGACATAAAGAGCATTTATGAGCATTAACATAAACTTATAGTTTTTCGAAAAGAAATAAAATCTGCTGCGATATTAACAAAAAACCGATATTTGTCCATTTACAGTACAAAATAAAAAGTGTTACTTTGATACGCTATAACTTTAAGATTGATAAACCTATAAAGTTTGTTAATAGCTCATTTTTCAGATCATTTTATTGTCTAAAAGTAATTCTTTTGTGACTTAGTTGTAAAAGGAAATTTCATTGAGTTGCTGAACAAAAACCAAATCACTTTCTATTTCAAGATGGCAGTGTTCCCCTTACCCCGGGCACCCCAAAATCTTGGTTTTTATTAAGAGGAGATGTAGTCAAACTCAAATCGTACAAAAATTTAAGCCCATCGATTAATGAAATTTTTATAAATTTTTGAAAAAAATTACTCAACCGTGAAGTTCTTGCATGATTTTCTCAGAATCTATTGCTTGTATGAAAACAAGAATGTTAATTTTTTTTTTTTGTGTAGATTGACATAAGCTACAATTTGTACCTTCAAATTAAAAAAAAAAATTATAAACTTCTAGAAATTAAGAGAAAACTGAATTTTACCCCCTTTAAACCCTCCAAAAAATTAAACCCCGGGCCAAATTACGGACCTTTTCAGGAAATGCTTAAGACTTCAAAACAAAGCTCTCTACCAAAATTAACCTTTGTCGGAGTTTTTTCGTAGTTGTGCCATTTTTTTTCTTCTAATTTTCCTGGGCTAAAGTACTATTAATAGTTTTTATTTGTAAATTAATTTTAAGTAGTTAAGTAGTTTATCGCATAAATTTTAGCAGATGAAAAAAGTTTAATAAAAATCGTATGAGCCGTTCTTAAGAAAAAAAAATTTTGTCTCATCGGTTTTTTAGCCTTTGTATGGAAAGTATCTTTATTTTTTCATATAAGTATATTTTTTTCTTAGAATACTTTACAGAGTGTAAAAAACCCTTTAATACCGAGTTTGATAAAAATATCGACGACTTTTCATAACTTGATTTCCAAAGAAATTTTTTTAAACATTTTTTAAAAATTCAAATTACTAGAAGCTTCTATAGAAAAAAAAATATTGAAATCAAAATAACTGTTTTGGAGAAAATAAAAAATAAAATATGATTCTTTGGGAGGTATCTTTAATGAACATTTTTTGAAAAATGGTTTCCCATCCAAAGGTAGCTTTACCAAAATTTATTGAATTTATTTTTCAGAACAGTTATCAAGCCATTTTCAAGAAAAATTAGATTTTGAAAAATTGCTTTAAAAAATTGTATGGCAGAGATACCGTTATTTTTAGTTCTAAGAAAGATGAAAAAAGTGTGTGGGCAGAATCACGAAAAACCAATTTACCAAGTTTTAAGAAATCGATCCGGAGGTTTGGATTCGATTCCCAGCCACTGCCACCTAAAAACGGAAATGTTTTTCCCGAGGTACTGCCTCTTGCGAGGAACTGACAAATTTTCGAAAAGTATACAGATTTACTAATAGCAAACATTTCAAAAATGAGTAAAACTGTTAACTTAAGGCTCCTTTGCCAAATAAAGGAATAATAATGAATATCACGTTTATTGTATGAGTTATTTTTGGTAATGTGCACTACGGCGTATGTGGAATATTTGTTCGCATTTTAAAAATATACATTTTCTTCTTTTTTACATTAAGAAACATTTACGAATTTAATATCATTCAACTCAATTTTAAAATAAAATTAAATACTGGCACTTACTTCCT
Organism: Dasysyrphus albostriatus; assembly: GCA_946251815.1. NCBI lineage: Eukaryota > Metazoa > Arthropoda > Insecta > Diptera > Syrphidae > Dasysyrphus > Dasysyrphus albostriatus. Next base: position 127,695,081 of record OX276336.1, on the reverse strand, counting down.
CTTGTGTTCAAATATGGCTTTGAGTTTTAAAAATTTTCTATTTACAGGATATGGAAATAATGGAGAAAAAATAATTGTAATAGAATGAAATTCAATATTTATATTCGCTTAGACAACTCCTTGACTACCGATTTCGTTAGAAATTTTAAATGAAAATAATCATCGAAGAATCTTTTTGTAAATTTGGAGAATAACGGTTCACCCGTTTAGGCCCCAGCTTTATGTAAAGTGGACGAATAAAAATGGAGTTGTGTTTCTTCCAAGCACCACAGATATAATATGTACCAAAATTAAAAAATTAGTAAGTTTTAAGATAAACAGTCTGTCTCTTAAAATATCAAAAATATTTTAGGAAATGATTTTTGGTATATATTCTTTGAAAGAAATTGTATGGGTAAAAAGTTTTATGAATTTAAAATGAAAGTGTACTTTTTTTTTTTTTTTTGATTTGTCAAAAACTAGGAAAGATTTGTACGTTAACTTTTCAGTATTTGATTTATAATTAATAACGACATTGAATAGCACTTAATAATGCTATGTTATATGAAAAATATCAACTTGAAAAACAAATTTACCAATTTTTCAAAAATTTTGGCTTTGAAATCAAAAACTTTTTTTTATGCAACTTGAATCTAAAAACAAATTAAAGAATGGAGTACTAGCTTTCAAGAAATTTATACTACATTTTTGTACATTTCAATAACTATACTTCCCACCCCCCACACAAAAAATTATGCCATAAAATATTATTATTGACGAATTAGGCAGGGACACTCTGTAGAAAAAGTTTTATCAAAATTCATATGAATTCAAGCAGGTGCTAATATAAATTCTTATATAATTACTGTTAGTATTCATTGCTATCTGGTCATCTTCATCATGCTTATATCACAGTTATTACGTAACAATTTTACTACGCAATCGTATTTTATATCCATGAAATAAAAACTACTTATCATAAAAAAAAAAATCATAAATTGAATTGGTCAATATCTTCAAAGCTGTGAGAACATCTTCTTCATTATCAACTTAGTGAATAAAGTGAATATGTAGGTATTTATCCTCAGAATGGTTTCAATATAAAAATTTAAAAACAATTCCGTAGTAATGAAAATCTTAAAAATTCTCTTAACTATGGGTTCTCTGAAATCTTAAAAGTATGTTTATTAAGTTCGAACTGTACAGTGATGCAGTTAAAAGAGTTTTTTTTTTTTTCAATAAAAGTTTTATGACTCTTTATTATGATTTGCTTATCATTTTTTGAATGGCTTACGCACACTTAAGTGGCTATAACTACCCTTTTAATGTTTAAATGATTAACACAGTGTGAGCATTATTAGAAACAGGAAAACATTTAACAGGAGATACTGAGGCATATAATGGCTTTGAATTTTTTAAGTATGCACAAGCGGAATTAAAAAGATACTCGGGAAAAATACCTGTAATTATGCACCTACTCTTAAAAGTCCAAACTTAGGATACAAAATTAACTAATGATGGTCATTCTTATCAGTGCAAGTATTGAACATTAAAAGGAAAACTAAGAGACACATACAAAGAAGATTAAATTAAAAAAAAATGAAAAGGGTCACAAAGCTAATCTTTATATTCAAGCTCTTTCACAGATCACAGACCACAACAAAATTGGCTTCAAGTTTATGCAAATTTTAAAGCGAGTACTGCATCACTATTTTTGATCAAAAGCTAAGAATGAGAGTATGTTTTATGAAGCTTAAAGAATTTCTAATATTCTATGAATAAATATTATCCAACCGAAAGGCTGCTCACGACCTCCCCTAACGATTGTAAACTTCAAGGCAGTTAAAATGTTTAGCCTGGTGGTTGTTATCAGTAAACTTGTATGAATTCCTTGAAGTCTTAGCCAGACAAACAGGCAAACATTCAAATTATATGACTGGTTTTTGTTTTCAGGTGGTTAAAAATCTCGAGGACTTTTCCACGAATGCATAAATGTTGTATAACTTGTTCTTCAAAACTAAATAAAAAAATATTGACAAGGGCATTAAAAATTTGCTAAAAAATTAACCAAATAAAAACTAAAAGACACTCATAAATTTCAGCAAGGACAAATAACTTCTTATCTGTTTTAAACACTTCATGACAAGTCTTAATTCTCAACTATTACGCCCCATGCTTCCTTATAATCTCGTTCGATAAATCAGTCGCCATTTAACGACTAGGTTTAGGCTTAAACTACAAGCATTAGCTAATCTTAACGCCTTTTGCTATTATCCCAATAAAATATATTCAACGCAATAGGTCATTGCAGTGGCAGTGGCGTGAACCTCTAAAATCTCTGCCATGACACTCATAACTTTCAATAAAACTCCAATACAAATACATACAAATCGAAGTTGAACGAGCGACATAAAACTAAAACTAAACAAACTAGATCTCACGAATTGCATTAGGTAAGTTATACAAAATCTCAATTCAAGCCTCCATCGCTGTGACGACCATCGTCATAGCTTCCACTCTGCAAAAAAAAAAACCAGACCAGGCCAAGTCGCTATGCAACTCAAAACCAAAGCTCTGCTCTAATTCTGTCAACTTGATATAATTTGATTTGTTATCCCTTAATAAATTGTATCTCTATGTACAGGCACAGCTTGTATGTATCTTTAAGAATAATTTATTCAATCGACGCTTTCAAGCCCGAGCCTTTATGCTACACATGCAGACAGACTATAGGTATATTAAAACAGAGTATAGTGCAGGCATTGCACCAATCCAAGTCCCAGGGTTGATGCATATTTCGTATGCAAAAGGGACAATGTGGTAATAAGGGTCGCTCCAAGTGTCAAATGGCTTGGAAAAGATTTAATTTATTCAAATTTATAATTTCTTGAAATACGCTGACACTTTGGCTGCCGTATATTTATGAACGTGTTCATACTTATATAGCAAATGTCCGTCTGTGTCTAACTATGACCGTCCGTCTTTTGAGACCATGGTCTTCGATGACGATCAACAGTGACTTGATGAACAGTGGGATGTTTTATCGAGAAAAAAAAAAACATAAGAAGCGAAAATAATTTATAAAAAATACAAAGAAATATATTAAATATTTTTGAAAATACAGTTTTTGACATCTTTTTTAAATGGAATTTTAAATAAAACATAATTATTATTACAAATACTACTTGACGAAGCTTATTTTTTAACAAAATTTGTCAATTTAAAATTATATTTTTTTTTGTAATCCATTTTTAATGGTAAAAACCCCACTGTGTGATGTCTGTATGGGTTTTGTTTTGATTCAATTAAATGGCACACGTACTTGGACGTTGGATTTGGATAGGTGATTTGAAAAACGGTTCGTTTACCTGTGTAACTCTATAGTCAATGAGTACGTGCCTTTCCCTTTCTTTGAGGTCTTTTGTATAATTTTCATATAGCTGTGTATGAAGAAAGAAAAATAAATGACCAAATTTATGGACAGCTTGGTAATAATAAATGATTTAGATATAAGTGATCATCATAATTGAGGGAAAATTATATAAACAGTTTTTATTTTATTTTCTTTTTATTTCTAGGAAAAACATTTGAACATCATGAAAATTAATATTTTACTATAAATACCTACTATAAGGTCTCTGGGAAAAATATTACCAAAACTGGGAAGTGATTAAAAAATAAAATAAATCATAATAAAAAAAAGGTTTGTATTCGAATGCCATATGAAATATTTTACCAGAATAGAATTGCTAATGTAGTTCATAATGTAGGACATATATACACTCCACGACAAATTAAATGAATGCATGAATTCAAATGAATGTTAAAATTGAAATTAATTTTGAAGAATTTATGAAGTAATAAATTATTGTATTCAATTATCACTGTAACGGTTCAAAATTCTTTGCAGTTAAAAAAGTGGTTATAAGATATTAACATGAGAAGAATTATGTAGTAGGTTGTAGTAGTTCTCGAAAAATTTGTTCAAAATGGAGCTAAAGCTCAGTCACGAATTTTGTTCAAATATTCTGGGCGGAACACCAATTCCATATTCCAATCTTAAGGTTTAATGAATATATATTTATGCCAGAAAGAACCTCATTTAATTCTCCTTGATAATTGAGATTTTCATAACAAAATGAAAATATTTTAAAGTAAAGATCATAATAAATAGGTAAAGATTTTGTAAATATTCGGAAAAACTTTAAAATTTGTGTGAGATTTTAAAAGAAATCAATTTTAATTACAAAAATTAAATTTTGTGCAAAAAGAAATTTATTTCTTCTTGAATTTTATGTCAAAATTTTTCTTTCGGGCGATTTCTTGTGACTATAAATATTTTGTTAGTTCCGTATACATACAGCCTTGTTCAAAAGTATTACGCACCCTTATTGTTTCGATCTTTAGTAAAAAAAAAGAAGTGAAACATTCTGGCTGTGCGTTCAAAACGCTCTACATTGGTTTGGGAAGACTAGAACACAACGCGTACGAAAGGCCGCTAAAAAGGCTCTGCGAAATAAGGCCCCAGAAAATACGGCTCCCAAAGAAAAAATGAAATATGACCCCAAATTTGTGTAATTTTTTATAATGCAGCTGTGTCCCACTGACATAAGGCCCTATCGAAATTTAAAAAAGCCCTAAACAAAAATAAATAAGGACCCATGTTGTTTTTTCTTTTAATTTTGTGAATGAAATAAAACCCCAATTAGTTTCTTTTATATTAAAGTATTTTCAAAAATCAAATAACACCCCAAACCATCGGAAAAGTACTTGTATTGTATCCTGTACAATAATTTCTCTGCAGCAAGGACATGGGTAGTTCTCCTACCCTTGAGCAATAGACTCTGCTTGAATTTTCAGGTTACATTCAGCACAAATTTTTAAATGACTACAAGGCAACAGAACAATATTTGCTGATGGTTATCAACACGATCTTTATATTGAAAAGCATCAGTGAGTAACAGAATAGCTGACCAAAATCGAGTGATTTTTTTTCAGCTTGTCTGTTACTCCGCATTTATACGCAATTCTCTGCATGTTTACACAAGTCTCCGCATATCTACGCAAGTCTCCGCATATTTACGCATGTTTCCGCATGTTTACGCAAGTCTCCGCATGTTTACGCAAGTTTCCGCATGTTTACGCAAGTCTCCGCATATTTACGCATGTCTCTTAAAATAACGCATGCTTGATTATTGGCTCACCTGAACGGGTATTGTTATGATAGAGAACCACAAAGAAAGACGTCTGTTCGGCTACAGCCTAAAGGGGTGGATCGATTTTCTTTAAATTTGGTACATAGCGGCTTCAGGTGACTCCCACCACACAGGTTTTTTTCGTTTGGGGGGGGGTTTAATTTTCAATTTTCTCATTAACGGATCAAACGATTTTAGTCAAAATTTATATGCAAAACTAATTTTTGTAATATAAATATAGTTGCATATCAACATTTTGAAAAAATAGATTTTGGATTTTTTTTAAAAATACATAAAAAAAATTTCAAAATTCACTATTTCAAAAATGAGCTAATTAATTTTTTTTTGAAAGTAGGTTAAAAAATGTATTTTAGTACATATTCAAAAATTGGCATACCAAAACTTTTTCTGAAAAATGTTTTTAAAATTTTATATATATAAGAATATTAATGTTTAAGAAAACCGCTAAAGGGATTTAAAAATTTTGTTTTGCTAATATTCATATTTTTTCAAGTAATCAAATGGAATACTTGTTTTTCAGTTCTAAGTTTTTGAGCTAGTTGCTTATACAATTAAAAGAACGATTTAAATGATTTTTCTATATTTTTATATTTTTTTGTAATTACTTTCATATTTTAAAAGTTCTTAATTCCAAGCAACTTGAACATAAAAGCAAGTACGTGCGATTCAGTCATGCATTTTATTTTTCAATTTTTCCAAGAATGAAAAATAAAAGTACCTGCCTCCGATATATTTTTTTTATCAATTTAACAAATTCTTATAATAATAATTTTTTTATACAGAAGCTTCTAAGCAATATAAATGTTTTTTTTTTATCAAAATTTTCAAAAAAAATATGTTTTGGATTTCTTAAGAAATATTCAATTTTTTTTTTTAATCAAATATTTTTTAAAACAACGTGGTCGATTTTTATAAAACTCGGTATTTAAGCGTTTTTTTACATTCTTTGAAATATTTTACTTATATTGAAAAATAGCACGGAACCTACCTTCCATACAAACCAATAAAGATTCTTTTAACTGCTCCTACAATTTTTTTAAAACTTTTTTCTTGTATGTTCAAACATGTGCGATTTACTACCAAAAATTATAAAAACTTACTTATAACAACTATTAACAGTACTCTGCATAGAACGTTTTATTTTCATTTTTTTCAATTTTTTTTTTACTATCTGCTTTTAGATTATTTTTTATATTTCAAATAATACTAAAAAATATTGCGAGCTAGAATTTTCAAAAAAAAAAGTTTAAATAATTTGTTTTGAGAAATTTGATATCTTAAAAATGGGTTGACAATTTTTTTGAAATTTTATTTGTATATGCACATAAGTAAATACCTGTGATTTGCATACCAAAATTTAATTTTTATTTAATAAAATCATATTCAATCAAGAATTAAGATGGCATTTGTTTTTTTTTTTTTCATTTCAACTCTCAAAGGAGTTGTTTTATCTAATTTTAATATCGTATTTCATGCTTTTTAACATTTTTCGCTCATAATTTCTATGTCCTTATGCATTTTATTTATTTTTTTTATCTAATATTTGGAACTCACATAGTTGATTTTTTAGAAAATTGGTATTTAAGGGTTTTTACACTTTCTAGATTATTTAAAAAAAAAATATTTATTTTCTTAAAATAAGCTCCTATAATTTTTATTAAAATTATTCTGTAGTAAATACCCTCCATAGAACTTTTTTTTATTTTGAATTTTCTCGTTATCGGCAGATGAAATTAGATTAATTTCTTAAATACAAATTTCAAATAAGATTAAATAATATTTCTTACCAAAATTTTCAAAAAAGTTATTTTTGAATTGGAAAAAAAAGTTTCTCAAAAATAGCTCTAAAGATTTTTCTATGAAAAAATTAATAAATAAATTTCAGCAAAGACTAAATTTGGTAGGGAACTCTTTTTCCCAAAATTTCATAAACGACATGGTCAATTTTCTGGAGACTAAATTCTAAGCGTTCTTTTTTAAATTCATAAAAATGTGATCGAATTGATTATGCAAAAATAACGGTAGCGTCTTCTTAATCTTTTTTGATAAAATTTTGTCTGTGTGCTGAAATAAAAAATAAGAATTATTAAGCACGGCCTTCTTTTAAACATTAAACAATTTATATTGCACAGCTATTACCGAATCTTTTCATAGTTTTAATTTTTAATTGTCTTTTAATAAGCTGAATTAGACTTAAATTATTTTTGTGTACAAAAAGATTTCATCGACTGAGCTCGAGTGTAAAACTGTGTGCCTCGCATTTAAGGACTACAGATAATTTTGCTAACAAAGTTTCATCTTTGTTTAAAATAAGGTTTGTAAGTCTATCAATAGTTTCAATAAAATAAATAAATAAAAATTAAATAAATAAAAAAGCCCTAAGTCATAACGCATAATCCCTTTGGTGGCCAAAAAATTCATTTTAGCTGAACTGAGGAGATTAATTTTCGTACAATTCGCTCTTGGTCTAATGTTCTTTTTATTTAAAGATTTATGTTTCCTAAATTTTTGGTTGAATAAATTGGGTCAGGTACAAAATCTCAAAAATTTAAATTTAGCACTCAAAATCTTGTATTACGAAATCTCGCAACTAAAAAATTTCGCTTTTCATAATCTCGCAGTTACCAAATTCCGCTTTTAACAAACTTGCCATAAAAATTCCTGCAAATTAAAAACTCGCATATTAAATTCTCGCAAAATTTTATTCTATTGCGAGATTTTGATTTAAAAAAAAATGTTTTGTTGCAATGCAATATCTTGTATGCCTTCAGTGCGAAACTTAGTGCGATTTGTGTTACTGATTTGAATTTGCAAAATTTGTATTTGCGAATTTTCGATAAGTTACATTTTAAATTTAAAGATTTCACTTGAAACTTGCAAATTTTTTTTAATGCAATATTGTGTAAAGTGCGATTTTTTAACTGCGAAATTATGGAAATATTTTCAAACAAATGGTTGTTTCTGTTTTTCGTCATTTTGGTTTACGGAATATTGTACTGCTCTCAAATCTTTTAAGAAAAGAAGTGCGCTAAAGGCGTAAGGATCTATTAATATTTTTCAAATAGTAAATTAATTCAAAATAAAAAAAAATTTAGGTTTAGTAAAATATTTTGTTTGGCATTTGAACATAAAAATCGGCATTCATAGATTTTTGATTTTGATTGAATAGATTTGGTATTTTGTTGTTCACATTCGGGGGTCTCTTATTTAAATTTGCTCTACTTACGATTTTTTTTAACAGTGTATCTTTATTAATTCGTTGAGCTTACCTGCAAGAAAAAAAAATGTATTAATACACAAAACCTTTGGTTTTCTAAGGTATGTTAAAAAGGTATAAAAGTAATTACTACATATTTTTCGAATGATTGAAGTTTTTCTATTAACTGAATATTTTTTCGAAAAATTGACTCAACTATGGATTTTGAACTTTTACATGATGATTTAGGGAGTGGTGCTGAAAGTAATTTATGTTCTTAACACTATAGATAAATGTTTGTTTTTTTTTAGCACTCTCTTTGTTGGTTAAGATTTTTTTTAAATCAAAAATTAAAAAAAAACATTCATACTTGAGTTGGACAGGCGATTTTAATTTGGCAAGCTTCATGTATAGTTGATGTAATTGCTTGAGAGTTTTTGTTTAAAAAAAGTGGTAGTTTGAGTAAGCCGGCAATAGTAAGCCAACTTTCTATCTTATAAAACAACTTAAATAATCGCAAAATCAATTTGTTATAAATTTATATGTAAATTTTCATGCGTAAGTGATATGATTTTTCTTCAGATCTGGATAAGTACCTATATAGATTCCATTGACTCCAACGAAAATTAAGGTGTTTTCAAACGTAAAATACTCTTTTTTATTCTATTACTTTAAAAACACACCTCTTAATAGAAAAAACCATTTTAAACGCAAGTAAAATCTGAATACCTATGTAATTTTGCCCCTTATCCAAAGACAATTGAACTTCAAGTGATGGACATATTCATCAAAAAAGATCAATAAAAAATAATCACCGACTTTGTCTCTCGTAAATAAAAATCAATTGAGCATGAATAAAAGAAATTACTTCACATCCAATAACCTATCATTAAGTGTGTATTTGAGATCATTAAATTCAATACCACATCACAGCATTGATCGACACAAATAGACCACTTCAACTTTGAAGTTGAATAAAATCCAAAAAAAAAGAAGGAACAAATAAAAAATTATTCAATATTCAACCAAAAGTTTATCGCCCTTTACCTTTAGTTGATTTTGTAACAAACAAATCGATAAGTCACCAGACTTTTATTATAGTTCACGAGAAAACAAAACTGCATTTCAAGTTGAATGTATGGAAAAAAAATTGAAAAGTACAAATAAAAAAAAAATTGAATTGTTCAATACAATGCAATGGGACCTCTAAGACATAATACTTCTTCTTCCTCAATCACCTTCTCAGTATCTCGCAGATACATTTTCTTATTGTATGAATGTTTGTATATTCTCTTGGCGTTATATTATTATTTTTATTTTTGCATTTCAAATTGAGTCAATCCCAATGGTTGAAGCTGCTCCCCTTTTCATCTTCATCGATCGATAAATACGGCGCATCGAGAGTCCATTACGAAAGCACATCTTAAACCAATCCTCGAAGTGGTTATCGGAGCTGAGAATACATGAAAAATAAGAAGAAGTAGAAAGAAATCATCACATTGATCGCATCACGATCTTCCTGACATCCACCGCTGAGCTGAACCACATCTCCCTCTTTTGTCGATAGCAAAACTTCTTGAGAACCATCGCATGTGGTGCTGGTGATCCTCATCATCATGATGATGATCATCAACACAAGTGTAACGCTGCTGCTATGCGATGAGAGAGTGTTCCCAGCCCAGTTCTTTGCCCTCATCATCGACGTCGTTGTGTAGTCATAGTCGGTCTTCGATCGTTGCTTCGTCATAATCACGAAATAAAACCACCAGGGGTATGAGTATCAGCTGTTTCGACTTCAACGAGTGTACAATACTTTTTCCCAGAACTTCATTCAGATTCACTTCAGTTGGACTTGGAATACATCAGAATGGTTTTATACTATATGTACCTACCCCAGAACAATTATTTATGGTTTGAAGAGAATCATGCGGCTAAAGAGTCGACGACGGATGCCAACCATGGAAAGAGAATTTCGTCACACTGTTAATTTTTTTAATTTGGAAGGAATAATTTGTATAGATTAATAACAAGGGTTTCATGCAACTTTATAAAACCCTAGATAAGTTAACAAATTGGATAATCGTGAAAATTTACTGCCAAACTTATTGTTCGGTTCGCGCAACGCATCGCGAAACAATCAATTTACTGAAGGAAACTTTTGGTGAGCGTCGTGGGTAATTTTTGTGGGGTTATGGGCAGTTACTTGTCTACGCAGATAAGCTCGAAACGATTGACGCCTTGGAAGAGAATATTTGGCGCCTCACCAAAAGTTTCCTTCAGTAAATTGATTGTTTCGCGATGCGTTGCGCGAACCGAACAATTAGTTTGGTAGTAAATTTTCACGATTTGCAAACGCTGTCCAGGAGTAAGACTATTCATTATGAAAAAGCAAACCAAACGTAGCATAAATCAAGAGACAGCTGTCAAAAAGACCAACTCCGAAAAAAGTATTGCCAGATTGAAATTCACACACACTAAAAAAAAACACCCTTTAATTATTTCGATACTTTTAACTTAAAAATTCTTCTACAACTGATATGCCAATTCTTTCATTCTTTAAAGGCTGTGTAGAAGAAAAATGAGGGATACAAGGGATTAACTAGGAGCAAGCTTTTTGATATGTTTGTTTGGCCCATAAGTATGATTAAAACCAAAAATATGCTATAAAAATCGGCCAAGGATTTCTGTAAAAATTCTTGCACAAGCCACTTTTCAATATATACAACTCGGAAACTAAGCTGAATTTGACAATTCAAATTTTAAAACTTTTCATTTAAAATTAAATTTCCTATCGAAATGGATGATTAAACAAATTTTAGAAAAAAAATTTGCAGAATAATTAGCAAAAATCAACAAAAATCTTCATTATCAAGTTAATGTAATTCAAAAATAATCGAAATTTTATTTTCTATGTCTTAAAAAACTGCATATTTTGAGCAAGAATAGGCACAAACCATGCTCAGAAGAAATAAAGTAGAGGCTCAAGGCCTTAATATGGAATGTCCAAAAAATTATGTTTAATTAAAATTGTCCTAAAGCCAAGCAAACTTGTTACCATTTTTAATTTTTTTTTTTTTGCAGTTTTCTCTCCTACTCTATTGCAAGTTTCATATTTCTAAAATAATAGAACCCAAGAATTTGATAAAAACACGATTACTGAAAATATTTTCAAAGTAGGTACCTTAGCTCGCAATTTATTTCATGGCTGTTTTAAAATGCTTCTAGACCTAAAAACTGAACGGATGGGCCGATTAATAAAAAACATGGAACCAGGTGCAAGGAATCTAAAATTTGTCCAGTAAAACTGGGGTTTCGAGCAAAAACTGCGAATGGAGATTATTAGAAATGATGCTGTTTGAATGGCGCATATCACTTTTGAGCATGTCATATCAAAGCTTTCAGCCTCTTCTTGTTTGTTAAGGTATGCCTTGAAGATTCCTTGCGCAATTTAGACACAAAAATTAAAAGAGGTTGGGTGCGACCCACACTTATAACTTCTCATTGGTGCCCTCGGAAGTTGGAGGCCCGATGTTATTTTATTTTTTAAAAAATCAACTATTGAAAATTTTTGAAAAAGTTTTAAGGTATTCAAAATGCAATCAAGCGAAGATTAGTGAGTAGAATAAAACTAACCCAAGGCCAATATCAATGGGTGTTATCAAGATATTTGAGAAGAAAAAACTTGTTTAACAATTCTTGCTAAAGATTCTTGTGGTTTTTTCACTTAAAAAAAAAATTGGTTGAATTATTTTACAAAACCAATCAAAGTTGAATTATGAGCTAGTTTAAGGAATTTAACTGACCCAAAGCCAATACCATTTTGTGTGATCTCAGGATACTAGGGAGATAAAAAAAATTTCAACGATTTTGGTACAGTTTCTGTGTCTTTTTGGTTAAAAAAAAAACTATATGTCGAATTTTTTTTAGTGCATAAAATAAAATCACCCTGGAGCCAATATCATTATTTATTCTCAAGATATTTGAAAAAAAAAGACTTTTTTCAAAAGTTTTCAGCTACTTTGTTTTTTATTACAAAAAACTATAAATTGTATATCTTTCAATATTTTAATCAATTCTTTATCACGTTAATAAGCGTAGAATAAAATCAACTCAAAGTCACTAGCATGATATTTTCATGGGAAATTCGAGACTAAAGAAACTTAGGGAAACAAGCGTTTTTTTTTTTAAATTGCTATAATAAAAAAACCGCTTATTGAATTTTTTGAAAGTCTTTCCTGCACGTATTGAAACTTCTATCCATAAAATAAAATTTATTTGAAGTCAATATCTTCGTTCTTGAGATATGGTGAACGAAAAAAGCGAAGGAACGTACGAACGTACGTGAAAATATGTCAAAATTTTCGATTCGACAAATCGGACCAATTACAATAACTTCCAATGGCAAGTTAAAAATCTTTAAATTTTCAATTTTTAAGTTAGTTTTTGCTAATTTTGTCTGCTTAATTTTTTTATACAATTTTTTAAACAATCCATTTCGATAGAAAATTTTATTTTTTTACGAAAGAATTTAAATATTAAATTGCAAATTCGGCTTAACAAACATATTGAAAAGTATCCAGTGTAACCATTCCCTCAGAAACACATGGAAGAATTAAGAAGCATTTTCGGGATTAAATGTGCTTATGGGCCAAACAAACATAATCAATAATTGTTTTATTTTAAATGGAATTTTAAAAGGAATATGCCTATAAGCAAAATCGGACTTCGGTGGAACTTTACAATTTCGATGCAAATAATTAAATGGGTTAACAATGCCTTCCAACCTTTTGTACTTCTTCAAATATTTTAAAGACTTAATTTTAAAGAAGGTAATTGAATACATTTACAAAAATTCTCCTTAGAAATATATTTTGTTGGTTACTTTTCAGACATAGATAACTTATACAAAAATTCTTCAGAGGCGTAGCCTTAGAAAGTTTAATGTCATGTCATGTTAATGTTTTGTGTCAGTATATTTTTATCAAAATAAAACTTTGTAATATTAAAAACCATCTTTTTTCTGTATTTTATTGCTAAACAACAAGCAACTGAAACTATTATGAATAAAAATCGGTTTTTTTCACTCGAAATGGGTATTGAAAATTCTAAAATGAGTACCAAAAATCCACGTGAAGGATTACGTGTATTTGAAATTGAAATAATTTTTCATTTCACAAGAGTTGAGAAGTTAGAAAAATTTCATTTGATCGCACTAATAAAGCAAATCGAAAAAAATTTAATTGAATTGCATTAGTTTCAATTGAATTGATTTGAATTTAATTGAAAACTGTTTTCATTTTTGATACAAATAAGATTTTACTTAATGGCTTATTAATATTTGTATGGTTTGTAAAATATATAATAGAGCAAAAGAATAGTTTTTAAAAACTTTTTTTTTTAATACCGAAAATAATATTCTTGAAAATTTTGGTACAATTCATATGAATATTAGAGTGGTCCTTAAACTGGACAATGACATAGTCTTGGAAAGCCCTCAAATTTCGAAAAACATTTTTCCTAATTGTCCAGTCATATTAGCCGGAAAAACTGTCAAATTACGGAATAAATGGTGGAAAGCTGAATTTTGGTATACAGCCTCCTCATAGCATTCTAAGGAAACTGTAAGAACCCCAATCGATATGAGTGCCGCTTACAATTGTATGGGGGGTCAAAGGCCCCCCAAAAGGTTTTTAAAGAATAACTCCCGAATGGTAGCTCTTACAAAAAAAATGTTTAAGATGGGGTGTTAGCTTAAAAAATTTCTACAAAAAATATTAAGTAACTTTTTTCATAAGACTTACCATTTTCAAGATAATTCAATTGTTTTCTCTACAAAATGTTCTCGTTTACACCCACAGAACTTTTTTTTTTCCTCAACCCACCCTACACGCTTTAGCTTTTTCTCACATTTTATGTGAATCATTCTGTGTAAACGAAATACCATGTTTCGTTGCCTTTGACCCCGTATGATTAATGTAGAGGAGCCCGAATCGATGGGGAACCTTCCCAAAACCTTTAAATAAATCCCTCGATATACTTTTTAGTACTGTTTTCTAATTTCCCAGGGGGAAACCGTGCAAGAAAAACTCATCTTGTACTCAACCTCAAAGGTGGTGTAAAAGAGTACATTTTGTACAGAAACTTAAAATCCGTAATTCTGCCGATTGAATTATCTCGAAAACGGTAAGTCTTATGAAAAAAAGTTACTTAATATTTTTTGTAGGAAATTTGTTAAGCTAACACTCAATTTCAAAAATTGTTTTCTTTAAGAGTTACCGTTTGGGAGATATTCCTCAAAAACCTTTTTGGGAGGCCTTTGGCAAAGTACTATATTTAAACTACAGGGTGGCGCACGAATCGTGCTACAAAAATAAAACGTAATAACTTTTTTTCTGTGAGAGTAATCGGCTTATTTTTTTTTTTATTTTGTTGGTTGCTATTTAGATTTATAAAAATGGATGCTTGGGATACGGAGAAAAGAATTTGGATAGTGCAACGGTACCATGCTTTGCAGTCCGTCATTTCCGTCCAAAGGGAATCTAGGCGGGAGTTTGGCGGTAATCCCCCGAGTAGATGGACCATTATGAGGTTTGTAAACATGTTTGCCGAATCTGGAAGCATCGCACGAAGGCCGTACCATCGAGATGCCAATGTTCAGGTTCAGGATACAATCGCAGCAGTAGCATCTGCAATACAGGCCAATCCGAGCGTTTCGACCCGAAACTTATCGGGCCAAATTGGAGTTAGTAGACGGTCATTACAACGGATACTTCATGACGATTTAAACTTGTTTCCGTACATAGTCCAAATTACTAGCAAGTTAAACCCTCAGGATTTGCCTGTTCGCCTTGAATTTTGCCAAAAAATGATATCAATGGCCGAAGAAGACAACACATTGATCAATTGTTTGTTCATGTCTGATGAGGCCCATTTTGATCTTAACGGCAATGTAAACAAGCAAAATTGCCGTATATGGAATGAGTCTAATCCAGAAATGCTCCATGAGACGGAACTGCACCCAGAACGAGTCACTGTGTGGTGCGCAGTTTCATCAAGGTGTATTGTCGGGCCGTACTTCTTTGAAGAAAACGGTGTAACCGTTACTGTCAATGGGGACCGTTATTTAAAGATGTTGAAGGAGTTTTTTTACCCAGAACTGCGCCGAAGACGTATACCATTCAACAGCGTTTGGTTTCAGCAAGATGGATCAACTGCACATATAGCCAGACCAGTTATGGCGGAGCTAAACAAAAAATTCGCAAACAAATTAATTTCTAGGAACTCCACTCTTCGCTGGCCCCCAAGGTCACCTGACCTGACTAACGACAATAATTGAGGCGATCCCAACTTCAACTCTTCAGGCCGCAATGAATAATTTTTTGATCAGGTGCCACATATGCACCTAAGGTCATTTGCGGTCTATAATCTTTAAAAACAACTAACTATTTAAAATAAAATTTAATTTTCTAACCAATAAAAAAAAAATAAATGAAATACATCGATTAAAAAAAAAGTTATTTGAATTTCTTATTGTAGCACAATTGGTGCGCCACCCTGTATATGTAAATTGAAATTCAATTTCTTTAATTAAACAAGTAATTGAAAATATTTTGGGTTTTTTCTTCATTATTTTCCAACTTTGCATGGTTATGATTAATGATTTTTTTTCTTACAAAAATATACAAAAACTCGGTAACCTTGACTTGAAATAATTTACAAAAATTTTGCTAGCCTGTCCGTGGTAACGTTTTTGAGAAGAATGTTATTTTTTTAAGTATGCAAACAAATTGTCTATCGGGTAGTATCTTCCTACCTTTTCTAGCTATACAAAGAATCTATGGTCGAACTAACCAATGAAAACCATAATTACTTCAAAGTTTTTTTGTAATTTTTGTGCCCCCTGTACAATTTTTCAGTTTCAAAATAAGCGTAAGGTTTTGGCAAAAAAGTGACGATATGAAATTCTGAAGAAATTCACCTAATTCTAAAAACTCTTATGTAATACAAACTCGTGTTTATTCTTTTTCACAACAAATTGAAACCTGGAGACGACACATCTCTTTGCTTTGCAAAACAGTTTGATCTAGAAGAGGAATATTATCTAGATAGAAGATAAGTACATAGGTATAGATTCTCTGTGTCAAAAACAAGTTTTGCTTCTTTAGATTCTTTTTCTTGAAATCGATTGGACAAAAGTCTTATAAATCGAAGAGAAGTAGGCACCTTTTTTAACGCTGTGATTGCGGAGCAAGATCACAGATTGACGAGAATATATATTTTTGTCTTCTGCAACGAAAACTCCTGCTGCCACAATGCCCCGCCAACATCGTCATCGGTCGCTGATCAAGGGGTATTCCCTCTTTCTGTTTCGACTTTATAAATGTGGTCATGCTTACTTCTGTTTTTATACTTTGATTTGATGTTCAAGTCGTGGGTATAATTATTATGATGAAGGAGAGAGGTTAACGACTGCCAGTTTTGTATAGCAAGACTCATGGTATACCTTACCTACCTATAAACCTATCTACTGTACTGATTCAGCTGATGCAGCAAAGCAGTCGTATATGATGATGATGATGATGGGTTATGTCACTATTGGGTATCAAGGTTAAGTTCAGGGGAAACAATTATAAAGTTTAAAGGCTTGTGGGTATAACTGGTGGGAAATTATAAAAACCGTGTATACAATTATATTAGGAAAAAGGTGTTGTTATAGGGTTTTGACAAATGCATCATCATCTGTGTATAAATCTATCATTTTCCATCAATCATTAGATGGGATGAATAATTTGATAGTAAAAGACAGAAAAGAGGAAAAAATAATAAAAAAAACTGCGTCGGATGTATACTACAATTAGACCAAGGAAAACACACAGTCTCATTTCAGGTTTTTTTAGCCTTGAGAATTCAAGGGAATTCTATTTCAATAGATTTGTCTGTAAATTTTTATTTAACATAAATCAATACAAAATATGAAACAATAGAAGAAACATACAAAAAGTCTTCACAATTTGTCAAGTATGTACTTTTCGGTTGTTCAATTTCAATTCAAGTTTGTGACCTTTTCGACGCATCCATAATTTCAGGAATATAAAGGAGGTTCCTTAAACAAAATTCTATTAACAAAAATTTGTGTCTTAGTCAAAAAATAATAATAGAACGAATATCGGGGCTCACTTATCCGATTTCGCTGTATCCTCGAATTCAATTGTGGAGAGGAAATTTCCACCTTTCCATATTATTTTTGTTCAATTTTAAATTCATTCCAGTCAATTTAAGGTCATTTTTCCGCACACAAATTTCCCAAAAACCCACAACTATAACTTTCATTGCATCTAAATAAAATACCGCAATTTCTTTGTTTTTATTTTTTGTAAAGAAACTAACACAAAAGATATCATTGCAAGCTAAATGACCAAGCGGTATTTATGTAGTTAGAAAAATATTTATGGAATCCTTCCTCTATAGGTATACCTATTCCTCTATTTATCTATTGTGTCATGAATTAGGAATTTCAACACAATGCACTTCCCTGTTCTGGAAGAGGCCATGTCTCCTGATGGTGACAACTCAAGAGGCTTCAAGCCGCCCGTAGTCGTTGTTCTTTGCACGCTGATCGTTCTAGTCCCAGTTTAGGTTGTTTTTTTTTTTTTTGTTGTTGTTTTGTTTTGGTCTTCCTCTTATTTTCTTCCAGAATGGACAAAAGGTCTATTTGGAAAAAAAGGGACTATATAACGGTATGGAATTTTTTTACCGCACATGGTCAACATTTTCTGGTTTCCCAGCGAAGCAGGAGCATATAGAGCCCAGTCAGAACCAGAACGGTATACCAGGACAGCTGTTACCTGGACCGTGTGGTATGTGATGTGTGTCGCTCTTCAAAGGAAGCCCAGAGGTATTGCGTCTTGAGTTCAATTTATGTGACAAAACGCTATTATTATTATGCCGCACGTTTTATATATATTTTCTAGAGGTAGGCCCCTTGCAGTTGTTGTCGGTCATAAAATTCGATTTTACGGAGTTTGCAACAGGTTTGGTTTAGGTATAAATGTCTTGACTCTTGGATATGCTATGCCGCAGCGACCGATGCGGCGATGGTGGTGGCGTGGCGTTTCTTGTTGGATTGGATTGATTTAGGTGCGAATGCAGGGATTATATTAAATTGAACTGCCATTCGGGTTCTGTTTGAGGATGATATGAGGTCCTCAATGCAATAAATTCACTTGGGATTACATGTGTAAATGGTGGGTTTGTGCGTACCTATACCTATTCTTACATACCTCAATTTATGTATAAATAGGAACCCTTACGTGAGGTTCCGCATTCCTGAGAGATTTTTGATGGTTTTGAAGATAATTGTGGACATGGTGTTGTGAGAGTCTGATTGGACAGATGTCATTTTATTTAGCACTGAAGTTTTAATTTGAAATTTATTAATGATTATAAGAACTGTGTCGAGGACAGGAATTAGAGTAATGTGTAGAATTAAATATTTGGAAAGGTTGAATTGCAGTTGAATGATTTGGAATTTTTTTTGACGTGATTTTCTTTTTTTGTAATTTATTTCTTTGAGGTAAAAGAAGGTAAAATATTGAATAAATTTCATAAAATTTATTTTCTAAACGAAAAGTTTTTTTGTAATCGGAACATTTTTATTTGTATGTAGGAAAGTCATGATAAAATTTTATAAAAAAAACTCCTTTAAAATGTCAATAATGCTGCATAGCAAAATTTAAAAATAAATCGATTTTTAAGAAAATATTTCATTTTTCTTAATACTCATGAATGTTCTTTTAAATTAAGTTCACAAAATGTATTTATTCATATAAAACTAATAACTATATTATTAAATACTTAAAACTGGCAAAACAATTTTTTTTGTTTAAATGTTTACAACATTTTTTATAAGAAAAAACTATTTTTTTTAAAACACTTACGATTTAAAGTTTTTTGCAGATATCTATAAAAATATTCACATTTTTTCAAGTAATCAGTAAATGACAACTTGTTTTTGTGCTCTGATATTTAACAAGTTGCTTAAACAGTTAAAAAAACTATTTGAATGCCATTAAATACTAAGTTGACTGAGTCTTTTTTGCAAATAAAAATGGTGAAAATCTTCTTAAAAATCCAAAAATTACTTTTAAATTTTGGGAGCTTCTGCCAACAAAAAAATTATTGAAAATAGTCCTAAAATTTTAAGCAAATCGAAAATTAAAAAAATGGTTCTTGGAAGTGCATTATGTACCTACCATTAATGACCATTTTCTGAAACATGGTTTCTCACCAAATATAGAGCGTTTGCTATAAGAAGTCTTGTCCCTGTCAGTACTCAAGTGAACTGACAAGTCGCTTCAAAAATAAAATAAGGTGAAATCAAACCAGAAAGACATTGGAGCTTGGCGTAAGCTTTTCAACTTATTTATACCTTCTTTTACTTTTCAGGGAAGTAGGTTAAAATCTTTAAATTTCTTTTTATAAAATAAAAATCGGATTTTAGTGCTCTATTTTAATCATAGACGTTTTGACACGGATCGTTAAGGCTCGTAAAAAAGGAAATTTTTGGAGCTGAATTTAAACCCGTCTATTTATTTATTTATTTATTTATTTATTTATTTATTCATTAATTACTTTATTTATTTATTTAATTATTAATTAAATAATTCATTTATTTATTCAATTATTCGTTTATTCATTTATTCATTTGTTTATTTTTTTTCATTTATTTATTTATTCTTTTATTCATTTATTCCTCTATTATTAAATTCATTTATTCATTGATTTATTTATTCAATTATTTATTTATTTTTCAATTTATTTACTTATTTATTTATTTCCTTTTTATTTATTTATATTATATCCAACGAATTGTAATTTTTTTAAACAAAAGTTACAATGATTCCTCAAAGTACTAATAATCTTTTTGAAAATTGTGTTTAAATCTTTCCTAAACCTCTTTAAGTCTCCATGAAATTATTAGTTAGTTGGAAGCCTTCACTCGCTCGTAAAAAATTTGATAAAAAAGCTTAAATGCGATTTAATAATGCTTAAAACATAACATTAAAACAAGGGATTTCTCAAAGAGAACAAAACATATTGAAAGGCTTAAGACTGAAATTCGAGGAATAAAACAAGTGTTTTTTTAGGAACCGTAAGGAAACAAACTTTTGTTAAAAAATTATATAATGTGGTAACATAACCTCAGAAAAAGTGGGACCTAGACCTAAGGGACTAGATATTCAGTCAACTGCATTTATTGAACGCAAATTTGACCAAGGTAACTAGGTTTCTTTAAAATGTAAAACTTGGAACTTTACTTTAAACATTTACTTTCAGTTGATTGTGAAAAAAGTACTGAAATTATGTTTATCTAGCAAAAATCTCACATCTGAAATAACCCCTTTACGAGTTTTAATAAATTTAGTTTTCGAAAAAAAGTTTTTCAAGTGGTATTAGGATACCAAATCTAAAATTAACAAATCTCATACAAAACTTGTATTTTTTACATATCAAATGGTAAAAACGAACGTGCAAAAAAAATAAATAAAAAAATAAATAAAAAATAAATCACAAACCAAATAAAGTTCAGCTTTCTGTTGAGTGACAAAATAAAATCAGCTGATATTCAGAACAGACAGAAGTGCACTTGACTGGATATCAAGGGAGATTTTTCTTTACTTACTTTCCAGTCAACCTTCCAATAAATTTGCCTTAATTGAAAAGCAATATTTTGACAGCTGGCCAATCAGAGACTAGAGACTTGCCTTAATTTCTAGTCTTGGGTCGTCTGAACGTTTTTAGTGAAAAAAAAACGTTGATAACATTTAACTAACATGCCTATAACGATTGTCAATTATTATATTGATAATTAATAAACCTTGAAATTAGGATTTTTAAACTCAATTTATCAAAAAACTGATCAACTTTTCTTTTATAGTTTTCTTGTGATTTGGAACTACCGCCATCATTCTGAATTTTCAAAACTTTTAAAAATTTAATCAATTATCAATCTGACAATAATTGACAATTGAAATGGCAAAAAACGATTATTTTCTCATTTTATTTCCGAAATACGTATCTCTAAGAATAGGGCTGACCAAATTACCCAACCAAACGATACTTTTGTAAGTATCGTCTCGGTAACGTCAAAAAATGTTAGTATCGTCTCGGTATCGGTTTAGGATCGTATAACTCAGTCTCGTTTGGTCTCGTATAACAAAGTCTGGTATCAGTGATGGTCTTGTCTAGTTTCGGCCTTGGCTCAGTCAAAAACAAAAATAAAATAAATTCTGAGTCAAATTATCATAGCAGGAAAACAATGCTGTTGAAATATCATTGGAGCCGTTTTAAAGAAACTAAGATTTAAGAAAAAATATGAGAGGAAGTTGGTGGATTTCATTAACGTCACTTCCCCCATCTAAAAAGAACCAAGTCTGAAAATTATGTCATCTAAATAATTGGTTTTAGAGAAACATATTGAAAGAAAAAAGGGCGTGAAAGTGGCTGATTCTTATTTAATTAATAAATTTTAAACCACTTCCTTAGTAAAAGAAAAAACTGAGAAAATGCCATTCAAACCGTTAGACCTGTTTTCGAGATACAAAAAATAAGCAGAAATTATAATATTCAAATATTAAAGCTTTGTTTTCCGATACCGATACCAAACGAAACAGAAGCGCAACAGCTCATAGAGAACCAGGGCCTAGTGACGTACAACTCTCAACCATTCCTGTATACGTGTTGTGGGCAGGAGTGGGGGACCTACAATTTTTTACCGAGTCCGAACGGCTAGATGAGAAGAAATTATTCATGACAAGTATACTCTTGGAGGATTTGACAATTCTTCCCAAGAAGCAGTACCTCGAGAAAACATTATTGTTTTTAGGTGGCAGCTTCTGGGAATCGAACCCAGACTTTCCGCATGACTGTCCAATACATTAACCATTATGCCACGAGGTACTACATATTTGTTAACCTGTGTTATTAACTTAAAAGTTAGAACTTTAGATATATGAATAAAAATATAAGTAGGAAGGTATCGATTTTTCAAATGTTTTGAAAATTGCAGGTAGGTAATTTTTATCCGGAATGAAAAATTGTGGTTTACGAAACTCTGAGTATAACCCAGATTCATGTAAAAATCCTTTAGAAGGCTTTCCATACTATAAAGATTTTTTTCTCCACTTTGGAATATCTATTTAGTGATTTCAGACCATGCAATAATATCAAACAATTTTTCTTCAAGAAAAGCTATTTATATAACTTCAACTTGAGGCGGCAGATATTTTGGTTAATGCACTTCTTGCAGTTTGCCTGATGCAAATTCTCTGTATATTATGTCAAATACATCTCAACAACATACATACCCTGTAATTTGATTTAAATTCTCTCTTGAATAAAGATATTTATTTTTTTCTCTCTAAATCAAACATAAGTATCTATCCAGAGTTTTTAATAACATCCCGTTCCTTAAAATAGATTCAAAGCAATATTACATCTGCGTGAATCCCTATATGTGAACACTAACTAGCCGCCTCAGCCAGCAGCAGTAGCAGCTAGAAGAACTAGAACTTTTAATTATCATCGTATAGGTACAGTTTTGCGTTTGCTTGCTGAGACGACACACCAAGTACACACACGGCAGACAGACGCAACGACAGACGGACCGGACGGTTTGTCGGGTGACGCTTTGTTTATTTTCCTTTTAGCCGGATAGAAAGATAGATTTATGCCGTTCCATTGCTGAACAAAGACCATATTTGCGGTTGATTTGTTTTTGCCGCTTTCGCGCCAAACCAATCTAAAGTCCATACCGCAAGGAGGCTTTTGACTTTTGAGAGCGATTGCTGTATGTGCATGTGCATAGCCATTCAAGGATAACCATATGAATCAAACGGTCCGGCATTTGCTATTTCCTGTCACATCAAACACAAAATGTTTAATTTTCAATCCACAGTATTCTTAAATGGCAACAAATTTGTGCGCACTTTTTCATGGAACCATAAGAGCTGTAGGTATAGACCGCTTTTCAAACTCTTCGAGTTGGAAAAAAAATCCTTTGTTTACACGAGATATATTTATAAATATGCCAGCTTGGTATTTACAAGCGCGTGAGCTTGTCGCGTTTTTTTTTTGTTGATTTGGCGGGGTATCTATTATATGGGGGAGTGCTTATGAGCTACGCATCACAGAACGTGGGTGTGGTTTTTTTTTTTTTTTTGGATACCTACAACAATCTGTCGTCGTCGTTGGAACAAAGTGTGACTAGCCCAGGTGTTTGGTTCGCCAACAAGAAACCTAATAGACAGACGATGTTGTGGTCTATTGGAATCAGCCGTCATGTTGCGTGAGAATGATGACTCGACAAAGTAGCATTAGGGTAGGTCTGTCTTTAGGTATCTAACCTGGATAGGTATTATAATATGTACATTTCTATTGCACCAAACAAAATGTTGAAATCTATATGAGAAGTATTATTACGCTGTGGTTGCGGACATTTAGGCGCCAATTTTATTATTACAAAAGAATAAGACATCCAGTATCCATCAAAATCAGGCTGACTAATTTTCTTGAACTCAACAAAAAAATATTTAGGCACTTGCGATGACAATGAGGTGAATCAGGAATTATTGCATGACTTGCATATAATGGACAACTGCATGTGCTTAGAATTGGGTTGAATGAATTTGCCCAAGAAAATAAGCTTTTTTCCATCTACAAGAAAAGTTTTGTAGAAGTTTTTATGTTTCGTAAAAGGCACCTTCGAGTCTGGTCAGGAAACTAAGCCCCGGGCGATTTTTGTTATTATGTCACTTGGAAGGCATTTTAAGAAATGGCGCCCAAACATGGACTCTGAAACTCTTTTTGTGAAGAGGGACCCTATTTTAATGTTTGTATTTTTGTTGACATGCTAAGGATGTAGCTTAGCTTGGAAGTCATTGTTGTTATAGTGTCGCTTGGACACCCTTTTTAAAAATGGCGCCCAATCAGAAAAAAAAATGATAAAACACCTAAAAGATAGTAATTTACTTGGAAAATTTCCATAATCAAATTACGAATGATATCTTTAAAGAAAGGTGTTAAGTAGAGGCACCTTCGGGTAAAATGTCAGTGTTTCCACTTTTCGGATATATATATATATTAAAAAATGGGTGTTGAGTAGGAGAACCTACGGTTGTCAGTGCTGCCAATTTTCGGAAACATACTTTTTTATGTCACTTCTTTGGTAGTAAACATATATTTTTAATTTTGAACATAAAAAAAATGCAAAAATTGCTCAAGGTGCCAAACGCGTCTGCTGGAAAATAAGTTTTATGTTTTCTAGTATTTAAAATATAAAAAACTTCAAAAAGTGGAAGTCCCACCATTTGACGCTAAAAAAAAGTATGTCACTTAAAAGTGGCAGCATTGACTTTTCAATCGAATGTTATTCTAGTTAAAACCTATCTTTTAAGATGTCAATTGTTATTTTCCCAACACGTGTTTGCTATCTGTAGGCGTTTCCGCAACTTATTTAATGTTAAAAGATTTCAAAACTACCAAAAATATTGAAATCCCACACTTTACATACAAAATAGTAGTCGTTATCAATTTGGCTGTGGAATTCTTCCAAGTAATCAATGATTTATTTTTATTTTACTATTTTCTTCAGATTGGGCGTCATTTTTAAAAATGGCGCCCAAGTGACAGGATTACAGAAATTTTTCCCAAGTCAGATTTTATCTTAAGTGTATAAAGAATGAATTCTAATCATAAAAATAGCTCATTCTCCCTTAAAAAATCGGTTTCATGATCGAACTCTCTTGGAGAATCTAAATCCACAGATTGTACGCCATTTTTAAAAAGGGTTTAAAACACGTAAATGCGAATTTCTCGGTTCTTATTTGAAGTAAAGTAAAAAAAAACTGATTTGACTTTTTAGGTAAAAATATTTTATAAAAGTTTTGCTTAAAACATTTTTGAAATCTTTTTTTAATTAGAAATTATTTAAGAAAAACTGTAAAAGTTTTTGAGTAAAAAATCCTTTTTAAATTTAATATAGCTTCTTGTTGAATGACTTTTAAGCTTTAACAGCACTTTACACAGCTTTCAATGTGAACCTGATATTTAAGTGGATTTTTGTTAAAATAAAACTTTTCCACATAAAACTTTTCTGTGTCGACACCCATATTGAAATTTTATTAATTCAAATATTTTTTGACTTTTCTTAGCTTTGCAAGTTCCTTCCCAGAACGGGTTTTATCAACCCCCTTCGTGCAAGTGGAGGTGTGGAAGAAAATCAAAAATGTGGTCCTATACGGTTTCAAGGGTGTTGAATCCAACGAGAGTTTTTGGGCCTCATCCTACACATTGTTTTCGATTTATAGGCCAATGTTGGCAACATTTTGGGATTTAAATTGGTAAGTGGCAGCCCTTCTCCATCCTTCTGACAACGTTGCCACCTTGGCAAAACTTTTAAAAGTAAAGTTTCGACATGAACTATTAGTATACTGAAGCTCAGGTCAAAATGACGGCTTGGTCTCACTAACAGCACCACTATGCATTTCTTCCAGGAATCAATAATTATTATCTATAAACTTGCATCCCTATTTCTTCACTTATTTATTACTTTTTTACAAAACACTTTATAAGCACGTACTTATATCCTTTCTAACTCTCAGCAAAACAATTTGCACGAACTTCACGAGCACTGATCAATATTCATTAATACCAAAGAGAGCGCATAGTTTATATCATATCTCGACAGGCGCCGCCACCATCGGCTGCCGCGACAGCTTCTTCCACCGCTGCCGCTAAACATTCCCATTAGCGTGGCGGTCTAATGATTAATTGAATGTTGTGCATCTATCGTATTGGTTTCACATTATTCTCGCATTTAAATGTATCATCATCCTCAGCATCACAATTACCATCATCATCATAATCATCATGATCACCAGCAGCATCAACTTGGCCATCTCGACAAATTCCTATAATAATACATGACGAATCGAATGCCACAGTGCCGTGTGGCTTGAGGAGCACTAAGGTGAAGTGGGGGCAGAGGCACGGCAGCGGCGCACGGAAAACAAATGCGCATTAGAAATGAATTTATGTCTGCTTCCGTGATTTTTCATCTCCATGGTTTAGAAGTATGGAGAAGACGGTATTTTTTTTATATTATTCATTTCTAACCATCATAATCCCTTTCAATTTAAAAGCCTAACCGAACCACAAATACCCACTTAATAGCTTAGATAGGCACATAGGCACCTGTGCCTGATGTGCTGCCTACCTATGAGCCTTGAAAGTTGTGTGTGTTCCGAGTGTTATGGGATGGCACAATATCAAAGACATTGGAGCCCGATGAGAAAAAAATGAAAAAATAAAGAAAAACACATCTCGATTCAAAGATCCAGATACAAATTCAAGGTGAATATCTTGTGTGTTAGCCTTGACTAGTACGCGTCTCATACGTGATGTGAATCCGTAATTATTACATGCGCAACTACAGCAACCATAGTTTTGAGGTACGTATACACGGTGCACTGTGCAAGTTGCAGAAAGAAGCAACTCTACAAAAGCCGGTACTACCTGTCTGTCTCTCTGGTGGCTTGTTCTGATGCGTTGTTGTATAGATGTCGTTGTTGTCGTCGTTGTCGTTGTCGTCGTCTTAGCAGCAGTCGTTCCGATCTGTTCCGTTTGTTAGAGGATTTGTATGCAAGCATATACATGCATGGTATACCCAACCTACTACCTACTCCGGGTCTTAGGCGAAGGGGGGGACTTCCTTTTGGGTATGTGCCTTGGAAGTAAATGTCCACCTGCATTTGTTTGGATTCGGTGATGGTAGCGGTGGTGGCGGCCAGTGGTGCGGCGCAGCAGTGGAGCCGGAGCTGTGGAAGCGTCCAGAGGACATCGAACCGTATAAAGAGGAAACGGTGTTTATGTTTAACGAATAGAACTTTGATGTTGGTAGTTATGTATTTTTTTTTTTTTATGTTAGAAATTATTGAGTACCATGATTTATTTTGTGAAGAAAAATACTTTTTTTTTGTTGTCCATTGCTGACGGAAATCAGTGTCTTTCTTGTATAAATGAGATTGTTAATAGAATCTTTAAATAACTGTGGATATGATCTTAAGATTTTCATGTACCTCTACCAAGCTATATTTTTTGTTAATAAATAAAAATGTCTTCAACGGTACAAATCGCATGTAGAAACATCATTTCAGATCGATTTAATAAAATCTTACAAAGGTGTGTTGTTCTTTTTGATTCTCATGACATAAAGTGACCAATATGAATTTGTTGTTGATAGATTTCACTAGTACAGCTACAGTACGTGTGGCAAAAAGATAAGGCGAAAAGGTTAAATTTAGATAGTAAAAATAGTATCGTAGGGGATGTCTACACCCCTCCCCCACCCCCCGTTTGAGCATGAAGGATAATTTTATAAATATTAACTTCAAATACATTTAAAAAACAATATTAAAAACAATGGTAATACTTACAACAACATTTGTTACACTTTTTTGTAAAGCGAGAAATTCATTTTATTTTATTTTATTTTATTTAATTTTATTTTATTTTATATTATTTTATTTCTGAAAAATTAAATTTCCATATTAAAATTTTGAAAAAAAAAATTAACTTATTTGTTTTTAATATTTTACAAGTACCTACTATTTTGGTTTTCCAAATTCAATGCTCTTATCAATTCTTAGTCAAATGCTGAGAATTGGATGGTTCTAGAATTTTTTAAACTATCAACAAATTAATAAACCAATTTTCTTATAAAACTAAAAAGAATCAGACTAAAATATTATTTCAGCAATCGTTAAGTTCTCATCAGCTTCGTTTTGTCTTGTTTTTTACTAAGAAGATGCTTCTTTTTAATATTTTCAAAATAAAAAGTCCTCGATTCGGTTTTCAGCATTTTACTAAAATCCGATAAAAGCATTTAATTTTGAAAACAAAAATGATACTCAATTGCGATTTTATAAAGTAACTTCATTAGAAAATTAAATAAAAGAAAGAATTTCTGGCTTAACAAAAAAGTGTAACATGTTGTTGTAAGTGTTGTTATTTTTTTTTAAATATTTTGTTTCTCTTTTAAGTCTAAACGGGGGGAATTGAATGAAATTAAACAAAGCTGAAAACTTTTTTTTGATGTATTAAGCCTGGTTTACCGTTTCCATGCGAAACAAAAATCGAAAATTTCAAAACCATTTTCCACCCATTCTGTGACCAAACAGTATAATATTCAAGGCTAAAAATGTTTGCCTTGGGCTAAACCTCCCTTTGAGTCAATAATAAGTCCTTAATTAATAAAATATATTGGCCTTAAAATAGAAAATAATTATTTTTGTATGCAAAAACCATTTGCATTCATATAATTTCTTAAAGTGAACATATATTTTTGAAGTATAAGCCAACCGCCCAAAAAAAAAATCTTTTATTCACCACACTATTTTTTGCATGCAAAACAATTGCCGGTGCATTTTTCTGCATAACATTCCAAGACAGCAATGTTTTTTTTTACATGAAACTGTAAACCAATCATGCAACAACATGCGAGAATATTTGCATAGATTTTTTTTGTGCACGGGAACTGTAAACTAGGTTATAGATACCAACACCGAAAAAATTTTACCAAAATCGTAGAAACTATTCTTGAGAAAAATTAGATTTTCTTCAACTATTTCTTAACATTTTTGTGATAGCTATTTTTTTCAAAAAGTCAAATATTTTCCAAAAATAATTAAGAAAGTTCTGAAAATAACTAGTTTCAAAAATGTCAGCAAAGTTCCTATCGAAATATTAAATTAAATCAAAATTTTGTAAAAGTTTCTGCATGCAGAAAAACACAATTAAAATCCGTCATACAGCTTTCAAGGAAACCGAAAATAAAAAAAATGGTTCTTTGGGTGGTAGTAATAGCAATTTTTTAAAACGTTATTCATTGATTTTTCTAAAAGAAAAGTTGTGTAGTCGTTTTTTATTTTAAAAGTATGATTTTGCTGTTGTAAAGTAGGTTATTGACATTCAGCCTAAGCCACTAAGGGAATTTTCTTCAAATTTTGAACTTAAGGTTTTCCTGTTACTCTCCAGAGGAAAACTTGAATTTTTTTAGCACCAAAAATATCGGTACTTGCCCTACAACCGCAAATGAAAAGCTTATTTATCTCAAAAACGGCTCTAACGATTTTGATGAAAAGGAATCAGTGTATTACTGTATGTAGGGTGTACATTTTGATAAGAAAAAAATTAACCGAAAGTCATTATTAACGGTACCTTGCATATAACGGTTTTTTTAACTTTCAATTTTCATTAACGGCTCTAACGATTTCAATCAAAATTTTTATTCAAAAGTTATTTTTAAATGTAAATAATATTGCATATAAAAATTTTGAAAAAAATAAAAAATCTTTTTTGAAAATTCAATATTTCAAAAATTAATTGACGATTTTTCTTGGAACTAGGTTTTTAAACCTATCGTAATACATACTCAAAATTGGCGTACCAATTTTTTTTTTTAAATGTTATTAAAATTTTATAAAAAAATATTTTTTTAGAAAATCGCTCCAACGATTTAATTTTTCTTTTTTCAAAAGCTCTGACTTCTGAATTCCAAGCAACTTGAACATAAGAGCAATAACTTGCGATCCAGTCGTGCATTTTATTTACCATAAAACCATGATTACCATATAGATAGCTTAAGTCCAAATTTTCGCCCAACAACCACTTGTAGGGTTTCCGCTGTATTGGATTAAAGAGTGAGTTCGTTTTTAATGGATAATTATATGCGTTAAGACATATCGAAAAAATAAAAATGCATTTCTAATAAAAAATAGCTACTTCTACAAATTTGAATATGAGACATTTTTTTTAAATTTATTGTCTTAACCAAGTTTAAACCAATTATAAGCAAAAAAATGGAATTTATTTTTTTTGTATTCAATTTTTGTTAAGTGCTATCTTGAAGTTTTTTCCATAAGGTTCTTTAAAAATCGTTAACTTACACTTTTTAGCTTAATATTTTTTACTCCAAGCAATTGTTTACTAACCTTATCACCTGGATAGCTTCCAAATGCAGCATCACACTTAAAATATTGCAAGCAAAACTGAACTTTCCTAATTTTCTTTCTTTGAATTCATAGTAAGGCTCAGTTGTTAATTGTAAAGACAGAATCTACTCTTTTACTCAAAATAGTGTAAGCTTGCAAAACAAGTAAAATCACGTATCTGATATGCAAAATAACATGTAAAAATTTGTAAGCCCATATTAATACATGTTCTTTAATTTATTCTTATAACGGGTGATTTTTTAGCTGGTTTGGTTTTGGCAACACTGGTTTTGACAGCTGACGTGTGTTTAGTACCTTGTGTCACTGTCAAACAGCTTCAGTTTGGTTTGCAATTTAACCATGAATCGTCTTACAAATGAACAACGCTTGCAAATTATTGAATTTTACTATCAAAATTCGTGCTCGGTTCGAAATGTTCATCGCGCGCTGCTTCCATTTTATGGTCGGCATTCTCGACCTTCTGAGCAGTCTATTCGGAAGATTGTGACCAAATTTCGCACCAAATTTACTTTGTTGGACATTAAACCACCAACACGTTTACGTACTGTGCGTAGTGAAGAAAATATTGCGGCCGTATCAGCTAGTGTGACAGAAGACCGCGACATGTCGATTCGGCGCCGTTCCCAGCAGTTAGGCCTTTGTTACAGCACTACGTGGAAAATTTTGCGGAAGGATTTGGGCGTAAAGCCTTTTAAGATACAGCTGGTGCAAGAACTAAAGCCAGCCGACCTACCACAACGCCGAATTTTTGGTGAATGGGCTCTTGGAAAGCTGGCCGAGGATCCGCTTTTTTATCGAAAAATTGTGTTCAGCGATGAGGCTCATTTTTGGTTGAATGGGTACGTAAATGAGCATAATTGCCGCATTTGGAGTGAAGATCAGCCAGAAGCATTGCAACAGCTACCAATGCATCCCAAAAAAGCCACTGTTTGGTGCGGTTTATGGGCCGGCGGCATTATTGGGCCATATTTCTTCAAAGATGATGCGAATCGCAGCGTTACTGTCAATGGTGAACGCTACCGAGCGATGATAACAAACTTTTTTTTGCCCGAAATGGAAGTTCTTGACTTGCATGATATGTGGTTTCAACAAGACGGTGCCACATGCCACACAGCACGCGAAACAATGGCGCAATTGCGAGGCGAGTTTGGTGAACAGTTAATTTCACGTTTCGGGCCGGTCAATTGGCCGCCTAGATCGTGCGATTTGACACCATTAGATTATTTTTTGTGGGGGTATGTCAAGGCTAATGTCTATAGGGACAAGCCCGCTTCGATTGACGCACTGGAAGCCAACATCCATGCATTCATTCGTGAGATACCGGCCGATATGTGTGAAAGAGTATGCCAAAATTGGACTCAGCGGATGGGCTACCTGAGACGCAGCCGCGGTCAACATTTGCATGAAATTATCTTTAAACATTAAGTTCCAAGGTTCAAACTATCGATTCAAATAAATATTTCATTCATTTTTTCGAATTTTTTGTGTTTTTTTTTTTTAAGTTCTAAACCTCTTAAGAAATCACCCGTTATAAGCTACTATCAAAAAACACTAAACATGACTTCTCTGACCTCAATATTATATCTATCTATGAATCAACTGATCAAAAATAGAAATTGTCAGTCCATCATTTCTAATGATTACTGATTTTAAACATATCCCTTAAAAATGTACAAGCAAATAGGTTCCTGAAAAAAATTTCTCTCGAAAAATTGCATTTTTCAAAAAAAAATTGTGCCAAAAACTAATACATTCATCCAAAACTCCTCAAACATGGGTAAAATAATTTGCTCTTATCTTTCCAAAAATATAAAAATTTTTAACAACAAGTTAGTATCATTCTGATTTATTGAAAATTATTTCCTGGCCATCTATTTCCCCGTTGCTGACTTTTAAACAATCACATCTCTATTCCTTTGTTTTTCCAATTTTTTTTTATTTATTTATTTAATGACGTCTATAAGTATTATGACTCTTTTAGACTAAGTACAATATTTCTTATTTCTAACATCGACTTTCTTGTAATTGCAAAATCTATCGAATATAAAAAAAAAAAAACTTTCTATCTCCCCCCGTTTAGAAAAAAGCCAAAACCAAGTTCACTCTTTAAACCAATGTGGCGAAAACCCTGCAAGGGATGATGGTTGAAAGCTTTAATTTAAGCTTCATATAAAGTACCCTTACTATAAAAAGAAAAAAATATATTCAGCAACGTTTTATTACATTCCCAGAGGAGCTACGACTAAATACTGGACTAAATGTACCTACTTAGAAAATTTTTGTTTAAAAATTGTGGACGCAATGACCAAAAAATGCTATATGTACCAAGTTTGAAGAAAATCAATCAGCCATTTAGGCAGTACTTTAAACGTATAATAGGTAATACCGCTCGAAAGTTCAATTGCCCTTGTTTCTTCAAAAATTTTAAATTTAAAAACAAAATTTGCGGCTGTGCTGAAGATGTTCTAAAATAACGGTGATAGTAAAATATATGAATATCTTATTTTGTTTTCGAGGAAATCACTTAACAGATCAGATAACTAGTTTTATGAACATCTGACTTCTGAGTATCAGCTTGAAATTTATGAAGCAATTTCAGACTTAGGCTATGGCTGCTACCCACGCTTGTTATAGCATTTAGGTCGGTCCAAGAGTTACTACCACTTAACAGTGATTCTACCTTAAGCGTTATTTAGAATAAAGTTATTGAATATATGCAACCCTTGCAAGCTACTTCATTGCTTTTATTACTTTACTTACAAAAACAAAATGAATCAGTGCCAGCGCAGCACAAATGCTTGATTACCAAAAAACTTCAAATCTTCTACGAGTAGCTTACTATAAAGTGGACAGTGTGACTCATGATCACAAAATTTCATTACACGTATATAAAACATAAGCTAACTAGGGTGAGCCATAAACACAGCTTGCTCGAGTGCTAATAAACTCAAGGTGTTGTTTTAAATATTTTTAAAATATTCATATTTTTCAAATTTTGAAAAACTTTGATAACAATACAAAAATACACGTATTCCCACTTTGAGTAGAAAAACTAATTTCCGTCGACTGGACGCCACCGCTTTAATTTTTTGTAGTAACTTCCAACTTATACCGACTTTAAGTACCATTAACCGTTATATTAAACAAAATCATTGCAGCACACAATTCAATTGATTTAAATTCGTTGAATATGTTGGGCACCGCTCCTGAGCGATGCCGCTTTAGGTTTGGGTTAGCGAACTGAAGTGGACTTTTAATTTTTTTAAAATTTATTATGAAGACATAAAGTTTTACTATACACGTTACGATTTGTCTACTAGCTATGTATGTGCGATTGTATGAAGTGCATCCAGGGAACGAATTCCCGCTTATACTCTCTCTCTGACATAATGTGACGCAAAGACCGAAGAAATGGTTAAAGTGGATTTAGAGACTGTCCCAGGTCCAGGTCGCGCAATCGAATATTCGGATTCGGAGTCTGTAAGTCTCTCTTCATTATTGTTATTGCTTGGGGGGAAGAAGAATTTATTATTTTTTTTTTTTTTTGTAAGTGATTGTTTCTTCGTTGATGAAGGGGGTGTTTTGCTTTTTATGACTTGTTGTTCGACGAGGGTCACTTCCTCCACCCGTTTGGCGTGCGATTTGGCTAAAGTACTTCCTGCTTGAGGGCTCTAAACTGAATGACATATTCGTTCATTGTTGTTGTATGAGCAAATATAAAAACTGAACTGACTGTGGATTGAAATGAAAATTTGTCGTATTTTGTTAAGCGCTATATTTGTCAGTTTTGTCGGTTTGGTATACTGTTATGGGGAGTTTTGGGAGGTCGATGGTAATAAAGGATTAATTTGAAGAGAATGGTGCACATACCATTTCAAATATGGGGGAACAGTTTACAGCAGATGAAGTGTTACTCAAGTAGAAAAAAAAATGTATTCAAATGATGATTCAGTGTTTTTTCTTTATTTTATGAAGGGGTGTCGAATTTATGTTTGAATTATTTGTTTTTTAAATGAAACACATGTTTTATAATTGTTGTGAAGCAAATAAAAATCTTACAATTAATTGGATACATCATATTGAGCAGCGATTTAATTGAGAAATATGTTGAAACATTTGGTGCTGCCTGAGAATATTAATTAGGAATTATGTTTTACCATTACTATTTTTAAAATAAATTTCTTGAGCTCTTAAGGAAGTCC
Source organism: Dasysyrphus albostriatus (assembly GCA_946251815.1). Classification (NCBI taxonomy): domain Eukaryota; kingdom Metazoa; phylum Arthropoda; class Insecta; order Diptera; family Syrphidae; genus Dasysyrphus; species Dasysyrphus albostriatus. The sequence goes on along the minus strand of OX276336.1, from coordinate 127,660,418 downwards.
TGTTTTTTTCAATTGCAATCAATTTTTCTATATATATATTTTTATAATACAAAAACTTTAAACATTTTTCCTAAATAAATTATTGAGTTATTATTAATTGACATGCACTCAAAGTATAATAAAATGCATGGGACCGCACGTACTTCCTCTTATGTTCAAGAGGCATAGGGTCTTAAAAATTGTATTACCTACAAAAACATGGGAATTATGAGAGAATAATGTATAATAGTTTGAGGTAAGATATAAGAGGAACATATATGAATTCTTGATCAAATATTAATGTTATATACTAGTCAAAAAAATGTAGGCTGTATCTTTGTGATGTGTGTTCGCCTTCAAATAAAAAGCGTTAAACGGCTTTATGTTTTTTTTTTTTTGAGCAAACATTTATTTTTTTTATTTTAGGTGGGTAATTTGTTTCAAAACAATTAGTACCATTTTCTAAAAAAGTCTAACTTCTTCTTTTTAATTTTATTCTTGTTCCATCTCTGGGGAATCTTATTATCCAAAGGAATTAAGTTGGCCAATAAACTTATGATATATCATATGTGCCAAGCACATTTACTTAAAATAGCTTTTTAGCTTGGTGTCACACATCGATGGCCTAAGATCTTTGACAACTGAAAGATTAAGTTAATCTTCAACTGAAAAACAGTTTCTGAGTTAATTCAGGGTTAATTAATTTTCAAGATTAGCAAATCCTGAACTGAAAACTGTCCCTAAGGTTACAATGACGTTTTAATAAGTTTAACCAGTTAATTTTACGCAATAAAATCCTTTGACAAGTTAAACTATAAACTGTGTAAATCATTACCCATACAAAGTTTGACAATTCATTAATCAAAATATAAACTTAACCAATTTGTAAACTTATCTCGGGTTTTACGAAGTTGCATGAATACCCTTATTATGTCTATTTAAAAGATTCTGCAGGATCTGTTAATCGTTCTCGAGCTTGTAGATATCATGGTTGAGTGAAGATACCCATACCTATTTTTATTTTCAGATTCGAGATGCATACAAACCTTAACCAACACTAAATTAATTTCAAACTTGAAATTTAAAAAATAAAAAGCGATTTTTTTTAAATTATACGTTATGAAATATAATTTTTATTTTTGGTATTTTACAGCTTTATTAAATTTCAATCAAATATTGAGAAAATTTTAAATAAAAATAACTTTTTTTATGCTACTAGAAATTGGGTATTTGTAGAAAAGAACAATTTGAATACGGTTTTCAGTATTTGATTACAAATTATTGAAAGTATAGAATACTTAAAAAAAAAACTTGGTATCGTAAAAGCAATAATAACAAGTAAATGGTTTAGTAATAATCACTTTCAATGTTTTTTAATTTTAAGTTTGAAAATAATTTTTGCATTTTGGAAACAAATTTTTTTTAAAAGTTAATTGAATAAAAAATGTGAAGTATTGCCGTGGTATTTAATATTTTTGTTCTCTCAAGTCAATTTTTGTTTGAAAATTTACTAGAACATAGTTCTTGGTGAAGTGAACAATCACCAGTGGAGAAAGTGATTTCTTGACAATTTTCACTGATTCAGACTTGTGAACGTTTGACGTTACATTTGTAATCGAACTATCAACTGTTCACCGAGAGTTCCCATACATTTTACACGGGAATTGTTCGTGAATGAATCACAGCTTCACGAAAACGTTCAAGGGAGAACAAAAATGTTATTTTTTTATAAATTCACGACATGATTCATAAGTATGTACTAGGCTTAACTAAAATGCTAGTGGCATTTAAAATGGAATATATTTTATTTCCTTACACTGCATTGATTTATTTCAAACTTGGGACAAGTAGTTTTTAGTTGTACTCTTCACACTTTTTTTCTTTTTTTTTTAAAGCTAAAACATAAGGATACCTACCTGCCATACAATTCTATTAGCAATTTTACAAAAAAAATTCTTTTAAAAAATCAATAAATTAATATTTGTGAGATGTGAAAACCGCATGTTTTAGAAAAAGGTTATTAATGGTTCCAAGTCTAGAACTATTTAAATGATTTTCGATTTTCTTGAAAACGGTTTAACTGATTTTGACAAATTTCGTATGTAAAAGCTGTCAAAAATTTTATTTAGTATTTTTGTATTTTTTTGTGTGCATTGAACGGTTAACTTTAAAATGTTTTTCACCAAGCAAGTATTTTTGATTTTGATTTTTTTGTTTTTGGTTGATCGTATTTGCATAAAATTTCCAATATTTAAAAAGCAATATTGTATGAATGAAAAAAATTCAAAATATTTATTTCGATATTTTTAAATCGGGTTAATAATTTTTTTAATTCAATTTCGTGTTTTCAGTTATTTAAATTAATATCTTTTATTTATTATACGTGTTATTTAAACACGTTGAAAATCTCCACTATTAAGTCAGATTTAAATTTTATATGTAAACAATATTATTAAAAAAAAGTGCTTGAACGATTTTCACAATTAAAATGTTGACATGCATTCATAATTGGTCAAGAAACTAGATTTTTATATACCTACAAATTTTAAAGTCTTAAGCGTATTATTTCATACACAAAGAAATTTCAAAACAAAAAACATGAGAACAGCACTTCACAGAACCTAGTGTACACTAAAACGAGTTAAATAAGCTAAAACAACTTCTTTGAGCGTTTGAAATGAAAAAACCTCATATTAATTCTTGATTGAATATGATTGAATGAAAAATAATTTAAATCCTTGGAGCGATTTAGTTAAAAAATAATTTTTTACATATCTATCAAATTCTTAAAATATTTATAAAGAAAGCTTTTGGTAAATCGTAAAGCATAGTACGCAGCTGAAGCGAAACGAAAATTTCGGAGTTCAATAGTGAAATGTCTATTGAAAGAAAATTGTAGTAGATTTCTATAACCTAGTCTCCATTTATTTTTCATACACAATAAAATGTCCGACACAATCTAAAATTTCAAAAAAAAAAAAAAATTGTAAGCCCGTGAATTCTTTTAAAAATTCAAAACATTTTTATATACCATATTTTTAAAATTATATTTGAAATTTGTATAAACAAATATTAATCTTAATCTGAAAATCTAAAATTAAAAAATTTTAAATTAAAAAAAGTTGCTATTTGTAAAGTTTAATAATTTTTGGTAATAGGTGTATCGCACTGATTTGAGCGGACAATAAAAGTTTAATAAAAATCATAGGAGCTGTTGCGTCATCAGAATGAAGCTGACGGCATCAGAGGAAAACCTGTCGGAACGGCCCATCTGAAAGCTCAGTCAAATTTTTTCATGTCAAATCAACAAAACATCAGACGTCAAATTGTACTGTCACTTCATTTTCATCCATCGCCGTCAATAAAAGTCTTTGCTAAGAAAAATTTGTGTTGTGTTTCTTTTTTTTTATTTTTTTATAAAGTGATTTTTTATTAAAATAAATTAAAATAATTAAAAGGCTTTACAGCCAAGGAGGTTCCTTCAATTAATAACCATTTTTTTGAAAAAGGGTTTCATACCGAAAGGTAGCCTTTACTTAAAGAAATTTATTGAATTTTGTTTAAGAAAAATTTTTAAGCCGTTTTTGAGGATAATAAGATTTTGTAGAATTCTGACAGAGAATCGTTTGACAAGTACCGACATTTTTGGTTCTTAAAAAAATGATGGAAATAACGTGCAAGCAATATCACCAAAAACCACGGTGTACCCATTTCTAAGAAAATCGTTCCAGCCGCTAAGCCGAACGACAGACAGAATTTTTGGACGCAGTTTTTTTGTTTTCCCTATCATCGTAATGACAAGTCTGTTCAAAATCTCGAGTTCATTTTATTTAACATATGCATAACTTGCCATATAGTACCTATACGTCGCAAGTAAAAAACTTGCGATATGTAAATGTTCCAACGCAGATTTCAAGTGTAAATATTTCAATAACTGCATCTTTACTAGATCTTGTAAAATAATACTTTTTCGATAAAAATTTATATTTCATTCTCACTTGTTTTTCGGATCGTTGCAACTTTTACAGGACACTTAACAATGCACTGCAGAAAAGTTGGCAGCACTCATATCACCCTCTCATTGGTAACTTTTCTTTGCTTTCTCGAAAAAGACCATTGCCTACCAACTACTTTATCGGATTTCTGCATCTTAAGATCAAATACCTACTTTCATTCTGTATTATCCTTTTATTTCTATTTTCCAAATGGAAAAAAAACTCTATCCTTTGGAATATCTCCCTTTTCTTATGAGATAAAGAACATAAATTGAGGACAACATTAAGAAGAAAACCAACATCTTTCGAGTATTAAAATGCAACTGCAACATCTGAACAGATAGACACCAGCAGACCACCCACCCACTCTTTAAGCTATCACTTTGAATAATGAGAAAGTGGCATGCACCAGCCATTTAATTCTGCTGATCATTCATTCTTATACATTACAGAGGACGTACATACGAATGGCCACGGGAATCCATGGATGGAGAAAATCAGAAGTTGAATGGCCTCTGACACACTATTATGTACAATGGAGCTGGGATTTAAATTGTTTAAGATTTTGCTCGTGTATATTATAATTTGCATATGGATATATATGTTTGTCCATTTAAAGATTGTGGGTCAAGTACCCCTGCCCCGTATATCCATTACTTAATTTACTGAATAGTTAATTTATTCAATTTAAAATGGCAAAATTAGATGAACTTATAAAAAGTGTTCAAGTTAAAATTATACAAAAAAACCGTATTATAATGATCTATATCGAGATAATCGAATGGTATCAACAGAAATACCTATTCGATTTATTTGTTTGATCTAATAAAATTTATTTTCGATTGATTTGCTTTTCTTATTTACATAGCTACCTATTTAAAAATCCAGCTTTAGTTAATTTTTGGAACTTTCGTTGGCATAAAAAAGTGATTAATTTAACAAATAAAAGTTAAAAACGAAGTAGGAAATAGTTTAAAGATATTTTTGGACCTCTTTTTTTAGGTGAGTCACATATTAACTAAATCAATAGAAAAAACGCAAACTAAAAATAAAATAAATAGGTGGTCTTTTAAAATGATATCAGGTTACACCTGAATTTATGTAAAGAGATTAACATTGATAAGCGCGTAGCTAATTGGTGGAATGTCGGCCGTTGCACTACGGATCACGCTATTAAAACTTCGTGAACAACTCAATCCCACCAAAGGTTTAAAATTGCATAAACTGACCAGCAACTTGTTATTTCATTAAAAATTAAAAATATTTATTTTTATGTTAATCTTATTGAATTTTCATAAACCTATATCGTACGTGTAAAGCCAAATGTTACTTTCACTAACACTACTCTTCCAGCGTTAGTAAATTTGACATTTAAAGAAATTTATCAAATCCAAATTTTAAGATTATCAATTGTGATGTTTGAATGTCATTTTCCATCACTCAAAGAATTTTTTAACCCAGAAAAAAAACCCAAATAAATTTTACAAAGAGTTAAAACTATAATAAACACACGTTTAATTAATTAAAGAAATAAAAATAAAAAATTATTTCTAAAAGAATTATCGATTCTTAATTATTTTTATATTTCATTTCATTTCATTATCATCATCTCTATTGTGGGATATAAATTCATTATTTTTTGTTTATCAGACAAACACTCAGAAAAAAAAAGTAATAAAAATAAATGGGAGTTCCCTCATTTTCCCTCCTTATACAGTGACCTATTTCAATTGTTCCCGCCATAGTCAGTTATATAAGATGGATAGAATAGAAGCCACCATCGTAGAAGTATAGAACCATACGATAATAGTCGCTCGGAACAAAACTTGTAAATTTATCGATTTGAATTCCATCATAGACAAAAGACATCCGTTACGAAAGCATTAATTACGCGCTGATAAAATAACGAATATAACTTTCTGCCGCACAATTTACCAAGGGCCTGTCAAACATTTCTACATAGCACACGATACGGGGGGCCTTTAGGTCGGGCTATAATATTGTGGCTCAAATGTTTATGTGTATTGTTTTTTTTTCGAAATTTCATGCCCTATCAGGTGGAAATAAATAAAATATATATTCTACTGTGTGAAAAATGGGTCATTGATGATTGGGTGGACGGAAATTGCAATAGTAATTGGTTTTTTAAAATTAGAAAAAAAGGTTCCCGGAATAGAAGGTGTATTTTGTTGTTTCAAAAGAAACGATAGGGCATGGAGGAATTTATTGTTTATGGACTCTTAATATGGTATTTAAATTGTCTTTTATTCGGTTTTAATTATAATTTTGTTATGCTTGGTTTAAAATGGAGACTAATATAAGTTATTACTTTTAGTGTAGAAAAAAAAGGTCGTAGGCCTATATTAATTAGTTTCGATATTTTTATAATTTTATGATATAACATAAGCATTTAAACAACCCGAATTCATGTTTTAAATAAAATATTATGATAAGATCCTGGATATTGATCTTAGTCGTTTTTTGAATAATCGACAGAAAGGTGAAAGTGTGTTTTGGGAATATATTTGAGAATAAAATATTGTTTCTTTAATATATTTTGTTAATTTTCTGAAATTTAAACATAATTTTATTCCTCGAGTCGCCATCGTCAGCTTCGTAGAGATTTAGCTTTTAATTTTTAATCAAATCTCGCACATGACTGATTTTAGTTTCCGAGATTTTGCTTAAGAAAATTAATTTTTGAAATGCAATTAAATTTTGTGTGATATAATTAATTCGTATAGTTATTTATAATTGTTATTTTTTATATATTTACTGTTTTTGATAACAAGAAAGAGAACATAGAAATTGTGTATCTAGTTGCAATGTTGGTATACATTTTTTAAATCTTAGAAAAAATGTATTTGGAAAACAGTAAAAGTGAATAAAAAAGTTTTTCGTTTTCGATTTTTTTTATTTTTGTAGTTTATTTTATTTTTCAGTGCGAAACTGAAAGGAGATAGAGGATAAGGTTTGAATTAAAAAAAAAAATTTTGTTATGTAAATTTTGATTGCGAGATTTTAAATTCTGTTAATTTTTCAGGAATTGTTTGGTGTGATGTACACAGAAAATGTTACCTTATTGTTGAAAGCAAGATTTTATTAATGCGAGATAATTAAAAGCAAGATTATTAGTTTTCTATACCAGCACAAACTGCAGAGGACCAGTGGAATCACTGTCAACAAGCCATCAGAAGTGCCGCCACTGATGTGCTGGGTTTCACTAGGCGACCACAACGAAACCTCTGGTTCGATGAAGAATGCCGGATGGCGCATGCAGCCAAGAACGAGGCCTACCAGTCAATGCTGCAAACTAGAACCAGAGCTGCTGAGAGGGCAGCCCGTGAGCTCTACGGGCAAAAACGAAAAGAGGAACGCCGACTTCTCAGAAGGAAAAAGAGAGAGCATGCGAAGCGGGCGTTCGAGTCTATTGAGGACTGTTGCGACAGGGGGGACGTTCGAAAGTTCTACCGAAGGGTGAGGCAATCTACCCAGGGTTACAAGGCTAGAACGGAAGCCTGCCGAGACGAGAGTGGGAATATGGTGGTAGACACACAGTCGGTGCTGAGGATCTGGAAACAACACTTTTCTAGACTGCTAAATGGCGATGACAGTCCAAATTCCGCTGTGAGGCAGAATAATTCATTCAACCTGGACGACGATGGTCAAAATTTCCGTTCTCCCGACCTAAATGAAGTGCGGCTAGCGATAGCTAAGCTTAAGGCTTTCAAGGCTGCTGGTGCAGATGGCCTGCCAGCCAAGCTATTCAAAGCAGGGGGAGATGACTTGGTAGGGAGTATACACCAACTTATCTTCAAAATTTGGTCGGAAGAAAGTATGCCCGATGAATGGAACCTCGGTATAGTGTGCCCCATCCACAAGAAAGGAGATGCTTTGAATTGTTCCAACTACAGAGGTATAAGTCTCCTCAACGTCGCATACAAAATTCTGTCATCTTTACTGTGTGATAGCTTAAAACCATTTGTCAACGATCTGATCGGCCCCTATCAGTGTGGTTTTAGGCCCGGCAAATCAACCGTCGATCAAATGTTCACACTCCCACAGATTTTGGAAAAAACCCAGGAGTTTCAAATCGATACACACCATCTCTTTATCGATTTCAAAGTCGCGTATGATAGCGTAAACAGAGACGAGCTGTACAGAGCCATGCCGCATCTCGGCATCCCTGCTAAACTCGTACGCCTATGCAGGATGACGATGGAGAAATCTCGCTGCTCCGTCAAAGTCGGTAAGAACACCACCGACCCCTTTGATGTCGAGAAAGGTTTGAGGCAAGGCGATGCATTATCATGCAACCTCTTTAACATCGTACTTGAAGCAATTGTACGAAACTCGCAAGTCAACAACCGAGGTACAATTTTTCAAAAGTCCGTTCAGCTACTTGCTTATGCAGATGATATTGACATCATGGGAAGAACGAAGCGAGCTGTTACCGGCGCGTTTGCAAGTATTGAATCGGAGGCGGCGAAAATGGGTTTGGCTGTTAATGAGGACAAGACGAAGTATATGCTATCATCGAGAAAGGAATCTCAACATCGGCGACTCGGGCAAAACGTCACGATGGATAGGTACAACTTCGAAGTTGTCAAGGACTTTGTCTACCTGGGCTCCACTATTACATCGCAAAATGACATCAGTGCAGAAATCAAACGAAGAATTACTCTGGCCAATCGCTGTTTCTTCGGACTAAGAAGGCATTTGAGTAGTAAAGCCCTCTCTCAAAGAACCAAGGAGACTTTATATAAGACCCTTATCATCCCGGTCCTGCTGTACGGGGCAGAAGCATGGACTCTGTCAAAAACGGATGAGAGTCTGCTTGGGTGCTTTGAAAGGAAAATCCTTCGGGTGATCTTTGGTCCAGTCTGTATCGATGGAGTATGGAGGAGAAGATTTAATAATGAGCTGTACGGGCTATACAGCGACGTCGACCTGGTCAAAAAGCTGAAAATACAGCGGCTGAGATGGCTGGGTCACATGGAGCGTATGGACCACCTACGCACCAGCCCGACGAGTCTTCGAATCCACCCCTGATGGTCTGCGCAGCAGAGGAAGACCCCACCTAAGGTGGCGCACACAAGTGGAGAACGACCTCAACCAACTTGGAGTGCGTAACTGGAGGCAGTTAGCTAGGGACCGAGCTGGCTGGCGGGGCTTGTTGGTTGAGGCCGTAGTCCATCCTGGACTGTGAGCGCCATCTAAAGTAAGTAAAGTACATAAGTATATTTCGTTTTTAAATTTCTTAAAATATGCTAGTTCTCGTCTTTCGAAATTTATCTTTGCAGGATTTCATACCGCTCCCGTGCAATGCAAACAAAAAGCCCTGGGAGAGTAACAGTAATTTTGGCAGCTATGCTGTGAAATTTATGTTGGACAGTTTTTGGTTTATTCAAAAAGTCTATCCAAAATAGACTCAAGGCTACTTAAGTGCCTGTTTCTCAGTGCAAGATCATCTTATGACCAGTTGTACTAACGTGGTTCAGATTTTGAACCGTGGTTCAAAAATGTTTACTGGTTTATTTCAGCGGAACTGTTTAGGTTCAACGATGGTTCAAAGTTCAAGTATGTTATAATAGCTAATTTAATGTCCGCGAACCATCGTTGAACTTCAGTTAGTTCGCTTAAGTCAGTGAGTTAAAACTCTTGAACCACGGATCAAATATTTGTACAACAGACCCTTAGCCTCGGGGTTAAGTCCGAATTAACTCCTGAATTTTCTTTGCAGTTAATTTAAATCCTTAGTTAACTCACCTATTTTTTTTAACTGAGTAATTTACTGGATAGATTTTTTTAACAGAAGCGTGCTAATTTTTTTTGGAAATGGTCATTTGATCGACAAAATTTGAACCTCTAAGGGAACAGTGGAAAATTGTTAGCATTCCCAATTTTGGTAGAAGGAAGAAATTTCGTAGGAAATTTTATCCACGATAGCCCCCAATATTTCTAACTTTTCTATGGTAAAACTGTGAATTTTGTCACACAATTATTAAGGAAAAGCTCATCAATCTGTGAATTACTGTTAAAATATTGTACTTTTTAGTGTAAACAATTTACAAAATAATTCCAATTGACTATATGTACCCGTAGCCTATTTACTTGCGATAGGGCAATAATAATCAAAATAAAAACAAAATAAATGGCACAATTAATTCTGTCCTTCTGAGTGTATACCTCAGCCTGCAGTCATAAGCACTGACAGCATTTTCTTCAAAGTTTTCTTTTTTTATTTTTCTAGAGGGAAAATTTGATTTTTTTCTTAGTTCCAAAAATAACGGTACCTTATATACAACCGTTAAGGAAAAGATTATTCAACTCGAAAACGGCTCCAATGATCTTTTTATTTTCTTTTTACCAAACAAAAGTTTGCCAAAAAATGTTTTTAACGGTTCCTATTTGCCATATAACGGATTCTTTTATTTTTCAACGGCTAAAAAGATCTAAATCTAATTTTTTTATGAAAAAGCTCCTTTAAAATATAAATAATATTGCATGTCAATTAAAAAAAAAATATTTTCGATTTTTAAAAAAACATTTTTTTAATATTTTTTTTTGAAAATTCAATATTTAAAAAAACTAGTTGATGAATATTTTTTAAATAAGGTTTATAAATGAATAGGAATAAATATACTCAAAATGCCAGATACCAAAAATTTTGTTTTAATATCACTAAATTAGTAAAAATCATCAGTAACCTTATTTTTCAAACAAAAGTTTTTAGTATTGTTATCGAGCAGGTTAGATGTTGATGATCAGAATTAACACCAAGAAATTCTACTATTTTGTTAAAAACACCTACCCAATTTCAACAATCCACTTGAAAAATAAAAACAAGTAGTAGCAAGAATAATGATTACTTATTATAACTATAACTAAATCTAATTTTTGTTCAAAGCACCTTATGATAATAATATTAAAATAAAATAAACAAATAAATTAACAAGTTCGGAGAAATTTAACTAACCTTATTCCAGACAAGTATTGTGTTTTCTTTTTTTTTAAGAAAAATTTACACATGTATAAATTAAAAATTGAGCTAAACATAAAATTAATGTTCTATGAGCTTTTATTGTTTTGTTTGAATTTAATTAATTTTATTTTAATTTATTATGCAAAATAGCTTCAAGCCACATGCTGAATATTTTGTTTAATTTTATAAAATAAATTGGACAGACAAAAATCGAAAAAAGGCTTCTTAAAAAAAAAAGTTGTTTAATATTTATCTCTTAAGCTATTTAGTTAAGTGAAAAATCTTGCCAGAAATCAAAAATATATATTTGCTTGCTGAAAATCATAAAATAACAAATTACATTAAATAATTTCTTATAGTTTTCATTTTCAGTACAGTACAGTATGGTCTTCGTAAATAAGGCCCGTGGGTATAATTTCTTAACTATTTCTTCTTTTTATCTTGTATAACAGCAAAAATTAAAGCAACTCTACCAGTTTCATATGTTTCAATAGAAACATTTTTAATAGCTACATGCAAGTACAAAACATCCTTCAATTGTGACACCTAGAATCAAAATGGACCTATAAATTTAAAACTGAAAGCCGAGAAAAAGGGCGAAAACCTATAAATTCTAAACTATTGAAGATAATTATGTGAACTAAATTTGTTTTTAACCTTTAAGAAATTATAAAGAAAGATAAAACAATAAATGAAATATAAGGACATCGCCAGGACTTTCCAAAAACAGAAGGAATTTTTTTCTAAGCCTCTTTGATCATGAAAAATATAAATAGGCTTTTTTGAATCTAAAAACCAAAATTTAGTTCCGTTTTGATACTGAAATACATAGAAATTGAAAAACGAGTATATTGAAAGATTTGTTTTACTAAAGAAACCTTAAAAACATAAATTCATTCTTTATAAAATAAGTTTAGTAACACAGTTTTAAAGGAACTATAGTTTTCAGTGAACCCCTAGTAGTAAGTATTCATAGTTTTTAAACGTTGTATAAAATTTCTTCAATGAATTCACAACAATTTTCTTCTACTTCAGAATTTTGAAGGGCTTCTTTCTCCAAAATATTCATGTAGAACTCCAACTCTTTGATTTGGCGCTAGTTTTCGCCACAATATGTTTTACGAGCTTGTCAATGTCTGCCTTCTTTGCATAAGTTAGTGGAATTCCTAACTGCACTGGTTCGAGCTCTGTACCTAACAACTTACAACATCCGATTTATAGCTTACTTCTCCCCTTATTTTTAGATCACCCATCTTCTGAGTCAGAAAAGAAACGATTAGAGGTCTTGAATTGAAAGTGCCATTTATTTGTCGGCTTTAACATCTCCTGCGCAGCAGTGTTCCAATCTACCGGCAGGACATAACTTAACAAATTCTTTCTTCTGTCAGATTTTGGCAGGAAAAAATGAATAGACCCCTTTTGAAAACAAATTATATATCTCTGTTGTCATTTGTAGAATATATAGGTCAGTTTTGAAAATAAAATCGCTTAAGTGAAATATAGGTCTGTTTTGACTGTTAAAAAAATATTAGATAGGGTCGTTTTGATTCAAAAGACAAAATTCAAGTGCTTATAACTTTAAAAATAGATTGATTTGAAACAAAAAGAGTATTTCATCTTGTAGGTCTCTTGGAAACGAAAATTTTGGTATATCACACTCCATATTTTCAAAAAGGTCGAGATAGGTCTGTTTTGATTCTAAGTGTCACAATTCAAGTGTGGATCATAGTACCAATCCCGAAAGGGTTCTCCGGGTCTTTTTACACTGGACCAATATTCTCAATAAGAACTAAAGAATTAACTTAAACATTACATGGTGAGTGTGAAATTAAGCTTAAAATTAAAATGGGCTACTTTTTACATCATCGACACATTTTTTACATCCGATTAGGTACAAACTGTAGGCAAGTTTTGGATTCGTGCAAAAAAACAATTTTGATATAACAATCATACATGCAATTACGATGATAGACAAGAACACGAAAAAAGTGGGTGGCACAATTCTGTCAGTCTGTCTGTTTGTATATCAATCTACAGCCTCAACCAATGATACGATCTTCTACAAATTTTGATTTTAAGGCTTTTTGATGATTCACTAGAAGGGAAATTGATTTTTTTAGCTCCAAAAATAACGGTTCTTGCCATATAAACGTTTATTCATCTCAAAAACGGTTCCAACGATTTTGATATTAAAAGTCAGTTTATTATTGTAGATAAAAAAAAAACGTTGTTCCAAAAAATGTTTAACCTAAAAGCTCTTTTGATAAACAAACAATATTGCATTTCAAAATCTTGAAAAATTTTTTTTTTCGATTTTTAAAAAAAATATTTTTTTTTGAATATACAATATTTTAAAAACGTTTTAGTGAATTTTAAATTTGATTTTTGAATGTATATTAATAACCACTAAAAATAAACATACTAAATTTTTGATTCAAAATAGCTTTTTATGGCCTTTAGTCCTACAAATTGGCGTTTCGTCCGGCTTACTCACTTGTACTCATCAGTGACGTAGTGAGGGCAATTTGTATTAAGTTCAGTTCAACTTACATGAATTCTTTTACAAAAATCCACTGTAAACTATATCCAACAAGATTAGAATTCCTAATCATTAAGCTGGAATTTTTTTTGCCCGGGGCCAGGCATAGTTTCTATTAGAAGGTTTTTTTATAATACAAATTCTATATACTACTGAAATAAATCAGCGAAGTAGAAGACTTAGCATTAAAGTTGGACTTGTTGAATTATCGATTCAAAATAGCTTTTTTAGGCCCTTATACTAAATTTTTGTTTTTAAATGTTGCCAAATTTTTATATTAAAAAAAAATTAGTTTTTGAGAAAACCAATCCAACGATTTTAATTTTTGTTTGCATTTATTTCATATTTTTTTCAAGCAATCAAATGACATATTTGTAATGAGCTCTAAGTTATTTAACCGGTCAAAAAATTATTTAAAACCATTTTCTTATACTTTTTCTATAGTTACTTGAGTATTCCAAAAGGTCTAAGATCCAAGCAACTTAAACATAAGAGCAAGTACGTGCGATCCAGTCGTGAAATTTATTTATAACTACACAGGCTTATAAATAATAGTCTTTGTTAAAGAAAGATTTCATTTTGGTATTGAAAATCTTAATTAATTCGTCTCTATACTTTTTTTTTCGAAAAACTTGGATCCAAAAAATTAAAATTTCAATACCAAACCTGTTTTTATTGTGACACTTGTAATTAGGGCCAATGACTTTAAACTATTTTATACGACAAAAAAAAATTGCTTCTAAGCTAAGTTTTTCTATTGAGTTCAATTTCTTTATCCGTTTAACGCTATCATTTCAGATGTTTTGAAATATTCTCGTTTAATATAGAATAGTTGTTTTTCGGTTTTTGAGTGAAAAAAAAATCCCTCTTTTGCATTACCTTACACCCAATAAACAGGAAACAAATATTGCGTAAAAAAAGAATGCCGCAATTATTGTGGTATACAGCCCTTATAGAAGTCAATATTTTTGATCCTACATAATTAAATAAAAAACACTGGATGGGCCATAATAATGTAAATGTATTTTAAGCTCATACATTTAAAAAAAAAATTGGTTCGAGTGAAAAATGCATGTAAAAAAACTCTACTGAATTTTCAAAAAAAAAAATTGGATCCTTCAGAAATGTATTTTAGTTCAAATTTTGTGTAAGATATAATTTTTGTTTTTCAAAAATGTAAAAGAAACTCGTTTTCTCTTTTTCTGATCAGATTGCGAAAAATGGACGATGTATTTAATTAAGTTCAGCTTCAAAAACCCAGGTGAGTTTGTATTACATATTTAAAAAAATTTGATTTATGAAGAATCTTGGAATACAGAATTTTAAAAACTGAAGTTGAATCAATCACACTTATGACCCCGAACAGTTTCAAAATATTTTAGGTATTTACACTTTTCATTTTTTTAAATCCATATAACTTGAAGGGTTTCTTTAAAATATTATTTTCAGATGAGACCTGTTGAATATTGGTATTTTAATATTTTTTTTAGGTTTTGAAACATTCTTTAACAAAATTAATGTATCTATGTAAGTAGAACAGTCCCTATAGCTTAGTTAATTTTTGTTAAAGCTGATGTCCAGTAGCAGTATGGAAGTAGCCATAATTTTTTTTTTTAACTACAAATATATTTTGAAGAACTTTGCCAATTCTTAGCTAACTGAACTTAGTTTGAATTTAAAAGTTAACAAAGAAAGTACTCTGAAGTCAAATTCCATGATATTTTAAACCAAAAAGTTTAACACTCATCATTAAAAAACCACATCAAAAAAAAAAATATTTTTTTCATCTCCTTCAACTGATATATTAAAAAATTATTTCACCAAGAAACCTCAGGATCATTGAATTAATTGAATTAATTACATCGACTCCCACACAACCTCTTTAAAATCTACTCATAAATTTAGCCAGAAAAAAATAAGCCTATACAAAAATATTAATCATTTCATGGTCAATATCATTGTCAATAGAAACCCAAAAAAAAAAATTGCCAACCTAAGTGGCAAATTGTCATTGCGCCAGCGCAAACAATACAAAAAATATTTGTTATGTTGTGGCCAAGAAATTGTCAATTAACTGGTCAGAAACTTGGTCAAATTCAAGTTTGAGTACCTTATTTAGATACTAAACTGATATTTAGCCCTGAAGAAGTTCATTAGTTTTCAATGAGAAAAGATCAAGGAAAAACCTTGAAATGTAATAATGATCTGCAAAATCCCCAAATTTGTTCAACTGATGATCAATGAATAAAAACTTACCTAAAATTTTCTCCTTCTCTCTGGAACAAATTAATCCAAAAGCCTGATTTAAGGTTCAAAAAAATCCTTTTTCTCTGAGTGGGTAGGAAATGCAGTTTAAAAAAAGTTGTCTCACTTCACTTAAAACTGTTTTCCTGAATTAATAAAGGTTCCACTTTGAGAATTTTAAAAGAAGACTTGCACTTTCATTTTAAGTACTTAACTTAACACAAAATTGTGAATGAATTCTATAATCAAATTCACAATATCAAAAAACTGATAATTTAGCACTTTTTTTAAAAAATTCACTAAGTTTTCATATTTTTTTTCTTCTTTAAGAAAAATGAATTTTTTTCACTTTTTTAAATAAAAATGGATTTATTCCAAAAATAACTTTATATTTTCATATAGAAAAAAAACTAAAACTGTTACAAATTGTTTGAACCAAATTAAGGCACCGTTTATTATAAGGCAAGAAAAGATGAAAAAAATTTCACTTATTCCTCTGGAGACTGCATATTAAAAGAAGAAAACTAACTCAAACAAGAAAAATGCAGCAGAAAAAAAGGAGTAAAACTGAAACGCGTCCACGACCGATGGTAGCTAACATTCGAATAAGTCCACCAGCCATGGTCCATCCAATTGGAACTGGAGTTTCTGCTTGATTTGGTCGGTTGACGAAGAAACATACACCAACGCACCCATACGGAATGGGTCTGCTGATGTGCACTTCTCTGGTGTAAACGTCATCGACATTTCCACCATTTACACCAAACCAAATTCAACTGCCTCTGGCAGAGTTCACCATAATTTCTCTGGTACTCAATGAAACAGAAACCATGTGCGGTCGCGGTGGCCAAAAAGTGTAATCGTGGTGAAAATATTATTTTTATTGGCAAAAAGTAGGGGAACATCAACATCACATGGTAATTTTGTTCCATCAAAATACATTCACCACTCATGCTTTGGTGAGTTTGGTGTTCAGAAAAGGGGAATTGATGATTTCCCCTTATCGAACATGTTGGTTTCGTTGACTAAAGTGTATAGTTGATGTTGAATAGAGTTTAAATTCAAATTTGAATGTGACTCCATATGAACACACAAAACCGTTATTTCTCTTACTTTGTTTTGTTCATTTGTCTGTCTTTCAAGGCCATTGACTAACAAACAAAAATTTATTGTTTAAGATTTCATGAATCTTTTATAATAAAGAAGGAATTGTATTCTATTCTAAATAATGAATAAATAATTCAAAATATATCCCCATTGATGTCTGCTCTCTCTTAAATAAACAATTTCGCTGACTCAGCTGAATATAATTCTGTATTCTCATTTTATAACAATTTGAATCTCTTATTTGGTTGTGTTATGTTTGTTGAGGTTTGATAGAATAATAATTTTTGTTAGTTTTGATTGTGTTCTTGGGGAATTGAAGACAAAAAATGCTGGAGAATTTATTATTTAGCAAAATGTGGGGAAATGATATTATCATCACGATATCGATTTATTTAATAATGTTTTTGATAAGCGTCATTTAAAATAAATTGTAAATTAGGTAAAGAATCTTGATTAAGTATTTTTTTTTAATTTATTGCTTCGAAAATGACGTTATGGTAAGGTAGTTGGAACTACAAGTATGATTTTTGAGTGAATTGTGAAATAAATCTTAGGAATTAAATTTTAGAAACTAAAATGACTTGCAAAATTGAAAAATACTAAGAAATTGCACAAATTCTCTTCATAACATTGATGCAATTTTTGTTATTCCATTGAAATTGTAAAATTATGTTTTACTACAGTTTATACAAGTCTTTTGATAAAGTAATGAAACTTTGTGAGCAAATTTTTGTGTAAATTTGTGTTTACCCTTGAAATTACTTTGTTTCAGATTTTTGTTTTGAAATTATTGATAAAGTGCTTACAAGTTAATTAAAATATTTCGCTTTCTGGACTAAAAGTAACATCGAACTGCTAGGGATTTTTTTCCAAACAATGCCTATTTGAAAGTTTTGTGGTGGCACGTGCTTTATTCAGTTGTAAGGTGCCATGAAGGTTTCTTGGAGTTCAATTGCCAGATTTTACTCGTATTTGAAAAAGCTATTTTAACTTAAGGAATCCAATATTTATTTTTAAACATCACAATAATTGAACCACATATTAATTTTTATTTAAATAAGAAAAAGAGCGCCACTTCCTTCAAAAAATATTTTTTTTTTAAATTGATTAGTACATTCTTTTGATGGAGCTCTCTTTGAATTTGTCTGAATACCACTTTTCGACCATCTTCAGACATATTTTTATGTTTGATTTTTAAAATACATACATATGTATGTTTGTATATATGTATGTATATCTGTTTTCCAATTTTTCTTGCAAATTAATTGAATTTATTAATATGCAGATCAAAAAAATTCAAACGAAGAGAAATCATATTCTCAATAAATTAAGTAGAAACTTTTTAAAACTTTACAAAAAAAAAACAACGGGAACACTTACAATGCCACGCTGTAACTTTTTCTGAGGCCACAATTTCATTCTATAATTTGCTTCCTAAATCAAGTATTTATTAAAATTAGTTTTTGAAAAAATAACTTTCATACTTAAATATTTAAAAAAAGTTATATTTTTTTAAGATTAAAACTATTTTTTAAAAAATCATTATAATAGAAGCTTTATTTAGGAAGCATATTATAGAATAGAATCATGGCTTAGAAAAAAACTATAGTGTGGCATTCGACCCAAGTAACAATTTTAGCTGTTTAATTGCTCTAAAAGCGTTTGTAGAGCTAATCTTAGAGCTCGTTGATTTCAAAAGAAGCTCTAGATACACTTCTAAAGCAAGTGCAGAGCTTGCCTACAGCGAATTCATTGAGTTTGAGAGCTAATATTTGCTCGAAACCAGCTCTTATCAGTGGTTTGTAAGGCCTTGCAGCTCTTAGGTATATTATTTAGAAATCCTTAAAGCAACATTTTTGACAGCACTTTGTTTGTATTAGTTTGGGTTTGTGTTATACAAATTACAAATTAAAATAATATTGGAACGATTGTGTGATAGTAACATTTAAGAACTTTATGTGTTGTGATGTCGTAAAATAGTACAATATTCCTATAGAAAATATAAGTGAGAAATGAAATTAATTATTTAACTGTTCCATCTTAGTGAATTTTTAGTGCGCGCTTAGATTTATCAAACATGTACTGAATGTACTTCGCAAAATTACAACGCGCCTTCGAAATTCTTTATATTACGCAGTGAAATGTTTAAAAAATTAACTTAAGCAACACAGAAATCTGTTACAAAAATTAATTTAAATATCTGAAATAAAATATTTTTGTTTTCATTGCAATATTTGCAATATTTAGTGTGTTTTATATTGAAAATAAAGGTTTTTTATTCGTTTCAAATAAAATAAGGAAAATTGTTTCAATGTTTTTTTTCTGTCACCATATTTTTATCGTGAAAATAGTTTGTCTTCAATAGAACTGCAATATGGATATTGTAGAGCTAGTTCCCACAAAATCAGAGTTTTGTGTTTAAGGCTAAAAAAGAAGGGTGTTTCGAAAATTGAAAGTTTTGAATAATTTTAAATCGTGGAAAAAATTTCTTATTTATTTATTAACAATTGAAGTGCATTATGGTTTCTCAGCAAGCAAACACTTGTGCGACTCAACCATTGATTTAATTTTATTTTAAAACATTTTATTAAACTGTTCAATTGATTTTAATAAAATTTGTTTTAGAAATTTCGGATCTCTAATTCGACAATTACGGTGCATACTTGGTATTGCTTAGAAATATAAAGTAACTTATTTATTTTCTAGTTTTTGTTTGACTTTTCTCGGTGAAATTATCTTTATTGTATTTTATTGTGAAACACCCTACTAATATGAGAGAGGTTTAGTATTAAGCTCTATAGTCGTTTTGTTGTAGCTTTGTTCAGCCTTCAAATTTCACAATTCTCAGAGAAATTTAATAATGCTCAGAGAGATATCCAATGCGCATGCGTTTGTGTGAATGTATTAGTAATTTAACTCTATAGCCGCGTTCTGGTAGCTATTTTTTGACATTTCTATAGAATCATGCAATAGTATTTTAAATATGAGTTTTAAGAAGCTCTATAACGCTTCTTTATATGCTCATATTAATAACTTGCTCGTTTAAAGAACGTTGAACGTTATTAAAGAGCATATTTTTAAATCTTGGGACGTTATAAAAATAATGGAGCTTAATGTGTATTGGAAACTCGACTATGGAACAAAATTTTTAAATAAATGTTGGGAGCTGTGAAATAATCTGTCTTAGAACTATGGTATCAGATTTCACTGCTTACAAGCTGCTAAAGAACAGGTTTGCTTCTATTAGCTCCAACGATGTTACTTGGGGAAGTGTTCGTGTTTTTTTTTATAATTTTTTTATTTTGGGCCATTTTTTTAGAAAATTACACCCATCCCGCCTGAACGGGGGGGAAAAGACCAACCGTTCTATACGATTTATAGATACCTATACCCTGAGACTTTTTATTTTGCATTTTATAGTACCTTAAAGTGAAAATAGGGTGACCAGGGGTGTGAAATAAAAATCTGAAAAAAATAGGAAAACTTTTTTTTTCTCAGTAGAGCCATTTGATGTCTATCCATCTTAGAATTAAAAAAAAAAAACAATATAAGGACCACCCTCTAGTACATAAGCCGCTTTAAACTGTATTTTGGAATTTTGTTTCAGTATGAATAACTGAATATAGATTACATGGTGTTTTGTATAATGATGTGTAGACTAGGTCCTGAGAAAAAAAAAAATTGTGTCACAGGGAACCTTTCTCCCCCATTCAGGTGAGAGGGGCAATTTTATTAAAAAAAAAATACTTAAAATTGATTTCAAAAGTTTTGAAAAAAAATTTTCATGCCCTTATCAATATATTTAGTTTGAATTTTTTTTATATTTAAAAAACACATCAACTCAACAATTCAAGAAGGAAATAAAATAAAAATTAAAGAATGGATTTTTGGCCAAAAAAAAAAGCACCAACTACTCGCTCTAGATTTTTGTCAAACTTTATGCAAAACCAACTCAAAAATATGGCTGACTGGCTAATATTTAATTGGGTTGGAAATAAGGCCAAAATAATCAAATAAACAGCACGACTGGGTCGCACGTACTTGCTCTTATTGTCAAGACGCTTAATTATTAAGAACATTATATGTAAAAAAAATTAAATTTATATGAGAGAAAAATGCTTAAAAGCATGAAATACGACATTTTAATTTGCTAAAAACTTCTTTAAAAGTTTGAAAAGAAAGAAAAAAATGTAATGTTATTTTTTTATTAAATATGATTGCAGTTAATAAAAATCGCTGGAGCGGTTTTCTTAAAAAATATTTTTAAGGTATCCAATTCTTAAACATTTAAGAAAATGTTTTGGTATGCAAATCGTAAGTGTATTTTTATGTGCGTACAAAAATAAAACTTAAAAAAAAATTATTATCCTGTTTTTCTTATATTGAATTTAAAAAAAAATTAACTTTCTTAAAATTTTTATATGCAATATTTTTAAATCTCATTTGAAATATTTTTAATTCTCATAAAAATTAATCTAAATCTGTTCAGCCTATAATAAGAAAGTTCAAAATAAAAAAATATTCTATGAGAAGTACATATGCATGTACTATTAATAGTTAGTTGCTATTTGTACATTTTTATTTTCTTGGTACGTCAGTTCTCGAAACTCGAGAGCTAATAATATTATTTTTCAATAAAAGCTGTCTTTAGCGTTGAGAAAAACGGATACCTTGTTTACATGGAGAAATGAATTTGAATTGAATCAGGATTTAGGTCTATGTAGACCTGAATCAGATTGAATCCGGATTACTCGATCCAAACCAGCTCGTTGTCATAAACCTGGGTGGAAATGTCGATCCCGATTGAATCCGATCCTTCGATCCGCTCATCAAAACGTGGTATGAGCTACTTATTATTATATGAGCTACTCATTATTAATTTCTGCAGCACTGAACGCAGCCACCAGACATTCCAGTTATCTTTCCAGTCAGTGCTGGAAAATTGGTTGGTTAGTGGGTGGAAAAAACCGAAACGTCACATTTAGGTTACGAAACATAAAAACAAACTCTTGCTTGCACTTATTAAGCAATTTTAATTTTGTTATTTTTTAGTTTTTGTAGTGTAATTTTTAATAAATGTTAGCAATCTGCACATCTGTGCACAAAAGCCGTTCCAACGATATAATTTATATGCCTTCGGCTTTTGTAGATCACGTGAATTGTACCACAAAATTCGTGTTTGCCGTTTTATTAAATGATGATAAGTACCTAGTCTATCGTACTAATTTGAGCAAACTGAAAAAATTTAATAAAATCGTAGAAGCCGTTTTCAAGGGAAAAAATATTTTTGTACACGTTTTCTTAACATTTGTGCATGGAAAGTACCGTTATTTTTTCATAAAAGTAAATTTTTTTCTTAAAATTCCTTAAAGAGTGTAAAAGAAACTTTATATACCGAGTTTTATAAAAATCGACCAAAATATTTGGGTATTTTCTAAAAATCCAAAAAATATTTGTTTGGATATTTCGGTAAGAAAAACAATTTCTTTATAAGAAAAATGATTGTAATCAAAGTTTCCGTTTTGAAGAAAACTGAAAATAAAAAAAATGGTTCTTTGGGGAGGTACCATTAATAATCATTATTTTAAAAAATGGTTTCAAATCTATAGGTAGCTTTTAATAAAAGAAATTTATAGAATTTTTTTAAGTGTTCAGGGGTAAAGGGTTTCAAACAAAAATTAAAATATGTATTTTTTTTAAACGAAAACTTATTTTTTTTTAGACATTATTATCAAAATCAGTCAAGCTGTTTTCAAGGAAGTAGTAAATAAAAAAATGGTTGGTACATTAAAAATCATTTTTCGAAAAATAATTTTTCATTCAAATGTACCTAGTCTTTACTAAAAAGTGATTTATTAACTTTTTTTCAATAAAAATCTGTGAAATAATTGTGAAAATAAAGTTTTTACTCTTAAAAAAATAAAAAAAAACATCTCAGGGGAATTAAGAAAACTAAGGCTGCCTTTTATTGTTTTCGTCGTACAAAATTCCCTTAGACTATTTATTTAGCAAGAAGACTACTTTTCCTAATTTTAAATTAATAATTTTTAGGGGAAGCACCTCATTTTAATAAAAAATTAACCATTCCAAGAGCTAATGAATTAGAAGTCTTAAATTAAAATTAATTGAAAATTTAGTTTTGAGTACCCAGATGTCATTTTCCCCAATCTAATGAATTTCAATACGAAGAATTTCATTGAGTTGGTATTGAAGCATCGAACTTTTTAAATCTCAAGCACGTTAGTATCGAGCGATGTTGACAATGTAGCTAATCTTATTGTACAACCTCAGGCTATCATGTCCGTAAATATTTAAAAATATTCCTCAAGAATGTCACAGTTAAGCTGAAAGTAAGTAGACCAAAATGGAAGTGGCTCTCAATCCACTTAACTGGAGAGAGCTACCTGATTGGAGACGCTGCGCAGATTGGCTGAAATCCGGGTCCTATACCTTAACTATAGCGCCACCTCCAGTATAATAAACTTTTTCCCACATACCGATCATCAAATCATAAATTTTGATCAGTCCAGACAACTGCGCAGAAAAAAAATGGAATGACTAAAAATCAATAACGCAAAAACATCCGCAAGTGCATAAGTCTCATGTCTCTTCTTCCTTAAAAAAAAAAAAATATTGAAACCCTCTCTGAGCAAATTATAGCCTGCCAAAGATGATCTTCCAAAAACTACCTACTCGTCGTATACTAAATAAAAACCATTACCTACCTTACCCACCAACAAGAATTCACAAACCATCGATTAAAAAATATTAATCAGTCTGCGAAATCTTTATAATTTTGCATTTTTATTGAAGATGCAGCACCGAGTTGAGCTGCATTATAGCTGCATTCAATGAAACAACTGAACTATGGGAAGCTGTCTTTTCAGTGTCCATTGCATGTTTTTCATTCGTAATTCACGGTGTTGTGACGTCCTTATGAAACACATAAATCCACATACTTTTGACTGGGGACTCCTTAATTATTATTGTTTCACAGTTTTTTTTTCTTTTTGCTGCAAGTGAAATCCATTACATAAATGCAAAGTGCTCAAGGATCGGAGCTGGAACTGTTTTATTTGACGGGCACCATCAACTTACAAAAAATAAAAATAAAAACGACACCATCGTAATTCAACATTATGTTGCATAATCGTATGTGTAATTCTGCGTTTGATTGCGCGGACTCAAGTTGAAAGAGATGGACTGTCGTGTATTGGAGGCTTTTGTCGGCGGCTTCGTCCAAGACGAGACACAAACTCCAAACTCCAAACGCACCATGCTTTTTGGTGAAACGTTTGTCCCGCCCTAATATCCATCGAAATGTCAGTCAATGTCTATTTGGATTTTTTGTTTTTTTTCTTTAACTTTTTGTTAACAAAATACTGCTGCAGACTCCCACATGGGGATATGTTTTGATTCAAAATTAACTTCATTAGACCGGGATTAGTATAGATATATGGTCTGCAGTCGGAGCCTTGTTTTGATCATTTGGTAACAAGATTAGGTCCGGAAAGTAAAACAAATAAGAAGTTGTTCAATGAATTTAACAGAGAATGGTAATAGGTATATTCGAGTTGACATTTTGGTGCAACAATTGACAGCCGATCGGGGGAATATGCATAGAGAACTTGTTCATCAATTCGTAGGATAGTAATTTATTTTTGTTATGTGAAGTGTTGGACCATGTGCGGATTATGATTTCCGGTGGGCTTAAGAATTATTGAGGTATGAAGTATAGTTGGGTTATATAACATTTTGAGCTTGAATTGTGAAAGAATTTGAATCGTTTTAAAGCTTATAGGTGAGCAGTAATAACACAGATGGTCAAACAATTAGGAAAGACAACAATACCAGGCAAAGCTGCTTCTTTGAACGAAGGAGGCAATTGAGAAGAAAATCCCTCTTTTAAGAAACTAAAGGGCACATTTTATTCGAAAACCAAATACGTCGGCAAGGATTGATAGTAGGACTGGCTGACACTTTTGAAGGATGCAGCCTGGTATCATTAAGATCGAAAAATTTGGATATCTTCTCGGTATGGTTTCCCAAGTTTCCCGAAACTTTTGTGACCTACTGGACAGTCTAAATTGGATATCAAAAGATTTGAAGCTAAAGAGTTTTTCAACAGGGACGCTACAAAACTAGAGCAATAGGGACAGAAAACGACGCCATATTTCCTGCCGCTCTTTTGACATTTCTCTTCAGTAAGATTTGCCATTTCATGATGGAAAGATATATAAGCCAATAACGAGTCGAAATTATTAAAATTTACTACCGAAATTCGGAGTCAGTGGTCTCAACGTTACGAGCGCTACGTCCAATTTATGGTCATCCTAATCTTCCTAGCAGATCAACAAATGAGCGTCTAGTAGAAAAATTTGAATCCACAGACACAGTACAAAATGTTCCCGTGCCAGTGAGACGAAGAAGTAGTCGTAGTGTTGAGAATATTGCTGCCGCTGGGGCTTCAGTTGCAGAAAGCCCAAATGTGTCTCTCACAAGTCGTTCTCAAGCGTTGCGCATCTCTGTGACGTCGTTGTGGCGAATTTTGCGAAAAGATCTTGGCCTAAATTCTTACAAGATTAAATTGACGCAAGAACTGAAGCCACTTGACCACCAGAAGCGTCGTATGTTCGTCAATTGGGCTGAGCAACAACTTGAAAATGATTCGGATTTTCATCGAAAAATCATCTTCAGCGATGAGGCTCATTTCTGGCTGAATGGTTTCGTCAATAAACAAAATATGCGATATTGGTCAGGCAGCAATCCACACGTACTGCATGAGTCATCATTGCATCCCGAAAAAATTACGGTTTGGTGTGGTTTATGGGCCGGCGGCGTCATTGGGCCGTACTTCTTCCGTAATGATCAAGACCGGCACGTTACTGAGAATGGGAATCGCTACCGTTCAATGATAACCGAATATTTTTGGCCCCAATCGGATGATATGGACTTGGAAGACATGTGGTTCCAACAGGACGGCATCACAAGCCACACAGCGAATGTCACAATCAATTTATTGGAAACCAAGTTTGGAGAACGTGTTATCTCACGAAATGGTCCAGTCGCTTGGCCGCCTCGATCGTGCGATTTGACGCCGTTAGACTATTTCCTGTGGGGCTACGTCAAGTCTTCGGTCTATGCCAACAAGCCAGCGACGATTGATGAACTTCGTACGAATATCGAACAGGAAATTGCAGCAGCATCGGCCGAGTTATGCTTGAAAACCGTCGAAAATTGGGTTCAGCGTCTGGACTTCTGCAAGCGTTCCCGTAGTGACCATGCAAAAGAAATCGAGGTCCATTTATAATGGCATCGAACGTGCTTTCACAGGAATAAGGAATTTCATTGATATCCAAAACCGTTTTTGTTTTATTTAAAAAAAACTTTTGTAGCGCTCTTATTGAAAAACCCGATATTTACCCTTTTAAGCTACCTAAGACCTTCGTTAAAATTTAGACTAATCAAATCACATGATCTGAATCCTTACTTTGATTGTGATTTTAAGTCCAAAGATCTGTCAATTTTTTTGTTTTTCTAGAGACTTTGTCAGAACAGGAACTTTTCGACAAAAATTCACAGAAATGCACTGAAAATCACAGAAATTCAAAGTTAAGGAACTGACTGCTGAGGATGGGAAGCTCACTTTAAGGTTGGAATTTGAGTTTTGAAATAACATCATTTGGACAAATGCAGTCTCCATACTCATCGCATTTATATCTATTGATCAGGGACAGTAAAAGACTATAAGTCACTCTTTGTGTTCTTGAAATAGCACCTATCTATATCCTCAGAATCACACAACACCCATATCCAGTTACAAACTTAAAACAAATTTTCCTTTCACTTTACAATTAATTACAATTATCCACTTACCTCACCACCAACATGTATTTCTTTCAAATCCTCAGCAATTTCAGTGAATTTTGTTAGAAAATTCTTCTCAAATGTTCTCAAGCAACCTCGATATTCACACACGAGTACATCACGTGCCTGTCTTATCAATATCGAACGCGTCTTCTCATAGTAAACTGGATAGACATCACCCAGATAGCTGTCAACCAATTCATCAAATCCTAAATCCTGGAAAAAATTAAACCCACTTTAACAATCTATGATTTTCTCACGATTTTCCATCCATAAGAAATTGCTTACCACTTCCTCAAGCACTACAGCTGACAAATTAAACAGCACATCATCGCCCCAATTATCCTCTCGATTTGTTGTGGTTTCTTGGTCCTGGACCTCGACGACGACGCCGACGCCGACGCCGACGCCGACGCCAACGTCATCGTCCACTTGAATTGTTTTATTCCCTTCTGGTAATAGTGATTCAACTTTATTTTCATCTACAAGAAAACATGTTTCCGGAACCAGACCAATAGAAGTTGTTGGAGTCGTAGAGCTAGTTGTGTTGTTGCTCTGATGGTGTGTTAAACTCTCGACCTTATCGAAACAATCTTCGGTGCAAAGCTCATCCTGCGGGTGATGACCTGTCAATCGATCCTTGCATTTTTTTAGATAAGTTCGTACACGCGATTTGCTTCGACGAACTTCGATGACCTGTTTGGTGTCGATTGTTTGTGGATTATTTTCGGTGGTGATATCCACACAAAGGGTAGCCGAAGACAAGGAATTGGAGCAACTTTGTTGTCTGTCTTCGTCGATGTTTACTACATCGCACCTTTTTCCTACTACCTTAAAACTGCCACTTACACTACCGCTGCCACCAACACCATCTGGTGGTTTAGATGGATTAACCTGCAAGACAAAGTAGAGTAATTAGAAAAAAAAAACAAAAACAAAAACAAATCCAAGAAATTAAGAAATAACTATATTGTATGAATTTCACAAGCATTGCAGTTTTAGTTCTTTGGAATAAAAAGTTTTAATGGGCAAATTCAGAAAAATTAGATCTCAGAGACCTTATATTCAAATTTCTGCTTCGTAAAAACAATTCATCAGCAATAAAATACGAGGTACGATGTAATCTCTGACATACAGAAAATATTTCTAATTGTTTTTTTGATTTTTAACCCCGCTGTTTCGATCAAATTTGTTTTATGGAACCCTCCTAATGTGACATCCATTGACTTGTGTGTTATTGCAAAGAAAAATTTATTTTCTTCATTTAAAAAAAAAAACGATTATTCATGCATTTTTCTTTTAAAATAAACTTGTGAAATAGCCTTGGAAATTTGGCTCCGGACTTTATCAGTCCATAATTTACAGGAAATTTGCTAAAAAAATATTCTATCTGAAAAGCCACTAAATCACTAAGTAGAGTCAAATAAATTCAGAAATTGGTCATAGTTTTTTTTTTTGCGAATTTCCAATTTTTTTTAAATGTCACGAACTATTTTTCGCAACTTATTTGAGGGAAATTTGTCAAAAAAATCATCTGTGACCATCTGAGTTGAAGATTAACTATTTTTAGAAGATGGTCGTTTATTTTTTTCTTTTTCAATTTGTGGGATATTCGCAAAAGAATTATAAAATCTTTTTTTCAAGGTCAAAAATCTATTTTTGACATATTTTTGGGATATTCGCAAAAGAAGTATGAAATCTTATAGGCCATAAAATTTCAAAATGTATCAATCATTGATCAGGTATTCATAGATTCTTGTAAGGCAATTTCTGAATTGTTTTTTTCTTATTTAAATTAAATTCCTGGGTAGTAGAAATAACCTTGAAAAAAGTAATTTCAAAATCTACCCATTGCCAATTGCTGAAACAAGCTACACTTTTATGAGCATTTAGTCACCTTCTCAATGGTATAACTACTTGCTTTCTTAAACAACCTGAATTAGAAAAATACTTTCAATTTTTATTTTAAAAAATATATCGCTATTGAAACTATACATAGTTGACCTTATGTCACAATCTATTTGCCTTTTAGATGATATTCGTTTTTTGGGAATATCCCACAAATGGGATGCAAGAAACACGCGATAGAGAACACCAAAAAAGGGGATGGAAAAATTTTGCATGTCTGTTTGTCCGGCTACAGCCTTAACAGCTGATTCAATTTTCTTTAAACTTGGTGCATAGAGGTTGTTGATGATTCTGCCCTCACGCCTTTTTCATTCAATAAATTTATTTGGGATGGGAAACCATTTTTCAAAAAATTAATGGTACCCCCAAAAGAATCATTTCTTTATTATTTCAAAACGGTTATTTTGATTTCAATAATTTTTTTTATTCAGAAGCTTCCAAACAATGTAAATAGTATGTAGTTTTTCTTAACAAAATTCAAAAAACTCCAACTTATAATAAATGTATGCCTAAAACTAAGATATGTGCCACATCATTGGAAAATTGCAGAAGTCATTGTTACACCTAAACAAGATAAGCCACCAACAGAAGTAACATCTTACAGACCTATTTCGCTTATACCAATCATGGCAAAAGTTTTCGAAAAACTGCTTCTGAAAGCCCAAGCTAAATAAGAGAAGAAAGAAGACTAATTGCGAGCCATCAGTTTGGATTTAGAAAAAAACATTCCACGATAGACCCAGTGCATCGGATTACGGGTGTTGTGGAAAAGGCCCTTGAAGAAAAACAAGTATGCTCGGCTATATTCTCAGATGTTGTTCAAGCCTTTGACAAGGTTTGGAACTTGGGACTTGAGTTCAAACTGCAAAGGGATCTTCCCAGGCAGTACTACGAAATACTGAAATCCTACGTTACGAGCCAACTCTTTAGAGTACGGTACGACCAAAATTACTTGGAACTAAAGAAAATTGAAGCCGATGTACCAGTGTCCTAGGACCAACCCTGTATCTACCTTGTAATACCTTGGAATGACTTTGGATGCAAAGCTTAAATGGAAAGAGCACATCAAAAAGAAAAGAGACGAACTAAACTTGAAGTACAGAAAAATGTACTGGTTACTAGGAAAGAACTCTGACCTATCTATCCAGAACAAGCTAATGTTATACAAGCAAGTACTGAAAGCTGTTTGGACATTTGGCATCCAACTATGGGGCTGTACAAAGAAAACAAATGCTAAACCCATACAAAAATTCCAAAGCAAAGTCCTTTGCGGAATAATAAATACCCTTTGGTATATAGAAATAGCGATCTACATCGTGACCTTCAAAATGATATGGTTACAGAAGTGGTTAAAAAACACGCTGTATCACACAATCAGCGACTGCAAAGTCATACCAACTCCGAAATGGACACCATCTTAAATGTACGAGACAATGTTTGGAGATTAAGAAGAACCAAGCCTCATGAGCTGATGGTCTAAAAGCTATGGAAAGTGTTATAACTTAAACTTCCCACAATGCGACTGATAAATTAAGAAAGAAAAATCATTTGTCGATCTTTCATAGATTGGTCCTGATTCACCGGTGGTTTTAGTGCGGTAAGAGTCCCACACTACTCGGTACCGATTCTTACCGATTGTCTTTTGAAGATTTCCATCGGATAATAAAAAAAAAACAAAAAAAAAATTAAAAATTAAAAAAAAAAATTGGGAAAATCAAATATCATGGAAACAAAATAACCAATTTTTATAAGACTTTGTTAAACAATCTTAGGAACAATTTCACATTTAGAAAAAAATAACGGTACCTTCCATAGGTAAAATGTTAAAAAACCGATAAGGAAAATAATTTTTCGTAAAAACGGCTCCTACGATTTTTATTAAACTTTTTCTGTATACTAAAATAGGATTGAAAAATATCAAAATTTTTGAAAAAAAGTCTGAACTTAAAAAAAGTTTTACATTTTTTTTGAAAATTCGATACCTCAAAAACGGGCTGACAATTTTTTTTTAATTTTATTTTTATATGCACATAAAAAGAAACTAATGGTTTGCAAGCCAAAAATTTTCCTCAAAAATGTTTTAAGAATTTGATATATAAAACATTTTTAAGAAAGCCGCTGCAACAATTTTGAATATTTTTTTATACAATATTATTCAATCAAGAGTTAAGATGGCGTTCTTTTATTATTTAAAACAAAGGAATTAGTTCAGCTTATTAAAATATCGTATTTCAAGCTTTTAAACATTCCTCCCTCGCAATTTCGTAATAACATATGTATAACGTTCTTAAGCCTTAAGCTTCTTGAATATAAGAGCAAGTATTTTTGTAACAATTACTGACAAAATTTGATAGATAATTTTGTTTACGAATAAACACCAGATAGGCACCCTATAAGCAAAATAAACCGTAATCCTTACCTTAGCACACAGCCAGTGTTGCCAGAATGGGCTTTTATCGTCAATTCACACCTCACACTTTTCATTTACTCATTAAAATCGTGATTTGCGATACATACGAGTATATACCAATTTGAGCTATTTGCTTTTTAAATTGAGCAATATTGGGCTCCTATAAAATTGAGACCTTTCAATAAAAATTTGTGAAAAACTAAGACTTTGGAGCGGGGAGGGTCGGTCATGACTGGGAGAAGGTCATGACAAAGGATACCAAGGCTGCGGTGTTTCATGATCAACTATCACCCGACTGATTACTACACACAAAAATAGTTAAAACGACTGTGTAATGAAAATTACAACAGAAAAACAACACCCCAGTCAATCTACCATTTTGAAGTCCGTTTTCCGGGTGTCCCCATAGCAGGACCTGAAGGCAGGGAACGGATAACGGATTTGAGTTCAGCACCGAAAAGTTTATTTTGAAAATAACCTATCTTCTTTTTCGTGTCCAAAAGTGATCCTGTGTTTCACGTTTTTTTTTCTGATTGCCACACTATAAATGAATGCCGCAAGTTAAATCAATAGAAGCTTCTTTTAGCTCTAAGCAGTGCATGAATTAGAGCTCGAGCTATCGGAGAAAACTCTGAGCAGAGTATGAATAAAGCTCCACGATATAATTTTGAAACACATCTGAGCACTGAACTGTCATACGATTGCGATGTGTTCAACGCACCTAAATTTAGTACTGACTTTTAATTTTCATCTGACAGCTGGCCAGTAAAAACTCGTTCAATTCAAAAATATGAAATGAGTTTTGATGATGTATTGAACGTGCCCATTTAAAATGATTGAAAAAAATGGTGAAGTTGGCTGCGCTCAGCTATTTACTCCATTCGCTCGATCTTTTTGTTCTGAGCTCATGGAGCGTATTCCGAGCTTGCTTCAATTAAAAAAGAAACAGAAGTTAAGTGCTCTGAGTGCTCGAAGCTATAAGAAAAACACAAATCTTTATTTGACAGCTCAACCTATGCTGGGAGCTTAAAATGAAAAATGCCTTTTATAGGTGGGCCTCCGAGCCTTTCTAATAGTCTTACGTTCTAACCAGGTGAAAACAACAATTGATTTCAATTCTCATTTATTAATTTATGAAATGATTGTTTTTGGAAAAATAAGAATGAGAGTTCTTCTTTATTTAAACAAAAATTAAATAAATTCGTTTAAGAAGGTACTCCCACTTTTTAAACCATTTCTGTAAACCGTGTTAAGCTCTAACAAACAGACATCACCTTCAAAGATGCAGCTTTTGTGTTTTTTCGAATATTCATTTTGGAAAGATAAGTTCTGAACTGGTAAAAAGTGTTAAAAGACTTCCAAACGCAATTACCTTGTTTGATAAAACATATACTTTTTGTTTTATTTTGATGTAACTTAGCAATGTCTATTTAAAGGTTATTGACTCTGAGTGACGATTTTTGTTTTATGTTTCGGCTTTTTCAAGACCACTTGTAACATTTATAAGTAAATTATTCAATACTTCTAGGGGCATTTATAGGTAATTGAACTATACATAAAAGCATAGCACACATTTTGAAAGACACATACATTTTTAAAAAAGCAAAATCAAACACTAGATAACCTATTGCCTTGGTGAATTTCAATTTGTCAAAATTTAGCAATGCGGTAAGGCAATGACAATCGATTTTTCACTTCGGCCTAAGGGAATAGGGCTTTCAATCCGTCTTTCAATAGGCATACTGGAAAATGTAATAGATACAAATGTAGGTATCTCAATAAGAATATTCACTGTGTCACATTACCAATTCCACAACACTTTATGGGTAACGTAGGTCAAGAGTATAGGCATATTGCCCAATGACCGGGTTCCTCCAATTAACTCTTTCACAATCAATGGTAACACAACAAGAACTATAGGGTCAACAAAAGCAATTAGATTATACCTTTTTCTTTCGAAAATACATGTCACATAGTTTCAAATTTTCTCACGGGTGCGGTGACACCTTGTTTTCTTTTAAAGAATACTCAATAATACACTGCGTTTTTCACATTCACATTCTTAGCCCGCAAATCAAAACACAAAAAATTTAAATGCATACTGCAATTATTAGGAAAATCAAAACTTCACCCAATATCGTTGCCAGGAAAGCAATATTAGTTCGATTTATGTTCTTTTTTGTTAGTTTTGCGGAGGGAATTGAAAACAATGCAACGCAAAACATCCGGCCGCGATGTGGAGTATAGCTTAAGGAAAAAGGATACACCTAGTTGTTATGGCTCTCCTTGGGGAAAGGTTAGTTAAGTCATCGAGTTGTTTTTGCTTTGGCACGAAATAAAAGCTTTTTTTTTTTTTTATTGAGTGTCATAACAACAAATTCATAGAATTCGAACAAAAAAAGTCCTTATTCTCTATTCATGGTAGCCAGGTGGTCTGAGATTCAGACATGCGCCCGGAGGAGTTACCTACAACTCGTACGAGTACCTACCAATGTATATGAAAGCTTTTTTGAAAGCAAAGAACCCTAAGAAGTTAATGTTTCTTCGAGTATCCTATATATTTGATCACGTGTCGGAAAACGTTTTGTCTGCAAAATATTTGTATTAAGTTTTTTTTTTTCATTCATTCATTCAGCCTTGTTGTGAGGGTTTTGAATTGGGTCAGATGTGAATAAGTTATAGACTCCTAGGTATAGTTTCTTTACAAAAATCCGTGCTAAATTCGGAGGGAATATTGCGTGTTGAAGTAGGACCGACCTGATGGGTGTGCGTGATATGTCGGTTCTTTGCAATATTGACTTAGGAATTAAGGTTGGGAAGTTAGAAGTTAAGCATGACGTTGTGGTATTAAAATATTAAAAAAAAAACTTCATGAAATGATATCACCTGCTGCTGGAGTAGTATTTTATATTAATTCTGTCCTCAAACAAGCCCTTTTTTAAATGAAGTGAGAAATGAATAAGACGTTCATTTTGACGTTTATTGTGGGCATGAAAAGTTTTAATAGAAAATAAAAAATAATAATCTAGGTACTAAGTTGGTAACAAGGAAATTCACATAAAACAATATGTCTGTTCGCGTACGTCGTAAAACTACAATTTTTCTGGGAATTTAGTCCAAAGCTCTGTCGAAGTTCATGTACAAAAAATAAAATTGTACTAAAATTTGCAAATATTTGTGGTTTGCGGAAGTAAACAAACAAATACATAATACAGATGTCTGTTCGTTCTTCGCTTACTTCCCAAAACTACGAACTTCTTTGAGTTTTAGTACAATTTTTTTTTTTTAAACTTCACAGAACTAAATTCATAGAAATTCGTAGTTTTGGGAAGAATTAACAAAAATAATTGAAATTTGACATTGGGATGGAAAAAAGGTGACTGAGCTCATGCAGGAATTTTTTAAATAATTGTTTTGTCTCAAAGTGAAATAATCTAATACCTTTTTAGATTGATTTGCTAGTGGAGACTTTCAGCGTGTTTTTCGGAAGCTTCCGAAATGCATTTAAGTAAATCAATAAATAAAAGGAGTGCTTTCAGTTTCTTAAATTTATGCTTTTTATTTACTATCATTTTAGCTAGAAAGTGAAATAATCTATTACATTTTAGGAACTGAAATACTTCAACTTGAAAATGGTTCTTGACTTATAACAGGAGATATAAACCTTTTACCTGGAATGAAATATATTAAATGTACACAAAAAACGATTCTATGTTCTCTGCAGCATGCATTAGGCAGTAACTTCAAAAACACTCAAATGTCAAAATCTTGTAGATTAGAATCTCACGAAAGATAAAAAAAAAATTTATATTTTGCTATTTAGTTAAATTTTTCAAGATTTTGCTATTGCTGGATTGTAAAAAATAGAATTTTGTAATTGAATTATTAGGAGATATCGATCGTGATCAGAACATGACCGTGAACATAACGTCAATTCCTAGCTCTAAGGTTGTGGAACGCATAGACAGTGGCAAACGTTTCATCAATTTTTG
Source organism: Dasysyrphus albostriatus (assembly GCA_946251815.1). Lineage (NCBI taxonomy): Eukaryota > Metazoa > Arthropoda > Insecta > Diptera > Syrphidae > Dasysyrphus > Dasysyrphus albostriatus. The sequence goes on along the minus strand of OX276336.1, from coordinate 127,625,392 downwards.
TAACGCCAAGTCTTCTATATGCGAGGGATCATATTTGCGCACACGTCAAAGGTAGTTGGGTGTCTACGGACATACAATCAACTTCCAACCTAATTGATCACTTCAAGATCAGTCGGCGATTTAGAAGCAGTGTTCAAAACGTTTGAATAATGGAAGAGGTGCAGGCATGGGAAAGCCCCGGGACCACCATAGAATGGTTGCTTCCGTAAGATTACGCACAGCTGCAGTTTGGAGGTCCCAAGAAAACAACCTTATGCCCTAGTTTAACATCTATAGACTAAAGGTTCCTGCAGCCTGCCAGGAAGAAAGAGTGCCTAACTTTCCTAGGAAACTTGAGCTAGGATTGGGGAAAGAAAATAGCTCAAAGCTTGCATTTTACCTACTTCAGCTTCAGGGAGTAATGAGCTAAAATCTGCGTATTGAAGAAAAAATAAAGAAGTTCACTGTAGCGTGCGATGAGACGCGATAAGCGTAATTATATCAATGCATTTGCTCCAGAAGTAGGTGTGACAGTAGGACCGTCTACCAAAAGGCTAACAGGAGTCCAAAGCTGGTAAAAGGCACAGGCAGATCTCTTCTATTTTCGGATGATGATCACCTCAAAAGGTGGAAGAAGTACTTTTTCCCGGTTTTAAACGACGCTTTTGCCTCCTTATGTTCGTCGTAAATATTCCGAAAAAAGCACTGTATCCCCCAGTAGAGAAGAAATCTAAACCACAATCAGAGCACTGGAGAAAGTGTTGGACTTAACTAAACTTGTTGAGCAGCACGAACAGCATCGAGTGAGGAATTCAGTGGAATCTTCAATCACACCTCAAACATCTGGTTACTCTTTCAAAGTATCATGGATCTCAATCTATTGATTACAAGGGGGGAGAAAGAAGCTAAAATCATTGGGCTCAGGAGTAATACGGCAAAATCCTCAACTACCTAAGTAGATATATCTTTACAACCAGTGGAAATGGTAGAAAGTCTTCAATATTTTGGTTCTTAAGGTGGGACCGAACTTGCTGTAAACAGCCAAATCAGAAAAGAAAGGCTGTGTTTGGAATGTTGTCGAAAATATGAAGGCATAACTCTCTAAGCCATGTTTTTAACGGGTACAGCACTTAAAAAGAGACACCTGCTGTCTGCGAAAAAATCTGGAGGATTTTCTGGCCTAACGGTTTTTTCAATTATGAACTTCATGCGAGGACAGTTTAGGAAACCATCGACTCTATTACAAAAAAATATAATTGGCAGTGGATTAGAATTACAATTTGAAAACGTCATGAGTGTATTGCGAGTTCAAGCGAATAGAACCCTCCCACGCAGAGAGGCAGACGAGTGGGCTGACCTAGAAGTACTCGTTGAAGAACGCTCCAAAAGGAATCGGGAGAACTGGAAGTATTGAAGTGGGCAGAGGTCCACTAAACACGAGGCGTAATTCCCCGCAAGGGAAGAATCATGGACGTAATAAAGTGCGGGGCCTAAGTAAATATAAGTAGCCCAAAGTAAAATAATAAAATGGTGCTAGGGCTACTTCTTGATTGTTGGCATTAATTTCTATCCAAGAAGTGTTTGCTGACAGTAAGTAGACGAACAAACTTAAAAATTTTAACGTTCGCAACATTTACATTCGGCTTATGGGAGTTCATTGAAATAATGAAAAAACAAAAACACTTCCGTGGTCTTTTAAGTAGGTATTGACGTTTTTGAGAAAATTTCAACACAATACCTACTCCTAAAATTTTGATAGTCAGTGAATATCTGTCAAAAAACTACGGAAACAGACCTAAAATATACTAGTCCATTAAGTTATTCCTTTTTTTAAATTATCATCTTCAATTAATTTCAAGTATCTTTCCAGCTCCTGTATAAGAAGTTCCACTCTGCAGAAATGAGTTTGCGCAAATGAATGCCAACATGTTTTCAATTACTCAACACGACCGCGATTCCTATCTTTACAATTAAGCTTGTGATTTGTTTACCCCAAAGTCGCTCAGCATATACAGTGTACGTACGTACATTATATAGGCAAAGTCTGCCCACAAGACGATGAAAAAAAAAAAAACAATCTTCAAGACCGAAACACTATGTAAAGTTGGTTGAGAGATGTGGTTGCTGTTGCTGGTTGCTCCAATTCGCTTTCGCTATCATCAAGGAGCACAGGTTCATCGTGGTGTATATTATCTCGATCACAAAATGGCTTGTGTGATCTCACCCGTCTGTTTGCATTATCGCACCACATTGGTTTTCCTGTCACTCCAAGTGTCTGCTGTTGGTTTTGTGTGCATAAAGCAGCTTGACTCTGGACGGATCTCCTACTCCTTCCACCATATTGAATTCGAAGTCCTTCTTCATCCTCCAAATGAAAGAGAAACCATACGGACGTGGACGGAACGGACAAACTGTGATGAAGGAAACCAAAATAGAAGAAAAACAAAACAAAATATATTTACGGAAGTCAATAGATAGTCCCGTAACCGATACCGTAACCGCAAATTAACTGTTTCCTCACCAAATAACACAAACCGCCACCGCTGCTGCCACCGCCAGCCGCCACCGCTGCATATATAGAGGGATAAACTCTCCTAGGAACACTTTTAGATGTATGACGTTGCCTTGTCGTCGCAGTCTAAGTAGACGGCTGATGCTGACAAATCCGACGACCCCTTGTCGTCTTTTTTGCCAAGCTTAAATACTAACTGACTTTGTTAAGATACATTTTGCTTAGAAAACAGATACACTGTCGATCGCGATGATTTCCTCTTTTGTGAGCGTTGTGCGGTCTCCCTTTATGTGTCGGTCATATATGAATGAGGAGTGAAAAAGTATCTTTTTTCAAGAGTTTCAAACACTCTCCATTGGTGTCGGTTTAATGTGCTGTTATTTGTTGTCGTTGTTGTTTTTTTTTTTTTTGAAGAAAATTGTAAAACGGCGGGAGCTATAAAAGTTTTTGTTGCGCTTATTGCACATTGACAAATGGCAACGCTTCAATCGTTCACAATGATCTCATCTAGCGATAAGATTAGACGCAAAGGCTTTTTGCTCTCACGTCACAAAGCCTGAAGCCTCTCTTAAGAGACATGAGTGTATTACAAATTTAATGGGCCTCAAAGAAGATTGATCTTTGAAGACATTTTTGTAGAAATTAACAATCCTTAATAGTTCAATGGGTTGTTGAAAACGCCTCTGAATATATTTTGGTATAAAACAGGTCAAGTACTAATAGCTCGTGTGAGTCAAAACGCCCACTTTCACGCCCACTTTTTTACATCAAGACTTCTTGAAAACGACTTAATATGTTTGAATGACATTTTCCAGGTTTTTTTTTCCTAGTAAAGGGAATGTTAAAGAAGATGGTTCTTAAGATCCAATCACTACCACGCCCACTTTTTGCATTTTTTTAATGCCTTGGTGCCTCGTAAACAGCTTTAGCGATTTCAATTTTATTTTTAATTTAGGTTTTAATAGACATTGGGAAGGTTTAGGAAGTGATTTAAAAAAAACACCCTTTGCCACGCCTACTTTTCTTAAATCTTGATTCTTTCAAATGGCTGTGAATGCCATTTTCACTGTAGTTTAGGCATAATATGAATGAACGTGAGATCGGTCTGCCCACTGCCACACCTCAACCAAGTGAAATCCCAGAAGTAACCTTTGCGATGGAACGCACATCCGCAAAGATTAAAAACTAGAAAGTAATCGAGGACTACACGGGCAGCTACCACCAGTACATCATCTTCAATCTAAAACGGAACCAGCCGCCTTTGTAGTCACAGAAGCTCTGGCTGCAGAAAGGATGAACGTCCGCACAACAAAGAAGCAATAATTGGAGTAAAAGTGGCAACCGAGGAAGCAAACCAACTTACAAAACAGATGTAGAAAGAGCGCTAGAGCTCGGAAAGTAGAGAATCATAGATGGTGAGACTGATCAGGAATGTGAGGAATGTGGCTGAGTGGATTTAAAGGCACGTTATCCAGTTTCTCACCAGGCATTGCTAAAGTGTTGTGGAAGAGTTTTTGTCGTATGTTTTTTAGTTGAACGAGTCCAACAAACGAGGGTGGTTTACGTTTACGTTGGTCAAGTTGGTCAACGCCAAAAAAGCCTTACTATTGTGAATAATGAATTTCTCCCGCTTCCCTTAAAGGAAACAAAAAAACTACCACGCCCACTTTTCTTATGTAAGAAAGCCCTCCTTTTTGGAAGTTTCTTTTAATACAAATATTTTAGGAAATGACATAAAAAGCTCTGCACCTATTAAATTTTAAGCTAATCGGTGAAGCCACTTAACTTCTAGCTTGATGTAGAAAGGACGCATAGACGCACAGATGTACACAAGCACAAACACATATAGACCAAGGATAATTACGAAAACCTTACAGCAGGCGAGAAATAAAAATTACTCATTTGGTAATTGCTTTGGACAAAATGCGGCCATGCATTTCGGCGCATCTTTAAGATGGGTTAAAGGAAGCTCTGCGCTATCAGAAGGCGATTCACCATCAAAACAATGCCCATAGTTGGGAAATGTGTTTTGCGTCTAATGCGGCAAAGTGTCGTGTTTTTATGCTCTAACCGCGACGACGCGACGCAACGCAACGTTGCTTCGCCCAGACAGACAGACATTCGTACTACTTGATGGCGCTATTAGTGATGTCGGTGGCGTTGGATTGTTATATGCGCGGGAGATGTTTTAATTGCTTATTATTTATGTATGCGATCTGTGAGTTAATAAATTTACCAATGTCTTAACGCAAAAGAGCAACACTGAACTCAGCCGTGTCGCGTCGATGGGTAACTTCCTCCTGCCAATGTTAAGTATCTACGTATCTCGTGCATCCATCCAGAGCCATCACATAAACACCGTCCTCTATTGAGAAGAGATGGGGTTTTTTTTTTTAATTTCCTGGAGACAGCGCCATGGAGATAATATGTGTGTGTGCACAGCATCTTGAGTGCATATGTTAAGCGATGCTCGTTAAAAGAGCTCCCGCGCCAAATGACGGATCTTATAACATCCACAGATAGGCTTATATTATTTTTATTTATTTATTTTTTTTGTATTTTTGAATTAGCTTTCAACTATTGTGTATTATTTGCTAGTTGTACCTACTACTTGTAAATATGCGAATAAATAAATAAATTTGACATTATACGTTGGATGAAGAAGTTAATCATTGTTTGGTTGTTCACAGGCGGCTAATTACCTGTAATTGATATTTCAGTGCGGTTTTTTGTAGTTGTTGTTGTATTTATTTGAGAAAGGTATATGATGATGACGATTTTAAAGGAAATGTATATAATGTGGGAGTATGATGGCCGTTTGATAGCTTTAGGAATGCAGTTTTTTTGTTTTTTTTGTGGGAATGGGAATGTGGAAATTATGCAATTGTCACACGTTTTTGTTTGCACTCTTCTTGACTTTTCTTTTTATTTGTTTAAATATTAGACGTGTTGATGCGAAATATTTCAAATAGACGTAACTTTTGACAAATACAAATTTGAAGAATGAATATTAATAATAAAGAAATGGTCACGTTTTGTAAGAGTCAGCGCGCAGTACAAACTTTTGACTGGTGGACCATTTGTGGGATTGGACTGAATTCCTGTTATAGCAGACTTTGGAGTTTGAATAGAATTTTGCTGTCCATTTATTTAAGTATAACTGATTGTGCGTATGTGATGCGTACTCGCATATAAATACATCTTTATCTACGTGATAATAACAATACCGATCGAACTATCCGATCAAAAGCGTGTAGAGCGCACTGTAATTCAATGCGTTTTAAATTTGTAGATATTTGGGAAGAGAATTTTGCTTAACAATTTTTGGTTAGGTTTCTTGTGCTTAGTTCTTTTTTGGTTCAAACAAAAACAGTATGTTGGATTTTTAAACAAATCCTATCAATTATCAACTTTTAACAAGTGCTTAGAATTAAATTAACCCAAAACCAAAATAATTGTTTCTTCTCAAGATATTTGAGACGAAAAAAAAATTTCGACAGTTTTTGGTAAAATTTCTTGTAGTTTTTTTTTTTAATGTTATCAATTATTTATTATAAATAAAGCTACCCCGAAGCCAATATAATTGCTTGCTCTTCAGACAATTTTTAGCAGTATTTTTATTTAAGAAAAACTGCATCGTTTTTAATTTTGATATTTTTTACTAGTTCTATATTAGCTACATCAATATGCATAGATTTAATTATACCCGAAGTCGATAAGGTCGAACTTCCATATTTCAATCTTCTTAAAGTCAAATTTCTGTGTAACTAAAAGTTTTATTGAGAACATTGGCTTTTAAACTTTATTTTCATGAATTTTGCCCTCCATAATTCGTACTTCTGTAACTTGAATTTCACTATTTTCCGAAGTTTTTAGATTGTGTGTGATGCCAAAAAGTCTCTTTAGCTCGAAATTGTTCTCAAGTCTACTATGATTATTTTGGACGTTTGTTCGGTAGATACACTTTTATCTCTGTGTTCTAAATTGGGGCTCCCCCTTTTGTTTCAATTTTTTGAAAAGTACTGAGTATGCCTACTGTGATACATTTCGAAAGTTTTTTTTTTTGAGAAAAGGGAACGCTGAGCTTAAAGTTTGTATGTTTTGGTTTTGAACGAATTGAAAAGTTTGTATAAACAGATTTTCCTAGTTTATTTCAAATAACTTAGTTGGAGAAGAAGGAATACACGAAAAAATTAGGAAGAAAAATTAAAGCATTTTACTTTCGAACAAAAAATGAAGATAAAAAAATGTGACCATCAAATTTTGTTTACCTCAAAGTTCACTTTCCATAATAGGAACAGAGAGAAAAAAAAAACAAATTCTAAGATTTCACGAAACGAAAAATTAGAAATAAGAAAAGAACCTCATAAACATGAAAGTGTTCGCAAGGCTGCCTCCAAATGGTTTACGGAAGCCAGGAATGAAAACCTCCCAGCTTCAGGGATAACTTTAAAAAATGCTTTAAATCGAAGTTTCTATAACTCGAATTTTTTTCTTTTATTTTGAGAGTTCGATTTATGGAAGTTCCACTGTAGTACGAGTATCATTCGTTTTCAAGTTGTTCAAAACTTAGAAATTCAACAAGGTTTTTTTATTTTTTTTTAAACTGCTAAAGTAAAAAATCACTCATTTAATTTGTCTGAAAAGCCTTCTGCACGTATTGAAACTACTACGTTCTATAAAATAAAATTCATCCAAATTCAATATCTTCATTCGTTTTTGAGATAAGTATGGCGAACGAAAAAAAAGCGAAAGAAAGTACGAACGTATGTACAAACACATACATCTCTCTAAAAATGATGGGAGCTCAAAGCATTAAGATATGTTGATAAAAATGTTTTGATTTGATAAATGAGACCAATAACTTCCAATGGAAAGTCAAAAAATGCTTCGTAACTGTTTTGAAGTAAGAGTTAACCTGTGAAAACGATACTGATTCTCTTAAGATAAGATTAGTATCTCCCTTTCTTTCCCAACTCAATGGTCAAAATCTCTTATTTTTTTTTAGGAATTTAAATTGTAAATTTTTCGTGAATTTGAAGAGAACGAAAAAAATTGCCATGCCATGTGTGCCTAGAGTTTTACATGGGGAGAGTTTAAAAAAGTAATTTTAATGAATTATCAGAAACAAATCACAAAATTTCACAATTACCACTAGCTTCAAAAACGCGACAGTTCTAGATACAATCTTGGAATATTTTTGAGTCCATTTTACCCGATTTAAAGGTGGGATAGTGCTAACTTAACTGTGAACTTAGCAATACCACTTCCTATTTTTTAAAACACAAACTTGCCAATTTTTACACAGCACATACGACAAATTTTCGAAAAATTTACGGCAAATAACTGCTCAACTATTCCTTTTTTAAGAACATTTTTTTCTATCTATATCAAGTTGGCAATACTCAGGAGTTTTTTCTTAAATACAATTACGACAGTCTTTGATTTCACGCAATATTTACGACAAACTTTAAACAATTACTCAAACATGCCTTTTCAATTTTGAGTCAATTTTACTCTTAAAGGTCGTTGTGCTAACTTGACTCTCAAGTAAGCATTACCAGGGGTTATTTTTCTTAAAAACAAAACGCAAACATTTTTTTTTTTGGTATTGACGAAAAATTAAGGACTATTAATGCAATTTACTGGATCCTCTAAATTTCAATCAATTATGATGCAAATTGATGAAAATCTTGCTTCTCTTAACTGTCTAAATAGAATACAAGACAGAGCTGGAAAAGATGTCAAAAATGCTGCAGCCACAGCTGCAGGAGATGAATCATTTTTTAATTTTTACTGCATAACATTTCTTACATCTGTTACAGCTTCGTCACTTACTCTGTTCAGGCAGTAAATGTTATATTTGGAATCAAATTCTTCTTGGTTAAAAAAATACTTTGATATTATTTGAAAAGCAACGAGTTTGTGAATAAAAGTTCAAGGCTAAAACCTCCATTTCTACGTTCTGCCATCAAAGCTATAAGGCCTTATTCATCCATAATTTCAAAATAACTAGAAATTAATCTTTTTTTGCAGCATGTATAATAAACAAAAAAAAATCAAAGCGGCTTTCTTCAAACAATTTAACTTGATTGAAAAATTACCTGCTGCCTTAAAAGTTCTAGTAAAAACATATGCAACCTTGAGTACAATAATTAAATCTGCAAATCAATTAATTCCTACACTGCTGTCATAAGAACACCAAACTGTTCGAATTCACAAAGAATATCTACAGAAATAAACTTCCCACACTTTGTGGTCTTTATAGAGCGGAAAATACTTATAAATTAATGACCATTAAACATCGATTACATGCTCAATCTAAAGCCCGCAGTCATAATATAAATAATATAGCAGCACCCACTACCACTCATTGTGGACATCCTTTTTCGGAGTGAATAAAGTGAAAGTGAAGAATAAACATCGGTAGTCATGGCTTGCATTGAGCATAAACTACACTTACCGAGGACATAAATGAGGGCAACCTTGTAATGTAAAGTGCTTCAAGAATTTACCTCCAATTTATACCGAAAGAATATAATAAAATAATTTTAAAGCTTCACTGACTTAAATAAAAGACACGCAATTATACTTTTGGCCATCAGTGCCAGTCTGGGTATGATCATCAGACATTAAATCCCCTATTTTGTTTTTTTTCCTGAAAGCCGTGTATTATGTTTTACATGAGTAAGTGCCAATGGACACGTAAACTACCTGCGGCTTAGCACAGCATAAGGACCATATAAGCTTTGCCATGGAGTTCTTAAGCCATACATAGTCGCTCCCAGTATTAAGTCAACGAAAGATTAAATGTTTGACAGTGGATTGAGATACGTGTGGTTTTTTTGTTTTTACTATTTTTATATTTATTTTGTTAAAAGGCATTTTCTTGGTAAAAAAAAAAACCTGACTGTTGTAATAAACACTATGCACATATTAATTCATTTAAACTTGGCAAAAATGGGTGTGCTTGGAAAATGGAGTACACTGAAAGAGTTATTTATGAAATTATTAAAAAAAATTATGTTCTTAATCAGATAAGACAATTTTTTTATTGAAACTAAATTCCAATGTCTCAAAATATTTTCTTAAATATCATTTTGTTTAATTTCTGGAGCCAAGAAAAGAAAATTTTAAAAATAGTTTTTTTTTAATTTGTGCTATTTTGCGTGTTTTCAAATTTTTTTTTGTGGAGCTAGAGACTATATCAATTGTACTCATTAAAATCTACTAGATCTCATCATTTGTTAAGTAGTGGCGGTGGGCCAAGCTTGTATTTTTATGTTTTTTTTTTCTAAGTGTAAACATTATCATTAATAAATTGCAATATAGTTACACATGTAATGCCCACAACCCATTAGATATAATATATTTAATTCAAATTATTTTTGTTTATCGCACACGACAATTGACATGGTGTGCAATTATTATTTTTTTGTTATTTGTCTTCAATATGCTTTTCAGTGACTTTATGGGCTCTAAAGATTTATGGCGTTAAAATAATCACATCAAGGTTAGGTTAAACGCCTTTGGTAATTGAAGTTAAGAGTACTTAGATAATATGACGATATTTGCAGATTTTACATAAGTGAAGGTTTTGTAGCTAAGAAATATCAAGGACTTTAACATGGTTGATTTAATGATACTTATATTGTTTTTACTGCATCTTTAAAATTAGAAATGAGAAACGAAATAGAAAATGTCTCTTAGGGACTGTAACATTTCAATAATGTATGAAAGTCCAAATCCAAATATAAATTTCAAATGGATGCGGAAAAATTAAAACGACCCAAGGGCTCGAGAAATCCTAACCAGTGAAATTAATATGAGGGTTAGAATTAAAAAAAAAAAATTTTTGGATATTAGGGGAGAAAAATGTTTGAAAACATGGAATTAATTTTAAATATGCAAAAAAAAAATCACATAATAGTTTGAGCTGACAAAAAAAAATATCATCAGAATTCCTAAATAAATATAAATTTATGCGAAAAATTTGTAAAATCGTTGAAGTTTTTTGAAAAAGTATTTTTAAAGAATAAAATCTTCAGAAAAAAAAACCGTACCTAAGCAAAAATTTTAGTTTGCAATTTTTAATCAAACCAGATTTTAAAATATCGAATTTTCAAAAAACGTAGGTACTTAAAATTTGTTTCATCTCACAAAATATTTTTTTCAAAATTTCGAAATGAATTATTGTTTTTACGTTTTGGAAGTTTTAAGTTGCGTAATAACAAAATGGAGTTTTATTTAGTAAGTAACTAAAAATTTAACTATTTTTTTTTTCAACTTTATATAAAATTGCTCTAATTTTAGTACACAGAATGAATTGTATCAAAATCGTAAGGATCGTTTTCGAAAATAATAAGATTTTCTTTAAAGCTTTTTATGTTTTTTTGTTAATAGAGGCAAAAATGCATAATACATATACAGGGCTATCTTTGTAAGGTGCACCAAAAACCTAGATCGAGTAGGTTGGGTTAATACAAGAAAAAATTGTATGGGACGGGGGTCTATTTTACCCCCTTTAGGCGGGAGGGTCAATTTTAATTTTCAAAAAAAATTGACTTAAAACAGAAAAAAATTATTTAAAGACAACGATAAAACGGCATTTTAAATTAAGTAGTATAAGTGAAAAGTTTTTGAAAAATTAATTTTTAAACTCAAAATTAAAAAAATAAAAATATTTCAAACTTATTGCTTTTAAAATGTTTGTCTGTTACATTTTAGCTTATTCTAATGAAAATTAATGATATTATAAGAAATTTTCGATATGATTTAACCCCCACTCTTCAGAAGACAAAAATATTATCTTCTTTTTATGTTTAGAGATAAATTTAAGTTTGTCCGTCATAAAGCTTCAGTTAGCATTACCACTTAAAAATTTTTGCAATCCGATAATTGGATTAATTTACGTAAGTTTGCCGTTAATTTGTTGTGAAAGAAAAAAATTTGTCACGCTTGTTTTTTTTAAAATTAACCCCTGGTAAAGCTTACTTGACAGTCAAGTTAGCACTACCACCCCTGATAATAGGGTAAAATTAACTCAAAAAAGAAAAAAACTATGCGTAAATTTGTCATAAATATATCGTAAAAGAAAAAAAATTAATTAAAAATTACTTGAATTTGACAAAAAGCCCCAAAATCGTTTTTTCTTCAATAAATCCAGCACTACCATATGAAAACTTTTTTTTCTTAGTGTTTTTTGGTATGGAATTTATTTAAACAACTGTCCCGCCTTTTTTTCTTTAAAAAAAACTCCTTGAATTTAATAAAAATCCCCAAAATCGTTGTTTTTTCAGCTTTTTCAATATTTCCAGAATTACAACACCAGAAACTTTTTTTCTAGGTTTTTTCATATGGTTGTACAGGAATTATTGAAAAAACTGAAAAAACGAGGATTTTGGGACTTTTTGTTAAATTCAAGGAATTTTTTATAGAAACAAAGGCGCGGCAAATTATTTTTTGACACAACTTATTTAAAGACATCTAACGACAATTTTTTAAACAAATTCCATACCCAAAAACATTTAGAATAAAAAGTTTTCATATAGTAGTGCTGTTTTTTTTTTGAAAAAGCAGAAAAAATCAACGATTTTCAGGGTTATTGTCAAATTTAAGGAATTTTGTATTAATTTTTTTTCTTTCACGATATATTTACGATAAATTTACGTATATCAAAATCTTACACAAAATTTTGTATTTTTTTTTTTTTTTTTTTTGTAATCTCGTTAAATTTCCAAAACTAATAATCCTGGCTTTTCATAATATCACCATTACAAAATTTCAATTTTAACAATCTTGCATTTTGATCTCTTACTAAAACCAGCATATCAAAATTCAAACTCCACTATTATTTTGAAAAGATTGCAAAAAATCGCAAAATTTAATTTATTTGCTAAATATAAATTTTCTTATCAAAATCTCACACATAAGAATCTAGCACGAGTTTTAATATTCAGGCCAGGGGGCCTATTCTGGTTCTGTGAAAAAGTGAATCGAATAAATATATTTCACATTCGCTGCCGAGCACTCCTTTCACTTTTTCGATATTTTTGGCACAAATAATCGATTCTGGTTCTTTGAGTGAAAACTATATTATCGATGCTCTAACCACCTTAACATTTCTCTTGAAAACTGCACAATTTTCTCAGTTTTCTCGTGTTTTTGAAGAGAACAGAGAAATGTATGAGATAGAAACTATTTTTTCTTTATGGATTTGACAGAGAAAGACAAGATTGAATTTGACATTGTTTGATCGTATTCACGTTTTCATATTGGATATTCACTTCCAAATGACTTTGAGAAAGAAAATTATTAATATGAAAGCTTTTGATATTATGGTTCACATTTGCACAGAAATAGAATTGGTCCCCAGTAAACCGAATCTTTTTTTTTTTTTTTTATGATAACCTTTGAATGTGACTGAAATTTATTTCTTTCACATTTAATGATGAAGTTTATCCCAAAAGTCATTTTTGCAATACTGTCGCTTGGACACTTTTTTTGAAAAATGGCGCCCAGTCTGTAATCCAGTAAAGCAACTGACTGAAATCCCTGCACTTATTGTAAGGGAAGACATTGTTTGTATATTTGTTAATTATTTTTAACTTGCTAAGCATGTTGTTAAGCTAAGGGATCATTGTTGTAGTTCTGTTGCTTGGACGCCTTTTTCAAAAATTGCGCCCAACCTGTAGAAAATGGGAAATTAAAAAAAATTTCGATGATGAAAACCAAGATTGATGCCTGAAATAAATTCAAATTATCGAGATTGAAAAAAAATCATTTGTTGCAAACAACTTTCTTCAACACAATTTTGTCAGAGTTTTCTCTGAAACTTTCCCTTCTTTCATGTTGTTATCAAGTAGAAACCTGATAAATAAAAAATTCGTTGGTTTCCCGAATTTGATACCTCAAAAACCCCAATTTCAGATCTTTTGAAATTATATTTCTATCCACCAATCTTACAAACAACATTGCTTACAAAAATACACACTATTCTGGTCAAAATTCTTGTAAAATATAAAGCTTACCACATTTATCAAATTGTACTAAAGCATCCGGAAATTTTAAAAACAGAAGTCATCGTTAAATTGCTAAAAGTTTCTTAACTGCCAATTTTAATAACAACATTGCTGACTTCATAAGCAAGATACATACAAAACAGATATGTACTTGGCATTCAGATAAACACCATCCAGAGAAAAACAAGCTCAAGATAAATTTAAATCTATCTCCATCACACCTATCGACTTTTTTCTGACATTCAATTAGCCTTATCAGCTGTCATCCATAATTTAAACTTATACCATAACACCCAAGATAAAAGTAAATAATTTCATTATTTAATTAATTTTTTTGCAAAAGATACTTCATTAATCATAGAATTTTATAATTACATATACAAACAAAAAAAATAAACAAAACAAAGTAAATTGCAAGCCTGCCAATAATGATGGTGGTGGTATAGAGCTTGCACAACCAAAACCAAAATTTATGCCGGGGTAATTAACTAACTTACAATTATTCGTGGTAAATCTTTGCGTATCCGTGTGTACTGCTTCAAAAATATCTTCCATATTACATAAGCCATGATGGTGTCTTTTGAGTTTTTTTTTTGCACAATCAATGGTTTTGGATGCCGCGCGGTTGGTTCGCGTCACGTTGGTTGTTGGATTACCGCATCCAATATATAATACTTGTACTAACGACGCACATCCAATTGCAACTAGAGAACTCAATTTATGAGGCCGGTATATCAACCCGACTGCAACTTGCAAAACACTCTGACACTGAATTGAACCGAACATCTAGCCACCTCAAAACCACTCATTCTTAAGTAAGAAACGATTATCTATCAGTCATCTAGAATGCAAAGGTTGTAAGTTTCATCAAGCTTAGCACTAAGCCTTTGTTTATTCTTTTTCCCTCTGTGTCACTTCTCACGGATTGTTAATCACGATGAGTTTTTTTTTTTTTGTTTTTTTTTTTAATTCACAAAACAGATATTCGCGAAGTCACGCGTAAATTTGAATTGAGTTCAAAACCATTCACTAGTTAACGATGAACTAAACCCTAAGGTAGTAAGTGAAAACTGTAAACCCACCTTATAGAGTGATACGTAGAGTCAGCTCACACCCCTTCTCAGCAGCATGTCACACAAAAAGTCGCCCCTTGATCGATGAATTATAAACAGTTTTGTGTCTTGTGTGTTGTATATTTTGTTGCCTTTTTTTTTAAAGGGTGGGGATAACTCCACAGGCCCTACCTTACATTTCCTTTAAGGCTCTTTTCATGTTTGTTTGTTCGTCAGTTTGTGGTTGCTTGTCATGTGTTTAGGTTTTAATTTCAGAAACACAGGGTGTTCTTCATAAGATTGTCTCTTTGTCTCTTTGAAGGATGGACTTCGGAGTCAATATTTGAAATTGCTTTGTAGGAGACTGAAAATATAAATTATCTAGCATATTCTTTTGCTTCAAGCTTAGCAAACATGAAATAATTTTTCGAAAGATACAAGTTTAAAAATACAAAGAACCTGTCAGAAACAAAAAGTAGAAAAGTGCTTTTAGCCCTTAGAACAAAAAAAAATCAAAATCAATTTCAATAATTCTGTGTTTCAGGTTTTTGATGAAAATTTTCCAGAAGTGATTTTGAAAATATTATGAGTCCCACTCGCTTGAAAGAGCTGTCTCTAAGGATATAGACGCCGTAAATATTTGTAAAAGTTCATTAAACACAGGGAACACCCTGTATTTTGTGTAACGCAATTAACTGTAATGAACAATATTCAGCACGCTGAACTGTTGCCACTACGAATATACCTGTATATACTCGTATGTACACATGATATTACTGGTATTGCACACCGCAGCAGTGGCAAGGTAAATGAATTAATTTTATTTATGGAAACGGATGTAAAAAAATTGTAATCAAATAGTGGTTGTTGGTTGGCAGCACCCTTGAAATGCTTGCCAGGAGTTGAGACACCAAAACATGCAGCTCCAAATGGACAACAACGACAACAACGACGATGTATGGTGGCGCTGGTGGCAACCAAAGCCAAAGTAAAGAAAGTGAAATGCGCGCGAAAAATAATACCGTCATGTGAATTTTTTGGGGGCGGTTTATGATAGTTGGGTTGGTCATTCATTTTGATGCCAATTCCGGTGGCGGCGGCGGCGGCGTGGTATTGGCGTTAAAATGAAAACAATAAATTAAAAACAACTGAAAAGTGACATGCAACAGTGGTGCGGTTAAAAGGGAAGCTAATCCTTTTCCTTTATGCTCCCATTTAGTGTAATTAAAAAAAATTCACTTGCTGAATACTATCAATGTTAATAGCATTATGTTTTATTTTTTGAGGGGGCTGTGTGTCGTCGTATAAGTATAAGTAGTTAGCTGAATGTGCTTGGAATGTGTTCAGCTTATGTAGTTATTGTTTTTCAGGAATTATTATTAATTCAAATCACGTGAATATGACTTCTTAAGTATTTGGAGAGTTATGAAAGCGCTACCTAGATGAGTTTAACTATCAATATATTTATGGGTACTACACGAAAGAGTTGAACTTTATTAGTTGAAGTGGTTTTTTTTTTTGCATGCAAGAAAAGGTTACTAAATTTACAAAGACTTGTATCCAAAAATATATCCAATATTATAATAATAAAAACAAATAAAGACTGTAGGTAGTATATGGTATATTATGAATTCATAAACAAAATTGAAGTTAAAATTTTGACCAAATATGACACAACGATAATACGGAAACGAACAAGTGATTCACGCAATTCTGTCTGTCTGTCTGTTTTACTGTAGTCTTAACGACTAGGTTGACTTTCCTTAAACTCTGGTTCATAGCACTTTTGGTTATTTTCCCAGAAAAATTTTGTTTTTCATTTTGTCTTAGAATAAAAATTAGGGTACATGCCATACCTACAATAATTAATTTGTTGTCAAAAAAGCTCCAGAAATATTTCAAATTATGTACCTATGTTAATAAATTACTTACGATAAGGCATATTATTTATGTATATAAGCCAAAAAAAACTTTTTTCTAAAACTAGACTGTCGTTTTCGAAAACGTCAAATCGAAGTCAATTTGAACGTAAGACTATCGTCATTTTTTGACACTGGGACTGCAATTGTCACACTTTCACAAAATCGATTAATCAACGTCAGCCAATTTTTTACTGCACAACTGACTTTAGCAAGCTGCGTTATCGAACACAATGCTACTGCAGTAAAATTTTTATTAGCGTTTTCGAACAGAAGACTTTTGCAGTCTGTTTTTTTAGGAACATTCTGCGAATGACGTAGATGACGTTTTCGAAAACGGCCAAGATATTGATGTTATCTCGGAAGGAACAAGTTTTTGATTCTCGTTTTTTTTTTTAAATTAAGTAGGGGAGATCGGGGCTTAAAGTAACAGGGGTAAGAAGTAACAGCCAAAAAAAAGAAGGGTTCTCCTGAAAATAAAGAATCCCTCCAAGTGTGAAATTCAAATCCATTTGTCCATAGCTACCGGCGGAATATCTACTTCTGGTGTCAATTTACATGTTCGTAACTTTTTTTATTTTTGGTCAACATTTTCACTCAGAAGAGATACAGGGCTAGTTGTTTTATATTGACATGCGTTGGAGTTTTGGTTAAGTTGTTGTATACATATAAAATACATATATGTATGTGTGAATTCCGTTCTTTTTTTTTTTAATAATATTCTTTGTGCTAAATTTCAAAATGGGGCTAGTTGTAGCATTTATGTTCGGAAAACAAAATTGTGGGCTTACCTAAGTTTTAAATATTCTCAGTAATCGTAATGTCAGTTTTGATCAAAATCTTGAATTCAAATATTTTAAAGCATGCGAAATTTGCCATGTTGCATACCGAAAAGTAGGCTTTTGAGCCAAAAATTCAAAAAATTATAAGAAATGGTAAAGTTTGAATGGATATAAAATATGTATCTGTCAATTTTGATAAAAAATGACATTTCTATCATGTAATATCTAAGCACTGAGCCTTTATTTTATTTTATTTTATTTTATTTTTGTCTAGTCTTGTTTTGAGCATATTCTTGCTTCAAGAGAGTTCTGTGTAATTTATTAAAAAAAAAAAATATTTTTCGATTTTGTTTGTTCTTTTTTTTTGTTAATTTTTCCTTCTAAAACTTTTTATAAAATTTTTTGAATCATACATTCCGATAGAAAATTTAATCATAAATAAGAAATTGTAAAAGTTAAATTGTCAATTGTGTTTCCGAGTCATACCAATCATATTGAGAAGTGGCCAGTGTGACAAAATTATCTCAGAAATGCATGGATGAGTATAGTTGCAATTTCGGTTTGGGCCAAATAAATAAATTCAATAGTAAGAACTCTTGCGCATATTTTTAGTTGCGATATTATATATTGTGACAAGCAATGCATTCATAAAAATATTGAACTCGAGATGCTGATCTGACTTGTCATTACGTTGATAGGTAAGGCAAAAAACTGGGTCTCACCATTCTGTCTGTCTGTCTATTTGGCTACAGCCAAAGAAGCTGGATTGATTTTCTAAAAACTTTTTGGTTCATAGTGGTTTTTGGTAATTCCGCCCCCACGTCTTTTCATTTTCTTAGAACTAGAAATAACGGTACCTGCCGTACAATTTTTTTTTAGCAATTTTACAAAATCTTATTTTTCTCAAAAACGGCCTCTCAACTTTTCTTTAAAAAATTAAATAAATTTCTTTCAGTAAAAACTACCTTTGAATGGTAATTTTCAAAAAAATGGTTATTGGATTTTTAAAGGAATTCTTTTTTCTTAAAGACGGCTCCTAAAATTTTTATTAAACTTTTCCTGTATGCCCATATAAGTGTGATATACTACTAAAAATCATAAAAATTTACAAATAACAACTATAAAGCTGTAGTACCTCGTGGCATGATGGTTAGCGCGTAGGACTGTCATGCCAAAGGTCTGGGTTCGATTCCCAGCCGATGCCACCTAAAAAAGTAATGTTTTTTTCGCGAGGTACTGCCTCTTGCGAGGAACTGACAAATGCTCCAAGAGTATACTTGTCATGAATAAGTGCTTCTCATCTAGCCGTTTGGACTCGGCAAAAAACTAAAGGTCCCCTCCATTAATGCCAAAAATACGCACACAGGAATGGTTGAGAGTTGTAAGTCACTAGGCCTTGGTTCTCCACGAGCTGTTGTGCCACCAAATTAATTTTTTATTTATAACTATAAAGCTAGTACTTCTCATACAACTTTTTTCTTTAATTTTGATTTTTCTCACTATCGGCTGAACAGACTAGGATACATTTTTTTAAATAATATTAAAATATATTGCCTATCAAAAATATTCTTTTCTTAATTTTAAGAAAAAGTTTCAATTTTTTTTTTTCAAAATTTGATATTCCAAAAATGTTTTTTTTTTTATTTTATTTTATGTGCACATAAACAAATACTTATACGATTTGAATACCAAAAATTTTTCTTAAAAATGCTTTAAGAATTTCATATACATTTCCAACGATTTTAACAATTTTTTTAATTGTGTATTTTATTTTATAAATTTTCTTACAACTTTCCCCAGCCATATACGGGGTAAGTTGCAAGAACATTATTTTTATTCTTGACATCTTCTAAGCGAATATTTTATACGGATGCATCTGAAACATGACTTTTTAATTTAAAAAAGATTGGGTGACTTATCTTGAAATTCATCTAGCTTTGAAAAAAATATTATTAAAACTGCATTAGTATGCAATTTTTGATTAACAAATTTTCAATAAAAAAAAATATTTTCCTTTGATTTTTCCATTTTTTTCAATTTTTGAAAATTAAATAATTATTCGAAACTACAGAAAAGTTATTCGCAACCTTAGTACATTTTGGTACCAATAAATTCTGCGTAGTAAAAAATTTTAAAGTAATTCGTCAAGTAACTATATACATTAGACTTTGCGTCAAATCCGGTAGTTATGAATTTTTTGGTGAGTTGTTTATGTTGTTGACCTAGTGATAAATCCAATTTTTCGACCTCGAGCGTCAAACGCAACCTTGGTAAAAATTGGAAATTTTAACCAACAAAAATTCTTAATTTTCCAATTACTCGCTTTTTTTTGGATTTTTACCAAGGTTGCGTTCGACGCTTGAGGTCCAAAAATTGGATTTATCACTAGGTCTGTCAACATCATAAACAACTCAGCAACAAATCAGAACTACCGGATTTGACGCAAGGTTTAAATCCTATGAGATTACGATAATAACGACATACGTCTCGTCTTCATTGGTTAAACTAGCGGTCACACATTTTATACCAAACTTCATAGAAAAACATTTTTTCACGCTAAGACCTACTAAAATCTTAGATAAGATATTTGAATAACTGTGTTCACATATTGATTTGAATTGAACTTGCAATACAATTATTGTAGGTAGTTATAAATTTTGAATATTAAATTCATGCGTATTGTTTGTATTCTAATCACTCATACTTAAATACATGATCAATAACCAAACAAATATTTTTAATTCACCTGAAATTAGCCTCAAATGATGAAATGATAAGTGGTGAACAAGGGCGTATACGTACTTTTTCGTATTTAATTAAATTTTAATAGATAAGAAATAGAAGATTTTTCAAATTTGCTATAAGCTCTTAGAATTCAATCGTATGAAATGTTTTGCTTACACGTCACAATTACCCAAAGACTGCAGCTAATTTTAGGCCGAGCTTAATTTTAAGCATGCTGTCAGACAAATTTTTTACTGAGAAAGAAAGAAAGTATTCTTTGAAGACATTGCCTACTGTCTTGTTTTAACAGAATATTGGCAGACAATTTTTCGAAATTTTTCTCTGAGCATACATAAATCATTTTGGAAATCACTAGAAAATACTTGAGACTTTATCTCATAGGTAAACTTGAGGAAATCACTTTAAACAAAAGATTAAGAAAAAAACAGAAAGTTATTGAAATGATTTTTTAAATAACATGGTTCGACTGTATTTCATTTTGTACATTTGTACATTTAAAAAATTGCATTTCTAAAGGTGTTATCGCGTAGTTTTCATATTAAAATGACACACAATTTTTGTATGTTGTTGGGACAGGAATTTTATACGTTATGCTTCCAATGCTTAACCAGAAATCGCAAGAGTGTGCTTGCGTGTGCCAGTCATTCATATATTTTACTAATATTGAAATGTTAAAATTGAGAGATTTAAACGTACAAACGTCTATGTAAAGCTTAAGAAGTGACATTCTTTTGATTCAAAATTGCACAGAAAATAAATTATACAACAATTTTACGCCAGCCAACAATATTTTATTATCATTAAATTGTTTCTGCTTACTTCAGCTTCATAAATTCTTCCAATTATTTGTTGTGAAAACGACTAATTTATTTCCATAAAGTAGTAGGTAATATTATTTGTTGTTACTAGAAAATTCCAATTTTTAAATTCCCTTTTTAATGCATATTGTTACTTGCATTTGAACAAATAAATGTATTCATGTCTCAACTTTTTAAAATTCACTAATCATTACCTACGTTGCCCCTTTTTTGTAGCCCTTAGCTCAAATGGTCTTATTTTCAATTAACACAATCTTGATTTGTGTGTGTATAGGTAGGTAATAGAAATTTCAGACTATTAATTAAAAAGTAATTAAACACTCACTTCAAAGGAATAATTTAATTTAACTATGGTCATATTATATTAGAATATGTGAACTCAACACCCTCGGTCGTCTACAAAGGGCACACCTTCAAAAGGTGATTTCCTCCATTGATTGTTTAAAGTTTTTCTTCTTACATTTTTTTTTTTTGCATAAACAATCCACACCTTAATTCGAACGAAACCATATTTGCACCGGAAAAGGACGATGCAGAGTATTTTCGTTAAAAACCGCCATAGTACATAAATTTAGAATTGAAAATTGCACTTTGTCACGCAAACAGTAAACTTTTTTGTGTTTTATTTTTTTCAAATACAAAATAAAAAAACAAACAGAAACCAATAAAAGTTAAGATTAAAAAGTGACGTCGTTCAACTTCAAAAAATGGGGGAATTTTTTTTTTCAAGGATAGAGCATTGAACAGTTCAATTGTTCTACAGTTAACATTCATTGGCAAGCTATTATTGTGAGGTGCTAAAACTAAAGCAATCAACTAGGAGGAGGAAGCCTCCAAGTACTTATATATTCAGTTGGAAAATGGGGATGAGAAGGTAGTGAGGATTAGCACAGCCATTGTAAATATTCTTTGGTTTTTAATTTTATTTCAGTCAGGCTTTAAAGGAATTGATAGGTTTCCATGAAGGATTTTTACTTACCTAACATTTACTATAACCTTGTGCCAAATAAGATTTTTTTGTTGCTGAATTGGCCTTAATTAAGTTGTGCATTTTGCGAAAATTATGCATGCAATATTTGAAGCCTATAATAAATCTGGGTGAAAAATAGAGAATCAATAAATGTTGAAAGCTACCTGAAGTTAAAATTAGTGTAATGAAAAATGCAATTTGATTTAAAAACTAGGTTAAAACTATTTAAGTAATGAAGACAGAAGAAATCACTAGTATAAAACTTCACCTTCCTAACTGTGGCAAAATTTGGTGGAGAGCACGCGCCAGAATTGGTAAATAATGATTACTTTTTGTAATTTATTTCAACTTTCATTTCAATTACATGTAATTGGTAATTGAACTTTTTTCAATTACAATTACACATAATTGTAATTTAAAAAATTTGAATTTAAATTACTTGTAATTGTAATTGAAAAAATTCACCTACAAATTACATGTAATTGAAAATAGTAATGGGTTTTTGCAAGTAATTGAAGGAAACTCAGTTTTAATTACATTTAATGTAATTGATTACTTGGATTGTATTTCATTACATGTTTTTATTAATTAAACATAATATTAATAATAATAGAAGTAAATAAAAGGCCTTCTTCCTGCTAAACTAACAAAATATATTCATTTTGAAGACCTTAAAATGCAAAAAAAAAATAATTAAAACATTCTAATCTGAGGAGTTAGAGCAAACGAATATACAAAAGCCGGCAATACTTAAATGACTTCTTTTTTGAGTTGCTAGCTCTCGTACTATGTGCAATTCCAAGAAAAATGTAATTGAAAAAAACAGTTAATTAATTGCATTTTGTGTAGTGATTACTAAAAAAAGTAATCATTACAGATTTGTTGACGATTACTTTTGTTTTCAATTACATTAATGTAATTGAATTACAAGTGATTAACATTTTTCAATTACATATAATTATTAATTAAATTTCTTCAATTACATTTAAGAGTAATTGAAAAAAGTGGTCGAAGATTTCAATTACAAGTAATTGAAATTGAACTTTTTTTATCATTATTTCCCAACTCAGGCACGCGCAAAATATGCAAAATTTAAAATAATGTTTTTTTTTATAAAAAAATGTTTTATTGCAGTGATCTAGCTGGTGTAGAAACAACACTTTTAATTATTTGAGCGGAAGAAAATGTATGTCATCTGAATTCCTGAATAAATAAGAATGCATACAAAAAAATTTAGAAATCGTTTTAAGTTTGGTTTTTAAGTAAATGGAGCATTTCAAGCTTCTATATACAAAATCTGATCGAAATCGATTGGTTTGAAAAAAGTCAGAACAATTGCAGTTTTTCGCACACCACCACATTCCCACTTAGCACTAGAAAGTATGTAACTTCTAAGCCAATTAAGATCCCATTTTCTTTATTGTAATGAAAAATATTAATTGTATGAGAAATATTTATTTATTTATATCCCACTCTTAAACTTGTCATGAAAATTTCATATTGTATAAACCAAATTTTACGACCTAAAGGAAAGATATAAATACAAATTTACTTTCTTAAAATTCGATGTAATGATAACATGCGGTTTTCTATGCCAAACAAATCTATTTCCGGTTATGATTTTATAACTGAAAAACACATCAAACTTACCATCTCAATATAGGAATAATTTTTCTTTTCCTTCATTTAATTATTAAACACTTTCCTTAAGAACCTAAGCCCATAGCATGCCGAAACTTTACAAACCCATAACTCCAGCACCAAGCCATAAAAATTAAAATCCTATTAACAACCCAAAGATGAACGAATTTCAAGACCCACCAGATTTTTTGTTGTCCTCTTCAAGTGAAATGCCTCGTATATAAATGCAATTTTTTATAAAATGAAAATAAAAAAAATTTCAAAAAATTTAAAATGAAAAAACAAAAAAAATTTTCACAAACATTTTTTTGGAAAATTGTATATGCTAATATTATTTATAGTTCTAGCAAGTTGTTGTATAGGAACATTTATTTAAATTCAATCAGCAAGAATTTTTTTTCAAAATGGTCCTAGAATTAATTTTCGAGAAAAATGAGATTTTCTTCTTCGGTTTTATAAAATATTTTTAAAAAACTACTTTTAAAAAATTTGTAAAAGCGTTAAATACCAAGTTTCACATAGAATGAGTTTTCAAAACAGTTTTTTGATTTTTTTTTAATTTCAAAAAATTATGCTTTGAACTTTTTGAACTTCTTGGGAGCATCTACCTACATAAAAAAAAAATAATTTAAAAAATGTCATACTTTTTCATGATTGAAAATCAAAAAAGTGGGGTTCCCTATCGTTAAAAACCGTTACTTTTGTATAAGAAAAGTTCCGTTTTTTAAAAACCGAAAGAATCAGTAAGATTACTAAAAAGAATCAAATAAGAGGAAAAAACACGTTAAAAAAAATGTGTGAGGAATGCCCAAAAATTACCTTGTAGGAACCAAGCTTGAAAAAAAGCAATCTTAAAATAAAATAGTTTTAGCAATTTGTGCACTTGTGCTTTCTTCATTTATCGGTTTTTGAAATATGTATTGAATTCTCAAAGAATTTGTTCTGAAGTTTTGATATTCACGTAGCTCCTTGAAATAAGTCCCCAATTAAATTGCTTCCCAAATTGATAATGAAACAACTCCTCAACATTTGTATAGAAATTGGAAGTTCTTTTCAAATGAAAGAACTCCCGAAAATTGGGGATTTATTTCAAGGCTTTATGGGGACCATTTTCATTCTGTATTTATAAAAAATAGTTTTTCTAAAGTGGGCTCAAGGTCAATTGATTGCAGTGTTAGTCTATGTGTAGTTTTTTTTTTGAAGAAGGGTGTAAACACATCCAAAACGTTACAACTCAAACAAAATAAACAACAATCAGTTGACCTTGAGCCCACTTTAGGAAAACCATTTCTATTCATTTTCGTTGCGTTCTACCCGGCGCTGCTGCTGCTACCGCTCCTGCCAGACCACCACCCCCCCCCCCCCCCCCCGAACCACACTCAATACTTTTGAAATTCACTTTTCTTATCGCAGGCACCCCCCACGCAGTTGCTTTGAATTTCATTTTCATGTATTTCACAAACCAAAATGGTTTTAGTAAGTTTTTCTTTGCAAAATGTAGACCTCAAATTTTCATCAAAATCGTTGAAAATGTCTGTGAGATGATGATATTCTTAACTGTTATTTGAAGAGCTTTAAAATATTACATTCTCCTTTTGAAAAATCTACAAAAGGTCTTAAGATCCAAGTTTGAAGAAAATTGCTTAAGCGACTTCACTTGAGGTCTATTTTTTTTTTTTTTTGGGAATCCTAAACTTGCCTATAAGTATCAGTATGTCACAAGATAAAATACCCTTTAGGAAATATTAAAGAAAATCATCTCAATATGGGTATCTATCTATAGAACGATGCCCGTATAATTTTTTGAAGAAAAAATAAAATTCAAAAATCAAAAAAGGAGTATATATGTACATACGTACGTGCATAGTACATGTTTATGTACTGTACATACCTAGCTTAAACTTTCAAAAACTCAACTGTCAAAAACTTGACCTGCATAATGTACATGCGTAGATATTTAAAATTCGATATATTGTGAGGGTAAAAAGTGCCATGACGAATATGCCATGCCAACGTTTTTCCCATTCATACCCCCCCTCCCCCCTTCTCCATATCTACCCTAGAGGCTATGGCCCTGAAAGAAATACTACATTTATATTCATTATTCTACAGGTCTTATTTTTTTTTAAATAAATGAATTATGACCTATGAAGAATGATGCATACTAAACTTTGTCTGGTAAAAAATAACAACAATGGTTCAGTGGCTTAATTTATGAAGATTTTTAAATAATTTGATAACACTTACCCTTTCCAGCACATTCCTTATCCAGCGGAATGATCCTGAATGACGTAGCCTCATTTCAATTCGATCTAATACAGATGTTATAAGCCCAACAAAACGGTGCCACAGCACTCTTAATTCACCACGAAAACCTAACATTTGATGCAAAAAAATACAAATTGAAAAAATTATTGAATCCAATGGATTGCACTTTTTCCATGTCACACACAAAAAAAACAAACAAAACTACTCCAACAAAATGTCCTTTTTCTTCACAAAAGACTCTATGACTGACACTCTAGCTAGCTACACATATTAACATAGGTAAGTAGTTATTGTATTCACTTAACTGTATTCACAATAAACAAAAACTAAAATATTTATTATTATTTTGGGTTTTTTTTTAATAATTTTTAACACACTTTGCGCGTCGCGCCCGATGTTTACATTCACGTAGTAGACTTATTAACTCAAAAAGAAATCACCGCACTATTTTCGTTGAGGGGTTTTTCTACACTAAACCGCCGTGAATAGGTTTTGTCAAGTGTATGTTACGCGATAATCTTACAAAAACCAACAACAACAACAACGACAAAACTAAAGAAAAATAAAGTCACAATCCGAAATCTTATTAAATTGGCAGGCAATGCACATGTAAGCCAAGAGGGAATCACTTTTTTTTATTTTTGTTTTATTTTTTATTTTTTGTTAATCAAAGCTCGACTAGTGGAGTAGGCTAAGGTAATGAATGCACAATAATGTGAGTGAAGCCCTAGATTGTGAACGAACCCACATCGCGTGGACAGAAAACAAAATAACACATCAGCGACAGCAGCAACCGTGGTTGAGTTGAGAGACGCATTCGCAAGGTGAAAAAGTAAAAAAAGAAAAAGAAAAGAAGACATCGGGACGTAACGATAAATGGGAGTACGGACAGAGAAGAGACAATCAACTTGGTTGAGTGGAAGCCGAGAACTGGGTGTAGAACAGGTAGAACTATCAAGTGGCACATGGGTGAAGTTTTGGGTGACACACACAAGACCAAGTCACAACAATAACAATAACTTGTTTGTTCTTTTACTAATTATGTCTTTGTTTGCGTTTTTTTTTTTTTGTTGTTTATCATAAATTTAACGGAGAATACTTTGATTTTGTGTGAGATCGGATTAGAGCTTGCGGCAAGAACAGACTAAGGGCGCTTTAGTGGCACATCTCCGATTGAAATATCTATGAACATGATATCATCAAATAGATAATACATAATAATAATAATAAATGATAGATAAATAAATGGCTGGCCACGATACCAGAAAAGTCTCGGTATCGCTTGGTATCGATATCGGAAACCAAAACGATATCGAGACAATACCAGCTCCGAAACGATACCGAGACGATCCAAACGATACCGCATTTTTTGGACCGAAATTTACCGATATTTTATTATATTATTAATTTAGTATTATTAATTTATTACAAGCAATCAATTTTTGAAATTGGTTTCTCGGAAAAGGCTCTTATGAGATGAAATTTTCAAAGCTTTTTTCTGTAGCAGGGAGAAGGTTTAAGTAATCATTTTAATGATGACTCCGCGCCAAAATGTTTGTGTCGAGTTCCTAGTCAGAATTTTACTTAGACATTGTGCAAGAAGCGTTTATAAAATTGTTAAGTCAACATAGTAAACTTCAATTGTCTAAGATTTTAAAAATACTAAGCGAGGTACAACTACTAGATCAAGAACATGTAACCAAGTCGTGCATTTTATTCTAGTTTGCGACTCAGACTAAACTGAAACCAGACGAGACCGATACCGATAACAAGATTTTGTGATACGAGACTGAGTTATACGTGACCGAGACCGATACCGAGACGATACTGAAATTTTTCGATTTTGATGATACCGAGACTATACTTACAAAAGTATCGTTTGGTTTGGTATCGTGGCCAGCCCTAGATGAATGAGTAAAGATGAGAGATAAATGAGAAAAAAAATGCATGAACGACATGTGTTAGATTTTTGAACTTCTTGACGTAGATCGCATGCAAATTATAATCTTAATGATGATCAATTGATCTCATTGTTACACTTATACCTTAAATCTATTCATAATATTTTACACAAGTGCTCTTCAACTGGCTCCCCAAGCGTATCACCAACAAAACCCGGATGCAAAATCTCGAAAAACGATATCTCGCATATATTTTTAAATCTTGAATAACGAAATTTCAAAAACTAAAATCTAATTTTTCATAATTTCGCAACAACAAAATCTCACTTTTAACATCGCGACAAAAAATTTTGAAAATTTCAATCAAAATCTTGCAAATCAAAATTTCGCAACGTATTGCTCTGAGTTTCGCATTTAAAAATAAGAATTGTAAACAATATAAAAAAGTAACTTAAAACTTATTTCAAACCAAATATAAACTATGTTTTTAGAAAAAAATAATTATTTCTTATTATGAAAGAAAAATTATTTGCTAGCTTAATGCCAAATACTAAAATTATTAAAATTTACAGATGACACACTACAACTGCATATACAATCTCTTTGTTCTATCGTGTTCTCGACAATGGAATAACAGTTACGAGCAACGGCTCGTGGAAAACCTGGGCCTAGTGACTTACAACTCTCAACCATTCCTGTGTGCGTGTTGTTGGCAGGAATGGAGAGGACCTATAATTTTTTGCCGAGTCCGAACGGCTAGATGAGAAGCACTTGTTCATGGCAAGTATACTCTTGGAGGATTTGTCAGTTCCTCGCAAGAGGCAGTACCTCGGAAAAAACTATTCTATTTTTAGGTGGCAGTGGCTGGGAAACATGGTTGGCTATGCCACAATTTATTGAATCGCCACACCCGCTTTCATAAGCAAATGCATGTAAAGTTCACTATCAGAATTCAAAAATCATAATGGAAACAACTTGAAAACAACAGAAACCGTTTCTTTTCACCAAGTTTTCCTAAAGATTGGAATTATTGACGCTTGGTAATTTTTTCAATCCTTAACGTACCTAAAGCCTAGTTTCCATACGCAAAAAAAATCTATGCAAAAATTCTCTCATGTCAAAAATAATTGAGGTGAAATGCAAACTTAATTTTTTGTATAATTTGTTTACAGTTTCATGCAAAAAAAAAAAAACAAACCATTGCTGTCATCAAATGGCATGCAAAACAATGGACCGGCAATTGTTTTGTATGCGAAAAAAGTGTATTGAATAAAATAGTTCTTGAATGGTCGGCTAATACTTCAAAAAAAAAAAATTCAACTCAAGGCATTTATTTGCTTGCCAATCGTTTTTGCATCCAAAAATAATTATTTTCCATTTTTAAGGCTCTTAGTTTATTAATTAAGGGTAAATTATTGGCTCAACGGGTGGCTTAGGCCAAGGCAAACTTTTTTTGCTTTGAATATTATACAATTTGGTACACAGAATAGATGAAATATTGTTTGGAAAACTTTAATTTTTTTCGCATGGGAACTGTAAACTAGGCTTCAACCAAATATTTAACTCTTTGCACCAACTGAAGAACTACGTTTTTGAACTTTTATTACACGAAACAAAAGCGCGTCGTCAAGGGTATTCGGTTTAATTCCCTAGTACTTGATTTACACATTTAATGAACATTTTACTTTAAAAATATCTCCTGAAGCACATTTGCAAATAAATTTTTCAAAATGTGCAAAATTATGTGTGAAATTAATCACAAGAACTGGGTCTGTTCACGCTACCGTCATCATAATCATCACATAGAATATTTTTTTTTGTCATTTTAATTTTTCACGCGTTTATCTCACGTTACGTTTTACACCACACATAGCACATAACTACAATTTATACTTTTCCATTATTTCGTGCTTCAATGATTTCGTGATTTTATTTTAACGTCCGACAACATCTGTAACTGGTCGCTGTGAGTAAAATCCATGAAAAATCACTTCTACTATTCTTTGTTTGGCATAAATTTGTTTAAACTATTTTTATTGTTTTTGTTTTTCCTACTTTAATTCATATCCAAAGTTGCATCGATATTGTGATAAAAATGCAAGCATACCTGCTGCAGCAGCAGTTGTTCTTACTCACCTCGAAATGTTGTATTGAACCGTGAATCGATGGTTTAGTGGTAGATAAACAAGAATTTGCATTTTGATCAAATCGTGAATTGGGTCCGGGTGGGGATGGAGACATGGACGTCGTCGTGTTCTGCCTTGTGCATTGGTATCGTTAGTAGAACCAGATCGTGGTGAAACTAGATACAATCTGCAACAACTGACAGAATAAGGATTATGTATACAAAATGTGGATTGCGGATTACTTGAGCTGATGTCGATCAGCAAATCACATCAAGATTTGAGTTACGTAAGACAGAGTAAGTGTGCTGTGCATGAAGTGCAGCTTGAATGCGTGGAATGCTGCAGCCGATGATCGATCATGATAAATGACATAAGATGAAATGAAGAAGTCGTATTTAGACATTTTAACACAAAAAGCAGGAAACTCAAAATATACGTCAAACTATAGGTATATTGTAGCTCTATAGGACGTGATAGCTGTCAAATTCTGTGTGGTAAATATAACATTTCGAATTTAGGTCATCGGTGACAGCTTTGGGATGGGCCAACGACTCATCTGAAAATTGAATTTAAATTGTAGCTACCTTAACTACGTGATCTGAAATATCTGTATTTCGATTAAGCACGTATCTCCGGTTGGTAGACAATACAAAAAAAAAAGAAAAGAAATATTTTTTTACGAGTGAGCATTGTTTTGACTTCTAATTGAACAAATTCCAAATAAATGTCTGCACGTCATTTAAGGAACTACAAAGCATATAGATATTATACTTCACTCTTTTTACAAGTTTTACCTTTAAGCCAAATATTAGATTAGAAAATGAAAAGTGCGAAAGATAAGTGCGGCATTTATTGCAATAAAAAGTGAAATTATTAAAATTGTGTTCGTGTTGCTTTGCTAGTCTGTTGGTTTCTCTTTGAAGTTTTTGATTCTTGTTAAAATGTATTGACATCTTATCAAATAACACAGTGGAGAATTCCTATTCAAATATCATTTAATAATTTTAAAAACATATTTTTATTGGATAATCATACAATTTTTTTCAAATTCCTTTATACAATCAAAGAAAAAGAGTTCATTGAACAACCCACAAAAGTTCTTGCAACTTTTTGTATTTATTTACATAATTTTGCCGAAGGTTGACTGAATTAAACAAAAAAAAAAGAAACAGTTTGAATCAATTTATAAAAACTAGAACAGTTATAAATATAAACAAAAATGAGACAATACACATAGCATTATCTTACTTCTACACCACAACAACCTGAAGCAGATACAGTATTTATAGTTAGCTAATATGCAAATAAATTTATTTAAAAAATGTGTGCGGCTTATAAAGAATATTAATAAGGCCAATGATCTCCTTAGACAAATGTTTTTAATAATCTAATTAATTATAGAAATATAAATTATGATTCCTTTCTATCAATTTATTTTACTGCTTGAATGTAAAATTTGAAATGTGTGATCAAAGAACTTTAAATACAAAAGAATGGAATTTGATAAGTTATTTGAATGTCAAATTTTCTGATATTTTGTATTGGCAAATTTAAGTGACGTAATATCAAACTATGTTTTTGAAGAATGGGCTTAGTTAGGCCAAGAAAAGTTTTTTTTTTTAAATTATGTAGAAAGGAGAACATTGAAGACGAGGTTAATGGCGTTTTTGTTTAGTCATCCAGAAGCCTTCTGAATTTGTCAGAGTGATAGTTCATCTTGTGAAAAAATATAAGAATTGAAATCAGAAGCAATGTTGAAATGTTTTTCTCAAGACTTGGTACGTATAGCATTCATTCACCCATCACATTTTTTAATTTATTTATTGAAATCAAATATAACGGTACCTGCTATACAATTCTTCCCTGCAATTTTACAAAATCTGATTTTTTTCAAAAGTGGCTCCAAAAATTTCGTTTAAAAAACCAAATTGGGAAAACAATTTTTATATAAAGGTCAGTCAAAGAACCATTTATTTATTTTCAATTTTCCTGAAAACGGTTTGATAGACTTAAAAAATGTATATCTTCTAAAAATATGAATAGTAAGTATGGCATATCAAACGATTCAAAAAAATATTTTTTACGGAAACAACATATTCGATATTTTTGGAACTTCGTGGCTTAAAATTATTTTATCCAGTCCTTAGTTTATTTCTAAATGTTTTTTATCATTAGTTTTCTATTTATGACAGTTTTCTATCATGATATTTTTCTAGCATGATAGTTTTATTTTATTATAGTTTTCTATCTTATTACTAGTTTTGGTTTCTTGGAAATGGGTATAACGATTCGAATGAAATTTTTAGAGTTTGTTCTTTTGGAGGAGAAAAAAATATAAAAACTATTTCTTTAATATACCTACTGCCACGCCCACTTTTTTAATATCCAGATAACGGGTTCAATGATTTGGATGTAATTTTCAGGGTTTGTTGAAATGAACTATAAAAATGTGAAACTTGAGTGTTATAAAATAAGACCACTGACACGCCCACTTTTTTTAATATATCGAAAAACTGATTCAGGTGGAATTTTCAGAATTTATTTCATTAAACAAGAAAAAAATTATAAAAAATGAGTTTTGAAGGTATAATCCACCCACTGGCACGACCACTTTTCTTATTTAAGGACGTAGATATAGTGATTAGGGTTTAATTTCCAAAACTAGTGTTTTACAGAAGAAAAATCTATAATCATGAGTTTTTTTTTTTAAATCCACTCATCACCACCCTTACTTTTCTTAGTTTTTGGTTTATTGACAACAACTTTATTCGTTCTATTTATTGAAAATGTGTCAAATGATTTTGATAATATTTTCTGAGTTTACTATTAGGAGTTAGAAAAAATTAAAAAAGTCTTTTCTTCCTCTATTTCTCGGAATCCACCGAGCAATACATAAATAATAATATGTATTTTCAGAACTCACTGTTATAAGAAAAAAAATGTTTTAGGAATATCCACCGAGTGGCACACCTACTTTTATATCATTTCTTGGTTTATCCGAAGGGTTTTAACTATTTATACAAATTTTTTTTAAATTCTTTGTATCAGCAAAAAAAAAAACAAAAGAGTGATTTTACTAAAATCTGCCTACTAACAAACTCATTTTCTAGAAACACCTCCAACGATTTGAAAGAAATTTTAAAGGATTGTTTTTAAGAAGGAGAAGAAGCCAAAATTAGGTTTTGTGGAAGGGTTGGGGTCGAAATCCCGCGAATCTAAATCCCGCACGCCGAAATCTCGCGTGTCAAAATCTCGTTTATCAAAATCTTGGAAATCAAAATCCCGAAAATTAAAATCCCGCAGATCAAAATCCCGCCGTTTCTACTTCAATGCGACAGCGCAGTAATATTTTGTATTCCTATGCAATTTGTGACACCATTGCATGAGAATCAACAAGAACGATCACTCCTACTATAGTGCTATTTTCACAGTATGCACTTTTGAAGAGGACCTCACTATCAACAGTACCTAGTGGGGCTCAGAAGCGCACAAAATTACCTCATAACGTGTATTTATAGGAAAATATATTTTTGGAAAATTTTGGAAAAAAAAAACTTTTTTAACCTACTAAATTTTGATTTTTTAGTCGCTAGGACGCTTAGTTTAGCCACAAATAAAGTTTAAAGTTGTCAACTTTGATGCCTCTAGGACGCTAAGTTTACCCGCAAATCGGGTTTAAAGATTAAAGTCAATTTTTCGTATAATTCGAAGCATTAATTGAGCGACAATGTCAAGTTTTGTTTAGCAACAGTACCTTGGGTGACGAATAACCGGGAATAAACAGTAAGGCATGTATGCGGGGCATGCTGCCTCCCTGCAACCCCCTGCCTGCTCTCACTGTAGGATTTGGGGAATGTAAAGTTTCTTTTGTAGTTAGGGAATCTGGATTTATAACTCGCTAGGACGTTCAGTTTAGCCGCAAATCATGTTTGAAGATGTAAAGTTTGATGCCTCAAGTCGCTTAGTTAGCTTTTTTTTTTAACATGAAATCAATTTCAAAAAATTTAGTTCAATTTTTTAATTGAAATTTGGAACAGTTTTTT
This sequence comes from Dasysyrphus albostriatus, assembly GCA_946251815.1. NCBI lineage: Eukaryota > Metazoa > Arthropoda > Insecta > Diptera > Syrphidae > Dasysyrphus > Dasysyrphus albostriatus. Next base: position 127,591,615 of record OX276336.1, on the reverse strand, counting down.
TTTCAATTTTTCAAAAAAAAAAACATCTCTGTCCAGATTCCAGACCCACCTGTGTTCAGATCCAGACCCACATCTGTCCAGATGCAGACCAACCATTGTCCACACCCAACCATCCACCAAACTTTACAAATTGAAATCCAATCTCTTTACCTCGGGGTGTGACCTCTACCGAGTTCTATGAAAAACTGAAAATAATGCGAAAGCACTGCTACAAAAGGGAGAGTGGCTTCAATAAATAATAAATTCACAAAATATCTGTTCAAAAGTATGATATATTATTGTTCTGAATTATCTGATAATTTAGAATAATTTTAAAAAGTATTGAAAATCCCGCCGAATAGTAGCAGGTTACTGGCGGGATTTTGACTGGCGGGGTTTTGACCTTTTCAATCCACCAATCCACTTGGATTCTTAAAACATTATCGAAAACGACTCAAATGATTTTTACAATTTTTCTTAAAAAATAATTTACTAATGACAAAAAATAAAAACAATGGTTTCAAGAATATCGGCCCCAAGTCCACTTTTATAATTAATTGGTTTCAAGGAAATGGCTGTAAGGATTTCGATAAAGCTTTCAGGGTTTGTTTATATGAGCAAATATAAAAACTAAAACGTTGTTTGCGTAAGATCCGCACGTCGTTTTATTTTGATGATATAAAATATCATTAAATCATTAAAAAGTTCATTTGTTTTTTTTGGAAATTATTATATGGATTTTTATGAAAATTTTTAATTTTGTTTTCATGAGTGAATAACAATTGGCATGTGGCAAAGGTCTCATAGAAATTTGTTGCCTAGATAATACTAAGCCACTGGTGGATTATTTACGTATAGGTATCACATGAACTTGAACTAAGTATTTCGATCTTAATAGATACTTATTTACTAGCCATACACGACCGAGTCATGCCAATACATTTTGGTTCTGGCTTTTGGTGGATTTCAAATAGATTGATGAAAATCCAAATGGATCTCACACGTGATTGATTTTGGTTTGGTATGGGCTTTGGCTCGTTGGCTCTGTTGTGCATGGCTAGCAAAAGTACATGCATTTTATCAACCAAGCAAATTTGAAAGACGCCTGACTGCCAGAAAGTCAGAGTTCTACTAAAAACTCTTTGATGCTAATACATGAGTTTTGCAGTGGAAATGTGATAACTTATTTTTATTTAAAGTTTAAGATTTAATGTACATAGATACATCATACCTAGTATGGACTTTAAATTTTTTTAGCAAAATTGGAAATGTATTCTAGCAACTTTTACTGGGGAAGTTCTTACATTGAAGTTTGATATAATCATTAAAGCAGAAAAAGCGTATCACCTCTATGTACTAAACTTTTACAGTAACTTGCATCATCTGTTTTTTGTCAGAAATCGACACCCACTAATCGCAGCTTATTAGTAATAAATTGTTTTTTTTAATGCGCATCAACTTCAACTTCGACAGCTGAATTATTTATCTCTACTTTTTAGACAAAAATGGCAAAAGGCACAAAATATGCTCAACAAATTCTTAGATAGTAAATTTGGTAGGTAAGTATAAGTGACTGGCCTCTATGTTTGCGGTATCATACCTAGCTTGGTAATGTTAAAATAACTTTATGCAACCACAAATTGATTCCCTGTTAGCCTCGACAACTTGTGCTTTTTATTATTTTTCTGATGAAATTTGTACAAAGTTTTATCCCAAGTTTTATTCCCAATTATTATTTTGCTCTCTTGTTTCTTAAAAAAAAAAAATAGTTTACTTGTTGAACACATAAAGTGAAGTACCCTTTCCATAGTTTGAAACTTTCGAACTTTTTTGAATCTTGTTAAAATTAATTTATTCTTCTCGATACTATCTATACATTCCACCTATAGCCTGGCAAGCATTTTTCATGTCCATATCAATTTATTCAAAATGCATTAAAAAGAAAACATGCGTTTGCAAACATTATTCAAAAATATTTCATTCAAATTCGAGTTCAAATTTATGGAAATTTATATTTCAGCGCTAGCTTCAGCAAATAGACAAAACCCACTCGAAAAAAAATTTCTCACTTTGACTATATCCGCGCACAGTGGTTTATAAAACAAATGTTTTCCACACTTCCTAATTGGAGCTACAAATTGCCAATTCAGGCGAATCCTTATTGTGAAGCCAACAAACAGTTGACACAAGTGCAAATTACGACTGTGCATATTCGCAGACACAAAACATCTCGCTACTCGTACAAATTGCCTACACAGCCATTCGCTTACAACTCTCGAACTCCAAACTCTATAGCAACTCTAAATAACCAGACATCTGTAACTTCGGAATCATGGCGGCCGAATCTATGGCGGTGCGGCGATGCGACGGCAATAGCTGCGATGCGATGATGATGCCGCAGTGCCAATTCCTTTGACGCCGTCTCTACATTAAATTGAAATCAAATGTTCACACTCAATAAAATGCGCCATCGGTAACGAATCCCAGCGCTTCGTCGATGTAATTTCCATATCGCGTTGATCCGAACATAATACTCGAGCGCGCTTATAACGCGCGAGCGGTCGGTGGTGCGGTGCGGTGCGACGACACGATGACGGGCGGTCGAACGGACACCCTGCATATTTGCTAGTTCCGCCGAGTGTTCATAATTTTTCTGTCAAACATTATGATCGATGAGCTGTGCGCCATGCTCTGTCTGGAGGAAGTGCGGTGTAAAATAGATCCGAGGCCATTTTATAATAAAGCCTGTCGTCGAAGTTGAAGTCAAAGCCGAAGTCCCGGGCCAGAGAAAATGCCAACCAAATTGGGTGCCGCGGCGCATTTGTTTGAGATACATTTCACTCTCTCGTCGCGTCGTAGTCATCGTAGTCGCCATTGCCATTGACGTGTTTCGTATCTTTTTACCTGTTGGCACAACAAATATGCAAGAATCATCGATGATTCGATGAAGTCGAAGAATTACGATATGCGAGGGGTATTTGCCCGTGCCCAGGCCTATGTGCCGAAACCACAAGAAACACATCAACCCGAACAACAACGTTACACTTGATGAGGAGGACAAGGAGGGCGACCGCAACGAAAAACCAACAACCAATCTACTTCCTCGTACAATGCGAAAAGTGCAGGGAATTTTGCTCTCCAAGTTGATGCATTGCTAGCGATGATTTTGGGTTAATGTAATTCATTGCATCTCGCTGCATGAGATTAAAGCCACTGGCGATGATATTGATAGCGTGTAGAGATTTTATAACGATGCAAATTTTAAAGTGAGATTCGATCAAAATGAAAAAAAAAAATAATAATAAAGTTAACCAGAGGAGGAGAAATGAACATGGACACTGAACAGGCAGTTTATTTCATTGTACATAGCATACCGCAGAAGGATCAAACATTCTGCGAACTTTTATGACTTTTTTTTCGTACCATAAAAGGGCCATTCCGACTGTGGAGAGTACTTAATTTGAGTCCAAAGAGTTGAATATTGTTTTTTTCAATAGGAATTTGCAGAGTTAACAAGGTCGTTTATTTTGCAAAAGTATTTTTGGTGACCTTAAATGGGTTTTTTTGATTCAAGAAGTCAAAAATATAATGCTTGGCAATTTTTTGTTCAGTGTTAAAATTTTTAAGTCAATCTTCTCGCTTTACAGGCTCAGAATAGTGTCTACATATTGCATGTGCAAAAATATATACAGACAAAAATTGGCAGAACACTTACTTAATAATTGACTTATCTGGCTTCCGATCCATGAATGATGACAACCTGAGACATGGCGGCCTTCTACCGTCAACAATCCCTAGCATGCTGATTCCAGTCAACTGGGCTAAGCCCTCTGGCTATCACGATGTCTTGGTCTTTAATCAGGAGGTTTGGTCTTCTTCGTTCCCCTGAAACTTAGGGTGGGGATTCGAAATCTTTCTTAGCTGAATGCTGAAGAGGTAATACGTCGATCGCAATTTGTTGAGTTTCTGGACTATTCATACTGTTCACAGTTGTATCCCTTCAAGAATTTTTTCTTCGAAAGATCCCAGTATCAGAATTCTCTTGTCTGCTAATCGCCCAAAAATAGCCACCTTAACGCAGGACTGGAGCTAGTTGAATATTGCCATGCGTCTGGACAAGTTTAACATGAACCCTGAGCTCAGCCGCTGCCATATAGAACTCCTGACAACAAATGCTATCTTTTTTAGGTTTTGAAGTCAATGAATACATAAATGGTGAGTCTCGACCTGGAGTTCATGGGACTTTTTCAGGATTTGCCTCAACCATCATATAGTTCATTTGCCTTGTTGACCAGCTCGATCTCAAGTTAGCTAACTCCAGTTTAACACGACAGGTTGGTGGAGATCCTCTTCAACTTGCGTGTGCCAGCTATTACGCTGTTCCCCTTCAAAGAAACAGCGATTGGCAAGAGTACTTCTTCATATGATTTCAGCATTCGTATAAATCACTGAGTTGATAGTGGCGTTCTGTCCGAGATTTCTGTGTTTGGTATCCCTTCTGCTTGGTAACATATATATGTCTTGCCTTTTCACCTTCATTCACAGTTGAGCCCATGGTTTCATCCTCAATATTCATGAAAGAACCTCGTTTCGTTGTCAGCGTTAGCCAGTAATTGGATTCAATTTGAAAGATTGCATATCTAAGTGTTGACGAAAGAGTTTCGTATAGAATTCTTTCTAGAACGATATTAAAGATGTCACATGCCAGCAACGTGGTATTGAAATCGATGAAGAGAGGTGGTGGGTATCGATTTGAAACGTTCCGGTTTTTTTTTTCCAAAATCAGGTATTGCAAATATTTAGTTGATAGTGGCCTTGAGCCATTATGATTTGGACCTATAATATTGTTGACAAATGGCTTCAGGCGTTTATAAATTACAGCGGAGAAGATCTGGAAGGTGACGTTAAGAAGACTGATACCTCTGTAGCTGGTAAAGTCCAGAGGATTGCTTTTATTGAGTATCAGGCAAACAATTCTGAGATTCCATTAATTGGGCGTGCTTTCTCCCAAGTATATTTTGCCGATGAGCTAGTGCATACTCCTAAATAATTCATCGCCAGCCATTTTAAACAGCTCAGCTGTAAGGCTATCAGCTCTGGTAGGTTTATTATACATAATTCCAGACATAGCTTTCTTCACCAGGTTAAGTGGTGAAATCTGTATGACAGCCAAATTCGATTCAATTTTTCAATATCTTCCAGCAACGACTGCGATTCTTCTACAATGTTCCCCTTGCCAGCTTGGGGTTCGGGCCTTCCAAACTTCATTCCTGCAAAAGAATTCCTCCTCCTTGATTGCAAGTTTTCCATGCTCTATTTATCGTTCTGAGAAGACGGTATTGCTCTCTCCTCTAGTCTGCTCGTAGAACTCATGACCAGATCTTGTCTTGCTATGCAAGGTTGTTTTGTATGCCTGTTCTTTTGCTGCTGAAGTACCTCGTGACATAATGGTAAGTGCATTGGACTGTCATCCCGAAGGTCTGGGTTTGATTCCTACCCGCTGCCTTCTAAAAACCCATTTACTGCGTCTTGCGAGGAAGTGACATATGATCCAAGAGTATACTTGTCATGAATAAATGCTTCTCATCTCGCCGTTCGGACTCGGCAAAAAATTTTAGGTCCCCTCAATTCTTGCCAACAGCACGCCACCAAATTTGTTTTATTTATTTATTCTTTTGTTGCTTGTACTTACTGGCATTCTTCTTCGAAACAAGGATTTCTTTGTTGTGATTGTAAAGAACCCAGCATGCCACGAGCATTTGTTCTCGATGCTTGAAGTTTGCAACATAGACCTAATTTAGAGAGTTGGAGGGACTCAATCGGAAAAGGACCTACGGATCTCTTGTGACTGTAGCCATCTGACTTCAAACTTTCTCACAATATTTCCCTGTTTTGGCCTTAGTTCGGATATCTGTAGAGCATTGCCTTGGCTACAAGGAGATATTGGTCCGAGTTAACGTTGGCCTCTCGAATCGTTTAGATATCCTTGATACTGGATTAGTGCTAGAGTGGATCGCAAAGCAATATAGTCAATCTAGTTGCCACTGAATTGACCAGGTGATCACCATGTCCCCTTTTGAATATCGAGATGTGGGAACTGCGTACTACAACTTTTCACCTCACAGCAAAGTCGATTGACCTGCGAGTCTATTATCGGAGATAGTTTTGTGGTACAGGCCATATCTTCCAATTATTCCACCAAAGACGTCTTCTCTTCCTAGTTTTTCATTCAAGTTACCCAAGACAATTTTAATGAAAGGGGAAGAGGAGTGCCTTAGTGGAAACATTTTTTACTCCTCTCTCTCTTTTCTACTTCCAACAGCCTCCATTGTTAGTTGAGTTACTAGACACCCACAGGGAGGTGAGAGTAGGGGTTGATAGACAGAAGTGGAAAAAAACGTGTGGAAACTTGTGTCCTCTTCAGTGCACATGTCTACCCCTACCCTTTAAACATCAGATGTCACACTGGTACTTGCTGATTTAAGTGTTTCAAAATGGTTAAAGTGAGAATGTAAGAAAGGATCTTGTATGCGATCTTCGGGAGAGATATTCTTCGATACTTTTGAAGGGACAAAAATTCCCTTTAATGTAAATGTGACATATGGAGCCAGTAGACCACTCATTGGACATGCTTCCTTTGCCAGTATGTACTAATTTTCAATTGATGGGAGTGAAAATTAATTAGTCATTAACTGGTTTCAATATAGACTCCATTGGTGCCAAAATACCTTTTATTTTAATAAAATTAGCACAAACGTTACTTCCAGTCTTATATATTTTCTACTACAGTTGAACTTCCTTAAATATCGAAAATAATATGAAATGAATAATGAAAGTGCAACCAATATCAAACCCCAAGTCCAATGTTGACAATCTCACTCAACAAACCTCTTTATGGAACGAAATAAATCACTCGCTACTTCTTGTCTCCTTGTGATTTTCCCATCATTATTGGTATATCCTTTTGTCAACTCCAATAACACCATAAAATCTATCTTCCTTTTTGAGAACGCTTTTTTGTGTGCTTTATTATTTGTTGAATGAGTGTTTCTTTCTTCTTCTACTGATATATCATCCACTTTGTATCTAATCACAGTTAACCCCAACGGTGCGCGCACTCATACACAAAATGTCGGCGTTCACTTTTGTTAATTGCTACAATCACAAGAAACGATAAATCATTGAAGGCACAGCACTACCTGTCGCCTGCTTGTTGCACTCTTTCACAACTCGACACTTGTTTGGTTATGGTGTTATGGTTGTGGTCTTTGGTATTGGCCTGGCAGATGGGATTTTGGATATACAGCAGTTGGCAGTGTGTCATCCGTGTCGCACACTCCTGATCCTCCCTGCTTATCTATCTAATTTTGTAGACGAGAGGAGATCCGTGAGAAGTGCAACCATCATGATGATCCATGGTTGTGGTCTGAGAAAACTGATTGTGTGCATCTAACCGACCGAATAATTTACCAAAACTGATGGTACCGTGCGCGCGACTTTATCTACAAAAAAAAACTTTGTGCTACTGAGTCGACGCGATGGTTTTTTTTTTCTTTATTTGTTCAGATGCACACCCGACTTTTTATATGATGGGAAACTTATCGGACTCTTTTTGCATACCTTCAGTTGATTTATTGTTGATTTATTGAATATTTATTACACACTATGGAATGTTGGGTAAATTAAAGTTTTTGTCATTGGTTTTTATTTTATTTAGTTTTTTTTTTTTAAACTGAGGCTAGATTATATTTCTATAAAATAGTTAACTTGGGTAAGAGATTCCAATCAGCTGATATGTGAAAAGACAGGCCAGAGGTCAGATAAAATGTACATAGCTTCTCTAATTGGATTGAACGACGACGTTTATTAGACGACCTTTGTTGCAACGACACGAGTTTCACTTCTTTTTTGTCAACCCAGCTAACTCTGATATATTATTATAAATCTTGATGCGATTAAGTAGACATATGTATATTTGTATGGGTATACCTTCCATACATATGCACGCAAGCCTAAGATCATCAAAGGGGTAAGGCGCCTTGATTCCTCTGCTGATGCCTGATGGGGAGCAAGAATGGAGTCGCAAGAAAAAATAGGTTAGTGGCGCCTGCCCGAGGCATGATCGTGCATTAAATCACAATAAATAAAAAGTCCCAATATACAAAGAGAGCACCACGGGCTCTGACTCACCACTCGAGCATACAAATGCTGGGCGCAGACAACATTAGTGTTGCAAAATGATCACAAATCTACAGAAAACTTATACAAAAAGACAACAACAACAACAACAACAACAAAAAATAAATAAAACCAACAACCAATGAAATCGAAATGGTTTTGTAAATTGCGCGCACGCGAAATGTATCCGCTTTTGTCCTAGTCCTAGAAAAAAAAAAAAAACACAAAAAATGAAAAACGACAGAAAATCTTTTCGTTATATTGGCAGATCACAACATGAGAGTAGATGGGCTAGGGTTGCCAAATAAGTGAAATCTAGGAAAAACCCAAATTTGTGTCCGAAATTCCGAAAACTCAAGATTTTTGTTTTCTTGAAATAATTATTCGGAAAAAGCCTTAAATCAAATTAGCAAAAGTTTGTTAGTTTAATTTTTAAACCCATCATAGAAGTGCAATCTAAAAGTTAAGACTTCCAACATAAGACTTGGTCGAATTCGCTTGTTTTTGTTTTAATTATTTTTTAGGATTATGTGCTAGTTCCTGCAATTTAAGTATTTATTTATGTTTTTTCTGCTTGTCAAAATTCCATTAACATCATCTGGCAACTACATCCAGTTAAAAGGAACCTACTAGCATAAAAGTTCAACACAAATGATACACACTTGCTATGCGGCACTATCCTACCAGAAGTCACGATTTTCTATTTTGATTCGAAGTACCTACTGGCTCGTATACCAATGTATTTCAGGGTGAAACAAAAAAACAATATAAGAAACAAGCTTAGCAAAAATTTCGAACAAAGGTGTAAAATGCAACAATGTTACAGCACAATCAGAAGGATATATCTAAACAAAATGAAAATCCCCGAGAAAATTTATCATTCGAATCGACGGTATAAATGTATGTTTCTTCAATTATTCTATCAGCTTATGAAGTGTTTTATACTAAATACAAAAATTATGGCACATAACTGAAATTATGACTTTTTCCAAAATTTAAACATTTTAAATGGTTTGTACTTCAGCTCTTTTGTTCTAATAAAATATCCTACAAAATCAGTTTTTGCAATTTTGACAGATTTTTTTGTCAAGTATAAACTAATTTTTAGTGACTTTCAACTCTGGAGAACACTTTCATTTCATTTCAATATACTTTTTGTTTGCCGTAAGAGTATGCTATTTTTAGAAATATAAAATAAATATTTTCCTTTTCAACTACAAATCCAAACCAACATTAAATAATAAAAGTAATTTGTAAAATGTACTTAAATAATAATTATTAAGGAGAAACCTACAAATAAATATCCTCATTCCACTCCTAAAACTGAAATTTACAAAATCCCATATTAAGTTAATAACTAAGGCTGTGCTTTCGGGAAAAAACAAAGCCTGTCAAAAGGATTTATTAGAGACAAAAAAAACAAACCCATTTGATAGATTCATGGACCCCAAATTTACAGTCATAAGCCATAAGTCACATAAGAAAAATCTTTCATGATAGAAAAACTATCATGATTGAAGAAATATCATAATCGATCATGAAGACAGAAAACTATAATGATAGAAAAAAACTATCACAAAAGACAAATCTATTATGACAGAAAAATTATCATGATAGAAGAAAATATCATGATAGAAAAAATATCATGATAGAAAAAACTATCATGATAGAAAAATATCATGATAAAAAAACTAACATGACAGAAAAAACTTTCCAGACAGAAAAAATGATCATGATACAAGAAACTACCATGATAGATAAAACTATCATGAAAGAAAAAGCTATCATGATAGAAAAAACTGAGATGAAAGAAATACTATTATGATAGAAGAAAATATCATGACAGAAAAAACTATCATGATAGAAAAAACTATCATGATAGATAGAACTATAATGATGGAAAAAAACTATCACAAAAGAAAAATCTATTATGACAGAAAAATTATCATGATAGATGAAAATATCATGATAGGAGAAATATCATGATAGAAAAAACTATCATGATAGAAAAATATCATGATAAAAAACTAACATCACAGAAAAAACTATCAAGACAGAAAAAATAATCATGATACAAGAAACTATCATAGCCATCATGATAAAAAAAACTGAGATGAAAGAAATACTATTATGATAGAAGAAAATATCATGATAGAAAAAACTTTCATGATAGATAAAACTATCATGTCAGAAAAACTGAGATGATAAAAAAACTATCATGATATAAAAAACTACCATGACAGAAAAAACTAACTAGACAGAAAAAAACAATCATAATAGAAAAAAACTATCATGATGGAAAAACTACCTAACATGATAGAAAATACTAACATGATAGAAAAAACTATTATGATAGAAAAAAACTATCATGATAGATAAGATAGATATAACAAAAAAAAACATTCATGACAGAAAAAACCTTCATGATTGAAAAAACTATCATGGTAGAAACACTAACACGATAAAAAACTATCTTGTCAGAACAAAAACTATCATGAAAGAAAAACTATCGAGAAATAAAAAAAAATCATGATAAAAAAACAATTTTGATAGAAAAAAACTATCATGAAAGAAAAAACTATCAACAAATTTTATAGAGTAATCACGATAGACAAAACCATCATGGTAGAAAAAACTGTCATGATAGAAAAAATGATCATGATAAAAAACTATCATGATAGAAAAAACTATCATGTCAGATAAAAATATGTTTCAATCGTTACTTTTTTTTGTTACCTTTACTCGATAGTTTTACTCTTTACTTCGATTGTTTTTTCGTTGAGAAAATAATATTAATTATTGTGTGGTAGGTAACGTTATGTTATGCTCATTCTTTAAGAACGTCAAATAAACGCTATGCACCAAAGCTTAAAAAAAAGTTACCATCCGTCCAGGCTGTAAGTTGAACAGATAGACAGACAGAACTGCGAATTAATTAATTTATAATTTTCCATTTAGAACATATTCCAACTAGCAATTTAACTTGTATAAGGAAAAATTTTAGAATTTGGCAGGTAAAAGCTTGTATAGAGCTTGTATAAGGCAATCTTGAGCAAGCCAAAAATTTTCCACATGAAAATTAAACAAATAGCTGCTATAATGCCTTAAAATATGAGTTACACAAGCTTAATAAAGGCTTTTAAATATAAGCTATAAATGGCTTGTATAAGGCCATCCAAAGTTGTTTACTGAAAATATTTAAAATAATAGCTGCTATAGAGCACTCCATGACAAATCATTGCCAACAACTTGTATAAGGCTTGTTTGTAAAAGCCTTATACAAATTAAAATAATCAGTGAAGATGAACAAGTGTGTCTTATAAAATATTGTGCCTTTAAAAAAATCTGATTAAAATAAATAAGAACGGTAAGTTCCCATTGAACATGGAAAAACAGAAAAGAAGTGCTTACAGTAACATTGAACTTTTTAGCAAAACTTAAAAAAGCATTACTCATGGCAAAAATTTAAAAGATCTGGAACCTAGTAAAGACAAGTGAGAAAAAACAACGAAGCAATTCTTAAAACAGCCAGAGAACATTCAAGAAGTTTGGTAGAACAAGGAACAGATATTAGATGCGCACAGTTATTGACTGTTCCCTCTGCGTGAACGTAAAGTATATTGCATCAACTTATTAACTTTTGATTATGTTTTTCTCAACAGCAAATTGGCAAAGTGGTAGAGTGCTAGACTGATGCGAGGAAGGAAGCGAGTTCAAATCCAAGGTAAAAAAAAAACTTTTCATTTTTATAATTAAACTAACATTTGACTCATTATAGAATACAAAAAAAAAGGTTTCAGAAGCTGACTGAGGAAAAAAAATACAATAAAATAAAATGCAATAAAAAATACAACATCAGAAAAATAAAATAAAAAACCGATACAAAAATATATTTTTTTTTTTTAATTTCAGAATCAGCTTTGCTAAAAAAGTTTTTTTTTCTCAATGGATTGCTTATGCAAAATAAATTTGGGTAAGGCCTTATATAAACATCCAAGGCAAGCTATAGCTTGTTCAGCCAAGCTAATAGCAATTCATGAAAAGCTATTTGCTCCTATAAGACCTGTCAGCAAAAGTCTTATGGCAGTTAATTAGCTTGGGTAAACGCGACAAAATGACTTGCATACGGCCTTTTACTATTTCTATGGCAATCTAAAAATAGCTTGTATAGAACCTTATACCAGTTAAATTGTTTGTTGGGATACGCACAGCGTTAGTTGAATGGTTATTTGGAATTAAAAAAACTTTTAAAAAATCTTTGTGTTGGATTTTATAATCAGAAAAGAGTGTGCCTTAGCCAGGCTCAACTTGACTAACACAATTGTGAAAAAATAAGTTTTTACTTAGGAATCGGTTCCATGTTGAATTTTCAAAACTTTATGATTTAAGCAACTGCGGCCTTTAATTCGCAAATTTTCTTAGAATAATAATTGAACAAGTTAACAACAATAGAATAATATTCAAATCAATAATTTCAGTGGAATGTTAGTCTTATTCTCTTAAAATGCTTTATGAGACTAAATCACAAGGAAAATTGAAACTAAGAACCTAAATAATCTTTATGTTTTTGTAAAATTGTAGACATATTAGCCAGATACCTACATCAACGAAAAATTCCATTTTGATGATTTAATTACAAAGCTTTGGTCAGATGATATTGTGAATTATGACTTTTGACTTTGAGGGTGTATCTTTTTGGAATGGGTTAACCTGACCGGGTGACTGTAAGCTTCTTAGAATTAGCAAATAAATTGTTTTTTTTTATTTTGCAATCAATTCAATAGCTTTAGCAAAAGTTCACGCCCTTAAACGGTTTTTAATTTGTGGGTTATTCCAATACTTAGAATTTTGAATTTGATTTAATTGAAAAAGATCTACTTAAATATTTTGTTTTTAGTTTCGTTCCATGTGGTGACTTGAGAGGTTGAAAGTGTTTTAAGAGTTTGTGGTGGTGATTTATCTTTTTGAGCTTAACTTTTGGTGATGAAGGAAGTTTTTCGAAGAATGTTTGATTTCATCAAAGTTATTTTGAAAAGTATTTCAGATGAATCTGATTGGTGTATTCCTCAAATTAAGGCCATCTGTTTGCGATTTAAGATGAGAAATTGCTCGTTATTTTTTAAGGATGAAACGATGATTACTTGAAGAAATTGTCAAATTTGTAGTCTTTACAAAAATTATGGCCATTTTGACTGCTGTCACTTAATCATTATTTGACAGCCTATTATTCTCTCTCAAACGCAGGACGTTGTCGTCAATATTTTATTTTTTGGTGCCATCCAACCTTAGCCAGTCAATAATTTAATCGAAATTTACAGTATCGATTGTGTTACGTAACGTTTAAAATTAACAAAGGAACTGATATAATTTTTTTTTAACAAAGTCTTCCATCATCCGCAATTGACATTTTTGTTACATCCAAACCATAAATAACAATCTACTTGTTCGATCTCTATACTTCTCGCATAAACATGACATGTCGCTTGATCAATAAACTATACAAGGCGAAAGCAAATTGTAGCACCACACCAAACAAGCCCGATAATTTCTTGATCATCCATTATGCTGGAATGCATTCCAAGAACGGTCAATGGCGGTAGTATGCTCCTCAATACGTCATTCCAGCACCCAAAGCTTTGAAGGGCACCGCGAACAAAATCCACTTTCTCGATGTAAATAATGGCGTTTAACCTGCCATGCCTTGAAATTCCAAGTTTCCGGAAAAAGGACTTGAAAATAAAAAAAATACAAAACAGCAAAGCTAAAAATCTAAGGACACGCTCTGGATTGACTTGGCGGTGGTGGTGCAGTGCAGCACGGTAATCACCTCAGTGCAGCGTAGACACCCACCGACCCAGAAAGAGGTTGACAGGCAATTTTAGGAACTCGTTATGACAGTGGAGCTGCGGTCAGTGGTGGAACGGCCGGCGTGGACAGTCTGTGCGCATGCTCACCTGTAACAAGTTCGAACATACGTTTTTTTTTCTTGCCTTACCTTGTACCGCATAACATGCGTTCATTATTTGCAATGTGCATACTGGGCATGGGCACTTACCTCTGTTGCACTTGTAGCAGGAAGACGGATCACTTTCTTTCTTTACCAGCGTAGTGCGGCCGACCGACCGACCAGCCGCCATTAAGCACTTTGACTCACGAGAACTCGATTCTGCGCGTCTGATCGATGGAATTCCAACGCATGATCGTTGGTCGTTCATCATCTTATATCGGTCATTGAACAAGCATAGTCATCTAAAGAGTTTTTCAAAAGAATATTGCACTTAGTTTGGGGCATGGAGCTTGTCGATGTTGACTGGCATCGCAACCGTCACCCTGCATCGGTCGTGGCTATCGATTTTTCGACTCTGTACTGGTCTCAAAGAGATAGAGGAACCAATTCCGCCACAAGGGGAATTATACTCTCGATTTTTGCACTGTGTGTAAGTTTCACTTTTCAACCGAGATCGCTGTCGATCTTTGTCGTCCTCCTTGTCAAGACATATAGAATGTTTGAGGAATTTTATGCATGTTTCTGTTGGTGGATATACTTGTATTACTTTTACTCTTTGTTGTTTAACGAGCTGAGGACAAGTTTAGGCAATTGTTTAACAGGTGCATTGTTCTTATTGTATGAAATTATTTTTTTGTTTTGTTAATTACACTTTCATGTCAGACAAAAAAGAGAACTGCTTGCACTTTCATCGAAGGTCATTACACAACAAAAATATTAAGGAATATTCGTGAGTTACTTGTGTAATTTTATTCATGCAATACGTTGTAAATTTTCTACATTAAAAATTAAAAAAGGCATGCAAAATGGACAGATTTTTAACGTTTCTAATGGAATATTTATTATATGGGTGTATTACGATATCTTCAACAAAATACAAACGCCTTATCTAGAAATAAATTACTAACCACACTGAGGGAAAACTGTACGCACTCAGTAGAGCAATTTGTATTTTATTTGCATGGAAAGAATATCCCTGAACGGTCTATTTACTGAGGGAAGTAAACATGTACTGTTTACAATTTAATTTACGTACGGAATGAAACTTACCACCTAGAGTACCTTACTGAGTAAATATTTATGTAGTGAGCCAATACACAAATTATATTGTGTATTAAATACAGACTTCAAATATGTCAAATATGTATCAATTAAAAAAAAAATTTAATTCAAGTTATGTGCTGAGTACAAGGAATGTGTATTCGTTACAAACGGTATATAATCCACACATGTCAAGTAAAGCCCATCCAACTGAAACCATTATTCATCACAGCAAGTTATGTACTGGGTAAATGTGACGTGAATAGTGAGTGCACAATACACAAATAGAAGGTCAGAAATAATGAAATGGCTGTGAACGTGAGGACAAAAACACACGTAAATTCAATAACAAATTGAAATTGAAATTGTCTGAAATAAAAAAATGGCTGTGAACGTGAGGAAACAATAAACCAACAAATATTGACTGAACAAAAGTCAAAATTCTAATAATATTACCTGTAATATGTGTACTGTGTAGTGAGTATATGTTGATGTTTATTCAATACAGGTGAGATACATTAACACATGTATATATATGGGCCAGCTACCAAGAGTCTATGCAGCATTAACTGTGTCTATGTTCAATGTTATTCAACCATCCAAATTTTTAGTTTTTTGTGCTGCGAATTTGCCAAGTGGATGTGTAATATTTTGGTGGTTGAAAGGTTCCCAGTTCATATCGATATAAGCACACCTGTGAACTTATTTCACAAATATGTACACAATACATAGTTATGTAATGAATCCATAGAATATTTATATTTATGATTGAGTCCATTGAGTAGGTACTCTCTTTCAAATACAAAGATAAACTACTTGAATTAATGTTACTGTACATAGACTCTTTAAGTTTATGTAATGAGTGCATGGACCCTGTATTTACCACAGATAACTGAGACCAATTTTTGTATTGATTACAAAGCCTTTTTTTATGTTAGTAATCAGTATTGAAAACTGCACTCATTAAATATAACCTACACGTTTTTCTGATATGCATAAATAGGAAATTATTGTGTATGTAATGAGCACATTTATAATTTTTATTCATCACAGACAACTAACATTTTACATTTGAATTTTTATATTTATTCTATGGGTGCATATGATTAATACTCCGTACATAGTCATGCGATGATCACAGACAACCGAAACATAACTATTTACTGAGTCCATGAAATATTTATATATGTATGTCATGAACAGTGCATAGAAACTATGTGCTGTACTCACTCTATAATCATACATTTATCACAAGTGCATGACACATATTCATGAAATGAGTCTTCAGAATTATTAAGCACTATTAAACACCTTCTTCACTGATACTTGATTTATGTAGTTGGTTAAAATTTCAAATTGTAATAAGCACTATTAAGCACCTTCATCACTGATACTTGATTTATGTTGTCGGTTAAAATTTCAAATTGTAATGAGTACAATATTTCAATGATATTTTAAAGACTAGCTGCCGTATGACCCAACAAGCCCTTTTCTCAGTTTGCCATGTCTGGGTTACTGCTTACGCCAATTTGTTTCGCACCTAAGAAATTGGTATTTCAATATTTCCAATTCAAAAAAGGAACACATTAATTAATTTAATTAAATTAATTGTTAGAATGACTTGCAATATAAATTATCACCTTTGGAATACATAAATTCTTTCGAAAGAGAACCACGTTAAAGATTAATGCAATCCATTTTCCCAAAACATAACATGGAAATGTAAACACCTTTAAGTATTTTTTTACACTCATGTTTCACGTCAATGGCTTGCTAGATTTGCCACCATTAAACTATATAAATGTTACTTAGCTGATCAATTAATCAACCAAACAAATCCACATGAATTTGACAATCGGTTTAGATTTCTAATCGGTTATTTGAATCTCCCGGATCTCTAAAAAACATAACTTCCATAATTCTCGAAAGAAAAAATTTAAACCTACTGCTGTGGCAGACTATTATTTATGTAAATAACAAAACCCCCAACTGAACTGTGTAAGAGCGCACTATCCAGTGGTTGACTCTTTACAAGAAAGTTCCAATCTGCAAACACACACAGGTCTCCCATCAGCTCACATTGGGTGGCCGCATCGTTTCACTTATTTTCTTACAACAGGCTTTCATCTCCGATTTAGATGATGAATGTTGTCTCTGGATCGAGACAGCAAGCATCTAAGGTGTCCATCTATGCGATGTACTGTGTGCACCAGAAAACCCACGCATACACTACTGCCAAGCCGCCACTGTGGCTGTCAAGCTACTGCGGCCACTAAACTGACGCAGAGCCGCCAAACTCTTTGCTGAAAGTAAATCAAGGAAATAAGTTATAAATGACACACTGAAGATGTTTTTCACGATTGTAAAATTTCCGCGAGGCAAATTTGTTCGGCACCACTACTAGACTCACAGACTCAATCTCCAGATGCACTTACAAAGTATCTGGAACTGCGCACTTGGCATAAAGTACATAAGTAAATAAGAAAAAGGATCTCAAATGTTAGGGGGCTGTCAAAAGGTGGTGTATAGTGACACTATGATGGTTTTGTTGACAGCTGACCCAGTTACCTATCCCCATGGGGAGAAACCGCCTCCAAAAAAATTGAAATTCATCAAACCATCAGCTTGTCGCACAAATATGGGCGAAATGTTTAAAGATTTAAATTTTCTTACAACTATACGTTGCCATCGTCGTCGTCCCGCCATTCTTGTGTGACATTAAGACAAACGAATAAACGTCAAATTCACTACACACAGATGTTATATGTATGAAAAACTGTCGAAGTTGTCTTTTGTTTTTGTATTTTTTTTATTTACTATTTTCTAGGCTGAACCGACAACAAACCACCCACAGCCATGATGACCGGAATGGTAATTGCCATTTAAGTCTGGACAGATGCATTTCGCATTAACTAAATTTTCACGCTGTTGTTGTTGTTTCTTGTCCCACTGTGGACTGGACTCAAACTTAAAGTGAAAATCTGAAATATCTCCTACGCAATAGGAATGAGTTGTTTTTTTTTTTAAGGTACGGATAAATAGTATAAAGGAGGTTTAGTTGATCGAAAGATAGACAACTGGGATGCCTGTTGTTTTTTTTTTTTTTTTGTGCTGGCCAACAGGTGGTCTCTTAACTCAATCCGAATATGACATTTGCGTTGATCAATTGGAGAATTTCTGTGGAAATGACCTGAATCCCTTGAATAACTTATACCTTACATACATGTATTTCCTTATAATGAATGTATACATAGGTCTGTCATTTTTATGTCAGAAGTGCGCATTAGACTATTCATTTACATTGACTTCCATATTGATAAACGACGAACAACAACGTGTTAGCACTTTTTTTGATCTAAAAATACCATTAAATAAATTTCGAAGACAGTTTTTTTGTACCTCCTAATCGATATTTTAATTTGGACTTACGAGTTTTTGACAGAAAGCCGACGATGTGTTATAGTCTGTGATGTGTGTTAACGAACGGATAACTTTAACCCGCCAAATTCCGCGTTCAATGAATAAACAAACTTTTTGGCACATACACTTATACGGTTGATTGAACCTTTTACTACTCCAAGCAAATAGTTCGTAACTCACTGAATTTATGTGACACGCATGTACAGGGCCGTGAGAGCACCTGGGGCAATCTTAGAAATGCCACCTTTTTTGCTACAAAAAATTTTATAGAGTTAGCCTAGTACGCAGATCGAGCAAAGACAAACTTTATCACTACATTTTTTTTTTTTTTTTTTTTTTTTCTAGACAATTTCTGAAGGTGTAGAGATAAAACAAAAGTCAAATGAGAACAGAAGCGCAGCTTGAAATTTTAAAAATTATAAGATTTCCTTCAATTCACAAATCAGAAAATTTTATTTATAAATCAGATTCTTTCAAAGCATTTGCAAAGCAAGAAAAATTGAGCGCCTGCGCTTTTTGGGGAACAATGTAGTGTGAATGGATGAAAATACCTCTAAGAAGTCTGAATTTTTCACTTTTATTATAATTTCTCTAAAGAAGGCAATTTTATGGCAATTGGTTGACATTTGGACCAAAATAAAATTTCATAAAATTATAGTTTGTCCTGCATTTTTCAAGCTATCAACTGTGAATTTAACTGACAGATGGCTACGATGTCGATAGATGAAAAAAAAAACCTATAAAAATTAAGATTTTTTGAATTTTTTACTTCTCTCCAAACAAGTGATTTCAGAGCAATTTGTTGACATTTGGCTTAAAATTAACTTTTTCCTTCAAAACATAGTTAGTTCCCCATCTGTCAAGCCATTAACTGTCAAATTCCATTAAGGAATGGCTACCGATGTGGTTAGTTTAAAAAACCTCTAAGAATTACGAGATTTTTTAAGTTTATTTACTTTTCCGGAAAAAAGTGATTTTAGGACAATTGGTAGGAATTGGGATCAAAATAAATTTTTTTCATCAAATAGTTCTTTCCCTATCTGCGAAGTTATCAATTATAAAATTTTGTTGAAGAAAATCAGAAATGCTCAGAGTTTTCTACTACTCCAGAAGTCCACTTGAAATAAATTAAAATTTAAGATACTAGGTAATTATGGGTAAAGGAAAATTCTTATAAAACGCGAAAATAGATCAGAATGTATAGACTAGATTCAGGCGAGAAAAAATTGCGTGGGAGGGGGGTCTATTTCCTCTGTTCAGGCAGGACGGGTTATTTTCTAGAAATTTGGCCAAAAACTGAGAAAAAAATATTTAAAAACGGGAACTCTTACAATGCCACGCTTTTGCTTTTTTTAAAGCCAAGATTCCATTCCATAATATGCTTCCTAAATAAAGTTTTAATTTTAAATAGTTTTTGAAAAAAATAATTTTAATCTTAAAAAATTATGATTTTTGTTTTTTAAGTTTTAAGTTTAAAAATTATTTTTTCAAAAGCTATCTGAAATAAAAACTTCATTTAGAAAGCATATTATAGAATGGAATCGTGACTTTAAAAAAATTAAGGCGTGTTCCTGTTTTTTTTTTTAATTTTTTTTGTTCTGCTTTGATCAAAATTTTGGGAAAATTTCCCCCCCGCTTAAACGGCGGAAAAAACCCCCCTCCGATACTATTATTTTCTCATCTTAATCAAATCCTTACCCTCAGACTTTTTTTTGGGTTTTTTTTTTTAAGAATCACCCTGACCCCATTGTTAGTACCTTAAAGTGAATATAGGGTGACCAAGGGGGTAAAATGTAAATGTGAAAAAATTGTAATATTTTTTTTTTTGTAGAACCATTTGATGCCTATTCATACCAGAATTAAAAAAAAAGCAAATGTAATAATAATAATTGTTTATTTTTTCCTACATAAGTTCACCTACATGACGAGGTGATGCCTTTCACGGAACGTGACATGCCATGTGCGGAACAGAGCCTTTTATGGCACGGCCGGTGCCTGGGGCAGTTGCCCCAGTGTCCCACCCCTAGACACGGCCCTGCATATGTATGACAATTAGGTAGGTGAAGTGGTGAATTTGGAGAAGTGATTGATACTGGAAAAATATGATATTAGGTGTGTTTGCTTACGTGAAGATTTTCACAACTGCTGTCAGAAACCATAAAAAAAAACAAGTTTGGGAAACTTGGTAAAAATTTTAGGTTACCAAACAGGCATTTTTGGTTTATGAACAGAAAAAGTTATCAAATTGAAATGTTATCTTTTCGTGTGCTAGCTTACTGGTCTGAATAATTGTTTTTTATTTTTGTTAAGGAACAGAGATTCATTCTGGTCCTGGAACATACATATCAATAGTTTTTGATAAGTTCCTGGAAGGTTTTAGATTAATGCTAAAAATAGTCTTTATACCAAAGGAAAACTAACGAAATGCTTCAGTGCCTCACCAGCAAAACTTTCCCAAAAAGTTCTTACTTACAAGGGCCTCATGAATATTTGACAAGTTTTCCTCGACTAGGTTGCTCCTGTGGAAACCTTACCAAGGCTTTGGCCAAACTTGAAAAAAATGTACTTTTACTATGTATATTGTGCATATAGTAAATTATTTTTGTTTGGGTATAACTTCACATATATTTCCGTTAATCTTTCTTACTAATCTTAGCCCAATTAATCATAATCCATTAAAAGCTTATACTTCACAAAATCCTATAACAAGAGAAAAGTAAAAGCTTCACCCTCAATAAATGCTCTCAACAACATGCAATTACTTCAGACTCGTAAAAATGTAGACAAAAAAGAAAAATAAGAAAATCCCTTTAATAAATTGAAAATTTATGAATGGATAACCTGGGTGATTCATAATTTATATATTTCACGGAATGAGGAACTATCTTTCCATAAGAAACACACACACACATACCACGCTATACACTAATAGTACTATACTAAACAGTCTGTGTTACGTTATCTGGTCTTGGAAGAAAAATATAAAATACTGCCAGTGGTAACAGCGTGCACTATTACTCACAAAAGATATATTTTGTTTAACACAAGAAAAAAGCTCTGCGGAAAAAGTGAAAATAGTCTTAGTCGACACCGCCAATCACGGCGTAAAACACCAAAAGAATAAATCAAAATCTGGTTATTGTCTATGTCTGTTTTTTTTTAAAGGCTTCTCCCTATTCATTCCAATCCTGTATATACCTGCAGCAGTATTAAGTTTGAGGTGAGTCGAAAGATTAAAAAAAAAAAAAACTGCAGGAAGCATCGCTAGGAATTCGATTTTTAAGCCGACCTAACCGCCGCGCGCCGTGCCAGCAACATTTATCCCAGCCCAAGCTGCCTCGCTTATCTTACATCACCATCATCATCAGAGAGCTGTGCGGCTTTTATCCCAGCGATGATGTGAACACGATCTTAGATAAAAATCAAAACTATGACTCGAGGACGATGACGCTTAGCCACCAAACACCAGGCAACTTCGTCGTCGTCACTATGTCGTCGGCATCGTCCCTCCAAAGTGGGTCAGTAGAAGAATGGAAAACGGCTCTGAAGTTTCAACCATCAGCAGAGACACACACAAAATTAGGAGAAAACTCCACAAAGGAGTTTGTGTCCTACAAAACTCTTTGCTCACTCTGCATCGTTTTCGTTTTCAGCAAAGTTGACAATGGGACATGACAGTCACATGAACGCGAGCATATGACTCACAACATACAAGCAACAACCCCCCTTTGAAGGTTACCAGTTACCTGTATAAAGCGAGGAGCCTAGCTTAGTCCATGTCTCAAGATCGATAATGAGATCGAAAACTGATCGAGATCGTAAAGAGAAAAAGAGAATTTTTAGACAAAAGAGAGAAAGTGGAGCAAATCGCAACAACTGTCAACTGTCAGATGATAAATCGTCCAAGAAGTTTAGTTTCGTTGACAAGATACAAAAGTGATCCTTGGAAAAACTTAACATTTTACAAAAACAACAAAAAAGATTTTGCAATTTTCCGATTGTGTTTTGCTCTAACCCTTTTTTGGAAGGGCAAAGCATATTCAAACAGAAGACAAACAAAGAAACTGTGAACCCTTGTGCTCATTTGTTTGTTGTTCTTCTGTTACACTGTTATAGTTGTGTTGTATGGTGGCGCGTCTGTCGGCAGTGAGAAACACACGAGCAATTCGTTTACAATAAAATGCTTGTGACCAGCGCAGCACGATGCCATTATCGGACAATGGCATCTGAAATTTGTCTCACGCCTTCAGTATGGCGTACTTAGGAGTAACGGTGAGGTGGCACGGTAATGGCGCCTAGGAAAACTGCACTGCGCTTTGCTTCACTACACTGCCTTTCAACAACCTATAACCAACCCGCTTCTATTCTCACTGTTTTTGTTTTGCACTCAAAATGTTTCTCATTTGACTTCTGTTTCGGTCTTCGTTGTCCATGGTGTGGATGTGGAGGTCTCTCCAGATCCCTATTTGGGAACACCATTGAAGGAATTTTTGTTCGTTTTTGAAGAAGAGAGGCTTAAGGGGGTGTATTTATGAGATGGCGAAAATGGTTTGGTGAAAATGTATGCACAATTGGTCAACAAACTTTCACACTCTTTTTTTCCACCGTGTTATTGCCGCAATCACATAAGGAAAAAAGGTAACCATATCATCGGTGCACGGTGGTAGGTATACATCTACTTAAAAGAGTGGACAAAATAACAAAAGATATACAATGAAAGATGCAGAGTCCGTCCGTATTTCGAGTGTGGGAACATTCGGTATATATTTGTTCTGTCATCATTTCCCTTTTAGTTTCGTTGGATTTTGACGTGCTCATTATAGATGGCGCGCACCATTGAAAGTGAGACAGCAGCCATAAATGGGGTGACAGGAAAAAGATCAAGATTGGACGATGTCAATGGACACGCGAGATCGTTATGACTTACAATGAGTAAATTTGTTTTTAAATGTTTATTTGTTTTTTTTTTTTTTCTTTATTTTGTTTTCGGTTTGGTTAAACTTGATCACTATCACAGACAGATTGTGTGGTTTTATAATTATTAGTTTGATTTTAAATTAATACATTATGGTGCTAAATCTTAATTAACACAGTTGTTCAAATAAGATGTCAGATTGACAGTTATGATTTGATATTTAATGGTTTTTATTTTGGATCAATTCTTATGATAATGTTTATTTTTGAAATAATAATTAGCAAACAAACAAGTTTTTAAATGAATGAACTTCAAACCAATTTAATACTTGGCAGGATTTTAATTCTGAAATTATCACTCTGTTACTTTTTGGTTTGGTTAATTTTTACTAAAGTTAGCCTATTTCATAAAACTACAAGACTAATAATTATTTGTGAATTATAGTAAGAGAGGCGACCTTAAGATTTCTTATCTCATTATAGTTCCTGAAAAACAGGATACCAGCCGCGAGCTTTATTCCAAAGATTTACAAAACCGCTGGTCTGATAAAATTTCTTTATTTCTAAGGTTAGAAAATGCAGTTTTCGGGTTGTATTTTCGACTTAGTATACCTTTCACATAAAGAACTTCTATCAATTGGATATCAAATGAAAGCTAAGACTGTTCTCTTTTCTTTATTGATAGCTAATCAGACTTTTGAAGGTTTTTGCTTCAAGTTCGATAGCCTCCCAGACTACAATGCACAAATAATTATTAGTCTTGTAGTTGAATGAAATAGGCCGCAGAGCTATTCAAAACCACATGAGTAATCCTCAAATACAGGTTGTCCGCCGGGAAGGTTCTCGTATACTACTTTGTTTTACCGCCATTTTGGTAAACATTAGTCTTAACAGTTCATATTTGGCAGTCGTGAAGTAGACTCGTGGCAAATTTATTATGGAAAAATATTCGATAAACCAACGTGTTTTAATCGTTGAAACATTTTTTCAAAATCAATCATCGATTACTGGTGAAATTTTTTGAGGAACAACAAAACGCACTATTTATCATGTAGTAAATGATTTCGAAGAAAGAGGGTCTGTAGGTGATAGGCTCAAGCATGGACCACAATGTACTGCAAGATTGGTTGAAAACATTACTGCTGCTTAAGGAAGTGTTCAAAACAATCCATCAACCTCAATTCGACGCCGTGCTCAGGAGCTTGGACTTCAAAGAACAGCTTTGAAAACTTTTAAACGCCACAACTATATGCTTTGGGTTTGATTAATGTGTGGTATCAACAAGACGGTGTCACATCGCATACAGCCAGGACTACAATGGAATTGCTGCGAGACCTCTTTCCACAACAAGTTATTTCAAGAAATGGTGATGTTGATTGGCCTCTACTGACACCTGCTTTGACTGCTCCGGACTTCTTTTTGTAGGGGTATCTGAAAAGCAAGGTTTATGCAAACAAATCAGAAATGCTTGAGCAACTCAAACAAAATATTTGTGATGAAATTAATGAAATGCCGCGTGAAATGTGTGAGAATGTAATGAAAAATGTGCTCAAAAGGGCTTGCATTTGTGAGACTAACAGAGGCGGACATTTACCTGATATAGTCTTCCATACATAATTGCTAACATTAAATAAAACATTTATCAATATAAAATCCATTCTCTTTCATTTAATCAAAAATTATAATCAAACAAAGTAGTATACCTTCCTGGCGGACACCCTGTACTTATCGTTTCTTCAAGGCATTAAGTGCGTGGTCTCAAATTTCTTACTTTGAAGGCTAACAAATAGTCACCCCATTACAGAATTGAGATGAATGCAGTTGCGGAGGATATCAGTCTTAATATTGACATTTTTACTATGAGCGAAATGTCAAAATTTAGTTTGATTCCATCCACAGTAAATTCATCGGATTCTGTAATTGGGGGTGAAAACTGATGTGAGGCGAGCCGCTCCACTTTTCTTTTCACACATTTTGTTCACTCTATTATTGATACCCGAAAACCAGCAAAAAAAACTCTGTAAAAAACTGCACAAAACCTAAATGAAAGCAACTGGCATGAGAATGCTCTAGACAAAAATAAAATTTGACGTTTAGTTACTTAGGGCTAGTTTTTCAGTGCGAGATTATCCTTGTCTCAGGGTAAAACATTTACTCCGGAATAGTGTTTTTCAGTTAATCGAATCTTAAGTTATTTCATCAAATTTGGTGATCTGATATTGAATTAATTCAGAGACCAAATTGAGGTACTTTTCCGTTGTGGTGCCCGCCATCTAGATTTCGACAGTGCAAGCTATTGACCTTGCAATTTCCATTGTGGTGCCATCTCTGTTTAGTGAAGGGTGTGGAAGGGTGATATGCAGGTGTCGAAAAATGGTTTCAATAGATTTATGACAACTGAAAAATTAGATTAATCCTCAGTTGAAAAACTGTTCCTGAGCTAACTCGCAATTTATTTAGTTTGAGATTAAGCCAACTCTGATATGACACCGAGCTAAATTTGCACTGAAAATCCGGCCCTTAAGGCTAGTTTTTCGTGGTGAAAAGCTTACAAAGGTAATATCCCAAGCATCGCACATAATTTTCAATAGATTTTTGACAACTTTAAGTTTAAATTAATCCCTCATAATAGCTCAGGGTTAATTTATTTACAAGGTGGAAAATGTATTGATATTTTGTTTTCATTGCAATTGAAGGTAAATTTTGATGGGAATGAAAAATAAAACTTCGACTTCTTTTCCACTTTTATTTCGTCACATTCCCTAAGTCCTGAGCTATAAATAAAAGTCATCCAAAGATTCAATATATTCACAGACTGTTCACTTTAAATTCCTTGTCCATAATATTCCAAATTCATGCTTGAAAAACGAAAGGTAAATAATAAAAAAAAAAAGAAAATGATAATCTGCGAAAGTAAAACTTACACTTTTCATAGATAATGCATGAAAAACTGCATTTGCAAAAGTGAAAAATTAGGTTAACTTTCAAAAATTTCGCTTCCACCATACACCACATATACACAATATCCTTTTTATTATACAATGTCAACCACGCCAAACTTCATTATTAATTACTCCCTAATTGGCTTTCTATGGCAAAGTGCAGAAGTTCCAAACCATAAACTAGTCTCGGCGACAAGAGAAAAAATACCGTCTAAATCTCAAGCACACCCTCTCTCTCTTATTCGTTATTCCAAAAAAATACTTCACATCCTAGGAGTTCACACTTTCATTCAATTAACTAATCGTACACCATATCGTCATCTAAGTATATAAAACGATGCATATTATCAGAAGCACACAAAATCTCTACACTATATTCACATCTCAGAGGCCTTAACTTTTAATGCGAAGCGTCACACCAGAGATTATTAAATCTATAATAATACTATAGTACCGACCTTATTGCATGTAAATTAAATCCGATTATGCTCTGTTGGGGCCGGTCGGTGTAGCAGCTATGGTGAGCTATAATGCTGGAACTAAATCTGCTTGCTACTACTGCTGCTTTGCGCTAATAAAATTGATTGCATTAGCCAATAATTTAGCGTGCAGCCAAAGATATTCACCAATAAAACAGTGCAGAATAGGTGAATTCAAATAGTAAGGTAGTTTAGCACCTGTCAAAGTTTACAATGTTTCATTTCTCTGTGTTTAAAGTATCTCGAGACTATGAAGAGCCAATTTTACATCGAAGAAATCAAATTGGGTAAAATTTTGAAACTTTAAACTTGACCATGTAGGTATTGTCCTGCTGCCATTTCGAAAAATTACTTATAGAATGTAAGAAATTGACCTTGGCAAGTAAAAAATTTTTACCTTAAGCCTAAAATTCTTAATTTCTTATTTTATTTCGCGAAAGCTTTGTCTTTTTAATTTCAAAATACTTTTTTTTTAACAAAATTTAAAATAAAATATAAACCCAATCATTTTAAACTTATGAAATTCACCTTAATTGAGCCAATTTTATTCACACAGAATGACCAGACACTAGCCATGGTCCATGACCAACATGTGTTCCCGGTCTGGTTAAATCAAATGTTTATAATATACCCGCTGCCGCTCTCGCTCTTCTCTTCGATCGGAAAAGACTGCGCAGACTATTTGAGCTCAAACTTTACACTATAGCTTAGAAGTCGTCGTCATCATCATCATCACCATCGTCGCACTCGGTGCAAAGATAGTGTACCGCGCTTAGGTAATTGCAACTTAAGTGCAATTAATTTGAACACTGATTTGGTGGTAGCTGTGAACCGGTACTGCCATATAAATATTAGCCGGTCGAGAAGAGTTTGTGTCTTGAAAAAAAAAATTGTATTTTCGTGATTTATCATCAAACTCCGACCTGGGGCAGTCGATATCTCTTAATATCTTCCGAAAGGGGATTTGCCTTTGGTGCGCATCATCTTTTTGCGATCGATTAGAATTGACTAATGTTCGAGTGGATAGTTGTTTAGCACGGACGGGATTATAATCGTAATATCGTAGATAAACTGACTTTTTGGTTTATATACAGTGCTGTGTGAACAATGTTAAACTTTCTGGTAGACTTTTGGATGGCAATTTTTATGGAAGTTTGGATAATAATGATAAAAACTAGCAGCCGTAAATATTTATTACAATTCGCTTAAACACCTCTTAACAGGTGAATTGAATAGATTGGAAGTATATAAGCCTCTAGGAAGGCTGTATTCAACGATGTTTAAATCTTTTGTTCACTCCCATTTTATTTTAAATTCCCTTGTGTCAAATAAAGTACCAAAAAGAGTAATCTATTACGTTTATTATTAAACCTTTTTATGAGTTTTGCTTAAAATGGGCTCTATTCAACGTCACATAGTAACTTTTATGAGTAACATTTCCGCGTTTAGAGACATAGTAACTTTACGCAGTCTCTAAAATGCGTTTATGAATAAGATTGTAAGAATTAAAATATCAAAAAAGTAAATCAAGTCAAGTATGGTAGCCTCAACGATGGTTAAATGTCCATTTTTTTTTTTTTAATTTGAAAGTTGTTCGATTAACAATTGCTATGATTTTTAATTTAAAGTCACATTAAATTTATATTTTTAGTTGAAAGCGAATGCAATCAATCAAAAGTCTTGTCAATTTGTCACAATTTAAATGTCTAAAGTAAACTAAATTTTCCGAAAATTCAAAAACAAAATTCATGTTTAAAAAAAAAACTGCACAGCACTGTTTAGATGCATGCTATACTATGGTTCGTACCTATATGCTATGGATGAAAGTACCAAGATTATTATTTCCATCGATGATGGTTGGTTATACGGCGGGGGATGCAACGTAACGTGCAAGGAGGAAAAAAAATATTTATGAAATATGGGTGATTAAAAAATTGTAGAAAATATAATTATTGGTGATTTTTGTTGATTGTGTTCACATCGATGAGATTTTTCACAATGAAAACATGACTTTATGTTAAAATAGGTTTCTTATTCAATATTGTGATGCACATCCGTTCATAATTTTACTCTGAATGATTTCCTCGAGTGGTATATATAGTACAGTTCAATAATAGTGAAAAAGGAAACCAGCTAGTTAATTGATAGACCCATGAATAAAATTATGCCAATTTCCTTTAATACACCCCAAGTCATAAGGTTAACAGCACCTATATTGAGCAGTTGTACTGAAATTTCTCCTGTCATACACTCCAAGTCATAAGGTTAACAGCACCTATTTTTGAGCAGTTGTACTGAAATTTCTCCTGTTATATAGGAAAAAGAACCAACATTTTAAGGACACAAGAAAGACTATTTAATGTGCCATAGAAAAAAAACTATATTCACTCTAGTGATGAGTCTACTCAGTTTGCTAATCCGAGTCAACTCGAGTTATGCATAACTCGATTTGACTCGTTTTACATTTTTCCTGTTTCGAGTTGAATTTTGCCTGAATTGAAAGACAACTCGGTTTGAATTTTTTTAAAACTCGAGTTAGATTTTAACTGAACCGAATGACAATTCGGTTTGGTTAATAAAAAAAAAAACTAATAGCATTCGGTTTAATGAACTCAGTTTTTGTTTAGGCTTCGACTTGGGCTGAACGTTTAGCAATTTGCACTTAATTGATATGAAATAGAAATTGAATTTTGAATACAAACTTAAACCAAGTTGCAAGCTGCAGCGATGTAGGTTGATGGAATGGCGGCCCAAAACATATGAACAAAAAATAAGAAAATTTTCATTTTTTTTAGTGCTCTGGAAAAAAGATAATTCAAGAGCTATTGGGTATCATTTGAAACGAAATACACTATTTGCCTTGAAATATAACTCTTTCACCATCTGTCAAACTATAAACTGTCAAATTCTATTGAAGGATGGCCACGATGACGATGGATTAAGAAACCTCTAAGAACCAAAAAAAAAGAAATTCCATTTTTGCCTTAAAATATACTTCATTTACCATCTTTCAAACTATAAACTGCTAAATTCCATTAAAGGACGGCTACGATGATGGTTTACTAACCTCTAAAAAACAAAAAAAAAAAAGTTTGTTTATTTAATGTTTCCGAAAAAAGTGATTTGAGGCCAAATGGATGACATTTGAAAAAAAAAAATACACTTTTTGCCTTAAAATATAGTTCATCCACCGTCTGTCAAACTATAAACTGTTTCCATTCCATTGAAGGATGGCTACGATGGTGGTTGAATTAAAAAACTTCTAAAAAATCAGAAAAGAATTTGAAAAATCACGCAATTTCGCAGTTTTTTTTTATGCTGCAGTAAAAAAAAACTGATTCAATGTGATTTTTAATTCAACAACTTCTCATTTAAAAAGTTAATCTGATGTGGCCTCACCAAATTTCGCTTCAAACCGTGTTAGTCAACTCGAAAACACTGCATGAAAAGTATTCACAAATTTTCCTTCAACTCGAGTTGCAAAAACAGCGCATGAAATGTCTTCACATAATTCAACTTCAACTCGAGTTAGCCAACTCCAGTTGCAACTCGAGTTACTTAAATTTCAACGCGAGTTAACTCGGTTTGAAAAATTTTCGCTTTGATACATCAGTATCATAGTGTAATAGTTATTGATTGAGTAAGTTTTTTGTGGTAATTTTTTCGGGTCATAAAGTTAGAAGTGCTAACAAAAAACAAGAAAAAAGATGGTTTTATTTGTTTTTGAAATTGTATGATTTTCATTTTCTTTTCTAAAAAAAGTGTGCAGCCACGACTTTTCAAAATAACTTTGAACATTTGATCTTTAAGAAAACTATACAGTTATGCCAAGTAGCTCAGTGAAATCTCACTCCATGCCAACTTAATGACGTTATTCAGCTTTATCGATAGAATTTATTAATTTAGTAAGTATTAAGCTAAAAACAATATCAAGCTTTATTGAATATTTAACATTTCTCACTCAATATCTGAATTCAAGATTTTCAATTGCTGAAAAAGTATAAAATAAAAATATCTGATGTTATCTTGTGTTAAAATAACATCGTTTGTTTCGCCCCATTCTTATTCTTGCATTTCCTAGAGCCTAGGGTCTTTAAAAAAAACACATTTTACATGTAAATGCCTAATATACCTTAGGAAAAAAGCATCCAACACATAAATATGCCAGCCCCATTTTTATTTCAATATACTATTACCTCTTGGCTTGAAAAATTGCTTAGGCATAAATTGCTAAGCCCCAACTAGAATTGTTTGTCTTTTTTAAGGGCTTGTAATAAATAGCCTACACCCATTCAATTTGCTTTGTTTTTTTCTACCTTTTTTCATCCAATTTTCTCGGCAGTTAGAAAAAACATATTTTCATTACATTTTTTAGCCCCAACCCTGTATTAATTACCTAGCAGTTCCTATAAGGGCTTGGGAATATACAACAAACATATACATTTCTTAGTCCCGATCTTGAATTAAAAAAAACTGTAGTATTAAAATGTATTGTATTTTGCTATAAATTAATTTATTGAATCGGCTGTGGTGGGGCTTCAGCTCCTATAGCCTCCTCCCTGGATCCGCCACTGGACAGCATGTTCACTTCGGTTGACTTTTCCAGCGATAGTGCTGTATGAAAATCCTTCAGAGTGATAAGCATCTATTTTTGTCCTTTCCTCCAAATACAAAATTGTTTTCTTCTCCGTTTTAACTGACACATAAAGCTAAGAGTTCAAAATTCTTCGTAAGTACTGAAATGACATTTTGATGTGTTTCAGATCAAAACAAATCACTGAAATCAAATATCAATGTCTCGTAACTGTATAATGGTTCTTTTTGGATCTATAAACCAGTTTGAAAAACTTTCCATTTTATTACCTTGTAAACCTTTTTTGTGTATTCCAAGCAATTTTTAAAATTGGACTTCCGAGTTTCTTTCAGAAAACCGAAGATATAGAAAAAAGACTCTCCAATCAAGCTGTAGAAAAAAACAAGTTTTGCTTCCAACAAGTTTCATTTTGGTCGATCAACCATGTAACGGTTGGTATATCTTTTTGACTTTTCAAAAACGTCTGCTTATATCCTTATGACTTAGAGTGTACAAGTACAAATCTTAACACTTAACCATCACTTGTGATTCATAAAGTAATTTAATAAAGTGTACCTAGTTTTACACTCTTAATATAACAGTAAAAATGCTTGTTGTTGTCATAAAAGCACTTAAGTAGGCATAATCGACAAAAAAAAACTTATGTAAATGGAACAACGAATGGTCGATATTTTGTTGCATTTAGTTGGCCTATCAACTAAGTATGTATAACAGGATGACTTTCAAGTCATATCGTTGTTTGGTTAACCGTTCCAAGTCATAAAAGTGTGGTAAAGACGTTCAAAAGTAACAACATTATTTCGCAACTGTTATTATGAGGCTATTAGGTAATATACTTCATTAATTATAAGAAGTTACAACTTTCCTTAAACTGTTAAGAAGTAAAAGTCTGTTATGAGGAACTAACTGCGTCCCAGGTAGGGGTTACTGTGTTAGCTTCCTATATTAAAGATTGATAAATATGAAAACAAAAAATATTATAAATGAATTCATGAGCTTTGAAAAAACTGTAACTTTTTGGCAACCATTTTCACCCGTTTTGGTAACTGAACATTATACAACTGAGTAACTGTGTTACTTAGAAAATTAAGAACCTTAGTCTCACTCAAGAGAAGCTTTAGAGGCTCACCCTTTTGCAAAAATCAGAAATGCCCTTCACAATACAAAAGAAACACACTAAAATTGTGTACAAATGGACTAACAATTACACATTTTTAAATTTCATCCAATCACTCTGTTATTATAAACCGTGATTGTGCTAAAGGCCTACAATATCCATTTTTCTCGTTCATACTTTAATCCTCCCTGTCACGTTTATCGAATTTGGTTAGCAAATCCACAATTTCAGCTAAAATGCTGCATCGCTAAAAGCCCACAGCGGCAGCGCCAGCAGACGTTCCTCCGTCGTATAATCACAACTGTAAGTGGTGTTGATTCGTTTTGCGTGGTCGTATCTCGAATTTAATTAGTTAAATAAGATTTTCAATGTCAATGTTCAATGCCCATTTCTGGATTGCAATAGAAAGTTTGTGTCTGTTGCAGTTGCGTTGCGCGTCTATATGTGTAAAACAGCACTGCTTGTTGTGCGCCATTCTGTCTGTCCGTCAGCTTTGGTGTGGATTGTAAGCTGGCGGCGACGACACGGCAGCACAGTGTGATGTTTCAAAAAAAATAACCTGACATTCGCGTGGCATCTCTTGGCGCGCAATTATTCAAATCACTTTATCCTTGGAAAATATTTTTATTTTTTAATTCACAGGGTTTCCTCTCTGTCAAAAGACGCACTGCAATCTCCAACACACGAATCACGGGGGCTGCAGCATTAGCATCGGTGCAATGCATGACGGCGGTAATATGAACCTCAATCAGAAACACATTTACGAAACCAGTTGAGGTGATGGGAAAAATTCAAATAAAGACATGTACTAAATGATGTCTTATAAATAATAACCAATAGACAATCGAAGAAGAATTATGCAAACGTCTTTTACGTCTGCACGTTTTTAACCAAAATCACTACAAACAAAAACACCAAAACACTTTTATTGTTTATTTCTATTTAAGGTGCGGGAAGGTTAAGGTAAATTATGAAGTAAATTATTTTTGTGAGAAAGTAAAGTGCAACATAAACTAAAATAAGAAAATTGCTGCGTGCATATATTTGCTGTTGTACGTCGCATCTCGCATCGGCATATCGTCGCGAACGTTTGTAATAAATCAGCACTTGATGGATTGTATAGCATCACTCTCACTGCCTTTGAGGCTAACAATGGGTTACGTTAATCTATTCGGTTCATTTATAACAATAATATAATTGCAGGGACATGAACGTTGGTGGAAATTTGTAAATGTTCAACAGTTTTTCAAGTGGGAATATACAAATTTTCTATCCAAAACAATGTACAATTTCTTTAATTTAATAAAAGTCATTTCTTATTTTATTCGATTTTTTATTCATAAATCATAAGGATCGGTAAGAAAATCTAAAATTCTCAGTTTTCTTACTGCCCCGAAAAATGTGATTTTACGTCGATTGGTTGACATTTGGATCAAAATACATCAATCTTGTTAAGACATAGTTTTTTCCCTATCAGTCAAGCCAACAATTGTCAAATTCTATTGAAGGATGGTCTCGATGTCAATGGATTTAAAAACTTTTTAAAAATCTGAAATTTTTGAAGAATTTTTACTGCTCCAGAAAAAAGGTGATTTTATGGCAATTGGGTGATACTTGGATCAAAATACACTTATCTTGTCAAAATATAGTTTGTCCCCTACCTTTCAAGTCAACAACTGTTAAATTCCATTGAAGGATGGCTACGATTTCGATGGATTAAAAAACCTCTAAAAAGTCGGACATTTTTGAAGAATTTTTACTGCTTCAGAAAAAAGGTGATTTTAGGGCAATTTGGTGATATTTGGACCAAAATGCACTTATCTTGTCAAAAAATAATTTTTCCCCTCTCTTTCAACCTATTAACTGTCGAGTTCCAATGATGGATGGCTACATTATCGATGGATTATAAAATCTTTTAAAATTCAGACATTTTTGAAAAGATAAATACCAAAAATCGAGATTCCTTATTATGATTGAGAAATTCGACAATCATCGAAATGATTGAAAATGAGATGGAAAATCGAGAATCGTCGAAATAATTGACATTTGGATGGAAAATCGAGAGTAATCAACATGATTGAGATTGAGATCAATTGAAATGAAAAGTTGGGATTTCCATCATCGTTACTTTTCGATGATCAGATCAAAAAAATCGAATTGTTCCTGATTGACACAGCCCTACTATTGCTTCTATCTCGATCAGGAGCTTTTTTCTTCTTGTTCGGCATTACAAAGCCTTAAGTGTATTGGTCTATCCTATGCACGTTGGAGATCTTGAGTTGAACTCTCTTCATCTTGGGTAAGTTAATTGACATAAAAAGCTCTAACTCAAAGAAAAATGTAAGGAAACCAGTTTTCATAAGATATTATTCGCGAATCAAAATATACAGATCCTTATCATTTTTTATCGATCTTCTCATGAACCATAGAAAATAGTTATGGTTCCCGAATGATATGTATCTACAAAAATGTAAATCTAGTTCTCTTGGAAAAATAAATTTTGGGTACAGGATATTATATTTCAATAAATTTCGAGTAGAATTATTAGAGTTCTCTTACGATAAGGATCCGAAAAGATCCTTCAAAAAATCATTCTTCATCAAGTATTATATAAATAATTTTTGTTGAAATGGAGAAAATAAAGATTTGAGTAAGCTTAGTTTTTTTCTTATGATGAACAAGCTAGTTAATCGACGAAATATTGTTCGTCCCTAATCTGTCAAGACATTAACAGTCAAAACCAATTGAAAGATAGCAACGATTAAAAAACGAAAAATTTTCATAGTTTTCTAACTGCTCCGGAAAAATGTGATTTTAATACAGTTGACATTTTAATATTTTCAAAGGGTGTCCCAAACAAATTTCAACATTTTGCAATTTTATTGTTCTGCTTTGCAAATATTTGTCCTGTTTGACTCTGTCTTAGCCATCATTATCAATTGAACTGTTCGTGAGTGGATCTTGAATAGTTCTTGTATGATTAATTTAGGAACAAACCATATATTATAGATCCTAGCGAATTGTTATAAAATTGGCAACAAAATTGTACGAAAAAAAATTAAATCGTTGGAGCGGTTTTATTTTTAAATAATTTTTATTTACAGTAGCTAACAGCTTATTTCATCCACCCTAAATTTTAAATTTTAAATGAGCGTGTCTCTTTAATGAAATGAGATGCACGACTGGTAACTCAAGATTTTGGAAAGAGCAATGTTCATAGATACCTAGCGACAAGAGAATGAGGGAAAGTTTAATTTTTATGTTTCTTACACTTCAAAAATATACTTTATTTGAATTTCATTGCATGAAAACAAAAATTTTTAATCGATGGAGCGGTTTTTATTTTTAAATTTTTTTTTTATATAAAAGTCTTAAAACATTTTTAACGAAAACTTTTGGTATGCAAAAAAGTATCTCTTTATGTGCGTATTAAAATAAAATTTTGAAAAAAAGTGTCACTCATTTTTGAGATATCGAATTTTCAAAACTTTTTTATTAAAATATTGATATGCAATTTTTTTTAAATATTATTTGAAATTTGAATATGAAAAATAAATCTTTATATGTTTAACTATTATTTCAAATATTCAAATTTAAAAAAACGTTCTAGGAGAAGTATTATTAATAGTTACTATTTGTAAGTTCTCATAGTTTTTGGTAGTATATGGATGATTCTCTACCAACTGAGATTTTTTTTTTTAAATCCAAAATTAAAACTTATTGGAAAAAAAATTATTTTTTATTAGGGTATCAAATCGGTAAAAGCATTCTGCTACAACTTTTAAAGAACGCAAAATATGGTAAATGTAGTAAAACTGGAATATAGACAATAATGAAACTGTTTTTTTTTTATTTGTATTTTGTTCTTTCTCTTTTTGACCATATTTCTGTTGACGTTTCTTTAAAAATGTATAAGTTTTTCATTTTTGTAGTCTATTCTTCTGAATGGCAACCCTTTTCATTGTACTGTGCTATTACTTAGTTTCTATTGCGCGGTATAATTTTTGTTTGGTTCGTCTGAGTTAATGCTACCGTTCTTAGAAAGAAAATCGGTACAAAACAAATATTACTGCAAGAAATAATTTCATTAAAGTTCACGATGGCACGGTATTGACATCCACGGTACCTGACGCTTAGACAGTTTATGTGCCCTTACTTTGCTATGCCAATGAGAAAAATAATTTCCACTGGAAAATTTCAACACCATGCCGTTAAAAGAAATACAAAATTCTTATTATCAACCAAAACATGTTATAACATGTTTAAAAAATAACATCACGGTACTGACAAATACATTTTTGACACACTTTCTTCGAATGAAAATATATCACCCTTAAAGAATAACAACGTTAAAAAAATAAAACGATTTTTGTAAGTTGTACCTAAAAAGTACTTCTTTTAGCAAACCACCATTCAATTATCTTGAAACTAATAAAAAATTGCGGCTTACGGGGAAATGTTTTGAGTTCAAAAATTAAAGTAAATCCTGGGACAACATTCATTCATTTTTTTTTTTGTCAGAAATTATTATTTTGACTTAATTTTTGCAAAAATATTGCACCCAAATTTTTCTAAGAACAACATATCTATTCAATGAAGTATTTCATTAGAAAATAGTAAATTTAATTGGAAAGACAAGGACAAGTAGTCAAAATGTCAGTACCGTGGCATGTCCCCACGATACTGACATTTTGACTACACTTTCCCAAGCCATATTGAGTAAGAAGCAAATTTGGTCTTGATATCAAATGTAGATTGTAGTAAAAAGCCGTTCACCCAACTCAAACCAAAAATATACACAAACAATTTTATATTAAATAACAAAAAAGCACTAGGCACAAAGAATCACAGTTGGCACGGAATCACCCATAAGCATACAGAAAAAGTTTTATAGAAAAAAAGAAAAGAGAGCCGTTTAAAAAAAAAATCGTAATTTTTTTCTTTAATCATTATAAAGAGCGTAAAAAACAACCCTTGAATATTTGATTAGACAAAATTAAGAAGTAAAAGAAGAAAAGTAAGAAAAACAATTTGAATTGTTTTGAAGTTTCTGTATAGAAAGAATTTAAAAAATGGTTCTTCAAGAGGTACCATTAATGACCATATTTTAAAAAGTGGTTTCCCATCCAAAGCAAGTCTTTACTGGAAGAAATTTATTGAATTTTTTTTTTGAGAAAAGTTGTGGAGCCGTTTTTGAGAAAAATAATATTTTGTAAAATTGCTAAAAAAAAATCGATCCAGTCGCTTAGGCTGTAGCTGAATGAACAGACAGGCAGACATAATTTTGTGACTCACTTTTTTTGTCTTCCAGCGATGGGTAAAAAGAATTGTCATCAGAGAAAAAGAAGTTTCAGAAACCCAACGAGTTGCGTGTTTTTCGTACTTATTAACAACTAATTACATGATATTTAAAATACAAAAATAATTAAAATAATCTGTTCGGCTGAAAACCATTTCTTAAAATTGTATTTTAATTAATCTATATATTTGCTATATTTGTAATAGTAAAAATTCATTTAAATGTTATTTTAATACTAAGGAGGAGCACTTTTATACTGCAAGACCAGGCAACACTGTTTCCTGTTTATTGAAACATTATATCATTTCATATTTATCACATCATTTCGCACATTATATCTACTTATTAAAAAACATTGAAGTTTCACAATATAGAAGTTCTGCACCACTGAAAAAAAAAATTTATTTCAAATTGTGCAGCAAAAAACTATCGGTTAACAAAATTTTGTATTCTTAAAATAATTGTTGTTTGCTCCTACCAGTAAAGAGTTCTAACTGCATATAGTTTGACCTATAACAACAATTATTCAAAATTGCAAGCTTAGTATTTCTTATATGCCCTACACTTTTTTCCTCCTACCAATAGCCAATAAATCGATGAAAAAAATGTACGTCAAATTTTACACCTGTTCGATACATTTCAAATTAAGTTCAAGGCCTCTAAGGCAATTCATTAGTATGACCTACAATGCTACGCAAATGACTTGACTTTTATTGTTGTTGGCTCTTCGTCTATAAGGGAACGATTTTTACACAAGCCTAAGAAATATCGTTTCGGTCGCTGCCTAACTTCCTTCATCAAAGTAAACTTTAATACTTTTATGTTAAATAATTATTTACTTAAACGAAGTGACTAAACACTAACATGCAACCTATATCTTTGATGGTCGAGACAACTTTCTTAGGTTAAAAAAAAAAAAACAAAAATCTAAACTATTAAAAGACACTCATACGCCGCCGTGTACTTTTCTTTCAATATGAACAAGTTCCCTTTGCACAAAATCCCTTCACGCAATATTTCTACCTGTTGTTCAAATAAGAACTTAAATCTTCATCAAGAGTTATCTAAGTTCAATAATCCGTATGGTAAAAAAAGCTCTTAAGGCAGATAACGCACAGTCGCACAATATATACCCTCGTTCGATTGGATAGTTATCTCTTTAATTTTCACCATCAACCTGAATAGATTTCCTTTCGCTATCACTTTATAACAATATAGCCTTCTTTAAGTTACTCATAGAGTATATTGCTCCTTGCCAGCGGTTATTCAGAGTAAAACCAACTGTTTCACTTTCATCTAAAGCCAGCCCCCTGAATGTGTTAACAAACTTTGAAGTCTTATCGATGTTTTTTTTGATTTTTTTTTGTTAGCACTGGCGTAATTCTGGACTAAACACAACAAACAAAGTGCCCCAGCTGAAATACAACTTTATGGTTAGAAAAAGATTCAATTTCTTCTACAAATCACGGTAAGTCATCAAGATAAAAAGAAAAAAAAAACAAAAAATATCCTCAATTTGTGATAGTAGTTGTAGACGATTTTTGACCAAATACGGATTCCAGGTTAAGACCAATTTTTGTTTTTTTCATTCGTTTATCTCTGTTGGTAAATTCAAGAGCAAAGAAAGTAAACAAGCATTTTTAGGATAAGATACTTTCGCACTGTTTTGACTTTGGTTATAGTGTATATATGAAAATACTTTGCAACCGCAAGGCTAATGCTTAACGACCGTCGATAGTGTTTCCACCTCCAACTTCACCACCGCCTCCACGCTTTATTATACGCGGAGATGTTAAACGTTTTGCATATACAACACAAGTCTATGGCTAGGCTAGGTAATTGATGCTCTCCAAAAGCCACCGTACCAGTTCTTGGGGGAATTTATCTATCCATTGTTTTGGCTACTGAAAAATGAAATTGAAAACTGATCTTATCACCACTGAAAGTCTATCTCTCTGTTGAGACTCTATGATGGTGACTTCGGGTCTGTTGGTGTAAGAAGAGAAGTATAGATCTTAGATCGAAGATTTAACTCTGGCTTTGCAGTAAGGTGGGAGGGGTGTTTATACAGATTCACTTTTCCATATCATATTAAAAAAAAATCTCTTATTATAGGCACGTTTGAACTCCTCAAAACTGACTAAATAAACATTTTTAAAAATAATAATTAATGAAAGATGCTGATAAGAGGTTGTTTAGCTTAGATGGTGGGTCCGAAAATTAAAGACGTTTAAAAATTATTCATAAAATATTTGAAATTATTTAAATCAGAATTTGAAAAAAACAAATATCCCAAATTTTAAATTTGCATTGTTACGGGTTTGACATGTCAAATACAAAACAAATTCTTATTTGTGTCTTATCACTTATCACATAAAAGGAAATACTTCTTCTCAGAAATTAAATTTTTTTTACTTAAAAGTGAAATGCCAATATGTTACGGATGTGACGCAATCTCTTATGTATAAATTTGGGCTTGCTATTATTCAAACACTTGATACATAATTTTGTTAAAATTTTCCTCCTTCAATTTTATGAAATAGAATCCTTTTTCAAGTAAAAACAGGTGTTATTTTTTGTTACGGGTGTGACACTTACCACTTAAATAAACTAAGCATAAGCTCAAAATGTGTTTATACATGGCAAACAAAATCTTTTTTCGTGGTAAGAAGTAAGTCAATTTTTTTGTGTTACGTGTGTGACATTTAGCACTTAATGAAACCACGTAAAAACTCTAATTGTGTTTAAGGGGACACAAAATCATTTTTGTATTTAGAAAGAAGTCCAGTTTTTGTTACTGGTGTGCAATTAGCAGTCAATGAAAATAAACTTATATTAAAAATTAAATTTGGTGGCGTAAAAGCTCGTGGAAAACCAAGGCCTAGTGACTTACAACTCTCAACCATTCCTGTGTGCGTACTGTTGGCAGGAACGGAGGGAACCTACAATTTTTTGCTGAGTCCGGACGGCTAGATGAGAAGCACTTATTCCTGACAAGTATACTCTTGGAGGATTTGTCAGTTTCTCGATAGAGGCAGAAGCTTGGTTTTAGGTGGCAACGACTGGGAATCGAACCCAGACTATCGGCATGACAGTATAATGTACTAACTATTATGCCACGAGGTTCTACTCAGATTAGGTTAAAAAAAATACCATAAATTCACGTAGGCATGTTTTTAGCTCAGATAATGGCAAATAAGTAGTTAACAGTTCTAAAATCGACATACGCAAATGTAATTGCAAAAACAGGGTTTCCAATATATGCTTAACTGATTTCTAGAACTATGAACTGCCATCTGGCTTCAACTGCAAAACTGAAAAAACGAACGTAAATCAATGACCCTTTTTATTCAGGAAATGGAATACTTAACCTTTTTTTAGTTCAATGTAAGTTATTTTTCAAGCTCATTATATTTTGTAGTTCAATTAGAATATACAGATTAAAAGCTGAAACGACAAAAGCTAAAAATGTTAGAACGAATCACTAAAAATTTAACATATAACTTTTCAGAGTTATACCCCGTTTGCGTTGGGCGCCATTTTAAGTTTTAGGCATGGATTTAACTATCGGTTAACTTTTAACTTGTGATTAAAAATGACAACGATAAAAGTTGTTGGAATTTGTATTTTACATATTAATTGTTAATTCTTACAAAATGGGCTGCCACGCCCAATCCTCATACAACGGCCCTAGAACCATGAAATGTCTTGAAATCTAAGGAATGTCAGAAAAGTTTCTCACACTCACTTTCACGCCCATTTGCCTTATGCATATTTTGATGGTTTTCTTATTGAACGTCCACTGAAAAGCTTAAAGTTGCTATTTTAGTAGGCATAAAAATATACACTGTCACAGAGTTGGGAGTGTATAACATCAAAACTTTAGTCTTCTTGAATAAGAATAAAATAAAATTTAAGAAAAGTGGGCGTGGCAAAAGGTAGGTTTTAAAGGAATCAATGATTATGTTTTCCGAAAATGGATCAGCAGTTCTTGAAATATAGCTCAACTTTAGTAATCTTACTTTTTTAATAGGTAATTTGTATCGACCAAAGTATAAAAAAAAAGTTTGCAAAACTTTTGTCGTCTGCATTTTAAGTCTTAAGTTAAAAATGAACTTTTTGAGTTTATTAATTAAAAACAATAATAAACTTTCCCATGTTCTATAAGTCAGAGTACATATATTTCCAGCATTCTCAGGATCCAATTGAGTGGAAGCAGATACTAAGGTATTTTGCCTCTTTGTTTTTCACTGATATCTTGTTATCTGTATTAAAATATAGTCCCTCCGCCTCCAAACTATGTCCACTTACGTAAAAGTTTTTACTATCAATTAACAAGATTTTACGTAAGACCTCAAAATTGTCCAAATCACACATTCACTTACTATACATACATGATGATAGCCATAATATTGAACTCAATTTTGCAGAAACGTCTAAAACGTGACAATTTGGCCCTAACATCAACCCGCAAAACAAAACAAAAGACACCCTCCCGAGAAGAGGACATAACCAAATCGCTGCATCACTTATTTGTTTATCCAAAGCTAGAATCTTAACTTGGAATACAAAGATGGAAAAGTCATTTTTTTTTTTTTGAATAGCCTCCTTCAGCGCCCTCTATGGTCGTTAAAGTTTGTTTTTTTTTTTTGTTATTGAATTTTGTTTTCTGGAAATATAAGCGTGCGAAATTGCTTTTCCATAATTTTTTTTTCGCATGCAAACCATCAGCCAGAGTGCAATATCTTCGCGCGCGTATTATGCCTCCTTAGCTTCACTCAATATGCGAGAGATCGCGCACACAAAAAAAGTGCTGCTGCCAGTTGCAAATCGCGTTGCTAGTGATGCTGTCTTTCTGTGAGAAAATGAGGAAGAGATCAGTGTTTCGTTGTTTTGTGGCAGTTTTTTCATGTAGTTTTGGTGTTTTTGTTTTTGGGTTTTCTTTATGGAGTTTTCTTGAGGGTTTTCTTCAATCTTTTCTCCCGCTTGCTGCTTTGTCGCGCAAGAGTAGAAACTGTTAACATTTTCCTTTATTCATCTCCCATTGAGCTTGAGACTTGAGATTTTCATTTCTTCTGAGGCTATGCACGATTATGCTAATCTAGGGAAAGTGCATTTTCATACACCTATCGGGTGGCCAAATTGCATAACTTGATCTTTATTAAGCTTCATTTTTGTTTTTATTATTTTTTTTTTCTTTATCTTCTTGTTGCTTCTATTTTATTTTTCTTGATGTCTTCTACATTTCTTGGCTTCAGGATGCTATGCTGCATGCAGAATGCAGCAAGTCTTCTTTGTCGCGCGCTCATCTCTATGATCGAAGTAGTGCGGGTGATGGTGTAGGGGGAGGATGGTGGGGGTTTGGAATGGAATGGGTGAAGAGATGTACTTTATTTGTAGTTTTTACGCAAAACATGATGTCGCCTGGTGTTTATGGATTCATACATTATGGTGCACCACATGATGATGGCTCTTTGAAAGGAGAAAAAGATGTGGTTTTGAGGATAGACTCTTTTTGGTGGTTTACAAATCGGTTTATTTAGGATTTTTTTTTATTCATATTTTTTTTTTTTTACTTTTTTTTGCAATAACAAGGTTAAGCATTTGACTTCTGTGTATGTTGCATGTATTCATTCAATTCTGAGGAAAAAAACATTGTTATTATCATTTTTTTTTAACGACAGTGAACAAGACATCCTCATTGCAATTGGTTCGTTTAAACGATGGTTGTGAATTTGAAATTGCTATGAGTCACATGTT
Organism: Dasysyrphus albostriatus; assembly: GCA_946251815.1. Lineage (NCBI taxonomy): Eukaryota > Metazoa > Arthropoda > Insecta > Diptera > Syrphidae > Dasysyrphus > Dasysyrphus albostriatus. The sequence goes on along the minus strand of OX276336.1, from coordinate 127,547,885 downwards.
TGGTATGATAGTTTGATTTTTTGGATTTTGAATTGGCACCTACACTGAAAACAAAACTTGCAGATGTTTTTCTTTTTTCAGGACTTCAGTATTTAATCAATTTTGACAGGCACGGACACCAATAAAATTATCAATTAAAATAACTAATAAAAGTAACCAGTAAAAATAACCGGCAAAAGTAACCCTAAAAAAGTAACCAGTAAAAGTACTCAGTAAAAGTAATCAGTAAGAGTAACCAGTAAAAAAAAAATAATTAAAGTAAGCCGCTAAAGCAACAAATAAAAACTACCCGTGAAAGCAACCAGAAAAAGTTAACTAGTAAAAGTAAACCCGAAAAGGTAACCAGTTAAAGTAACCGAAAAAAAAACATAAAAAGTAGCCAGTAGAAGTAACCAGTAAGAATACCCAGCAAAAGTGACCAGTAGAACTTAGCACACAGATCGAGTAATGACAAATTTTACCTCTACATTTTTTTTTCTCAAGACAAGGAATAGAGATAAAAACAAAAGTCAAAGGAGAACAGTAGCGTAGTTAAAAAATCCAAAAATTAATAAAACTTCCTTCAATTCGCATAAAATTGAAAATTTACATACAGAAATTAGATTCTTTCAAATCATTTGCAGAGTAAGAAAAATTGATCACATGTGCTCGATGGGAAAAAATATAATGTGGATGAATGAGAATGCTTTTAAAAGATATGAGCTTATAAATTTATTACTTCTCTGGGAAAAACCAATTTTAAGGCAATTTGGTAACATTTGGATCGAAATACACTATTTCCGTCAACATTATAGTTTATTCCCCTTCTTTCAAGATCAATTGTCAAATTAAATTGTAGGATGGCTTCTTTGTCGATTGATTAAAAAACCCCTAAGAACTCCAAAGTTTTTTTTAAGTTTTTTGCCTCTCTGGGAAATTTTTTTTTTGGGCAATTAGTTGACATTTGGATCAAAATAAGTTTTGTCGGTCAAATTATAATTCTTTTACTATTTCTCAATCTATCAACTGGATATAAAATTCCATTGGAGGTGGATGTAATGCCAATGGATTAAAAAACCCCTGTCAACATGTCATATGTTTACAGTTTTCTACTGCTCCAGAAATCCAATTCAGTTTGCTGATTCCAACCCGGTGTAACTCGATTTCTATGTCTGTATTTGGCCCTTTTGTACACTTCCCTATTAGCTACGCTACTGACTGATTTAAAACAGCTATTTTTTTATTTTATTTTCATTCTTTTGATGTCTTCTTCTTTCTTCTTTACGCATTTTATATTTTATTTCAGTCCTGCATCCTCTTATTTATTTACTTAAGGTGGCGCTACAGTCCAGGGTGGACCAGGGCCCCAACCAACAAGCTTCTTCCAGCCGGCTCGGTTTCTAGCTAGCTGACTCCAGTTGGTTTAGGTCCTGTTCCTATTGCGTGCGCCACCTGTTGCACTCTCTTCCTCTACTTCGTCGTCCTATGGTGTTGAATTCAAAGACTTTCCGGGCCGAAGCATTGTTGTCCATTTGTTCTAAGTGACTAAGTCATCTCAGTCGTTGGTTTTTCACTTTACTGGCTAGGTCAGTGTGGCCGTCTCTTCTTCTCTATTTCCCATCTATGCAGACGGCACCAAAGATCACCCGGAGAATTTTTCCTCTCAAAACAGCCTTAAGCGTTATCATCTACTGTTAAAAGTGTCCATGTCTCTGCATCATACATCAGGACCAGGATGATAATCGTCTTATACAGGGACACTTTATTTGCTCGAGAGAAGGCTTTGTTTCTCAATCGTTTGTCCTTTGAACAAACAGAATTTTGAAAAAACTGAATTTTGGTCTTGTAGGATTTTGTAGTACCTCGTGGCTTGATAGTTAGTGCGTTGGACTGTCATGCCAAAGGTCTTGGTTCAATTTTCAGCAGCTGCCACCTTAAAACAGATATGTTTCTTCCAAGGTGCTGCCTCTTGCGAGGAACTGATAAATCCTTTCAGAGTATACCTGTCATGAATAAGTGCTTCTCATGTAGCCTTCCGGATTCGGCAAAAAATTGTAGCCCCTCTCCATTCCTGCCAAAAAAACATGCACACAGGAATGGATATGAGTTATGAGTCACTAGGCCCTAGTTCTCTTCGAGCAGTTGCACCACCAAATTTATTTAATTTTACAATTTTGTACAACCAAAATTTTGAACAACCAGAATTTTGAAAAACAAAATTTTGAAAACAGAATAATGACCCTACAAAATTTCGACCCCAACCCACAAATAACTTGTCAATATTTATTGTTCACTATCTGCTACATTTTTTACAAATCTACTTCGTTTTTTCAAGCAATTTGCTTCACCTTCTGGGATCAGCATTCTCATCCCTGATCATGAGCATTGATTTTTGGGTCGCCACTCCGTTTTATATTGTCGTTTCAGAGAAGCTCTGCTAATAAACTAATCTGCTTTCCAATTTGGCGTTCAGGTCCCTGAACACAATTTTTTCAAAATCTTTTCTAGCCCTTACTGACCTCAGCTAAGGTGTACTCCTAGATCAAGTTGGATAAAAGTGGATCTGGACTGTTGAGTCTTTCTAGAGAGTTCTTCTGTTAACGTTCTCTCTAGAGAAAATTAAATGGAATCTTCTTTTGGTGCAGGAGAGTAAGTAGTGATAAACTATTGAGCTTTTCTGTATAAATCAGTTCCGCGGCCACACAGCTCTAGGAATCATCGTTGTTGTAACCTTCTTCTAGAAATCCAAAATTCTTCAATTAGTAACGAAATATAAATGCATCTATAACATACAATGGTTATTGATTATTGTTAACCCTAATTATGTGTCTTGTTTTAAAAAGTGTACGAGTACTACAAGTGAAATCAGTTAATAGATCTTTAAAGAAATCTAAAAGTCTAATCCATACTTTCAACGATAATCCAAGATACAAAATCTACTTAGCAATTCAGACTGGTTAAGGAAAGGAAGGTAGGTTTAGGCTTTTTTTGTATAAAATTTTCTCCATGGCCTCACCCTAGAAGTCAAGTCATACACCACCTGTACACGTTTACGGTATACTATAACATAAATATCACTTTATGTCCAGTTGACGACCTAGTGATGTACAGAGCACATTCAAGTGACTTCTGTGTGCACTAAATATTTGTCCGCAACTTTCATTGAAACTGCAACAACTCCTATCTAATAAATACGAGAAGATAAAATTGGTCAGAGTCTGGTCAATGTCTCGTCATCCCACATACTACAACTGACTAAGTGACTACCGCCGACGATGCGGCGACAACGCCAACAAACGCTATGCAATGACACTGCCATTGGCAAACAACATCAACATCATTTCCATCAACAACAAACTGACCTAGGCCCGATTGTCGTTGTGTGCCATGTTGTGTTTGAACAAAAGACCCAACCATCTCGAGCTGACCTCAATTTCTACCCTGGAGTCGTGCAGGCATTTTATTTTTGTTTCTGTTGTTCAAGCAATAGACGGACGCAGTCTAAGTGCAGCAAAAGTTGTCGCTCTTAACGTTATCGTTTGAGCGTTTGGAAAAGCGATTAAAACACGTTGACCACTCTTGACATTTGGAGGTTCATTGGTTGGGCATTGTATAAAGATTAGAGAGGATTCTTGGAATAGCATAACTCCTTCGCGGTTTGAAATTTCAACGTTTAACCTCGAGAGAGATAGCTTGAGCTCTCCTCACTATGGAACTATTAATTATAAATTCGCGCACACTGCTAGTGGCGTTGCAGTTTATCATGGTCAGCAATTATTATATCTGTTCTGCGCGCGCAATACGCGCCTGTACACATGTCCCAACACATGTTAAGACGATGACTCCCGACACCCGGTCATCGAGCAAGAGTCATGTCCATTTTAGAGTTATGACTGAGAATAAAGAACACGCGACATGGATATACCCCGACGGAAAATACTACTCCTTGACTATCCTTAGATGAAAACCATAGAAGGTACGTATAAGGTGAGAAGCAGGAGAGTAAAACGGATGAATACTATGTCGTGGTCCAAACGAAAATACCACCACGATGAGCACAGAGCACAGGCGCACCCCAAAGCATCTACTGGCCAGAACAGGCCACACAAATTTAGCAATAAAACGCACTACTCGCTCCCTAGCAGTAGATTTTTGCGTGACTTTAGCCGAGTTAATTAATGGCCATTATATACGAAGTCCTGGCTTAGACATCCAAGTGGTCCACCTTTTCATTACAGATTTTCCACAGATGCACGTGGTAAGCTACTAATTAAAATCAACATAGCTGCTCCAGCAATGTGGCGATGGCGCAGTGCCAAAGCGATGTGGTCGGAGGCTTGGGGGGATTTCAATACCTTCACCTGCTAAAATTCTTCAAGCAATCGGTTTGAGGGAGGAGAAGGTTCCTAAGATCTCGAGTGGGTGTATCAGCAGCAAGACGTATGTGCATAATGTGAAGCTCACCTGTTCGTCGCTGGATGATCATGAGCAGCAGCACCTACCTGTTCGTCCATTTGGCTGTTTGAACATGAAATTAATTTGCAACACACGCTGAACGAAGCCCGATAGTGATGGCGATGGTGATGATGATGGCGATGGCGATGGCGATGGATGTGGAATTGTAATCGGCTATATGAGAAGATCGGGTCGTCTTTTGGCCAGAGAATGGAAATTTTCTTCCATCCTTCGTCCGAGACAGCCGTTTAAGGTAGAGAGGTATTATACGCTTCCTTGTGCTGCTTCTGCTGCTCCTATCGTGCAAAGATTATGTGAAGAAGACGTTAGGTCAAAGTAAAAGTACTTCTTGAATGCTGATATTCAGGCTCATCCTAGGCCTTCCTTTTCTCTCTGCGTGAAGGTGGGTTTCGTGAGTGAATATTTTTCAAAACAATCTATGCATCAATATCTGGATAATGGATTGTTGGTTATAGCTTCTTCTTTGGTGTAAGTTTTTTTTTTTGAAAAGTTTGTTTGGAAGGGCAAACGGTTCGCACTTTGTGTTGTCGTCGTCGTGCACGCAATTGTGCGGAAGTTCCAAGAAAATTATACTCTTGGAGGTCTTAAAGGAAGCAAAGTTATTTTCGCATTCTACAATAGCTATAGTTTGGATTTTTGTATCTACTTGTGAATAACTAGCTACATGTATTTTGGCCTTCGAACTATTTTGAAAGTTTTTGTTTAGGTAAGTTTAATTTATGAAGAAGTTTTGAGATCCAAAACCTTATGTCATCCTATCAATAGCAGAAAGTTGAGTAGGGGAATATGTAGCTTCAATAGAGGAGTATCCAGTCACGTTTTTTGTCATATCTTTTTCACATATAATGAGATTAGATGTAAAAATAATTTTCAATTAACAAATTCAAAAGAATAGCATTAAAATTATAGTTATAGTCATTTGATACATTTTTGATTAGCTTTTTCGAAATTGTATACAATTCGATACCACTTTCATATTAAAATATACGTTTTCAAGTACATATTTCAAGACATTTCAAACACAAATATGACTAGGTTACTGAGTTGGACAATTCCTTTTTTTTAGTTTTGAAATTTTTCCTCATGTTTTGACTTAACTTGTGAAGTCTTGCTTAGAATAGAACAAATATGCACTGAATTCAGCGGCTCTTAATCATTACAAATATCAAATATAGTTCATTCAAAGATAAAGAATTGGAGCGAAAACTGTTTTTGTCGCCAAAATTCAACAAAAGGACCACTGTGTGGCACCAAGTGGCGGACACAGGGAGATTTAAATAAAGAACAAGTACAACGTGATGGGGATGCTATAAAAAATTGGTGGGCAAAAAAGGCCGTTTTTATGAAACATTTTTAAAGACACAATTTGTGTTTAAATTATTAAAAATAATAGTATTCATCTAACGTCGTAAAACTACTAGACAAGTCTACGATTTGGTTAAGTTTATCATTTTCTTTATAAACTGTCAAATTTTGTATGGGAAATGGTTCAAACAATTTGATTTAACTCATCTCAGGATTTTGCTGAGGAAAATTAACCAAACTTATCTGGTTAAACTTGTAGTACCTCTTGGCATAATGGTTAGTGCGTAAGATTCCTGGCCACTGCCACCTAAAAACAGAAATGTTTTTTTCCGAGGTACTGCCTCTTGCGAGGGACTGACAAAAAACTTCCAAGAGTATACCTGTCATGAATAAGTGCTTCCCATCTAGCCGTTCGGACTCGGCAAAAAATTGTAGGTCCCCTCCATTCCTGCCATCAACACGCACACAGGAATGGTTGAGAGTTCTTAGTCACTAGGCCCTGGTTCTCCATGAGCTGTTGCGCCACTCAATTAATTTATTTATTTAATTTATTTTTTTATCTGGTTAAACTTATCCAAACGTCATTGTGACATTTAGAATAAGGCATGTTCCGAAATATGATACACATTTATTTGATACACATCATATAATATAACGGCAAACATGAATTTTGTGGTACAATTTACGTCTTAAAAAGCCGAAGGCACATACATTTTATATCGTTGTAAAGTTTTTTTTGAACAGAGTTGCAGACTATAAAAAATTTATTAAATAATTGCACCACAATAACTAAGAAACAATAAAAGAAAATTGTATTATAAGTGCGAGCGAGAGCTAGAACGAGACCGAATATTTATTTGTCCTAACCTAAATGCGACATTTCAATTTTTTCCACCCACCAACCAACCAATTTTCCTCCACTGACTGGAATAATTATTGGAATGTAAATGTGATGCAGAAAATAATAATAAGTTACTCATATAGTAATAAGTAGTTCAGTTTTTCTCCACGCTAAAGACTGCTTTTAAACAATGGGCTCATTCTAGCGATTTTTTACTTAAATTTGGCGATATTGTTTTTTTTATATAAACAAATTATATGAAAACACTTTTCTCCCCCTTTACATATCCTTAAGGGATTCCACCATTTGGCATCACTTTTTATTCATCAAATATGCTTGGGCCTGAACACACGGCCTGATTTCTGCTGGCAGAAAACAGACAGTTTTAAGGAGAGGGAGGGAATAAAATACAGCACATTTCACTTCCCCCTCCTTCAATATATGTTTTCTGCTGGCAGAAATCTTTCAGAGTGTGCAGGCTCATTGGTTTTGACATTTCAAACAACCGCAATAATTTTCACTTTAATGTAATACAGTTATGTATTGTTCCCAAAATTTCCATTTATGTAAGCAAAACAAAATAACTGTAAAAAGCAGCAAGAAAACAAATTTCAAAATAATCTTACTGTGAGACTGTGACCTTATGTGACAAATTCAATTTCATCACTACTGTTCTTAAAACATAAATCTATTCTGATTGCAATTATGAGAAAATTGTAAACTTAAATTATACTGCTATGAAGCTTCTTCTTGAGCCACTTTTTGTTTGGGGCTACACAATTTTTAAATTGGGCTATCGAACTATTCTATGACATGGCAACCCTGATCCCGAGCGCACCCCGTAAAAGTAAAACTGACATTTTGTGAAGTATTAATGTATAAAATAGAGAGAGTTAATTCATTATACTTATAAGTGGAATATAGCTCACTTCTTCTTTTGACTGTTTGGAAAGCTACTATCTACTTTTTTTGACATTAACTTCCGAGAGCTTCTGAATTTTAGACGGTGTTCACATTGGACTGAAAAACTGGATTTTTTTTTGGCGTTTTAGTATTTACATCTTTCTTTACTGAAGAAGTGGGAGCGAGATTTGAATACTAAAACGTCAAAAAAATCCAGTTTTTCACTCCAATGTGAACACCGTCTTAAAATTCTTCCTTTAGGCTAGTCTTACATTTTTGTTCGTTCCGAGACATCGATTTTGAGTTGGTTCGGGGGAGGTTCTCCATTTAAAGTAACTTCAAAATCTGAACATACCTTATATGTAAAATGAATTTTTGACATTCTACGTTCGTTCATGCAAACTTTTGCAGAGACTTATCATTTGACGGTGCTCACATTGACGTTGTTCACATTGGACAGACTCTTCCGACTTTTTTTGACGTCTCTGTGCTTTATCTCACTCCTAGTTTGGTGAGAAAGGGATGACCGAGTCAGGCAGTTAATTTTTAAGTTTTTTGAAAATGTATGGATTTTTTTGACGTTTTCTTTTGTGACATCTGCTTTCTCTCTCTGTACTTATTCCTTGACAAATTAAAATGAAAACAAAATTACCTAATCCATCAATGATTTTTGTTTTCTTTCAACGACTTCTCAACGTTAAAGTAAGTCTTTTGTGTTCACAATAATTTGTGTGTGAACAAAACAAGTTGGATGAACGTCCAAATAAATCGGAGTAGACAGTCCAATGTGAACACCGTCTTTAACACAATTTTTAAACTAATACTATGCTCCCACCAGGGGGTTGAAATCTCAATGAAATCTAGTAACGATACGAACTCTTCTTTAGGAACAGACCCATTTTTAGCTTCACCATAGAAAGGTGAAAAGCTTTTTGATACAAATTACGATCTCTCACTCCAACGCCAATCAAGCAAAAAGAGAGAGTATGATATTGTATTGAGGGAAACACTAACACATAAGCACACAATGGTAGTTGTTTATGTTTACATGAGACGAAATCTTGGTTTTGGCGGTGTGAACACCAATTTGAAATCTCCAAAGTTTTCAGCTGAAATTTCGGATTTCATTTTGGTGGGAACATAGTATAACAATAAGACGTTGCATGAATACCCTTAAAAAAATGTGGGGGAGATGAGGGCAAAAATAATCACAGGTCAAAAGTTTTAAAAATTAAACTTTGTAAAAGACAGTTCATGCCTTTATTTTTTTTTTTGTTGGATTTATAGAAATTAGCAATGGAATAAAAAATTGTTTGTACCTATGCAAATATTCTCGCATCTCAAAAATAATTGAGGTGAAATGCAAAGTAATAATTGTTTGCATGATTGGTTTATAGTTTCTTGCAAAAAAAAACACTGCTGTCATGTAATGTCATGCAAGACAAAGGACCGGCAATTGTTTTACATGCGAGAAACAGTGTGGTAAATAAAATATTTATTTTTAGATGGTCAGTTTACACTTCCACAAAATAAAATATATTCACCTTAAGGCATTATTTGCATGCAAATGGTTTTTGCAACCAAAAATAATTATTTTCCATTTTTAGGCCTATAATCTATAAATTAAGGTAAACTAATGACTCAATCGGTGTTTTAGGCCAAGGTAAACATTTTTTGTCTTGAATATTATACAATTTGGTCACAGAATAGATAGAAAATTGTTTTGAAAATATTGTTTTTTTTTTTCGCTTGGGAACTGTAAACTAAAAAATATTTTTTCCTAAAACTCTTTCTGTGACTCTGTCCCATGAGGTTCACTATGGCATACATTTATGTCTGCAACCTGCCTTGAAATTCTGTATATCGTTCTAATTTCAGGAGGGCAAAACAAACTCTTGAGATTGTTGTGTATTTTTGGTTATAGTTTTTAAAATAGTAAAATTTGTATATCTTCGATCATCACCTTTTCAAACCTCCTGCAACCCAAAAGCCATAAACGTTTGCCCTTTTGAAAACTGAAAACACAATGTCTTGAACTCATAAGGAATTTTATGTCAAAACCGTAATTCCTATAACTATGCAAAAAATGCAAATTATGTAACATTGAGCGGATATTTTGTTTTTCTGTTACTATTTTTCTCCGCTAGGTGGTCTTACCAATACTATATTCAGGATATTTCTTTTGTTGTACTCAGGTGTCAAATTATTGTATTTTCTTTTCGTAAAGGAAAGTGCTTACGCAGTTGACATAATCAACAGGCACACGACGAACGACAACGCCTTAAGTCGTGTTTAGTATTAACTAAAAACTATAGCTTTTACTTTTCTCGATCTCTAAACATGTGTGTTTTGGGTTTGAATGAAAAGGCCAAATAAGGCAGGCGTGTTGTTTCCAATGCATTGCCCTTTTGTCCACCGTCATTTCTTCAAATTCACTGCAATTGGCCCCGGCAGCCTACTGGGGACATTCATTGCACACACCGATCAATTCACCCTCGAAAAAGAGAAAGAAAACAGTAATTTCCACGAATTTTGCCAAACCACTAATTAATGCAGTGTCGTGCTGACCCTTGGAAGCCAACTGATCCAACCTCTTTTGACAGAAGTTCACACTGTTGCACCATGCACCACAACACACTGTATATCCCCAAGTATATACATTTTGGCGTGGCTAAAAGTTGCTGTCGCAAACACCTGGGCTAGGCCAAAACTCCACAAACAGAATGGTTAATTTGTTGCACAAAGTATGCAATGCAGTCAATGGAATCATAATGCGGAAGTCTTCCACACATACCTAATGTGGGAATCGATGAAATTGAAACTTTTCGATGTGACTTCGGCATAAAAATACAGTTCATTGGGCACACAAGTCAAAAAAAAAAAATAAATGAATGACCCAATTTCTTTTGGAATGGGAAATCAGTCCAGAAAATTTGATTGAACGGAATTTAAATGAAACCCAACCAAAGTCTGAAAGTGATTTTGAAAAAGAACAACAAAACCGGACCATCATCGGCACAGGAGGTCCTTCTACTGAGAACAAGTTCGCGAAAAGATAAATCAATGTGCACAAGTCAGAGATTCCAAAAATTAATTGAAGATCCGAGTGGTGCTGGAGATAGTGCGGTCCGTCCCTTCGCTTTGGGGCACTTTGGGATTAAGCTGAGCAATTAGTGACGCTTGTAATAATCACTGATACAAGTTGATACATTTTTTTTCTCTCTTTTAAGTTTGGCATTGCCTTGGCTCTTATGCTGCATCAAGCCCACCCAATGTCGTAGAAGATAACATCTCCTTTGGGATTGTGATATATTTTGGAGTTTTTTCATTGAGCTTTCAACTTTTGTGAAAGTGACAGTAATTGCATATGCAAGTCGGCTTTAATTACAATTTATTTATTGAATATATTTTTATTTTTTTTTCTTTCCAGAAAAACTTCTTTTCCATATACATAAATAAAGTTGATTTTAAGCCACTTTTTAAACTATGAACTTGTATGTCATGAGATTTAAAGATTTTGAAGATTATAATTAAGGCTGACTCAGGGATAAAAATATTTTGAAAACAAATAAAGATAAGAGAATTAAAGTTGTTAACCTACACTAAAGGCATGGTTCGGTAGGTAACACATCATCAGAATGACCTTTGAATTTTTAGCGCAATTTTAAATTGAAATTCAGAAACATTTCCACCAATCATTTTTTTTTTTTTTTGACAGTTCTTATGTGTGATTTTTGATTTCAGACGTTCAATTTAGCAGACACCAATGATTTATGTGTAAATCAATTTTCCCAGTTTTCTTTCAAGAGATACTGTTTTTTTGGGTTGGAAAAAATACACTTTTTTAGCAACGAGTCCTCAAGTTTTCTACTGAAGGTCAAACCTATAAGATCTAAAAAAAAAAAAATCCAATTTTTCTTTTGCGATAAAACTATTAAGGAATATTTTAGCTGAAACTAATAGGAATGCGAACCAATTTTTGAAAATATGGAAAATAGGCAAAATGGTTTCCCAATGATCTCAAGCACGGAACCATTTATTGCATAAAAATAATAAATTGCATTTAAAAGAATGACTTTTTGGCTTCAAAATGTTCAAGCTACATTTTTGATCTTGTTTTTTTTCAAAAATACAGGCTTTATAAAATAACTTACAACTACCAAATGGATTCCCAATTTCTTAGAAACAGGACAGGAGAACATTATATAGAACCTACATCTATCATTTCTAAGGTAATAATTATTAATAATCTGTTTGTGGCTGATTTTTGAACTTCGTGCCCTTGTTTTTCAAATATTTGCTTTTCGAAATTGTCAAATATTCTTTTTTTAATTGTGTTAAAAAAAAAATTTGCCACACGACCTGGAACTTTCTTTTAATAACACAAAAGAATGCTAGCACAAAAACCAACAAATTTTTAAGAATTAAAACATTATAAAGGTTTTTTTTTTATTAAAATTTCATATTTTTAAATATTTAAAAAAAAATTTAGTAAATCCACAAAATGACTTTTCTTCGAAAACTGACAATTTCTGAGCGAATTTTGTTTCCTTGGAATAATTTATTCCCACGGGATTTTGTTTCCCTTTTGTGATTTAAATTTAATATTTAAATTAGCTATAAGAACTTTGTTTCGAGTTTGAGGTGACAAAAAAAGGCATCCTAATTCTTAATTGAATATAATTTACTGTATGGACAAGAAAAATTTAAACTGTTGGAGCGGTTTTTTTAAAAAATATTTTTTAAATATAAAACCCCTAAAATATTTTTAAGAAAGCCTTTTGGTATGCAAATTGTATTTATTTATTTATCTTAAAATAAAATTTGTCAACCCGTTTTTGAAATATCGAATTTTCAAAAAAAAAAAAACTTAATCTGTTTTTAAAAAATTATTTTTTTTTTTTAATTTTGATATGCAATATTTTTTAATCTTACAAGAAATTTGTATACAAAAAAATTAATCAAAACTATTTAGCCGATAGTAAGAAAATTTAAAATTAAACCTAACGGAGAGGTAGGTACTATTAATATTTGCTATCTGTAAATTTTTATATTTTATAGTAGTAGATCAAACTAATTTTAGCCTACAGCAAAAGTTTTATCAAAATCGTGGGAGCCGTTTTCAAGAACAACATTTTTTTCTGTTTTTTAACATTTGTATGGAAGGTACCGTTATTTTTTCATAAAAGAAAATATTTTACTTAAAATACTTTAGAAAGTGTTAAACAAACTTTAAATTCGGAGCTTATTAAAATCGTGTAGTTTTCAAAATACTTGATTTTCAAAAAAAAAATTGAAACATTTTTTAAAAATCCAAAAAATATTTATTTTTTATATTTAATTTAAGTACACAAAAATATTGATAGTTTTTGGAAGCCTTTGTGTAAAAAAAATTATTGAAATCAGTCCGTTTTGAAGAAAATCCAAAATTTTTTTTAAGAAAAGTTGTCGAGCCGTTCTTGAGAAAAATACAATTATGTAAAATTGCTAAAAAAAATGTATGGTATCTTTTTTTTTTGGTTCTAAAAAAATTAAAAAAAAAAAACGTGTGGACATAATCACCAAAAATTACTTTGTTCCAAGTTTGAAGAAAATCAATTGGGCCGTTTAGGCTGTAGACAAATAGAAGGATACACAGACAGTCAGACGGATAGATAGACAGAATTGTGCCACCCACTTTTTTGGCGTTCTCTATCATCGTAATGTCATGCTTGCTTCTTATCTCAAATTTTTGTTTGCACGAATCGAAAACTTGCCTTATAGTACCTACTAGTATATCGCAAGTAAAAATGGCTGTTAAAGTACACGTAAACACAACAACAAATATCAGCATTTGACACAAATTTGGATATATGCGCAGAACTGAGCAAAAGTCAAAACTAATGATGTTGCCATTATTACCCCTGTTCCTTAGTTAGTTTGAAACAGTTTCAAACAAACAGATTTATTTGTTTTAAGTGCGTTTCAGTAAAATATTTCTTTTTGGAACGGGTGGTTTGCACTAAATAATAAAATAAAAATAAGAATTAAAAGCGCCTTAAATTGTCAAGAGAAACTTGTTTTTATTTACTAGGCTAAGATTCTGCCAAACTTGGAATTAATATTTCTTTTTTTCATTTTGATTTTAGATCATAATCAGAGCTCAATTCATGAGCTCGGAATTGAAGTTGATTCGAAGTTATATTCGGTACTTTTATTTTGCAAGTGATATGACCTCACAAGCACCCATACATTTGTCATTCTTCTCCACTTATCCTTACTGATGTCAAATTTTGTGTAAAATTATTATTTCGTTGACAGAAATGACATTGAACCGCATTTAACATTAATAAAGAATCATCAGGTTAATTCTTGACATTTTTATGAAAACCTAAATAATCTTATGCATTCTCCTTCGACCTTTTCATTTGACCCACTGACAAGTCTAATTGAAAAATCAAATGATAAATCGTTGGTCATTTCTGAGATTACATGCATACAACCATCGCATCGGCCATCACCGCTCGACCGCGGTCGCTGATGGTTAACATAAAAAGACTCTTTTACGTCAATCAGTCTTTTTATATTCTGTTGGTTGTATCCGTGTCCACTCCAAAAGCCAGAGAACAAGGACTGGTGAGTATTTATAATGAATTTCTTGTAAATCATTGATTCATGAATAAGAGACTTGCTGCTATTTTTTTTTTCTCTGCGCAAAAATTAAATTTTGCTTAAGCAGGTGAAAGTACACAAAACATGTGCGTTTATACTCAAGGATGCATAAATTAAATTCACACAGCACCAAAAGGAACACATTACTCGGGATATCATCAATTCTTTTGCGGTATGAGGAAGACTTTTGGAAGATACTCACCGTGGTGCATATATGCAAGGTACACAGCAGAAGCCCGATGACAAATGATCAGACAATACTTATAGCTAGATACTGATGCTGCCGCCATCGCCACCGCCACTGCTGCGCGCCAGCAATGGAATGTGAAAATTTACAATTTAAAGTTAAAATTTATTGATATGTACCTGAAACGGCACCACCTACCTACAGACCTCCATTTTGGCGTGGATGCTATGATGCGATGATGGTCACTATTGCTAGCCGGGCCAAACAAGATGGCTTAAGGGGGTCACAAAACATGCACACGTTGCTGATATGGGGTCCAAGAACGACCGACCACCACTGCTCGGCTGGCGTCCATCGGTGCTGACGGGCCAATTGATATTATTGATTGAACGCTTTGGTGATGTGGACTGTTTTTTGGTCAGCTTCAACTGCCTCGTCTTGGAAAGGTACATTTACATTTTGAATTAAGTGCAATCTTGTAAGAGCTATGTATTCAAAAAAGCTGTCTTACTTTTGAACTGGATGCGATTGCAATTGAAAATGAGTACACGACGTCAAAATATACAAATGCGCTGGCTGGCCACACCCTCCCTCACTCTCTGCAGTCTATTTAGGTACCTTTCGGAACGGTTTATCGTTCTAGCTGCTTTGTTCCACTTTAAATCAAGAATAAATGAGCTTACAAGACACTGGCACTTTGCTATAGTTATAGATATCTCCTACTTTGATTCGAAGAG
This sequence comes from Dasysyrphus albostriatus, assembly GCA_946251815.1. Taxonomy (NCBI): domain Eukaryota; kingdom Metazoa; phylum Arthropoda; class Insecta; order Diptera; family Syrphidae; genus Dasysyrphus; species Dasysyrphus albostriatus. Next base: position 127,532,806 of record OX276336.1, on the reverse strand, counting down.
TTATTGCAACATCAAAGGAAACAAGAGTGACCTTCATGTCAATTCGAACATGGAGCATATAGAACAAGCCATACAACACGATCCTAATATGGATTTCAATTTAGCCAGGCAAACATTATTCGAGGAGTGGTTTGTGCGATATTGTGAGATTGTGTCGAAGTTTGTTTTTTGACCTGTGATTAGTCAATTTGAATGAGTTATGTATATCACCATCAGTTAAATTGCTGATTTTCAACTTAAAATGTGGTTCCTCACTGGCAGGAATTAGGAGTTATTTAAAAGCCTAAGCTTTACTTCAAATGAACTATGTGCATGCTTATAATGGACTTGTGAAAAAAGATTTTTCTAATTAACAGGCCCTTAGTCCGGTCAGTTAACCGAATCCCATATGGTTTTTGGCGAGGACCTTTTTTTTATTATTGGAATTAATTAATTAATTTCTTACTCACTTAGGATAAAATTTAGCTTCGCAGTTATTTTTGCAATCCTGTAGCTTAGACACCATCTGTAGTCCAGTCAAAAACCGAAATTCCTGCATTTTTAATGGGAAGGGGAAGAATTTTGAGCTTGGGAGTCATAAGTCGTGTCTTATTATCTTCAATTGAGTTCCAGATCTGGATTTGGATTAATTTTTAACACGTAATACAAAAACAAAATATTGGGAAGTTTTCACAATTGTTTTTTAAGTACGTGTTAAAAGTTTATCTGCATCCAGATCCCGATGATAATAAAACACACATATTTTTGTTATCTGTTTGCTTGAACGCCATTTTCAAAAATGCTGCCCAATCTTTAAAGTGAAGTGTAAGATTAGGAACGCACTTGCGATTTTCGCTCGCAGCAACTAAGAAAAGTGATCGCAGCTTAGTAGGATTTCTTGGTGTCATGTGCGTTCATTGTTATTGAAACTCGTATGTTCTATTTTTTGTGACTGAATAATCGCGCGAAAAAAAATGGCAAGTGTGTTCTTAGCCTTAAGTAGATGCACCTTTGGATAAAATTTCAGTGTTACCACTTTTTGATAACATAATTTTTGTATGTCAACGAGTAAAACATCTACCTATTTTTATAATTTTTAATATTTTTAACATGAAAAAAGTTGTGGCCTATAATGAAATAAATCGTAACGTTCGTTAATGTAAAGGTCTATTCAAACCCTATCGATATATCGAATCAAAATTTTTTTCATGGTCTTAATCAGAAAATATTCCATCTAAAGTGATTTTACTGATTTGTTGACCCCAACTATCTACCTAAATGTCTTTGGGTTACGACAACTCAAAAAACAAAGCTTGCAAAAGGCAGAAAAATCCAAAAATTGGTAGAGATTTTCTGAAGCTTTCCAAAACTGAAAACTAGAACCGCCTACGATGTCTGGTTCTCGAAAAATACACATCCAGAGTGATATTATATTATTTGCAATTTGCCCGAAAATATAAAGCTTTGCAAATACTCGTAACGGGTGATTTTTTAAGAGGTTTAGAACTTTAAAAAAAAAACACAAAAAATTCGAAAAAATTAATGAAATATTTATTTGAATCGATAGTTTGAACCTTGCAATTTAATGTTTAAAGATAATTTCATGCAAATGTTGACCGCGGCTGCATCTCAGGTAGCCCATCCGCTGAGTCCAATTTTGGCATACTCTTTCACACATATCGGCCGGTATCTCACGAATGAATGCATGGATGTTGGCTTCCAGTGCGTCAATCGAAGCGGGCTTGTCCCTATAGACATTAGCCTTGACATACCCCCACAAAAAATAATCTAATGGTGTCAAATCGCACGATCTAGGCGGCCAATTGACCGGCCCGAAACGTGAAATTAACTGTTCACCAAACTCGCCTCGCAATTGCGCCATTGTTTCGCGTGCTGTGTGGCATGTGGCACCGTCTTGTTGAAACCACATATCATGCAAGTCAAGAACTTCCATTTCGGGCATCGGGCAAAAAAAAGTTTGTTATCATCGCTCGGTAGCGTTCACCATTGACAGTAACGCTGCGATTCGCATCATCTTTGAAGAAATATGGCCCAATAATGCCGCCGGCCCATAAACCGCACCAAACAGTGGCTTTTTCGGGATGCATTGGTAGCTGTTGCAATGCTTCTGGCTGATCTTTACTCCAAATGCGGCAATTATGCTTATTTACGTACCCATTCAACCAAAAATGAGCCTCATCGCTGAACACAATTTTTCGATAAAAAAGCGGATCCTCGGCCAGCTTTCCAAGAGCCCATTCACCAAAAATTTGGCGTTGTGGTAGGTCGGCTGGCTTTAGTTCTTGCACCAGCTGTATCTTAAAAGGCCTTACGCCCAAATCCTTCCGCAAAATTTTCCACGTAGTGCTGTAACAAAGGCCTAACTGCTGGGAACGGCGCCGAATCGACATTTCGCGGTCTTCTGTCACACTAGCTGATACGGCCGCAATATTTTCTTCACTACGCACAGTACGTAAACGTGTTGGTGGTTTAATGTCCAACAAAGTAAATTTTGTGCGAAATTTGGTCACAATCTTCCGAATAGACTGCTCAGAAGGTCGAGAATGCCGACCATAAAATGGAAGCAGCGCGCGATGAACATTTCGAACCGAGCACGAATTTTGATAGTAAAATTCAATAATTTTCAAGCGTTGTTCATTTTTAAGACGATCCATGGTTAAATTGCAAACCAAACTGAAGCTGTTTGACAGTGACACAAGGTACTAAACACACGTCAGCTGTCAAAACCAGTGTTGCCAAAACCAAACCAGCTAAAAAATCACCCGTTAGTTCCGGTTTTTGAATTTTACATTCTCTATTCAAAAGCTATCCGTTTCTGAAAATCAAAAGCTTTTGCGACATTTTTTAGGGTTTCCATTGGATGTCTGATTTCTGGTTTTTCCAACAAAAATATTTTTTTTAAATACAAAAAAAAAGAAGAAATCCCACCTTTTGATCATCAAAAAAATGTTTCCGAATAGAGGCAATATTGTTACTTTAATCGAAAGTGCGTCTACTCAACACCTACAAAAAAAGTATGTTCCTAACAATTGGAATCACTGAAATTTACCTGTAGATTCATCTACTCAAAACCTATTTTTTTTAATACATCAATCATAATTTTGAGCGTGGAAATTATCCAATTAATTTACGAGTTTTTTTATTTGAACATTTTCCACAGATGGCGGATTCCATGGATGGATGGTTTTGAAATTGTTGTTCAAGTGATAGGATTACTGTGATGATTCCCAAGCTAAACTTCATTCTCAGGGTGTAAAAAATGAATTCCAATCATACGAAAAGGTACCCGCCTGCAAGCATACAGCATTTTGGTTTCCTGACTGAACTATTATATAGAAATATTCAAGCTTTCAAAATTGTTGCGGTCTTCAGTTCTGAAAAGGAAATTTATACACCTTTCCCAAAAATGTAAAAATTTAGCCACAAAATACAAAGCTCACACAAAGTAAATTTCTAGAAATTCCAGACTTCTGCCTAAAGAGAATAACTATCTGCAGCAAATTCATGGCATGTCGATGGGCAATCCACTGTCGCCAACAATTGCAGATTTGGTTCTGGATTATTTACTCGATGAAACATTTTCAAAAGAAGAATAAACTCGCCTTCTTTCTAAGAACGTGGACGACATATTTGCAGTTGTGAAGTAATACTTAATAGTCTTAACGGATTTCACAACAAAATCCAGTTTACTATTGAAATGGAAAACAATAACGCAATAGCATTTTTAGACATCAAGTTCCATCGTCACAACAACCAACTTCTAAGTGGCACCAAAAATCCACAGCATCTGGAAAACTTGTGAATTTTCGGTCCCATCAACCAAAACCCATTATAGTGAACATGGCTTCAATGGTATACAAATTCTTCAAACGGAAAGACTCGCTTCAAAACGGTACACCCTGGAAACCCTTCCAATTTTAAACAATAAAATTGCTATGAATAGAAAACAAGGCACCCAGAATACATCAACCGTGTATTGCTCTCTCGCTTCCTCCATAAACTCAAGATGACAATACTAATCGACTTAGCTTCCACGAAAGAGGTGCTTTATTCAAATGTTCAAAAATATTTTTAGTACAATACAAATACAAATACAATTTTGGTTAAGTTAATTTAATCCACAGATTGGGCGCCATTTTAAAAAATAGCATCTAAGAGACTTAATAAAAAAATGACTCTCAAGCTAAATTAGCAAGAGTGTAAGGAATGAATTTAAATGGTTAAAAAATGACCCCACCAAATAGCATATGGGATTTGACAGACTATCTCCTAAATAAAGATTATTAAAAAAATAAAAATAGTGGAATGAATCTTCTTCATGTTTCAGAGCCACCGCTTTTCAAATAAATACAAGAAAAATAATTATTATTTCATATTTTTTAGTTGCTTATAACTTTTCCTAAATAATTCAAGTTGTCATAAACCTGCCAACAATGTAAAAAAAAAAAAAAACACAACTTAACCATTAGAAAACTTTCTAATCCTTTTAGAAACTAAATCAATAGAAAAAAAAACTAAACAAAATAACTAAAAATAAATCAAATCTTGTCAATCGCCTTTGCTCAGAAACCTTTATTATGCAAATTCATAATAAACTAATTTAAATGGTAAAAAAAAAACATCACTCAAAACTTTACCCACCGCCATTATATTAGTACGTATGTAGGTAAAAATCCTGATATACTAAACGCATTTGATGTGCGTTTGATGCAAAATATACGCATATGCGCACCTGACAAATCGAAAGTAATTTAGTTTCCATCAATTAATTTATTCACAAAACATGCGTAAATGTTTTCTCTATTAGGCCAACGAGACAATCTTGCAATATCCGACACTTCAACACGTTTGCCTAATTGCACTGTTTATCGCCGCATCTTGATTGCGCACACACGCATCATACATATATAATATCGCCATAGTTGCCGTAAGCGTTTAACACACTTTCAAGGAGTTATTCTTCCTCTTTTGCCTCTACAACAAAATAATCACACCAACAGACAGGATAAAAATTGCCCGCAATAATGAACTCGATAAAATGCATAAATTATTTGGTGAATTTGCCGCAAAAGCATGCCAGTAGGTCATAATGCAAATGATCGATTATGTAAATGTCATCGAAGCGCACATTTTTCATCATCCTCTGAAGAAGGGAAATTTCCCCACTTTACTTCTCACTAGAGTGGACGGATTATAAAAACAAAAACACCAAGTGCTGCCCATCTCTATCAGCATGTCAATTAGCTCTGACAGGTGATGAATAGATCCGTACACATCGATCGGTCGCTTCTTGTGATCTTGCAATTATGCCGCCCATGATAATGGCCACAGTTATCTCCTCCTCCCTCTGAAGTCGTCATTTAGTCTCTCTTACAAAGTCCCATTTCCAGTTCTAGTCACCTGTGCGCACTGACAACAACCAAGAAGAGCAACGACTATAAGACGAAGACGACGATGACGACGACACAGATGATCAGACAAGGTGTCAATCAAGTCAAAACGGTCCATCGATTATGGCAATGGAACTTTAATGATCCTGTCTGCGCGCGAAGTCAAGCAAATGACTTTCGTTTTTCTGCTCCAGCAGAATTGTCTCGTTTAATCAGGGTGATCATCGCAGATAGATATCGCATCAATCGATCGGCAATAGCGATAGACGCATACAAGCCATCAATCTGTTGCATCTCTCCCCCACCTCTGCAAATGAGCTTACGAAGCAGCAGCCAGCAGCAGTTTCACCCAATGCTCCATTGATGAAAATCGAAAGTTTGAACAACACTTTCCTATACTTCATGATGATGGCGAAGTCTTCATCCGTCAGACAAGAAGAATGACAAGCAAGCGGTAACCGCTCGCACAGGCCGACAATGAAAGTCAAACAATCTGGTGCATCAATTAAAAGTATGTCAACATGAAGAGATAATCAGAATATAACGCATGCACAATAGGCATCTCTGTCTTACGTGCGTTTTTAAGGCACCGTAGCCATGCAACGCCGCCGCCGCGCCGCGCCGTAACGCCGCCACTACAACTGCCGCTGTACACTTAGATGATTGATGGTCGACTGACAAAGTTGACTGACTCTAAAGGTGAATCCAGACGCCATCGGTCGGCCCATATTTGGCCGAGATAATGATGCAAAAAAAACACACAAACAAAAAACAAAAAACACATTTCAATCAAAACATCTTTCTCGGTTTCGAAGATCACTGCCTATCATGATTGGGAATCTCTTTGGCGGGAACGCGCAGCGTTGTCTATATGCAGAGCTCTGGGAATGTCAATAGTTTTTTGCCACTTTCTCAGGTTGTTTTTTTTTTATGTTTTTAATAAGTGGTACGCATTATAATATTGCAAGTTACTACAGCTTAGTCGTGAAAGGGAAAACATTTTGATGAATAGGTTGAACTTTCTTGTGGTCTCGCTGTATAGTGCGACTCTGTTCGCAATATGACTTATTCTTAGAAGATCAATAGGACAGATTTTTATAATGGCTGCGGCTGCGGTATGGTGAGAGAAAATGAAATTTCCATAGAAAAACTTCGACATAAAATTTACAACTTTGAGCTTTTCAGCCATTATTTTGAAATATAATCAATTGTTTGACAAAGTTTTAACTTTTCCACACAAAATGTATTCTTAATTTATTTTCATTTGTGGTTGCATAAAGTGAACAGTGTTCATACATATTTTGTTTCACGTGAGATTAGTAGGTATAAAAGGCCCTATGTGGTTAGTTAGGGCTTTTTAAAATTTCAGTGCATATAATTTGTAGTTAGGGCTTTTAGAAATAGACATTTTCTGTCTAATTTGAAGACCTAGTGTCAAGGAATATATACGAATAAATCAGAGACAATTCCTTAGCTCCAAACTTGCAATGAACCCAAAATCGGAAATTTTGTAGATAGGGCCTTTACGAGATTATGGGCAGCATGGGTGTCAATTGTTTCTTACACGCATCTGTCAGAATTAGCTGTGTTTACTAACGCGAAATTTCTTGCAAATTTTCACAAATTCTAAAAAAATTTCACAAATTCCTGCTTGTTTACTCAAAAAAGTTGCATCGAGAGAGAGCAAATAATTTCCCCACCGATAGAAAGCTTGCGAATGACTGCTACACAAATCTCCGTGTACACGAAGTGTTACAAGTACTGTCAAAAATCGTGGTGGTCAGTTTCTGTCACAGCGTTGCCACTAATCGGAAATTTTTTCTAACTAGGTTTTTAAAACAAAAATGCAGTATATTAGATTTTCCTACAGAAAATTCCAATTTTTACTTTTATTTAGAAAATAGAAGAAAAAAAGAAATTAAAAATAGCGTATTATAATTAATTACGCTGTCACAATTGTTATCAAAGCAAGCCAATAGCCGGAAGCCGTAAGAAAAGAATTGAAAAATTAGTGGACTGCATTTTGATGAATGATAATTTTCTTTTCCAAAAAACTAAAAGTGCAGTACACTCGATTTAAAAGCAGTAAATTTGTTTTACGATAAAAAGTGCATTAGATCTATTGAAATTATGGCAAGGTGGCAACGCCCTTTATACACGAAAATGACGTTTCTTACAAAAAGTAGTGTAGTTTATGGTTCAATACGTTTGTTAACTTTTTTTTTAAATTTCCCCAACTCTGATAGAGTTTTCCCCAATTTTCAAAATTTAGCAGGTTTTACACATTTTTTTGGAAAAAGATACCAAACAAACCTATTATCTGTAAGGTTATATTCACGAGTTAGCTCACTAGATTTTGTGTGGTAAATCAAACTTAACTAAAGATCTTATTGAGCTGTGAGTTGTGATAATCAATAAGCCAGTTGTTTACTATACTTATGGTGACCATCCGTCCCGGGTCTCCCGGGACTGTCCCGAATTATTTGTCCGGCTCTCGCTCCCAGAAATATGGTCACCGTAACTATACTGTAATGTTCATGGAAGGGCAAAACATATTAATTCAATTATTTACTGCAGTATGGTTTTTAACAATCGACCATCGACCTTCTCATTCAATTTTCCAATTGACTGACCGCAGAAATTTAGCTCAATCATCTCTATAGCAGGAAAATACTTATATACACTCAAAAAAAAGGCCAACTTGAAAATCGAAAGTGCTTCTAAATAAAAGTGAAATGACTGTCGCTGTTGCGTATATGCACTTTTGTCCATTCTCTGACGAATAGGCTGAGTTACCGAAACTACAGCCATCATCGAGAGTCCATACGCTGTGCTGCTTGCTACACCGACAAAGCTGATCATTTCAAATAACTTAAATAGTTAAATGCTAATGGATTCTGAATCGGATATGATCTTTGTGTGCCGGAGACATTTGCAGTGGTTTTGTGTTTGTTTTTGGCTTTTGGCTCACAGGTGGTCATCACCTATCACCCAATGATAATGTAATGCGCCACCTTATTTGGTCAAAATCAGATGAAAATTACAGTGTGTGGTCTGTCGGTATGGACCTTCTGACTTCGCAGTGCAGTTCATACATACACAACATACATATATCAGAGCATATATAGTAATTTGAACGCTGAAAGCTCAAACGTTCAACGAAGAAATGAATTAAATTTCTATGGCTACTTATGGACACGAACCAATGTCAAATTATATACAATATAGAAAACTATAAGAAAAAAATAGTTTTATTCGATAAAATATAATGGTGATCGGAAGCGCGGAACAGCTTTGTGGCTGAAAGTGTTGATGGCCAGGGGACAATATAATAATCAATCGATATGATGTGCCGGCAGCATAAAGGCAATTACGTTATAGAAAAAATGCCATAAGAGGTTACGTATTGTTTTATACGAAGTATTTTTTGTTGGCTTTTTTTTGGAGGAAACCAATTTCCAAAAGTGTGTGTATGATAATTTTCGATGTCCAAATGAAGATTCCGCATACAATATTAAAACGCAATTAAATTTCACAAAAACAGTTGAAGGAAATAAGAAATTAAGCTTTTGAGGAAGAATAATTTTGTTCGAAAGGTCGAAATCTTTTTTTTCATGACTTAAATGTTTATATTAAAAAGAAATAATTTAAAAGTTTAGTACATGACTGAGAAGATTCAACAAATTTATCCAGGTTTTAAGGAAATACATCGAAATAACCGAAAAATATGATAATTTCCTTAAATAATTTCGTTAAGTGCATTTTTGACCAAAAACGAAAAATACAGTATTGATATAATTTATTGCCTTATTATAAAGTTAATTCGAAACCGTAAGAACCGTTTCTTAAAAAGTTTGAAGAAACAATTGCTGTTAAACAGCTTCTAAAATAATTGGATGAGCAAGACAAAAAATCATATTTCTCTTCTAGGGAATCATATAATAAAATCAGTTCATCCATTTATGCTCTATATCGATGTACCGTATTAGACGCACAAACGCACAGACGCAAAGATATACAGATGCACCGATTGATGAATATCATGGTGAAACTTTGTAGACTTCTTTATCATCGTTAAATTTTATTCGATTAAAACCTCGAATTTTGTTTCAGAGAAAAACAAAACTAATTCCTTTGACTTTAAAGGCACGCGTCCATTTGAGAGTAAAGGTGGAACTATAATTGTCGAAAATACACTGAAGCAAATGTCAAAAACCAATAAAAAGTTGCCTTCCGTACTGTACTCTCTTTTTTTTCTCTTTTTGGCATTCCTATTTCACCAAATTTCAGTTTAACTTCCGTAAGAAAAATTGAACGAAACTTAAAAAAACCCTCCACACCGCAATTGTAGCCACGCCATATGATCTCCGCGTATTCGCTTGTTTTCTTCCGACCACTGAAGTTTGCCTCCAAGCACTATATTAAAAATACTGCGAGTAGCCTGCTTGCAGCTCTCAAGAGCCAACTCGTAAGTGGACACTGTCGTGAATTGACTTTTTAAGGTACGTATCTCCATGTCCATTTGAAAGACAAAAAAATGCTGCCAACAGCTCTCAGGAGCAAATCCGCAATTGAGGTTGAGAGTAGCTCGCGGAGAGTCGAATTTTACTCTAGACGTTTGAACCTTTTGAGAGTTGCTCTCAAGTGGACACATATTATGATCATTATCGTAGATGAACTTGCAATATTCCAACACAGTTCGTATTTTCCGAATAGCTGGCAATGGTAAATGTTCCAAAACAGTGAATATTTAGGGAAACAATTCAATTCAAAGACAAATATGACTCATATTTGAAGCTTTGTAGAGAACTTCTGACAAATCATTTAACGATGGATATAAAAATTTACAACTGTGCTTTCAGTTTGCTGTTGAATAGCAAATAAATGTAATACACTCATTAAATGGTATATACCGCCGGAACCGGGTTACTGGATTCCAGAAATCTAAGTAAGTAGTGTTACTAAAATACGCTATCACCTACTTCTGGTATGGTTTCCTTAGTTTTGTATCCTTTTTGAATGGTGCAGGGAAACAATTCCACGGGCATCTGCTCCACATGGTTGTTTATTCCATCATAAGTGGGAACCTGTGCAATTTATTCTCACCAAGAGAGTTAATTTATTGCACTTTTAAGTGAGAAATATCTCCACCTGGAGAGTGGAGTTTTTGCCCACTTGATATGAAAATCAACTTCACTTCTTTTTCTTTGATTTTTTCTTAGGCAGTATGTTTTTTTAAACATATAGTTTCTTTAAATCTAGATTAATGGAAAAGAAACTTTGCATACACCTAACCTCCCGCAAATCCTATAATGAGCCCAAGCAGGGGGGCAGCACACCCCCCAAAACATACCCCACTATTTTTTCGCCATAATGCTGGCGTATTTCTGTAAATAAACAATCACGCTTTCTATATTTATGAATCAATAATATCCCAAATTCTAAATCTTAGGTGGGAAAAAATTCCACAAAATTTCGGATGTGGTTCCCTCTCAAGGTGAGAATAAATTGCAATTCGAAATAGATTCCTACTTACGATGGAATAAACTCCCATGTAAAGCAGATACCCGTGGAATTATTTCCCTGCACCTTTTTGAATATAGTCGGTACAATGGACATCACTAGATGTCAAACGGCAAAATTTATGATTATATGATATGATTTTGATTGAAAGTTTACCCATGGCTTAACCCATTATTTTTGTTTTTTTTTTACTTTTTTAAGAATATATTTCACTTTTACTACTTCTAACCGAAAACCTGCATAAGAAATATAACTATCAAGTGGAAGTGGCTATGAAACTACTGTCCAAATTTTAACTGGTGATGAGAACTATCGATTGATTTGAACTATCGATAGTAAGCAACTGAAAGATTTTAACTATCGAACGAATTAATTCATTCATTCGTTCAGTTGAAATTAAGTAACAACAATATTTTTTTTTTTGGAAAATAAGATTTTTAAAAGTAAAATACCACCGAAGTTTCTTGGTTACTATTTAAAAGAAAATTGAAAACAATAAAAAAGTAAGTCACAAAGTATTGGATTATTTTAAGCCATAAAATGTCAAATTCTAACAATAAACAATTTCGAAAAAAATTCAGATTTTATTTTGCTCACAATTTTAGAGGTGTCACGTGACATTTCAAACAAAATACTCTGTGTGCGTCAAAGATAAAGATACTTGTCAAATTTCACAAAAGGATGGCTGTGATGTCGGTGGATTAAGATACCTTAAAAAAATTCGAAAACATAGAGATTTTGTTTATTGCTCCGTAAAGAGGCAATTTTAGGGTTTTTAGGTGAAACCTGCAACTCTGTGCACATAAAAGAATTTTCCTTCAAAGTATAAACTGTCAGATTATACCAAAAGATGGCTACGATTTCGATGGATTATAAAGACTAAAAAAAGGCCTAAAAACTAATTTTTGTTTGTATCCTCCCGAATAGACCAAATTTAAGGGCTTTCTGGTAATATTTGGAATAAATACTCAATATACGTCAAGTCAAAATTGCCTTCTATTTGTCAAGCCATAAACTCTCAAACTCCATTGTAGGATGGCTCTGATTTTGACTGATAGTAAAACCTCCAAAAGACATCCGAAAAAATGTGATTTTATTTATTGTTCTGGAAAAGGACAATTTTAGGGCTTTTGGGAGAAACTTTCAACAAAATAGGTACTCGTTCTACGTTGAAGTAGAGTTTGTTTTCTGTTTATCAAACCAAAAATTATCAAATTCCATCAAAGGATGGCTGCGATGTTAATGGAATAGAAAACCTCCAAAAAATTTTAAAATAAATGATATTATATTAATTGCTCCGGCAAGAACAATTTTAGGTATTTTCGGTGACATTTGGACCAAAATGCTTTTTGGATTTCCAAGCAGAATCTATGATCATTCAATCAAATTATGCCCACGATATCGATGAATTATAAAACTTCACAAAATCTTATGTCTCACTCAAATATCAAAAATTAAAGTAACAATATTATTCCAAATTTTCAATGCAAAACATATAAAAAAATTAGTAGGGTTAACAAACTGAAACTACGAGTATGTGAAATGAATGAAAATAGTTAAAGAAAGAACTAACTAAAAAGAACAACACGAAAAAAGTAATACAAAATCGTTCACCGTTTGGTCAAGCTACCGGTTAAAAAAGTAATTGAACGAAAAGCCAATGAACGATTCTACAATAAGAACTACTTATAGTATTAATCGAGTGAAAAAGTATATAATAAAATCATTCAAAGTTAATATCGAGTAAAAAAGTAATTGAACGAAAATTGCATTACTGAATGAATGAGTGACTAGGTACCATCGAATAAATGAATATTTAGCTACTATCGAATAATTCGATAGTTTTTATTCGATAGTTCCCATCACTAATTTTAACAGACATCTTTCGATATTAAAATCTCAAGGTGCATATTCATTTGAAAGAAAAAAAATGCAAGCAACTCGCGAGAGTAAAACTCCCAGCAGTCACAGTCACTAGCTCACAGAGGGATAGACAGCTTTTTGAGAATAATTATTGAGATTTCTAAAGAAATTACTGTCAAATGGAAATGCACCTTCAAATTTTTAGCTAACCGGGAGTAACTTTCGAGAATTTATGGTAGCTAAAGTACACTAAAAGGGACACGCACATTTGACAATCAAAAAAGACTGCGAGCAACTCTCAAGCTGTTCTCGAGAGTAAAACTCATGAAATAAGCTCACGGAGGGGTAGACAGTTATTTGAGAGTCATTCTGGAGAATTTTGTAGTGAAAGTACTCTCAAATAGAAACGCGTCTTTGGGTTAAGTAAAAAGTTGGTTATTCTTTTGGACACTTTATTGATCCAATCTTTTTAAACGAAATTCGATCAGACCGAGAAGAAATAAGTAAAAAAGAATATGGTATGTCATGAGAACATTTTTTTTTTTGTAAAATGTGTAAAGTTCTTCTTGTGAGTCACTTTCTGATGAGGTTGTTGGTAAGACTTCAATACTTGAAAAGTTATAAGTACAAATACATTGATTGTAAAGATGGGATAGAAAATTTTTCGTTCGCATGTAGTAAATAATTACTTGAAGCACTTTTAGCGACTATCGAATTTTTCACTAATTGTAGCTTAAAAGACAATACAAATTTTCCAAAGATAACTTGAGTTAAATTCTAGAACCAACTCATCTCAAATTTAAAAACTAGCCCCAAGTGGTCTAAAAACTCTTTAAATAAGACTCAAATTCCGACCAATCTTTGATGTTTTAAATGATGTAGCTGTAAAATTTTATAGTTTACACAGTAATGAACAACAATCATCAAAATGCTTCGAAAACTATATTGTAAATATCTGTTAGTAGTAAAGAGTCGGCTTATTTTAAAACCTGAATATAGATGCACACAAATATAGGTAAAAACATTTAATGGTAATGCTGCCCCAATCACTGTGGTGTGGTGTGGACCGCATGCATGTACCATCTGCATGCCATGTAAATAGAAACAATTAACCGTCAATTCTCAGCCGCCTCCTGGGGATAGTGTTGTTGTTCTTCTAACATTTGTGTGTTAGAATAATGGATTCCGGTACTCTGCAAAAATCAACACGGTATTGCTTATTGTTATTGTCACAATGCACACACGGGGTTAGAGAGTATACACAAGTATATCCCTGGCCTTAGGCTACTATGCGCGTGATGACTACTATATAGGCGGTGATACGGATGGGCTATTATTGCCACTGAAACATTGCTCCAAGCGTGGCCTTAAGTCGATGTGAGGAATTCGCATTAGCACAGCTGCATTTGGCCACTAATGGTGGAGCATTTACAAGAAACCAACAAAAATAAGAAAACAATATTGGAGGTGGCTTTAGTAGGTATACACGATGGGGTACGATTCGTGGCATCACAAACTGCAAGTACAAATATTGAATTTTCTATCAAGTCACGCGGTGATGGTGACGCGCGGTGAGGTAGTGACTTCTGCAGTCACAGTCACAGAGTCCGCGTCCGTCTTTATACCATATCACAAGTCCATCTCGCGAAAGTTTACTTAGGGTAATTTCCTATCCTCTATCCAAGGAAACATTCCCAGTGCAGCGTATCAGTAGAAATTATTTTTTGACTGTGACTGTGACTGTGTTGTGTTTTTTTTTTTTTGTTGTTGTTGAAACAGTTGATACTACGAGAGAACAACAAAACTAATTGGCTGCCGTTTATTGGCTATCTTTCCACACATCCTGACCAAGAGTTCAAGAGATGATGACATTAGAAGTCGCAATTGTTGTTGTCGTCGTGTTGTCTCTTCTCAAATGAAATGACTTCATAAGAGCGTATGAGGGACATTGCCCTCCTATTCAGAGTTGCCATCGTGTAAGTTCAATCTGATTTACATTGAAAAAGAAAGCTTCCGATGTTTGTATATTTTGTAGTCAAATGAAAAATTAAAAAAGAATTACAAATAGGTTATGTGTCCCTTATGACACTATGTATAATTCCATAGATAGTTTTTTTTTACAATTTCTCATATACTACTTAATGGTATAAATAAAAAATGGTCTATCTATACCAAAAATATGTCGGATAGGTATTGGGAACTTTATGCACAAGTTGAATGATTTCACGAGTCAAGTTACTTGAAAAGCACACAGAAACGTAGCAGAATATTCTTTTTTAATTTATTATTAGATTGGTATAAACACGTCTAAAAAAAACAAGGGTGATCTATTTTACAAAGCTGGATATAATTTTGAAATTTTATTTGATACAATGGAATGGATTCAATGTACAATGTGATTGCATTCAAAAAAAATTCAAAATTACTGCAGTGGTATCTTTCCAATTTTTTAAATCTCTTATAGAAAAGTCTACGAAATTACAGTTGTTAAAAGGGCAACTCTGGCTACAAAATTATGTGTGATCGTGCTTTACTGAATAATGTCTTCCTTTCATGTCTAACAATGTGTGTAAGGAATGCCAAAAATGTCGTCCTCAATTTTGAGAAGCCTTAAAATTTTCATAGTCACGATTTATTTGTTAGGGTTGGAAAAAACCTCAAAAGTCTTAATGCACATGCGCACTCCCAACCTAATTGGTACAAGACTTAAGAGTTGTAATTCACCCAAGGACATTCGTTACTGCTGATCATGTGCATGCAACCAATTCGAAAGATTATACCAAGGAGTTTCAAAGATATGTTTGTATAATTCAATTTTCATTAATGGTATATAAAATTTATTAGCCGACTGCATAATGTTGGGGCAGTTCATATACTCACCTCATATAATGTATGTATGCATGTCGATCCCAGGAAGCTTAAGATTTTATTTCATATACATTTAAGTTGGCATACCTACTATTTGTATGTGTTATAGAGAGATCGTGGGTAGTCATTGTTAACTGCAAATTAATGCTTTCGACACGGAAATCAACATTTTTTGCTTCAACTATGCAAATTATAAGTTATAGTGCAACTCCTTTTTTAGAAGAAAGACAAAGCAAAACAAATCAAAAAAACATCACGCGTGTCCTGTGGGCTTTAAAAATATAGAAGCAGTGAAAAACTATCTACACAACAGGTGTAATCTACGCCTGGCAATCGATTAATTGAATATTGTTTTCAATTTGAGAAAACTCATAAGAAAATGGGAGTTTTATACTAGTATATATTTTGCGGGAGTTTTCTATTTGGAAACGTTTAACCATACTTCAATCTGAGTGTGCAACAACACCCATTTAGTCCATCAGGCTTATTGAAGATAAACACTTAACAGTGGGGTTGTTTATGAGCCAATATATAGCACAGGTGAAAAAAAATTAAAGAAAAACACTACATTAAAGTGTATTCGCTTTGGGGTGTCTGAATGGTATAAACAATTTTTCGGATACATTTTGAATATGTTTTCATGTCCAAGCAGCAATATTCGAAATGAATGATCTACAAAAGACATTGGGTATTCTAAAAAAAAATTTGGTGGTGCAACAGCTCTTGGAGAACCAGGGTCAAGAGACTTACAATTCTTAACCATTTCTGTGTGCATATTGGCAAGAATGGAGGGAACCTACAATTTTTTGCGAGTCCGAACGCCTTGTTGAAAACACTTTTTATGATAAGTATACTCTTGGAGGATTTACCAGTTCCTTGCAAGTGGTAGTAACTCGGAAAAAACATTTTTGTTTTCAGGTGGAAGTGGCTGGAAATTGAACCCAAACCTTAGGCATGACAGTCCAATGCACAAACCATTAGGCTAAGAGGTACTACCAGTAGATATTCTATTTCTTCGATATTAATATCTGGCTAATATAATTTACTTACATATAAATAACGAGTGCCTATATATTGGCGCCGTCCTGTTGGAACCACATGTTCTCCAAGTCCATATCACCCAATTGGGGCCAAAAATAATCGGTTATCATTGAACGGTAGCGATCCCCATTCACAGTAACGTGCTGGTCTTGATCATCACGAAAGAAGTACGTCCCAATGACGCCGCCGGCCTTATGGACCACACCAAACCGTAATTTTTTCGGGATGCAGTGATGATTCATGGAGTACGTGTGGATTGCTGCCTGACCAGTACCGCATATTTTGTTTACTGACGAAGCCATTCAGCCAGAAATGAGCCTCATCGCTGAAGATGATTTTTCGATGAAAATCCGAATCATTTTCAAGTTGTTGCTCAGCCCAATTCACGACCATACGACGCTTCTGGTGCTCCAGCCGCTTCAATTCTTGCGTCAATTTAATCTTGTAAGGATGTATGACCCAGATCTTTTTGCAAATTCGCCACAACGACGTCACAGAGATGCCCAACGCTTGAGAAGGACGTGTGAGAGACACATTTGGGCTTTCTGCACTTCTTTGTCTCACTGGTACGGGAACATTTTGTACTGATCCTGTGGATTCAAATTTTTCCACTAGACGCTCAATTGTTGATCTGCTAGGACGATTATGACGACCATAAATTGGACGTAGCGCTCTTAACGTTGAGGCCACTCAACGAATTTCGGTAGTAAATTTTAATAATTTCGGCTCGTTGTTGGCTCGTTAATCTTTCCATCATGAAATGGCAAACCTTACTGAAGAGAAATATCAAAAGAGTGGCAAGAAATATGGCATCATTTGCTGTCCCTGTCACTCTACTTTTGTAGCGTCCCGTTTGAAAAAACCCTTTATAACACCTATTTTTATTATTCAATGCTTCAGAATTCAATCTGAGTACCACAATGAGCAATAAAAAGGAAAAATTAGAAAATGCTCAAATGTTGACAAAATAGAATAAAACTTTATGTAACTGGTATAAAAAAAATTACATAAAATTAGATTATTTTTTAGTATCAAACAGCACTGTTTGAGGAGTAGTAGTAATATGCTTGGCATCATAGTAAATAAATCGTTGTTACTACACAAACTGAATGGTATAAACCAAAACCAATTACTTATGACACAAATTATCACAGGAAAAATACTTGTTTACATTAATATTTCATATTCATAATTCAGTGCATTATTTTTTATATTCCACTGTTTGGTATCTGGTATAAACTAGTCTAATAAACTTTTTTAAACATTATCAGTGATTTGGGAATGAACATGTGATGTGTATGTTGGGATAAGATTGAATGTCATCAGTGTCAGTTAAACCCTTTTAAAGATTTGGTTTATAAAGAATACCAGTCGAAAGGTGAGAAAAATTATGTAGCGTTTTTGAAAATATAAATAAAAATCATCTTAACAATCATTCGTCAGCATGAAAATGTACGAAAGTGCTATTTTGGGAGTAGTGCTAAATTTGTTGATTCGTATATGAATTGTAATGCCTCTAGAATTTGACTGGTATAAAAAATGCCTACTTATTTAACAAAATATTGAATAAAATTCGAATTTATTCAAATTCTTATAAGTGCAATATTTAATGAATTGAAGCATAACACATATTTAAAGCTAGATTCGACTGATTGGTATAAACCAATTTTTACATTTTCTCCAGAGACATTGGTTTACAGTATTAATGGGAAGGAGTTTTTTTTTTCCACTGCATTATTTGTTTCCAATTTGCATATTCATCTACCCCACTGTACACTGTTAAAACAATGATAACAATAATTTATCTATTTTATGATTTAACGCCTGTAATTTATTTATCAACATAAGTGCCTTGTTCTTATTTTAGATACCTATAATCTGTTTGTTATTTACCTGGGAAATAAATATTACTTAAATACGGACCGTTCTCACGGCTGTCACGTTTTTTTTTTTTTTTTTCTTGACCACCACTTATCGTTCCTTTGAACAGATACAGTTTGGCTTCAATTAGGCTTCAAATGGAAAATAAAAAAAAATATTTTATTTTGACCCACTGTGGGTCGCGCAACCACCATGATGTTGGGTACTTACTTACTGTACTGGACCGATTTAATGGCGGTAAAACAATCCAAATACGGATATGCTATAGCCCTCAATGCAGAAAGTGTAGAAAATTTAATTTGAATTTCTTGTCTATTTATCTCGTTATCGGGTGTTGATGGAGGGAAATGAATTATTAATTAGATTATTTTTATAGCTGAACAAGGATGAAGGTTCGAATAAAAACCTACTTTTGCGGTATCTTTGACGTTGTTCGCTCGTCTTATAAGGAATGTGATTGAATTGTATTATACCTATGCGTCCAATCCAGAAAGGTGATGAAAGTGAATTTGGAATTTGTATATCGCTGCAGACTCACTGTCTGTCTGAAAGACGCCTGTACAATTTTTTAAAGTTGTGAGGTACTAGAAATGTTCATCTTAAAATAGAATTAATTAAAATTTGTTTTTTTTTTGCATTGGAATTGAAGCATGTCGCACTTGATAATTAGTTTTTACTGCAATTTAAATTTGAAAACATTTTAATAAGCTTTATTTTCAATATCAAGGGTATTCATGCAACGATTTAAGCTTTTCGATGTAATAATTTTTTTAGTGTATACTATGCACGTTTTATGAACACCCTTTTGAAATGGCTTGCGTAAACATCAAAAACTAATCCGTTGTTTATTTATCGTCAAATAAAAAGATACTTTCGTCCAAATTTGATTACAGTTTTTTTTATTTTTATTTTAATTGTGTCTTTCCTCGGCCATTTTGATTAAAATGTTTCCCGTTTTGATATTTTAATATTTTTGTTTTTGATTCTTTTTCATTAAAAATAAGTTTAAAAGCTTACCATTTTTATTTGCGATATAAATTCATGTAGGACCATTTACAATTTGTTGGAAAAAAATTCTCATACAAACAGTTCGTTAACGATGAAGTAAACTTTCCGACGATTTAAAATGTTTACAACAGTTTTCCGACGTTACATAAATACCCTTATTATTTCTTTTTGAATTATTTTGAGGTAAAATAAAAGTATTTATCATTATTTCAACTTTTGTTTTGAAAATATTTCTTTGTATTTCTATTTTAATCTTAAATAATAATACAAAAATTGAATAGACTCTTAAAACAAAAGAGCTGAAATCAGAACTTGGAATAAGACATTTCTACGGTTTTTCCATTACGTGATTTCTTTTAGTAAATTTAATAAGTCTTCAGGGACTTTTTAAGCTTATAATAACAATTCTTCTATTTGAAATTCATCAAAAAAAAAAACTTAAGTGTTTATTTGCCAATTACAAAAAAATAAACCTTCTCATAAGACTCACACAAGCCATTAACCCTTCTTGATCAAACTGATGACCTCTCCTCATGCTACCCACATATTTGCCTAAAGGCTAACACTATATTAGGTACTTCACTATACACACACCTTCAAAATCGATCGATTCTCCTGTGAAATAATAAAATTAGCTTACGGACACCTCTGATAGGATCTATCGTAGTTTGGGGTAACGAGTTCAACTCTTTGTCATTGCAATAGAGTGAAGATATCTTGAGATCTCTGGATATTGCCAATCACCATCAGCAGCATGCTCTACCACGATTACCATACCTTTTAACCAGATGCATAAACTAAACGAAGGTTATAAAGACTCGCTGAGCTTGTGCCTTGTAGTAAATCTATTCCAGAAAGTTTTGTGTAGTTTTAGTTATACCTACATGTAGTGAGATTTCTAAGCTATTCGTGACGGATCACAGTTTAGTGGTGTATTTTTTGTTTTCATTGTAATTGTGCATGTACAATGTACAATACATTGTATGTGTATACAGACATATATGTATTAAATTCCCTTAAGCGGTTCTTCTGTGCTATACCTATGTTAATTCTATTTTAGTTATGTTTCATAGGATTACGCTTCAGCGTTTCTCATGGCCCAATGTGACTCTTAAAGCCACTCCTTTAATGCACTATATTAGGTGCCAGGTTGTCGCCGTAAGCTTGAACCAGTACAGCTTGAGAGGTTTGTGGTTTGAACGTGATGAGAAGATATTTAGGTGTCAACACAGAATTATTCTTTCATGTTGGACTTGAGGCAGTTTGGGGTATATGTATTGTATGGGCAAATGCTCATACTATAATAATTTTTGTATTATTATTTGTTAGGTCTGTCTTTCACGCTATCAGCCATGGAAAAAGGTTATGAAGTCGATGTTATATCAACCGATTTTAGTAAGGCCTTTGATAAAATCTCCCATAAGCTAATACTTTTCAAATTGTCCTCTCTCGGCTTCGAACCTTCTTTGTTAAAATGGATCTCCTCTTACCTAGATAATCGTTATTATAGCGTTCGTTTTAGAACCGCCACCTCTTGCTCTTTCCTAGCTACCTCCGGTGTTCCCCAAGGCAGCCACCTTGGCCCTCTTTTGTTCATTCTTGCTATTAACGATATTGAAAAGGTCATCAAACACTCTTGTATTTCACTGTACGCTGATGATACCAAGTTTTTCAAGATTATTTCGTCGACACATGACTCGTCCCTTATTCAACAGGACCTTGACAGTTTTTCAATTTGGTGTCTTAAAAATTGCTCGGAGCTCAACGTGGGCAAATGCCCAATCTCCTCCCCGTCCTTACCTCCTTCATGATCAACCCATACCCACCGTTGAATTTATTCGTGATCTTGGCATAATACTTGACCCGGAACTTAATTTTCTCTCCCATGTAGATGATATCATTCTCAAGGCAAATTCAGCCCTCGGCTTCGTCAAAAGATGGTCAAAGGAATTCCTTAACCCTTATGTGACTCGATCCCTATACATATCATTCGTTTGTCCACTCCTCGAATACGCTTCTCAAGTTTGGTCAACTTATACACATTTCCAGAATCGAGAGCGTCCAGCGTCGCTTCCTTCGCTTTGCTCTTCGAGGCCTTGAATGGACCAATCCCCTGATCCTACCTCCCTATCTAGACCGCCTTAAACTAATCAACTTGAATTCTTTGAAAGAACGTAGAGAAATATCAGACATTCTCTTCGTTCATCGATTATTTTCTGGTTCCGTTGACTGCAATTCACTCTACAACTCTATCTCCTTTAACATTAACCCTCGTTCTTTAAATCCTCGTCTTTTTTATCTTCCAACCCACAAGACCTCTTATGGCTCAAACGAACCTATCTCTCGAATGCTGCGAAATGTTAATCTGAACATGAACTCCTTTGACTCTCACCTTAATACTTCATCCCTAAAACTCCGTCATCTGAATCGCCCTCCCCCTCACTAACGTTAGCTTAAGTTCTTAGTTTTAAGTTAGATTAAGAATCAGCTTGTATTAAGCCGAATAAATGGGGGTTTTGCCCCCACCAAAATTAAAAAATTATTTTTTCGATTGCTTTAAATTTTAACGAATTTTAATCAAAACCGTAAGAGTCGTTTTCGAGCAAAAAAAAAAAGATCATTGTACTATGGCCATCTTTGATATACACCACAATCACTCCTGCAAGCCAGTCTTGTACTTTTTTGTATTCTGCGGCGAATGTATGATGCAACCAGTTTAGAATTTAAAGACTACAGCAGCTGATGAAAGCCAAAGACAACATAAATTATATAAAACCTTAAGAATAGTTAAGGGCTTGCCCTTGCATTTTTTAAACTTTGATTTTATTTTCTATTACGCCCTTTGGTATCTTTTAAAGTTCACTTAAGATACAGCTTACAAAAAATAAAACAAAACAAAAAAAACTTATAAAAACACCACAAAGGAAAATGTATTTATTTTTTTTTTTTTTTTTTTTTTTTGAAAAGAGAAAAAGTCCTATCCAATAGATTACCTCGTGCCGATATCGGCTTGCAACGCATTAACAGACTTCAAATGCTTTTAAAGATTTGCATACGATCATCAGCTCTAGCAACGCTATATACGTACACCATAAAGACAGATAGACAGAGTGTGTCTTCGCTCAATAAATCTATCTCTAGTTTGCAGTTTCGGTAATGGTCGATCGTCGATGTAGAGTTTCACTTTTCAAATCTTCGTCTTCATCGTCATCCTCGTCGTTGTTGTCGTCTTCCTCTTCATATACCTACTACAGGTAAAGTCTTTGTTGTTCCTATACTTGGATGAGATGTGTATTCCCTTATCGTGATGGCCACTGTAAAACAGTGCACTCTTGCTTCAAAATGTAGCATGATCATCAGCGTCAATCAACTGGCCATGCTAATGCTGCTGGTCGATGTTTTGCTCCATCTGTCAATCTTGAATTGGAAGAGTGTTAGTTCCTTTTTTATTTTTAAGCTTTTAGCATTTGGAGGAAGAGATGTTAAGCGCATAAATCACGCTCAAGTACTTGGGGGTCAAGTTTCACTTTTTTATGTTATTCAATACGAGTACAATGGAGAGTCTTAGAAAGAAATATTTGTGGTGCGTCCGCATTGTGTATTAAGTCAAAGGCTATTTTTTTTTTTTTTTTTTGTAATAGGTAATTGCATGAAAACAAACGACCACTTACTTTAAGGAGCTATTTTATCAATTGAATGTCACATTTTTCTTTAGATCTGTTTAAATTTTAATTAATTTATAGCATCTAGCAAAAAATGCATGACACTTTGCCTCGGAACCCAAAAGATCTCTTGATATAACGTAAAAAATATTTGATACAAACTTCCTCAAGGTTTAATTTTTTGTCTACTTTGTTCTTAGATTTTACAACCATAAAATTTCTTGTTAACAAAATAAAACCAAAAAGGAACTTAATAAAATATAAACAAGCTATACTTAGATAGACCTTTGTCAAAAAATAAGCCTTAAATACCTTCAGCCCAAGCCAGACCATTTATATTATTTCAATATTTCTTTAAGTTTTTCATATCCTTTTTTTTTTTGTTATGTTTGTTGTTAACATAAATTCATTTATAATTCCTCACCTTGGACACGTCCAAAAGAGCACTTTTCCAGAAAGGTTAAAGGACACAAACTAATGATGTTAGTATAAAAGAATGCCGATAAAACTTCCGCATGCTATACAAAAGCCCAATGCTTGAGCGGCTGTGCATCTTTTCAGTGTTTACATTTCGAATTACTAAAGTGGCGATTATCGAAGATATTGATGTGCGGATGAGTGCACATCTCCGGTGCCCGCCGCGCACCGCTGCAGTTGCCTGCAAAAACTCAAAATCAAAATAAAAAAAAATAAAAACGTACCAACTTTGGGATTAAAGAAGATGAGCAGCAGATGAGAAATACATTTACTTTGACCTTATGTCTTGCACGGTTAATCCTCACGAGATAAACGCACACGAAGAGTCTCGTCTTGAAGACCATCAAAGACTGGAAAATAAATAAATATAAAAAAAAAAAAATAACCGAACTCCCAAGACCAAATCGATAGAAAGACGACTCCGGCTCCAACTACGACTCCAACGAACGGCCACAACGAAACGATATGCGATGCGACGATGATGATGGCCAATGAAGCTGAAAGAAGAGTCATTGCAATAGATAGGAATTTTACATTTAAGCGTGTGGCGAATTAATATTCAACATGATCTGAGGAGCAGAACAGGTTGTCCTCATAATCAACTTTAATGATGATCTTTACTACCTCACCCACTATCAAGTGATGTTAATGTTTCCTGCTGCATAGGTACACACAGCCAGGCGGGAAGGAAGTTCATGTTGACTATGTTTCGTTTTAATTGTTTGGTCACGGTGTGTTGTTAGAATTCTTCAAGGCATCATAAATGGAATCAGAGAATTCTTGAACTATTAGATTTTTGAGCTTCGTGAGAAAAATCGACGAGGACAAATTTTGCTAACTATATGAGAGAAAAACTATCTGCATAATGCGGATTCATATTCAGTTATGGTGCCGTGACAAAAAGCTTATAGCTCAAACTTAAATGCGTACTTTTGATGATTTCAAATAGTGACATATGTGAGGCCATTAACACGAAGCTATGTAGACAAAGAAATGGTTATTCTGTTTTGGTAATACATAAAACCTAAGAAGTACTTGTTTTAAAAATCTTTGTTAGTTTTTATAAGGAAAGAAACGATTCCTTCCAAAAACCAGGAATTTGATCTTTAACTGACTTCAGAGCAAAATTCGTAGATACTCGATCCTCACAGTACAGTACACATATTACATTTTTTTATTTCTGATAATTCCAATTTGGAAAACCTCAGGAATACCTTCTGTTTGTGTACTGTGGATACTCCTATAGCTTTCAAAAATATACACGAAAAGACATATTATGATGACATCGCAGCACACAGTGGAGGATCCAGGGGGAGGGTCATGGGGGTCATGACCCCCCCACCCCAGAGGTCTATAGAAACACGAGCAATCTTTATTCGTTTATTCAAAAACTTAGAGGATAGAGGGAAACCTTTTGGGTAATTTCATATTTTTTAGTAGGTAATCTATATTTTTAACCAAAAAATATCAGGTTACTTTGCTTTGAAGGCCACACTAAACTGTCTACTCCATACAACTCAAAATTGTGTACACTCTTTTAGACAGTGTTCAGATTGGATTGACTGCTACAACCTAATGTAGACGCAATAGACTCACTTTGACGTCGAGAAGTCGAAAAAACAAAACACAAATCTGAGCTCGTTAAGGGATTAGTTAATTTTTTGTTGTAGTCCAAATTTATATTTTATTTATTAAAATTTAATACAAATGAAATAACTACAATCATTGAGAAAACAGTTGTCACAAAAGAAAACGTTGCTGGCAATCCCCTTCAGAATACAGAGACGGCAAAAAAAGGACTTACAACAATCTAAAAACCTTCTTATATAATATAAGCTGCCTCACAGTCACCATCTGAATCTGTCGAAGTTTGACAAATAGGCTATTGAATACATCTTTTATAAAGGAACAATAACGTGCAAGGGTTTTCATCATTAAATGTTTGTTTAGCCCATACCTAAGCTTGTATATGAATCACAGTCACACTGGCCACTTTTCAATTTGTTTGGCATAACTTGGAAACCAAGCCGAGCTTGACAATTTAGCTCTTAAAACTTTTTGTTCACAATTAAATTTTTTATCGAAATGAATGTTTTGAAAAATTTTATAAGAAAATTTAAGAAGGAAACATTAGCAAGGACCAACATAAGAAAATCGAAAAATCTAAGATTTTTTAATTTTGTTCGAAAATGGGCCCTATTTTTTTTTGTACCAAGATATGCAAAGAGGCATACTTAAACATAATATAGTGACATGCTCAAAAACTAGTTTTTATTTAAAATTGACAGAGATATAGTCATTCAAACTTAGCCATTTCTAATTTTTATTTCCTGTTTTTGTCTTAAGCCACGTTTTTTGGCAGCACATGACAGGCTTTTATTAAATAATAGAGCGATGATGTCCTCTAGAGAACAAGTTTTTCTGTCCATGGGCCTCTTAATCGTTTTGATCGGACAAGAACACGCTTCACAAATCACAATCCTTTTCTTGAAATCACCATTTCACTCCGGAACACACTTTTTAATCAGTCCAGTCGTTCAGCTTTGTAGGCCTGGAAGCGTTTAAAAACAGACGGAAACAAAACTGCAGACTAACTTACATTTTAAATACTCTAGATAATCATAATGTTTTATCAAAATCTTAATTTCTAGTATTTTTAATTGAATTTTGCAACGTAGTACCGAAAAAGAGGCTTTCGGATCAATTTTGGGAATAATTATAGCAAGAAACGGTAAAGTTTGAATGGGTATATCTCTCAATTTTGAAAAAAAAATTATTTTTTAATCATGCCATATTGAGATCTTGAGCCTCTACTTTATTTGTCCAAGCATATTTTGAGCTTATTCTTCCTCAAAAAAAAAGTTCTAAGCAATTAAAAAAAAAGAATTAATCTTTCTATTTTTTGGTTGGTTTTAGTTTTTTTATTTCCTGCTTAAAATTTTGTAAACCATCTATGGGAAATGTAACTTTAAACAGAGAGTTTTAAGAGTAAAAGTGTCAAATTCAGTTTAGTTTCCGAGCTATAGCAAAATATATTCAATAATAAAAAGACTTGCACGTAATTTTAATATATTCCCTTCATTTTCCTGCTTTTTGAAAAGCCTAACAAAAACAACATTTGCAATTTTTCGAAATAAAATGTACTCAGAAATCCATGGTTTTCATATGCGGTGGTTACAATGCAGAATACGTTGATAAATACGCTTTTTATGGTAGGAGTCCAATACAGTCTTAAGCTTCTTTCTGAACATGCTCTCTTCGACTGGAATGAAGCCATGATAAAACTGGACTTTTTCTAAGCATAATGTGTGAAGAAAATTCAAGCTTTTCCAAGGGGTTTCAGTTCGAATTGATGTTTGAATTGCATGACCCCCACCAAACTGAATTCCTGGATTTGTGCCTGGCAGCACAATTCCCAAATTAATGGTAATATATCATAAGAATTTTGACTTTTGTTCAATCAATTTTTCTTATCGTGTTTACGTGTATTTCTTCCTCACGTTCACAGCCATTTTTAAATTTCTGACAATTCCAACTTTGACAACCTCCAGAATATAATACCTTCTACATATTTATGCACTGTGACATCTCAGTTCCACTTCCAAATAGCAGGAAAGTATGCAAGAGTCCAGGTGATTAGAAGCTTAAGATTAAAGATAGTTAAAAAAATAGAGAAAAGGATCGGAAATAAAAGAGAGCCTTGTGGCACACCAGCATTTATTTTTCAAATCACAGATGGTTAATAAGATAGTCCTTATACAAAAACGACACTAAAAGAACACGTCTCCAAAAACGACAATTGGTGTGTGAATTAAACTGAGAGCTAAGCGTTCTCTCCGTTCTTCAAAATTCTCACCATTTTAGTAGTCGTACCACTGAAACTCAAAGTGTCGCTGCGAGAGCAGTATCGTTCTACTGGTGTTTCAGTCACGTCAGCCTCACACAAAGTATACACCAAATATATAGATATGGAACTTATCTAACTTATTTTATCCTTAGGAAGCTTTTTTCAAAATCAGCCCTGGTGATAGCGATTTCTCAACCCAAAACACTTGAATTATTAAAGTCATGAAATTTAGTTTCAGGTTACCTTATTTTTCTTGTTTATTTTTTATCAACTTGGTCTAATAATAATCGGTAATCTTTAAGAATATTAAGGAACATATAAAGAAGCATTATAAATTTTCAAAATATTTATACAAAATAGCAAAGGTAAATAATTATGTATGTTTTTTGTTAGAAATTCTTAATTAGCTGTTACAAGGAGCATTTCCACTCAGTACATTTGTCAAATTCAAAAGACTCATCAATGTAAAAAACAGGATCCGTTCAGCATTATAAAGTATCAAACTACAAAATGATACAAGTGGCTAAAATAATAAATAAAATAATTGATGAAACAAAATCTGTCATTTATATGTATGTACATATTTTATATTATGAGAACTCACCCAAAATAAATACAAGGATAAAAACAAAATTCTTTCCACAATCACAATAAACAATGAAAAACTTGTCAAAATACCTAACAGGGTTATAAGTGTTAGAACTTCCACCAAACGAACCGCAACTGCCATCTTTTTTTTTTTTAATTTAATTTTATTTTTGAAATACAAACTTGAAATTTTTCTCTAAATCCAAAGACATATAAATTTTGATTTAAGTATTTGAAGTTCCAAGTAAATTTTGTTAACAAGCTGACAGTCTATTAAGATGATTGATTAGCCAGTGGTTTATGTTTCTTCTATTCTGAACGTCTCTTGCTCTTATGAATGAGCAAAAAAACCAGGAACTTTTGTAAAAGTGCTTACCTATAATTAGCAAATAAGTAAATTTTTAATTAGAGAATAATTGTCTTACCATCCAACTACAAATTTCTTCAAATTTTCCGCAGATATAAAATTCTAGTCCATGTGCATGTTGAATTGAATGAACAATTAGCTAAAATGTCCTTGACAATATTATTTAATGTACATTATTAACAAAAATATTTTACAAACCAAAACTGTTGTTATTATGACCAATGGCCATAAAATTGACATTACTAATCGAAATGTAAACTTCATTGTATACCATGTGAGCAGGAGTAGAATAATTTGTGCAAACCATGTTGAGGCACCACCATCAGGAGACATTTGAAATATCGAAGTAAGCCATTTTGAAAATTCTTTTAACAATGGCAGATCCTTAAGAAAGATATGAAATTTTTTTAACTAAAAAGAAATAAGTTTTGTATCATAAAATACCGTAAAGTGTGGATCTTGAACGTTTTCGCTGTTTTCAAACATTTTTCAGATAAAAATAATAACACAATTTTTAAGCCCACTAACAATTTATACAAGATAGAAAAACTTTAAGAATTTGGACCGCGTTTATAAAAATATCTTCTTTTTTTTCGTTTTAAGGCTTTGACAGAAAATTTTGAATTGATCACAAAAGAATAAAAACAATAGATGTATAGCCTAGCCCTACTATAATATCTTCAAGTGGAAAACCTTACTTGTACTTTTTTTATCAAATGTTTGCCAAAATGTATACCTACGCTTAAATAAAATAACCATTAAGGCTCTCCCAAACCAACGCGAATGCGGAGCGACGACGAATTTTTGTTGTTGTTTAGCGTTGTGTATTTGTCATATTTTGTACTATTGTGAATGATTCGCTGCGAATTGCTCCCCATTCGCGTTGGTTTGGGAGAGCCTTTGTGCTTATGCTATACAAAATTTTTGATCTCATATCAAAATCGAATCGAATTTTTTAAGGAAAATCACATTAAATTTCTAACTCTCTCTCATGTATCTTTCCACGGCCCTAGCCAGGTCTGCTGAACTTACCCAAAAATATGTTAAGCATACCCAAAAAATTACTGAGATATTTTAAGATTTTCCAAGTTTTCATTTTGAGACAAAAGACAGTAGGAAAAGTGTTTGCGAAATAAATTTTTCGGTTAGGGTTATAATGTAGAATTTTTAAATTCAATGAATTAACAGGGAACGGGTCATTATTCTGTATTCCAAAATTCTGTAAGTCCAGAATTCTGTATTTCAAAATTCTGTAAACTCAAAATTCTGTAAGCGCCAACATTATGTTTCCAAAATTCTGTATTCTTCTGTAAATCTAAAATTCGGTTTTCTAAAATTCTAATACATATTTCTTCAATGCTAATTTAGACTTCCCTCCTTAGAAATATTTTTTAGTTCCAGTTCTACAAACGTGATTCAAATTTTGATCCGTGGTTAAGTAGTTTTTACTGAGCGATTTCCGAGGAATAACTGAGGTTCAAGTATGTTCTTGTAACCAATCGAATGCCTGAAGCGTCAATGGTTGAATTTCAGTTGATTCGCCTACGTCGGTGATCTAAAATTACTTAACCACGGATTAAATATTTGTACAACTGGCTCTTAGTTAGCTTATTGTGGGTAAATCGACAGAATCGTTGAATTTCAAACTCCTTTACTTTGCTTTTTATAGTTTTGCTGCAAAATAATGTATCTATCAACCAGTTTCAAAATGTGTTATGATTGGCTCGTTTCTTCTTATTTTGTTTATACTTATTTGATTAATAAAACAGATGGAGGAAGGGTTAAGTGACTTACTATACTTCCAACCATAATTGTGTGCATGGCAGGAATCGAAGCCAGGTAAGTCGAAATATGTGCTGAGTCCAAACAGGCCAAAGATAATTGGTACTTCTTTTGGCTCTTGAAGGATCTCACAATTTCTCGAATAAAAGCTCCTTGAAAAAAAAATTCATTTGTTAAGATGCCCACGTCCTTTGGCCAGTGACCCGTTTATGCAAAAGTGAATTAAGAAATGCCCGGAACTCTAGTAATCGAAGATATTATTTCATTTGGATGAATTGTTTCTTTGTAGAGCGTTTGTGTCTACATACTAGGAGAAGAACGCATTTTTTTTAATTATCAAAACAATTTCTGTATTCCAAAATTTGGTAAATGATTAAAGAAAAATTGTTCTGATAGTGAAAAAAAGTGCACACTTTTCTTCATTATCAAAACAATTTTTCATTTATCATTTACAGAATTTTGAAATACAGAATTTTGAAATCCAGAATTTTGGAATACAGAATTTTAGATTAACAGAATTTTGAAATACAGAATTTTGGAAACTGAATTTTGGCACTTACATAATTTTGGATTTATAGAATCTTAAAATGCAGAATTTTGGAAAACAGAATTTAGTAATCCGAATTTTGACACATACAGAATTATTACCCCAACCCAAATTAACAATAACAAATGTTTGGAGATCTTGTAATCAAAAGAATTATTTCAGTTGGATGAATGGTTTGTTTTGTAGGGGAAGTTAAAGTTGAGACGTTTGTATTGTGAGAAAAAAGTATTTTAAAAAGAATTTTTAGCATTACGTGGAAACTAGAGAAAGTGGCACTTTTTTTTTCATTGTCAAAACAATTCTTGTATAACAAAATTTTGTAAATGGCAAAAGAAATTTACAGTAATTTTGAAATCTATAATTTTGGAAAACAGAATTATGTATTTACAGAATTTAAGAAACTTACAGCCAATTTCTTCACATAAGTACTAAGTCGCCCTAGTACCCAGTCCAGCTAGACCAGGTACTACCTCTGGTACTCGGTCCTAAAAAAAAGTTAGTACCTGAGCATTTCTTCAC
Organism: Dasysyrphus albostriatus; assembly: GCA_946251815.1. Taxonomy (NCBI): domain Eukaryota; kingdom Metazoa; phylum Arthropoda; class Insecta; order Diptera; family Syrphidae; genus Dasysyrphus; species Dasysyrphus albostriatus. Next base: position 127,501,443 of record OX276336.1, on the reverse strand, counting down.
ATGAATAAAGCCGGACCTAAATTCACAAAGCGGTACTAGGAACATAATACGTCTAAAACTGGTCTAATTTTGTTTCTGACACTATTTTGGCATTTCAAATATTATTTTCATATTTATTTAAATTTTATATAGTGATTTCTTATAAATTTTATTTGTGTAGTTTTCATATTCGCGTCCATTTTTATTTTAAACTACCTTCTTCATATCTTTTACTTTGATGTATGCAATCTATTGAGCTATCTGTTTTTTGTCTATCGGAATTTATAATTAAATTTGTGTAGAATCGTATTTTGTTGCAATAAAATTAATTTGTAGTGATAATGAAGAAACGTGAGATGAAAAACGTTAGAGACACAGACGATGCCAAAAAGTCAAGAAGTGCCAACTGGAACCAAATAGATACCGATTTGTTGTGCAACCTCGTACGCGAAATCGGAGTCAAATCGGTGTTAAATTGCCGAACAAATGGCACAACAAACGAAATAAAGAGGGCAGATTGGATATCAATTTCTGAGCATTTTAATTCGCATCCTTCAGTGTGTTAACAACTTCTTATTTTTGAAAACTTTTTTTTAAATATCTACCTATTTTTTTGTATGAAGGTTGCAACTCAGCGTAATGTTGATGCTATTATTGCCCGCTACAAAAAACTAATGCAGGACATGCGTAATAAATTCGCCCTTGAAAGGAGCAACGCCACACAAACAGGTGGTGGTTCCTCTTCCGTACCAAAAATGGAGATAACTGGTGCTATGTTGGAGCTTCGTTCCTACTATGGCCACCTGCCTTCCGGACTACCAGCTTACGATTGCGACAGTTTGCCGATTACAAACAGTCTGAATTCAAACACCCCAAGTGTACTAGAAGCTACCATTGTATCACCAATAGAATGCCTCGATTCTCAAGAGCTTACCCAAGTATCAAAGCCAGTTGATTTTACCCTCGGAGATCCAATTCCAGAAAAAGAATTGTCATGTCGAAGTGAAGTTATTGCATCAGGAGAATCTAGTTCGGTGCTGACTTCCTCACCCGTGTCTCTCTTGAAGCCAATTCGATCGACCCTTCCTGACCCGAATGCGGTGGTCACCCAACAGCCGAGGCAGTACTTTGCAACAAGTGCGCAACGTCGCGTCGGCGAGTTGTTCCGACGGCAGTCGCGTCGGCGAGTTGTTCCGACGGCAGTTGTGGAAGAAAAACGAGGACAATTGATTGACGAGGAGCGCAAGCGTATGGCAGCATTTGGAGACCTTCGTATGCAGCTCTATCAAAAAGAGTATGCTGCACGTTCAGACGAAATAGAACAACGCAAAGCGTTAAGTCTAATTTTGCATCAAAAACAAATGGAGTTTTGGAGTATTGCAATCCAAAAAATCCAGTGCAGTGAAAACCCAGGAATTTTATCAGCACAATCGTTACCAATTGGCACAGTTATCAGTGTTTCAAATCCTGGTCTGCAAAAATTGGCAAGTCAGGATTGCAACGTAGTCGCAGTAGCCAAAATGGCGAAAACTGACGACGATGGCAATACAGGAAATGAAGACGAAGATACCAAAAATACTTAATACATCTGTTTGAATTAAAAGATACAAATAAAATGCAATTTTGTTTTTATTATATTAATTGCAATAGAATGTCGTCTCTTGCTGTTCAATTTCTATTTGCTCGGCTGTTACTAGGTGCATTTTGAATTTCGCTTTCGATGTGTGCATTCCTTATTTGTTGCCGCAAATGATCTTCATTTTCTGGTGTTTCTGCTGGTGGTGGTTCTTTAGCATCGATGCAAATATTATGCAATATTGCACATGCAAATACCGTGTATTTGGATGCTGTAATTCGTCTGCTACCAATTGGAGGACGAATTCGAAAGTTGTTTTCGACATACGAAAACGACGAAAAAAGTCCACATCATCCCAATTATTTAAAAAATTTCTTCGTGGCATATGGTAAATGCGGCGAACAAATTGAACTTCTTCTTCATTGTTCTCGAAATTTTCAAAATCGTTGAACAAATTTTCACCACCAAAAACTAAGTCCATTCTCTTCACATAAAATACCATCATGCAATGTACAAAAATAACAAAAGCAACGGAAAATAAAATTAAAGTTTATAAAATAATGAAAAAAACGCTTTTTGTAAAAATCAACGGCCTTGAAAAATTATCAAACAGAATTAAATAAAATGGTCTGATCACGGTATTAATATTCTAAACTGTTGATTTCAAAGTTCTAGGTAATACCGAGTCCTAACTAATACTCGGTGCCTATTTGACAGGAATAAGGCTTGGTACTTCTGTCAAGAAATCACTTGGTACCAATTTGAGTACTAACAATTGGTATAAAAACCAGGTACTATCAAATTTTGAAGAGCTCAATAGTACCTAGTTCTAATTAATACTCGGTGTCAGAAAGACAGTACTAAAGCCTAGTACCTGTGTGAAGAAATGAAATGATACAAATTTGAGTACCAATTTTAGGACTAGTACCGGTATTAGAGTTAGGACTCTGTGAAGAAATTGGCTGTTAGAATCTTACTAGAATTTTTTATTTAAGGAATTTTGAAATACAGAATTTTTAAAAATGAATTTTGACACTTACAGAATTTTTAATTTATAGAACTTTTAAAGTAAGAAATTATTTGTTTAAATTATCATTATAGATTTCTTTAAAAGATTGTGAGCTCTCCCAAAACAACCTTGATGGATATGGAACATGCTGTTTGCATTTTATTACATTTACGAACCTTATTATTATTTTTTTTTTAAATAATAACAAGGACTGTTCGATATCACTCCTTTTTGAGTAGTAAAACCATTAAGTAAAAGGTTTCGAAAATATTCCGAAGATTCAGCTACACGTCAGAAATTAAAAAATAATCGAAACACAGGACTTCTTGAAACAAAAGCGCTCCTAAAACAAACAAAACAAATTCATATTTTTCACAGTTTGAAAAATTAGTTTTTTGAAAGTTTTAAAGAAGTGGGATCTTTATTAATTTAAAAAAATAAAAACTATTTCGGCAATATAAATTATTCATTGAATCCGAGCGCTTCCTTTATCGAAAGTCTAGTCAGTGACTTGAACAGCTCATTTTTTGTCCGGTTTCAATCCGTACTGATTCAATTCTCTCGAATATTAGAATAGCCGTTAATGTCTCATGCACACTACACATATGTGTGTATGTATGCATTAAGTTACTAATTATGATGTGAGACCAAATATATAGTAGATCAAAACTTCAAACCCACATGTTAGCCCATTAATTTACAAAGTCACACCCAAATCTGCCACCTCAAATATCTGTGAGTTCAAAACCTTTGTATCTTAAAAATCCCTGCAATATATGTAGGCATAAAACGAAAACCCAAATAGATCTTTATATAAAAAAAGAAAAAAAATAACCAAACTAGAATAAAAATTTGCAGCAATTGCAATAAGAGAATAATCTCAAATAATGAAGTCACGTCATCTTACGGTTTTTTTTTTTGTTGTTGTTTTTGGTCCCTGATTTATTGCAAGATCCCAAACAAGAATGACCTTCATGTCACACAACACCCAGACACCTGGTTCTATTTGGGATTTACGTTGTAGTTTTTTTAGTTCATGTCTTTCTGAAGTCTCGGCGCAATCTGTATGACAGTCTCTTTAAATGGTTATTTGTCGTAGTATCCACACAGTCAGTGGTGGGTTGTGGGTGCGCTTGCGCTTTCAATATATATTTTCCAGGAATAGAAGTGGGAGAAGCAATAAATGTTTCATAATTTAGCTTTCGTAAGATTTAAGTTCACATGTAAATCTTTTCTGAAGAACCATAATAGATATATGGAAGCTGAGACAAAAGTGAAGAACAAAGAAAGAATTGAATTTTATATGAATCAACTGAACAAAGAAGTAGATAGGTTAGAGCTTCTGTCAACATGATTAGAGTCTTAATTAGAATTAAGGAGTATGCTGCTGGTCATTTTATTTGTATGTTGCCTGATTTCTCAAAACTGAGCACACTTAGCTAATGACTTAAGGTACAACCATACAACTATATTAGTTGACTGCTAACTGAATTTGCCTGTTATGTATGAACGAAAAGTTGCGTATAGTAACTAGTTCTTTTAAGGGCTGGTCAAACTGTCAGTACTTTGCTGGGAAAGAAAGAACGCGGGGCGGTCAAATGTACATGTCCATACTGTTATCTCATATAGATCTAAATTTGATAATATTTCAACAATACGGTTGATGTGTTTATGATATACATATACATGAATTAGTAAGTAGAGACAGCCAAAATGAGTCTTACTTTTAAGGTTACTCTATAAAATTTAATGAATGAGTTCCTATATGCCTGGAGAAATTCTTGAGAAAAATTCATTTTCTGCTAGTTTTGAAGTAGAATTTTCTTTAAATAAATTTGCATTTCACCAAAGATATAAATATACTGACTGAATACCTGAAACTTAAGCTTAACACATTTTTCCAAAAACAATAGTATCTAATTGGGTTTTCCCCTAAAACTTAAACTTTTGCCTAAGATTCAGCCCAATTCCAAGTATTTCTTGGCAAAAAAAAAAAATAAACTTACATAATCTCTATACTTTGTGCTAACATAAAAGAATACAAAATAAACTTGTTCATATTGTTTTCATTTACATAAAGTCTTAAATCTTCATTCTTATGTCAGCAGTAAATGGACTTGTTCATGGAGTTGTAGTTGTATGTAAACTATACAATTCGACTGATGGGAGAGTATCATTCTCTTGTGAAGACGAAGAATTTATTAACCAAATTTAAAAAAAAAAAAAACCTTTTTCGTTGTTGCCTTTACACTCGTTTCGACATCTCAATTATCCTATATATACACAAAAGGATTCAAGTTCCACCCACGGATTAAAACACAAAACCTCGACGACTTTCACTATAAAGGTATATTATCTCCTCTGATGCGAAAAGTGTATTGCACTGTTTAAGGCATCAGCAGGTACCTCGTTAGCTCCAAGGCATTGATAAAATTAAAATGCCATTATCATTTTTGTTCTCCATCTTGGTCTTGCCATTTTAATACGCTTCCCAGAGAGATACCCATCGCAAATTTCCATTTAGATCCGTTGGATTTTGTGTCCCCATCGAGTTAAGTTCCGATTTTCCCACCAATTTCACTCTTATTGTTTCATTTCTCGATGTGTATAAATCTGCGTCAAACTCACTTTCAGATCAAACTCGTTCCGCTCTCAACAACAACTCTCATTTTCCACTATAGTACTGCAACTAGTAGCAGCAGCAGCGTGCAGCAGTCAGATAATTGGTATTGTACCTGCGCGCACCCAAAGCCTTGTCGTCCATTTCAGAAGCCGCGCAAGTTGGTACTCCCATAAGCCCAGTGAGAGATGGTATGGTAGCTTTGGCAAGTTGGACAAAATATATATCAGGCTTTGACTAAACCGGCCGGCATGGCAGTGGAAGTGCACGTATTTGGTTAACTGGGGCGACCTTCAAAGAAAGTGTAACCGCGAACACAAAATGCCCATTGCGGTACTGGTTGCTTATAGGTAGGTAGGTAGGTGCTAGTAACTTCAACAAGGGGTTATCACCAGCAGTTAAAATAATCAGTTGCTGCAGTCAAGTAGATGAAACAATGGACATATTACTATGGAAAAAGTTGGTCACCGGCTTTGGTTGATTGTGTCGTATACGTTTTTCAACTTAATTGAAATTGAGTAAAAGTCTCAATCAACTGAGAGAGGATAATACGCTGAGGTGTTTTCATTGGAGTTAACCAGTAGCTAGCTTGTACTTGGTGACGATTAGATAAAAGTGAAAATGAAAATATTATGGTAAGAAAATTGCCAATAAAAAGTGTGTTTTTTTTCGAATGCATCTTACTCAATAGGAGATAACTTTTAGTTCGAAGCGATTTTTGACAGGGTTTCATTAGAATATCATGCTTAGTACTCTATTACACGACGACTTTAGAGTCATAACTTTTTTCGAAATTCAATGAGTGTGAACGAGAAAAAGCATCTGATCCTCCCTTCGTACTCATTTAATTTCGAAAAAAGTCATGATTCTTAAGTCGTCGTATAACAGGGCCCCTAGTGATCCGTTTTTGAGTAAAATTTGAATTAGATTTTGAAAAATTGCTTAAAAAAAATTGTATGGCAGGATTTTTGTTTTTAGTTCTAAAAAATGGAAAAAGAAGTGTGGGGAGATGCACCAAAAACTACTATAAGTATGCACCAAGTTTTGAGCAAACCGATCTAACCGTTTTGTCCAGCTAAACTCCAGCTATACTCAACCTGCGGCCCGCGGGCCGCATGTGTGCCCTGTCGAGTTTTAATAAATGGCCCACCTGGCATAATTACTTAAATGTACGATATTATATCAAAGCGGTTGGAAAAGGCGCCTAAGTTGATTTGGAAATAACGCTCAAAAAAGAAAGAACATTTTGGGTGATATTTCCTTATTTCATTTTATCTTATAAGATGAAAAAATTCCCAAAAGAATAAATAATTCAAATGTGGTATCAAATTAGAAATAAAGCCCAATTTAGGAAAAAAATTCAAAAACAAACACCTTCTGTCGGTGAAAGACATAATATTTGAAAGACTAGTGGAAATAGATCAATTGACGACAGGTGGAATAGCTCAAACGAAATGTCTTGTAAATATTTAAGTTTACGCAAATGGCTGACAAAACAATAATATTTGACGGTGTTCATACCCACAGTACACATATCTTGGGTATTATCTTGCGCATGTTGGACGAAATGAGAACTGTCAGATGAAATTCAAGACGGCTGTTTCTGTGACCCCATCTGCTGTATTACAACAACAACAAAGAAAACAAGCATGGAATGATTATTTAAAAAAACACTAATAACCCGGAAGGAATATTGTTTGCATAGTAAAATAATATTAATTAACACTGAAATGCTTGACAGAATTATATATGTAAATAAACAATTTACAAATGAACACACAACACAGAACTAAATATGAAGTGGGGGTCACGGCATTCACCATTTTTGACTGATTTTTCAGATGCGCAGACCTGATGATATTACCTTCAATATGTGTACTATGGTTCATATCAGCTTTATGTGAGGCGACTCATTTTGACGTCTCTCTTTTTCATCTCATTTCTAATTTTTGAAAAGAAAAAGATAGCGAGTTGAAGCAGAAATTTTCAAAAATTTAATAACTTCTGCCTTACTTTCTTTTCAAAAGATGAGAGTGAGATACAAATAAGAGACGTCGAAATGAGTCGCCTTAGATGAAGCTCGTATGAACACCGTCTTTTGCAAACTTTTGAAAGTGACTGATTTGACAGCTATTTAGACTCAACTTAAAAGTGATTTTGAAAAGTTTGGCTTGTTTTGCTATCAAATGTAAAAAAACAAAAATAAAAAAAAATAAGAATCTGAAATGAGTGACAACAACATGAAGTTTTTTTCCATCTACTTAAAATGATGAAAATTTTCCTGACATTAAAATAGTCAGAGAGCCAACGCTGGAGTGGACAATGGAATTCAATCGCTGATAAAAAAGTATACATATGGAGGGCTTAGAGCTAAACCGTACCAAGTCAGAAAAAGAAAATTGTAAGACAGTACGAGTTTAAGTCAATCAATTCCCATTATGTAATTAATATCTTAAGCTGGGAATTCACGTTGAGACAGTCGTTGGGACGGTTGCAAGGTTCGTAGAGATTTTCAACGAACTTCAGTACAAACGTGGTCTATTCACAATAGAACTTATCAATTTTCCATAGAAAATCTCTACGATTTTTGCAACGGTCCTTAAGACAGTTTCAACGTAAATGGTCAGCTTTATTATTAGACTTTTATTAAATAATGAAAAACTTGAGTTGAAAAATATTCACAAATATTTGCAAAACAAAAATATATGACTTGGATAGGTGCAGCTGTGAGCCCTCCATATGTACATTTGTAATATTTGGGATTTAAACTCAAAAAATTCTAAACGAGTACCTATATAATTCTTCACATTAAATACAAGGAATTTTGGAGCATACTGTCGTCCAAAAATATAAATCCGTTCAAAGAAGTACACAAGTCCTATCAGCATCACTTGGATCTACATACACACGTTTGAGAATCATCGTTTTTATTCATACAAAATGTTCAGGAACAATCCAGATCTTGAAAAGGAGTTCTTGATTTCAGAATTATAATCAACTGTTGTATTTGTTTTAAAATGAATTAAATATTAAATTAAAATTACTTTTTTACTAACACTTATGTAATAGGGCGGTGGAAACAAATTCTACTACACGTTAAGGCCAAGAAGCTTTGTCCTTGTTTTTTAGAGACATTTAAAATAAAGAAGTTTCAAGTTTGCACATCTATGTGACCTGTGAGGCATTCATAACACTTTGACTGTACCATAATACTTTTATTAATCAATTTTTACCTATCATCATTGATTTTAATTAACATTTACTGGTATGTAATTCTTAAAATTGGTTCAACTTCGGGGATTAACAGAACATTATATAACTTTAACTTATGTGTTATGTTTATATGTATTATGTATGTTTATATGCTACTTTTATGTATTTTGATTAAAAATTTATTTAAAAAAAAAAGAAATAAATGAGTCGAATATGTAGGTACTTCAAGCAACAGGAATTAACGGAGATTTGTTGAGGTTAGAGTTTTGATATTTAATATTTCCCATTAGATTTCCCAGAAGTTTCTTCCCTTCAACTGCTCCTCTAACTATCCAACCAAAATCCTCACGAATCAACTGGTCCAATTGCTTAGTATCCACACCAAGTTCTTGTAATCTACCAATTACTTTGAGTGCCTCATCAGTCTTTAAGATTCGCTCATAAACCGGTCTAAGTGCAATCATTTTACTCCAAAATTCAGCAAACACTCCATTGGCAGTAGCTTTCTCACGAATAAGATTACTTATTTCTTTTCTTGGATAAATAGCCAACAGCTCTTTCATAAATCCCTTCCAACCACGAAGAGATGATTGTTTATTTGGTTTATAATTAAGAAGATTACCAAATTCCTCCGAATCATCACTTTCGTTGGAAAGATTGTTCAAAGAACCAGCACGAAGTTGATCTTTTAGCCATAAATAAAGTTCTTTTATTTCTGGTTGACTTCCAATTCGCTCGCCAACTTTGTAAACATCCGGAGATCCAAAATACAGAATAATGCGTTGAAATTCAGCATCTGTGGTCAAATATCTGCGAATGAGATCGGTGAGCTCACGTTGAGGAATCAGTGCTTTGATATCCTTAAAATCATCAGCTAATGTTCGTGTACGAAGCAAATCTTGAATGTATGCCGGGCGATTGATGTACACTTTGGCAGAAAATGCCAGGGTGGCTAAGGAGAGAATCAAAATAATTTTCATCTGCAATGAAAAAAGAAATATCTGTTTTAATAAATTGACTTTTGATATACAGAAGACCTTACCTTAAACAGTTGAAATGTTTAATTGATGCATTCGAATAGCTTATGGTAGTTTTTATATACTCATCCAAGTTACACGATTTGAGTTGATTTATCAAATATTTATTTTTCACTGTCCAGTATCTTTCGGAGTGATGAAGTTCTTGATAAGAGATAAGATGCCGTAAATCACACATCAGGTTAAATTTTCCATTGTAAAACATAAACTTTGTCTCAGAGATTGTTTAATATTGGTTGCAAATAATTCATATCAAACAAAGAGATAAAGAATTTGTGCGATTTTTTGTTGATGTACACAAAAAGAAATAAACGCATTAATTACACTTAAGTCTATATCTGGCTTTGTATAGTGTATATACTATAGTACTCAGGGTTACGCAAAGTGTTGCATAGAGTTCCTAAGGGAAGGCAAAGGTGGCCTTCGAACAACAAATATGTCCAGGAATATTATTGATTTTGGTCTTTTCCATTGTAAAATGTTCACAGAAACTTGTCACAAGCAACCAGAAAAGCCATATGTGTGTTTCATGATAGTTAAATTATATGAAGCTCCAAGAAACCCGGAGGAGCCGCCACACCGTGCAAGTAAAGTACTTGCAGCAAGTAAAATTATTGCTGCAAGGCGTGTGACGACCCGGAAAGTACTTGCAAGCAAGTAATTGTTGCAAGTGATTTACTTGCCAGCAAGTACTTGCGGCAAGTAAACTTGCCTTAATTGCTGCAAGTGATTTACTTTCTTCCAAGTACTTGCACAAGAAGAACTTGCAGAATGTGATTAGTACTTGCAAGTTCATGCACGCAAATAAATCCCTTGAAATCACTTGCGGCAAGTACTAGCTACTTGTAGAGTTTGCGCAAGCCAGTTGTATTTCAAAATTCTGTAAATCCGAAATTCTGTAAGTACCAAAATACAGTTTCCCAAATCCTTTAAATCTAATTCTAAAATTCTGTATTTCATAATTCTGTATTCCAAAATTCTGTACTCCAAAGTGCTATAAAAGATGCTGATAAAAGAAAATTTTTTTGAGAATGAAAAATAGTGAGCACTTTTTTATTATTTACAGAACTTTGGAATACATAAATTGTTTCGATAGTAGTGAACAATGCAATCTATCCCTAGTTTTTATACAGAATGCTTAAACAAAATAAAAAAAATACTTTCTTCCTCACCATAAAAATTTATCATCATTCACTTGCTCTTCAAAGCTAACCATTCATCTAGATGAAATAATTTTTTCGTTTACTAGAGTTCCAAACATTTCTAAATTCCAGAAAAACTATAAAAAAAAAACATTGATAACAATAAGTTTATACCAAGGGCCAGTTTTACAAATATTAAATCCATGTTTTATCAATTTTGACTCACCGATTTTGGCGTATTAACTGAGGTTCAACGATTAAATTGGCTTTTAAATACATACTTGAACCTTAACTGTTGTTGAATCTCAGTAATTCCTCCAAAATCAGTCACTAAAAATTGCTGAGCCCCGGATTAAAATTTAAACCGCATTTGTACAACTGGAACTAAGAAATCAGAATCTGGGGATGGAAGTCTAAATTTACAATGAAGAAATATTATAATTTTAGATAAAAAAAATTTAAAATACAGAATTTTGGAAACTGAGAAACTTACAGAGCTTTGGGATTTATACCGAATTTTAAAATACAGAATTCTGGATTATAAGAATTTAAGAATACAGAATAATGAATAAGCAGAGTAATGGAATACAGAGTTATGTTCATACAGAATTTTTTATTCATCATATACAGAATTTTGGAATACAGAATAACGACGCGTTCCCTTTACGCAAAGCTTGCACGAACGATTAAATGTTAGGTAATTCAATCAGAGTGAGTCACAATGAAGTTTGAATAAGTTCAACCAGTTTGGTTGATTTTACGCGACAAAATCCTTTGATAAGTTTAACCAAATTGTGTAAATCATTTCCCATACAAAATTTGAAAGCTCGTTAACCAAAAGATAAACTTAACCAATTTGTAAACTTATCTACGGTTTTATGAAGTTGCATGAATACCCTTGAAATAAAACATATTTAATGTGAAAGCTTGGGCCAAATTGAATTTTTGTTTTAATTAGAAATAATAATAATAAGGACAGGACCTTTAAATATACCATCAGAATAATCATTGATTTCGCTTTCTAAACGTCTCAGATTCAATTTTTGACTAGAAATAAAAATAAAGACAGCAGCTTTATTTTTCCCTCAAAAAAATCACTGATTTCACATTTCAAGCATCTCAAAATCAATCATTAAAATCATGTGGAAAGTTGGGTTTATTTGAAATTTTGTTTGACTAGAAATATTAATTAAGTCTTGAGCTTTATTTGTCCATCAAAATAATAAATGATTTTGCTTTTTAAATGTTTCAAAATCAATCATTAAAATTTTCAATGATGAGTTTCAACGATTTACTACTGAATGATGTTTTTCAGGCAATTTAAATTTTTGGTTAACTCGAGGTTGAGTCAACAAAAATTCTCTGATTTAATCCTAGAATTTTTAATTTTTATGCTAATATACGTATGTAGCAATTAATAATTCATTTATATTCGGGATAATCCTTCTATGTAATCTTAGTACGGAAAAATGTATTAAAAAAAATCGTCTTTACCTGGGTCTTTTTCACATTCATAAGTTTTAGTCATTTTATTGGAACTTTAAAAAAAATTCATCATCAGGTAATTTTCTTTTCATTTTCGGTTCATAAAACATAAATCCATTAAAATAAATCCAGTTAAGAGAATGTATTCATTTCGTTTGATGTTAATTAGTCAAATCTCTTGTTCCATATATCTCAAATCCATAAAAGAAATCCTGGGAAAACCCCAAACATGGTAGTGGCCGAAGTGATTATATCTCCTCGAACAAAGTTTTATTCACTCTGTCTATGTGAGGGCATCCATTTAAAGAAACTCTTGACTCACAGTAAAAAACCGTTTAGCTTCATATATGTGTATCTATTCCCAAATGGGATGCTCTATAACTGAAATTTCGCTACTAGTTAGTGTATCTATACCAAAAACAGACAAAATATACCTATCTAAACCTATAATGGTAGCTCACTATTTTGCGATCAAAGATCAGGTCATTGTTTCCAATCCCCTCCCCCCTACCCCGAGGCAAAAAAAAATGGTACAAAAAACTTACAACCAACAAATTCACCGTTGGACTAGGCCCATAAAAAGTAAATAGGTTACCGGCGCCCAGTAAGGGCATGATCGTGCATGAAGTCACAAAATCGAAAGCAGAACCTACAATAGCAAAGCATCAAAAGTACATCGCGCATTCGGGGTAGGTAAAGTGCTGCAACTCCACTACACCATGTTGCAGCCATATAGCTTCACCATCAGTGAGGCTTCACAATGAAATCGAAATCAAATGTTAATTCAAATCCAAATGTAGGTACAAACAAAATCGATTTCATGTGTCTTCGTCGTTATAATCTTGAAATGAAAAAACAATGGCAGGTAAAATGATTAAACTTGTTGCTAACTATTTTTCTATTGTCATGATGGAGTCTAGCCCAGTTCATCAGAAATAATGTATACCTACCATATGAATCATAGGTACCTGTCCAATTTCATCATTTAATTATTTCCGTAGGCACTGGTGCAATCCTCCTTTTGTAGAAATAAATGGATATTTCCCCCAAACGGCTATTTTTATTAAATCGCTCAAAATAGCTTTTGAAAAAATCTCCCCTTACAGGATAAGATTCTCACAAAACTGATACTTTTATGTCCCCCAGCAACTTTAGGTATTTACTATTTTTTCCACTTTTTATAATTGTATAAGCTATGGTGGTTCAATTCCAAAAATGTCACTAGTGCATATATTAAAAAAAAAAAAAACTAATTTATACCCCAAATAGTCTAAGAGCCAACGACAGGAAAAGCCAAGTCATTTGCTTACTTTTGTAATTCATATCAATAAAAGGCTTTTAGGGATGTGTCGAACAGGTGTAAAATTTGACGTCCATTTTTTTCATCAATTTATTTCAATACCTATTGGTTGGAGGAAAAAATGGTGAGTTCAACAAATATCTTTTTAACTTGCAATTTTGAACAATTGTTTTCATAGGTCAAACTCTCTGTAGTTAGTCCCTCAAAAGTGTTTAAGAATGATGAAATTTCCAAAAACTACTCAGAATTATGTGTTTACATTGTGTTCTCTATCTTCTCAGGGACTAACTATTAGAGAGTTTGACCTATTTCAATTGTTCAAAACTGCAAGCTCATTATATGTTGTATACACACTTTTTCCCTACGACCAATAGGCATTGAAATAAATTGATATAAAAATGATACGTAAAATCTTATACCTGTTCGACATGGGTTAAGGTAGGCAGACAATCGGTTATTGTTTCAACCCCACTTGCTATTATTCATGTGAATCACAAAAGTATACAAATGACTTGACTTTTTATGTCGTTGGCTCTCAGTCTAAAATGTCACCATGTCCATCCTGATGTTACCAACAATTTCGTTAGAATTCGACTTTAATTTAAAAACAAACATTGAATTGTAGTCCAGTAGGTACCTACACCAAACATATAAAAAAAAATACCACATTACAAATTTGTAGAACTTATTCATCTTGTCAGTAATGCATTTGTATTTTTGAAATAAAATTAAATAATCGTTCTCCACAACATTATTGGCCAAAACCAGGGCAATTCCTCCTTTAGTTGGAAAGTTTCTTGTATCGATCAACATTAAGATGGCAAACTGATAATCCAAAAACCAAGACAAGGGGTAATATTAGCATTGGCATTCGTGCGGCTGTTTAATCAGCTAAAGCTACAACATGTAATGTACACCCTTACTGCACGCTGCTCAGGTATCTTCTCTTTAAACTGACCATGGATAGACCAAGAGCCAATTGAATATACATAAATAAACTGTGTGCATGAAGCACAACTGCACATGCACAACTACGCTGCTGCTGCAGATGGCGTTTCAAGTTAACAGGGAAACATTACACGTGAGTGAGGTTTGTTAGAACAATTTATACCGTTACACTGCTTAAATAAACACAGCGAGTATAGAGTAACACTTACTAGGTTTTCCGGTAAATATGCTACTTGCTATATACGATGCAACAATGTTATTTAACTAGGTATTTATGAGGATTGATGTAATTGTGGATTCATGTCAAGAATTTAATTTATATCTACTAAGGACTTCTTTGATTTCTTCGGAGCTTAATATTGAAAATATTTCCTTAAAAAGATTGGCTAATCGACTTATACATATCCAGCACCTCGCATAATGATATTTTCTTTCCTTCTTAGTTAAAAACTTAATTGTTCGTCTTGTGAGGCGGAGACGATGCCCATTTTAAATAAATTTTAAATAAAAAAAAAAAAATATGGTATAAAGACTTTTCTTTTTTTTTATGATATAGGAAATATTGGGCTATCTTTTTCCGAAATTGTCAACAACAATTTTGATAAGACAGCCCAATCATAAACTTAACTTTAAAATCATTCAGTTGTTGTTTCTAGAATTTCCATTTGAATTTTTCTTTCTTTTATGAGCACAAAATTTATTGTATTTCCCTTATTTTTCGGGCTACTATTTGGGCTACTTTTTCGGCTCCGATTTTGTGCTACAAAAATTTCTAAATTGGGCTATAAGACTTTATTCAAGACATGGCAGCCCTGCTGAGGAGTCTGAGTCCTTCCAAAATTCAGTTTCTCTTCTCACGAGCCAAAATAGTTATTGGTACCAACACGACGTACCTTTAAATTCTGATAAAAGACGTATTCAGAATTACGTCCCTTGCAAAGCAAGGCCTACACAATTATTCAAGAGAAAACTTTTCATCATCTACGTCTCCCTATACTATTAAAAACAAACTTATTATAACTAAGAATGTGGAAAAAAAATATGCGAATTATAATTTGACATAAAATATTGGAAGCATTTAGTCTTATTTAATCATATACACAAACCAATTGGAAGTCTCCACTTCAGTTGAAAATAAAAAAATCTTTAAGATTTTAGCTTTGGAGATATATACAAATAAATCAAAAACTATTTTATATACAAAGTTCATGTTCTTACAAAACTATAAATATTTATTGAATCAATATGAAAAACAGCTTTTATTTATATACGAACGAATGAATTAAAATAAATTTATCTTAAAACAATCGATTTTATCCTCCATGTAATGTGGAAATGAAGAGTACATTGTCATTTGGTTGCAGTTTATAGTCCAATTCACCCTAAAAAAACGCATAGATGTGAATCAGTAATCGCACTTTTTACTAAGTAGGATAAACTATAAATTTTTCAGGGATATATTCTAGTCTAGTTTCGAATTACAAGTTAAGAAACAAGCTACAAGATGACATTAATAAACCGACTATATAATTTGTGTTATCTTACCAGGAGCTCCCAATCAGTATCGTTTACTAACACAAGAATACCCGGTCGTCTGAAATAAAAACTTTTTTAATTTATTCTGTAAAAAATAATTTACAAAATATTAGAAGGGAGCAATATTTTACACTGAATCGTTTTGAATAAAGAGTTCTGGTCGCTCCGTAAGAATTGTGTCATGCATCCATTTGATGAAATTCTTCAGAGTCCCTTAAAGTTGTAAGAAATTCAGATTAAGCTATTATTCAATACATTTGATTGAATTGAAAATTAATACAAGTCTTATTGCCATCCAAAACCACTTCACGTTTCTTAATATTTCCAAATAGAAGCTCGGCACCGGCACTACGACAAAATGTTTATTTGAAGTGAATGAAATAATTTGCAGTATTTTACATCAACATTTTAGTTACCTAAATTCCAACACTAGTTTTAAATTAGGTTCTGTCATTTTGTGTTTTTAAATAAGTACAAAAATCTAAAACCTTTGATTCAAAAATATAAAACAAATATTTGAGACTTTGATTTTAAGTTCACGTGCGAAACCCGAAATGCGAAGTGCCTGCAAATTTATATTTATAAACAGAATATCCATTTGTCAAAATACAGCTGGAAAGAGATGCAAACAAACCCGAAGTTGGAAGTGGTTCTTCTCAGATTAACATATTTGTTTTAAGCTTCTACCAGAAAATAGGGGGTTTACATGGATCAACATATCGTTGAACATTGTTGGCAACCACCGATGTTAGATCATTTACCCTGAGGCCACACGAGCCAGTACTGGCTTGCCAGTCGCAATACACTCACACTTTTTTACCGACACATACAAACATGAGCAACTGGCTCGTCAACTGGCTTGCTTTTTTTGTAGCCAGTTGGGAAGCCAGTAGAGCAGCCAGTTACAGGGTTCGGCAGTACTTTTTCGGAGCAGATTTGGAAAAAAGGTCTTAAAACTAAAATTGACTCGCATTTTATTTCACAAAATATTAATAAAATAAGAATCGGGGAGTCAAAGTTTTATTAATTTGCTAATGCCCATTTTATTCACTCATTTAATGCAATTGGATTTAAACTGCTTTCCGGAGGTCAGTTTAAGTTATTAAATCCAGATAAATACTGAATTTTATATTATTCACTTTTCTTGACATTTTTATTTCAAGAAGTGATATCAAACCTAAGATTTTTCAACAGAGTTTAACCAAAAATTTGTTATAATTTTCATGCATTGTTTTGGAAAACGAATTGGCTTACTCAAGATTCACATGTCTCGCCGTGGTCTTCGAAACCTACTCACCAGTATCATGGTCATTAAGCTCATCTCGCTATGTTCTCGCCATGCCCATTTACACGAGAATCTATGTCATGGTTTTCTCGCTATGGTCTCGCCATCACATTTACACGCTGTCCATTGCATTGAGCATGTTTTGCCATCATCTCGCTTGGGTCTCACCATAGTCTCCCCAAAGTTTTTTAAATTGAATTTTTCAAAGTGGTTGAAATAAGTTATAGGTCTCGTGTGGTGTGTTTTTGGGTCCTCTTACCATTCGGGAAGAGAACCAAAAAATTGGTGAATAAATTTATTAAGCGGTGAGAAGGCTTTCCCAAACCAAAGTGAATCAATTTTCCCATCGCGTCAGTGTAGTTGCTCTCATTTAACGCCATGTAAGAAAATTCTGAGAAGTAAAATTTTAGTTTTCTTTCTGATGGTTTCGCGTTGGTTTGAGAGAGCTTTTACAGACACAAGTAAAGGCTCTCCAGAGCCAAAGCAAAACATTCGTAACGTTCTGTTCTTTTGCTAGTTTTGCATAGCATTAGTGTGTTTTTAGTTCATTTAATTTTGAAAGAATGGAATACGGGTATCATAGTACTTCTATTTTTTTCACTGAAATCGGAGTAGATTTATTCCATTTAGATTAACATCCGAGCCCTGGCAGGAAAGAAGCCAGTACAGCATGCCGCCTACGTCACAGCCAATACACGAATAGGAACTTGACAGTCAATGTATGTAGACAATTGGCTAGCCAGTACTGGCTCGTGTGGCCTCAGGGTTAAACGCAAAACATGCTGTTAACCTGCGTTGCATGGTTTTCAAAATATTTTGAAAACTTGTTCCGATTTCATCAAGCAATGTTATCAACACAGTTGGTTCATATAAACCTCCCTTATGGGGTATATTCATTGACGTACTATATATGGACTGCTAGTCGAGTTTCATTTCCATACAAAAGCTGTATTAAAAGGTGTTCAAATCTTTTTTATCGACATAGCTGCTTGTTGGAGCAAAGTGGCAAAAAGAGTTATTCTTATTAATGCCATCTCTTGAAACTCCATCTGGCCATCTGTTATTATAATCAACTTTATTCTTTTACACCTGACGTTTATTAGTTTTTATTTTATTTAATTACAATAATCACGATGCATTTTGATAAAGTCTCCAAGTTGTGTTGTTAATATATAAAATAAATTAAAACAATAAAATAAATAAAAAGAAAACACTTACAGCCGAATTTATTAGATTTTCTTAAAATGCCTCTTAGAGGTCATTTAGTTAAGTTTGCTTAAATATTTAAGTTGCCTTTAAATAAAGTTACTTAAATTCTCATCTATAATCAATTTTTCATTGCTACTTAACTAAACGATTGAAATGTAACGTAACGTGAGAAAACTCACTAATTATGTTCATTTCAGCTGTTTTTCGACAGCTTGCAAACAAATGCAAACAAAAGATGAGCACATGTATTTATAAAAGAGAAAGAGAAGCAAGTGACATACTAAATGAAACATGAATCCATTTTGGTTTGTGATGCTTTTATGTTTGTGTTCAGAAACTCTATTATTTAATTTTTTTATTCGCACCTTGGGCTTTTGATAGAAAAATATGTTAATAAATCAAAACAATTTATTTTACAATACAATTTAATACATTTACAATACAATTTATAAAAGGAAACCACAAATCTTAAAACTTTCATTAGGTCACAGCAAAAATATGAAAACTCTACCCACATACATACATAGGTGTATCTATATTTCTATAATAAAAACAAAAAAACAATTGGTCTCGAATGTCAAAATATGTTTAAGATGGCTTTAAGTAACCTTTAAACGTGGTGAATAGCGTTTAAGTTAAAATGCATTTAAGTAAGGTTGCTTAAAAGTGAAAATTGATTATAGATACCGATTTCGCACTTAAAAGCAATTTAGAGGCATTTTAAAGTTACGAAGCCTTTAAATTTTCTTTATAAATACGGCTGTAAGATTTCTAAATTTTATAAATTTTTTAATTTAAATTTAAATTCCAAATTATTATCACAACTTTAATTAATTTTATTTTAATATCTAGCGACGCGTTTCGGAGTGTAGGTATATCTCCATCATCGGGCAAAGAACTTAATTTAAAATTGGTGTTTCTTGTCAAAGCCAGTGTCTCTTCTTGTGATGTTGTAGAGTTTTGCTATTGTGTCGTGTTATGTTGTTGTCTTCTTTATTCTATTTTGGTTCTTATTGCTGTATGGTATAGTGGATTTGTTTTAAATGTCAACTTGTCGTTCAATAGTCTGTCTTGTTCTAGTTTACTGGCCTTATAAATTTCATATTCTTCTGTTGCGTCAAGTATTTTCCCTTTTTTGCATATGTGCAATGGTATTAGGTTGGTGTATATATACTGATTACTACACCAAACAGTCAAATTATGCCGACAACAAGAACTTCAACTTATAGCGGCCCAATTATAAAATTCCGTGCCACTCCAAAGACGTCAACGGCAGCAAATAAACACCATAGCTTAAAAACAAATACAAATACCAATCGAACAAAGAATTGGAGGATGGTTTTCGATCAGTAGTCGTTAAAAAGAATCAAGAGTAACCACAAACAGTTGGCAATACACGCTAAGCTTTCAAAAAGATGGCTATAGCCACTCAAAGGTAAGGAATCCTTTACATGAATACATTCGTCAAGAAATTTCTCAAACTTTTTTTTGCTTACATTTTTGTAACAATTTGTTAATGGGATTACGCAAGCATAATACAATAGGTGTGTTTTATTATCATCGGATCTGGATTAACTTTAAACACGTACTACAACAATAATTTTGAAAATTACCGCTATTTTGTTTTTGTATTACGTGCAAAAGTTAGTCCAGATCCAGATCCGGATCCCGATAGAAGATAATAAAACACGGCCATTGTTGGAAAGCTTGCAATTAGGGCTATACGAATTATTGAAAATATATTTATAAAAGTAACTTGCAGAAGAGGGAGGGGGATGACGTTCTCTTTTGTTTTCCTTCTCTTATTCAATCCAACCAATCAAATCGTGTCTTTCATTATGAAATTACGAAAAACACAAAGAGGAAAACAAAATCTGCAGAATAATTTTCTTCACGTCAGAACACTATCGTTCTTCACGTATAAACAAGCACATAGACAACACTATTTTGACCTTCAGAAAAACACAACTAATATTTCAATATTTCCACTTTGAAGGATTTTCCAGGATTTTTTTTGGCATAATGTAGACATGCTGTTCATCGAAATGACTTTCTGTAAGAAGACAATGTAGACTGGCTCTTATACGTTGAAACCACTGAACTCTATATACACTGGATAGTGTATTCCTTATAA
Source organism: Dasysyrphus albostriatus (assembly GCA_946251815.1). NCBI lineage: Eukaryota > Metazoa > Arthropoda > Insecta > Diptera > Syrphidae > Dasysyrphus > Dasysyrphus albostriatus. Next base: position 127,480,970 of record OX276336.1, on the reverse strand, counting down.
TGTATAACAGTTTTTTTGCTTCCATTTGAAGAAGACAATGGCCGTGTTCGGATGTTAATTCTCAGTTATCTGGATAGCTTTGTGTTGTTTTAATGCCTTGTTAAAAAACAGCTGATGACAACTCATCTGTGACCAACAAACAAATCCAAAGTTATCCCAAAAATTCAAGGATACTCAGCAGCAGAGAATATCAATTACCAAGAAGCCAATCTTTCGTACGTTTCACCCTCCAAAACCCATTTGTTTACATTGTTGTATTTGTAATTTTACTTCGTGTCGATGAATAGATGTGAATCCCAACAACAATGTAACGCGGTGAGATTTATTTGTTTTGACAGCTCAGTTTTTTTTTTCTTTGAAAATTGGAAAATTGATTTGAGAATTCTTCGGCTAAAAACAAATATATCGTTGTGAATTTGTTTAATTTATACAAAATATTGTAATTAATAGTTAATATTCATCCACAATTATAATAAAATACAAAAAATTAATCCATAAATTGTTTTCAATCACTCAGATTTCTGTTCATCTTCAATGCATCTTGCATATTATACAGGGTGGCCCTTTCTTCATCCAGAATAATTTTAAAATTATTGTTGGATATATTCTAAGGAAAAAAAAAATTAAGAAAATACGAAATTAAAATATAGTTTTTCTGCAATTTGACACCCGGAACTTCAATTTGTTGTTTAAATTCCACTAAACTCTCAATTTCCATTTTAGAAGTATTAAAGTAGATATTAGGTGGGTTTAATTATCTTCTGTCGGGATTCGGGTATTGATCTGGATTAACTTTAAGTACAAAAAAGGTAACTGAGGAGTTTTCAAAATCGTTTTTGTTGCACGTGTTAATCAAGGTTAAACAAGGTAATCCAGAAGCGCATCTCTATCGAAAATAATAAAATAACAATAGCTATTTTTGATTTTTTTAAACTTCACGACATCTAAGTATTTGGTTTTGAGTGTTGAATATAGGAGTATTGAATACTTATTACTGAAATTATAATTCATAATGTAAAAAAATTAAATAGTTTTAACAAAAACACTAACTAAAACACAAATTATTTTTTAAAAAATCATTACGAAACAACTTAATTTGAAAAATTGATTCGAGAATGATTTTAAGAAATTAATGCATGATCTCGTAGCCGTTGTCGTATTTTTAAGTTATTTTCATTAATTCAAAAAAAAAATTATTTAATTTTGATTGGTCTTTATTTTTTTTTTATCTCTTACTTAAAAGGGGAAAAATAATTCGCCGCTCTTAAAAATTTGTTTTTCTAAAAATACGAGTATTATTTCATAAATTATCCTGCATGAAATAGGGGACACCCCGTATTTGGTTTTGCTTTGACATCTAATTGACAGACCGAGGTGAATAATTCTGACCACGGGGCGTGTTCAACAAATAGAAACCAAACTAGGGCCCGGTTCACATTGGTACGTATTTGGCGTTAATTAGTGTGTAGCAGTGTAAAGGCTCTCCCAAACCAACGCGAATGCGGAGCGACGACGAATTTTTGTTGTTGTTGAGCGTTGTGTATTTGTCATATTTTGTACTATAGTGAATGATTCGCTGCGAATCGCTCCACATTCGCGTTGGTTTGGGTGAGGCTTAAAACAAAGTGACGAAAATTTAAATCTATTTTCACATTCCCTACTGGTAGCTACATTTTTGCGTAGTAGGCTTTTCAATTATTACTTCAATAGTGCACAAAAGAGTAGGTAGTAGGTATATTAATCGAATATGAAATAAATTTTAATTTCCAAAATGGAAGAGAGTTGACGAGTTTTTTATTTTTGCTAAGCATTGTTTATCTGTTATATTTTGTATCATTGCGAATAATTTGCTATGATTTGGTGTTGGTTTGGAGGAGCTTTTAATTCAATTGCACGCATAAAGCCTGAATTAAATAAAAGAAAAACGGATTTAGGTGTGGATTTAACTAGTAAATAAAGGCAACCCCAAACCAACATGAAATCATAGCGAATCATTCGTAAAGACACAAAATATGGCAAGCACACAACCTTTAAGGCTCCCCCAAACCAACGCGAATGCGGAGCGAAGACAAATTTTTGTTGTTGTTTAGCGTTGTGTATTTGTCATATTTTGTATTATTGTGAATGATTCGCTGCGTATCGCTCCGCATTCGCGTTGGTTTGGGAGAGACTTTAAAGGCTCTCCCAAACCAATGCGAATTTGCAGCGAATCATTCACAATAGCTCAAAATATGACACATACACAATGCTAAAAAACAACAAAAAATCGTCGTCGCCCCGCATTCGCTTTGGTTTAGGAGTGGAACCGGACATTTCAGTCCGAATTTTCACATTTCCCCATACAGTTTTGAAATTTCGAAATGTGCAATTTCGGTGAATTTAAATAAATACGAACGAGACAAATATCTCACAGTTTGCACTAATTTAATTTCAAAAAAAGTAATGACTCAAAAGTTATCGTGTAATAGCAGAAATAATCCCGTGTAAATACCCAACACCAATGAAAATAAAGACCAAAACAATTTGTCGCTATATGTTCCTACCAAAATGAAATTCGAGCTTGTGGTTAAGAACTATTGATATTTCAAGTATATGGAACAAGACTTCATGAACATTTCGATGAAATCTCAATAAAAACTCTAGATCGGTTTCGTGGGAACGTAGTATTAGATTGCGTATTTAGCTTTAACTACAAGTCTGTTCATGTACTTCCCATAACTACGAATTTTATTTATTTTATATGAGCTTGAACAGAACTTGGGCTAAATTCGTGGAAATTTGTATTTTTGGGATAACGTGAACAGACATTACAGTGGCACATTTTTGCAAAATTACCAAAGTAAAAATATATCCCTGAGAGCAGTTGTTATATGAAAAAGAATATACAAATTTTTTCCTTAACCAAAATTTATTTTTATTTTTTATTTTTTATTTTTGCAATATTACAAAAGTAAAACAAAGTTTCCCGCTAGAGCAGTTGTTTTGTGAAAAAGAATACACAAATTTTATCTTAAATCAAAATTCAAGCTTCCTGCATCATTTTCATAAGTTTCCCAGTGAGAAACACTTTCCCGAAAAAATCAATGCTCGTGTAAACAAGAAAAACTCAAGTTTTGAAACCATGCTTTAACCATTTTGCTCTCGTAGTTTATAACATGAACATGACACACTATAATATCCGTACCACTTATTTGTCACGGGTATTATATCAGTAACCTACACCTTATTTTATTTAAAGTTGCTCGAAATCTTCCACATAATTTTAGTTTGGATTATATATAAGGTTAAGTAAGCACTTTAAATTTCGTTCTTCAGGTTTTAATACTTTTTGAACATGTCCACGATTTTCAAAAATAACCGACAAATTAATTCACCATTCCTATACAGACTGTGGTCAGTGACTAGTTGCTTCTATGTGTGCGGCTGTCGCTAGTGGTGAGTGACTAGTTGATTCTATGTGTGCGGCTTGTACTGCTTTTCACTAATACTTTGCAAATATAATCATTACAGCTGTTCGCTTCAGCTTGTAGGCAAATCAAACTGACAGCTGAGGATTGCCATCTTTATTAGTTTATCTATGCTCAGCAGTCCAAAGAGAAATTTCTAAACAGCCGCTATTTGACAAGAAGTTTGAGTTGTTCATGTTGAGTTTTGCAGTGTCGGGTTTTTTGAAAGGAAAATTAATTAGATGCAGCTAGATAATGGTTATTTGCGACACTTTGGACTCTATGCAATATGTAAATCTAAATATAAATGGAATAAAACTCCGTTAAAAAAGTTAAAATTTTTTTGCAAATTAAAAACAATTTTAATTCAATTTCTTTGTCAGCTTTTTTCAGCTAACCTATCTGGTTCTGGCCGTTTACAAAAGTATCGGCTACTTAGTTATCTCGGATAACCTATCCGATAGCCAGCCGAACGCGCCCAATATATATTGCAAGATTACAAACTCACGCATTAAAAAAAAAGATAGAAACAGCAAAAATTAAAAAAAAAAACTAACCGCCACCAAGTCTACCATTCCTACACAACAGTCATTTAGGTAAAGCAAACAAAAAAGTAAATTCTCCACCGTCTAACGTGGAAACAGAAAAATCCCCAAAGAAAACACCTTTGCCTTACCTTTCTTTATATAAGAGAAAAACGAAACAAATATACATATATAGGAGAGCCCTCGATTTCAGACGGGGGATTAATTACACGGGTACACGTGTTTTAAAGAATTGATATCCGTGTACCCGTGTACTTTTTAAATACACGTGCAAATAAAAATACACATGTATTTAAAAAAACCTTTGAATATATATATATATTGAGAATTGATTTTCAGTTCTGGTATGAAGACGACACCGACCACAACGGATGTTTCTACAACCAATTTTAAAGATTTTTTATCAGGTTTCAGAAAAACCAAATAAATATGAATATAGTGTGTTATTTGAATGGACTAGTAGTGGTTCCTATCATAATACCAGACTTTTGTAACTATTCAAACAATAACTGTACCTATTTTCAACGTGCTCTGCATTAGAAAAAATAAACGATTTCAATAATAATTACACGTGTATTGCTAAATATCCGGGTAATTGTAAATACACGTGTAAATATAAGGACACGTGTTCACGCACAGATAATTAATTAAACGGGTAACACGTGTATTTAACTACACGTGCATTAGGTGGTTCTAATATATACATATCTGCAAGTATACAGAACAAATGTACAAGCGAAAAAAAAATATAGACCAAAACCACCGCCATTGCCATTCATTAAAAACAGATAGAATCCATACCCAAAACCAACAACAAAACCAGGTTCCTACACCAGATTACATATAGATATGCGTACTGTGCACCAGAAAATTATAATTTCTCTCATCAGTCTGTTAAGATTCTCTATATAAAATTATATTCTTGAACACCTCGAACCTTCAACAAAATTGTGTACAGCGTTCTCGTTCTTTTTTGGTTCCATATTTTATTTAGTTTTGAATCATCTCGACTCTCGCAACATTTCTCAATTTTTGCCGACTAGTTCTGACTCCGCTCGACAAGAGGTCCCTTCGATCTTTTGGCCTCATGATATATCTATAAAGTTTATATACGATGGTTTCACTTGAAAAATAAAATCTAACACGAAAGCGACAGTACAGTGGTCTTTCATTTAGAATTACTAACTAGACAACTATTAGTTTGAACCGTGTCAACTGGATATGTCCCATAAAATTTTAAATATTTCCTTGTCAAAGATTGAAGTTGTGACCAAATTAAACCCGATTTTAATCTAATTGACACACGTTCTTAGTTTAACAGTAACGACCATATTATTCCCTCGTTAAATCCAGATTAGAACTTAAATCAATGTTTAAAGTTATTTGTATCTGAAAATAAAATCCAATTCCTTATTATTTACTCGTTAAATCCGCGCTTTAATTCAACACTAAGAAGTCATTTGACTTAATTTTTTTTGTAATGAATAATGTTGGTATATATTTAATTGTTTGCATATAAATGCGATTGGTTGGAAAATAATAGAAAAGTAGAAAAAATAATAAATAATTTCAATATTTCATTTAAACTGTGAACATATAAAATTTGTTAAATGATCACGAATTTCCTCTCCTGTTGTGCATGTTTCTTCGACATTGTCATCCACCGGCCCGGAATATAGTACGTCCTCAGAATCGAGTGTATCGCTCAAAGAACGGTCGTATTCCGATCCTTGTGTCTCCAAGATGTTATGCAATATACAGCAAGTCGTTAGGATCTTCGGAATGAAACTCACAGTGATGTTCATTGGTTCTTGCAAGATCTTCCATCGACCTTTTAATTTCCTAAATGCCTGTTCCGCAACCACACAGGATTTGCTCAGAAAATCATTGAATAATTCCTGTTCCGGTGTTATTACTTCTGAGTATGGTTTCATTAGCCACCATTGTACTGCATCTGGTCGACGGCTTATTAAATATGCTGGTACAGATGTTCCATTGATTTCTCTTTTTGGCTGGAGAAACAAAAATATTTAGAAAAAAATTCTTCACAATAGTGAAACCAAAGAAAGACCGACCATTGATAACATCGCTTGTTTTACGCTTGAATTATAATCCATGAAATCTTTGGCATTACCTAAGAAGGCAAGATCCCTAAACCTGAATTAAGGTCGAGTTAGTACAGAGGAAAAGGAAATGTGAAAACACTTACAAGCAATTGGGATCAATAACGGTCTGTAGAATTATATCCGTTGAGCCATTGTCTTTCATATGTTTTGCTAAACCATTGGCTTTTAACGAGATTGAAACTCGGGTTCCTTCAACGACGCCAAGAACTTGAGGCAGAACACCTTTATCTTCAAATTGTTGCATGATATCGAATACCTCTTCGCCCTGTGGCATGGAAATGTATTCCACCTCCAACATCTTCGTACAGGCTTCACAAAACTGATAGAGAGCTTTCTGCACACTGATTCCATGGATACCAAACTTCTTCCCAATACCGGAATATGATTCATTCGATGCGAGTTTGTATAGGGCAGCTGCAATTTTAATTTTTGTGGGCACAGATTCACGCACAGCGTTTGGTTTTGGTTTGAATTCATCATCCAGGGTCTCACATAGGTATGAATATGTCTCTTGGTCCATGTGGAGCGTCTTAGTCCAAAGGGCATTGTTATCGGCTAAGCATATTGAATTCCACCAGTCGGCATTTCTTTCTTTCATCCACAAAGTTCTTATTCTTTTCTTCCCATTTGTCTTTGATTCCTCCGTTTCTTTCAAGTGTAATAATTCGATGATGTTCATGAGATTCAGCTGGTGGATTCGCATATTGGCTCGGATTTTGCTATCCAATCGATTATAGAAGCGCATTCTCATCAGTCGCATTTCTTTGTCATATTGTTTGAAGCATATGTTCATGTTGTTAAAATAACCAACACACGCTTCCATTAACAAACGATTTTTCTTGTCAATTTCCATTTTAGATTTTGTTTATAAATTTTCAGACAAATTTGCTTATTGTTTATTATTACAAAACGATGATTATAAAAAGTCACAACTGAATTAAAAAAAACACTTGGTCAACAAACATTCCAATTAAAATTCCAGATTCCAGGAGGACGACTATAGACTTTGGGTGCGTTCGAGAGCGTAAAGCCTGACTCATGGCCTTTTCGATTGGCAATCCAGAAGCGTTCGGAATGCGTGTAAACCCTTCTGAAAGTGTTCTATTGGCATTCAGAATGACGGTACTTCTCCTCAATAGAATAGAAAACGATTCTAGATTTCATTTCAGAATAGAAACCAGAATAACTCACACTTTCAAACACATAGTTGTCAAAGTGTTGTCAAATATTGCAAAAAGTAAATTTTTAATTAAAAACAAGTATACTTCACACATTTTACTGCTTTTAAGAACAATTATTTTTAGTTAAGATAATTTTATTCTCTTAAAGAAAATTTATTGCAAATTATCACACTCGTCCATATTTTTGTCCGACAAGTTTAGAATTGAGAAGAACTATTTCGGGCATTGCATGTAAGGTTGCACAAATAAAAGGAACGATAACTTCAGAATCAAACTGCATTTGCCTGTTTGTTTTATTGGTGTTCTGGATCGGAGAGTTCTTCCAAATTGCGAATCGAAAAGGCCATCACTGATCAACAGAGAACATCAATTCTCACCGGAGCGAAATCTCGAATTTTAGAGATTTCAGTCCAAATCTTCACATTTCTACATACAGTTTTGAGACTTTGAAATGCGAGATTTCGTTGAAATCTACGATGCGAACTCTTCTCTATGAACAGACCAATTTTCAGCTATTACCATATACTACGTTTACATGCAGGTTTGAGAGCTCGAGTTGAAATAGGGTTGAATATAAGACCCAGGTTTTGATATTGTATTTGTCATTTGAGCGAAGAGAAACACATAAGCACACAATTAGCCAGTTTATATTTCTGAGATCTCAGAGGACTCAGAGCGCTCAGAAATATAAACAGGATTCCTATCAAAAACTCCTCACTTTTCCCCTTAAAAACTGAGACTGAAATTTTTTGGATTCGCTTGCCCAATTATTTTTTGTCACCGTAAATTACATACGAAGAAAAGAAAAAGAGAGTTGTTTTGACTTCTATGTGAGGAATACTGTTTATATTCTACTCTCCTGCTCTGTCAAAAAATTGAGAAAAAATACTGAGCGCTCAGGAAATATAAACTGGGCCTGGTAGTTGTTTGTGTTTATAGTGTTTATATGAGACAAAATCTTGGTTTTGGCAGTGTGAACATGAATTTGAAATCTCGAAAGTTTTCAGCTGAAATGATGTACAATTTAACCTATATACCCGCAGCCGAATTTATTAGATTTTCTTAAAATGCATCTTAGAGGTCATTTAGTTAAGTTTGCTTAAATATTTAAATTGCTTTTAAATAACGTTACTTAAATTCTCATCTATAATCAATTTTTCATTGCTACTTAACTAAACGATTGAAATGTAACGTAACGTGAGAAAACTCACTAATACATGTTCATTTCAACTGTTTTTTGACAGCTTGCAAACAAATGCAAACAAAAGATGAGCACATGTATTTATAAGAGAGAAAGAGAAGCAAGTGACATACTAAATGCAAACGAAATGAAACATGAATCCATTTTGGTTTGTGATGCTTTTACGTTTGTGTTCAGAAACTCTATTATTTAATTTTTTGATTAGCACCTTGGGCTTTTGATAGAAAAATATGTTAATAAATCAAAACAATTTATTTAACAATTCAATTTCTTAAAGGAAACCACAAATCTTAAAACTTTCATTAGGTCACAGCAAAAATATGAAAACTCTACCCACATACATACATAGGTATATGTATATTTCTGTAATAAAAACAAAAAAACAATTGGTCTCGAATGTCAAAATATGTTTAAGATGGCTTTAAGTAACCTTTAAACGCGGTGAATGGCGTTTAAGTTAAGATGCATTTAAGTAACGTTGCTTAAAAGTGAAAATTGATTATAGGTACCGATTTCGCACTTAAGAGCAACTTAGAGGCTTTTTTCCGCTAGAGCAGTTTTTTTGTGATAAAATAATATAAAATGTTTTCCTAAACCGAAATTTAAGCTTTCTGCGTCATTTTTATAAGTTTTCCAGTGAGAAACACTATCCCAAAATGAGTTTGAAAATTTTCACTTTTGTACTTTTACACTTTTTTTGGCTTATATCGTTAGGGCTTCATGATTCTTCCGGTATAAAAAAAAAATAAACATATGGAATGGACAAATTTTGTCTTCGATTTCCTGATCTTCAACCATGGGCTCTGGAAAATCTCAATTAAAAAGTCACGGCTGCCGATGGAGTTTTAACATCCTCATTTTCCTAGAAGAAACAGAGTCACAGAGTAGTTGCTTATTGCAGTGTGGCACTGGTGTTTCTGATTGAACATTTTTTACTCACTTTTGAAAAATTAATTAGGAACGCCTCATTATAAAACGAAATCTGTTTAAAAGTCTGTTTAGTGAAAACAAAATAAACAAGAATGCTGAGCTTTGTTATATTTTCCTCACGTCTAAGTTGGTATGGTAAAGAAAGCGCATTGCTTTTATTCTGTTTACGAACAATTTTTTCATTAAATTAATATTCACTTTCAACTTAAAAAAAAACTATTCCGCATTCATTTTAAGCCATTTATTTTCTTCTTTATTCCATAATTCACCCCAAAACAATTAAAATAACGTAATATGGATGCGTTGAGATGTTTGTTTGCTACAATTTGGAATAAGCATCTACTACACTATTTTTTTTCCTTTTATAGATTTACGTTCGGTGAGCCAACGTAGGTCGCGATCTCAATCTGTTCACTCGATTTACGGGTAACATCATTTTTGTTTGCTCGATCGCTGGTATTAAAGGTAATATCATTAAGGTAAGACCACACTCGACAGAACTGCATTTCAGCGGAACTGCACTGCAACTGAACTTCAAAATATTTTTTGTATGATTTTGTATGAGCTATAACACACTAAGCGACAGCTGAACTTCACAGTGCGGCACCGTGCGGCAAAGTTGATAATCTGACCAACTTTGCCGCAGCCTGAAGTTCCGTTCCGTTCCGTTGCTGCAAGTGCGGTATAGCAAGCGTCACGCAACTTTGTGTTTTGGCTGTGCGCTTTATTTTTTTCTGTGCCACGGGGAAGTAGAGCCTATATTTTAGAAATATTTCATGCTGAAAATAAAAACTAGAAATTATATCGGTCAGGCGATCACATAATTATTTTGTTGCTTGGTCGAACGTATAAGTAATACCATCACAATGGCACTACTAATGGGTTCACTTATAGACACTACTCATTTATTATGAGTGAAGCCAATATGAATTGTAGCGTATGATGCGGTATATCAAAATAGTGCTGTAGAGTGCCGCACTGTATAGCGCAGTTCCGCCGAAGTGCAGTTCCGTCGAGTGCGGTCTTACCTTTAGTGATTTCATTTTTGTTCAGTGGTATTGTCAATTTTACACATACAGCCTAGTACGCAGATCGAGCTAAAATTTCGCTGCCAATTTTCTCTCCAAACACCAGCTAAACTCCTAGCTATATTTTGACATAGGCTTCTGTGGAGATTACATTACAAAAAACAGCTATTCGGACAGGGAATTTAAGAGAGTTTTCTCTTAGTGTGCTCAAATAAAATTTGATGGTGTTTTAGGCAAGTGGGGTACGAGTCGCTTCTCCAGATAGTATAGGTACTCTATGCATGAGAGCATGTGCAGTTGATAGTACTAGATTAGGGTGTTCATCTACTCAAAAGTACTTTGCCACCTCCAAGGGAAAACGGCTTATGTAATATGAAATTCACCACACCTTAATTCAACAGAAATTTTATTGGAATTAGACTCCTTTAAAAAATGGAAAGAGTTTTGAACACTGGAAACATTTGCTTCTACACTTCTAGTCTTTAAGTTGAAGCTCGAATGCTGTCAAAAAACAAACTCCAAAAAAACTGAAATATATGTTAGTATTTTCCGTGAAGAACATTTTCTTTTTTGTTATTGTTTATAAATTAAGCTTTTATTCACCGTCTCAAACCTACTAAATAATATTATTTAAACACACTTAAAATGACTAAAAGAAATCTCTGGGGCTTCGAAGAAACCTTAACATTAATATCCATTATCGATGAAAAGGAATGCTTACAAAAAATCGAAGAAAAGAAATACAAAAGTAAAAATCAAGCCTTTCAAATTGTTGAACAAGAAATGTTTGCTCGTGGATATTACGACAAGAATGCTAAACAAATGGAGTTTCGATGGAAAAATTTGAAAAAGAATTTTTACAGGGATCGTAAGATATTAGCAAATGGAGATCAAACTCATAAAGTTTCGCCATATTTTGATCATATGGAAATTGTATTATCGAATTGTAGGAAAGTCGCCAAACAAGAGCAAGATGTTACAGGAGGTATTTATGCAATTTTTTCTACAAATTGACATTTTGATTTTGTTTTAACAATCAATTTGTTTTATTTTAGAACTTTGTTCACTGACTGTTAATCCTGTTGATAATGGAAACGTTACATCTACTGAAGAAGAAGAGCAGGAACAAGAACAAACTTTCGAACACCCAAAAACAGAAATGCCCGCCTTTGAGGAATGTTTTCCAACTCTGCCAGGTAAATAATCTGTTTCCTTGATTTTGTGTTGCATGAAATTGATACAATTATGTATATCTTGAGGTATATTTGTGCAGTTTATGTATTCAGTACGTAAAATTGTCTGTATACTTCGTAAAAAGAGCACCTACCGTAACCTAATCTACCTCCCTACCTAAATTTAGGTCCTTGATTTAGAAGTTATGAAAAAGTGGATAATGGGTGGAAGAAAGTCTCTTAAGCTGGCAATACACAATAGAGCCAACGAACTCGAGTTACGTCGTTCAAGCTATACAAAACCTAGCATTTCTTCATGAGAAAGAACAAATTGATAAAACATTTATTCTGTAAGTTGCAACTTTTCTGTTCAAATATCTATGTACAAAAAGATTGAACAAAAATTGTGTTCAAGTATTAGTACAGATATTTAATATATTTTTATTTTTATCTGCCTGCATTTGCCTGTTTGGAAAAAGAATGCATAATATTTCTTAGCTCTTTTGACGGCAATTGTGGTAACTCGTCGGCTAAGAAGTAATTGGCAAACATCTCAAAGGTCTAAATATTTTAGCTTAATAGTCTTAACTAAGTTTAACCCATATTTAACTCAAACACTGAAATTGAGAAAAATATTTCACAGTAACCAATTAAAATTACTTTGCTCTTTATTTACTACATTTAGATGTGTACGATTAGAACACACATACGACTCGCTTGCAAAGATTTGTATTTATGTCTCCCTGATCGCTGATCGATTTGGATTTTCAGTTAATTTGAATCAAACCAGTCGAGAATGGGTCGGATAATCTCTCTGAGATAGTTAAAACGCAATTTCTAAGTTTTTATGTGAAAAGTTGAACTAAAATGTTCACGTTCTAACCGAGCAATTGTTAGATCTCTAACTGAAGTCTTTTCCTTCTGTTACAGCTTCCAAGCCACTGATAAATCTAAAGAGGCGTCGTGAGCCGGACACCACCCCGAAAATTGATCAATTCCAGCAGAAAATTAAAATGATCACCAAAGAACTAAACGAAGATTTGTTCAGAAAACAAAAAGAACTAATAGAATACGAATTCAGATTGTTTGCCAACTATACATCGGGGCGAGATGAAAAATTCAAAGAAATGATGTCAACAAATACACAAACTTTTCTTCAAGGAATAAAGGATTTGATGCAAGATAACAACAAAACAAAAACCACAATGACTCCAAAAAGCAGGCTATGCGAAATAAGGCAAGTAGAAACCGAAGATCACAACATCAAACAGTTCTTTCAAAGCTGGGATCAAGATGGGAACAGAAAATAATTATGTACAAACCTTTTAGAGTCTATGAATTACTCTTGTTTTGTATTTTTTTTTTTAATTTTATTTAAAAGAACAAATACATTTAAATTTACTTTCTGCTTTCTTTCTCACTACTACTGGATTTGGTCGTTTTATTATTGTTGTCATTCGGTTGGATGTCAAGCTTGAAGTCGATTGGTTTGTCGTAGCCCATGATCTTCACATAGTGGTCGGTGTTGTCAAACAAACTTGGCTCTATGAACATAGGTTTGTCGTTGATTTTGAATGATGTAAACATTCCTGGAACATCTGGGACCTTGACGTCACTAGCCCTAAACTTTGTCTGCGAATTTAGAATGTTGATCATAAATAACCAATTATAGTTTCCCATCTTACCTTAATTTTATACAATAAAATCGATATTGTCGTCGCGGTATACTCATCGGTATTTTCATTATAATGAATTTCCGTAACATATTTCTTGGTGATAAAATGCAGCAGCAAAGGAGTAACGAATGTGAAAAATCCGGCAACAGTACACAGAGCGACTGCCATGCCGGTGCCACCTATTTTCATTCCTTGTTCCATGAGAATTGGTTGGGCAACAAGCCCAGTTAGGCTGGTGCTGAGTGAGAATACTTTGACTGCTTTCATGCGAGGCGCAAGTGATCCATGGTAGATAAGGGTTCCATCAGGATTGGAGGATGAAGCTGAAGCAAATGTGCGATTTAATGAATTGTTTGTTGATGGTAGTACTCGGACAGAGAAGCCCTTCAGGGATTGGTGGATAAATGCGGCTTTGTTGGGTATGGCTGGATTAATTATAAACTGACGGACGCCCGGATAGAGAGTACGTAGGGCAATCATTTTAATTTATAATAATAAAACTTGATTTTTGGGGAAAAAGAAACTAGGAAATATTTAACTTCAAAACAGGTTGAATAATCGGCACATGAAAGAAAAATCAAAAACATATGATTTTGACGTTTGTCTATTAGTAGAAACAAGAACCATATTGGTTTTAAGCTATTCTAGTACATTTTGGAATAAACCCCAGGCGTTCGGAAATACACTTATACATCTAGTTAAGTCCCCCTTCACACGAGGAAACTGAGTTGCTAGCAACTTTCAGTTGCAAGTTGAGAAGGGCAGGAGGAAAGAGGGATACAAAAATCTCCCTGGTCTAGGATTTAAAGAGATTTTTTTGACATTTCCTTTAACATCTAAGTTGAGGTGTGTTCAACCAAATTGCCTAGATTTTGTTTCGTCTTGTAAAATGTACAAAAGATTTTTAAGGAAATTAAAAGAAAACGTAAAAAATTCTCCAGCAACTTGTTTCTTCGTTTGAAAGGGGACTAAAGCTATATTTCCACCAAAGATTTATCTCAGTTCAGATTTAATATATCTATTTGGTATTTTTACCGCAACAAAAAGATTTGAAAAAGATTGATTTAGGCAGCACCTTTAAAAAATAAATCGTGTTTCATTTTTTCTTATGAAGTGGAAGCGTAAAGTCATCATAAACGTAGTAAAATTGTAAACTGCGTAAATCGGTTACTTATCACTTTAATTTTAATTTATTGTAAAAAGATATTAAGGGTATTCATCCATCGTCGGAAAACTATTGTAAGCATCGTAACTGTCGGAAAGTTTACTACATCTGAAACGAACTGTCAACATTCCAACAAATCGTAAACTTTGCCACATGAATTTTTTTCGAAAAAAGAAAAAAAAATATAAACGTGGTAAGCTTTTAAACTAATTATGAATGAAAAAGAATCCAAACAAATAAAATTAAAACATCAAAACGAGAAACATTTCAATAAAAATGGCTGAGGAAAGATACAATTAAAAGAAAAATAGTAAAAATGGAAAACAAAATTTGACGAAAGTATCTTTTTATTTGACGTTAAACAATCAGCGGATTAGTTTAAGATGTTTATGCAAGCCGTTTCAAAAGGGTGTTCATGAAATGTGCATCGTAAACTAAAAAAAGTTACTACGTCGAAAAGCTTACATGATTGCATGAATACACCCTTATTATAAATTTGCGTTAATAATAGTTATTTACACCGAGTATTGCATATTCAATCAAACTGTGGTTAAAGATACCTAAGTTTAGAAATAAAAAACACAATAGTCTGAGAAACCTGCCCAGAACACTATAGGATTAGAAACTTACAGCTAATATAATTGAGGTGGGTTTGGCATTAAAAAAGCCTACTAAGACTTTTTTTTCAGAATTTTTAAAGGTCTTTTCGCAAAAATAGCCAGGGTTGTCGGAAGCCCCCTGCTGTCGGAGGATGCTTACTGTCCTACGCCAAAAACCGCACAGGTTTTGGTTAAGGGTGTATCCAGACTTTTGCCCGGGGAGGGGACTACGTTTTTCGAAATTTAAATTTACTAAAGTAGGTATTGCACTTAAAAATTTATTAAGTTTTCATTTTCAGGAATCTTTATACAAAAAATAGTAAGACTCTCAAAAGTTACTAAAAAGTTGCTAAGAGGCAAAGTGCAAGAATTATAGCCTATGGCAATATGAAATGAAATGCAGTGGCAATAGGGATCAAAAAATTAACCCGCTTCTGCAAATCGTTTTGGTTTGCCCAAGACTTGAAGTATCTTCATAATGCTATATAGCAACTGGAAACTACTTTAAGTTGATCACAACTTAGTTGCGTTTTCGTTACTAAGCCGATACCTAGCGCTATGACAAAGATATTAAGGGTATTCTTAAAACTTCGTAAAACCCTAGATAAGTTTACAAATTGGTTAAGTTTATCTTTTGGTCAATGAACTGACAAATTTTTTATGGGAAATGATTTACACAACTTGGTTAAACTTATCAAAGGATTTTGTTGCGTAAAATTAACCAAACTGGTTAAACATATCCAAACGCCACATTCTGACTAACTCTGATTGAATTACGTAGCATTTTATCAGATATTTAAAAAAGGTCGTTCATGCAAAGTTTGCATAAACTTATCATTTGACACAATTTGTTTATTATGTTCTCTGTGTGAAAGAGAGCAAATGTATCTTTTCTTTAATTTGCTGAGTAAAGGAATAGGACAAAGGCGATAATATTTTTCTTTGTATGTATGAGATAGAAAAACTGAATAAACATTGTTGGTGTGTTAGTTAGGTTCTTTTCGATTGCTTGTGGAGCTCATGTGCGCGATCATCGTTCAACTTGTGACTAAACTATTTTGTTGCAGTAATTGTTGCATGTTCGCGACTAGCCTTATTATATGTCTGTTCGTTTACTTTCCAAAACTATGAATTTGTAGATTTGGGAAGTAATCGAACAGATATAATATGAATTTTACCCCAAAAAATAAATTGCATTTTTATTATAATAATAATTTTGTTGATTTATTTCAATTTGATAATAAAACTATAAAACTTTAAATTGCGGCTCTCTCTCTTGAAAATGTTCACATTATTTATGTCACTTTCTAACAATCAATACCTTCCCGTCCAAAGAACTAGTTCGCATGAATAAACAATATTAGCTATTTACTTACGTTTTAACTTGTGATATACTTACATATCTTTCGTTTAAAGTAAAACTCACTAAATGCAAAAAAAAAAAATGTTCAAGAAAATTAGAACGAAATGTTTTTAATCAGAAAAGTCTTATTTGCACCTTTTTTGAAGATATTGCAAGTTATTCCTGAGAAACTTTATTTAAAAAGTACAGAAATTGAACTTCCAGCTTCAAAAAGTGTGTTTCAATCTTATTTCCTTTAAATGTGTAATTTGTTAGTTAATGACTTTTTCCTTTGAACCAACGATATGTTTGTGTTGTGACCTTCAAAAGGTCAATTTTAATTTTAAATGATGTTTCAAACAGATGACAAAAAATCGTGCATTATTTAAGCTCACTATTAATTTTTGTTCAAATGAAGTCTTTTATGAACAGGTACATCATATAAGGTACGTCATATAAAAATCGAAACCGCGAGAATTTTCTTAATTTTAAACTAATAGCGGAACATTGCACGAAATCTAATTTTCATTATGTTTGTAGGTAAAATTGGTCAAAACAGATCAACTAGTCCTAGAATTTGGTCAGCCCTAGAAAAATGTAATCGAAGCCTTTCATAATTGTCCAGTGGCTTTTCAGGTAATATACATTTTTTTGAATATCCCACAAATGAGATGCTAAAAATCACCATGACCTGAAAAAAGTAAAAAAAAATTACTAAGACTTCATAAAATAAATCTATGACTGATCAATTACCGAATTTAGCTTACCATTGACCTTTGAAATGGCATACTTACCTTTCTTTGAAATAAGCCAAATGAACTGACAAATTTTGTTTAATAACCTTAAACCAAATTTTTAAAAGTTCATACAAGAAATCTATGGCTGACCATATTTTGCCAATTAGTGAAAATTTATAATGGTACATTTTTTTCTCGAATTTGCCATATTTGAGGTATCAAAGGGTTCAGAGCTTTTAGACGGTGTATATATGGAAGTCTGCAAGCAATATCTATATTTTCTATAAAATCACCTTATTTACTTATGTACTTGCTTAAAGTAGTGGTTCTTAAGTCTGGGTCGGGTCAGGATTTCAACCAACAAACTGCTTCCAGATGGCTCGGTCTTAAGATAGCTTTTTCCAGTTTCGCACGCCAAGTAAGCTGAAAGTAGGTCCTCTTCCACCTGCTACACCGTCCCACGGGGTTGAATTCAAGGACTTTCCGGGCCGGAGCATTGATGTCCATTCACTCAAGGTCGCCCAGCCACCATAGTCGTTGGCTTTTCACTTTTCTGGCTATAGGTCCTTGTCACTGAACAGTGTACAGCCTCTACAGTTTGTTGTTGTATCTTTTATACATTCCCATTCCATGCAGACGGTATAAAAAATCCCGCAGAATTTTCTTTTTAAAAAGATTTTAAAAATACAAGATCTCTTATGATTTTTGTATTCAGGCGCTCGAATTTTAATAAAACTCTGTTGTGAAACTTCCAAAATGTAACAATTTACGAATAAACCTATCATTACTGTCTTAATCAGCTGTTCTCCTATAAAATTTATCTTACATATTTATTTGTGTTCGAGCTAATAATAGATATCTCCTACGAAAGAAAGTCTGAGCAGTGTAGATTGTCCAGTGTTCAGGAAAATAGAGCAAACAAAAATTAAGTTTTTAATTACATAAGTTGTCTTTAGTTGCAGCTTAGGGGTATCGTGATGGCGATTTTCGTTTCTTGGTGCTTCCACTTTTTATTTAAAATCTCCAAGATTTACGAAATAAATTTTTGGGATTTCAAGAAGATTTGAGGCCGTGAGCACCGTAGTGGCCTAGTTGCAATTTTATTGAAATTAGTTTTAGTTGACTAAAATTAATTGAATCTGTTTGCATAAAATAATATTTCTGCACAAAATTTTTTCCAATTGAATCATTATTGCCTTAGTTTCAGGCCTTTTTGCACTTAGATGCCAATCACAAAGGATTAAAGGCTCGAGTGCAAGAGTGCCTATCTGTTCAGTTATAACCGTATTTTGAAGGATCATAAGTACAAAATCAAAAACCTTTTATTTTTCACTCAAATTGTAAAAAAAAACACAAAACGTTGTTTCAAAAGCATTTGAAATATTTTAAAACTACAAGCGTTTCAACGTAGTCTGTTTCTTATTTTCGTCCTACTGAAAATAATGAAAAATTCAATTAGGCCAATATAATGCTCACAGCCTGACTTGAGGTAAATCTTATTAAATCTTAGATTAGCGCAAAAAGGAATACCTACCTACCAAAATATACTTAAATCCATCTCAAATATTAAGGTTCCTTCTAAGACATTTTTGTTTTCCTACAGATTTGTACTCCTAAAGAACCTCATTACAGCGATTCTCCTTAGCAGCATGATTAATTTCAAAGCAACAATCGCGTTCCAGTAGGATGACACAGTTAATTACATTGAACCCGTATAAATTAATCATTTGTCAATATCAATACACCAGGGACGACACACCTCCAATCTGTCCTCCTGTCACCCTTAACTAACACTTATTTATTAGCCACACGATTTTCAAGTTGACTGTCTAATTAAAATTATTTAGTGTCAGCACTTTACAACGATTTCCGTGACAACCGTCCATTAGGCTGTGTTTACACTTTTGTAATTTAACAAATTGCAAGATGTAAATCACACTAGCCAAGCGGTATATTTAAGTAAGTGCAAACTACTTATACTTGAACGCGATATAAAAACGTCAATCAGTTGACAGGCTCGTTTTGTCCATTTTTTACAATGAGAAACCATACGATACACATACATACATAAATACAACCTCATATACCCACTCTTTTGTGTCCCCATATTAACTCATTATTTTCTCGTTTTTCTCGATTAATGTCGTCGTACAAAGTGTCAGGTGACAACTCATTTAGTGTTGCTATTGACTAAAACACTTTACAAAGCGCACGGCATCCATAGTGTGTTGGTAAAGTTTTATAGTTGTCCTGCCATGTTTAATCATAATGCAGACATATTTTTTTTTTGCTACCTTCCTGATTTCTGAATTGCATGGCAAGTGAATTTTTATATCCTTTTTTTTTATTTCGTTTTCTTATTCACACATGCAATATACTGTTGAAGAAGGGTTTTGTTGGCAGTTGTTGTGTTAATTTTAATTACATGTTGTTTGCAATTTATAAGGAGTAATTAAAAGGCAGGGCTTTAAGGTAAACAGAGAACGAGTGATTAAGTCACAACAACTTGATATGGATGGCTATACATTTTGCAAAGGGGAGGATATTATAAAAAAAAGTAAGTGATTTTTATTTTTTTTAGATTACGATGTTAAGGTGGTTGTATAAGAAGATATTAATATCTAACTGTATTTTTTTTGAGATATGCATACTGGTCTAAATATATTAAGACATTTAGAGCACAGAGATAGGTTATCGAAATACTTTGAGATTATCGCTTTGTGTCAAACGTTTGGTGCCATTAAAAAAGTTTAACCAAATGAAAACTGTTTCAGCAAAAGATTTCAAATAATGATAAAGAGCTTCATTTTTTTTATCAGTGATTTTGTATAAAACAATAAAATAAATCGATGATGTTTGAAATCGTCTAACATATAACAACTTTAAATTTAGGTATTAACCGATAACAGTAAAATTTTACAAAGAATTTTTTTTTAATCACCTTAATTAATTTTACGGGCATGGAGAGGGCATAAAAGACACTTAAACATTTGAAAAACAACTTCCACCCTTGATATAGGTTGGTTCAATTTGTAATACTTTACTTTTGGTCCTTATGAATATATTTAGCAAGAAGCATACAATCTAATCAACTATAGACTAGCGAAATAAATGTATATGCGTTACTTTGAATTGGGCTTCTGTAGCGCCATCTTTGGGGTTGGCAAAATAAACATATGAGTAGATGAAAACTATGATCTAGTACTTCCATTTATTCTAGCTCTCATACATAGAGTACCTATACTTTCTAGAAGACTGACTCGTACCCCTCTTGCCTAAAACACCCGCAAATTTTATTTGAGCACATTAAGAGAAAACTCTCTTAAATTCCTTGTCCGTGAATACGTGTAAATTGTGGATAGCTCTAAATGTAAAGTTATCAATTTGTTTCGATTCAAGTTTTTGTTGTTTTCAGTTTAATGAACCAAAATCCATTAAGTCATCATTGTATTGGTGTGGTTCCATTTGAAATGCATTGGGCTGCTGCCACATGCTCAACCTTGTGGAGGAAATCCTCTCAGTGCAGCTTGTAGCGTGAAAGAGAAAAAACCCTGAGGTGGGTTCTCTACCTACCAGGGCTGCCGTTTCATTTTTTAAGAAAACAGTATTTCAAGGGAAAAAAGTAGTACAACGCAGTACGACAGTAAAAAAAAACAATTGTGCATACAAAAAAATAAGTAAACAAAAAAATAGTTCATAAGAAAATTATAGAGCTAAATTCGCATTTTTTACCTACATTCTACCTATTTAGATCTAGTTTGCTGCAGTGGTGGTATTAAATGACGAAATCGCGGTGATTTTGTTTAACTTGATGTTAGAAAAGATTGAAGCCTCTTTTTTCGTAAGAGCAACAGTTTCTAAGGAAAACCGTGCACAAACGCTTTAACAAGAGTTTCTTCAGTTACTATACAGTTACAAAACAACGCGAACTAAAAACCAGGGGCCAAATTCCGCAAGCGTAAATGATTTTCCGTGTCCAAAAGAAATGTGAAAAAATTTGACTGATAGTGTACATGTTTTCTGTCAAAAATTTTAAACTCACTCTTGCGGAATCGTAAAAATCGACGTGTACACAATTTTCTCATCCTTGCGGAATTGGGCCCCAGTTAAGGTCTCGAAGAATTTACCAAAAATAAAATTGAATTGTTGAAAATTCGTTTTGGAAAACATTTTCAGGTTTCTTTGTTTGGTTTGGTTCAATTTTGCGAAGTTTTTATTTATTATGAAATTTTAATATGCGATATTTTGATTGATGCGAGATTGTTAAAAGTGAGATATTGAAATTTCGAGGTTATGAAAAGCTGGCATATTAATTTGAGGGATTTCGCTTTTCACCCTTTTTCCAAGATGATGGCCTTACCCTTACCCCGTTCTATGCGCATCAAAATCTAAGTTTAATAGTGACAAGATATAACCAAACACACAATGTTGCCAATTGATTAATGCAATTTTACTACATTTTTTTACTTAACATTCTATTTTTTAATATCACGATTTTCTCTAAATCTATTGATAAATCTATCAATTTATATGCAAACAAGCTTACTAATCCATTTTTGTGTAGAATTGATAAATTTTTAAAAATTATTTTTCGAAGAAATTTATATTTCACTCCCCTTTTATATTTTGTTCGCCCTGGCCCAAATTAAAGATACTTTTTGGAAATTCTCAAGAAGTCAAAGAAAAAATCTGCTTTGTAAGAACTCTTCGAAACAAAAATCTAAATTTCCTGTATGGAATATTTCGTTTCAAAGGTGTTAAAAAAGTTCTTTTACTAACTATTTTCAGAGACACAATCAGAAAAGTTATAGATTTATGAGTTGTTTTCAATATTTGCCTACAACTACTTCGTAGGCGTAGCCATCGAAAGTTTTCTGTTATACTTAATTCATTAATTCAAAAATTTAAGTAGGTACAACCTTTAAGGATAGTTTATTATTTTTAACAAAATTATTTAAGTCTTGTAAGAAAAGATCTGAACAACAAAAAGCAGTACCTTGGTCGTATTAGCAGTACGGCAGCACGGAGTTTAAAAAAACAGAAAAAAGTACTGCAATTGCAGTACTCCGACAGCCCTGCTCTAGATAATATAAGTACTCTATGCGTAAGTAGATGAGCAGAGTAGGTACACAACTTAAATCTGCCAGGGGCATCTGATTAGTGTTAAGAGATTCACTTTTGGCAAATGAAATTTAGTTTTCAATGGTAACTATGGTAATTTGAGACAATTTAAATCTTAATAAGTTTCTAAGGTTTTCAAAATTATTATGTTTATTTGCTAGAGTAAAATAAATATTGCTTTTTTATTAATTATAAATGATTTGCTTCTTTGAGAAGCAAAATTGATCTTTCAATAAAACTGACACTTGCAAATTGTAATAAATTGTAATAGATCGCTACTAGCGAAGCGAAGCGAATTTTGTGCTTTCCATTGAGAATAGCTAGTGAAGTACTTATGAGTATTTCGCTACCCCCCAAAGGCAAACGGCTAATTGTAAAAGTTCGCTACGATTTCAAAGAAATAACCACTTTGGGTTTCAAATTGGGACCGATTTTTGGTTATATCTAATATGAATATAAAAAATAAATCAATTGAATTCAAAAATCATGCTTTGAAATTCTTTGGTATAAGACAAATTTTAAAAAGACTAATTTCATTTGGCTGAGCTAATTTGTTATGGTACTAATAAATAACGAGCCAGCAACTAGTTAAACCCTTGGGTATTACTACGGCTCTAATTAAAACAAAACCCATTATTTTCATATACAAATCATTAACTTCATTAAAAAGAACACACCTAATTTAAAAATAAAACAAAAAATATCACAAAAGTTTAATTTATTCCTCTTAAAGTTGGGATCTAATGTATGTTTTTATTCTGTTTAAATAAAAGAAATCCCTTAACCAAAGCATTTTTGTCCTCTATTTAATGTGAATATAACGCAATCTTTAAAAAGAACAACCAATCATTACCAGCAATCCTATAAAATGGAACATTAACTTCCGGCATAAAATTCATTCATTCATTTGGTTTTGCACAGCAAAAGGCCAATAGAAAAAAAAAGGTTCATCACACATAAGCTTCTCGAAATCCCATACAAGAATACAGAGAGTTTTTCTTGGTCATTAAAATTTGCTTCAGCGGATATTAATGAAATATATATACAAAGCCATGTCAGATGTTGCTTTATCATCCTTATAAAACAGTCACACTCGCTAAATACCAATATGTGTACAAGTGTATATGCATATATGGTGGGTAAGGCTAAGAATAAGAGAGCATAGATATAGAGAAAGAAGGAGTAAAACCTTGATCCCATAAATTTATTTCGTATAAATTAAATTGAACTCAAGTGATAAATCTTTATAATCCATCTTCATTCATATCATCAAGAACGGAACACAAAAAGGATATTTCCATCATCATCTGTCGCCATGTAAAATATTTTCCAAAGGATTACAATCTTTGCTTGATTTCCATATCTTATAGTCAGCCATCTTCGTCTTTTGGTGTGTAATTTGTTGTTGTTGTCTTTATTAGTGCTTGTCTTGATGCTGAAACCCTTCAGGGTTTTATATGTTTTTTGTTTTGTTTTCTTTTTTTTTTTATATAGAGTTGGTATACTATATGTATTATATGTATAGGGATAAAGGCGGAAATAGAGGTGGTACTATTTCTAAACAAAACGCAAGCATCATTTTATGACGTTCATTAATGACATTGCCTTAAGATAACACAAAGTACGACAATATTGAATGGAATTTCTTTCCTCACAATTTGTCGGCTTTAAGAGCAAAATGGATTTTTACAGTATATCTGAAAAGAAAGAAGAGAACAAAAATTAAACAAATTGAAAAATATAAGTATACATAATAAAATGGAAGGACGTTATGGTCCACTTTTTAAGCACGTGAAGCACGTTACACCTGGCATAGCGTGCTTTGCGTCCTTTAAAAGTGCATATTACCAAAAAAAAAAATAAAAGTATTTGAGCTTATATATTCACTACTGTCTGGTTCTTTCATTGACAATATTTAAAATATTTACATTAAATATCACTAAATTACAGTACCAGATAGCTGATATCACTACATTAGCCATTTTCCTTTGGAGGTGGCAAAGAACTTATGAGTAGATGAAAACCCTAATCTAGTACTATCAACTGCACAAGCTCTCGTGACGAGTAGATACATTTTACATGGGAAAGCAGTTTGATGTGTTCCATTGAAAAAAACTTGTAAAGTACTTGCAAGTACTTCACAACCTCCAAAAGAAAACGCCTATTATAATCTGACATAACTGGTGACACTAAATTACAGTCTGAGTTAGCCTAAATCACTGAATACAGTCAGAGTTCTGAAATAGCATACGTCACTAAACTTAAGTCTGACAATGAGCTAGCGATGCCACGAAATTACAGTGTGGACCACAAGACATAACTATAAATTACAGTTTGAAAATGCAGACATCACTTAATTATGACCTGAGACAATAGGTGTCACTAAATTACAGTCTGAGATAGTTGACACTCCTCAACTCCAAACTACGGTACTAGACAATACTAGATTACAGTACTGGTAGCCTATTCTGGTTCTGTGAAAAAGTGAATCGAATAAATAGTTTTCACATTCGCTGCTGAGCATTGCTTTCACTTTTTTGAATCATTTGACACAAATAAGCGATTCTGATTCTGTGAATGAAAACTATATTATCGATGCTTGAACCACCTTACCATTTCTCCTGAAAACTGCACGATTCTCTCAATTTTCCTGTGTTTTTAAAGAGAACAGAGAAATGCATGAGATGGAAACACTTTTTTCTTTATGGATTTGACAGAGAAAGAAATACTCGTATGATTGAATTTGACATTGTTTGTTCGTATCCACGTTTTTATTTTAGATATTCACTTCCAAATAGCGGTTCACATTTGCACAGAACGAGAATTGGAATTAGTGTGAAAGCATGAAAAGTTTTTCGATTCACTTTTTCACAGATCTAGAATCGGCTCCCTGGGGTTATATCTGCCTTATGCCTCGTGAGGACATAACAGCTTTTAGTTTGCATTGATGACGGATCACAGAATATATAATATCGCTGATGAGTCCAAGTGAGTAAGCCGGACGAAATTCCAATTTGTAGGACTAAAGGCCATAAAAAGCTATTTTCAAGTAAAAGTGTTTTATTTAAGTAAAAATTCCAAATTTAAGATAGCCCAGACCACTATTTGGATTAAAAATAGGAATTCGTGCCGTTAAGTGAAACGCGAAACGATAGAGAGACTCTCACGCTAACAATAGAGGCACAGTCTATAACATTAACTCGCTTACGCTGACGACATGGCAATAATCGGTTAATGTTAGTAGTACTTTGGTGAGTATTGATGAGAAGATGGGTTGAACGGTGAATGAGATATGTGCTTTCAACAACAAAGGACACCCAACGCCGATGTCTCAGACAGAACGTCACTTTAGACAGCCATAATTTTGTTTTTATTTTTGTATCGAACTGCATTAGTCTGGTTACTCTGCAGTCGATGTTCTCCTATATTTGTATACTTTTATATTTTTATATTGTACAAGTTTTTTTATATAAATTCTTTTTAACGAAAGGAAAGAACATTGACAAAGGTATACCGAGAAAGATAATTGGGCTGTGCTAAGATCTCGAGATAGATAGAAAGCGGCCATGTTCGTCGTGTGTGTTTTTTTTTTACTGTGAAGTGATTTTATTATAATTTCGAATGAATTCGTGAGCTATCAAAACAGTTTTTTGGGACTAAGAAGGCAATTGATAAGCAAAGCCCTCTTTCCAGCAACTTATGTCCTGATGTATAACGCAGAGGCAACGACACTATAAATGGTAGATGACAACACTTTAGGCTGTTTTGAAGGGAAAATTCTTTGGGTGATTTTTGGTCAGCAACAACGAACTATACGGGCTGTACAGTGACAACAACCTAGCACAAAAGTGAATAGCTAACGACTGAGATGGCTGGGTCACCTAGAGCGAATGGATGTTAATGCTCCGGCCATTAAGTCTTTAAATCGATCTCCGTAGGATGATGCAGTACAGGATGGCTTAAAAGATGGCACACGGAAGAGGACCTCAACCAAATTGGGGTGCAAAACTATAGACAGCTAGCTTGAGACCGAGTTGGCTGGAAGAAGCTTGTTGGTTGAGGCCCAGGTCCACACCTGGCTGTAGCCCCACCTTAAATAAGTAAGTAACGTTGAACCAAATCGATCATTTATAGGCACTCAGCAGCTGGATGAGGGCCATATGTAGAAAATTACCTGCTGTCAAACCGGCTGCTATAAAACAAAGGTTTTGTCAGGGCGAAAAGCCTATGCCTGTCCAAGCACAAATACTGATCCAATCACATGTCGAGGTACATTCGTTCCTACGACCACCAGCCTGCCCCAGTTATTTCTCGTATTCCTTGTGGCCTTACGCAACGGAGTTCTAAACAAGATAGTTGATTTTAAACTTCTAGTCATCACAATATCGCTGAATCTTGTCGAAGCCGCACGCTGGAAAATAATTTTGATGACCTTGACGTTTGGAGCTGTACTCTACACAATTAGATCATCGGCATACGCAATTTCATTTGAGTAAGACTACTCATCAGATGACAACCTGCTGAAGTCCATATTTAAATAACAAATTAGGGCAATGTTTAGCGTTGGGCGCCATTTAAAAAAAATCTTATTGCAATGCTGTGATATATTAAATTAAATAAAAAAAAAAACTCTTCTTGTAGACACCACTGTCATTTTATCACACAGTTGTCACCTGATACCAAACCACAACCCAATTCAGATTATACCTACATATATTGTATTGTATGTCTTAGATTTTCCTTCAAATATATATTTTTACTTTTTTGATGGGACAGCAAAAACATCCTGCAGACAAACATACATTTAAAAATATAATTCATATAAATACACATGTCAACATATATATTCCCAAAGGACTTGGAATAAATTGAGTAAACCTTATATGACAAGAACTTGAAAGCACAATGACAAAATCACGATGAGAAATTACAACGATTCACTACGAACAAATTGTCCTGATGGTAGTAACATTGAGTGTTCCATTTATATTAGGCTAGCTAAAGGAAAATCCTCGAAACGAAGAAAGTCTGCCGACAAAAAGAAAAAAACGAGATAAATGTGTGTCTTATAGATATATTATGTACATATGTTTAGTCGGAAGGATTGCACACACTTCTGATAAATAGCGAAAGGACAAAAGTGACAAAAAAAAAAAAATAAAGAACTATTCTTCATTTTAGGAAAAGAAGACAAAATTACCACAACGAATTATCATTGGAATCAAAGATGGAAAAAAGAAATCGGAATTTCTCTTTTTATTTTTTCTGCTTCGCTGTATTGGATTAGGGTCCTTTTTCCGGAAGTTAGAAAAGTATAATGAAAGGATTTTTTGTTTGGGTTTAGTTTATTATGAAGGGGATATGAAGTTGAAGCAAATCATGTTTTCGGGTTACTTTCTGTTATAAATCAAATTTGGAAAGAAAATAGAGAGGGCCAGTAGTTGTAATTAGCGCAAATTTAGGACATTATTTAGTTAAGAGTTTCTTAGATTTTTGTTAATTAAGGACATTAATTTAAGTTCAGGCAAGTATGAAAATGTAAGCTTCCGTATAGAAACAATGCAATTTTTTTTTGTTTGCTAAAAAAACTCTGTAAGTAAAATAAACTTCTAACTAAAGGTTCGAATTTTTTATTTTTATAAAATATTTTCTCTAACCCTTTAAGTACCCGATAATGTTTACCAAAAGTTGATTTGAATAATATTTCAAAAATATTTTTGCTTCAAAGTCCATTTCTATAGAGAGGACAAAAAAGAAAAAGTAATGTCAATGGAAATTGTTTACTCTTTACCCAGAACTTTTTCTTGCTTTAGTTTTGTATGTTTTTTTTTTTTAGATTTTTTTTGTTTGGAGAAACTTTACTTTAGATATTTCAAATACAACTTGCAACTCATTTATGCATACGAAATATGAGAAGCAAAAAGTTTGTGTTCTAGGATCCGCTAGTGTCAGTGCAAATGACATGCTCTTGGCAGGGTCCAACTGTGGTGATTGACACAGTGAAAAGTTTTGTTGGCCAACGAAACATTAGACCAAGTTTTGAACAAAGAAAAGAACATTTTGTGTACAACGAATATTAGGAACTGTGTGTGTGTGTGTGTGTGTGGATTTCGAGAAGAGGACAAACTGCAAGGAGTTTTATTGCATTTAATATGTGCAGTTAAATTGTTGAGTGCAATTTAATTGTTCTAAATGATATGGTAATATAAGTTGTGTGTAAAATAAAGTTGGAAAGTAGTTAGGTATGTATAGAGAGTATTGTTTTGTGACATTTGTTTTAGTTTTGTGATATTAATTGTCTATTGATTGGCATATAGAAAAGAAAAGGCTTGATTACAGTTTAGTAGAAATTTATGATAAATTAATTGTCCATAAGAAAATAGGATAGTTTTAGATGGAGACTTAGAGCAAATTGATATAAGATTGATGGAAATTAATTTCGTTTTTTTTTTGCTCTTTTTTGTGCCAAATGCTTTCATGCATATCATTTTACGAATCACTTCTAAATTTCTTTTTGAGCAGGCAGACATTAACAGGATAAGCGATGGATAGGATTTATTATGCTGTGATGAAAAACTACTCATGTAAGGAATAGTATAAATCGAAGCCATCGATGTTAAACCAATAACTGATCACCTCTGGTTGTAATTTGCTTCAAAGCCACTTTCCAAAATATAAGCCTTATATGTTCACACGCTCTTCACAATGGAATTAATAGGATGGTTTTATCACATTACACGAATCTAAATCTAACCACCTGAGCAAGAAGGTCCTCGCTATACATATTCACCTGTCTAAAGCGCCAGCAAAAAGTTGAACCAGTATCGAAATATCAACAAAGATACAGCCTAACCCACAATCCTCTGTAAAAGGACCCATGATAAGATGAAGAATGCGTTCAGCTGAAAAAGTTCACCGAAGATGTAAGTATGGTGCAGCGGAAAACAAGATCATGGAGAGAGAAGTATCAAGGAAGGAGAAATGAGCAACTAGCTGCTGGCTTTAAAACCAGAATGCAGGCTTTTCGAAACAGGCAAGGTTAACTAGTCATCAAAGCACAGGGAATCGTAGATTTATTCAAGCAGTATTTGCAGCAGCTGTTAATTGGGCATCAGGTACAGCAAGAAATTCATAGGACAAGAAGAGAGCCCCCCACTAGTCTATGAAGACCCAGTATTAACCACCTAGTAGAAGAAGGAGACTTTGCTATAAAGAAGCTCAAAAACAATAGAGCTGCCGGGTTCTGATGGCTTACCAGCAGAGCTCTTCAATCACGGAGGTGACGTGTTGAATGGGTTCATACATCAACTCATCAACCAAGATGGGTTCAAAAATCCTTACATGAAAGGCGATAGCCTGCTTTATGGCACCCAGTGTTGGGCTATAAGCAAAAATGAAGAGCTGATATGGGCTTCTTCTAAAGAAAAATGCTTCGACTGATTTTCGTTCCTGTGTGCGAGGAGGGCGAATAAAGGAGAAACAACAATGAACTCTATACTCTGTATAAAGATGTGAATGAAGTTCAGAAAATCAAAACCCCCCGACTACATTGGATCGCCTACATCGAACGAATGAACACTGATGGTCCATCGCAGATTCCAGAAATCTATAGTTTGGAGGACTCGAAGCAACGTGCTTGGACCTTAGAACCGTATAGAGAATGGAAGGCTACCTTTTCTCAGACTGCTAACCTTCGTGGATTCCGAGTCGAATAAATGAGTAAATATAAAAATATTTAACATTTTTCACAAATAATTGTAGTTTAACGGTTTTTTGCATTTGATAACTATCACGATTCCTAGCCTAACGTCAGATTGAAATAACCTTTAATCATTAATCTTTAACGCAATCAGAAAAAAATATCAACATCATTTAGTTTAAATTATTTTTGATATTTTTGAGTTTTCGAGTAGTTGACCTAAAAATTTGATATGAAACTTTCAACAAAATTTACAAATTTCCTTCAGATTCAATCAGATTAGGTCATTGTCTTAGGTACCTACTAAAAAAGGTTTTAAACGCTTGGGAACATTCCTAAAAAATTTGGACTTGCTCTTCTAAATTTTGAACAAATCTATTTTGGAATCACTTTCATATGAAATTCAATATTAAAGTAGATATTTAAAGATATTTCAAACATAAACTTGAATCAATTCCTTACTTGAAGAATGCTTTTATTACTTATTTTGATTAAATTGTCGAACAAGAGGTGAAAAAAATGCTAGGAACCACTGTTTACAATCAAAATTTGACAGGTTTTTGACAATAACTTTTTATTGGAAAGAGATATCAAATATAATTTAAAGTAAGAATCTTAAAAATCATGATAAAATGACATACAAATTTTACTCTTAGACCAATAGGAGCCGAGAACATTGCATTTATGTTTTTCAACACACTTTTTCAAAATGGTGGACAATGCAGCTTTCGCAAATCTGAGAGCTACCATACTATATGAAAAAGCCAGACATACCTACTAAAACTACTTCTACAAAATGAAGAAAATTTTTTACTCTAAGTCCAATAGAGGTTTGATTAATGAAATATTAATAAAATTATAAAATTATAAACATCTACTAAACTAAAATAAAAATAAAAAGTAGGTAACACTAGGGTAACCCTCAGTCAACAGTTTTTTTGTATTTCCTTTTTTTTTTAATTGGCATTTTTTTCAAATCTGACATACGAACACTTGGAATTTGACCACCAGTACCTGCAAAATTGTCACAAGATATTTCTCGATATTTACTCTCATAAACCTTGCACCGGCCGGCAAGCGTGAATCTATTCATAATGAATACCCAAACCAAGCTATCTTAAAAAGCTGCCAATCAAAATAATGTCACAGAAAATAGTGCTGCCAAGTGCCAAATTTTAAGACCTTTTCCTAAAAAAACCTCTTTATTTGCATTTTTTCTGACGGAGTCCATGATTTTTTTGGGTGCCTATGCAAACTGGGTTAACAACTTTCCCCAAGACTTTTCTGATTAAGGTCGTTAGTTGATACGAAACTTAAGTATTTTTGTTCAACTTAAAAGCTTATGTCCTACTTTTTCCTCTGCGTAAACTGTCACATAAGCGTATCAGCAATTGGGCCTCAGCACTGAAGCATCGAGTCTGCATGTGAGTTCTGCATAACACCATCAGCTTTGTACAGCTTTTATGTATAAGAAGCTATGGTGAATTACTTTGGTAGTTTCAAAAACCTTTAGACGCCCACACAATTTGTACACCGTTCGAAGTTCTTTTTTATTTAATTTTTAAGTTTATTTCACCTCAAATATTTTTGCTGAACATTTTGGCATAAGCTAGATATTTGCATTAAAAATTTAGAAATTCAACAGCAAATGACCGCAATTTATTCAAATGGTAAAATGAAAAGTCCACTTACGCATTTATCTAAATAAAATCAAAACACATCTATATATTCTTCCAAAGCTTTCAAATTTACTTACATTAAGTAAAAACAACACCCACCACACGTTTGTGTTTGTTTTAAGTGAAATTACTCATCGATTTAATAATAAAATGTATAAACAAATAAAAATCATACGCAATTCATTTATTGGTTTCAATTTTAAAGCGTTCATCAAAGAACCCAGAACTGAAACTCAACATATACTTTACGTATGCACAATAATGTGCAAGCGGGTGGGAGTCAATATGACGGTGTGGTATAGTCGGCGGAAGGGCCAGCAATAATTCCCAACTATTTTGTGGTAAGCCACCGATACGTGAGCGACCATGAGTTATGGACGATAAGCACTGGACGGACAGGACACTACAACTTTAACTCCTCTAAAGCTGGCGCCCAATGCGAGGGTGTGAGTTAGTAGGTAAATACAATATAGATATAGATATAGATCCACACAAGAGAGTCATGCGTTTAATATGAGAGCTCGTCCGTGATTATACCCAGCCGGACGAGGATGGAGTAAACTTTTAATTAAACGGATTTTCTGATTTATATCTGTAGGATATATACTTCTTTATCTATATGTGTATGTCTGGCTTTGTAAGTGCCACATTCTTTAGCGATTAATCGTTTTTCTGTAGATTTATTGTGTCACCGAGTGATTTGTGGTAAAATTACTGGATTTGCTGTAGGTATATAAACATATAAGTATGTATAAAAAGGACGGGAGTATGGTATGCGTGTATGTGGAGGATGTTCCACAAATAAAAGACTAAATGTGCCAAACATCCGTGCCACACCCTCTGCGTTGTGTGTGCCACAAACAATTTTAAACCTAAATATACAATGAGAGAACCAGAGATAATGTAGGCATACGTACAAAAGAGCGAGCTTTTATTTGCACCTTTGGTGTACAATTAAATTGTCACACTGACTACTCGCGACTTTAATGACATTTCTCTCGGTTGTTTGACATTTGCATGAGATGGAGGCGAATATATATGTGTGTGACTGCTTACCGGAAGTGGCAGAAGTAGTGGTTGTGGTTTATACTTCTGCGGGTGCAGGAAGTATTACACATTTGTGGTTTGCGATGAACTTGGTTGACACCACATACTGGCACGAGACAACTTTTTATGGGCCCCGTGCATATCAGCCATATCCACCAACTGGAATTTCATTTTGTGCATTTAATGTAGATAATGCAATTCAGCATTCCATGGTAGGCTACGAATATACGAATCCTCCTTTGTTACTGATACTTTCCGAGAAAAGGTGTGCCATAGAAAATGTTGTCAAGCCAGAGAGTTATATGTAAATGCTCACATCAATATTGCCAGATTGTTTAATTGAACTGTTAAATGTTTGTTTCTTTTTAAAAAATTATATTAAATAGACGTGTGAATAAGTATATGCTTCTAAATTCACTCTTGCGTTTATGAGTGAGTGGTAACACCGGCCACTTTTCAATATATTTGGTATAACTGGCAAGCCAAGCCAAATTTGACAGGTTTAAAACTTTTTGTTCCAAATTAAATAAACTATCAAAGTGGATGGCTTAACAAAATTAAAACAAAATATTGCAGGAAAATTTAACAAAAATCAATCAATAAAAAATCGAAAAATCAAAATTTTCTAAATTTATTAATAAATTGCTCATAATTTTTTTTTGGGACAAAGATAAGCTTAAGATACGAGTATCTTCAAACGAAATAAAGTAGAGGCTCAAGGCTTTAATATGTCATGTTCAAAAAGTCATTTGGATATTTTTTATTAAACTATATTTTTGTACATCTGGCAACATTAGTGTTACTTTCGAAGCTTCCGCACAACCAGAAAAGAGTCCTTGGCTGATGTCTCTTCTATACACTTTTTTTTTATTTATACATAGTCGTGCGGAATTTATTTGTATAATTATGTTTGGAATTTTGTTTATGAAATTTTTCTTCGCGCTCAAAATAGTTTTGCCATCATGTTGTGGAATGAAATGTTGAAGTCACACACATATAAAAAAAAAACATGCACGGTTTCACACCACGCACCTACTCGTATATACCCAACTCAAAGGATTCTTCTGGCTTAAATGTTCAAATTAAATTGGGTCAGAGTTAAACGTAGCGAGAAATTGCACAGTGAGATTTGAATATCATCATCATCAGATGTGCTACTTTGAGGTAGGCAATATTGTCGTTGTTTATTTCAAATAGCTGAATTTAAAAGGAAGAGGGCTGGGGTAAAAGATATTTGTGTCCCACAGCAAAAAAAAAATAATGAAACGTCATTTTTGAGGTTTTGAGGCGTATAGAGTGAATGTAAATCAAAATATTTAAGATTCATTGTGTCATGTCATCCATCGAGTGACTTTCTTAATTATTTTAAAACCTTAATCCACATTGCATTTTATTTAAGGGATGTAAATAAAATTCTCAGTGTTAAAAGCCTTAAGCCATCCAGAAGGTATACGAGTACTTTAAAGGGGTTAAATAATTTAGTTGAAAACTGTTTCTTTTTTTTTTTAAACTGCTGAGAGGTAATCTTTATTATTAAACGTGATAGGCAAAGGTATATACG
The DNA here is from genome assembly GCA_946251815.1 of Dasysyrphus albostriatus. Classification (NCBI taxonomy): domain Eukaryota; kingdom Metazoa; phylum Arthropoda; class Insecta; order Diptera; family Syrphidae; genus Dasysyrphus; species Dasysyrphus albostriatus. The sequence goes on along the minus strand of OX276336.1, from coordinate 127,446,715 downwards.
TACCTAATGAAAGTGTTGTCATGTTGAAGTATACCCTAGGGTGAATCTTGACATCGGAGAGTGAGGAAAAGTCCCAAAAGATATGAAACTTTATAAAACTTAAGTTGGCTAATACAATTTTGGTGGCATAGTGAAATATCAACAAAGGATGAGTTTTCATACTCTCAAAGTAAATATTATTATAGTTGTACCTTAAGGTGGGAGACAAATCGCATTTATTGTCTTAAAGAATTTAAAGTCACGATTTTCGTCAACATAGAATAATTGATGGACTTATAAGGAGGGTATGTCATTTTATATTAAGGCTGGATAGTCGAGTATACCTACTATTTAATTAAGAAGAAATGACTTAGGGTTCTGCTGTTATAAATACTGACTTTTGTTTTTAGGAATTCTTCGTTGTTTCTGGCTAGGGAATTGGATAGCTTTTTATAAAATTCAGTTATTTTATGCTTTATTGCTTTATAGTCTAGAATGGACCAACAAGCTTCAAAATAATGTCATGTCCTTAGCTAGTTACCTCCAATCACGCAGACCAGCTATGGGCGAGTTAGCTTCTTTCTTATATTAAAACATAAGTAGATTGTTTTAGCTCAGTGCTTTTAAAGACCTGAGCTTTATTTTATGCGTCCTGAATTTCATGGGAGAAGTTAAAGGGTTAAGGAGGACGGGAAATTGTCTATATGCCGGGGTCTTTGATCTTCTTGGTAGTGATGTAAATGAATAAATAAAAATTGAGGGGTAAGTAAGTGGCTATTGGCATACTTGAGATCTATCGTAACCCCAACTCTTGAACTGGAGGAAGTTCTAATTTAAGAATTCTACAAACTCTTTAAAAAAGATTTAAGTTCATATTAAGTAAAGAAATGACGCAAATGGGAGGTCCAATTTCTATCGGAATTAAAAAAGTAAATGAATTCCCTAGTTTTTGTACTCGTAAATAAAAATTGAAATCTTCTTTTAATTCTCTTTGTAATTCCAAAAAAATTTCTAAAATACTTCTATAAAACTTCTTTAAGAGTTATGGCATTTCTTATGCAAAAAAGAACCTATTGTTTTGCTTAATTTATTCCAAACTATAGGAATGTTTATTATTAACTAAAATTTACGATCACTCGTGTCTATGTTTGCTGTAGTCTAATTTTGGCACATCAAAATCTCGCAAGTTGAAATACCACGATTCAAAATTCCATTTTCTAAAAATAAAAATATGTTTAAAGGGTTCTTGTACGGCTAGCCAAGAGATTTTTTGAACAATATTGCCATGGGTGGCTAGCTTCTCGGGTTGAGTTATCTTCTGGATTTGTTCTTCCGTTTTGGGTCCTCTGTGCCACTATTGCAACTTCATTGATCTCGTTGGTTAGCAGTCGGCTGGCAATCGTGTCAAATTCTACTGTTTTCTTGGACCAGTAAGGCACCGTTGTTAGCAGCTCGAAACATGTTGCTTCTTAGCTAAAATGAAGCTTAAATTATTATAATAGGCGAACTTTAGTGAAACTACAGTGAGAGTAAGACGAGACGATAAAAATACGTGCACATTAGGGGTGTCGGATTTTTTTTTTTATTTTTTACATCCAAAATGGGTATCGTGGATCTTCTAAAGGATTTAGAAAGAAGTAATTTTTGTTCTGGGACATTTTCAAACATTGAATTTTGAGACCCCGCGGCCGATCTTAGGTAAAAACTACAATTCGAAAAAGTGGGCAGAAAACCATTGAAGTTTGCGTCGATATATGGGCACAATTACTTATTATGTTTTATTTTGAATTCCTTGACTCATTTGTATTGACTGCATATATATTCAGGTAAGCTGTTTAATGCTGTTGGGCCAATTCGAGCATTCCATTAAGAAAAAATAATCGAACACAGCAAGAAAATCGTTGGGTTTTTTAGGAGCTTTCATGAATATTTAAGGTCATAAGTTATTTTATGACAATTTAAAGAGCAGCTTTTTATTTTATATTTTAGCAGCAGATTAAAAAAGCAACAAAAAGTCACTTTAAGTAATTGTGACCACATATCGGGTCTCAAAACTCAATTTTGGAAAATGTTCCAGAACAAAAATTACTTCTTTATTAATCCTTTACAAGATCCACAATACCCATTTGAATATAAGAAATAAAGACAAATTCCGACACCCCTAGTACACATTGATAAAAAACACGTTTAAATTTCATGGTGAAGCCACAGTTAGACTGTTTTTTCATGATGACTTGAGTCTACTCAGTTCTGATTCTGAGAAGAACTGAAATATCTAATTTTCAAAGAGTAATGAAAATCCCGTTTCTGATTTATTTTCTATGGAAACGGTCTTACCATTTCTCTTTATTTTTTATAAAAATAAGTCTAAGATAAAAATTATTTTTGAAATTATAAATATTACCAAAAAACAAACCAAAACATTTTTTTAAAAATAAATCTCAGACCAAGAGCAAAATGAAGTATGTCAAAATAAATATCTCTCAATGAAAAAGGAATCAAAAATAAAGATCAACTTTATGCTTTTTTCAATTTTAAATTAATACATTTTTTTTTGAAATAAGGGCTTCAAAATTTGAACTTTATTTTCCTTGAAATGCAAATATGGAGCTTAACTGCAAATTTCTAGCTAGTTCCATTGACGAGAAAAGGACTGTCATGATAACTTCACAGTGAAGTTGGCAGTACAGTATGAAATTCTTTGTATGTAAGGACTTCAAAATTTTTTAGTGATCCTTTTCATTCCTATTATATAAGGATAAGTATATACTGTGTAGGTATTTTGATTTGCACTCCCTAAGTTTTTTTTTAAATCCCTTGTAGCGTAAAAATGTTCATACAATTTGCTCTAAATTCTGAAACGGATCCATCCAAATTTGGAATAAATAAAATTAGTTATCCTGTTTGCATGTATATAATAAACCAGAGGGGGGGTCATACCAACAAAAATATTACCCAAATCAGTATTAATTAAAAAAAATTTCTTTTTCAAATTTGGTTTTTTCTTGGAATTAAGTTCTGCTGGTCCCACAAATTTTAACAATTTTTTTTAGATTGTTAAGAGTTGGGATCGAAATTTTGGGAAGTACAAAATTCCTTTTGCACAATTTGAAAATTGTTTTGGTTTTCCTAGTTCTGTTAATATAATTCTGGCAATAGTAAGAAAATGTAAGAAAATTGTTAAAATTAGCTTTTACAGAATTTTAAAGAGCATAATTTTAAAAAGAGACATTTTAACATTTTGAACTGAAAGAAGGAGAATTTTTAAAAAATATATATTGCTTTTGGAAATCTGAATTTTATAACCAGAATTTTTTCCACTCCTGGTATGAAATTGTGGTCATGTCTCCTGTGCGCCAAAAATATTTTGTATTAATTTTCTTGTGCACATTAAAAAAAATGTAGGTTTTGGAGATGGTAATCTGATAATTGCACTTGTAATTTTCGACGCATGAAGACAGTTTTTAGCGGCACTTTGCATTACATTTCTGATGTTTCACAATATTCAATACAAGAGGGGATGTAATGTTAGAAAAAAATTCATAGCTTCCAAAATTTTTGTTTATTATAACAAGAAACGTAAACAGTATTGGATGCAAATAAAAAGAAATTAATTCAGGCTCAAAACAGTATTCGAACGTTTAAAAATGTGTTGAAAATATGTTAATTTAAGATTACCTTCTCCATGGCTTATACACAATGAATATTTTTGAAAACGGGCAACATTTTTATTTTTAAAACTGTTAGCATTTTTAAATTGGTAAACAAAAATAAATGAGTTGAAAAAATAATTCTGAAAAACCAGCTGGTACCAATTTATTTATATATTTTTTCAATAAAATTAATTAATTGTTTGATAACTTAAGAAATCTAAAAAAAAAAATAATAAAATTTTGAGATCAGTACAAATTTGAGACAATCCCAAAATCCTTTGGTGAATTCAGATTCAGTCTAAACATTTTTTTTTGGGGTTTATGGAACACGATTTATTTTTTATCTTCAAGTTGCCAAATATGAGCACCTGGAATATACCGATTCATTTTAAACTCAATCTTTTTATTGAAAATTATTTCATTTTTTAACTAAATTCTTATAACCGCAATAACTAAAAACTGATTAAAAATAACATTAAAAATTGTTTTGGCACTAGAGTGTGTATCTGCCAAAAATGTTGATCTGGGTGATTCTCTGCCAACTGTGACTTTTGTTTTTAATTTCAATTTCAATTTTTGTTTTATTTTTGTGGCTTTATTTAGCCAGAGTATCAAATCTGTAAAAGCATTTTGCTAGAAATTTTAAAGAAAACAAAAATAATGGAATGTACTAAAACTGGAATAGACGATAATGAAACTTTTTTTGTTTGAATAGTTTGTTCTTTCTATTTTTAATCATAGTTCTCTTGTCATTCTTGATAAAGTGTTACTTTTTGACTTTTTGACATTTCTACTTCTCTTGATTTCTCTAAAAATTTATAATTTTTCGTTTTTGTAGTCTATTATTCTGAATGGCAACCCTTTTCATTGTACTGAAAATTGATACAAAATAAATATTGCAAGAATAATATTTTCATTAAAGTTCACCATGCCACGGTAGTGACAATTTCAAGGAAAATTTCAACAGATGCCGTTAAAAGAAATAAAAAATACTGATTATCAACCAAAAACATATAATAACGTGCTTAAAAAATACTACCACGGTACTGACAAATAAATTTGTGGCAAACATTCTTCTTATGAAAACAAATCTCCATTCAAACGTCTTGAAACCAAAAAAAAAAAGGCGGTCTAGGGGGAAATCTTTTAAATTCAAAAATAAAAGTAAATGCTGGGGCAACATTCATTCATTGTTATTTTTTTCAGCAATAAGTATTTTGGCTTAATTTTTTTTGCATGAAATTTTAAGCAAATATTGCACTCAAATTTTTCTAGAAAAACAAAGAACGGACATGGCACGGTACTGACATTTTGACTACACTTTCCCAAGCCATATGGAAAAAGTAGTGAATTTAGTTTTGATATCGAATATAGACTGTAGTAAATAGCCATTGTCCCAACTTAAACCAAAAATATATGCGAGCACTGGACACAAAGAATCACGGTTGGCACGGAATCGGCCTTCTACCAAATTGATTTTAAGTCAAAAAATAAATCAATTCTGTTACTCAATGGAATTCAGAAATGGTCCAAATTGTCTTTTTGATGGATATTAATCGATAATAAATCTATTCATTTCACCAAATAAAGCCCAGTAGTAATGAATTATTATTGCCATTTTTTCTTTAAAATGCCACGCCATAAATTGGTATCAAATAAACAATATTAAACCGTTAATGGCTTTTAAATGTTGATTTTATTTTGTAAAAAATATGAATAAATATTCGATTCCAAAGCTCAATTTTTGAAATTATATTTCAAAATTGCAAATATTTCTTGCTTTTCTTATAATTTCTTGTGTTGTTTTTGAGTTTTCAGGGAGGTCATGACCCCCTTGTATACGCCGATGTAATAAACCACCATAAGGTTTAATCATTTTTATATCTTTTCACACAACACCATCAGCTATTTGTATGTATACATCTGCTCAAAATAAAGTGGATATAATTTCTTTTTGAAATTTCTTTAAAGTAGTTTTTATTCCTGGAATAAAAAATATAAGAAAACAAATAAACATAAAAACAAAACCCTTTTTCCTCAAGCCAATCCAAACATCTATAACCGACAAACAACATATAAATAGGAACATTGCGGTTAGGTTTTCCTTCTTCGATTTTGTGTTTCTTTGTAGACTTTTGCATGCAGAATGTGCGGTGTATAGGTTAATATCGAAATGCATGGCATATTGAACTCGAAGTACTTTGTATATATTCATTTGAAATAAAATGTTATTGAACCACAAAAACACAAATTCCTGACTGTCGACACTTGTTATAGTTCCCATCACCACCACCGTCACCATCACCATCATCAGCGCCATCTACCTACATCTTTTTATCTATATCCTTGTTTGTCATTCGTTTCGTACACTATACAAAGTATATTATTGATATTGAAGAGAAACAGGAAACAGAAGTGAACCGTAATCATATAAGAAAGCTTCCCATCGAATTAAATTTTCGTAAGATTCAAATTATTATTAAAAAATAAATATACAAGAAAAAAACGAAGAGCAAACTCACACATCCATAGAACAGCTAAAGTTCTATAACACAGTATATGTTAGGGAAAAGTGACTATACAAAAGTAGTATTCATGATTTGTTGCAGCTTTAGGACTAAGCTACGTAAATTTATTAGCTTAACCCGTAAAAGCATTACCCTCTGGCATTTCATTTTATGTGCAGTATTATCCCGCTTCAGTTAGAGTGGTATAGTGGGAGCAGGGCGTATAAGGGCCTGGGGCCCTTATCAGAATTATTTCATCTCTTAATTCGGTTCGAATGAGTAGACGGTGGTGCCTATAATGGTGGTTCGGATGGGATATGCTTTGGATATAGGGCGGATGTCTGGGAAAAATGATTCAAGAAATCGTTTATTTGGCGTATATATAAGTGAGTTGGGTATGTACAGTACAGGTTTTACGATTTACAGGCAGTAATTTATGCATTATCTTCTTAAATTTTACCTGATTTGCATACAAGGTAGAGGTAGAGGGAATATTATTTTTTTTTAATTTCCATTACCTTTTTTTTTTAAATGTTTCTTTGTTTTATAAGGCAACGCTTAGAGAGGTGAAGTGGATTTTTATTAATGATTCCTGACATTCCACATACAGAGACCTCTATTAGAAACTAACTAAGTTACTCAGAGGCTATAAATTAAGGTAGAAAAACTAAACTACTAGCTAATCCTTTTGTATAATAAAATATATCATTTGTCAGGATAAAGGCTTATGAAATTTTCTAGAAACAAATAAATACAAAAAAATAGGAAGACTGAAGGATTTCTAAGGAACAAATGAAATGGAAGATTTGGTCGTGCATAGTTGCTCTTATATTCAAAATGCGTATGAGAGAAAAAAAGCAAGAAATTCCATATTTAAGTTTTTCGTTTATTAATAATTTATTTAAAAAAAAACATTTCTAAGGACAAACTTTGGTATGGAAAATGTAAGTTTTAATCAATATATGTACAGACATAAATTGAGCTCCAAAAAAAGAAATTGTCACTCACAAAACACTTTTTGGAAAATTTTGATATGCAATATTATCTAAACTTTTTTCTGAGGTTTTTATTTAAAAAAAAAATAAGAAATTAAAAATAAGAATCCAGGAGAAATACTGTTTATAGCTGCTGAGAAGTATTTTTTTTTGCTTAATTTTAATAAGACCATTTTAATTTTACCACACAGACATTTTTTTTTTATAAAAATTGATGGAGTCGTTTTCGAGAAAAATGAGACTTTCTTCAAGCGTTTTTATCATACGTATGTAAGGCATATTATTTTATTTTTGAATATTTTAAGAAAAGGTGTTGAACCGTTAAGTACCCATTTAAAAAAAAATCGACTGAGTCGTTTCCATAGTATTGAGTTTAAAAAAATCAAAGTTGAATAAAAAATAAAAAAACTCTTTAAAAACTTTTACGATATCATTTACTGATTAGCTCTGGAGCTGTTTTTGAAAAGAAAATAAGGTTCTGCAAAAATATAAAAAAACTTGTTCCATTGAAAGTTACTCGTATCTTTATTTTTGATTCTGAAAAAAATTTAAAATAATGTGGTAAGGAGAATGATTAATAACCACTAACCAGACTGAATTGTCATACTTATTTCGTCATCCCTATCATCTAAATGACAATTCTGATTAAGATCTCGAGTTAAAATTTTTACGACGAACTCATTACTTGCCGTAGTTATAAACATGGCTTAACTTTGATCTGGTGCAGGGCCGTAGCTTGAGTCGAATTTAAAGCAAGGCAGCAATGGAATTAGGTAAGGCAGTATAAGAAAATTTATTTGATGTGCCTAATCTGCCAAATTTTTTTAAATTTGGAGCAATTGCTTAACTCTATTAGTATTTAGTGTCCAGCCTAATGGACACATAACGCACAGACGCAACGGTGCACTATGTTTCAGGGGTGGAAAAAAATAATTTTATCGGCTGTTAAATATATCGCAGTTTGATCAAGAATCAGGATTTTTTTTTATGAAATCAGTTTCTAAATATTTTAAAAATTATTAACTTGTTATTTGAGCAATTCATTTTATTTTCACCAAAATAAGTTAAAAAAAAAATTTTTTGTCAAAAATGTCTCCAAAAATGGATGTGGAAAACAGTTTTGTTCGGAAAAATTAATACAAAATATATTACATTGCACCACAATGCCCTACTGTAGCTTTGGCCGTGATCTGGTGTTTGAGAGGCAGTGTCTTTGAAGCTGTTTTGAACTACACCAAATGTCGTAGTTTGAGTAGGCACTATATATAACATCGTCCCCTAATGGCAAAAACTAGTCTAAGTGGGTTCATCCCAATGGGTGGATGCACTCATAAAGAAAACCTGACAAAGGCTGGTTAGGCATAGAAGGGTGGCTGCACTCATTTACTGCTGTAAATAGGTGACTATACTTTATTGGTATGTCAAGATGTCCTCGCACTCGATGTTGAATTTAATATGGAAATTTAAATGAAAGTTGACTAATGCTATATTTCCACACTAATCTAAAATTTAAAAAGATTTATCACAAATCATTTTCAAATATCGAAAGTTTATCAATCACACAAGTAAGTTTCGTAAATTTTGAAGATTAGAAATACATTTTGGGAGAAGCTGTCAAAGTAAATTTTCATGCTCAAAATCCCAAATGGACAAAATCCCAAATGGATGAAAACCTTAAAGCCAAAGTCCTCAGTTAACAACATCTCGTATGCCAAAAGATTCCAATTGCATTCGGGAATAAATCCCAAAATTTAATAAGTTTTTATTACTATTTAAGTACTTTCAAAGAAACTAAACAGTTTTTGTGTAATCTCATGCAAAAAATCTCACAGTAAAAAGAAACATGCAATTGAATGTAAAAAGTACAAACATTCAAAAATCTAGAATGTACAAAAAACATGAAAGACATAATAAAATGGAAAATGAAAATAAAAAAATGGCTTCCTCAGTCCATTTGTATATCAAAATCAAGAAATGAATCTACATATCTTTCAGTAAATCACAAAAACAAAAAAAATGTTATTGCAAATATGAACATTCTGGAATAGAGTTTTCAGTATGTAATGACATGTTTTTGTTTTTATGGCATTCGAGATTTTGGTATTTGGGATTTTGTCATTTGGGATTCCAGTATTCGGGATTTTTGCGTTTTCGAGATTTTGGTATCCAGGATTTCTTATACTCAACCCATGTTAGATGTTTTGGTTCCTCATTTTTTTTTTCAAAATCCATCAAACATTTACTTGCATTAGGTACAAGTATATTTGGCAACAAAACTTAAGCTTACTTTAGTTTCATTGCAATAGTTTATAAAATCACTTTTCGTTTTCAAGAAAAGACCCACAGATCATTGGGCTTCTTTATTTATGTTAAGTGGCTTTCTGAAATTATCTCGGATTTTCATTCATTTAAGAAATCGAACCAAAAAGTTGGAAATTCCCACAGATCGACTATGGAAAAAGACTAGAAAGTGAAATGGATATAAGGCCGGAAACTTACCAAAAATATAATGAAATTACGCCAAATATAGAACTTTAACGGTTCGATTTCCTAAAACCACTAAACAAAAAAAAAAAAAAAACAGTTTCCATTTTTGTTGCTTGGGAAAAAAGTAAAATTTGTGTGCCGAGTCTTCTTAAATTTTTTCCAAAACAAAATCCGGAATAATTTCTCAGAAAAGAAATCAATTTTTATTTTCAAATTTTTAATCTACCTCCATACCTACCTTTGAAGATATCATTGAAGAGATTGGTTTTGCTCCATATCCAGTTTCATATATGAAAATAAAAAAAATTGATCGATTGACTGAAAAAAATAGCAAAATACTTCGAAAATCGGTATATAGGCTTACTCGTTTACAGATAGAATCCAGACAGATAAAAAAAATCCATCCCATCACACAGTTTTCACATAATTTTTTCTCGATATAGTGCCAAAGATGTACAACAAACCAAAATCATGCTTGAATGACGAACTTTCAGCCATTCAATAAAAATAAATAAATTTGGCGGCACAACAGCTCATGGAAAACCAGGGCCTAGTGATTTACAACTCTCAACCATTCCTGTATGCGTGTTGTTGGCAGGAATGGAGGGGACCTAAAATTTTTTGCCGAGTCCGAACGGCTAGATGAGAAGCATTTATTCATGACAAGTATACTCTTGGGGGATTTGTCAGTTCCTCGCAAGAGGCAGTACCTCGGGAAAATTTAGGTGGCAGTGGCTGGGAATCGAACCCAGACCCTCGGAATGACAGTCCAACGCACCAACCATCATGCCACGAGGTACTACAAGCCTGGCCTATGGGATAAGTATTTTGTTTTCTACTGGTTAAGATGAGAAGCTTATTTTTAAGACAAGATATACTTTTAATAGTTTTGTAGCTTCTATCATCAAAGAGGCAGAAAAAAATAAGTTAGTAAGTAATAAGGTTGCATAGGGTGGGATTTAAAAATACTTCGGAAGCGTGAAAGGCTAAAGCATTGACCACGGGCTGGTAAAATATAAATATAAAATATTATGTGTCATTCATTTTTATAATGAATCATCGACTAAATATTTGCTGAAAATGTGCTTTTAGACTAAGGGCCAGTTTTTCAGTGCAAGATCACCCTTGTCCCAGGGTCAAACCTGATTTATCTCCAGAAACGAATTTTTCAGTCAAATGAAATCAGCGACTAAAATGAGGGTTCTTTCCCTTGTGGTGCCATCTCGATTCTAACAGTGAAAGTAATTGATTGTGTAATTCTGTTCTTTTGCCATCTCTGTTTTTATGCGTGAAAGGAGGACAGGGGTGATATCTGCATAGTGCCGCTCATCGATGACAATTGATTTTTGACAGTTGAAAGATAAAGTTAATCCTCAACTAAAAAACTGTTCCAGAGTTAGCTCGGAGTTAATTTATTTTCAGAATAAGCTAGCTCTAATCTAACTCAGAGTTAACCCTAAACAGAAGAATGACCTTTAAACTGCTGCAATACCATTCTTTTGTAGAAGTAATTCACTTTTATAATGAATGACACTATTTTAAAGTTCAAAATTGCTTTTAAGTATTAAATAAAAAGTTTAAAAACTATTTTCTATAGGTTCAAGCAATAATATGACAAACAGTATATATAGTTTATTTCACAGCCATAACAAATTAATATGTGTTTAATTTATTATCAACGAAATTACTGCAAATCAAATTTGATTGATAAAAATGAATAAACAATACAAAATTACACCTTAACCGTGAGTTGATTTTTCACATGGAAAACTTCAGTTAATTTCCCAAGTCAACATCATTTAACCTACATTATCAGTTTAATCGTATAGGTTGGTGATGTGTGTTGTATATTGCTCCCTCGAGTGTGATTATGTGAATGAAATACTGCCAACCTACCTTACCTTATAAACATATACTATTGGAAAATGGATTACAATGTTCTTAATCACATTCAATTAATTAAAGGCGTTCTGTTAGCTTCCTCGCCTCTATCACTAGGCAACCAACTCTACCACAAGACTGAAAACATCACACAAACACCTTAGCTCCATCATCATAGTTGAATGATAATAAGGACATCGCCATCGGAACGTTATCAGAGGATCACAAAACCCACTATAGCTCAAAACTATACGAAACGCTATTCCATATCCCGCCATCTCACAACAATGATATGTTTATGGAAATTTTACCAAAAGATGAGATTTATCACGACAAAGTAGTAAATATAGCATCCTTAGAATTTTGGTCCATTACACACACAAGGTATTTGGATGCATAAATTATAGATTTACCATTAAAGCTTCTAGAATCTTTAGTGTAATTTGCCCCCATCCCCGTTCGACACCTCTCAACATCCTTCTCATTTTGCCATTTTCTGCTCAAATCTCCTGACTTACAACGCATTTTTGTTAAGCTTACTGTTCGTCATTTTGGTTTTTATTCATGTCCTCGCTTTGTTACTATCATTTGCACCACCTTTCGACAAACTGTCATTAATCTTATGTCCTTTCGATAATAATTTATTGTCTTTGCAGAGGATAACGTCAAAAAAACATCACACTCATACACGCATATAAACAATACATATACAACAATGTGGTGTGAAGTGAGGGTGTGAATGTGAATTGTTCTTACTTTTTTTTTGTCATCTTATATCCTTCTTGGTGTCTCTTCTTCTTTTTATTTTTATTTTTTTTTGAAAATCTTTGTTATAAGGAGAAGATTGAGGCTGCAACTACTCTATACGACATACGACGAGACGGCAGACGAGATGAAATCCTGTGATACACATATAAGTTTTAATGTGGGTGATTGCCGGAGAGATGTGTCACCCGGGCAGGATATGGGTGGGAGGATAACGACTCTAACATCATTTAGAACGGTTTCGGTGTTAAGAAATTTATTAATGTGATTTCTTCTTCTTTCTCTCTGGTTGCCCTCCCCCCCATCTTGTGACTATCTTCCATGGTGTGTATTTTTATACAAGATGAAGAGGGGTCCTTACAAATTGACGATACGTTAGCGTTTATGTCGTTATGTTTCGCACACACACAGTTTATAGCTGACATGAAGTTGACAATTTGTTTCGCATGAAGGACTTTTGTTAAAAAGTACGAGTAGGTACTACTTGAACAAAAAAAAAAATTTGTAGAGAGGACACTGATTTCTTCTTTGGGAACTTTTTTTTTGTTTTGTTTTGTTTATTTGTGGGGGAGTAAATGAAAAATTGATAGAAAGGAAATAACAGAGGAATTTAATACTGGACACGGTTATTAGGTGTTCATTATGTCTCTTTTCACACAACAAAATTTAACACTAGTTAGAAGGCGGACAAAAACTTGCCTTTTTGATAAAAGTTTTGTCAAAAATCAACATTTTCAAATGCAATTTATATTTTCTCTTGTAGGTAAAATATTAAAATTTGTTTGTATTTAATTATTTTTCTAAATTTTAGAAATTATCCTTGTTATAAGTCAATTTTTTACCATTATCTCAGAAATTTCTTGATATTTCAAATGGAAAATTACTTAAAATAATTTTTTTGTTGTGACTCAATGGCTTAGCTATCAAAACTTAATTTTGTTTCCAATATTAACAAAAAATATTTATTGAATTAAAAAAATTGTTTTTCAAAATCCAATACCAATTCCAAAATCCACTTGTTGAAATTCAGTTCGTAAGTGTAAGCTACTAAATGTACCTACATAATACATGAATTTTCAATACAGCTTGAGAATTTTTATAAAATGTATTTTAAATCTTTGTTTCTATAAAAATAAATAAATTTTGCGAATGAATTTATAAACAATTGATTTGGAGTAGAGATACAAGTAAATTATTCAAAATTTAATATAAAAAAAAAAACATAATTCAACTCTACAAAAAAATAGTACGTATACGCCATACATCACTGTTACATATAACCTTAATCTTAATTAAGTTATTGTTGAAAAATTATCAAAGAGGTTTGTTGGTAGAATTGTCTCAATATGAAGAGATTTTTAAGATACTTTAATGGTTTTATATTTTAAAGATTCGTGATAAGATTTCATTTATGTCAATCGTTTGTGTCAGTGTTTTTATAAAAGTGGATCGAATATCGTTCAGAAAATTAATTTTTGTGTTCAAAAGATTAAATATACATTCACATATTTATACTTATTAATATGCTATTTATGAAGACATTTATAACCGTTAAAACACGGACAGCTAAATTTAAATATGGTCGTATTTTTCAGCTTCACTTAGTCAGTGGTTGCATTGAAGTGTTTAACGTGAAACAGGTCAGGTTTTTTCAAATAATTACTGACTATGGATAAAATGGGAGTGGGTCGGAATTCTGGTTTTCATAATTCTGTTTTTTATAAATTCTGTCTGGTCTAAATTCTGTTTGACCAAAATTCTGTATATGCAAAATTCTGTATTTCAAAATTCTGCCTGGTCAAAATTCTGTTATCCCACATTCTGCTTATGAAAACTAAAATTCTGTCTAAAAAAAAATCTCATAACATAAAACATTTTTTTCCTATGATTCTATTTTGACCTATAGCCCACAGCAAATTTTGAATGTCAGCGATAGCAAAAAAAAAGAAAAATAATATTCAAAAACATGAGTAAAGCTATTCCAAAAATCTAAGTCTTAGAGTTCATAGCTGGTTATGGACTGCAAGACTCTCATTTTGGGATTAATCTCTAGTAAAACTTTTGGCACTTACCTATACTTTATTTTTGACTTTCACTCACAGAAAAATTGTGACAAATTTATGAAGTTAAAAGTTTTACTACGTTTACTACGACTTTACGCTGTTGTATCATTACCCTTAATATAGTTTTCAAGTCATTTCTTTATGACTCACGCTATTTGCTTATTTTTTTTAGAATTTTTTTTCTTTTTTTTCTTTCATTTTGCAACCTAGCTTTTAAGTCAGCGACTCAAAGCATCGACTCTGTTTTATGTTTTCGGAAAAACTTCCATATTTAGCTTGTCATCATCAAAAACAGACCAAAACTCTGCCTTAAGATATTATACATTTAGTTAATTTAAGATCGTTTCAATTATGCTTGTATGTTCTAACCATGTTTAATTTAGTTCCAAGAAATGTGTTTTTCAAAATTCTGTATTTAAGAACTCTGTTAAAATGTTATAAAGGCGAAATCTTTTTGATAATGTAAAAAAGTGTACACTTTTAAAATTGCTTTTCACCGATACCTATTTTCTTATATAGCTGCATTTCACGAATTATAAGTCAATTTCAAAAAGGGCACATTTCTGAATATTAAAATATTTAAAGTGTAAAAAAGGAAATGAAAAAACTAATTATTCCCTTATCTACATTAAGCCTTGGTTAAAATTAATGAAATTTCAATATTTATTACTTGCTCTGAATAGGAATAAAATAATGACAATTTTTCGCTAAAGAAAAAAATCAAATATAATTATATAATGACATTTTTTCGCTTTTGGAAAAAAGTTATGTTAAAACAGAACCGTTTTTCTCGGATTAAAATTTTTTCTCTAAGGGTTTCGCCAGTTCCGTACAAATTAGCTTCCAATGAAAAATTACAAAAAATATCCCGAAAAATAGTGGCAAATTTCATAACAAAAAAATATTATAGTAAAAATGTTGAATCGCATTCCAGATATAAGGAAAATAAGCTCCAATAGTTAAATGAGAGTTTTCGAAACGTATCCAAAAATTATAGACCAATACTCGAAAGTGAAAAGAAAAGAATAAGTCCAAAATTTGATATACATAGTAAAAACATCATTTTTAAAATTCAATTATTTGTTTAAATTAATTAAATTTCAAACATAAAAAAATCGATATTTTAAAGAGTTCAAGTTTTAAGTTTTTTTTTTTTTAATTTAAAATTTTTCATTCAAAAAAATAATAAAATTTAAAATTGGCGAACCAAAATGTTTTCTTAAAAATATTTTTAAAACTGTATGGATGTATGTATGTATGTATTAATTAAAAACAACTCTTTTGAGACTCATCAACATTTTTCTACAATGAAATAGAGGGTGAGCCATTAAAAAACTTTATGATGTTTTATAAAGTGATCTTGAGCTGTGGTCCCTTTTCGTTGAATCCAAAAGTTGTAGTCGAAAAAACATGGCATACCAAAATCTCCACTAATGGTAACGGCTCTTCAGTGTGGTCTTTGAAGAAGAACAGTCCTTTCACAATAATTCCAGCTCAAACAGTCACGACTTGGTCGTAAAGATGTGGCTTGCGAATTAAATGAGGGTTTTTATTGACATAAAACAAGTGCTATCACTATTTTAGGGCATCATTTTTGGGTATAATGAAAAATTCTCTCTTCCCTCTTTGAAAATTTGACTTAAAAAGTTAAACTACAAACATTAAAAATCAATGAACCAATAATATGCTTTTTTGAAACCTTATTCATTCTTTTATTTGTTTTCTTTTGTTTTTAAGAAATTTAATTTCAAAGTGTTTTTTTTTTTAATTATTCATATTTTTTTAAAATTTTACGTCTGCAAATGTTATTTTTGATTTTCTTTTAAGAACAACAAATTTAAATAATATTATGTACTAAAATTTTCACAATGGTACCTATTTTTGGATTTTTTAACATAATTTAAAAATTTTATTTTTAAAACTTAATATGTAATTTGAAAACGACACAGTTGCTTTTTGTTTAGAAAAATATTTTCCTTTTATGAAAAAATAACAATACCTTTAGTGTTAAAAAACTGTTGAGCAATATTTTATTTTTCTCGAAACCAACTCCAACGATTTTTGTAAAAAAAATAAAAATGTACGCTTAGCAACTAGAGCTTAGCATTATGCTGATCAAATTTAAATAACCCTTTTTTATACAAAAACTTCCGATAAGTTTTAATAATTTATTTTGTGAGTTTGAAAATACTTGTTTTTTGAAAATTTGCTTATTTTAAATCGAGTTAATAGTTTTTTTTTTTTTTTAATTTAACTTTTATTTGCATATTAATTCAAATTTTAATTTTGCATACCAAAAAAAATTCTTAAAAATGTTTAGAAAATATTTTAAATAAAAAATTATTTTCTCTAACGATTTTCAAAATTCTAAGTGCACGACTTTAACCAAAGTTTCTAGGATAGCATTTATACAATTCACAGTGAGTTTTCCCACTAAACTGTTATGTGCATATGTCGGTCCCCAACGACTTAAAAAAATGTGTCTTAGAGTGGGTATGGTTGCATTTTACTGATAAGCCTACCACCATGCCTGGGTGAAACGCATTGTGGAGTAAAGGCCGCAATTACCTTCTATAGTTCAATTTTTATCATGAACTCCACTAAAATTAAGAAATAAAAATCTATTTATTTTCTTAAAAACACTTCTACTTAAAATTTTTTTCCCCATTAATTCATATTTGTTCATGAATTCAGCTAGCATTCCTTTTTTTTCAGCTGAAGTTATTAAAAGAGTTCTTTAAGCCATTTTAACAATGAATTCCATGATTTTGAATATTTTTCTCTCATAATATCCATATTTTAATATACATACAATTAAAATTTCTAAGCTCTAAGACCAGGGTTACCAGCTCCGAAAATGTCTACACCCGGAGGCTTTCCGAAATTGTCTTCGTTCTTTTTCTCCCACATTATCAGGGAGCGATTATTATATTTAGTTACTTGAGCATCATTCTAATTGTTTAAAATTTAACAAAAAATTCACGCCAATTTTTCAAGAATATTACTCGTATATATTCTGTTAATAGAACTCAATTGATTAAAAAAAAAAAATCAAAAATGAACAGAAAAAAATTTGAGCCATAGGAGGTCCTGTGGGTTGGAAGATAAAAAAGACGAGGATTTCGAGAACGAGGGTTAATGTTAAAGGAGATAGGGTTGTAGAGTGAAATGCAGTCAACGGAACCAGAAAATAATAGATGGATGAAGAGAATGTCTGATATTTCTCTACGTTCTTTCAAAGAATTCAAGTTGATTTGCTTAAGGCGGTCTAGATAGGGAGGCAGGATCAGGGGATTGGTCCATTCAAGGCCTCGAAGAGCAAAGCGAAGGAAGCGACGCTGGACGCTCTCGATTCTGGAAATGTGTATAAGTTGACCAAACTTGAGAAGCGTATTCGAGGAGTGGGCGAACGAATGATATGTATAGGGATCGAGTCACATAAGGGTTAAGGAATTCCTTTGACCATCTTTTGACGAAGCCGAGGGCTGAATTTGCCTTGAGAATGATATCATCTACATGGGAGAGAAAATTAAGTTCCGGGTCAAGTATTATGCCAAGATCACGAATAAATTCAACGGTGGGTATGGGTTGATCATGAAGGAGGTAAAGACGGGGAGGAGATTTAATACGCATACGCGTAAAAGTCATTGATTGGCATTTGCCCACGTTGAGCTCCAAGCAATTTTTAAGACACCAAATTGAAAAACTGTCAAGGTCCTGTTGAATAAGGGAAGAGTCATGTGTCGACGAAATAATCTTGAAAAACTTGGTATCATCAGCGTACAGTGAAATACAAGAGTGTTTGATGACCTTTTCAATATCGTTAATAGCAAGAATGAACAAAAGAGGGCCTAGGTGGCTGCCTTGGGGAACACCGGAGGTAGCTAGGAAAGAGCAAGAGATGGTGGTTCTGGAACGAACGCTATAATAACGATTAAAGTAGGAATAGTACAAAAAGTATGAAAAGTAGAAAAAGTACGAAAAGTACAAAATATACGAAAAGACAAAAAGTACAAAAAAAAAAGAACAAAAGGTACTAATAGTACAAAAAGTACGAAAAGTAAGAAAAATAGAACAAAAAGTACGAATAGTACAAAAAGTACAAAAAGTGCGAAAAGTACAAATAGTACAAAAAGTACGAAAAGATCAAAAACTACGAAAAACATGAAAATGAGAAAAAGGACCAACAGTACAAAAAGTACGAAAAGTACAAAAAGTACGAAAAAAAGAACAAAAAGTACGAATAGTACAAAAAGTACGAAAAAAAGAACAAAAAGTACGAGAAGTACAAAAAGTACTAAAAGTACAAAAAGTACAAAAAGTACGAAAAGAACAAAAAGTACGAAAAACACAAAAAGGACCAAAATTACTAAAAGTACAATAGTAACGAAAAGTATAAGTAAGAAAGTACGAAAAACACGAAAAGTACAAAAAGTACGGAAGTAACAAAAAGTACCAACAGTTCAAAAAGTACGAAATGTAAAAAGGATACGAAAAGTATAAGTACGAAAGTACGAAAAACACGAAAAGTACAAAAAGTACGGAAGTAACAAAAAGTACCAACAGTTCAAAAAGTACGAAATGTAAAAAGGATACGAAAAGTATAAGTACGAAAGTACGAAAAACATGAAAAGTACAAAAAGTACGAAAGGTACAAAAAGTACCAAGTGTACAAAAAGTACGAAAAGTACAAAAGTATGAAAAGAACACATAGTACGAAAAAAAGATCGAAAAGTACGAAAAGTACAAAAAGTACGAAAAAAAGAACAAAAAGAATGAAAAGTCCAAAAAGTGCGAAAAGTACAAAAAGTACGAAAAGCACGAAAAGTACAAAAAGTAAGAATAGTGCAAAAAGTACGAAAAGTAAAAAAGGTATGAAAAATGTAAGTACGAAAGTACAAAAAGTACGAAAAACACGAAAAGTACGAAAGGTACAAAAAGTAACAAGAGTACAAAAAGTACGAAAAGTACGAAAAAAGAAAAAAAAATACGTTTAGTACAAGAACTACGAAAAGTATAAAAAGTTCGAAAAGTACATGATGAACAAAAAGACAAAAAGTACGAAAAAAATGAACAAAAATTACGAATAGTACAAAAAGTACGAAAAGTAAGAAAAATAGAACAAAAAGTACGAATAGTACAAAAAGTACGAAAAGTACATATAGTACGAAAAGTACAAAAGGTACGAAAAGTAAAAAAAGTACGAAAGACACGAAAATGACAAAAAGTACCAATAGTACAAAAAGTACGAAAAGTGCAAAAAGTACGAAAAGCACACAAGGTACGAAAAGTTCAAAAAGTTCGAAAAGTACAAAAAGTATGAAAAGAACAAGAAGTACGAAAAAAAAACAAAAAGTACAAATAGTACAAAAAGTAGGAAAAAAGAACAAAAAGTACGAATAGTACAAAAAGTACGAAAAGCACAAAAAGTACGAAAAGTACAAAAAGTACGAAAAAAGAACAAGAGGTACGAACAGTACACAAAGTACGAAAAGTACAAAGAGTACGAAAAGTACAAAAAGTACGAAAAGTACATAAGGTACGAAAAGTATAAGAACGAAAGTACAAAAAGAACGAAAAAACCAAAACTACAAGAAGGACGAAAGTACGAAAAGTACAAAAAGTACGAAAAGCACAAAAAGTGCGAAAAGCACAAAAAGTAGGAATAGTACAAAAAGTAAGAAAAGCACAAAAAGTACGAAAAGTACAAAAGGTGCAAAAAGTATAAGAACGAAAGTACAATGAGAACGAAAACACCAAAAATACAAGAAGGATGAAAGTACGAAATGTACAAAAAGTACGAAAAGTACAAAAGGTACGAAAAGAACGCAAGCAACAAAAAATACGAAATGTACGAAAAGTATAAGTACGAAAGTTCAAAAAGTACGAAAAATACGAAAAGTACAAAAAGTACGTAAGAAATGAAAAAAAGGATTAAAAAGTACGAACAGTACAAAAAGGATGAAAAGTACAAAAAGTCCTAAAAGTACAAAAAGTTCGAAGAGTACAATAAGTACGAAAAAAGAACATAAAGTACTAAAAGTACAAAAAGTACGAAAAGTACAAATAATACGAAATGTACAAAAGGTACGAAAAGAACAAAAAGTACGAAAAACAAGGACAAAAAGTACGCAAAGTACGAAAAGTACAAAAAGAACGAAAATTACAAAAAGTACGAAAATTACAAAAAGTACGCAAAGTACAAAAAGTTCGAAAAAAAATACAAAAAGTATGAATAGTACAAAAAGAACGAAAAATACAAATAGTATGAAAATTACAAAAAGTACAAAAACTACAACTAGTACGAAAAGTACTAGAAGTACGAAAAGTAAAAAAGTACAAAAAGGACAAAAAGTAAGAAAAGTATAAATACGAGACTACAAAAACTACAAAAAGCACAAAAAGTACCAAAAGTACAAAACGTACGAAAAAAAAGAACAAAAAGTACGAGTAGTACAAGAAGTACGAAAAGTATAAAAACTATGAAAAGTACAAAATGTACTAAGAGACAAAAAGTACAAAAAGTACAAAAAGTACAGAAAATACGAAAAAAGGACAAAAAGTACGAAAAGTACAAAAAGTATAAAAAAAAGAACTAAAAGTACAAAAAAGAACAAAAATTACGAATAGTACAAAAAGTTCGAAAAAAAGAACAAAAAGTACGAATAGTACAAAAAGTACGAAAAATACAAATAGTATGATAAGTACAAAAAGTACGATAACTACAACTATTTCGAAAAGTACCAGAAGTACGAAAAGTACAAAAAGTACGAAAATGACAAAATGTACGAAAAGTACGAATACGAAAGTACAAAAAGTACGAAAAGCACAAAAAGTACGAGGGAAAAGAACAGAAAGTACGAATAGTACAAAAAGTATGAAAAACAGAACAAAAGTACTAATAGTACAAAAAGGAAAAAAGTACGAAAAAAAAACAAAAAGTACGAATAGGACAAAAAGTACAAAAAGTACGAAAAGTACAAATAATACGAAAAGTACAAAAGGTACGAAGAGAACAAAAAATACGAAAAACACGAAAATGACAAAAAGTACCAACAGTACAAAAAGTGCGAAAGGTACAAAAAGTATGAAAAGTACGAAAGTACTAAAAGTACGAAAAGTACAAAAAGCACGAAAAGAACAAATTGTATGAAAAGACAAAAAGTACGAAAAGTACAAATAGGTTGAAAAATACAAAAGGTACGAAAAGTAAAAAGAGGACGAAAAACACGAAAATGATAAAAGGTAACAACAGTACGAAAGGTACAAAAAGTACGAAAAGTACACAAGGTAGGAATGAGCAAAAAGTAAGAAAAGTACAAAAGGTACGAAAAATACAAAAAGTACGAATCAAAAAACAAAAAGTACGAATAGTGCAAAAAGTAGGAAAAGTACGAAAAAAACAACAAAAAGTACGAGTAGTACAAGAAGTACGAAAAGTACAAATAGTACGAAAAGTACAAAGAGTACGAAATGTACAAAAGGTACGAAAAGTAAAAAAAGTACGAAAAACACAAAAATGACAAAAAGTACCAACAGTACAAAATGTACGAAAGTTACGAAAAGTATGAAAAGTACAAAAAGTACAAAAAGTTCGAAAAAGAACATAAAGAACTAAAAGTACAAAAGATACGAAAAGTACAAATAATACGAAAAGTACAAAAGGTACGAAAAGTAAAAAAAGTGCGAAAAACACGAAAAGTACAAAAAGTACGAAAGGTACAAAAAGTACCAACAGTACAAAAAGTACGAAAAGTACAAAAAGTTGGAAAAAAAAACAAAAAGTACAATAAGTATAAAAAGTACGAAAAAAAGAACAAAAAGTACGAAAAGTTCTAAAAGTACGAAAAGTACTAGAAGTACGAAGAGTGCAAATAGTACGAAAAGTACAAAAAGTACGAAAGGTACAAACAGTACGAAAAGTACAAAAAGTACGAAGAAAAAACAAAAAGTACAAAAAGTACCGAAAGTACAAAAAGTACGAAAAAAAGAACAAAAAGTACAAAAAGTACAAAAAGTACAAAAAGTACGAAAAGTACAAAAAATACGAAAAGTACAAAAAGTTCGAAAAGTACAATAAGTACAAAAAGTACGAAAAAAAGAACAAAAAGTACGAATAGTACAAAATGTATGAAAAGTACGAAAAAAAGTACAAAAAGGAGGAATAGTAGAAAAAGTATGAAAAGTACAAAAGGTACGAAAAGTACAGAAGGTACGAATAGTACAAAAAGTAAGAAAAGTACGAGTAGTACAAGAAGGATGAAAAGTATAAAAAGTACGAAAAGTACAAAATGTACGAAAAGACAAAAAGTACGAAAAAAAAGTACAAAAGGTACGAAAAGTAAAAAAAAATACGAAAAACACGAAAAAGACAAAAAGTACCAACAGTACAAAAAGTACGAAAGGTACAAAAAGTATGAAAAGTACAAAAAGTACTAAATTACAAAAAGTTCGAAGAATACAATAAGTACGAAAAAAGAACAAAAAGTACTAAAAGTACAAAAAGTACAAAAAGCACGAAAAGTACACAAAGTAGGAATAACACAAAAAGTAAAAAAAGTACAAAAGGTACGAAAAGAACAAAAAGTACGAAAAACGCGAAAAGTACAAATATTACGGAAAGTATAAACAGTACGAAAGTTCTAAAAGTACGAAAAGTACAAAAAGCACGAAAAGTACAAAATGTATGAAAAGTACGAAAAGTACAAAAAGTACGAAAAGTACAAGAAGTACGAAGAGTACAAAAGATACGAAAAGTACTAGAAGTACGAAGAGTGCAAAAAGTACGAAAAGTACGAAAAGCACAGAAAGTACGAATAGTACGAAAAGTACAAAAAGTACGAAAAGCACAAAAAGTACGAAAAGTACAAAAAGTACGAAAAGTACAAAAGTTACGAAAAGTACTAGAGGTACGAAGAGCGCAAAAATTACGAAAAGTACAAAAAGTACAAAAAATACGAAAAGTACGAAAAGTACAAAAAGTACGAAAAGTACAAGAAGTACGAAGAGTACAAAAGGTACGAAAAGTACTAAAAGTACGAAGAGTGCAAAAAGTACAAAAAGTACAAAAGTACGAAAAGTATGAAAAGCACAGAAAGTACGAAAAGTACAAAAAGTACGAAAAGCACAAAAAGTACGAAAAGTACTAAAAGTACGAAAAGTACTAAAAGTACGAAGAGTGCAAATAGTACGAAGAGTGCAATTAGTACGAAAAGTACGAAAAGCACAAAAGCTACGAAAAGTACTAGAGGTACGAAGAGCGCAAAAAGTACGAAAAGTTCAAAAAGTACGAAAAGTACGAAAAGTACAAAAAGTACAAAAAGTACGAAAAGTACGAAAAGCACAGAAAGTACGAAAAGTACAAAAAGTACGAAAAGCACAAAAATTAAGAAAAGTACTAAAAGTACGAAAAGTACTAGAAGTACGAAGAGTGCAAATAGTACGAAAAGTAAGAAAAGCACAAAAATTAAGAAAAGTACTAAAAGTACGAAAAGTACTAGAAGTACGAAGAGTGCAAATAGTACGAAAAGTAAGAAAAGCACAAAAAGTACAAAAGTTACGAAAAGTACTAGGGGTACGAAGAGCGCAAAAAGTACGAAAAGTACAAAAAGTACGAAAAGTACAAGAAGTACGAAGAGTACAAAAGGTACGAAAAGTACTAGAAGTACGAAGAGTGCAAAAAGTACAAAAGTACGAAAAGCACAGAAAGTACGAAAAGTACGAAAAGCAAAAAAGTGCGAAAAGTACGAAAAGTACGAAAAGTACTAGAAGTACGAAGAGTGCAAATAGTACGAAAAGTACAAAAAGTACGAAAAGTACAAAAGTTACGAAAAGTACTAGAGGTACGAAGAGCGCAAAAAGTACGAAAAGTACAAAAAGTACAAAAAGTACGAAAAGTACGAAAAGTACAAAAAGTATGAAAAGTACAAGAAGTACGAAGAGTACAAAAGGTACGAAAAGTACTAGAGGTACGAAGAGCGCAAAAAGTACGAAAAGTTCAAAAAGTACGAAAAGTACGAAAAGTACAAAAAGTACGAAAAGTACAAGAAGTACGAAGAGTACAAAAGGTACGAAAAGTACTAGAAGTACGAAGAGAGCAAAAAGTACGAAAAGTACAAAAGTACGAAAAGCACAGAAAGTACGAAAAGTACAAAAAGTACGAAAAGCACAAAAAGTACGAAAAGTACTAAAAGTACGAAAAGTACTAGAAGTACGAAGAGTGCAAATAGTACGAAAAGTACAAAAAGTATGAAAAGCACAAAAAGTACGAAAAGTAAAAAAATTACGAAAAGTACAAAAGTTACGAAAAGTACTAGAGGTACGAAGAGCGCAAAAAGTACGAAAAGTACAAAAAGTACGAAAAGTACAAGAAGTACGAAGAGCACAAAAGGTACGAAAAGTACTAGAGGTACGAAGAGCGCACAAAGTACGAAAAGTTCAAAAAGTACGAAAAGTACGAAAAGTACAAAAAGTACGAAAAGTACGAAGAGCACAGAAAGTATGAAAAGCACAAAAGGTACGAAAAGCACAAAAATTACGAAAAGTACTAAAAGTACGAAAAGTACTAGAAGTACGAAGAGTGCAAATAGTACGAAAAGTACAAAAAGTACGAAAAGCACAAAAAGTACGAAAAGTACAAAAAGTAATAAAAGCACAAAAATTACGAAAAGTACTAAAAGTACGAAAAGTACTAGAAGTACGAAGAGTGCAAATAGTACGAAAAGTACAAAAAGTACGAAAAGCACAAAAAGTACGAAAAGTACAAAAAGTACGAAAAGTACAAAAGTTACGAAAAGTACTAGAGGTACGCAGAGCGCAAAAAGTACGAAAAGTACAAAAAGTAAGAAAAGTACGAAAAGTACAAAAAGTACGAAAAGTACAAAAAGTACGAAAAGTACAAAAAGTACGAAAAGTACAAAAAGTACGAAAAGTACAAGAAGTACGAAGAGTACAAAAGGTACGAAAAGTACTAGAAGTACGAAGAGTGCAAAAAGTACGAAAAGTACAAAAAGTACAAAAAGTACGAAAAGTACAAAAAGTACGAAGAGTACAAAAGGTACGAAAAGTACTAGAGGTACGAAGAGCGCAAAAAGTACGAAAAGTTCAAAAAGTACGAAAAGTACAAGAAGTACGAAGAGTACAAAAGGTACGAAAAGTACTAGAAGTACGAAGAGTGCAAAAAGTACGAAAAGTACAAAAGTACGAAAAGTACGAAAAGCACAGAAAGTACGAAAAGTACAAAAAGTACGAAAAGCACAAAAAGTACGAAAAGTACTAAAATTACGAAAAGTACTAGAAGTACGAAGAGTACACAAGGTACGAAAAGTACTAGAGGTACGAAGAGCGCAAAAAGTACGAAAAGTTCAAAAAGTACGAAAAGTACGAAAAGTACAAAAAGTACGAAAAGTACAAGAAGTACGAAGAGTACAAAAGGTACGAAAAGTACTAGAGGTACGAAGAGCGCAAAAAGTACGAAAAGTTCAAAAAGTACGCAAAGTACGAAATGTACGAAAAGTACAAAAAGTACGAAAAGTACAAGAATTACGAAGAGTATAAAAGGTACGAAAAGTACTAGAAGTACGAAGAGTGCAAAAAGTACGAAAAGTACAAAAGTACGAAAAGCACAGAAAGTAGGAAAAGTACAAAAAGAAGGAAAAGCACAAAAAGTACGAAAAGTACTAAAAGTACGAAAAGTACTAGAAGTACGAAGAGGGCTAATAGTACGAAAAGTACAAAATTACGAAAAGCACAAAAAGTACGAAAAGTACAAAAAGTACGAAAAGTACAAAAGTTACGAAAGGTACTAGAGGAACGAAGAGCGCAAAAAGTACGAAAAGTACAAAAAGTACGAAAAGTACAAAAAGTACGAAAAGTACAAAAGTAACGAAAAGTACTAGAGGTACGAAGAGCGCAAAAAGTACGAAAAGTACAAAAAGTACGAAAAGTACGAAAAGTACAAAAAGTACGTAAGGTACAAAAAGTACGAAAAGTACAAAAAGTACGAAAAGTACAAAAAGTACGAAAAGTACAAGAAGTACGAAGAGTACAAAAGGTACGAAAAGTACCAGAAGTACGAAGAGTGCAAAAAGTACGAAAAGTACAAAAAGTACAAAAAGTACGAAAAGTACAAGAAGTACGAAGAGTACAAAAGGTACGAAAAGTACTAGAGGTACGAAGAGCGCAAAAAGTACGAAAAGTACAAGAAGTACGAAGAGTACAAAAGGTACGAAAAGTACTAGAAGTACGAAGAGTGCAAAAAGTACGAAAAGTACGAAAAGTACGAAAAGCAATGAAAGTACGAAAAGTACAAAAAGTACGAAAAGCACAAAAAGTACGAAAAGTACTAAAATTACGAAAAGTACTAGAAGTACGAAGAGTACAAAAGGTACGAAAAGTACTAGAGGTACGAAGAGCGCAAAAAGTACGAAAAGTTCAAAAAGTACGAAAAGTACGAAAAGTACACAAAGTACCAAAAGTACAAGAAGTACGAAGAGTACAAAAGGTACGAAAAGTACTAGAAGTACGAAGAGTGCAAAAATTACGAAAAGTACAAAAGTACGAAAAGCACAGAAAGTACGAAAAGGACAAAAAGTCCGAAAAGCACAAAAAGTACGAAAAGTACTAAAAGTACGAAAAGTACTAGAAGAACGAAGAGTGCAAATAGTACGAAAAGTACAAAAAGTACGAAAAGCACAAAAAGTACGAAAAGTACAAAAAGTACGAAAAGTACAAAAGTTACGAAGAGTACTAGAGGTACGAAGAGCGCAAAAAGTACGAAAAGTACAAATAGTACGAAAAGTACAAAAGGTACGAAAAGTAATAGAGGTACGAAGAGCGCAAAAAGTACGAAAAGTTCAAAAAGTACGAAAAGTACGAAAAGTACAAAAAGTACGAAAAGTACGAAAAGCACAGAAAGTACGATAAGTAC
Organism: Dasysyrphus albostriatus; assembly: GCA_946251815.1. Taxonomy (NCBI): domain Eukaryota; kingdom Metazoa; phylum Arthropoda; class Insecta; order Diptera; family Syrphidae; genus Dasysyrphus; species Dasysyrphus albostriatus. The sequence goes on along the minus strand of OX276336.1, from coordinate 127,419,457 downwards.
AAAAAGTACGAAAAGCACAAAAATTACGAAAAGTACTAAAAGTACGAAAAGTACTAGAAGTACGAAGAATGCAAATAGTACGAAAAGCACAAAAAGTACAAAAGTTACGAAAAGTACTAGAGGTACGAAGAGCGCAAAAAGTACGAAAAGTTCAAAAAGTACGAAAAGTACGAAAAGTACAAAAAGTACGAAAAGTACAAGAAGTACGAAGAGTACAAAAGGTACGAAAAGTACTAGAAGTACGAAGAGTTCAAAAAGTACGAAAAGTACGAAAAGCAGAGAAAGTACGAAAAGTACAAAAAGTACGAAAAGCACAAAACTTATCAAAAGTACTAAAAGTACGAAAAGTACTAGAAGTACGAAGAGTGCAAATAGTACGAAAAGTACAAAAAGTACGAAAAGCACAAAAAGTACGAAAAGTACAAAAAGTACGAAAAGTACAAAAGTTACGAAAAGTACTAGAGGTACGAAGAGCGCAAAAAGTATGAAAAGTACAAAAAGTACGAAAAGTACAAAAAGTACAAAAAGTACGAAAAGTACGAAAAGTACAAGAAGTACGAAGAGTACAAAAGGTATGAAAAGTACTAGAAGTACGAAGAGTGCAAAAAGTACGAAAAGTACAAAAGTACGAAAAGCACAAAAAGTAGGAAAAGTACAAAAAGTACGAAAAGCACAAAAAGTACGAAAAGTACTAAAAGTACGAAAAGTACTAGAATAACGAAGAGGGCTAATAGCACGAAAAGTACAAAAAGTACGAAAAGCACAAAAAGTACGAAAAGTACAAAAAGTACGAAAAGTACAAATGTTACGAAAAGTACTAGGGGAACGAAGAGCGCAAAAAGTACGAAAAGTACAAAAAGTACGAAAAGTACGAAAAGTACAAAAAGTACGAAAAGTACAAGAAGTACGAAGAGTACAAAAGGTACGAAAAGTACTAGAAGTACGAAGAGTGCAAAAATTACGAAAAGTACAAAACTTATCAAAAGTACTAGAAGTACGAAGAGTGCAAATAGTACGAAAAGTACAAAAAGTACGAAAAGCACAAAAAGTACGAAAAGTACAAAAAGTACGAAAAGTACAAAAGTTACGAAAAGTACTAGAGGTACGAAGAGCGCAAAAAGTATGAAAAGTACAAAAAGTACGAAAAGTACAAAAAGTACAAAAAGTACGAAAAGTACGAAAAGTACAAGAAGTACGAAGAGTACAAAAGGTACGAAAAGTACTAGAAGTACGAAGAGTGCAAAAAGTACGAAAAGTACAAAAGTACGAAAAGCACAGAAAGTAGGAAAAGTACAAAAAGTACGAAAAGCACAAAAAGTACGAAAAGTACTAAAAGTACGAAAAGTACTAGAATAACGAAGAGGGCTAATAGCACGAAAAGTACAAAAAGTACGAAAAGCACAAAAAGTACGAAAAGTACGAAAAGTACAAATGTTACGAAAAGTACTAGAGGAACGAAGAGCGCAAGAAGTACGAAAAGTACAAAAAGTACGAAAAGTACGAAAAGTTCAAAAAGTACGAAAAGTACAAGAAGTACGAAGAGCACAAAACGTACGAAAAGTACTAGAGGTACGAAGAGCGCAAAAAGTACGAAAAGTTCAAAAAGTACGAAAAGTACAAAAAGTACAAAAAGTACGAAAAGTACAAGAAGTACGAAGAGTACAAAAGGTACGAAAAGTACTAGAAGTACGAAGAGTGCAAAAAGTACGAAAAGTACAAAAGTACGAAAAGCACAAAAAGTAGGAAAAGTACAAAAAGTACGAAAAGCACAAAAAGTACGAAAAGTACTAAAAGTACGAAAAGTACTAGAATAACGAAGAGGGCTAATAGCACGAAAAGTACAAAAAGTACGAAAAGCACGAAAAGTACGAAAAGTACGAAAAGTACGAAAAGTTTAAATGTTACGAAAAGTACTAGAGGAACGAAGAGCGCAAAAAGTACGAAAAGTACAAAAAGTACGAAAAGTACGAAAAGTTCAAAAAGTACGAAAAGTACAAGAAGTACGAAGAGCACAAAACGTACGAAAAGTACTAGAGGTACGAAGAGCGCAAAAAGTACGAAAAGTTAAAAAAGTACGAAAAGTACAAAAAGTACAAAAAGTACGAAAAGTACAAGAAGTACGAAGAGTACAAAAGGTACGAAAAGTACTAGAAGTACGAAGAGTGCAAAAAGTACGAAAAGTACAAAAGTACGAAAAGCACAAAAAGTAGGAAAAGTACAAAAAGTACGAAAAGCACAAAAAGTACGAAAAGTACTAAGAGTACGAAAAGTACTAGAATAACGAAGAGGGCTGATAGCACGAAAAGTACAAAAAGTACGAAAAGCACGAAAAGTACGAAAAGTACAAAAAGTACGAAAAGTACAAATGTTACGAAAAGTACTAGGGGAACGAAGAGCGCAAAAAGTACGAAAAGTACAAAAAGTACGAAAAGTACGAAAAGTACAAAAAGTACGAAAAGTACAAGAAGTACGAAGAGTACAAAAGGTACGAAAAGTACTAGAAGTACGAAGAGTGCAAAAATTACGAAAAGTACAAAAGTACGAAAAGCACAGAAAGTACGAAAAGTAAAAAAAGTCCGAAAAGCACAAAAAGTACGAAAAGTACTAAAAGTACGAAAAGTACTAGAAGTACGAAGAGTGCAAATAGTACGAAAAGTACAAAAAGTACGAAAAGCACAAAAAGTACGAAAAGTACAAAAAGTACGAAAAGTACAAAAGTTACGAAAAGTACTAGAGGTACGAAGAGCGCAAAAAGTACGAAAAGTACAAATAGTACGAAAAGTACGAAAAGCACAAAAGGTACGAAAAGTACTAGAGGTACGAAGAGCGCAAAAAGTACGAAAAGTTCAAAAAGTACGAAAAGTACGAAAAGTACAAAAAGTACGAAAAGTACGAAAGCACAGAAAGTACGAAAATTACAAAAAGTACGAAAAGCACAAAAATTACGAAAAGTACTAAAAGTACTAGAAGTACGAAGAGTGCAAATAGTACGAAAAGCACAAAAAGTACAAAAGTTACGAAAAGTACTAGAGGTACGAAGAGCGCAAAAAGTACGAAAAGTTCAAAAAGTACGAAAGGTACGAAAAGTACGAAAAGTACAAAAAGTACGAAAAGTACGAAGAGTACAAAAGGTACGAAAAGTACTAGAAGTACGAAGAGTGCAAAAAGTACGAAAAGTACGAAAAGCACAGAAAGTACGAAAAGTACAAAAAGTACGAAAAGCACAAAACTTATCAAAAGTATGAAAAGTACTGAAAGTACGAAGAGTGCAAATAGTACGAAAAGTACAAAAAGTACGAAAAGCACAAAAAGTACGAAAAGTACAAAAAGTACGAAAAGTACAAAAGTTACGAAAAGTACTAGAGGTACGAAGAGCGCAAAAAGTATGAAAAGTACAAAAAGTACGAAAAGTACGAAAAGTACAAAAAGTACGAAAAGTACTAGAAGTACGAAGAGTGCAAAAAGTACGAAAAGTACAAAAAGTTCAAAAAGTACGAAAAGTACAAGTACGAAGAGTACAAAAGGTACGAAAAGTACCAGAGGTACGAAGAGCGCAAAAAGTACGAAAAGTTCAAAAAGTACGAAAAGTATAAAAAGTACGAAAAGTACAAGAAGTACGAAGAGTACAAAAGGTACGAAAAGTACTAGAAGTACGAAGAGTGCAAAAATTACGAAAAGTACAAAAAGTACGAAAAGTACGAAAAGTACAAAAAGTACGAAAAGTACAAGAAGTACGAAGAGCACAAAAGGTACGAAAAGTACTAGAGGTACGAAGAGCGCAAAAAGTACGAAAAGTTCAAAAAGTACGAAAAGTACAAAAAGTACGAAAAGCACAAGAAGTACGAAGAGTACAAAAGGTACGAAAAGTACTAGAAGTACGAAGAGTGCAAAAAGTACGAAAAGTACGAAAAGCACAGAAAGTACGAAAAGTACAAAAAGTACGAAAAGCACAAAACTTATCAAAAGTACTAAAAGTACGAAAAGTACTAGAGGTACGAAGAGCGCAAAAAGTATGAAAAGTACAAAAAGTACGAAAAGCACAAAAAGTACCAAAAGTACAAAAAGTACGAAAAGTACAAAAGTTACGAAAAGTACTAGAGGTACGAAGAGCGCAAAAAATATGAAAAGTACAAAAAGTACGAAAAGTACGAAAAGTACAAAAGTACGAAAAGTACTAGAAGTACGAAGAGTGCAAAAAGTACGAAAAGTACAAAAAGTTCAAAAAGTACGAAAAGTACAAGAAGTACGAAGAGTACAAAAGGTACGAAAAGTACTAGAGGTACGAAGAGCGCAAAAAGTACGAAAAGTTCAAAAAGTACGAAAAGTACAAAAAGTACAAAAAGTACGAAAAGTACAAGAAGTACGAAGAGTACAAAAGGTACGAAAAGTACTAGAAGTACGAAGAGTGCAAAAAGTACGAAAAGTACAAAAGTACGAAAAGCACAGAAAGTAGGAAAAGTACAAAAAGTACGAAAAGCACAAAAAGTACTAAAAGTACGAAAAGTACTAGAATAACGAAGAGGGCTAATAGCACGAAAAGTACAAAAGGTACGAAAAGCACAAAAAGTACGAAAAGTACAAAAAGTACGAAAAGTACAAAAGTTACGAAAAGTACTAGAGGAACGAAGAGCGCAAAAAGTACGAAAAGTACAAAAAGTACGAAAAGTACAAAAAGTACGAAAAGTACAAGAAGTACGAAGAGCACAAAAGGTACGAAAAGTACTAGAGGTACGAAGAGCGCAAAAAGTACGAAAAGTTCAAAAAGTACGAAAAGTACAAAAAGTACGAAAAGTACAAGAAGTACGAAGAGTACAAAAGGTACGAAAAGTACTAGAAGTACGAAGAGTGCAAAAATTACGAAAAGTACAAAAGTATGAAAAGCACAGAAAGTACGAAAAGTACAAAAAGTCCGAAAAGCACAAAAAGTACGAAAAGTACTAAAAGTACGAAAAGTACTAGAAGTACGAAGAGCGCAAAAAGTACGAAAAGTACAAATAGTACGAAAAGTACGAAAAGTACAAAAGGTACGAAAAGTACTAGAGGTACGAAGAGCACAAAAAGTACGAAGAGTTCAAAAAGTATCAAAAGTACGAAAAGTACAAAAAGTACGAAAAGTACGAAAAGCACAGAAAGTACGAAAAGTACAAAAAGTACGAAAAGCACAAAAATTACGAAAAGTACTAAAAGTACGAAAAGTACTGGAAGTACGAAGAGTGCAAATAGTACGAAAAGCACAAAAAGTACAAAAGTTACGAAAAGTACTAGAGGTACGAAGAGCGCAAAAAGTACGAAAAGTTCAAAAAGTACGAAAAGTACGAAAAGTACAAAAAGTACGAAAAGTACAAGAAGTACGAAGAGTACAAAAGGTACGAAAAGTACTAGAAGTACGAAAAGTGTAAAAAGTACGAAAAGCACAGAAAGTACGAAAAGTACGAAAAGCACAAAAAGTACGAAAAGTACTAGAAGTACGAAGAGTGCAAAAAGTATGAAAAGTACAAAAAGTACGAAAAGTACAAAAAGTACGAAAAGTACTAGAAGTACGAAGAGCGCAAAAAGTATGAAAAGTACAAAAAGTACGAAAAGTACGAAGAGTGCAAAAAGTACAAAAAGTTCAAAAAGTACGAAAAGTACAAGAAGTACGAAGAGTACAAAAGGTACGAAAAGTACTAGAGGTACGAAGAGCGCAAAAAGTACGAAGAGTTCAAAAAGTACGAAAAGTACAAAATGTACAAAAAGTACGACAAGTACAAGAAGTACGAAGAGTACAAAAGGTACGAAAAGTACTAGAAGTACGAAGAGTGCAAAAAGTACGAAAAGTACAAAAGTACGAAAAGCACAGAAAGTAGGAAAAGTACAAAAAGTACGAAAAGCACGAAAAGTACTAAAAGTACGAAAAGTACTAGAATAACGAAGAGGGCTAATAGCACGAAAAGTACAAAAAGTACGAAAAGCACAAAAAGTACGAAAAGTACAAAAAGTACGAAAAGTACAAAAGTTACGAAAAGTACTAGAGGAACGAAGAGCGCAAAAAGTACGAAAAGTACAAAAAGTACGAAAAGCACGAAAAGTACGAAAAGTACAAAAAGTACGAAAAGTACAAGAAGTACGAAGAGCACAAAAGGTACGAAAAGTACTAGAGGTACGAAGAGCGCAAAAAGTACGAAAAGTTCAAAAATTACGAAAAGTACGAAAAGTACAAAAAGTACGAAAAGTACAAGAAATACGAAGAGTGCAAAAATTACGAAAAGTACAAAAGTACGAAAAGCACAGAAAGTACGAAAAGTACAAAAAGTCCGAAAAGCACAAAAAGTACGAAAAGTACGAAAAGTACTAGTACTAAAATAACGAAGAGTGCAAATAGTACGAAAAGTACTAGAAGTACGAAGAGTGCAAATAGTACGAAAAGTACAAAAAGTACGAAAAGTACCAAAGTTACGAAAAGTACTAGAGGTACGAAGAGCGCAAAAAGTACGAAAAGTACAAAAAGTACGAAAAGTACGAAAAGTACAAAAAGTAAGAAAAGTACAAGAAGTACGAAGAGTACAAAAGGTACGAAAAGTACTCGAGGTACGAAGAGTGCAAAAAGTACGAAAAGTACAAAAGTACGAAAAGTACGAAAAGCACAAAAAGTACGAAAAGTACAAAAAGTACGAAAAGCACAAAAAGTACGATAAGTACTAGAAGTACGAAAAGTACTAGAAGTACGAAGAGTGCAAATAGTACGAAAAGTACAAAAAGTACGAAAAGCACAAAAAGTACGAAAAGTACCAAAAGTACGAAAAGTACAAAAAGTACGAAAGGAAATTAAAGTAAGAAAAGTACTAAAAGTACCAAAAGTATAAAAAAAAGTACAAAGAGGACCAAAAAAAGTATTAAAACTAGGAAATTTTTGACCAAAAAAGTACTAGAAAGTACTAGATCTACTACTAGTACTAAATCTACTACTAGTACTAGATCTACTACTAGTACTAGATCTACTACTAGTATTAGATCTAGTACTAGTACTAGATCTACTACTAGTAGTAGAAAGTAGTAGATCTACTACTAGTAGTAGAAAGTACTAGATCTAGTACTAGTAGTAGAAAGTACTAGATCTAGTACTAGTAGTAGATCTAGTACTTTCTACTACTAGTAGTAGATCTAGTACTAGTAGTAGATCTAGTACTAGTAGTAGATCTAGTACTAGTAGTAGATCTAGTACTAGTAGTAGAAAGTACTAGATCTACTACTAGTACTAGATCTACTACTAGTAGTAGAAAGTACTAGATCTACTACTAGTAGTAGAAAGTACTAGATCTACTACTAGTAGTAGAAAGTACTAGATCTACTACTAGTAGTAGAAAGTACTAGATCTAGTACTAGTAGTAGAAAGTACTAGATCTACTACTAGTACTAGATCTAGTACTTTCTACTACTAGTAGTAGATCTAGTACTAGTAGTAGATCTACTACTTTCTACTACTAGTAGTAGATCTAGTACTAGTAGTAGATCTAGTACTAGTAGTAGATCTAATACTAGTAGTAGATCTAGTACTAGTAGTAGATCTAGTACTAGTAGTAGATCTAGTACTAGTAGTAGATCTAGTACTAGTAGTAGATATAGTACTTTCTAGTACTTTTTTGGTCAAAAATTTCCTACTTTTAATACTTTTTTTGGTCCTCTTTGTACTTTTTTTTATACTTTTGGTACTTTTAGTACTTTTCTTACTTTAATTTCCTTTCGTACTTTTTGTACTTTTCGAACTTTTTGTACTTTTTGTGCTTTTCGGACTTTTAGTACTTTTCGTACTTTCTGTACTTTTCGTACTTTTTGTACTTTTCGTACAATTTGCACTCTTCGTACTTCTAGTACTTTTCGTACTTTTAGTACTTTTCGTACTTTTTGTGCTTTTCGTACTTTTTGTACTGTTCGTACTCTCTGTGCTTTTCGTACTTTTCGTACTTTTGAACTTTTCGTACTTTTTGCACTCTTCGTACTTCTAGTACTTTTCGTACCTTTTGTACTCTTCGTACTTCTTGTACTTTTCGTACTTTTTGTACTTTTCGTACTTTTCGTACTTTTTGAACTTTTCGTACTTTTTGCGCTCTTCGTACCTCTAGTACTTTTCGTACCTTTTGTACTCTTCGTACTTCTTGTACTTTTCGTACTTTTTGTACTTTTTGTACTTCTCGTACTTTTTGCACTCTTCGTACTTCTAGTACTTTTCGTACCATTTGTACTCTTCGTACTTCTTGTACTTTTCGTACTTTTTGTACTTTTCGTACTTTTTGTACTTTTCGTACTTTTTGTACTTTTCGTACTTTTTGTACTTTTCGTACTTCTTGTACTTTTCGTACTTTTTGCGCTCTTCGTACCTCTAGTACTTTTCGTAACTTTTGTACTCTTCGTACTTTTTGTACTTTTCGTACTTTTTGTGCTTTTCGTACTTTTTGTACTTTTCGTACTATTTGCACTCTTCGTACTTCTAGTACTTTTCGTACTTTTAGTACTTTTCGTAATTTTTGTGCTTTTCGTACTTTTTGTACTTTTCGTACTTTCTGTGCTTTTCGTACTTTTGTACTTTTCGTACTTTTTGCACTCTTCGTACTTCTAGTACTTTTCGTACCTTTTGTACTCTTCGTACTTCTTGTACTTTTCGTACTTTCTGTGCTTTTCGTACTTTTGTACTTTTCGTACTTTTTGCACTCTTCGTACTTCTAGTACTTTTCGTACCTTTTGTACTCTTCGTACTTCTAGTACTTTTCGTACTTCTAGTACTTATCGTACTTTTTGTGTTTTTCGTACTTTTTGTACTTTTCGTACTTTTTGTGCTTTTCGTACTTTTTGTACTTTTCGTACTTTTTGCGCTCTTCGTACCTCTAGAACTTTTCGTAACTTTTGTACTTTTCGTACTTTTCGTACTTCTAGTACTTATCGTACTTTCTGTGTTTTTCGTACTTTTTGTGCTTTTCGTACTTTTTGTACTTTTCGTACTATTTGCACTCTTCGTACTTCTAGTACTTATCGTACTTTTTGTGTTTTTCGTACTTTTTGTGCTTTTCGTGATTTTTGTACTTTTCGTACTATTTGCACTCTTCGTACTTCTAGTACTTTTCGTACTTTTAGTACTTTTCATACTTTTTGTACTTTTTGTACTTCTCGTACTTTTTGCACTCTTCGTACTTCTAGTACTTTTCGTACCATTTGTACTCTTCGTACTTCTTGTACTTTTCGTACTTTTTGTACTTTTCGTACTTTTTGTACTTTTCGTACTTTTTGTACTTTTCGTACTTTTTGTACTTTTCGTACTTCTTGTACTTTTCGTACTTTTTGCGCTCTTCGTACCTCTAGTACTTTTCGTAACTTTTGTACTCTTCGTACTTTTTGTACTTTTCGTACTTTTTGTGCTTTTCGTACTTTTTGTACTTTTCGTACTATTTGCACTCTTCGTACTTCTAGTACTTTTCGTACTTTTAGTACTTTTCGTAATTTTTGTGCTTTTCGTACTTTTTGTACTTTTCGTACTTTCTGTGCTTTTCGTACTTTTGTACTTTTCGTACTTTTTGCACTCTTCGTACTTCTAGTACTTTTCGTACCTTTTGTACTCTTCGTACTTCTTGTACTTTTCGTACTTTTTGTACTTTTCGTACTTTTTGAACTTTTCGTACTTTTTGCGCTCTCGTACCTCTAGTACTTTTCGTACCTTTTGTGCTCTTCGTACTTCTTGTACTTTTCGTACTTTTTGTACTTTTCGTACTTTTCGTACTTTTTGTACTTTTCGTACTTTTTGCGCTCTTTGTACCTCTAGTACTTTTCGTAACTTTTGTACTTTTCGTACTTTTTGTACTTTTCGTACTTTTTGTGCTTTTCGTACTTTTTGAACTTTTCGTACTTTCTGTGCTTTTCGTACTTTTCGTACTATTGTACTTTTCGTACTTTTTGCACTCTTCGTACTTCTAGTACTTTTCGTACCTTTTGTACTCTTCGTACTTCTTGTACTTTTCGTACTTTTTGTACTTTTCGTACTTTTCGTACTTTTTGAACTTTTCGTACTTTTTGCGCTCTTCGTACCTCTAGTACTTTTTGTACCTTTTGTGCTCTTCGTACTTCTAGTACTTTTCGTACCTTTTGTACTCTTCGTACTTCTTGTACTTTTCGTACTTTTTGTACTTTTCGTACTTTTCGTACTTTTCGTACTTTTTGTACTTTTTGTAATTTTGTACTTTTCGTACTTTTTGTACTTTTCGTGCTTTTTGTGCTTTTCGTACTTTTCGTACTTTTTGTACTTTTGTACTTTTTGTACTTTTTGCACTCTTCGTACTTCTAGTACTTTTCGTACCTTTTGTACTCTTCGTACTTCTTGTACTTTTCGTACTTTTTGTACTTTTCGTACTTTTCGTACTTTTTGAACTTTTCGTACTTTTTGCGCTCTTCGTACCTCTAGTACTTTTTGTACCTTTTGTGCTCTTCGTACTTCTAGTACTTTTCGTACCTTTTGTACTCTTCGTACTTCTTGTACTTTTCGTACTTTTTGTGCTTCTCGTACTTTTCGTCCTTTTTGTACTTTAGTACTTTTTGTACTTTTCGTACTTTTTGTACTTTTCGTGCTTTTTGTGCTTTTCGTACTTTTCGTACTTTTTGTACTTTTGTACTTTTTGTACTTTTTGCACTCTTCGTACTTCTAGTACTTTTCGTACCTTTTGTAGCCTTCGTACTTCTTGTACTTTTCGTACTTTTTGTACTTTTCGTACTTTTCGTACTTTTTGAACTTTTTGTACTTTTTGCGCTCTTCGTACCTCTAGTACTTTTCGTACCTTTTGTACTCTTCGTACTTCTTGTACTTTTCGTACTTTTTGTACTTTTCGTACTTTTCGAATTTTTTGTACTTTCGTACTTTTTGCGCTCTTCGTACCTCTAGTACTTTTCGTAACTTTTGTACTCTTCGTACTTTTTGTACTTTTCGTACTTTTTGTGCTTTTCGTACTTTTTGTACTTTTCGTACTTTTTGCACTCTTCGTACTTCTAGTACTTTTCGTACATTTTGTACCCTTCGTACTTCTTTTACTTTTCGTACTTTTTGTACTTTTCATACTTTTTGTACTTTTCGTACTTTTTGTACTTTTTGTAATTTTGTACTTTTCGTACTTTTTGTACTTTTCGTACTTTTTGTGCTTCTCGTACTTTTCGTCCTTTTTGTACTTTAGTACTTTTTGTACTTTTCGTACTTTTTGTACTTTTCGTGCTTTTTGTGCTTTTCGTACTTTTCGTACTTTTTGTACTTTTCGTACTTTTTGTGCTTCTCGTACTCTTCGTACTTCTTGTACTTTTCGCACTTTTTGTACTTTTCGTACTTTTTGTACTTTTCGTACTTTTCGTACTTTTTGAACTTTTCGGACTTTTTGCGCTCTTCGTACCTCTAGTACTTTTCGTACCTTTTGTGCTCTTCGTACTTCTTGTACTTTTCGTACTTTTTGTACTTTTCGTACTTTTCGTACTTTTCGTACTCTTAGTACTTTTCATACTTTTTGTGCTTTTCGTACATTTTGTACTTTTCGTACTTTCTGTGCTTTTCGTACTTTTTTTACTTTTGTACTTTTTGTACTTTTTGCACTCTTCGTACTTCTAGTACTTTTCGTACCTTTTGTACTCTTCGTACTTCTTGTACTTTTCATACTTTTTGTACTTTTCGTACTTTTCGTACTTTTTGAACTTTTCGTACTTTTTGCGCTCTTCGTACCTCTAGTACTTTTCGTACCTTTTGTACTCTTCGTACTTCTTGTACTTTTCGTACTTTTTGTACTTTTCGTACTTTTCGTACTTTTTGAACTTTTCGTACTTTTTGCGCTCTTCGTACCTCTAGTACTTTTTGTACCTTTTGTGCTCTTCGTACTTCTAGTACTTTTCGTACCTTTTGTACTCTTCGTACTTCTTGTACTTTTCGTACTTTTTGTACTTTTCGTACTTTTCGTACTTTTTGTACTTTTTGTAATTTTGTACTTTTCGTACTTTTTGTACTTTTCGTACTTTTTGTGCTTCTCGTACTTTTCGTCCTTTTTGTACTTTAGTACTTTTTGTACTTTTCGTACTTTTTGTACTTTTCGTGCTTTTTGTGCTTTTCGTACTTTTCGTACTTTTTGTACTTTTGTACTTTTTGTACTTTTTGCACTCTTCGTACTTCTAGTACTTTTCGTACCTTTTGTACTCTTCGTACTTCTTGTACTTTTCGTACTTTTTGTACTTTTCGTACTTTTCGTACTTTTTGAACTTTTTGTACTTTTTGCGCTCTTCGTACCTCTAGTACTTTTCGTACCTTTTGTACTCTTCGTACTTCTTGTACTTTTCGTACTTTTTGTACTTTTCGTACTTTTCGAATTTTTTGTACTTTTCGTACTTTTTGCGCTCTTCGTACCTCTAGTACTTTTCGTAACTTTTGTACTCTTCGTACTTTTTGTACTTTTCGTACTTTTTGTGCTTTTCGTACTTTTTGTACTTTTCGTACTTTTTGCACTCTTCGTACTTCTAGTACTTTTCGTACATTTTGTACCCTTCGTACTTCTTTTACTTTTCGTACTTTTTGTACTTTTCGTACTTTTTGTACTTTTCGTACTTTTTGTACTTTTTGTAATTTTGTACTTTTCGTACTTTTTGTACTTTTCGTACTTTTTGTGCTTCTCGTACTTTTCGTCCTTTTTGTACTTTAGTACTTTTTGTACTTTTCGTACTTTTTGTACTTTTCGTGCTTTTTGTGCTTTTCGTACTTTTCGTACTTTTTGTACTTTTCGTACTTTTTGTGCTTCTCGTACTCTTCGTACTTCTTGTACTTTTCGCACTTTTTGTACTTTTCGTACTTTTTGTACTTTTCGTACTTTTCGTACTTTTCGTACTTTTTGAACTTTTCGGACTTTTTGCGCTCTTCGTACCTCTAGTACTTTTCGTACCTTTTGTGCTCTTCGTACTTCTTGTACTTTTCGTACTTTTTGTACTTTTCGTACTTTTCGTACTTTTCGTACTCTTAGTACTTTTCATACTTTTTGTGCTTTTCGTACATTTTGTACTTTTCGTACTTTCTGTGCTTTTCGTACTTTTTTTACTTTTGTACTTTTTGTACTTTTTGCACTCTTCGTACTTCTAGTACTTTTCGTACCTTTTGTACTCTTCGTACTTCTTGTACTTTTCATACTTTTTGTACTTTTCGTACTTTTCGTACTTTTTGAACTTTTCGTACTTTTTGCGCTCTTCGTACCTTTTGTACTCTTCGTACTTCTTGTACTTTTCGTACTTTTTGTACTTTTCGTACTTTTCGAATTTTTTGTACTTTTCGTACTTCTTGCGCTCTTCGTACCTCTAGTACTTTTCGTAACTTTTGTACTCTTCGTACTTTTTGTACTTTTTGTGCTTTTCGTACTTTTTGTACTTTTCGTACTTTTTGCACTCTTCGTACTTCTAGTACTTTAAGTACATTTTGTACCCTACGTACTTCTTTTACTTTTCGTACTTTTTGTACTTTTGTACTTTTTGTACTTTTTGCACTCTTCGTACTTCTAGTACTTTTCGTACCTTTTGTACTCTTCGTACTTCTTGTACTTTTCGTACTTTTTGTACTTTTCGTACTTTTCGTACTTTTTGAACTTTTTGTACTTTTTGCGCTCTTCGTACCTCTAGTACTTTTCGTACCTTTTGTACTCTTCGTACTTCTTGTACTTTTCGTACTTTTTGTACTTTTCGTACTTTTCGAATTTTTTGTACTTTTCGTACTTTTTGCGCTCTTCGTACCTCTAGTACTTTTCGTAACTTTTGTACTCTTCGTACTTTTTGTACTTTTCGTACTTTTTGTGCTTTTCGTACTTTTTGCACTTTTCGTACTTTTTGCACTCTTCGTACTTCTAGTACTTTTAGTACATTTTGTACCCTTCGTACTTCTTTTACTTTTCGTACTTTTTGTACTTTTCGTACTTTTTGTACTTTTCGTACTTTCTGTACTTTTTGTACTTTTTGTAATTTTGTACTTTTCGTACTTTTCGTACTTTTTGTGCTTCTCGTACTTTTCGTCCTTTTTGTACTTTAGTACTTTTTGTACTTTTCGTACTTTTTGTACTTTTTGTACTTTTCGTGCTTTTTGCGCTTTTCGTACTTTTCGTACTTTTTGTACTTTTCGTACTTTTTGTGCTTCTCGTACTCTTCGTACTTCTTGTTCTTTTCGCACTTTTGGTACTTTTCGTACTTTTTGTACTTTTCGTACTTTTCGTACTTTTTGAACTTTTCGTACTTTTTGCGCTCTTCGTACCTCTAGTACTTTTCGTACCTTTTGTGCTCTTCGTACTTCTTGTACTTTTCGTACTTTTTGTACTTTTCGTACTTTTCGTACTTTTCGTACTTTTAGTACTTTTGGTACTTTTTGTGCTTTTCGTACATTTTGTACTTTTCGTACTTTCTGTGCTTTTCGTACTTTTTGTACTTTTGTACTTTTTGTACTTTTTCACTCTTCGTACTTCTAGTACTTTTCGTACCTTTTGTACTCTTCGTACTTCTTGTACTTTTCGTACTTTTTTTACTTTTCGTACTTTTCGTACTTTTTGAACTTTTCGTACTTTTTGCGCTCTTCGTACCTCTAGTACTTTTCGTACCTTTTGTACTCTTCGTACTTCTTGTACTTTTCGTACTTTTTGTACGTTTCGCACTTTTGGTACTTTTCGTACTTTTTGTACTTTTCGTACTTTTTGTGCTTCTCGTACTCTTCGTACTTCTTGTACTTTTCGCACTTTTTGTACTTTTCGTACTTTTTGTACTTTTTGTAATTTTTGTACTTTTCGTACTTTTTGTACTGTTGGTTCCTTTTGTCATTTTCGTTTTTTTCGTACTTTGTTTACTTTTCGTACCTTTTGTACTTTTCGTACTATTTGTACTTTCCGTACTTTTTCTAACGTACTTCGTGTTTTTTCGTACATTTTGTACTATTTGTACTTTGCGTGTTTTTCGTACTTTTTGTACTTTCGTATTTATACTTTTCGTACCTTTTGTACTTTTCTTACTTTTTCTACTACTCCTACTTTTTGTACTTTTTTTCGTACTTTTTGTACTATTGGTACTTTTTGTACTTTTCGTACTTTTTGTATATTTCGTACTTTTTGTGCTTTTCGTACTTTTCGTACTTTTTGTACTTTTTGTGCTTCTCGTACTCTTCGTACTTCTTGTACTTTTCGCACTTTTTGTACTTTTCGTACTTTTTGTAATTTTTGTACTTTTCATACTTTCTGTTCTTTTCTTTCGTACTTTTTGTCTCTACGTTCATTTTGTACTTTTCGTACTTTTTGTACTTTTCATGCTTTTTGTACTTTTTTTACTATTAGTACTTTTGTTCTGTTTTTCATACTATTCGTACTTTTTGTGCTTTTCGTACTTTTCGTATTTTTTGTACTTTTCGTACTTTTTGTACTTTTTGTACTTTTTGTACTTTTCGTACTTTCTGTACTTTGCGTACTTTTTGTACTTTTCGTACTCTCTGTGCTTTTCGTACTTTTCGTACTTTTGAACTTTTCGTACTTTTTGCACTCTTCGTACTTCTAGTACTTTTCGTACCTTTTGTACTCTTCGTACTTCTTGTACTTTTCGTACTTTTTGTACTTTTCGTACTCTCTGTGCTTTTCGTACTTTTCGTACTTTTGAACTTTTCGTACTTTTTGCACTCTTCGTACTTCTAGTACTTTTCGTACCTTTTGTACTCTTCGTACTTCTTGTACTTTTCGTACTTTTTGTACTTTTCGTACTTCTTTTACTTTTCGTACTTTTTGTACTTTTTGTAATTTTTGTACTTTTCGTACTTTTTGTACTTTTCGTACTTTTTGTGCTTCTCGTACTTTTCGTCCTTTTGTACTTTACGTACTTTTCGTACTTTTTGTACTTTTCGTAATTTTCGTACTTTTTGTGCTTTTCATACTTTTCGTACATTTGTACTTTTCGTACTTTTTGCACTCTTCGTACTTCTAGTACTTTTCGCTCCTTTTGTACTCTTCGTACTTCTTGTACTTTTCGTACTTTTTGTACTTTTCGTACTTTTCGTACTTTTTGTACTTTTTGTACTTCTTGTTCCCTTTTTCGTACTTTTTGTTCCCTTTTTCGTACTTTTTGTACTTTTCTTCGTTCTTTTTGTACTTTTCATACTATTTGTATTTTTCGTACTTTTTGTACTATTTGTTCTGTTCGTACTTTTTGTTCTTTTTTTCGAACTTTTTGTTCTATTTTCGTACTTTTTGTTCTTTTTTTTCTTTTTTTTTGTCGTTCTTTTTGTACTTTTCATATTATTTGTATTTTTCGTACTTTTTGTGCTTTTCGTACTTTTCGTACTTTTCGAACTTTTTGTACTTGTCGTACTTTTCGTACTTTTTGTACTTTTCGTACTTTTTGTACTTTGCGTACTTTTTGTACTTTTTGTACTTTTTGTACTTTTTGTACTTTTTGTACTTTTTGTACTTCTTGTACTTCTTGTACTTTTTGTACTTTTTGTACTTTTTGTACTTTTTGTACTCTTCGTCCTTTTTGTTCTTTTATTCGTATTTTTTGTACTTTTCGTACATTTTGTATTTTTTGTACTTTTTGTACTTTTCGTACTTTCTGTACTTTGCGTACTTTTTGTACTTTTCGTACCTTTTGTACTTTTCGTACTTTTTGTACTATTTCCACTTTTTGCGCTTTTCGTACTTTTGGTAGTTTTCGTTTTTTTTGTACTATTCGTACTTTTTGTTCTTTTTTTCGTACTTTTAGTACTTTCCGTCCTGTTTGTTCTTTATTTCGTACATTTTGTGCTTTACGTACTTTTTGTACTTTTAGTACTTTTTTTACTTTTCGTAATTTTTGTACTTTTCGTACTTTTTCTACTTTTTGTACTTTTTGTACTTCTCGTACTTTTTGTAGTTTTTGTACTTTTTGTACTTTTTTTACTTTTTGTACTTTTTGTACTTTTTGTACTTTTTGTACTTTTTGTACTTTTTGTACTTTTTGTACTTCTTGTACTTTTTGTACTTTTTGCACTTTTTGTACTTTTTGTACTTTTTGTACTTTTAGTATTTTTTGTACTTCTTGTACTTTTCGTACTTTTTGCGCTCTTCGTACCTCTAGTACTTTTCGTACCTTTTGTGCTCTTCGTACTTCTTGTACTTTTCGTACTTTTTGTACTTTTCGTACTTTTCGTACTTTTCGTACTCTTAGTACTTTTCATACTTTTTGTGCTTTTCGTACATTTTGTACTTTTCGTACTTTCTGTGCTTTTCGTACTTTTTTTACTTTTGTACTTTTTGTACTTTTTGCACTCTTCGTACTTCTAGTACTTTTCGTACCTTTTGTACTCTTCGTACTTCTTGTACTTTTCATACTTTTTGTACTTTTCGTACTTTTTGTGCTTTTCGTACTTTTTGTACTTTTCGTACTTTTTGTACTTTTTGTAATTTTGTACTTTTCGTACTTTTTGTACTTTTCGTACTTTTTGTGCTTCTCGTACTTTTCGTCCTTTTTGTACTTTAGTACTTTTTGTACTTTTCGTACTTTTTGTACTTTTCGTGCTTTTTGTGCTTTTCGTACTTTTCGTACTTTTTGTACTTTTCGTACTTTTTGTGCTTCTCGTACTCTTCGTACTTCTTGTACTTTTCGCACTTTTTGTACTTTTCGTACTTTTTGTACTTTTCGTACTTTTCGTACTTTTCGTACTTTTTGAACTTTTCGGACTTTTTGCGCTCTTCGTACCTCTAGTACTTTTCGTACCTTTTGTGCTCTTCGTACTTCTTGTACTTTTCGTACTTTTTGTACTTTTCGTACTTTTCGTACTTTTCGTACTCTTAGTACTTTTCATACTTTTTGTGCTTTTCGTACATTTTGTACTTTTCGTACTTTCTGTGCTTTACGTACTTTTTGTACTTTTAGTACTTTTTTTACTTTTCGTAATTTTTGTACTTTTCGTACTTTTTCTACTTTTTGTACTTTTTGTACTTCTCGTACTTTTTGTAGTTTTTGTACTTTTTGTACTTTTTGTACTTTTTGTACTTTTTGTACTTTTTGTACTTCTTGTACTTTTCGTACTTTTTGTACTTTTCGTACTTTTCGTACTTTTTGAACTTTTTGTACTTTTTGCGCTCTTCGTACCTCTAGTACTTTTCGTACCTTTTGTACTCTTCGTACTTCTTGTACTTTTCGTACTTTTTGTACTTTTCGTACTTTTCGAATTTTTTGTACTTTTCGTACTTTTTGCGCTCTTCGTACCTCTAGTACTTTTCGTAACTTTTGTACTCTTCGTACTTTTTGTACTTTTCGTACTTTTTGTGCTTTTCGTACTTTTTGTACTTTTCGTACTTTTTGCACTCTTCGTACTTCTAGTACTTTTCGTACATTTTGTACCTTTCGTACTTCTTTTACTTTTCGTACTTTTTGTACTTTTCGTACTTTTTGTACTTTTCGTACTTTTTGTACTTTTTGTAATTTTGTACTTTTCGTACTTTTTGTACTTTTCGTACTTTTTGTGCTTCTCGTACTTTTCGTCCTTTTTGTACTTTAGTACTTTTTGTACTTTTCGTACTTTTTGTACTTTTCGTGCTTTTTGTGCTTTTCGTACTTTTCGTACTTTTTGTACTTTTCGTACTTTTTGTGCTTCTCGTACTCTTCGTACTTCTTGTACTTTTCGCACTTTTTGTACTTTTCGTACTTTTTGTACTTTTCGTACTTTTCGTACTTTTCGTACTTTTTGAACTTTTCGGACTTTTTGCGCTCTTCGTACCTCTAGTACTTTTCGTACCTTTTGTGCTCTTCGTACTTCTTGTACTTTTCGTACTTTTTGTACTTTTCGTACTTTTCGTACTTTTCGTACTCTTAGTACTTTTCATACTTTTTGTGCTTTTCGTACATTTTGTACTTTTCGTACTTTCTGTGCTTTTCGTACTTTTTTTACTTTTGTACTTTTTGTACTTTTTGCACTCTTCGTACTTCTAGTACTTTTCGTACCTTTTGTACTCTTCGTACTTCTTGTACTTTTCATACTTTTTGTACTTTTCGTACTTTTCGTACTTTTTGAACTTTTCGTACTTTTTGCGCTCTTCGTACCTCTAGTACTTTTCGTACCTTTTGTACTCTTCGTACTTCTTGTACTTTTCGTACTTTTTGTACTTTTCGTACTTTTCGAATTTTTTGTACTTTTCGTACTTCTTGCGCTCTTCGTACCTCTAGTACTTTTCGTAACTTTTGTACTCTTCGTACTTTTTGTACTTTTTGTGCTTTTCGTACTTTTTGTACTTTTCGTACTTTTTGCACTCTTCGTACTTCTAGTACTTTAAGTACATTTTGTACCCTACGTACTTCTTTTACTTTTCGTACTTTTTGTACTTTTGTACTTTTTGTACTTTTTGCACTCTTCGTACTTCTAGTACTTTTCGTACCTTTTGTACTCTTCGTACTTCTTGTACTTTTCGTACTTTTTGTACTTTTCGTACTTTTCGTACTTTTTGAACTTTTTGTACTTTTTGCGCTCTTCGTACCTCTAGTACTTTTCGTACCTTTTGTACTCTTCGTACTTCTTGTACTTTTCGTACTTTTTGTACTTTTCGTACTTTTCGAATTTTTTGTACTTTTCGTACTTTTTGCGCTCTTCGTACCTCTAGTACTTTTCGTAACTTTTGTACTCTTCGTACTTTTTGTACTTTTCGTACTTTTTGTGCTTTTCGTACTTTTTGCACTTTTCGTACTTTTTGCACTCTTCGTACTTCTAGTACTTTTAGTACATTTTGTACCCTTCGTACTTCTTTTACTTTTCGTACTTTTTGTACTTTTCGTACTTTTTGTACTTTTCGTACTTTCTGTACTTTTTGTACTTTTTGTAATTTTGTACTTTTCGTACTTTTCGTACTTTTTGTGCTTCTCGTACTTTTCGTCCTTTTTGTACTTTAGTACTTTTTGTACTTTTCGTACTTTTTGTACTTTTTGTACTTTTCGTGCTTTTTGCGCTTTTCGTACTTTTCGTACTTTTTGTACTTTTCGTACTTTTTGTGCTTCTCGTACTCTTCGTACTTCTTGTTCTTTTCGCACTTTTGGTACTTTTCGTACTTTTTGTACTTTTCGTACTTTTCGTACTTTTTGAACTTTTCGTACTTTTTGCGCTCTTCGTACCTCTAGTACTTTTCGTACCTTTTGTGCTCTTCGTACTTCTTGTACTTTTCGTACTTTTTGTACTTTTCGTACTTTTCGTACTTTTCGTACTTTTAGTACTTTTGGTACTTTTTGTGCTTTTCGTACATTTTGTACTTTTCGTACTTTCTGTGCTTTTCGTACTTTTTGTACTTTTGTACTTTTTGTACTTTTTCACTCTTCGTACTTCTAGTACTTTTCGTACCTTTTGTACTCTTCGTACTTCTTGTACTTTTCGTACTTTTTTTACTTTTCGTACTTTTCGTACTTTTTGAACTTTTCGTACTTTTTGCGCTCTTCGTACCTCTAGTACTTTTCGTACCTTTTGTACTCTTCGTACTTCTTGTACTTTTCGTACTTTTTGTACGTTTCGCACTTTTGGTACTTTTCGTACTTTTTGTACTTTTCGTACTTTTTGTGCTTCTCGTACTCTTCGTACTTCTTGTACTTTTCGCACTTTTTGTACTTTTCGTACTTTTTGTACTTTTTGTAATTTTTGTACTTTTCGTACTTTTTGTACTGTTGGTTCCTTTTGTCATTTTCGTTTTTTTCGTACTTTGTTTACTTTTCGTACCTTTTGTACTTTTCGTACTATTTGTACTTTCCGTACTTTTTCTAACGTACTTCGTGTTTTTTCGTACATTTTGTACTTTTCGTACTATTTGTACTTTGCGTGTTTTTCGTACTTTTTGTACTTTCGTATTTATACTTTTCGTACCTTTTGTACTTTTCTTACTTTTTCTACTACTCCTACTTTTTGTACTTTTTTTCGTACTTTTTGTACTATTGGTACTTTTTGTACTTTTCGTACTTTTTGTATATTTCGTACTTTTTGTGCTTTTCGTACTTTTCGTACTTTTTGTACTTTTTGTGCTTCTCGTACTCTTCGTACTTCTTGTACTTTTCGCACTTTTTGTACTTTTCGTACTTTTTGTAATTTTTGTACTTTTCATACTTTCTGTTCTTTTCTTTCGTACTTTTTGTCTCTACGTTCATTTTGTACTTTTCGTACTTTTTGTACTTTTCATGCTTTTTGTACTTTTTTTACTATTAGTACTTTTGTTCTGTTTTTCATACTATTCGTACTTTTTGTGCTTTTCGTACTTTTCGTATTTTTTGTACTTTTCGTACTTTTTGTACTTTTTGTACTTTTTGTACTTTTCGTACTTTCTGTACTTTGCGTACTTTTTGTACTTTTCGTACTCTCTGTGCTTTTCGTACTTTTCGTACTTTTGAACTTTTCGTACTTTTTGCACTCTTCGTACTTCTAGTACTTTTCGTACCTTTTGTACTCTTCGTACTTCTTGTACTTTTCGTACTTTTTGTACTTTTCGTACTCTCTGTGCTTTTCGTACTTTTCGTACTTTTGAACTTTTCGTACTTTTTGCACTCTTCGTACTTCTAGTACTTTTCGTACCTTTTGTACTCTTCGTACTTCTTGTACTTTTCGTACTTTTTGTACTTTTCGTACTTCTTTTACTTTTCGTACTTTTTGTACTTTTTGTAATTTTTGTACTTTTCGTACTTTTTGTACTTTTCGTACTTTTTGTGCTTCTCGTACTTTTCGTCCTTTTGTACTTTACGTACTTTTCGTACTTTTTGTACTTTTCGTAATTTTCGTACTTTTTGTGCTTTTCATACTTTTCGTACATTTGTACTTTTCGTACTTTTTGCACTCTTCGTACTTCTAGTACTTTTCGCTCCTTTTGTACTCTTCGTACTTCTTGTACTTTTCGTACTTTTTGTACTTTTCGTACTTTTCGTACTTTTTGTACTTTTTGTACTTCTTGTTCCCTTTTTCGTACTTTTTGTTCCCTTTTTCGTACTTTTTGTACTTTTCTTCGTTCTTTTTGTACTTTTCATACTATTTGTATTTTTCGTACTTTTTGTACTATTTGTTCTGTTCGTACTTTTTGTTCTTTTTTTCGAACTTTTTGTTCTATTTTCGTACTTTTTGTTCTTTTTTTCTTTTTTTTTGTCGTTCTTTTTGTACTTTTCATATTATTTGTATTTTTCGTACTTTTTGTGCTTTTCGTACTTTTCGTACTTTTCGAACTTTTTGTACTTGTCGTACTTTTCGTACTTTTTGTACTTTTCGTACTTTTTGTACTTTGCGTACTTTTTGTACTTTTTGTACTTTTTGTACTTTTTGTACTTTTTGTACTTTTTGTACTTTTTGTACTTCTTGTACTTCTTGTACTTTTTGTACTTTTTGTACTTTTTGTACTTTTTGTACTTTTTGTACTCTTCGTCCTTTTTGTTCTTTTATTCGTATTTTTTGTACTTTTCGTACATTTTGTATTTTTTGTACTTTTTGTACTTTTCGTACTTTCTGTACTTTGCGTACTTTTTGTACTTTTCGTACCTTTTGTACTTTTCGTACTTTTTGTACTATTTCCACTTTTTGCGCTTTTCGTACTTTTGGTAGTTTTCGTTTTTTTTGTACTATTCGTACTTTTTGTTCTTTTTTTCGTACTTTTAGTACTTTCCGTCCTGTTTGTTCTTTATTTCGTACATTTTGTGCTTTACGTACTTTTTGTACTTTTAGTACTTTTTTTACTTTTCGTAATTTTTGTACTTTTCGTACTTTTTCTACTTTTTGTACTTTTTGTACTTCTCGTACTTTTTGTAGTTTTTGTACTTTTTGTACTTTTTGTACTTTTTTTACTTTTTGTACTTTTTGTACTTTTTGTACTTTTTGTACTTTTTGTACTTTTTGTACTTTTTGTACTTCTTGTACTTTTTGTACTTTTTGCACTTTTTGTACTTTTTGTACTTTTTGTACTTTTAGTATTTTTCGTACTTTTTGTACTTTCCGTACTTTTTGTTCCTGTTTTTCATTTCATACTTACTTTTTGTACTTGTCGTGTTTTTCGTACTTTTTGTACGTTCGTACTCATTTTTTTCGTACTTTTTGTACTTTTAGTACTTTTGGTACTTTTGGTACTTTTTGTTCTGTTTTTCGTACTTTTTGTACTTTTGGTACTTTTTGTGCTTTTCGCAGTTTTTGTTCTGTTTTTCGTACCTTTTGTACTTTTCGTACTTTTTGTAATTTTCGTGTTTTTCGTTTTTCTTGTACTTTCGTACTTATACTTTTCGTACTTTTTGTACTTTTCATACTATTTGTATTTTTCGTACTCTTTGTACTTTTCGTACTTTTTGTACTTTTCGTACTTTTTGTGCTATTCGTATTTTTAGTTCTTTTTTCGAACTTTTTGTACTTTTCGTACTTATTGTACTTTTCGAAATTTTTGCATTTTTCGTACTTTTAGTACTTTTTGTACTTCTTGTATTTTTTGTACTTTTGGTACTTTTTGTACTATTCGTACTTCTGGTACTTTTCGTAATAGTAGTAGTTTTCGTAATTTTATGTACTTTTCATACTACTTGCGTTTTTCGTACTTTTTGTCCTTTTTTTCGTACTTCTTGTACTTTTTGTACTTTTTGTACTTTTTGTACTTTTTGTACTTTTTGTACTTTTTGTACTTTTCGTACTTTTCGTACTTTTTGTACTTTTCGTACTTTTTGTTCCTTTTTTTCATTTCTTACTTACTTATTGTACTTTTCGTGTTTTTCGTACTTTTTGTACTTTCGTACTTTTCGTACTTTTTGTACTTTTTGTACTTTTAGTACTTTTAGTACTTTTTATTCTTTTTTTCGTACTTTTATTAATTTTGGTACTTTTTGTGCTTTTTGCTCTTTTTGTTCTGTTTTTCATACTTTTTGTACTTTTCACCAAGATTTAGGGAAAGGCTAAAAAGTTTTGGGAGAGGAAGGGAAAGGGTGGAAGAACATTTTTTTAGAAGTATGGCAGGGAGACCATCGGGACCGGGATTAAATTCATCGTTTAGTTGATTTAATTTAGTTTCGATGAGATCCGGATGTGGTGCGAGGGAGAAGCGGTCCAAGAGAAAAGTTTTGTAGATAATTGAAATATGCAGAACCAGGTGCAAAGGAGTCATCTGCAAAAGATTGTTTAAAAAATTTAGCAGAAAGGTCGGCGATAGTCCTAGGATCGTTTGAGGTTTCGTTATTGAAAGAGAGAGTGTTAGGGTAGCCATCGGATTTTCGTTTATAGTTGACAAACTGAAAAAATGACTTAGGATCATTGATTAGGTTGGATTGCGTGGTAATTAGATAGCGTTGGTAAAGGAAGTTGTATAGCTCGTTAAAATGTAGATAAGAACCAAGATAGTTAGAATAGTTATTAGGAGAACGAAAGCGGAGGAAAATTTCCCACAACTTATTTCTCTTATTTCGCAGACAACGAAGTTTAAGGTGGAGAAGAAGACAAAGTTTTGTGGCGAGAAAAAGGAACATAAAGGGCAATAGAATTAAAAATTTCAGTGTACAATAAAGTAGTGGCATCATTTACAGTTAAGTTATCAAAATTAAAAGAGATTTTTTTAAGGTATTCGTTTATTAGACGAAAGTTTGCTTTATGGAAGTCATGAGAATAAAGATCGGTAGTGGGAGTGGATAGTAATTGGGAGTCGTGAAAAAATGAGAGAAGAAGGGGAGGGTGGTAGCTATCGATGGTTGAAAGAGAAAGGGGGCTAGCTGAGACAGAAGAGTTATTGGGATCGGTTGTGAAAATAAGGCTTGAATCAGCAAGGCTATCTAGAAAGACATATTCTTTGGTAGATGTGGGATTAGAAGTAATAAAGAACGAAAGATCGTCTGATGGACTCCATTTTAAATAAGGAAGATTGAAGTCGCCGAAAAGAAGGATCTCATCATGGGGATCACACAAATCGATTATGTGGTCAATTGCACTAATAGCAAGTTCATATGATTCGATTGGTTGTGATGGTAAGATGTAACAACAAACAACTTAAAGCGACTTAAGGGGAAGAGTTATCTTAATAGATACATAATCTAGATTGGGGGAAGAAGATACGGCAATAAGGGATGAGTCAAGAGTATTTGCTACAGTAAGAAGGACGCCACGGCAAGGGGAACCGTTAGTGGATGGATTAAGAACGTCATCGCGATAAACGTTAAAAGTAGAAGGGAACAATTCTTGATTTTTAATGCTGGGAATGAGATTTGTTTCAGTCAGAGCATATATCTCGAAAGGTAAGGAGTGAGTTTGTTGCAAAACTGATTGAGTCTTTGACCGGAGACCTCTTACATTCTGATAATAGAAGGTAAATGGAAAGTTTTTGGATAGATAAGAGGGGGTTGGGAGTACATTAGAAACGAAAAAATCTTTCATGATCTGCTCTACTACGCCGAAGGTGCGAAATACGCTTTGAATGGATATATTGTCCAAGGGCCTCAAGATCATTCGCCACTCTTTGGGGAGATAAATTGAGGAATTCATGATATTTTATGAAGAGAGTTTTGAGACTAGGAACATCAGTGGGAAGGCCTTCCTGTTGAATTGAGACCATTACACTTGTGTTAGTTTTTCCTTCGAAGCAAACGGAGTCGGGTTTATCGTGAAGATATGCTAAGTACAGACGAATATTGTCGTAGGTTTTTTTTATCTCTAAGCCTCGAGAGAGCATAGCGGCAATCAGTGGATTGGCTAGATAGCTGAGTGAATTTGACTGTAGGGGTGAGAAGGCGATCAATAAAGGTAGCAGGAGGTGACGTTGAGGATGGGGTGGATGTTTGGGTATAGATTGAAGGGGTAAATGATGTGGGGAGAGAAGTAGAGTTAGGTAATGAGTCAGAGTTCGCTGGAGTTGATCCAGAAGAGGATGTGGGGTTATAAGGGAGATGGTTTGGTGAGGGGTTAAGAATATGGGAACTATGAAAGTTAGCGTACTTGGCCCCAGAGCTTAAGTTGAGATTTGGAGAGGGACTCGTTTGGGGTGGTTCGGTTTGTATTGATAAAAGCTTGGAGATTGGTTCAGAAGGAGTTAAGTTAAAGGAAACCCCTTGACCTTTAGGCTTAGATGGAGTAGGGATGTAAAGAGGGTTATGTGAAATGCAGGAGGGCGTAAAGTTAGGGAAAAAGTTAGTTTTAAATGTCCAGTTAGGGTCCAATCTGGGAATGTGAGTGGGCTTTTTCTTCAGTATTGAGTTGGTATTCTTGAGGTTGGAGGAAATAGGGACGGGTTTTGTATGACTAGGCTTATTAGTTTTCTTAGATCTACGATATTCTAATTTATCCACCCATTTGGTTATAATCATATTTCCCAGTTGGAACACATCATCAGTATGAGAGCAAAAGAGCCACTGATATTTAGATGAAAAGCTTATTTTAAAGTTGCTATGATGCTTGGAGCGAGGTGGCGAAATCTTCTGGCATTCATTAAGGGTTATAGAAAATGAAGAGTTATAGAAAATAGATTAGTTATCCAGGGGACATCAGCGTGAACAGGAGCATTTTTAATGAAGAAAGTCACACTGCCAGCATTGATGTTTAACTTCTTTAGTCTGTTGTTCCATTCAGTAAGGGTTCACGTTTTGCCAAAACGTTGAATGGTAGGTATTGCTGGTACAGTTAAAGTAGGTGATAGTGTTGGTTGGTTAGAAGGTGCAGGAGTAAGTGCTGATTGATGGTGAGTAGATGCTGCAGGAGGTGATGGCAATGCAGTGGTGATGGATGGAGGCGAAGGTTGAAGGTAAGCGGGTCCCGAAGGTGATGCATCTACGATTGCAGGTAAGGGAGCTGATTGGCAGATAGATAGAGATGTGCAAGTAGAGGTATCCATTATTTCTGCCAGTAAGGATGTGTTGTAAATAGAGGCGTTAGGCTGTAGGTTGATACCATCGATTTTACAAGTGGCAGTCTGGATATCATCTGCTAGCTGACCAATGCTAAGACGGGTTTCCATTAGTTCAGTACTAATTAAATTAATAGTACCCACGGCGTTTTCAAGTAATGCAATTGGTTGATGAAGACCGGGGATGACAATATTGGAAGTGCTTTGGAGGTGACAGTCGAGATCGGAGCGGAGAAAGCTTAGGTTTTCGTTAATTGATTCGAGGGAATTGGCTGCACTATATGACTTTAACAATGAAGATAAATCTTGTTTAAGGGAATCACAACGATTGTTAAAAAGAGTAGCGCGAGGGTCGTTTGTTATCAAGTCCGTTATAACAGAGAGTTGCTTTTCGATAGAAGAAAATTTAGAATCACATCGCTTATTGGCACTGTCAATAGTGTTGTTGAAATCGTCTAGTGTCTTAACCAAAAAATCGTCAATTTTTTCTAGCTGACTAGTAGTTTTTTTTGCGATAAGAATAATTGTCAGCAAGAATAGGACTGAGAGCGTGCTTCAATTCGACACTAGCGATTTTAGTAGGCGAAATATCTTGTGAACTTATTAAATCGGTTAACGCGGTCAACTGTGACTTGAGGGAGTCGAATTTAGTCGCGATAGAGTTAATATTGTCACTATTGCATTTTATCGCGAACAAAACATCTGAAAGGGAGATTTTTTTGCACTCGCCACAAATGAACACAAATTAACGGATTAATAGAGTAATTCAGTTTTTATTTTTATTTTTATAGATATTTTAAATTTAAGTGGGTCGGCGAAAAAAAAAAAACACTTGGATAATGATGACACGGAAATTGGATGTTTTTATTATTTTAATTTTTTTTTCTGTTTTTGTTTATGTATGTTAAACGGGGTCAAGAAAAAAAAGCAAAACAAGGAAATTCAATTAAAATAATTGATAAACAGAAGTTAAGGAGCGAAAAATAAAATTCAAGAAAAAAGTAGTCCTATTTATTCCTCGATATTTTATTTGAATATTAGTTTGGTTTCAGCGATTCCTTCAGAAATAAATACTTATCAAACTAATAACGTAGTAGACCCTGAGAAATCTTGGCTTTACCCGGAGCCTGGAGGTCAGAGTACATTCCCGAAGTCTTTGGCTCAAAATAACCCTATTTTATATAAAAGCAACTATGTGCTATCATGTCATGTTTTTTTTTTTTCCATACGATGATTTGTATACTCCAAGTTTTTGTGGTGAAGGAACGTACATAATGTATTTCAAAATGATGACATTTATTTTACAACTCATTTGAAATTTGTGTTTTGTTTTATAGAAACTGTTATAAAAAAATGTAAGTATTGAATGTATACTTTAACTGTACACTTAGAAGAAATAAACCTTATCCACAATCTCCATTAAATTAAAACAAAATAAATTTTCTTTGTGTACACCAAACGCCCATAAATTGAATGTAAATTAAGAAAATGCAATGCAGCCAATTTTATTCAACTCTGGAGTTTCTGTTCCTTGTTAATTAATGCAATTTACCTGCCTGATCCAACACCAACACAAATAGTACTATTTTCCCATATTTACTTCACCAGTTAAGGATATGACTATATGACTATACCTACCTACCATTGGTTTGTACTTAAAGCACATGTCTCAGTCAGTATAGACAACATTATACCCATCAGAAATGGTCAGGAATGGGCAGGAGAGTTAGCGGTTGTGTTGGCATTGGCATTTCAGTGTTTGTGTGTGTGTGAACGTATGTTGGTGTGTGTGTGGGTGTTTGAGGAGACAAGGAAATCTCTTAGCCCACAGGACATTGGTGGCAATGGACCACCATGAAACACCACAGTTTGTCGCAACATTTACAATACCAATACCGCAGCTCTCAGCATATCTAGGTATACTATAGGTACACTTGGCAAGACCCAATCGAGATGCAATTCTCATCCTGATCGTATGCAACCATCATTGTTTAACCGCATCTGGATAAATAATTGAGTGCAGACGAAGTGCTATCCTTAACCACTGGATTTGCTTAAGTTCTCTCTGTTCGACGACGATGACGATGACCAACCGACAAACACCCGACGCACAGCCATTCTCTCTACCTCTGCCGTAATAACCCAAAATACAGAAGTATCATGGTTGATATTCTCATTCTCATTGCATTCATCCTCTTTTGGTTGCGGGTGGAAAATTGATATTATAATAATTAGTAGTTACTGCAGTTGTTGTAGCTGAAGCGTTCTTTATTCCATTCAAAGCTAAAGTTAAGTGCAGTAATAATAATTTCAAAACCAGCTAAATTAGAGGTGGTTATGTATAAGTAGCTAACTTTTGTTATCAATTACCTTCATGATGCTACATTGGATGGAGCTTAGAATCTTACTTCTGAGATGTCCTTAAGCACTCAAGACAATTACTTAAATTGAAAAAAAAGCATTAAATTAATTTTATATGTCTTGGACTTAAGACAAAATTTAAAAAAAATGAAACGGAAACGAAGCAAAGAAGTATGAAAGGAGTTTCAAGAAATTGAGATTTTTATCCAGGTTGTGCAGCTTTTCTAATGTTAAGTCCTAGTAGCGACCTTATTAAAACAGTAAGAAAGCAAGAAAAATTGTATTTATTTTTGATAATTTTTCATAAAAAAATTCTTAATTATATTTCCCAATATTTATTTATTTTTTTTTTTTTTTGAAAAACATGTGACTCAATTCAAAAATCAAGTTTCTTTAAATTTGACACAATGTCCCGACTCCTGAGCGATATCTGTGTGACACGAACTGGATTTCCATCATCCGCCTGAATAAGTCTATCATTCATATTATACACGTTCGTTGCGTCGCGTCGTGTCGTCAATATCGTGGTGCAAGCAAATGCCTCCTCCGTCCTCCTGGTTTTAATGAAAACAGAATTGCATCATCATAATAACAGCAACTACATGACAACCTGTATGTTTGTCATGCTACAACAACAAAGCCAAAACTGTCCCACAACCCCCAAAAAAGCCTCAGGGGATGGTATTGACGCCTGATGCCTTATTGCCATCATTGTGTATACTTTTGTACATGACATACTTTAAAAAGCAGCAGCAGCAGCAGCAGCTCCCTCTCTGTAGGTATACCTACCAACTCCCTCTGAATTTCGAAAAACCAAACAAAATAACAAAAAAAAAAAAAACACAAATTGTAGCTATATGAGATTCAACCGAAAACCAGGACCAAGTTTATAGTGCATTTTCTGGATGCTTCCCTTTTTTAAACAGAGCGCAGTGTTGTTGATATTTTTGCCTTGTTGTCTGTTCGGGTTGGTTTATATTTTTATTTAATTTTTTTTTTAGAGTGAAAATGAAACAAAAATCAAATGAAAAACTGAAAAGCGGGAAATGGAAATCATGTTTTGATCCGTGCACTACCAGGGAGTTTTTTGTTGTTGTGTTGTATGGGGTCGTATATGAGGAACTGGATTTTTTTGAGGGGGGGAGGGGAGAAAATAATGAAAAAGTTATGTTTGTCGTGTTCGATAGACCGGAAAAATTATTTTCATGTGGTTATATTATATTATGACGTGAGAAGGTTGTATTTTGGTTGGTTGCACTAAATGGCTGTTTTTGGTGAATGAAAATCAGTGTTGTTACATAATTTATTTTATTGCAAAATACTTAGCGTAATTTAAAAATTTGATGTTCTAGTTTTGTGAATGTTATTTAAAGAAATTACTTTATGGAGTTCTAACCTATCTAAGTGTGATAAAAAGAATAAAAATTTGAAAGAGCCTTCAGCAGAAGACTTAACTGGTTTTGTAATGGGAGTTTCAATTTAATTGTCCACCCACCAACACACAGTGGGGCTAAGGTGGAAAAAACCTCATAATATATAAAAAGTGTTCAATTTGATATTTTTCTTTTTTTTAGATATTTTTCGTGGTGAATCCGGCTGTTTTAATGATTTTGTTATTCAAATCAGTTTTTAGCCGAAATATGCAGTTAAAACGAACCTTTCAAATGTAAAGCTCTAAAACTGATGTTTTGCTTAGTTATTTCATTATTATATAAAATTTGTCCTTTAAAGTTATTTGTAAATTTATACCAAAAGTTATCTGATAGAAAAATAATTTATTCCATTTTTTAGATTAGACTATAAAAATTAGCAAAAATTTTGGACTTCGGGTGCATTTTAGACCTAAGTTGCGACACAAAAAAAAAACTCCACCTACCTAGGTCTCAGGTCATATTTCTGGTAGTAAGACTTAGTTTTAATTTTCTTCCCTTATTTGCAGGCTTTGGGTCCACTAATGAAACTATTTGAATCTCAAACAATGTAATTGATCAGATAGAATGAAGCCTGATTCACAATGCGACGAGGAAACGAGACGTGGAACGTGACGAGTTGTTGTCGTTTATGTCTAAAGACTTTCAAACAATGATACAATGCCACGCCAAGTCGACAATTTGAAAAAAAAGATACGTTGAGGCTACAATTTATCGACGAACCTATCGATTTTAAAACTAAAAAAAAGATGACACCATTTCACGTAACACTCTTGTCTCGTTTCCTCGTTGCATTGTGAAGCAGGCTTGAAAATGATTAAAACATAATATACTTACACATTTCTGACATTATAAAATCATATTATCAAATTATTAAAAATTTGAGTTTTAAGATTCGTTTGAGATACCCCACGATTATCGACTGAGCTGACAATGTTAAAATGATGTGGATAAAGTTACAATGAAAGTCTGCACTGAAAGGAATTCCATGAAGGATTGCCATGTCTTGAACAAGTTCGATAGACCAATTCGGAAATTTTTTAGTCCAAAATCGGAGCTGAAAAATTAGCCCAAATAGTAGCCCAGGAAGAACAAAAAAAATATTTTCATAACTTTAACCGCAATTTATTTAAAATCAACGAAATAATAAAATACATACATATTTTCCTCATAAAGGAAAGAAGAATTTAAATGGAAATTCTAGAAACAACAGAGAAACGGAATGATTTTAAAATGAAGTTTGTTACGCTTGATTTGAAATGTCAAAACGAATGAGTTCCTTCATTTCATTCTTTGACTCTTTTCAAATATCCATATCTGATTTCACCTTAAAACCCACTGAGATGAGTAACGCTGCTGATGCGAAACGAAAAAATCCCATAAAAAAATGACATAACGAAAAATTTTGTTCTACTTTTCATTCTGCAGTACGCTGTTCGATGAGCGAAATTGATTATTGTAGCAGATTATTTGGAGAAGTATACAATTAATTTTGTGTGCGCAAAATGACGTTTGTGTTTTTCGTGTTTATTTTAATTGTTTCTTTCACTACAGCATGGCTGACTGTAATTTGTTTCCATTTACAAAAGTTTTAATTTTTTCAAAATTTCTGCTAATGTCAACGAATATTTTCTTATTCGGTTTCGTAAGCATTTCATTTTCGTGTTGGAGACCAATTACAAATTTCGTTTCACATCAGCAAAGTACTAGGCTTTAGAAGCAAGGAATAATTTTGTAATAGGGAACTATTCAGTGAATGAAAAGTTGTGCCAAATTGTGGAATACTTATAGGGTATGTTTAAGGGGAGAAAAGTGTTTATTAATGATTTATTTATACGAACAAAAATATCGCCTTAGATTAGATTTGGGCTATAAGAAGCCCAATAATGATTGGGCTGTCATTCTACAATTAACGGTGGTTATTTTGGAAAAAAGATGACCCAATTTCGGATAAATAGCCCAATATGGCAAAGCTGATCGAATTAGACTAAAACACTGAATCGATTTTCCTCAAATTATGAACTTACAGGTATTTTTCTGATTTCCTAGACATTTTAGTTTTGCTTCAAAAATATCGATACTTGTCATTAAAACCGTTAAAGAAAAGGTTATTGGTCTCAAAAATAGTTCTTAAGATTTTTATAAAAATAATTTTTTACTATTGTAATATAGTAAATAATGGTAAACAATTATTTTTATAAACTTCCTAAGAAATTTAATTTTAATATTTTAATTTTTAATTTAATAAACATGAACAGATTTCAACTAATTCGTATGTGTAT
This sequence comes from Dasysyrphus albostriatus, assembly GCA_946251815.1. Taxonomy (NCBI): domain Eukaryota; kingdom Metazoa; phylum Arthropoda; class Insecta; order Diptera; family Syrphidae; genus Dasysyrphus; species Dasysyrphus albostriatus. Next base: position 127,386,568 of record OX276336.1, on the reverse strand, counting down.
ACTTAATTTTCATATAGAAAAAATGAGATAATTCTGATAGAATATGATATTTGCTAAAGTCACAACGAGAGAGGAATTATTTGAAATTTAGGTGTACGGGTCGTATACATGATATAAACATAATTTTTAATTTTAATTTTTTTTTAAACTAAAAGCGAAATAATCATGATCTGGTCAATGGTTTAAGGCTTTGAATGTTAGAATAATTGAAAGCTGTGACAGTAAAAGCAAAATGAGTAAAAATTTCTTGAACGTAGCATCCATAAGTAAAATAATTAGTTTGAAATTAAAAAGTGGGTCCCACAACTCTGTCTGTCTGTTCGGCTACAGCCTAAATAGCTCAATCGTCTTTCTTAAAACTTGGTACACATAGTGGTTTTTGGTGATTCTTCTCACTCGATTTTCACTAGCTCCACAACTTTTCCTAACAAAAATTCAACAAATTTCTTTCAATGAAGGCTGAAGGCAATGAAGGGTAACTGCTTTTCAAAAAATGATTAATGGTTACTCCAAAAGAACCATTTTTATTTTGGATTTTCTTCAAAACGGTAGTTCTGGTTTCAAAAATTTTTTTTATAGAATTTTCTTAACAATACAAATAGTTTTTTTTTACAAATATTTTTAACAAAATATTTTTCAGTTTTCAAAAAATGTTCCATTTTTTTTGGAAAATAAAATATTTTGAAAACTAAATGGTTTTTATAAAACTCGATATTTGAGGTTTATTTTACACTCTTAAAAATATTCTCAAAAAAATTACTTTTGTGAAACAATTACGTTACCGTCCGCACAAGTGATAAAAATCGTTAAGGGAAATATTTGTTTTCTTAAAAATGGCTTCCACGATTTTTATAAATTTTTTTTTGATTGCTGCAATTAGTGCGTTGCAAAAAGCAGCTTTTAATAGTACTTCTCATACAAAGTATTTTTTAAATGCTAAATTTTCTCATTATCGATGGAACAAATTTTGGTTATTTGTTTTTTTATATAAATTTCAAATAAGATTAAAAAATATTGTACATCAACATTTAAAAGAAAAGAAGTTTTTGAATTTTTAAAAAAAGTTTAAAATATGTTATTTTTACGGGTTGGCCTTTTTTTTAAATTTAATTTTCATATGCACATAAATAAATATTTACTTAAGGTTTGCATACCAAAAAGTGTTCTCAACTAATGTCTTGAGGATTTATATAAAAAATATTTTTTGAAAAAAACCTCTCCAACTCCTTTTTTTACAAAAAAAAAAACAAAATTTTTTAGATAATGAAGCATTTCCTTAATAGTTGTATGGCAAGTACTGTTATTTTTGGCACTAAGAAACATTTTCAATTTCCCCTCAAGAGATATACAAGAACACCTTAAGTTCAATATTTGAAGAAAATCGCTTCAGTGTCTTAGGCTGCAGATCGTGGTACAAACAGATAGACAAGCAGACAGAACTGAGCCACCCTTTTTTTCGAGTTCTCTATCATCGTAATATAATGTTTGATTCTAACCTCAAACTTTTTTTGCATGAATCCAAAACTTGCCCTATAGTATTCCTATCACAATTAAGAAAATCTTTGAATACTTTTTCAATTACTTCTAAATTTAATTGAAGGAATTCATTAACTCATTACATATAATTGATAAATGTTGATTATTTCAGGTTCAATTAGTTCAATGCATAATTGTAAATAAAAGAAATCATCAAATAAATAGTAGTGAATTTCTTTTTTAGTAATTATTACACAAACAAAAGTAATTATTTAATTTTTTTTTGTCAATTACATTTAACGTGATTTTGAATTGATAAAAAACATGTAATGAACTACAAATATTCATGAAGTTAATTATGTATCTTTAATAAAATTAAATCAGTGGTTTCCTTCAATTTTTCTGTGGAAACTCATTACTTTTTTCAATCACAATAACAAGTACTAGACGATAAATGTACCTACTTTTTTTAACTTCAATTATCTGTATTTGTAAAGGAGATTGTTCAATTACTTACAACGTGTAATTGAAATGAAAGTAGTTAAAATAAATTACTAATCGTTCTTTCTCACCTTCCTATTTATAAGAAATATAAGATTCGAATTGCATTCTTAAAACCTCCAAAATTGGAACACATCTTTTTGAATTGAACAACCCTGACATAGCGTTGAATATTATATCTACAGAAAGGGCATAATAACATTTATTATGGTATGATGATGTTGGCCTTCCTTTCTGCAAGAATTCCTATATAAACTGATTAATGTGTGTATTTAATAAATGCATGAGGTATGGGAAATCATATTCATTAAAATTTAATAAATTTTGCCACGAATCAGAACCTAAATAGATAGAAATAGGAGCAATCAGAATGAGAGAGACCACCACCACCACCATCACCAATTACCCTCTTGGCTTATTGAAGCGTTCTAGTGATTATTTATTATTATAATATTAAAATGTTCTCTATTCACATGATAATTTTATTATTTCTATATAATAATGATGATGGTTGATTGACATTTTGTGGTCATAAAAACGATGTGTTCTAGAAAATGTCATAAATCATATTATCCATATGATGCGATAATGGTTAATCAGGCAGAGTGGTAATGGAGGTATATATAGTATGTAGGTAAATCATTTTTGAGTTAAAAACAAATATATTTAAATCAAATTTATATTATACTCGTTTGAACTCGTGTGTTGAAAATATTTTAAATTTGATTAAATTTAAGTAGCTAAAAAGTTATTGAATTGATAAAATTAAATTGAATATAGGCATATTCATAAATAATTGGGCAAATTAGGTGAATCTATAAGTGCTGCATTGACATTAAACAGTCGTATTTATAAACATTGTCTAAATTAAGACAGCCATCCAACTCCAAAAAAGTTATTAATAAAACTTTTTTACTGTTGTCCTTAGGTTGTTTATTTTGGACCACGACATCGATTGCCTAAGATTTGTCCAATTTGACATTTTATTTTATTAAATAAAGAGTATTTCCAGCTTTAAAGGTCTATTAAAAATCTGTCTAACTAGACAATAAATAAGAGTGATAGGTACTAATTTATCGTTTCTAGCAACTGTAGATAGCATACTCCAAAAAAATCAAATGAAAATCTTTTTCAGGTGGATCAATTCCTCCTGGTTTTAAGAAATTATACACAACAAATTTTAATTGTGCAATTTTGACAAAAACTTGTCATTTTTCCTTCAGAGATTTGCCTGCCTTAAAAGATCTGCCCACTCGTGGAAAAAAATTTATTCTTCAGACACTTATGTTTATTGCTATATATTCTATACCTACCAGGTTGTTAATTCTCTATCTGTGAAACTGTGAAGTGATAAATTTGATTATGCTTTCACGCCAAAGCGAATTCCCGAAGTGTGAAAAAATGAAAACAAATGCCAAAATGTTTTAATATTATAATTCTTTTATCACAATCAATTCATTTTGTGAAAACCTATGAAAAGATAAATGATTAAAAGAAAGAATTTATGCTCATCAGATACACCCAAGTCGCCATCTTGGTCTCTTTATGACCCAACAACCATTTTTTACTATAAGAAATTGAGATGCATTTCTCATTTTAGTACTTTTTAGTACTTTCTTTGGCAGTTGTTTTTCATAACGAGTTCGGGAATCACCTAGCGCGTGTTTGTGAAGTGATAAAATGATAAAACTCTATGAAAACTGAACTGATAACTTTTTTCACTACACGTTTTCACAGTTAGGGAATTGACCCCCAGAACCTTAAAACAGTATCAGTGTCATTTATAAATACATTTTAGAGACTGCATAAATTTACAATGCCTCTGAATGTAATTCTTACAAGTTATATGACGTTGAATACAGCCATTTTAAACGAACGCGCGTAGAGGTTGAATACAGAAAGATATTTATAATGACATACATCTAAACGTAATAGATTTCTCTTTTTGGTACTGTATTTGATACAAGAGCATTGTTACTAAAATTGATCGGAAAATATTTTATGCATAGGTAAGGGCTTACACAACGTTGAATAGAGCCTTAATAAGGAATTATACAGTGCCAGTGCATAACTATTCAATTGTTGGGAGGTGTTTTAGTGAGTTCTAATAAAAACATCTGTTTTTAAAAGTTATGCCAACCATTAGGCTACACTTAGACGTTCAACGCAATTGATCAACGAGTTGACTCTTTGACGTCGAAATGACTTCAAATTCTATCTCAAAGTTGTTTTGTCGTTGAGTTGATGGCTGTATTGACACTTTCTATGACACAAATTTTTGGGTCAGTGCGTTGATCATTTTCGTTGACTGTATATAGTCAAGCAGTTGGAGCGATTTGACAGAATTCTCACCAATGTGTTGGCTAAATCCTAACGTTGAAGCAGCACGTCAATGTAATCTGTGTTGACCTTCATCTCAATGTCAAACATTTATGATTTTATTTTTCTAAGTTTTTCAATCCATCAACTTTAAATGGATTTTCAAAAACTATAGCTAGTAGACAACTTACTACATTGTGATGAATTCAAAATATTAATCTCCAACTGAAAGTGCTAAAATTGACCAATGTACTCCAAAAAAAAAATAACAATTTAAATTAATTGGATTTTTGGTCCTTTTTTTAATCTAAGACTATTGTAACCAACCTACAATGGAGTTTGACAGTTTATGGCTTAACAGATAGGTAGGCAACTAACTAAATTTTAATAAATGGCATATTTCATAACTAAAATGTTATCCGAAAATTATTGGGTTTCACTCTTGTCAAAATCGTTTGGTCAAGTAAAGTTTATCGTCAACCTTTAATGTGTCTATAAATAAATACAAAAGAGTTAAAACACGAAAACTCATTTTGGGACAACATTAAGCGTTCTTATTTTGTAGCTTTGAGCAGAGCATGGAACAGAGCTCTAGCAACCGTGGTAACCCCGAGGGCCACACGGGCAAGCACTGGCAAGCAAGTTGCAATACAAACACATTTGTTTACTAACACTCACAAACCCAAGCAACTTGCTCATCGACTGGCATGGAATTTTTTGAAGTCAGTAGTGAAGCAAGTTGGGAGATAAGCAAGTGGAATGGAAGTGGGAAGCAAGTGGAAGGCAAGTGGAATGCAAACTACTAATTTGACAGGCAGTGTATATAGCCAACTTGCTTGTCAGTAGTTGCCTGTGTGGCCTCGGGGTAAGGTCTGAGCAGTAATAATCAGAGCATAGGGCAGATCTCTAGCGATCAGAGTTGGCTCTGAACAAACTATAATCAGAGCTCTCCTTTATAATTTTGAGGCACATCTGCACAGGACTTTACTAAAATGTAGTAGGTATTGACTTTTCATTTGACAGCTGACGAATCAAAAACTTGAAAAAATCAAAAACCTGTACTTAAATTTGATTTGTTAAACGCAGATTTGACATGTTTTGTCAAATCGAAAAATAAAGTGAGGTTGGCTGTGCTAAGTGTTTTTTTTAGCTCGGACTGCTTGTGTTTATTTTTTTAACCCGAGATATGGCTCGGAGTACGCTCCATCTGCTCAGAATAAAAAGATCATCGAGTGAATACAGCTATAGTAGCTGAGTATTAGACAACTTAGGTAACTCTTTTAGGAGTTAACAATCAAAAAATGCCTGCTGACCAATAGTCGTCACTCTTGTGAATCGTAGACTCTTCATGCGTGACACAGTCAGTAATGACAGTAAATAAACGACATTTTTAGTGACGTCCTTAATTTAATGTGTTGATCGTTGATTCTAGTCGTGGTTTAAATTTGAATTTTGCATTTTGAGTAAGTTCCTCATACAAAGACTGTTCGTGTACTCCACAAAACTACCAAATTTTACCCAAATCTACCAAATTTAGCCCAAAGCTGTTCGCGTACGCAAAAATTGTGTAGTTTTTGGCAGAATACAACGCTACAAAATTTCCCCTTCCTGACAATTTTTGACAAATTCTGCTCCAGAAATTTCTTTGGGCAGAAACTGTCAGTTCTGTGTTCTGAGTTGAGAACAACAACACAAAAGCTAAAATGCAGTTATTTACTTTTAGTTTAGTTTTTTTTTTTTGGTAAAAGTGTTTTTCTTTTCTTGTCTGTTCTTTTTTTTTGTATTTAAATTTTGGTTCTTTGCGTTCGTGTACTTTTGCGCAATTTTACTTTTCATTGAGAGAACTGCATCTCCACTCCTCAAATTTCGACAGACTGCAAAATTTAGCACAAAAGGTACACGAACAAACCTACAATTGGACCGACCCATAGTGTGTGCGAAGGTCTTAAATCAAATATCAATCCTTAGGCTAGAAACACACTTTCGATTTTCTGTCGCACGATTATTCATTCGCAAAAAATAGAACACATGAGATTAAATGAGAACAAACGCACATGATATCAAGAAATGGCTTGCGATCAAATGTCTTTAGTCGAAACGACAGAAATTCGCAAGTGTGGTCCTACCCTAAGTCCTTACATTTCATTTCTATGAATTACTTGACCCACAAAGATTGTGTCATTTCGTCATGCAAAATCAACTAACCTGATAGTCCAGCCCTGCATTTTCGTCAGTATACGAAATCCAAACAACATCACCTCCATATTTCGCATGGCATGCCCTTAAATGTATATCCTTTTCACAGGATAAAATCTACAAAATGTTTCACACTTAATAATTTTCCGCATATTTTTGTGATAATCCGCGTGAAATCATACTAACAAGATGCGTGCGGCTCCCTTGTTTCGACTCATTTCACAAAATACCCAGGCCATAATAATACTTCAATTCAAGTTCCGTTCCGCCATTTATTTATGTTTATTTCTTCCTTATTTTTTTGTGTGCTGTTGTTGTAGTAGTTGTTCTTGAATAAAATGGTGCAAGCCACCATGTAATGATATTAAATTGAAAGTACACGTCTGCGTTATAATTTCCCTAAAGGCTAATTCCATCAAAACAGTTTGAAGGTGCGCACCCTCTGCCCTCGAGTGTTTATAAACCAAGCATTGCCTTTCTTTCCGTCGTCCCACTCCGCCATGATTCCGGCTCGGAACAAAAAACTGCCTTTTCCTGTTCTCATTTTTTATAAAAAAAAAAACATTAAATAAAACAAAAAAAAGTTAAATTGGTTTATTTGAGAGTGTGTCGCCGGAAGGCAATCATTTTGCCGCGACAATCTCTGCAGTTTTGTTTCTGGATCCTGATTATAATATTGTCGCTCTGTGCTTTGGCAGCGGCACTAGGTGGTGGCTGTGGCGGTTGTGTACCTACATACCTAGAGTAGCGACCTACAATTTTCCTATCGAGGTCTTAAAACAATCCTTGGGGCTTTTTGCTTTGTGCGATTTACTTAAATGCCGGGAAATGGGCTCTTTTTTATTTTGTTTCTTTAATTTTTTTTTTCCTGTTTCAAGTTCCAATTCAGTGGTGTGATTTATATTTCCGTTTGTTTAAGGGCTGCACTCGCACACAAAATAAATTGAGGAAATAAATGCGACAAATTACGCGTGGGAGTTAAAACAAGAATGGAAGGGGGGGGGGATAGGGAGATAGAAAATCGCAATCCAATCGTCTTCGATTGGGTTTTTGTTCATTTTTATTGCTTCAAAATGCGAATGTTCTTATTGTAATTCTTTTGGTATAGCTTTTTTATGCCTTCCCTTGTGGCTTGAGGGAGGGGAGGGGTGTGGAAATATGACAAATTTTGTTTGACATGATTCTATATATAGGCGGCCCACACTGAGTCAACCCACATCGAGTCTTATTTCTACGTAGAAGACATTGAGAACTGTTGGTGGAAGTGGATTTATTCAAATGGCGTTCAATTTTCAAAAGCATTGATCAGAGAGCGCATAGAGCTTACTAAAAATATACTGCTGTGTCTCTTGAATAAAATAAACATAGTAGGGACAAGGAAGAAGGACCCTTGGGTGTACTTTTGTGCCAATGGCATAAAGAAAATGGAATGACTATAATTTAAGGTAGACATTTGAATATTATGCCTCGGTGGCATGTTGGATGAACTTGTTAGCGAACTTTAAGTTATTTAGGATTTTGTATTTACATTAAGGAAATGGGACAAAAAAAGGGAACCCAAATTCAGTCAATGAAGACCCAGTACCACTATCTAGTATAGAAGAGTTAGACTTTAGCTTTAAGAAGCTCAAGAACAACAAAGCCGCTGGATCAGATGGGAAGCCAGTGATGCTCTTCAAGCACAGAAAAGAAAGCGTATCCAATGAGTGATCTATCAGCTCACAATAGCGCATCTACAAAGAAGGTTACCCTACGTCCTGCAAGAGCTATAGAGGCATATCCCTGATAAACCTCATATACAAAATTATATCCAATGTGCTGTGTGAGCGTCTTATCGTCTTATAATTGGCAGAAACCAGCATGGCTTCCAGCTAAGCAGATCGACCATAGACTAAAAATATTCTCTCTCAGTCTCAGGTAATTTCTGGAAAAGACCAATATACTTCAAGTCGAGATTAGCTACTAATGGTTTGGTAGACGAAGCACGAAGTGTACTCTCTATAAAACCCTTACACGGCCAATCCTGATTTATGGCATCGAGTATTGTAGTAGAAGGTGGAACCCTGTGAGGTCTCAGTCTGTTACCCTTCATGGATTAGAAGCCAGATAAGTAAGTATTATTGCCTATGGGATATCAATTCAACAAAAGGTTTTAACTAGCAAGAGCTTCAAGAGAACTTGACAAGTTTTCTTTAACTAGATTTCTCATTTACGGAAAACTTTCCAGGGACTTGAATTAACTTGGCAGATATAATTTTTCATGCGAAGCTCTTTCCTTTTTCCATTTAAATGAAATGAAATTTGAAAATCTAACAAAAAAATTAATGTCGTTTTCGAGTGGACGTTCGGAGTACTACTTTCCTACTCCATTTTCAATCCAACTACTCCAAAAGCCTTCGATTGGCTGTTCGGAGTACTGATTTCGGACTCTTTCTTTTTCCAATTTGAAGAAGGAGTAGATTTGGAACACACGTATACATACATATACAGTTTTTGTCGGACTACTTGTCAAAAGTGATAAATGCTTGAAGAAGCCATTTTAACAAAATGGCGTCATTCAGCAGTGTATGTGTAAATTTGACAACACGATGTTTTCATATTCGAATGAAATCAAAAAGGAGTAGAACAGTCTGAAAGTCCAATCGAAAACGACAAAGCAAAAATGAGAAATTTTGCTTCTGTGACGAATTTATTTAAAGAAAAAAATGTATGTTTAGAATGCCATTGCGCTTCAAAGCTAAAACCTGTATTGATTTCGACATACTGCCGTCAATCTTTTGAAAATTTCCTTTTCCCAGCAGTTCAAATATTGATTGAAATTTCAGCATACTGAACTTGTTTTTTTTTTTGTCTAGTCCATGATTGCAATACTTGTCCTATTAGAAGCATCATGTGAAAAAAAAAAATTCAGATTGCGATTGAAACTTTTCACATTTCATGCCATCGCACCTCGTATCTTCATATAGAGATGATTTTGAATGATACTTCACCCTTTTCTACTCAATCATCATCATCATCGTCATCGTCATCATCACTAACATCGTCATTATCATCATATTTTACCGCAAAGCAAACCCAAAGGAAATAGAAATCTCAGTGACATCCTTAGCAATGGATCAGATTGGGAATAACATCATCACTCAGCTGTGTGTATAACCCCGGCCAGAGCTTCCTCTATGTAATCGTATAGATGATACCGCCACCGCCGCCAGCCAGCGCACCATTGCCGCGTGATGCCCCAATGGGAATATAAATACATAAACAAGTATGTGAAGTGATACGGCCTCACACGCACACACCATCAAGCTTCAAAGGACACCACCATCACAAAACCAGCGAAAACATATATGTATATTGATATGCTCAGTCATGTGGAAAACTCAATTTGCATAATAATTTTATGTTTTTGCTTGCTCCTTGGTATCACTGATTTTTATGTGAATATATGTGAGCTCTATATAATATGGTGACCATATTTTTTTTTTTTCAAAAATAATATCAATTTCTAGGTGATACTTATGTATGGAGTGTAGCCATTTGGGAGTAAAAAGACTGGGAGTAAAATTCTCTTTTTAGAGTACTTTCACTACAAAACTCTCGATATTGATTCTCGCGTGGCTGTTTATCTTTTTCTATGAGCTAATTTCATGACTGTGTCTAATTGCAAGTTTTACTCCCGAAAGCTCCTTGAGAGTAACTCGCTGTCTTTATATTTTCAAAGGCTATAAAAATGCGTATCGATTTGAATGTAAAAGGGTGAGCTATTCTTAAGCAGCTCTCGAGAATTAAACTAGTGGACATAGTCATGGAATTAGTTCAGAGAGAGAGAAAGAGAGAGTCACTCTCAAAAGTCTCATTGCGAGTTTTACTCCCAAAAGATTCCTTATAGTTACTCGAAGTCTTTTTACTTTCAAAGGCTCTAAAAGTAAAGAGTCCGACTATTCTTAAGCAGCTCTCGTGAGTTAAATTCACAAGAGGCAAGTGAACACAATCATAGAATTAGTTTAGTGAGATTTAGTGAGAGTTAGATTGAAAGTCACTTTCGAGAGTTTTGTAGTAAAAGTACTCTCAAATGGAAACCCACCTTAAGTCTCCGACTTCTCTCTTGAACTACTGAACAAATAATGATAAAATTTTAAATTTTTCAGAGTTTTAAATGATATCAAATTAATATTCCTTATGTCGTTTTCCATTTGTCACTCTTTTTTCACTTCTTCGCTCCTAATTTCACATTTTCTGTAGGAATGAAAAAAAAAACATTACTTTTTCATTACATATTTTAAAAGGGTGTAGTTTTTTTTTGCTCTTTTTTTGTTTGAAAACTAAAATCTGGGCTATTACTAGCCCAGATTCCAATGGATCACTCTTAGTGCTCCTTTTTTACTCCTTTTGTTTTATTCATTAGCATATGGAAAATTTGAAGTTAGGGAGTGACCAACAGAAAATGACATACAAAATCTGGTATTTTCAAGAGCTTTTTAACTTTTAGCTCTGATAAGTCTTATAGTATTCTACTTTTCTTAAAAATAAACACAAATTATGAAAAGATGAACTTTTATTCAAAATACAGCCTAGATGGTCACCCTATCTATATTTGGTACTTGTTCATATTTTGAATTGGTCTTTTAATGCTTCTGCTTCTCATATGTCTCCCATATCCTTGCCTCATTCTTATACTATACTTGTGGTTATTCGAAGAAGCTAGGTTATTGCTGTTCGACGATGTTTTGTTGTTGTTGTTGTTATTGTTATTATTATATGATCCAAGGGTTTTGGGGGGTATATATATTTATATTGTTACAACCATAGCCTGTGGCATTATCGCTACAGTTTCATTGATGTGATTCCACTGTATATATCTAAGCCCAGTTATAGTGAATCGGAGGTCGGGAGGTCGGAAGTTCGATTTTCTATATTGTGTCAGCAGAGATGTTTATGCACACAGTCGAATGGAAAACCGATGGAACATTGTTGATAATTTGGTTTATCATAAACCGGAAGGTAAGAGTATATGTTTGGCAAATCTGTTCGCAATTCACTCGAGACATGACACACCATTTGAAATCAATTTTCGTATTTCTAATCTTTTTTTTTATAAAAATAAGGAATTTAAAAAAAGTTTTTCAATGCTTTGTGAATATTTTTGAAAGGGTATGTTAGGGTATATAGGGTTGGAAATACAAGGTCCTACTTTATGGTAGCGGAAACTGCTTTATTATGGCTCTAAATTTGAAAAAGAGACATTTTCTTATTTTGTTAGTGTATAAGATCCATGTTGGTAAAATATTGAGAAATCCAACAGTTAGATTTAAGACTCATAACAATTGTTAAAAAAAGTGAAATAATTATTTATTTGTGCTAAAAAAGAAAATTTTGTTCTATGATCTTCTGAAAGATCCTAGAAATACATTCAGAATTAATTTGAATTGTGTGAATATCTTAGAAATATTGCTGAATGAGGTGGAATGTGCAACCTCGCGGTATGAACCTCCGAGAAGGCTTAAAGTGAATAAGAGCTCTTTGGGTACTTTCTATTTTCTTAAAGCCTTTACTCTTAAAACGGTGAGTACATTTAAGGAGCTATCTTCAATTAAAATACAGCTCTTATTGCTTCAAAAAAGAACTCATGATGGATCCATAGTTCCGTTAGAGCCCCCATAATACTTTTAAGAGAATTCAGAACTTAAATAGGAACTCACTTTTTTTCTTATTTATCAACTATTATTTATCATCCAGTTCCCAGTCCATAAAGAGTAACAGCCTTATATCTGGCAGCTTTCCTCCTTCTAAGATCCCAACTGCACTGCTTCTTGTTATCTAGTTATCATCCCATATTTCTGGATTCCATGAAGGATTTATCTTCAAACTGGAGGTTTTTTTTGTTCTCTCTTTTACCAGGGAGCTGTATTTCAAAAACTCTGTTTGCTGAAGCATTACTATCCTTCACCAAGTAGAAGCAGTCGAAGTTTTTTTGATTTTTTGGATTTGATACAGCCTGAAGAGGTCGGGGTTGTATCTTCTTCTCCATTTGCCCTCCTCACACATAGGACCTATTATCCGTCCAAGAATTTTTCTTTCGGAAGAGCCCAGTATCACATCTGCATTTCTGCTTAACGCCCAACACTCGGTACTATAAAGCAGGACTGACAAACTATTAAGAGTTTTATAGAGCATGCTCTTCGTGTTAAGCTTGAGAAGATTTGAACCCTTTTGTTACGCCAAGCCGAAGAAGCACAGCACCGGTCTGCTAGGTTAATTCTTTATTGGATCACCACCAAAATGTCATTTGTGAGATTAATGTTTACTTCGAGGTAAATAAAGTCTTTGACTACTTCAAAGTTGTTGCTACTGTAACATTTTGTCCTAAACAATTGGCAGATCTTTGATTGTTTATCGCTAGCATGTATTTCGTCGTTCCCTCGTTTCACATGTTCTTCAATTTCCATCAGAAACTCTATAACTGCCTTGTGCACTATTTTTCAAGACAGAAATTGAAGAAACCACATGATCACATGAGCGCATCTCCTTGCTGAAACTCTGCAGATGTTTGGAATAGTTCGGAGGAGCTTTACCTAGTTGCACATTTCATCGCGAATTCTTAAATGTCATCTGACACAACTGGGATCAGTTTTCTCGTGATCCAAAGTTCATGCCTTCACCCTATAAAGCTCCTGATCATATAACTGTCTTACCATATGCGGCTTTAAAGTAAATGAATAGATGGCGAGCCTCGACTTAAAATTTATTGATATTTTCCAAGATTTGACTGAAAGTGAATATTTGATCATTGATCGATCATCCTGGCTGGAAGCCAAACTGGTACTTGATTATAGTATTACAGAATAGCTTACGATACTTCGACTGTAGAAGCTCAATAAGATATTGCATGCGATCTTTATCAGATATATGCCTCGATAGTTTTTACTGGACATAGCATCACCTTTTTGGTAGATGGGACATAAGGAGCTGATAGGCTAGCCCAGTCATCCGATATGCACTATTCCAACCCAGATCTTCTTTGATGAGTTGATGCATGAACTTTTCAGAACATTCCTCCCGTGCTTGCAGAGTTCGAGAGTTCGGCAAGTAAACCATCGGTCGATGTCTATCTCTTCAACATAATGCTGGTTGGCAGAACTGGGGTTTTCATTGATTCTCTTCTTATCCTATTACTTACTCTACCTTATGCCCATTTAGCAGCTGCTGGAAATGTTGCTTATATAGATCGTCTATTTCCTGTGCTTCAGTGGTTAGCTTTGGTGTTTGGAAGAGCCTGCGTTCCAGTTTTAAAGTCAGCAGCCAGTCGGTTGGATTTTTATAAAATTTCCAGTTGTTGCTTCGATCGCGAAATTCTTCGATCTCCTTTAGTTGGGAGGCTGTGCACGCCCTCTTTTTTGCGCAATATATTCTTCTCCTCTTTTCTCATTGCTCGATAATCCCCCCTAACTGCTCTTTTTTTCCATGCAGCATATTTACATGTGCATCTTCCATAGATTAGCACATGGTCGATTCGGTTGGTGCTTTGAATATTTGGAGAGTTCCAGGTTGTTTTTGGCAGGTAGGGGCGTTTGCCCCCTAATCACAAAATATTTCATACATTGGTCAATCTATCTTCTTTTAAAAGCATTTCAAAGCAAGATTTCTGTACCCAAACTATTTTTTTAATGAGGTTGACCCCCCCCTACTAACCGAAATCCTTAATGAATTTGCCTTCCCCCTAACCAAACTCCTGCATACGCTTTTTTTGTGAGTTCTAAGTCGTGAAAAATTAGTGCTTCTTATCCCCGTATTTCGGGTTTTTGATAAGTCCCTTAGTTGAAGGCTTTCATCATTTGTCTCGTCGGTCGTCGAGACTGTGTCTACCAACTAATAACCAAAGCTAATGTGACGATACAATCCTTAGACTCGGACGGTTAGAGCCTTGTTAAGCTTTAGGACAATAGACTGGATACTACGATGCCAGGAAGCAGGAGCTCACTACGGGGATATGAGATATGAGCAGCATGAGCCCTGCCGTTGCGTTGGCCGTAAATGGTTTATCCACCACCATTTTTTTTCAGTATCCTGGCAAGTAAGTCCTCACTGACCTAATCTCTGCAAGTTTTCTAGAGTAGCTTATGTAAGGTCTCTCTCTTCAAGACTGTTGTTGACATCGTTTATTCTGTATGTTGAATTTATCAGCCGCACATATAATAATATTCATAATTCAGATAGGCTTGGCCTTTTGTTCAATACTCGTGCTAATTATTTTATCAAGGAAAGTTGGATGGATGACCCCAGTATCCGATGGGTTACCACTTCCAAATAAAATAAGCACAGTTGCCGTCTAGTATGGATTACATTACTCATCACTGGACATCACCACGTTGGCGCCACTTAGTGACTACCCTCTTTCTATTTTAATACCCAACCACAAATTGGGCTGTTGGGGCCTCCAAAGTAAGTATTGAGTTACTAGAAGGATATTTTAGGTTTATTAGCCCAAAAAATCAAACCCAACTTTCTAACATTTGGAATGAACTATAAAAATTTATATGAATTCCTTTTCTTCTTTGCTATCTTTTGACACAAATATCGTAAGACTTCAAAAATGTAAAAGATCTTAAATATTTACAAAAGCACACAAGGTATAGGACCTACCTACGTATATCGTCTCTTCCCGCATTTCTTTCAAAAAGTAAGGTGAATAGATGGAATGTGATGAATGAATGAATTGAATCTGTGAAATTTTACTTTTTTCCAAGGTATCTGTTTTTTTTTTGTTGGTTCTGAAAAAACGGGCAGGCGTTTGCCCATGATATTCCGTTTTCCTTCCATGTCATGGGCTTCCTTTATTTTTTTAATCTTGTTGTGTCCCTGATAAAGGCGATGACGACAAACGACAACGACGATAAAGATGACAGAGCGACGAGCCACAGTCCCAGGATATATAATATTTACTTACATCGCTTTCACACATTTTCAATGAACGATTCCGCCGCTCAACGTACGGTGTACGGTGGTGGTGTATACGCACTTTAGTATTCCAAACACAAAATCCAATTGGAGGTAAATATACAAAATTTTCATGAAATATTAATGCGATGGCCCCTAATCTTTACGCTGATGAAACTGAATGATAATCGTGTGTGGAACACTACGTTTGATGATGTCGTGTATGGTGTGTATAGGAAGTTGGGATTTTGACTTGGCATTTAGAGACAGGTCCTTGGAGTATTTTGTTAAAAAACATGCGTTTTATATTTTAGAAACATATCCGGAATGAGATTTTGTGTTTGACTCTTTTTACCTATAAAAGCTATATAACCATCCGTTTCGTTGCGACCCTTTTTCAGTTTATACGGATGTATCGTATTTTTTTTTGAAAAGATTATTTTTTTTTGTTGTTGTACACCTTAAACCTTACCTACTTATACTTCTTTGCAAAAGAACGAGAAGCATACAATGAATTGAGGAGAATGTGTTTAAACATAAATCGGAGCTTATATCATTATAGAAATGGATGTAGGGTTTTTTTTTTTTTTAATCTAAGATGAATTAAGGTTTGAATATAAAAGTTCATTTTTTTTTTGTTAAAAATTAAAGCCATTTGAGTGTGATTTGATCTTAAAATTAAGTGGCCATCATCGTGATAAAAATTTGAGCTACATACGTGCTTTGTGGATTTATTAATAAATCGACTATTAATTTTGATTGGAAATAATAAATGTTTACGTTTAGATATTTGTGAAATGATAACAATCTTGTGTGATTACAAAGCTTTTAAAAGGTTGGTTTTTATAAATGGTATTGATACTTTCTCAAAACTAACTTCATTTTTGTTTATTAAATGAGAAATTCTTAGATTTATAATACGAATAAGTTTTTCAATATAGTGGTTTTATCTCCAAAAAATACTTTGTCAATTTTTCTTGCTGTGTTTCGTACAAAACAATTTTTAAAAGTAAACAAAATTCTAATAGTATAAATGCACGAATTGATCTTGCTTGGAATTAAGAACTTTTAAAATACGAAAGTAATTACAAAAAAAAAAAAAAAAAAAAAAAAAAATATATATAAAACATTTAAATCGTTCTTTTAATTGTATAAACAACTAATTAAAAAAACTTAGAGCTCAAAACCCAGTATGTCATTTGGTTACCTGAAAAAATATG
Source organism: Dasysyrphus albostriatus (assembly GCA_946251815.1). Classification (NCBI taxonomy): domain Eukaryota; kingdom Metazoa; phylum Arthropoda; class Insecta; order Diptera; family Syrphidae; genus Dasysyrphus; species Dasysyrphus albostriatus. The sequence continues at coordinate 127,369,922 of OX276336.1, read as the reverse complement.
AATATATGTGAACAAAAATAGTTGAAGCAGTTTTGTTAAAAACAATTTTTTTATATATAAAAATCTAATAACATTAAAAAAAAAATTTGGTATTTGAGAATATTATAGAAGTTCTAAAGTAAGTCCTTAGTAGTTTAAACGAGTGCTTTTCGAAATATTAGGTTTCTATAAAGGCAAACACACAAGTGTAATAGAGTTATCAGTTTATATGGAAGGTTCTATAATAGCTTTTAGAAGTTGATAATACAAATTTTACAGAGGTAAAAAATAGAATTTCTATTTTCCATTTCTTTGAAGTGGTTTTTGCTGCATTTAATTCATTTGGAACCTGAAAATGTGTTTCACATACGATTATTTGAAAACTAATGAATTGGAAATAATTATAAAATAAGAGTATTTTTCTGATCATTCTCGAGATCAAAACCATAACTCCTATGTGACAGTCCAGAACTATACCTACGTACTAATACTAGCTTCAATACCCGTTCACATGGGGAAAGAAGCTGCGGACTTTTTAAATTGGATTTAAAGCCCCTTTCATGTGAGGGAAGAAATAATGTTAAATATTTTGTAATCGATTTAAAATAAAAAATAAATAAATTTGCGCAACAGCTCGTGAAGAGCCAGGGTCTAGTGACTTACAACTCTCAAGAGGACCTACAATTTTTTGCTGAGTCCGAACGGCTAGATGAGAAGCACTTACTCGTGACAAGTAGAGGAGGTTTCGTCAGTGCCTTGCAAGAGGCAGTGCGTCGGGAAACATATTTCTGTTTAGGTGGCAGCGGCTGGGAATCGAACCCAGACCTTAGGCATTACAGTCCAACGCACTAACCATTATGCACGAGGTACTACTTCTTCTTAGATTCCATACGTCAAAGTTAAGTTTTCGATAAAATTTATTAAAATTTGTTACAGAAACCTTTTGAAGGCTGACTAACAGCAACTTCAATAAAATAAGTTTATAAAATCTTTCAAGAGTCATAGCTTCACGTCCCTTCTATTAATATGTTTACAGAGGTCTGACCGAAAAGAGATGCTAGTCTCGTTTAATTTTCTATATCTAGCTTTTAAACAATTTAAGGAAGTTTTTATTGAAATCATGACTTCTATAAGAAATTTATTTTTGATAAAAGCTGTATAGAAGCCCTATACATATCCAGATTTGCAGGATATCAATATATCTAAGCTAATAGAATCTAAAATCTTAGTTGGGACGTTATTTTAATATTTGAATTTGCTCACTATCGTCTAAGCAGATTTAGAATATTTTTTTTAAAATACAAATATCAAATAAGATTAAAAAATATTGCATATAAGAATTTTCAAAAAAAGTTTTTGAACTTTAAAAAAAAATTATCTTATGAAAATTTTTATTTTTCAAAAAAGTTCATTTCATTTTCAAGTTTGATTTAGATAAATACTTATGATTTGCATAAATTTTGATTAAAAGTATTATAAGAATTTAATACATAAAAAATTGTTTTTTTAAGAAAAATAATTTAAAATTTTATAAAATCAATAATTAACAAGACGATCTTCTTTTTCATTTCAAATTCTTAAGTTGTTTAAGCTAATTTAAATATAAATAAATATTAGTTTCTCATAATTTTCAAGTCTTTACGTTATAATGTTCTTAAAACCTCAGCATGTTGAACATAGGAGCAAGCACATGCGACCCAGTCGTGCATTTTATTTTATTTTTGTTTAAGAATCAAAAATAACAAATAGTTTTTTTTTTTCAAATGACTCCCTTAATTTTCTAAAAATAAAAAAATTAATTGCATTTAGTCAAGGACGAAAAACAATTTTTCCAAAGAATCCTTATTTTCGATTTTCTTCAAAACAGTAATTCTGGTTAATATAATTTTGTTTTATAAAGAAGTTTCAAAACATTAAAAATAGTTTGTCATATCAAAATTTCCAAAAAATATTTGTTTGGATTTTTAAAAAATGTTCAAAGATTTTTCTTGGAAAATCAAATATTTTTAAAACTACATGGTCGGTTTTGACAAAACTCGGTTCTTAGGAGTTTTTTGATACTCTTTAAAATATTTCAAGAAAAATTTTGCTTGCATGAAAAAATAACGTTACCTTCTATACAAATATTAATAAACTGTTAAGGAAAATATTTTTTTCTTAATAACGGCTCCTTATTACACATATAAAATTAGTGCGATTTATTTTCAATTTCCAAATAGCTACTATTAGTAGTATCTCATTTAATTTTGAATTTTTTCGTTATTGGCTGAACAAATTTAGATAAATATTTTTATATACAAATAACAAATAAGTTTAAAAATTATTGCATATTAAAATTTTCAAAAAAAAAGGTTTGAATTTTTAAAAAAAGTTATTTTTTTTTAAATTCCATATCTCCAAAATGGGCTTATAATTTTTTATTTGTATATGCACTTAAATAAATATTTTAAAGTTTTCCTTAAAAATGTTTTAAGAATTTTATATATGTATGAAAAAATTGTTAAAAAAAATCCGTACAACAATTTATTTTTTGTTCATACAATTTCAATCAGGAATTAAAATGGTGTTCTTGTGGAAAGTTTTATTTATCTCGAAAACGGCCCCAACGATTTTGATAATAAATAAATCAGTGGATTTCTGAATGTAAAGTGTATATTTTGTCCGTAAAACATTGATTTTCGATTTTTTCATAAACGGCTAAGATGATTTTAATCAAAATTTTTATGCTAAATTCAGTAATAATAGTAATAACGGGTGATTTTTTAAGAGGTTTAGAACTTTAAAAAAAAAAACACAAAAAATTCGAAAAAATGAATGAAATATTTATTTGAATCGATAGTTTGAACCTTGCAATTTAATGTTTAAAGATAATTTCATGCAAATGTTGACCGCGGCTGCGTCTCAGGTAGCCCATCCGTTGAGTCCAATTTTGGCATACTCTTTCACACATATCGGCCGGTATCTCACGAATGAATGCATGGATGTTGGCTTCCAGTGCGTCAATCGAAGCGGGCTTGTCCCTATAGACATTAGCCTTGACATACCCCCACAAAAAATAATCTAATGGTGTCAAATCGCACGATCTAGGCGGCCAATTGACCGGCCCGAAACGTGAAATTAACTGTTCACCAAACTCGCCTCGCAATTGCGCCATTGTTTCGCGTGCTGTGTGGCATGTGCCACCGTCTTGTTGAAACCACATATCATGCAAGTCAAGAACTTCCATTTCGGGCAAAAAAAAGTTTGTTATCATCGCTCGGTAGCGTTCACCATTGACAGTAACGCTGCGATTCGCATCATCTTTGAAGAAATATGGCCCAATAATGCCGCCGGCCCATAAACCGCACCAAACAGTGGCTTTTTCGGGATGCATTGGTAGCTGTTGCAATGCTTCTGGCTGATCTTCACTCCAAATGCGGCAATTATGCTTATTTACGTACCCATTCAACCAAAAATGAGCCTCATCGCTGAACACAATTTTTCGATAAAAAAGCGGATCCTCGGCCAGCTTTCCAAGAGCCCATTCACCAAAACTTCGGCGTTGTGGTAGGTCGGCTGGCTTTAGTTCTTGCACCAGCTGTATCTTAAAAGGCTTTACGCCCAAATCCTTCCGCAAAATTTTCCACGTAGTGCTGTAACAAAGGCCTAACTGCTGGGAACGGCGCCGAATCGACATTTCGCGGTCTTCTGTCACACTAGCTGATACGGCCGCAATATTTTCTTGACTACGCACAGTACGTAAACGCGTTGGTGGTTTAATGTCCAACAAAGTAAATTTGGTGCGAAATTTGGTCACAATCTTCCGAATAGACTGCTCAGAAGGTCGAGAATGCCGACCATAAAATGGAAGCAGCGCGCGATGAACATTTCGAACCGAGCACGAATTTTGATAGTAAAATTCAATAATTTGCAAGCGTTGTTCATTTGTAAGACGATCCATGGTTAAATTGCAAACCAAACTGAAGCTGTTTGACAGTGACACAAGGTACTAAACACACGTCAGCTGTCAAAACCAGTGTTGCCAAAACCAAACCAGCTAAAAAATCACCCGTTACAAGAAATTGGATCTTTAAAAAAATATATAATTTTTGAAAATTCAAAAAAAATTCAATGGGTTGATTATTTTTTTTTTTTTGAACCTATACACAAAACTGGCATACCAATTTATTTTTCTAAATTTTACCAAAACATTATATGCAAGAAATTAGTATTAAAAAAAACAGCTATGTACGACGATTTGATTTTTTTTTTATCAAATGCCATACTTGTTTTTGAGCTCTCAGTTGTTAAACGTTGTTGTTTATACAATTGAAATAACAATTAAGATGCCCTTTTTGGTTTTTCTAATTATTTCCGTATTTCAAAATTTCTTAAGTTCCTATTGCAACTTGATCAAGAAGTACGTGAGATCCAGGCGTGCATTTAATTTTGTATTTATTTTCTTTGATCATTTTTCTAAATGACCTCATTCAAAAGAATTTTTGACAAAAATTCTATAATAAATATTAAGACGTTTTGAATAGCTGCAGATATTTGAGTGAAGCAAAATTAAACGTGAAAAGAACAAAAATCTTATATTTACAAGTTTGTATTTGTGGCTATAAGAGCCAAGAATAAATGACCTCTGAGAAATTTTGTCTATCAATATTTTTTTTTTAAACTTTAGGAAGTGCCTGCCATTAATCAATTTTTGGCAAATAACAGACACCCTAACCTACATACATCAAAGGTAATACAAAATAAGGATACAAGTTAAAAAAAAAAAACCCAACAAAATTAATCTGTCAAGAAATATGTATATAAATTTACAAAATACACAAATTCAAAATATTAATGCCAGAGATGTCTTATACAGTTGCTCCAAAGTGTTTTTCCTTTTTTTTTTTTTGTTAAATGTAAACTCCTTCATCGTCCTCTTCGTCGAGTCGTAACGATGATGTGAATCTATCAAATCTGACGGCTTACATCTTGTTAAGACAATCACACCTGTCTCATGGGCATTAATCTGGATCTCTGGAATATTTTCGGTGTGTATATAATGAAGCTAAAAGTGTACCCGAATGTTGGAAGCTTTTTAGAGATTCTTGTGTGTCTAGTTATAGAAGAACAAACACGCACTCACACACACACATATCATCCATACGAAAGACAGAAACGAATGGTTGAAGTTGATATTCAAATTTTTGTCAGAGCATATTTATGCAGCGAAGCCAGTCTTTTGGGATAACCATCATCACATATCACTCCGTCAGAGTTGCCCTCCTCTCGTTGGCTCTTATAGTTCCCTTCCTATAATATTTATTATACTGGAGCATACCATACACTCCTTGCTCCTGCTGCATGGATTCCCTTTGGAGAAATAAGGGAACTATTTGGTTGCGGTGGGAAAAAGGAGTTGGGGTTGTATAGTCAACCCATTTTGGAGATGTATGTATATTGAAGGCGTTTATGATTGAGCGATATGAAACTAAGGAAGAAGTCTCTTTGTGATTTTCTACAAAACAGTGTTATATAAATATATATTAAGGAATGATTTTACCCAACTGATTTATGTGAGGTGGAGTTTTGTAATGAAAATAAATTGGCAAGTTTGTCTTGTTCTTGTTTTATTAGAATCATTGCTAATGTAAAGCTTTTCAATGAAATATATTTTGTTAAAGGAATGATAAATTAAATTGACTTTATAGAAAAATTAAATTAGAATTGTATACCTTGAGGGAGTGTATCTATTAAAGAGAATTCCCAAAAGGAGTCCATATTATAAAATGAATTTTTGAACTTATTTTAATCTCTACACTCATACATACTCGTATTTCGTATATAATATACACAAGTGCATTGATAAGATATAAAAATATTGACAACAATCAGGAATTGATCATGAAAAAAAAAACATTTTTGACTTTCACTAATGTTGCTGAAAAGTTTTGAGATTCACTTATGAATTCTAGAATTTCAATATTTTGGGGGTTAACGGTAATAAATATTTAATCAAGCATTTTGTAAAAAAATCATCGAAATCAGATCTTCACTTTAATAAAAGTTTGAAGTGAAATCCTTCATTGAATCGAATTTTAAACAAATTACTTCAAAATTTCGTATCTATTTTGAAAATAGGAAATATTTCTCCAAAGTATTTCATGCAAGCAATTTCTACTGGACCGCTACTAATGGATTTTTTTGTTCATCTAAATGTCTATTTAAACAAAAACTAATCGAGTCGAAAATTAAACTCAACTTTAGTTTACCTTTAAATTATGTACTTTCATCAACATCAACATAATATCCTTTTTATTTCGTCGCAGAGATTGCCAGCATCCATCACAGAATGATAACGAATCGTATTAAAGTGATTCAACTGAATTTAATTAGCAAACAAATTTTTGGTGAAAGACTCGCTTTTTAATAGTTGAGCTAGACTATTTCTAATTACGAGTATAGCTACATACTTTATGATTATGAATTTTTAACTGCAAAACTAAAATAACACAAAGGATAGCATCATCATCATCATCCTTCCTTATCATTAAGAGCTACCTATGTATGAAGATACTCCTGCAGCTTGCAGTTTTGCCATGTCGCATTTTTCGCTGAAAGGATAGACGTTTGTTGGTAAATTGGTGGAGTAAAAATTAATGATCATCAATTAGTTTGGAAAATAAAGTTTAGTTTAATGTTTTTTTTTTTTGTTTAAACTCAATAAATTTGCACAACTTCTTATTAGTTAAAAATGAAAAACTTTATTTTTTTTATGAAAATTTAAATGAAGGAAAACTTTTGACTACATTATGTACCTACCCAAAAAGCAAAAAATATTATTTAGTTTTTAAATCAGTTATGAAGAGTGGATTAAGCAAAAAAAAGTTTAAAATATCAAAGAGTACATATCTACCTATCCAACTAAAGTTAAAAATAATTATGCAGGTTTTTACTGGGTCTATAATTGCAATTGTAAATAATGGATTCATAAAGAATGTCCATATTTTGAACAAACCAAGGATCATTGAGAATTCACAGCAAAGCCCAGGAAAATTATACTTTACCTTCAAAAAAATTCCGACAAAGGCGAATTTTGGTAGAGAGCTTTGTTTTGACGTCTTAAGCATTTCCTGAAAAGTTCGGTAAATTTAAGCCGGGGCTTATTTTTTAGGGGGGTTAAAGGGGGTACAATTCAGTTTTTTGAAAAAATGTGGAAGAACAAATCGTAAAAAAATTATAGCCCACCGATTAATGAAATTTTAATAATTTTTTTGGGTAAAATTTACTCCACCGTGAAGTCCTTGCATTTTTTTCTCAGAATATATTGCTTGTATGAAAGAAAGTGTGTTAATCTTTTTTGTTTAAAATGACATAAGCTATAATTTGTACCTTCGTATTTTTTCAAAAAAACTTACAGTTTTTGAGAAATTATGAAAAAACTGAATTGTACCCCCTTTAACCCCCCTAAAAATTAAGCCCTGCTCTAAATCAATTTAAAGGTAAGGTGACCTTCAGTCCAAATGCGTTCCGCGCAGGGACAACAATTGGGCTCATCAGTTAGATGTTGTTGTACTCTTCTAAGACGCATAATTCTAGTCGATGGTTACCGACACGTATTAAATAAACAGCACAAATGCACTGTAAATTATATTATCTAGTGGAATTTGTTTGAATTCAGACAACTATTAATTGATGATGGCAAAGCCCGTGGTCTGGCTGATATTAGAGTTAGAATAAAAACGTAAATAAAAGAAAATTTACTATTTTTGTTTTCATTTTTGTGAACTGTTGAATGTAATTCAATTTAAAGGCCTAAATTTTCGGAACTTTTCAGGAAATGTTTAAGACGTCAAAACAAAGCTCTCTACGAATTTTTTTCGTAGTTTTGACATTTTTTTTTGTCTAATTTTCCTGGACTAGAATGTGGTATAGTAAAAGCGATAGTGAAATTAAGACACACCTTAATAAAAAGGAAATTTATATGCATGAAAAACATGCCTTTAATGTGACAAATCGTAGGTTTTTATAAAAATTACAGAGATATAACTCTTCAACTGTTTAATTGTTTTTTTTTTTATTTTTTGTAGTTTTTGAAAATGTATGACATGTATTTCATTTTGTTTTTCATTTACTTTAAAAACAAAATTGCACACAACCCCCTCTATTTCTATAGAAAAATTAATTTTCTACAAAAAGTTCTTAGATTAAATTCTAAAATTGGGCCATAATTTAAAAAAATGACAAGCAGGTAGTTTGACTATTCTCTCAGAAATGTTTGGCAGATATTAGAAGTTGTTTGTGTTTAATTATGCTATAGGATCCTACATAAACAAAAATTAGAACTGGTACTTTAGAGATCAATATGAGTGTGTCATATAGGGTAAGCCAATAATGAAACTCAAACATAGCCTTCTAGGGTCCCAACTGCTAAAAGTTGTTAAGTGTAACTTTTTTTATATTTTGTAGTAGAACGTTTCTTAGGAAACATTTTATCAAAATCGTAAGTCGTTTTCAGAAAAAAAAAAGTTTTTTTCAACGGTTTTTATTATTTTTATGGAAAGTACCGTTATTTTTTATTAAAGTAAAATATTTTTTTTAAATATACTTAAAAGTGCTGAGAAACCTTTAAGTAAAAATGCTCAAAAAAAAAAAACAACAGGGTTGTTTTTAAAATATTGATTTTGCAAGAAATAAAAACTTAGGTTTTTGAAAACTTATGCATAACATAAAAAAACTAATATCGCTGTTGTCCAGAAAATCAAAAACAAGAAATGGTGTGCATTTTGATAGAGTCTCCAAGTTGTGTTGTTAATATATAAATAAATTAAAAACAATAAAATAAATAAAAAGAAAACACTAAGATCTCAAAATTTTAAAAAAAATTTAATTTAAATTTAAATTCCAAATTACTATCACACCTTTTATTATGTTTTATTTTAAAGTTGTGACAGTAATTTGGAATTTAAATTTAAATCAAATTTTTTTAAAATTTAGAAATTTTAGTGTTTTCTTTATATTTATTTTATTGCTTTTAATTTATTTATATAATAAAACTGGTGCTTTCAAATGTACCATTGAAAAATGACTTTATTCAAATTAATCCCTTACTGATTATTGATTAAAAAAAAAATTTGAGCAATTTTAAGAAAAATAGGATATTTTAAATTTGCAAACAAAAGTTGAATGGCATTTGTATCATTATTTTTGGTTCAAAAATTGAAAAAAATATTTTGGAATGACCAAATTTAAGAAAAATCAAACCAGTTGTTAACCCTGTAGCCTAACAGACCAACAGACAGAGATGCGAGACCTGCTTTTTTGTCTTCTCTACAAATGCAAAGATAATACTGATCAAAATCACGAAATATAAAATGCTAATATTTTTACATTTACCGGCAAATTTTAGTTACCAAATTTTAATTTTATTTGTAATGTTGTTAAGTTTTAAAAACATCCTCAACATATTTTTATATTATGAAATTTTCAAAAAAATAGTTTTTGAATTTTTTTTTAAATCGAATTTATATTTTCTTTAAACACTTTAATTTGCAATAATATTTAAACTTTTTGAAAGCTTATCTAGCTTACCTGTGTACTGTACATATACAAAAATCAATTTAAATCCAACTCGCCGATAGTAAGGAAGTTAAAAATAAATAAAATGCATGACTTGATCGCACGGACTTGCTCTTATGTTCAAATTGCTTTTTACTAATGAATTTTTGAAAATATGCATGTAATAATAAAAAAAAATATAAAAAAGCATTTAAATCGTTTTTAAATTGTGCAAACACAGCCCGTCAAATAACTTAAAGCTAAAATAAGTATGCCATTTGATTACTTAAAATAATTTGAATATATACAAAAAAAAAAAAAAAATGAAATCATTGGAATTTTCAAAAAAAGTTTTAATATTTTTTTCAGAAATCCAAAATTTATTTTTTCAATATTGTGATATTATTGACATTTTAAAGGAGCTTTTTCAAAACATCACAAAATCCTTTCCAGAGCCGTTTAAAGGAGTTTTCTTTGTTTAATATCTCTTACACAAAATATTTTTGTAACAAAATTAAGTACCTAAAATTTTGAAAAAAAAAACAGTGTAGGTAGGTTCGTTTGTATTTTTGCCTTTGTTTTTCAAAACTACGAAATTGTTATTTTGAAACAATTTTATAAAAAAAATAATTAAATTTGTTTCCCCTACGAGAATTTTTTGGCGCCAAAAAATCGTCATATGATCGGTGTTTTTTGACGCAGATATTGCTATTGATCATGGTGGTTTAATTAATGTCAGTCAAATTCATTTGCAAACGAATTTGACATTTACAATCATGCTCTCTGGTTTTAATATTTTGTTTGTCAACTCGATATTCTTAATACTAAGTGGCACAGCAGATGATGCTTACAAATATACCGTACCCAATCAATTTCAGGTCAGTAAAATAGCAATAATAATTTTATCAATTTTTCAATTTACGTAAGTCCGTCTCGTGTCAGCCTTCACGCTGCTTTTCACGGAACATGTCGTGGCAAGGTGCCTGGGGCACTTGCCCTTTTGGCCCACCTCTAGATACGGTCCTGGCCTTGTTCATCTACTTTAGTTTTTCTCTCCATATACGCCTCCAGCATATCCTTGCTCCGAAAAGAAATATGCGCAATTTAGTAAAAAAATATAGTATTTCTTGATTTTTCGATTATTTTATATTGGTTTTTGTTAGCTTTTTCTACTTAATTTATTTAACTAAATTTAATTAAACATCTATTTTGACAATAAATTTAATTTTGAACAAAAAATTTTAACTACAAAATTGTCTAACTCAGCTTAGTTTCCGAGTTATACCAAACATGTTGGATAATGGCCAGTGTGACAATTCTCTCTGAAATGCACGGGCAAATACATAAGTTAGCATTTAAAAACAGAAAATATCAAATTAAAAGTTCAAACTTTTCATCTGCCATCTCTTAAATACTCCGCTTAAGTTATCACATATACCTTTACTTTATATCACATTCAATCTGCTGCCGTGAATTTTCCTAATAGAATTATACAAAGTACCTTTACTCTTAGGTTTGGGAATAGTTTACATAATAACATAGCTTTATAAATTATAAGGTATTTCTTCATAATAAATGTCTTGGAACTAAGCAAACTTGAAGAGTTAATTAAAAGAAAACACGTTCCCAGGAGGAAGAACATTCTGGTTAAACTATATACTGCCACATGCAACAACAGCATTCAGAGAGACTCAGACAACAACGAATATCCTTAAACCATAAACAGAACATTTATATCTGCATATATAAACGTATCTATGTATGTAGCTGTATGTACATATGTACATTTACTCATTTACAAAACACATAAACTGTGTTAACATTTAAAAGCAATTAATTATGCACAAAGAAACAGGATTCTTGACTATAATATAAAATGACATTGAAAAACAGTTAAGTTAGTTCATAATGTCCAATTATTATAAAATGTATTTATTTGCAGGAACATAACATGAATCTTCAAATTATTTTAATAATCAATGTTAAGTAAATTTCTCGTATTTTTAAAGGTTAATCTAAGAAAGTGAAATTGGCAAGCAAAATAGTACTTATATAGGTTATAATAGGTTTCAATTTGATTTTTTTACCATTCATTTTATAGCAACCAATTGAATGCAATCTTTGAATGTATTCTTTTTTCTTTCCTGTTTTACTTTGCAGAAGATTGCAGAGAATGCAAAAAGAGTATAAGTAAATTCAAAGAATGCATTCAATTGATCGCTGTTAAATACATGGGGAAAATACGATTACAATAATCTTAACTCAATGGTGATTGTAGAGTTTTAAATCATAGTCTCAAAGTGAAGTCAATTAATTCAATCTTGTAATTGATGTCATAAAAGATTGCACTCTTAAGTGATTGCATTCTCTTACAGCTTATAGGTATTTGTAAAAAAAAGTTCACTAATCACAAAATTTTACATAAAAGCAAAATAAAAACGAAGGCAATATTTCGCAATTTTTCACAACTAAAATTTTCGATTCAAATCTTTTCAAAGTGGACATGGCCTCAAGTGAAAAATTGAACACGAAAAAGTCAGAAATCGCAAGGTATTTTTCAAAAATAAATTTTGTTTCATCATATTGGTACATTATATACTATTTTACATACCTGACTAAAAATGTCGACCACATCTGCAATCGCACCTGAAGGTAGATAGTTCACTTGGTTAATTGATTAACCAAATGCTGGCTCATCAATTCAAAGCTTAGCGGCTTTTCTGCTAGAATATCTGTCAGGAGAGGTAGCCACAAGGCGGTGTCCTATCTCCCCTTCTCTTTGTGGTAAATGAGCTGCTAACATGCCTAAAAGCGGAGGGTTAAAGAGTGATTGCCTATGTGGGCAATGTTGCTATTTCTTGATCAGGAAATCATCCTACTGCATTCAAAAAGAACTCTTACAAAATACTTTAAATAGGTTAACCAACCGGTCGTTTGGTCTGGGCGTCAACCCTCATAAAACGGAATTTGTTTTATTCTCTAGGAAATATAAAATCGCTCATTTTATCAAAGAAATTCCATTAACATTCACTGATCGAGCAAAAAGTTTGGGTCTTATTTTAGATTAATAGTTAAGTTGAAAACCTAACATACAAGAAAGAGTTAAAAAGGCCACATTGGCCCTTTTCTCATGCAAAAAAGCCGTTAAAAATAAATGGGTCCTTCGACCTCGTTTTCCTCATCGGCTATACACTTCGGACCAAATCTAACTTATGGTGTTTGTGGTATGGAAGACTGCCTTAGATAAAGCGGTAAACTGCGACAAACTGCTCAAAGTACAACGCTTGGCTTGTCTGTGTGTAAGTGGTGCGCTTCAAACGACATCCTCTACCCTCCACATATTGACACCCCTTGATTGACATATATGACAAACGAGTGACTTTTAATACAGACATGCGCCTAAAAGCTTCTTCCCAATGGAATAAAAATAACATTGGCCATTCCATCATTTTCAATTCATTCGGATCACTTCCAAGTCACATTGATTACACCATCCCAAAATTTCAATTCGGCAAAAACTTTCAAGTCATCATTCCTTCTAGAACTCTCTGGAGAATATGGTATTTTTGGAAGATGAATCGATTCATATCTGTACAGACGGATCGAAAATTGATAGCAGCGTGGATGGTGGTGTGTACTGAAAAAGCCCAGAATTAAGTCTTTCCAGGCAAAGCTTAAGGTGATTAAAGAAATCTTATCTTGGCTGAAAGAAAACGTGATATCAATATGTACCACAGATATCGGCATGTTCTCGGATATTCAAGCAGCTATCTAATCTCTGGAATCTGTCCCTACTTACTCTATAACAGCCCTTAATTGCCGTTCATCTCTGTTGGGGATAGCGGAGCAGCTTAACATTATCAATATTCAATATTCAATATTCAATATTCAATATTCAATATTCAATATTCAATATTCAATATTCAATATTCAATATTCAATATTCAATATTCAATATTCAATAGTCAATATTCAATATTCAATATTCAATATTCAATATTCAATATTCAATATTCAATATTCAATATTCAATATTCAATATTCAATATTCAATATTCAATATTCAATATTCAATATTCAATATCCAATATTCAATATTCAATATTCAATATTCAATATACAATAATCAATATTCAATATTCAAAATTCAATATTCAATATTCAATATTCAATATTCAATATTCCATATTCAATATTCAATATTCAATATTCAATATTCAATATTCGATATTCAAATTTCAATATTCAATATTCAATATTCAATATTCAATATTCAATATTCAATATTCAATATTCAATATTCAATATTCAATATTCAATATTCAATATTCAATATTCAATATTCAATATTCAATATTCAATATTCCATATTCAATATTCAATATTCAATATTCAATATTCAATATTCGATATTCAAATTTCAATATTCAATATTCAATATTCAATATTCAATATTCAATATTCAATATTCAATATTCAATATTCAATATTCAATATTCAATATTCAATATTCAATATTCAATATTCAATATTCAATATTCAATATTCAATATTCAATATTCAATATTCAATACTCAATATTCAATTCAATAGACGAAGACTTCACCTTTGGTGATTTTTACTACAATCTAGACATAGGTAGTTTGTCACGCTTCATAAGAACCTTCATAAGGCTCACCGAGTAAAAAAGAGTTTTCTAGATTCATATGGAGGTGTCACAATGGACCAACTTATAGTCTAAGTGTGTCAGTCTTCACGACTGGCAGCCACTTCAACCTAAACTAACCTAGCTGAAAAAAAAATGACCAACATGAAGTTATGACGAATTTCTAAAAAAATAAATGTTTCCTTTTTTATATAAAAATTTTCATATTTTTGAAGTTAATACATATTTGAGGTAAAAAATTATAATTTTTAAACAATTTACTTTATTTTAAAATCCATTTTATGTACTTTGTTTGTAGGTTTGGTCCCACGAAACTGAATTTTCATATACAACCATCCCTGGCTCTACCAACAGAAATTCAAAAATATTAACAAGTTTAAATGTGTGGTTCTAAACTTTTCTACACCACAAAACTCCCACATTTCTACGTGTGTGGAAAATTTAATTTATTGCAGTTGCTTTGTTTTGTTGATGTTGCAACAATATATATTCTCATTCGTCTGGTAATGATGGGGCTTCGTTGTTTTAAGGTAAAGCTTGATGCAATGCATCAAAGTAATTTTCGCGTTGAATATTCTCGAAAATTTTACATAACAATTCAATTAATTCATTAGAAAGCACTGAATTAAATTCAAATTACCATTGAGCTTTACGGCCAATGGGTATAAGTATATACCTTTAACATTACATATGACTACGAATACTTGGGGGGGGGGGGGGTTATTAAAGGATACATAGTTATACTTCTAAGCACATGCATACATGGTAATAACACTGAAGATATCACAGTTTCTGTGTGTTTATAGTTGGTTTATTTCTGGGATAGTGTGTATGCGCGTGTTGGAATGCAAAATTTCACCATAATCGAGGTAATTCACATTCCCGAAGGAGCTGATGCTACTGATATTTGATATGATTAGATATAAGATGCGACAGAAGCGTTTTGGAAACTAATTTTCTTAGATAGTAATTAAAGCTTATTATGGAATTTCTTTCATTATACATTTAAGTACAAATGTAGCTACTTACTATTCAGTGAATGTTAGTAATACGCCTTCAGGGGAGATACTTTTAATAACAACTAAATTGGAAATATAGTAGTACCTCGTGGCATAATGGTTAGTGCGTAGGACTGTCATGCCAAAGGTCTGGGTTCGATTCCCGGCCACTGCCACCTAAAAACAGAAATGTTTTTTTCCGAGGTACTGCCTCTTGCGAGGGACTGACAAATCCTCCAAGAGTATACTTGTCAAGAATAAGTGCTGCTCACCTAGCCGTTCGGACTCGGCAAAAAATTGTAGGTCCCCTCCATTCCTGCCAACAACACGCACACAGGAATGGTTGAGAGTTGTTAGTCACTAGGCCCTGATTCTCCATGAGCTGTTGCGCCACTAAATTTATTTTTTTTATTTATAAATTGGAAATATAGTTCAAAAGTTTGTTTGTTTTTAAAAGCTATCAACACATGTATCTAAGTGAATGAATCTTAATTTTACATATTTGATAAGACACTGCAAAGCCTTTAGTCGTTTTCCAACTGTCAAGAATTATCAAATAAGGGTGAATAATAGTTGAAAAGCATCTTTAATCAATTGGAAAATAGGTAAGTGGAAGTATTGTTAAATTTCTCAAAAGTTTGAAGGTTATGATAAGGCTGCAATTGTTGAACTTTATCCCCACTTGAATAAGACTTTTATTGACAACTCTTTGTCAAAAGAACCTGAGTTTTTCGGTTCTCAAAAAACGTACAAGTTTTTCACCAATTTTTCAGTGGATAGTGACATGCATAATGAACGTACAAGAGTTGTAAAATAACAACTGTCTTATCATTCTCCATTCCAAGTGCTCCAAAGCCATTTTCAAGAGTAGGCATGTACCTATCCAAATATTCAAGTCAAGAGTATTCAGATTTTTTACCGTTCTTGTGATGGATGTATTATGTTCTACTCAACCTAATCCTAATTCTGCTATAAGTACAGTGATGACCGATACTATACTTCATTGTATACAGAACAACATTTGCGTTTCGGTTTTCCGATGTTAACGACCGAATTGGTAGGTTCACATGGATAATTATGATTTATGGTCAGTTTGCGGATGTAAACCGAGAGCCTACATATTTACTCGTTGATATATACAATGTACTCTCCTGATGGCAGTTATTTCGACACCCTTACAGATACAAAGGATAGCTCTCTAATTGCAATTGGCCATAGGTATATTTGGCATTATACTCGTAATGCATGGGTTTTCTTGTTTAAGTGCTAATTTGTTTGTTTCTCTGAATGAATGGTTGATGGACTATGATTTAACTGAAATTGTATTGATTGTTTAACTAGTTTAGTAATTGAATTTGTTTGGTTTATTCGTGGGAATTGTATATATAAGTTATTCTGACAAAAGTTGTGGTCCGCGCATTGAAATTGTTTATTTTATGATACCGGGTGTACATAAATAATAGATAGATAAAGACTTATATATTTTCCTCAAAATAGCTTTAAAACATTACATAAATATGTACGTCTGAAACATTTTTATTCGAAAATAAAATTAAATTAAATAAAAGGTGAGATTTCAAGCTTTACAAAAAAGATCAGCATAACAGTAAGTGGTAACACTGTTTTGTAATTTTTCTTTTTTGTTTTCAGTCAATTCTTTAAAAAATTCCCCTCCCGGGGGATGGGGAAATATAACCTCATATGATTTATTTTTATTCTTGACCCAACCTACACGCTGGAGCTTTTTATCAAACCTATTTCATTCTGAAAGTATAGGTATATGTACAAGTACATTAGGGTGGTTGTTGAAGGTCACCTCTTGGATGGATATAAATTTACTCTAAGTGAAGCCAAACAAAATCCTTAATTTCAGTTCTTTATTTTTATCAACTATAGTCGCTGTAGGGGTTAATTTAATATCCTTTTTTTGTATCACAAAAAATCAGCCAACCAACCAGGTATTTTTTGTAGCTTTTTCAAAAGCCAGAGAAATCCATTCTTATGATTTATTTTCAAATATAGTTTTTTTTTTAATAAATTATGCTCAGCGAAAATTGTTCTAAAATTAAATAAATTGAAAAAAATAAATAATGAATTTTTCTTCAAAATGTTGGGTCGAAATAGGGTTACCATACGTCCCCTTTTTGGAGGAACAATCCCTCTTTTTTATTCCAGAAACTATTTTGTCCCCCAAAACTAAAAATACGAAAGGGGGGCTCAAATGTCCCCCTTTTAACAAATTAGCATTTTATTCCATTTTAGGCAAGTAAAGGTTTTCACTTTTAATTATTTCTCTCTTTTTCAAAGTTAATGGTTTCGATTATTCTTCTTTGTTATACTTACATTTTTACAACAACAAAAAGCTTTTTTTCTGTCACTAGTCACTTCATAATTTATTTTCCATTTTTTATAGATCGTGATTATTTGTTTGAACCACTTAACATTAAAAACAGCTAAAAAAATAATAAAATTCGAAAAACTTTTTAATAAGAAGGTAGGCAGCTGTAAGTACTGCAATATCATTGAAGTACACCAAAATACAAAAAGTACACAAAATCCTCCTTTTTCGATTTTCAAAAATGGTAACCCTAGGTCGAAATTTTTTTTTTGCCAAAACTGTTCTTCTGACAAACTTAATTTGAAAATAAACTATTACAATCGACCTTTGGCTATCCAAAACGCTGCAAAACAATACTGTAAGTGTTGCCGTTGTCTTTTGATAATATTTTTTTCTATATAATCACAAATTCTAAAAACATTTTTTAAGGAATATTTTTGGCTTGCAAATCATAAGTATTTATTTATTTGCATATAAAAATAAAATTAAAAAAAGGCAACCAATGAGATATCGAATTTTAAAAAAAATTTAAACTTTTTTTTTTAATTCAAGAACTTCTTTCCTGAAAAACAAAAAAAAACAATAATTTTTAATCGTATTTGAAGTTTGTATATAAAAAAAATTAATCTAAGCCTGTGCAGTCGATATTGAGAAAATTCAAAAACTAAGAAAAATGTTTTGTAAGAGGTTTTATTAATTATAAGTACTATTGGTAATTTTTATTATTTTTGGACGTATATCGCGCTAATTTGTATGCTCAAAAATTTAAATAAAAATCGTAGAAACCGTTTTAAAAATATTTCCCAAACAGTTTCTTAACATTTGTACGGAAAGTAGGAACAGTTATTTTTTACTAGTGTAACATTTTTTAAAAATACTTATTGCTCAGTTTTTTTTTTCAAAAATTGACCTTGAAGTTTTCAAAACATTTGATTTCCAGAAGAAATTTTAAATTCCTTTACAAACATTTTGAATTTTCTTTTAAATTCCAAACAAATGTTTCTTGCAAATTTTGGTAAGAAAAACTATTTATATTTTTATGAAGCTTCTGTATATGAAAGTATTAATAAATAATTGAAATCAAAATTATAGTTGTGAAGAAATAAAAAATTAAAAAATGGTTCCTTTGGAGGTACCATTAATAACTAGTTTTTGAAAAATGGTTGCCAATTCAAAGATAGCCTTTATTGAACGATATTTACATATTTATTTTTTTAAGCCTGCACGAATGATTATGACGGACTTAAAAAAAGAAAATTGTCGGATCAACTTTTAATAAGTTTTTAAGAATAGAAAGCCAGTCTGAAAAAAAGCACTAACGATTTTTCTTCCAAAAAATTTCATTGTGTTTTTTTGATTATTTTATTCAAAAACTTTTTTTTTATAAATATTTAAATATCATAGAAAAAATATCATGACAAGACATAAAACATATTCTGTCTTTTTTTAAGCAAAAGTAAACACCGCACTTGAGATAAAACACCAAACTACGACATTTTTAATAGTTATGGCATTGCTGGATGGCAATTTTCCATTCTGGACGATGATCCACTAAATCTTTATGGACTTCCAGCAGAAGTACATAGCAAAGGCTTCTTGGAATTCTTCTGCGGAATGAAAGCCGGGTCCAATGGATAGGAATCAGAAGTTCTTTTCGTGCTTTTTTGGAGTTCCAGTGTTGGAAGCTGGTCGACCCTACTTCCTGTTGTACGTTTCACCAACTTTGTAGAAATGCTCTGTTATTGCCAACAGAGTGATTTTTGTTGGGAAACATGGCCTCGCTGATGCCATTATAAGGCAGCCTATTTGAAAAAAAACATGATTGTAATTTTTTCGTTACTGCAGAAGCCATATATGGCATACCGATGTTTGAGCCATATTCTTAATGCATGGACAGCCATATATGGCTGTTTGATAAAATGCACATTTTCTCAGCTGTGAAAATAATAAAACTTATATAACTCACCACACTACTCATTAAAAAAAATATATTTGCAACCACTTTAACTTGTAACTTCTGAAAAAAATGGTTTTATCTAGGGAGTTTTTCGAAAACAAGTTGCCATGTTCACTGACAAATCACAATGAGATATTCACAGGTTAGAAAAGACAAGGAAACAAAACAATGAGTGTTTCTCAGCCCCAATTTAACAAATACCATCTTGTAACCGTTGGTTCGAAAATCTAAACTTAAAAACCAAAAGCCTTAAATGGCGTTGCATGCAGTAAAGGGTTATGAAAAGTTGTGGAGCAATGGCAGGTATCGTTATTTTTAGTTCTGAAAAAAATTTAAAAAATGTGCAAAAAACCTCTAGTAGTGCAGGCTTATTAACATATGTTTACTCGAAAAAAAATTGCTAACAGCAGCTTACCGACTGAAAATGTTGAAGGTGGTTATAAGGAATGTAAAGTTAATCTATTTCCCAGGAGCGGAGTTGGAAGGAATTTTTGGAGGTGAAGAAAGGGGGGGGGGGGCAATTGTATTCTTTCGTTTTCTGATTAAACTTGACGTCAAAATGAAAAGTGCTGAAAGGGAAAGTTGTAGATCACGCAAAAATCTACAACTTTTATATCAATCACTTTTTGACATAACCTCAACCTCATAACTTGTTGCAAAATTAAGTTTTTTTTCCCTAGTGAACTCGGTACGATGATTTTCTGAAGTACACTTTTCACTTGAAAAAAAGTATTTTTTATCAAAATAAATTGAATATCTCAAAAACTGCTCTATAATTTTACTTGAAAAAAATTGTGGTAATTAAAAATACATAAAATACAATAAGATATATTTTCACAAAGTTTCATTTAATTTGAACTATTTTTGGGGAAATGAAAAATAAAAAAACCAAAGCAAAAGAAAAAGATGGTTTTGTGCCATTATCTTGAAAGTTCTCCAAAACTGAAAAATTCATGTTCTATTTTTTTTCGAAAATATTCTCCGGTGGTTAAATTTTCTACTTCTTTAAAAGTTCTCGAAAATTAAATTAAATTTTACCAAAAATGTTCAAAAAAAAAAAACATACCATTTCTTAACAACTGTATTAGGAAGTAGTGTTTTATGGACAAAATTATTATTTAATTATTATTTATGTTAACAAATTTAGGTATTGCTCTTCTACTTACACCGACTATTTGCTTGCTGTATTGTTTTGTGAAATATTACGCATACGCCACAGTGCACCCGGTCAATTATTGCAGATAAAAACAGTAGTTTTGATGTTTTCCTTTTTTAAATTTTTTGTGCTCAGAGCAATCTACCGATTGGAAAATTAAAAAAGTTTAAGACGCATAAAAAAAAACATTTTGTTAATTTTACCTCAATAAAAGTATTAATTTTTTAATCTTTAGCCAAAATTTTATATTGATTTTCAGCATTCATCACAAGTTATCAGAAATAGTATTTGTACATATTCTTACAAAAAATATTGTAGCTATTACGAAAAATGTGCTTATCACCCCGAGAATCTCAATCGACACTTTCAAGATGACAGCAGCTGAGCATCCGTCACACTAGCTTGTAGGCCAAGAGCGTGTTATTTTTTTTCTGCAATTAATTACGTTACAGATTTTCTTGATAGAATATTTTCAGAGGTATTCTCCAAATTTAAATCCAAGTTGACGGGACGTCAGCGGTCATCTTGAAAAACTCGTTTTATTAAATATCTCGTGAAACGTGCATCGTATGGCAAAAATAGCTTACATTTTTAAATAACATTTTATTATTTTTTATTTAAACATAGTGAACACAATTTTGAGAAATTAAATTTTAAAGTCAATATTTTTGAAAAAAAGTTGTGAACTTTTTTTAAGTTGACTGTTTTTGAAAATATATTAACTTTAAAATTTAATTGAATCACCAGTTTCGAAAAGGTCACATCTAAAAATTTTGTTTAAAATAAATTTTTGCATATCAATATAATCTAATCATATTGCTTCCCTGCACCTATTATGCTCAAAAAAAGGACACCTTTAGTATATGTACTGTCATGTCATGTACTTCAAAAATATTTTTTTTTAACTTGGCTTCTGAAAATAATTCTGAACATTTTAAATGTTCACAGATGTGACCTTTTCGAAATTGGCCATTCAATTAGAATTTCCTTTTTTGCTTATAATTTTGAATATCAGATTAATGCTTACAAGGTCTGTTTAGCTCAGCAGTTGAAACAATTGAAACAAAAACCTTTTGTTTCGTTATTGCCTCTCTCTTAGGACCTTAGCGCAGCTCGAAACTGACGCAAATTTTGTGCGTATTTCCATCTTGGCGGCTATATTAACCTTTTTTCCATTTTGTGTGAAATAGCGCAGGTCACTTCGGGTCTCAACGGATCCATATGCACTCGTAAGGTCTCTCTGGATATGATTGAGGTAGGTAGATGAATGAAAAACAGGATAAATGTGAGTGAAAATTTAAGAACGATGGCTTCTTTAAAACACCCTGAATTCTGAAGAAGTTTTAAAATTTTTCTTAAACGAAATTTTGAGGTCTACATTTCTAGCCAAGGCAAAGTTTGGGCACTCAAAACGAAATTAAACGAAATTGAGAAAACGCCTTTTCAATCAGCTTATTTTAAAATTCTCTTCAAATATTTATTTGAAGAAATTATTTCAAGATTATGGGCTGGGTTGAGAGCAGCACGAATTGGAAGAACCATTTTCAGCTACTTATTCTAGCAAATAGAGCTGTTTATTAGCGATTATAATTTGCAAGATTTTTTTTTGAAAAAAAATGAAGGTAGAAATATTGTTGCTGATATATA
Source organism: Dasysyrphus albostriatus (assembly GCA_946251815.1). Lineage (NCBI taxonomy): Eukaryota > Metazoa > Arthropoda > Insecta > Diptera > Syrphidae > Dasysyrphus > Dasysyrphus albostriatus. Next base: position 127,347,647 of record OX276336.1, on the reverse strand, counting down.
AAAAAATACCCTTTATATATTTTAAAATTACTGAACCTATCCAAACTATAAGTGTTAAGAAGTCTTGTTATACAAACGAATTGCACTTTCAAATATTTGTCATATCACCTTACTTCCCATTTAAGTAAGTATTTATCTTTAAAGAGAGGTGAAGGGAAAATGAGATTTATTTTTAGAAATAACAACTAAAACGATAAAGGAATACCAAGCACTTGTCTTATGAAATTTCTAGATTTCATCGAAGATTTCACATAACTATATACTTTCAGGTATCATGATGCATGATCTACATACTTATATACAAATCAGAGAATATGTCAGTCGCACATTGTTGTTTTGTATACCAAAACGCAAACACACGAATCTAATTTTCACCCCTCTCTGTGCTCCGCATCAGTCTCTCGCAAATAGCATCTTCCTTTGATTTAACCTTTCATGATATGCACAAATATTCATTACGCTACGACTATGCACTCGGGGCTAAAAGACATCTTTATACTCACATTAAATCTAGATACATTTTGATATTTGTATTTGATCGCAATAAATTACCATTTTAGACACCGCACCGACCCGACACCAAGGCATCCGTCTTCGGGTCCTTAAAGCTATAGTAAAATTAGAATCCTATAACCTTATCTCCATATAAACGCACCAACTCTATAGACTATAGGTCCTTTTAGTGGGAGGACTGATATAAATTCGGTGGTCATGGTGATGATGGTAGAGTTTCCTGCTGATGATGGCCAAATGTGTGTTACATTTCAACCGCATGTGGTGAATGACGACGTCAAAATGTGTGGTAAAATGCATCCGAGGATTTGTGTAGGGCTTTCAGAGTTGTTATAATGCAAATCGAATACACCTCTACATCTACGTATGTAGATATACGCACACATTGCCCATAATAGTTACTTTATGAACTATAAATATTGAGAAATGTTTGTTTTTAAGGTTTGGGGGCGAGGTATACTATATGTGCTTTAAGGCGGCATCTAATTCTAGGTATTGTGTGTCGGTGACAAGTGAAATTAAATTTATTTTGTTTATGCAAGAAATTAGATCTAGATTTGCAGTAACTATAATGTGTTTTTGGTTTTATTGGCATAGAGAGTGTACGAGTATATTTTGTGTTCGTTTATGAGCTTAACATACACATAACACGAAACGTGATATGAAATTTTCATGGATTTGTTTTTCAAAAAAGGACATGCTATTAACCACATCAATCCGAAGGAATTTGCTTATCAAAGTTTATCTTTTATAGCTCAGAGAGTTCATAGTCATGTCGAAGTTTATAGAAAAATTTTCATTGCTATTAGATTTATAGCCATCGACTGTTTGATTGAACTGACAATACAAATACATAATTTTCGTTGATTTGAATCTTTATGAACAAACTAAAATAGTGCCATCATAATATTCCCAAAAGGCAAAGTTTTAGGTGCCTGCCTGTTTGAGAGCTGGAAATGTTGACATTTTATTTTTCACTTGGCGTCATTTTTGAATGAAATATATCAATTTTCTCCTATTGTATTATTGAAAAAGTCTGCTAGTTACAGTCATTGGTTGGTAAAGGATTTTAACAAGGTAAGGTTAATGGGCTCAGACAGTTGATCTTGTTATCATCACATTTAGATGATCAGTATAGGTCCCTTGGGATTTTGACCCCCATGAAATGAAACATAATATGATAAGTCCCAAGACAATCAAGCCCGTAACGGATGTTGATGAGTTTTAGCAGGCCAAAGCTTGAAGAGTCGGTGGTTATTTCTGAGTCAATGAAGAAGTATCTGTCGTTACATAGTCAACTTGTTGAGGAGCGGACGATGAATTTTAAGGATACGATCCTCTCTTTACCTCCATTTGAAAAAACCATCTCTCCACCAGGCCCGTAGGAGTAAGTGGCTCCATGCAACATCTGATAGATGAGTTTGATAGGTTAGTGGTTGGTTTATATTTTCGTTCGTTTAGTCATGAGCATTACACAATCACTAAAAACACTCCAAATACTCAAGTTCCTCAAGAAAACAAACTTGGAGAACGTGCTGTAGTTTGAGCAACCTCATCCAGCTCTAGACGGGGGCAAAATAGATCTTAATGGTCGCAGTGCACTTATACTCCAAATCCTTCATCCATACACAATCACCTGGTTGAAGAAAAGACGGCGCCTTTTAAGGGTGTGGTCCTTCCTTTATCCCCACTTAATTTTAAACAAACACTTCTCTACTTAAATAAAAGCATTGGTGGAACCCAACTCACTAGTTAGTGAAGAGGGTATCCCCTTCTACATCGATGGGTCAAAAATGGAAGGATTAGCTGGAGTATTCTGTGAAGCTCTTAATATTAGAGAAATATATAAACTCTCAGATGAGTGTAGTGTCTTTCAGACTGATTTACGCTATTGAAAAAGCAGCAGAAATGGTACACTAGAAAAAACTGAGCTCATCGGAAATCACATTTATCGTGGAAATCCAAGCGACTATCAAAGCAATAGCCAGTGAGACTAAAAGATCCAAGGCAGTAGCAAATAGCCGAGTCAAAGCCAAGTCAAGTCAAGTCAAACTCTGCTGGGCTTCTGGACATAGAAGGGAATGATATAGCAAATGAACAAAGAAAGGGCCAATATCAAATAGAAACAGTAATAGGCAATTAGATAAGGGACCAAACATTCCCACTGGCGTGATTTAATAAAAATAGACCTTCTAACGAAAGAGCAAATCAATTACTAGGAATGACTATATTATCTCTAGAAGGTTATGGCCTAGAATTAAAGAAAACAAAAACTCAGTACACTTTATCGCTGAGTAAAAAGATTATTAGAGTCCCGTACCCGATTTCTGTAGAAGCTATCAGGTCGTCCAATAAGAAATAGAAACCATTAAACACCTGCACTGCGATGGTTCAAACCTCCAAATAAATGCCTTCGTTATTTTGGAAACAGGTTCGCAAACAAACTAATCTATGTAGGAGGCTATTAGTTTGGGAGCATCTCTGCTTTATTTCGTAAGGGAATCACAATGGACCAATAGGCCCCCGTGTAAGTGATGACCATTGTGCTGTGCACGCTTCTCCTCACATAACTTAACCTATAGTCATTTGTCATGGATAAACAATACAATTTACAGCATTCAATTTTTTTTGGGTGATTTTAAGCCTCGTTTAATAAATTATTTCTGAAAAATCTTATATAATTTTAACAGATATAAGACTAATTTATTTGTTTTATTTTATATAATACTTTAGCAGTTTTCTGTAATATAAAATAAAATATTTCTCATTTTTATTTCTTTCATGTGTCATTTGAAATTATGTGAAAAGCTCCTCACTTATTCGTGGATGAAGGAGTTCACTATTCATCATTTGAGATAGTTTCTTTTATTCAATTGTTATAAACTATTAGGTTTCATTAAATAAAAACATTAAACACTATATCTTCAGAAAATGTGCTAAATTCATCCTACCCTACCTTAATGGATTCAAAAAAAAATCGAGCTTAAGATTTTGATTAAACTTGTTATATAAAGATGATAGAGAAGACGAAAATAATTGGTCTCACAATCCTGTCTTTCTGTGTGTTTTTCTGTCGGTTGAGGTACAGACTAAACGGCTCTTGAACGATTTTCCTTAAACTAAGTACATAGCGGTTTTTGGACATTCCCCCCAACAAGAAAACGGCTTCACAAACTTTCTTAAAAAGAATCAATTACTTTTAGTAAATGCTGAAGGTTATCTTTGGATCAGAAGCTATTTAAAAAAATGGTTTTTAATGGAACCCCCAAAGAACCATTTTTTCCATTTTCATTTTTTTTGACTGATTTCAATAATTTTTCTAATACAAAAGCTTTAAAGAAATATTTATATAGTATTGTGTTCTAAAATAAAAAATAAAAATTTTTTATAATTTTTGAAAAAAAGTACGTTTATTTTTTTTGAAACTCGTTACTTTAAACACTCACTAGAACATTTCAAGAAAGTATTTTGGTTTTAATGCATAAATATCAGTACATTCCATATACAAAAGTTAAAAAAACCGTTTAGGAAAATAGTTTTTCCTCAAAGAAAAAAAAAAAAAAATCATACGATTTTGATAGAACTTTTTCGTATGCTTAAAATTATTGATAGTAGATCTATCAAAGATTTTAAAAATTTAAACTTAGCAACTTTTAGTATTACCTCTCATTGAATTGTGGGAGCCGTTTATAAGAAAAAAATGCAAAAATAAATTCTTTTAACATTTGTATGGAAGGTACACGGTAGTATTTTCATAAAAGTAATTTTTTTCTTAAAATACTTTAAGAAGTCTTTTAAAAAACCCTTAATTACCGACTTTTATAAAAAATCAACATTGTTTGGTTCTCAAAATTTTTTTTTTGAACATTTGTTAAACATCCAAAATATGTTTTTTTTTTTTAAATTTTGGTAAGAAAACCTATTTAAATTACTTTAAAGCATCTGTATAAAAAATTATTGAAATAAAAATTGGCGTTTTGAAGAAAATAAAAAATAGTTCTTTGGGAGGTATTACTAACCACTTTTTGAAAAATGGTTTCACATCCAAAGGTAGCATTTGCTGAAAGAAATTTACTGAATTTTTTTTAAGAAAATCTGTGGAGCTGTTCTTAATAAAAATAAAGTTTTGTATAATTGCTAAACAAAATTGTAAGGTACCTTTATTTTTAGTTCTAAAAACATTTTAAAAAAACGTGTGGGAATCAGAATCATTAAAAACCAAAAAATCAATTAAGCCGTTAAGGCTGTAGCCGAAGCAACAGACAGACAGAACTATGACAAGTCTGATCAAAATCTGGAGTTCAATATTTTTTACGAATATATAGCTTGCAATAAATTGTTACTATATATCGCAATTAAAAAACAGCGGCACTTAACTAAGACAATAAAAAATTCAAAATAAATAATGTTTTCTAACACATTTATCTTGAAAATCAATTAAAAAACACCATTTACTAAAACAATTTGACTAAAAAAATAAATAAAAGAATGAAATACCTTTTTGTTTTCAAAAAAAGTTAGACTTTTGGTGATTTTTAATAATTTTTCCATTGCATGTCTATTTTTCAGGAATTTGAACCCCTCGCCCATGAGTCCTAAGTTAACTTAAATTCATTGAATGATCCCAAAAACCACTCTTAAAATTCGAAGCATGATTTAGGGGATATACCCTGTATCCTTAGGGCGGATTAACGCTTTTTTCTATAAAAATTTCAGTATATTCCAAAAACTTTAATCGTTTCAAAATACACTGCAGCTTACTGGTTTCGAGTTCTTTAAGTAGAAAAGAGTGCTGTTACAATATTTTTGCTAACTAATTTAATGATGTTGGTTGATGTCTGTACATGTGCTGATACTTTCTCCTGAATTATTTTTTTTAAATTAAAAGTTACAAACTTAAAATTAAATTAGTCTTTATTTAAAAAATTCCTCTTTTTGAATTTGAATTTCTACGAATAGACCATTGCGGTGCTTAAACAAGCAAAAATATTTTCAACAAAAAACATATTTTCACATCTCTCTTATGTTTCCATTTAAATACGAATATATCAACGTACTGCATAATGCGTTTTAGTTGAATAAATTATTGAATAATGTTTAATTGAAATGTTTCGAATTTTTAGTGAAAAATTTATAATGTAGATGAAATTTTGATTATATTATTATTGTTGTTGGGATGATAATGAGAATGAACAGTATATACTTTAAATTTCAAGTTATCTGGTACGTACGTATTGTACCTGGTAGTTTTGGGGGGTAGAATTGCAAAAATAAAACGAAGGTAAAAAGGAAGAGGCTACAAGATAAATAATCGTCGAATGAGTTTTCCTGAATTAATGTTTTTGTTGATTTTGCTTAAAATCAAGTTGATTTTAGAACGTGCGATGGAAAAAAAAACTGCTTTAAGCCATCGGTCAATTCACAAGTATAGAAATGGAATCAATCTACCAATACAAAAATAAATCATTATATTAGATGGATAAAGAATGAAAAAAAAGGATTTTTTCATGATGTTCGAGCACAGGAATAGCTTACCTCCTTTTAAAATATCCATATTCCTAGATCACGCCCATTGGCTATAACACCGTCATCATTAAAAACTTATTTCGCGATAAATGCAATAGAAGTTGAAAAAAATACTGTAGTGCAACAAATTGCGATTGGTGCTTTCGAGACATATATCTTGTTCTTGACTCCCGTACCACATACAAAGATTTAGATATCCACCTTTAAAAAGAAATAGGTACCCAATTTGTAAGTTTTTTTTTGTTGCTTTTCATGTTATACCTAAATTTTCATTTCTTGATTTATATTGCAAGTAGGTATCAATAAGAATGTTCCCAGAAAACTATTGAAAATTTTACCATACAAAAATAAATATGTGAAATGTATTTTAAATTAAAATATGCAAAGATATGCATTTTCACTGAAATATGTAATAATATTCTCTAACAGATGGCGCTCAAACGATAGTATGTCATTTCTATCACAGTCCCGTATTAATAGAGTTGCTTAGACAAAATATCCTCCAATATATTTTCGGTTGTTTTTATTTATATAATAAATACGAATTGATAGCCATGTTTTGGTGAGAGTTTGTAGACAGCTAAGCAAACATTTGTTTAGGTACGGAAAAACAAAAAAGTGGATAAAATAATTTGTTATTGAAAATAGCATTTTATGGCCTTAAGTCCTAAAAATTGGCGTTTCGACTCATCAGAGACATAGTATGTGTCTTCTTCATACACAATTTGTATTAAGTTCAGTTTGACAAAGGCTCTCATTAGGCATGTCACTGATGAGTCCAAGTTACGAAGTTGTCATAAAATAATGTATGCTTTGCTTAGATTAAAGATTGCAGTATAATCTACAAAAAAAATATTAACACATTTTCTTCCATATGTATGACCAGTAACATTATATTGCTACTTCAAAAAGGTAAAGTATCGTAAATAAACATTTTTCGATTACCACTCTTAGACAGTAAATTTTAGAAAATTGATTTTAACACAGTTTGTAGTTTATTTAGCCTTCTATAAAAAAATTTATATTTTTGTAGTTAGCAGTCATTTATATATATATATTAAATTTATTTTTGTTTAAAATGGACGAAAATAAAAATAACTGTATCTTGCATTTTTCTCTAAAGGGGGAAGTTTTTCAAGAATATTTTATCCTCATTTTTTAGAAAATTATATTCCCTATAAGAATTCATGTGAAGACTTTTTCGATAACAATATTTTTATAATATAAAAAGATATTGAGACTCCAAAAAAGGCAGATTTTTGAAAATGCTTGTTTTTTGGCCACATAACGATTTGCACAACGAACCCAATGAAAAATGAACTTCCACTTGGGGAATAGCTATTCCACTTTAAAATTTTTGAACATAACTATCTTTATTTTTCTATGAGGAATACTCATGCAAATGAATACAAATGAAACATTTTTTTTCCAAAAATAAGCATTTTTTTAAACCACTATCTATGACTTTGTAACCAATTTTCTAATAGTTCATAGGAAAAAAATAAAAAAATACTGAAATTTTGTATACACGAATCCAAAAATCTAGTCGTAAAATAAAATAAAATGCACGACTGAGCCCACGATCTTGCTCTTACGTGCAAGGTGCAGTGATGAGGGTCTAAAAACAATATATGTAAAGGCGGAACTTATGAGAGTAAAATGTTTAAAAGCATGATATACGATATTAAAAATTGCTAAAACATCTTCTTTACGCCATATAATTCTTGATTGAATATGATTTTATGGAAAAAAAAATATTAAAAATCGTTGGAGAGGTTTTCTTAAAAAGTAATATTTTACTTATCAAATTTTTAAACCATTTTTCAGGAACACGATTTTTGGTATGCAAATCGTAAGTTTTTAGTTATGTGCAGAAAAAATAGCATTTGAAAAAAGTTGTCAATCCGTTTTTGAGGAATTTAAAAAAAAAGCATTTTGATAAGCATTATTTTTTAATCTTAATTGATATTTGCATATAAAAAATTGTAGTACCTCGTGGTATGATAGTGCGTTGAATTGTCATGCTGAAGGTCTGGGTTCGATTCCCAGCCACCGCCAACTCAAAACAGAAATGTTTTTCTCGAGTTACTGCCTCTTGCGAAGAACTGACCAATCCTCCAAGAGTATACTTGTCATGAATAAGTGCTTTTCATCAAGCCGTTCGGACTCGCCAAAAAACTGTAGGTCCCCTTCATTCCTGCCAACAACACGCACACAGGAATGGTTGAGAGTTGTAAGTCACTAGGCCCTCGTTCTCTATGAGGTGTTGCGCCACCAAATTTATATTATATACATAAATCGGCTTAGCCGATAATTAGAAAATTCAAAATTAAAAAGATGTTCTACGAGAAGTACTAAATATTAATAGTTGCTATTTGTAAATTTTTATTGTTTTTGGTATGCGGACAAAGTTAAATAAATATTGTTTAGTTTTCATATTTGAGTTTCAAAAAAAAAAACATTTATTTATTCTGAAAATTTTAGTAGGAAAAACTATTTTCATTGTTTAGAAACTTCAGCATTAACAAATTATTGAAATCAAACTATCCGCTTGGAAGAAAATTGAAAATAAAATATTGTTTCTTTAAAATTAGTTTTCCATCCAAAGGTAGCTTTTATGAAACGAAATTTATTAAATTTTTTTCAAGAAAAGTTGTGGAGCCGTTTTTAAGAAAAATAACATTTTTTAAAATTACTAAGAAAAATTGTATAACAGGTACCGTTATTTTTTGTTCTTAAAAAAAATTTAAGAAACGAGAGGGCAAAACCATCAAAACCACTATGTACCAAGGTTTAAGAAAATCGATCCAGCCGTTTAGGCTGTAGCCGAACGCACAGGAAGATAGACAGACAAACAGAATTGTCACTTGTTCGTCTTCCCTATTATCTTAATGGTAAGTCTGATCAAACACCCGAGTTAAATTTGGTTTACGAAAACATAGTTTGCCATAGCAACTAAAAAATAACGGTAAAACTTTTACTTTTACTTTGCACTTTACTTTACTTTTTTTTTGCATTTCGGCATCCGGTCTTAATAAGAGCATTGAATTAAAACAAAAAAAAGATTGAAAATATAAAATTTTGAAAAAAATGGTTTAAAATAATTTTTTTTTTCCAAAATTTTGAGTTTGAATTAATTTTTCAAAAAGTATTCACTAACACAACTTAAACAACTTTAAAATGCAAATAATAGAAGTGACTTCTGGCTTTCTAAAAATATATAACATGGCATTTAAAGTTTTACCGTTTGTTTTTTTTTTTAAATATTTTATTTCTGTTTTAAGTAATTTTTTTTTAAAAAGAGAGAAATAGACCCTCCTATACGATTTTTTCTTGTCTTATCCTTATTTTAACCTAAAATAAATTGATTTAAACAAAAATGTACAAAAAATAGAAATAGCGATTTAATCCAAAAACATCACTTAACAAAAAAAGGCTGCTAAATTGGACCACTTCTTTGCACACGACTTTTTTTTAAAACGTAGAAAATGAATTTTTGAACGATCTGTCATTACTCGAACAGTAATGAATTTCAAAACAGTTTAACACGGGGTACAATGGACCACTTAAATTAATATGAGAAATTGATAGTCCTTATAAGCTGCATCAAGGGCTTTGGGAAAAAAAATATGTTTTATAATAAAAAATTAAGTACTTACCGAATTTTTTTGAATTATGAATTTTCAAAAAAAAAAAACACTTAAATATCAAAAATAAGATAAACCTGTACGCCCCCCAAATTATGATCAGCAACCGTAATTAAAAACTTTACCAAAACTCTCGATAACACGTTATTGTTAGAGGCAAATTGAACGTATAGGTATAGGTTAGTTTTTGAACAGTTTCCTCCCGATTACATTTTTGGGATACAAGAAATATATGGTCCACTAGGGCTGTGCCAATCACGAACAATTAGAATTTTTTGACCCGATCATCAAAAAGTATCGATGATTGAAATCACAAATTTTTATTTCTATCGATCTCAATCTCAATCATTCCGATTACTCTCGTTTTTCCATCCCAATCTCAATCATTTCATTAATGAATCTCTTTTTTTATATCAATCTTTTCAAAAATGTCTGAATGCTTAGAGTTTTTTTAATGCATCGACAACGTAGCCATCCTTGAATGGAATTCGGCACTCGATAGCTTCACAGAGAGGAGACAAACTTTTTTTGGACGGAAAATGTGTATTTCGATCCAAATGTCACCCAATTGACCTAAAATCACCTTTTTTCCTTACCAGTAAGAAATTCTTCAAATATGTCTGATTTTTTAGAGGTTTTTTAATCCATCGGCATCGTAGCCATCCTTCACTGAAATTTGACAGTTGACGGCTTGAAGGATAGAAGACAAACTATATTTTGACAGGATAAGTGTATTTTGATCCAAATATCACCCAATGCCCTAAAATCACCTTTTTTCTGGAGCAGTAAAATCTGATATCTTAGAAGTTTCTTAATCCGTCGACATCGAAACCATCTTTCAATGGAATTTGGTAATTGTTGGCTTGATAGAAAGGAGAAAAACTATGTTTTGACAGGATAGGTTTATTTCGATCCAAATGTTAACCAATCAACGTTAAATCACATTTTACCGGAGTAGTAAGAAATCCGAAAATTAAGATTTTCTTAATAGTTTCTAACCCAATCAAATTGTATTGTTTGTTAATTCGGTATAATTTCGATTCGATCAACGGTGCATTAATTGAATTAAGGATTAGGTTTAATAAAAATCGAAATAAAAATCGAATCAGAGCAGTATGATCGAATAATCGATTGATTGAATTAATCGAATCATTTTTTCGATCAATTCTTGAACGATTCGATCATTTGAAATGAACGATATACCCAGCTCTATCAGGTCGACAAACAAAGTCTCCTTTACTCTACTATTTATATTTTTTAAAAGCTATAAGGCTTGATTGATATAAATTTTTAACGAATTCATAACTTGCCATATGTAATGTAGAATGAATATCAAAAAAATAAATGATTTATTAGAATTCTAAATTGCTTACAGTTTTTTTAATTTTATCATTCGAAAACATAAATACTCGAAAGCTTACATTAAAATAGTATATAAATGAATACCTTAAGCCTTGAACGTTCAATCACAGTTTAATCTCAAGGAAACTTTGAGCTCTTTGTATCCTATATAATAATCCCCGACAATCATTTCAATAAAGTTTTCCATTTGTGATTTTGGAAAACTTAAACAGAAATAAAATTCCCAAACTCATATCTGCAAAATCCAATATCCAGCCAATATTCACCTTTATGACTCTGTACAAAATGACTGGCACTGGCAAAGACTTAAAATTCCAACTAAATAGAAGTAATAATATTTTACCCAACTCTTAACACAAATATTTTTAGTTCAGAAATGCAACAACAAAAAAAAAACCTAAAACTTTTTTGTTCTTCCTCAATAGAAAGAATACTACGAACTCAAACAGCAATCAAAAGGTCAAAAGCGAAAGCAAAGAAGAAAGAAAAAAAAAACTGCATCAATTCATTTTTCAAATTTATTAAAATTGTTTACCGATACAATATTTTTGAATTTCAAAAGGTTTCGTTTGTAGCTTCTTCTGTTCCTGTTGGTTCATATTTGATATTTTGCTGTATATGTAGATGTAGATTGCCCTCCTATATCTGATGCTATCCAAAGAGACACAAAACTGAATTTCAATATTTTTGTTGGTATTTGAACTGGGACAGTATATACAAGGAACAAAGTGTATCAGATACAATAATGCATTCAACTTTTATACAGAACTTTGACTTTGATAGAAATCTACGTCAGCTGCAGAGCATCAGCAACAGTATTTCGTGCTTCGTATACTTGGAAGCCGGGTTATCCAAGAACCTGACTTTATATTGGCTATGCTGATTCCACGTTGTCATGGTGTTCTTTATATTTCTTTTCCATATTGACAATAACACTGTTGATTACATTTTCCACCTAACTCTCCCACTCTTTCCCTCACATCTTTATCGTAGGAAAATACTCACACAAAAAAAAGACAAATCATCCCATATCAAACCACCATCACACCCCCAACACCACCACATCATCCCCCTACAGTCACCCTCTATACTCATGTCAGTCACGCTGTCACGATTCTGTTCTGGGGTTTGGGATTGGGCGGGTGATATTTCGAGATTTTATTCCATTTGTGGAGTATATTTCGATACTTTGATGGGTTTTTGCGTTTTAATGTAAACTTAATTGAAGTTCAGCAAGTCAGGTCAGCAGAGAAGCCCCCCAAGTCCAAGGAATAAACATAGTTGTTGGAACTGAGGGTCCGTTTTAGTATGCATGCTGTTTGCTACTTCGGCTTTGGCTTCTGGTTGTGCTGCCGGTGCGGTGGTGTTGTTGTTGGTGCGCTATTGGCTGTTTTCTTGTTACTGGCATATTGAGATGTATTGCTGGGCACGTTTTTGAAAGTTGTTGGTTGCCTTGTTTCCTTCGAAATAAAACGTACAGTTGAATGTTAGTAGGTGAAAGTTTTCACCGTGATTACCAAATGTATTTTGTGAAGCCAACGGAATGCAATTTCAATATTGAAAAGCAGCTGCTCCTGCTCTCCAGCTCCAGCTATACACCCACAATAGGTATGCGGATTTTAACATAGAAGACAGCATCAAAGTTTTAGTTTACTATACTTCTCTCCGTCATATTCAGCATTGACTTTGCAAGGACTCATGAAGTTGCAAGAGGCGATAAGTTTTCCGTAAAACAATTTGCTTCGCTTGTGTTTCCAGGATACCATCACCACCACTGCCACCATCACTACCACTATCACCAACCGTCACCACAACATGCTGTCAAAGTATAGGTACACCTACCTACAATCGTCTCGAGTCGAGTCCTGTAGGATCCTTCTTGCCCTTTTCGTCACTATCGTCATAGTCGTCGTAGTTGTCGTCTAACAACATTGGACGAGTAATTAAAAAGCAGTTATTCTGCGTGAAACGTGACATCATGACGACTGGCTTTGTTTTGATGAAAAACAATGAAAACGTAGAAAATGAAAAATGTTCGTGTGCGAGAAAAGTATGGAATTGCAAAATTTTCCAAAAACAAGTCGCACGGTATTTTGCCACCCCCAACGTGAACGACAACTATACTATACTAAGACAAACCACCATCACCCATCATCATCATCATCATCTTCATCACCATCATCACAGAAAGGTTATTTTCCAGGATTGAAATAAAAATAAAAAAAAAAAAAAACGAAAAAGATGGATGTTGATGATGGCGTTTTCCTCTCCTATAGCAACGTCAAAAGAATGAATATTACTAAATATTACATGGAAATTAAGTTGCTTTCGTTTGTAAAATGTTATATAGCAGGATAAGGATGCTGTTAATAATTTAGATGTTAACGGAAGTAGGTACTTTGATAACCCGGGTAGTCGAGTTGCAGTTGTACTTGTAGTAACCTACCTATATGTATGTACCTTGAACTGGAAACATAACAAAAAAAAACAGAGTCCTTTGAGAGTGATGAAATTGCTTTGTTTTTGAAACTGCAAAATATTATTTTGTGTCATTTGTGTCATTTTTGTTAATTATGTTTTATTGCTAGTTTTTTTTTTTTTTTAAAGTTTTAAGATTTTATTAAATGAAGTGTTAGGATTTTTTTTTTCACTTTGAAAAAAGACCAAATTAAATGTAAAAGGGTCCTGTTTTTCATAACAAGATTCCTGCCGTTGGACTTAAATATAAATTTACCTTTTTATTGTTACTGGAGAACAGAAAATGGTTGAAATTAATGGATGGGGAATAAATTATATTTGATTTTGGCAATAATGTAGAACATGGTGAATGCTGACTTGTATACATGTTGCATGTCTGCTCCTCTTTGAAAAACTACTGGACTGATTTTAAGCAAACAAATAACGAGGAGATACAAAATATGCCCTGGAAATTTGAGCTCAATCAGCTAAATGGTTTCGAAATCAATGGACTATGTACATACTTAGGCACAACAGATTTTATAAAAACAGAGGTCACTTCATTCAAAAAAGTATGTTATGTTCTTTCGGCAGGCTAGGGAAAGTTTTAGTTTTTCTAAAAGAGCACACCTTTCCAATGATATATGTTCATTTCCGCTATTTTGGGATTTTTGATGTCACCGGCTACTCGCCTGATTAAAATTTGCTGATGTAAGTTTTTATAATATGTCAAGGGTATAAGATCGAATTATTTTCGCATACCAACAAAATTTTATCAAAATCGTATGAACTCTTTTTGAGACATTTTTTTTTCCTTAACGGTTATTTAAGATTTGTATGGAAGGTGCCCGCCGTTATTTAGGAGTGATTAAAACCCTTCTGAGTTTCAAAGTAATGGAACATATTGTTTTCGAAAAATTAAGTTAAAAAAAAATTTAAATATATTTAACAAAAATCAAACAAATTTATTTTTGAAAATATTGGTACAGAATACAAAATTGGTATTTGTATTTCAAGAAAATCCAAAATTAAAAGAATGGTTCTTTGTGAAAACCATTTTTGAAAAATTGCTTTCTACAGAAAATAAAAGTAATTTATTCAATTTTTGTTAAGAAAAGTTGAAGATCAATTTTTGAAAAAAATTAAAATAATGTAAAATTTAATAAAAACAAATTGTACGGCCACTACTATTATTTTCGGTACAAAGGTTAATGACCAAAAAACCCTATGTAAATGTACTAAGTTTGAAAGTTGCTCCAGCCGTATAAGTTTCGGCTGTTAACTGTAGCTCAGCGGACAGACAGACTATCATCAAAATTTCATAATTACAATTTTGATTAAAATCTCGACGAAGATTTTTTGTACGAATGCATAACTTGGCCTATTAAGGTCAAAAATTAAATCTTTATGATCTTCCAGTCCACACAATATTCGCCCAAAACTTCCAGTCCAAAACATATCTGTATGTACATTAGGGAGGTCCTTATATTAGGTTTTTTTTAAATTATGAAATGGATAGGCAACAAATGGTTTTACATAGAAAAAAAAATCCTAATTTTTTTTGATTTTTTGAGATTTTTATTTCACACCTTCCCCCCCCCCCCCGTCTCTCTATTTTCACTTTAAAGTACTAACTATGGGGTTAGGGTGATTCTTATAAAACGCAAAAAAAACAATCTGAGGGTATAGATTAGATTAAGACAAGAAAAAAAAAATAGTATTGGAGGGGGAGGGGGGTGTCTATTTTCCCCCGTTTAGGCGGAAGGGATAATCTTCTCAAAATTTGTATCGAAACAGAAAAAAAATTATTAAAAAAAAAAACGGCAACACTTGAATGCCACGCCTTATCTTTAATATAATTTTCAAACTTAAAAATTAAAAAAACAAAAAATTATTATTTTTTAAGACAATTTTTATTTCAAAAACTATTTAAAATAAAAACTTTGTTTAGAAAGCATATTATCGAATGGAATTGTGGCCTTAAAAAAAGCTAAGGCGTGGCATTCTAAGTGTTCCCGTTTTTTTTTTAAATCATTTTTTTTTCTAATTTTGTCTAAATTTCTAGAAAATTACGCCTGCCGGCTGATCGGGGGGAAATAGAACCCCCCTCCAATCCAATTTTATTCTCATCTGAATCTTATCTATGCATTCTGATTTATTTTCTTGTTTTATAAGAATAATCCTTTACCCATAATTAGTACCTTAAAGTGAAAATAGGTAGACCAGGGGGGTGAAATAAAACTCCGAAAAAATAAGAAAAATTGTTTTTCAATGTTTTGAATCGAATGAGGCCTATCCAAGGCTACGCCCAATTTAAGGACCACCCCAATGTGCATATGTACATTAGGGGTGTGGAAATTTTTTATATTCAAATTGAGTATGGTTGATTTTGTAAATGAAGTAATTTTTGTTTTGGGACATTTAAAAAAAATTGAATTTTGAAACCCGTGGCCGTTTTAAGGTAAAAAACAACAATTTGAAAAAAAATTTTTAGAAAAACTATTCAAATTTGCGTCGATATGTAGTCACAGTTACTTTAAATGATTTTTTTTGCTTTTGTAACCTGCTTCAAAGAAAAAAAATTTTAAAAACTGTTCATTAAAATGTCATAAACAAACTTTTTACCTTGAATCAGGGGTCGACAATTAGTTTCATGTGCGGTCCAGATGATGGAATTTTTTCATGTGAGGGTCCAGAATAGATTATAAATTTTTTTTTTAACAGAATTTTAAACCTCGTCAATAAACATAATCAATTTAAAATTAAATTTTGTAAAATGTCAGAGGACAAAAATTACTTCTTTCTAAATCCTTCACAAGATCAGCCATACTCAATTTGAATATAAAAAAATTCCCATACCCAATTTGAAAATATAAAAAAAATTCTCACACCCCTTATGTAGGAACATACATACATATAGGCACATTAAAGTGGTCGTTACATTTTCTTTTGAGTATTTATATTTGGATGAGCCTAAATCAGTTCCAAATGAAAAAGAAAAATTCTCAAATTTGAACTGATTTTTATTTTCATCCTATATAGGTAGATGTGGGGTTATCTAGTTGAATTTGCCCATTTTAAAAATATGTAGGCTATAAGCAGACAAGAAAAAAATCCCACGGAAGGGGGGTAATATTCCTCCACGTTTGGCTAAGAGGGAAAATTTTATAAAAAAAAACTTTTAGAATTGTTTTATACTTTTTTTTTCAAAAACAAGAAATCTGTTCTTATGTTTTAAATCACCTTTTTGTCCAATAACGCAATTTTTTTTTATAAAATTTCCCATCTTGTCTATGCGATGGGTTATATTACCTCTTAGGATTTTTTCTTTTCTTTTTCTATTCCATTTGCTCTGAATTTTTGTGCAGATTTTACGCAATAAAGTTCGTGACCCACAGCTTGCAAATTACTGACCTATTGAATAGGCCTTTTAATAAGGTACAATTACGTGCAAGGGTTTTTATTATTGAATATGTAAGCACGCCTAAAACCGAAAATGCTTTTCAATTCAAAAATGCGTTTCTGAGAGAATGGTCACACTGACCTTCTTTTACTATTTGTTCAAAATTAAATTTTCTATCGAAAGGGATAATTAGAAAATTAAAAAAAAATTTAAGCAAGAAAAGCTAACAAAAACTACATACAAAAAATAGAAAATTCAAAGATTTTAGAATTGTTTACTAACAGGAAAGATACATTGAAAACATGCATGAACAAAATAAAGTAGAGACTAAAAACTTTAATATGGCATGATGAAAAATTAATTTTTATTAAAAATTCTCACTCAAACTGTACCATTTCTTAATTTTTTTGGCTGTTTAAGATCGAATGCTTTTTTTTTATTTCAATTATGAAGAGTATTTAAAAAGAAGGTCATTTCATAATATTTTCCTGCTCTTTTTAAATGCTTCTAGACCTACCAACATACTAAAAGATTATACCATATTAAAGCCATTAGTCTCTACGTTATTTTGACTATGCATATCTTGACCCTTTTAAAAAAAGGTATGTGTAATTTAGAAAATAAAATTTTAAACACATTAACTTACTAATTTTTGTATGATGTTTTTTTGTTTTAATTTTTCTGCTTAAATTTTTAAATGCAATTTTTGAAACCATTTCCATTTCGATAGAAAATTTAATTTTGAGGAAATAATTGTATGTGTAAAATTCCGTGATATACCAAAATTATTAAAAAGCGGCCATCATGACCAGTCTCTTAAAAACATGAATTTCGTAACATTTACGGCTTAAAGCATGCTTATGTTATGAGTCAAAGAAACATATTCAATAATAAAAACTCTTAAATTGTTCTCTTTTACCCCTTATTTTCCCGGCTATTCAATGGACTATCTTTGCTTATTTAAAGTATGAATATATTAATTTTTTTTGTCATGGATTTGAGGACAAAACGGGGTTGTATTGAAAAATACTACCAGGGCCCCGTTAAATAATAGAGCTAATACTATTAGTTGAAAGAAGAAACAAGTTTTAAAAAAACTACTAATAGTTTCTTTTTGCTTAATGAGGGCAGCCTTGATAATACTATTAGTGATACTAACCATCTAAAAAGTACAAAACTTCTTTTCTGCTGCTTAATTTCAACGCACACTAATAGTATTAGTTTGTACTTTTTTATGAAACAGAACCCAGGTAAAGTATTGAAAAAATAAACAATAGCTACTTCTGTGTAAGCGATGCGTATTCAATATAACCAAATTTCAATATAAAGAATGAACTTTGGATATTGCTTATATATCATTCATTATTTGCAGTGCTTTTGTGCTGAAAATTAAATTAGTCTCGATAATAATCGACCAAATTATTGCGTCTCACAATTAGAAGGGTTACGACAGCATCTTACTGTTGAGCCCAACTGTCTTGTCTGGGTGAAACGCAATTGGACTTAAGTTCATACGAATTTTTAAACATTATATCATTCATTATACTCGATCAGCACTGTATATTGGATTACAAATTTAGTTTCCAAAAATTTCACCGACCCGTTTTCAAAATATTTAATTTTCAAAAATAAAATTTAATATTTTTTAAAAATCTAAAATTTAAATTTAAGTTTGAAGTAAATCACTTAAGTGGTCTAGACAGACAGACAGAATTGTGGATTGTGCCATTCACGACTTTTTTTTGCACGATTTTTTTTTTTGCTCGGATCCAAAACTTGCCCTTTAGGTACTAATATCGAAAGTAAAAATATAAACAGACAATTATGGAACTTTTGCGTATCTCATCACACTGACTCTCAAAGGTATATTATCCATTTAATTATTCCTTTTATTACTGGTATCCATGACAATTACAAGTCAATATTTTGTTTTGTTTTTGAATTTTGCTTACAATTTGTATCATAAAGTATCGAGGTATGGGTTGTTTTCGTATTTTTGTTACCATGTCTATGATTGGCCACGTTTCAATGTTTATTCTCAGCTGTCTGGATAGCTTTGTGCTGTTGTAGTCCCTTGTTAAAAAACAGCTGATGACCGCTGACAAAACAACTCAAGTTATTTAGAAATTTTAAGGATAACTAGATAACATATTGATTAAACATCAGAACGCCAGAGTCCTTCCAAGTTAAGCAGAAGATTTTATTTCGCAAATTGAAATATATAGAACAAAATTATTTGAGGATAGTTTCATTATTATTTCATTTGTGTTTAGTTAATTAAAAAATATAAGGAGTCACAACAGCAAAGAATCGGAAGTTTAAACAATAAAAAAAAAAACAAAGTTGGTAATTAAAAAAAAATGAAAAAAACAAATTTTATTTCGTTTTTTAGTTCTAAAAAAATTATTTTTTCAAATAGGGAATAGATTGTTAGATAAAAAAATCCACTGAATGACATTGTAAGTTTTGCCGTTGCTTGTGATATTTTTTTCCTTTCTATTTTAATTAATTTTTATTCTTTGCTTGGTATTATCACGTCTTGTTTTAGTTTCATCCCATTTAAAAAAAAAAAAATGTTTCTCTTTGAAACTGGCATATATTGATATTGGGCAAATATACAATAATGAACTCTTTGAAAATACCCAATATTACGATTTTATTTGACTTATTTTATTTATTTAACTTAAATTCACTCTTTATAAGTCTATGAGACAAATATAAAGGCATTAGATATATTTCAATCAATATTGTCTTGTGTTATATGAAACAAAAAAGAAATCTACACAAAAAACACAAAAGTGCACAAACTAATGCCATCAACTTTTCTGCAAATAAGAATGGTACCTTTGCCTTGCCTATACATCCTTATAAGAACAAAACCAAATAAAAATTTTACTCAAACATTGCTCCATTACAGGCAAATTGATGTGGTAAGGTACCTCTATTCTAGGATCTATCAGACAATCTGATAAAAGCCACTCAACACCGACATTTCTTGCACATAAATCCCATAGAATCGAGAGAGAGTAGTTCTTTGAAAGAATATAATATTTATTGTAACAGACTCTCAGTCAGCTTCCTTCCTACTAAAATGTAGTAGCAGCTCCTGTATTATAGTGATTTTTTGTTTTAGTTGTTTTTCACCACTACACTATCCGGTTGGTGCAATGCAAAACAAGACAAACAAATAAACAAAAAACCAATACAAATCATTTGCTTCGTTTGTTCTATTTGTTTGGATTCTTGGCCTCGTTTGAATTTGTTATACAGGGTGGTCCAGAAATAAATATGAAAAAAAAACTAAAAAAAAATGTAATCATATAAAAGTATTTAAAAATGTTTGCTTTTTTTTAGTAGAATAAGTTTTTTTTTTATATAAAATAATGAAGGTATAAGAAAAAAATAAATAATTATTATTATTTTATTAAGGTCTTCTCCTTTTCTTCTGTCATTGTGAATAAAAATTGCATTTTATCAAATGACGATTGCAAACGAAACCTGTTGATTTAAATCTTCAAGTTTTTAAATGTATACTTAAAATAATTTTGAATTGGTTTGTTTTATTCTGAAACACGGTTTTATACATAGGTATGACGTGTTAACCTTTTTTTTCCTGAAATTTTTTATTAGATTCACAATAGGTTCGCATACATATTTTAATTTTTAATAACTTTTTTGATTGATTTATATCAAAAAAGACTTAAAAAATATATTGCTTCAATTCAAAACTATAATCACCCTGTACACCAAGGTACATTAAGGTGCTCATCTTTTTCTCTAGATCTGATGGATCTGGATAATGTTTGCATATGTTCTCTGGGTAAAAGGGGATTTAAGAAAAAAGGAATATTGTGAATACTCAGCTCTGCACCATTTCTTCAATCCTTCTCCGGTTCAATGGGAAACCCTTCCGCCAATTGAATATTTCAATATGCAATCATTTTGCAATTTATTTATCTTTGTTGGATTTTATTTATTATTTTTTTTTTTTTTTGAAGAAAGTCTGTAGACTGTAGATGTATATTATACTAGTACAAACTATATAACATTGAATGTATATTTTACAGAGTCATTGATACAAAGTGTACCACAAATGTGAATCAGATTTTTTGTTTTTTTATAATCCAAGGTATAAGGGTAAATTAGAGTGTTTTATTTCAAATAGTTATAATTGTTTTTTTTTTGTTGTTGTTGTTTTATTGATTTTTCTTTGAATGGTTGTAATTTATAAAATATTAATTGGTGTTTCGTTTTATATAGTACCTCCCTAGAAACTTATTATTAACTCCAGCTATGGGATGAAAGAAAAAGTCTTATAAAAGATTTGCAGATATGTAAAGACCTATGCACTGAAAATTTAGTTAGTCTGGGCAACCTATATCTGCCAATTAAAATATCTCATTTGAAGTCTCACAAAATCTCGCAATTACAAGAGCAAGAAAGAGAACTTAGAAACTATGTAACCAGTAATTTTATATTAGGTTAAATTTGCACATTGTAGTACCTCGTGGCATAATGGTAAGTGCGTTGGACTGTCATGCCAAAGGTCTGGGTTCGATTCCCAGCCACTGCCACCTAAAAACTGAAATTTTTTTTCCGAGGTACTGCCTTGCGAGGGACTGACAAATCCTCCAAGAGTATACTTGTCATGAATAAGTGCTTCTCATTTAGCCGTTCGCACTCGGCAAAAAATTGTATGTCCCCTCCATTCCTGCCAACAACACGCACACAGGAATGGTTGAGAGTTGTTAGTCACTAGGCCCTGGTTCTCCATGTTGCGCCACTAAATTTATTTATTTATTTTTAATTTTACACATTGTTGAAAATACGTTTTGGAAAACAATAAA
Organism: Dasysyrphus albostriatus; assembly: GCA_946251815.1. Classification (NCBI taxonomy): domain Eukaryota; kingdom Metazoa; phylum Arthropoda; class Insecta; order Diptera; family Syrphidae; genus Dasysyrphus; species Dasysyrphus albostriatus. The sequence goes on along the minus strand of OX276336.1, from coordinate 127,325,892 downwards.
AGTCAAAAAAACAGTTTTTCGATTTTCAGTTTCCTTATTTGGTTGACAGGGTTTTTATTTCAGTTGTAAAAAATTATTTGCAACATTTCTATTTATTTTTGAGTGATTTTTTGGATGTAAAAAAAAGTAAGATTTTGTAATTGTGAGATTATGAAAAAGCAGGATTATTAATTTGCTCGATTATGATTGGTGGGGTTTTTAAAAAAATGTGAGATTTCGTTGCTGCCAGATTTTGGTTATTGGAATTCCATACCACTTCCATTACTATGCGGATTTTTACTTGTAATATAAAAGTACTACGATGGCAGGTTGTGATCTTGATCCTACTTTTCTTTTTGATGATACGGAAAACCAATTAAGGGTCTCAAAATATGGGTGATTCTCTGCCAACTGTGATTTTTTTTAAACAAATTTCAAAAATTAAAACTTATTGGAAACAATTTTTGTTTTATCTTTGTAGCTTCACTTAGTCATAGTTTCAAATCTGTAAAATCATTTTGCTACAACTTCAAATGAACAAAAAATATGGTGAAATGTACTTAAACTGGAATAGACGAAATTCCAAATTTTCTTTATATTTTTAACTTCCCATTGGAAGTTATTTTAATTTGACCGATTTGCCAAATCGAAAATTTTGACATATTGTCATGTTTAGAGCTTCATAGAATCTGAATACATCATGTTTAGGGAGATGTCTGTGTTTATATGAACGTTCGTACGTTCGTACGTTCCTTCGCTTTTTTTGTTCACGATATTTCAAGAACGAATGAAGATATCGACTTCGGATGGGTTTTATTTTATACATAAAAGTAATACGTGCAGATAGGACTTTCAAAAAATTCAATAAGCGGTTTTTTTATAATAGCAATATAAAAAACGTTGTTTAATTTCTTTGGTCTTGAATATCTCGAGAATGAATGATGCTTTCGACTTTGGAGTAATTTTATTCCACGCATATTGATGTTATGAAAAATTGGTAGGAATGAGAAAAAATTTAAGCCTACAGTTTTCTTGAAATAAAAAAAAAAAATATGCTAAAAATTGTAGAAAAAAGTTTTCGGCTCGAATATCTTAAGAACAAACAATGATATTTGACTCGGTTTAATTTGATTCTATATAACTATGATAAGTAATTGATAAAAATTGTTAAAATAGTGAATGAAACGTTTTTTTAAGTGAACAAAAAATACAAGAAATTTTACCCTAAATTGTCGATTTTTTTTCGTCTTAAATATGATGAGAACAAACAATGATGTTTTTGGCTTTGGGTTAATTTAATTTTAAACATTGGTTTATGTAGTAATTGAAAGGATTTGCAAAAAATTCAACACATTGTTTAAAAAAAAAAAAAAACTACAATAAACTTAATCAAAAACTGTTGAATTTTGTTTGTCTCAAATGTCCACAAAATGTTATTGGCTTCATGTTAATCAAATTGCGTAGACTTGTTCATATTTGATATTGGATTGGTTTTGTAAAATAATTCAACAATCATTGTTTTTTTTTTTTTTTTAAGTGAGAACAAAACTACAAGATACTTAACCAAAAATTGTAAACAAAATTTTTTCTTCTCAAATATCTTGAGAACAATCAATGATATTGTCTTTGGTTTAGATTTATTCTACTCATATTGATCTTAGCTTGATTACATATTGAACACCTGGAAATATTTAAATAGTATATTAAAGATAAACAGTTTAGGTAACCTTACTTTTCTCTATGCTAACGAGAAAAATAATTTCCAAAAAAATTTTAACTTATGCCGTGAAAAGGAATACAAAATTCTGGTCACTGGTTTTCAACAAAAACCATTTTTCAACAAAACCATACTTTTTTTTAAAAATTTTGTCATGATGAATCTGAATTCGAAGTCAAAATTACTCTAACATGTCACATTTTCGAGATATTTCAACATAAACATATCAAAAACCCATTTTTTGGGTACATTTGACGTTGAAATACTTCCCCACTTAATATATTATTTTACAAAATTACTATTAGGATCTGAAAGAACTATATTTCATCTACCTTAATCATTTAATTTTTTGTTTAAATTCTTTTTCTTCTCAAAGCAACAAAGTTTTCGAAAAACACTTGGGTATACAAATTTAAATACTCGTTTTTGGAGACTTTGACGGTTTTTGTCTTTTAAGGGACAAACTACAGAGAGTCGACCTCATCACAACAATTGTTCAAAATTGTAAGCTTTGTGTCTTGCCTACAATTTTTTCTTTCACACCAATAGGTATTGAACAAAATAAGTTTTAAAGTGAAAGCTAATATTGGAGGGGGGGGGGAAGTGCTTGGGGGAGGAATATGCCAATTTAGTTTGATATGATTGAGACTTTGTGGAACGATAATATGAAAATTTCAAGCAGTTACTAGTTTTTGTGATGTCAAAACCGGGTTTGAGTGAACTGAAGTAATGGAAGAAACTTTTTTGAATATTAAACGCTGTTTCTTTTATAAATTCTTTCATCAAATTTTTTTTTGTATACTTGAATTAATGAATATTGAAGAGAAATTCCACTATCTCCCTGTTTCAGATGTTTTTTTTTTTTTTACAGTTTAAATCATAAAAACTACGAAATTTTGACATTTCTGACGGTTCAGCGGGAGATCTTTTGAATTAAAAAATTAAACTTAATCCACGGACAACATTCATTCATGATTATTTTATTCAGCAATAAGAATTTTATTTTAATTTTTACAAAACAAGTATTGCACTCAAACTTTTCTTAGAAAAACATTTCTATTCAATGAAGGTATTTCATTATAGAAAATTGTAGATTTAATTGGAAAAACAAGAAACGGAAATGCCACGGTATTGACATTTTGATTACACTTTTCCGAGCCATGTGAAATAAGTAGCAAAGTAAGTCATGATATCAAATGTCTATAGATTGTAGTAAATAACCATTTACCCAATTCAAATCAGAAATTTATAAGAAAATTTTAATTTCAAAAAAAGCACTGGGCGCAAAAAATCACAGTTCGCACGGAACCACCCATATATGTAGTGGTTTATGGCGATAGCCCAACAGGTTAAAAAAATATTCAACTAAAATTGGCACCTCCAAAGACGAAAAAAGTGGTTCTCGCAATTCTGCCTGCCCGTCTGTCTGTTTGGCTGTACAACTAAGACGGTAGGATCAATTTTCCATTGCTTTTATTGGTCAATTCCACTACACATTTTTTTGTTGGAACCCAAAATGATGGTAGGTACCTGCAGCACAATTTTTATTGTTTTACAAAATATTATTCTTATTAAAAATGGTTTCACAATTTTCAGAAAAAAAATCGTTAAATTATTTTTTAGGAAAATATTTGAAATTGTGTACCAAAGACTTCAACAAAATATTATTTGATTTTTAAACTATGTAGGTACGATTATACAGGGTGGCGCACAAATCGTGCTACAAAAATAAAACGTAATAACTTTTTTTCTGTGTGAGTAATCGGTTTATTTTTTTTTATTTTGTAGGTTACTATTTAGATTTATAAAAATGGATGCTTGGGATACGGAGAAAAGAATTTGGATAGTGCAACGGTACCATGCTTTGCAGTCCGTCAAAGGGAATTTAGGCGGGAGTTTGGCGGTAATCCCCCGAGTATATGGACCATTATGAGGTTTGTAAACATGTTTGCCGAATCTGGAAGCATCGCACGAAGGCCGTACCATCGAGATGCCAATGTTCGGGATCAGGATACAATCGCAGCAGTAGCATCTGCAATACAGGCCAATCCGAGCGTTTCGACCCGAAACTTATCGGGGCAAATTGGAGTTAGTAGACGGTCATTACAATGACGATTTAAACTTATTTCCGTACAAAGTCCAAGTTACTAGCAAGTTAAGCCCTCAGGATTTGCCTGTTCGCCTGGAATTTTGCCAAAAAATGATATCAATGGCCGAAGAAGACAACACATTGATCAATTGTTTGTTCATGTCTGATGAGGCCCATTTTGATCTTAACGGCAATGTAAACAAGCAAAATTGCCGTATATGGAATGAGTCTAATCCAGAAATGCTCCATGAGACGGAACTGCACCCAGAACGAGTCACTGTGTGGTGCGCAGTTTCATCAAGGTGTATTGTCGGGCCGTACTTCTTTGAAGAAAACGGTGTAACCGTTACTGTCAATGGGGACCGTTATTTAAAGATGTTGAAGGAGTTTTTCTACCCAGAACTGCGCCGAAGACGTATACCATTCAACAGCGTTTGATTTCAGCAAGATGGAGCAACTGCACATATAGCCAGACCAGTTATGGCGGAGCTAAACAAAAAAATTCGCAAACAAATTAATTTCTAGGAACTCCACTCTTCACTGGCCCCCAAGGTCACCTGACCTGACTGCACCAGACTTCTTTTTCTGGGGTTATGTCAAGCAAGAGGTGTTTAAAACGAAGCCCAGGAATTTAACTGAATTAAAGCAGTCCATAACGACAATAATTGAGGCGATCCCAACTTCAACTCTTCAGGCCGCAATGAATAATTTTTTGATCAGGTGCCGCATATGCGTGGGAGAGCGTGTAGGTCATTTGCGGGCTATAATCTTTAAAAACAACTAACTATTTAAAATAAAATTTAATTTTCTAACCAATAAAAAAAAATAAATGAAATACATGGATTAAAAAAAAAGTTATTTGAATTTCTTATTGTAGCACAATTGGTGCGCCACCCTGTATTTCAATTTTTTTTTAACTTATAACATATCGTCAGCCTTCTGTCAAAACCTCTTAAGTCTCTAAATTTAATTTAAATGTATTTAAGAGTTAATATATCTGAGCTAGTAACTATTAAACGTATTGGCTTATTATTTATTTATAATTCCTAGGAAAAAAAATTTAAACAAAAATCGTCCAATAATATAATTTTGGTGGCAAGTCCGGTCCCTATATAAAATTTTATTGAGGTTTCTCTTGATTTTTAAGGATAACACACACACATAAACATATTATGCATCGTAAGGATGCTTTTTCAGATGCAATTCTACTTGCTATTCCAACATGGTATCTGGTGTCTCCCCGAAATTCAGTTTGAAAGTGTTTTAATGGCCAAAAAGTATAATTTCCCGAAAAGTTCCTGAAATAGAATTGCTCGCCATGTCGTCGTCATTTTCATTGTCGTTGTCATTGTCCTTGTCGTGAGCAATGGGCTTAAATGAAATGTGTATTGCATTTGAGTCATATGCGAACGTGAGGTGATTAGATAAGGTCCTTTTTGTGACCATAGTGGCGGCCGGCACGATGGCACTTAAATCAAACCATAGGGATCTAAAAAAGAGAGATGTTAAGGTAGGAAGTTTAGGAGTACCTATATAAGGGGGTCTTGTTGAGGGGAGACAGAAGTGCGGGTGGCCATAAAATACACCAAATAAACCAATGAATTATGCTCGGGAATTATACGAAGTTATGGCTAAAAGCTAACAAAGAGGTGTTTCGTGTCGTTAAGAATGGCCAAAAATATATAGAGGGAAGAACTGTGTAGATTGTAAATTGGGACACGTTTGGGATTTATGGTAGCAGTGTGTGTGTGGTATAGGTACAAGCGATGGTTATGGTATAAGGCTTTCACTGTGCAATATAATATCGCAGCTTGACAGTGAATTTTTTGTTAATTAAAATTTATAAACCATTCGTTTCAAATTTCGAAGTATAGAGATATTTATATGAACTTGGTTGATTTGAATTTTGCAAATTAGTTTTTGATTTGTTGAGATAGTTGTTTTTTGTTTCAGAAGAATAGAGACAAAAATAATGTAGGTATACACAGTCTAACCATCAGCAGAGATAATGAAAAATTAAACGTTTAAAAGTTGAAAACAACTTTTCATCAACAAATTTATTTGGAAAATGAAAATTTTAATTGCTCATGAATTAGATAAACAGGCAAAGAAATTAGTGGAAATTGCAAACGATCTAAATTAATTATTATTATTATTCAAACTTGAATGGTGATTTATTGAAACAAACATTTTTTCTTCTTTTAAGGAAAATTTTAGCATGGTTGATGATTAATTGCTGAGAAGACAACTTATGGCTAAAAATTTGTGTGAAATCAATAAAAAAATTAAATAACCGCGACCCATTTATTACTCTATGCTCTTTTTGGAGAACATATTTTCTAAAACAAAAATTGTGTCGATGAAATATAATGAACTATAGTTTTAACAAAAAAAAGGCAAACCTCTGTGGTGGAATATCTTTAAGAGAGGGCCCTAGGATAATTTTTATTGCGTGACGAAAGTTTAAGTAAATCTTTCGCTGACAAGTCTCGAAATATCGAATTATTACAATTTGCAATAGATTGAAGAACTAAAGACTGAGAGCCAACTGTAGATTTTGGTGTGAATGATAGCAAAAAGTAGTATAGGCGTCAAGAGGTTCATTACAAGCTATTTAAAAAATCAAAGTCTTGAAGTCAACAAATGGGGCCTTTGTGATTTAACCAAACAAAATATGAATGCAACTTTGGGGGTAATCGTGTCAGCCAAAATTGGGTTCCACCACTCCCTAGATAAGCTCCTTGGATCACATATCATGGAATCCGAGACCATTTGAGTGTATAGTTTGCCTTACCAGGCTATTACCGTTTTTAACTTTAAATTTTGAATTTTTTAAATTGTCTGGCAGGGCGAACTATACACTGAAATGGTCTCGGATTCCGTGATATTTTATCCGCGGAGCTTATCTAGGGAGGCTTACTCGATTACCATCGAAGTTGCATTGATATTTTTTTTTTTGATGCACTAATCACAAAGACCCCAGTTGTGGACTGCATGACTTCAACATTTTTGGAAAGCTTTTAATGAAGGTTGAGGACCGCACTTCCAATATTCTGTCGTGGTGACTAATTTGATCGCAACCCAGAATGATTTCTTGGTATCATGTGCATTCACTATCATTTAATCTCTTGTGTTCTATTTTTTGCGACTGAATGATCGCACGACAGATAAATGCAAATGCGTTCCTGGCCTTAGAAAATATTGACATGCAATATTATTTAATTTTTGGAAATTTTCGTATGAAAAAATAATTAAAATCGGATTAGCCAAGTATGTATTACAAAGAAAAAATTAAAAATGGAGTCTTAGGCAAAGACCCACAGGCATTCGAGTACTGTTAAAAGCAGCTAGGTGTAATTTTTGTATACCTACTAATCGATCCAATTTAATATTTTTTCAGGTTTTCAACAATTGTATAGAACTGTTTTTTTTTTTTCATAAACGTAAAATATTTCTTTTAAATATTCTAAAAAGTATCGAGTAATTATTGAGTTTTAAAAAAAATTGAAAGTTTTTTTTTTAAATCCAAAAATTACGTTTCTTTGAACATTTTGGTAGGTATACAACACTATATAAACTTTTTTAAAGTTTCTGCATGAAAAAAAATAATTTAAGTCAGTCACACTGCTTTCAAACAAATAAAAATTAAATAAATAAGAGGACTAAGCTTGTTAGATGCCCAGGCGGCAACGCTCAATGGGGCGCCTTGTGTGATTAGATATTTTTGTAGTCTTAATAACGTTAGCTTTTATGAATAAAAGTACACTTCAGCATTAGGCATAGCAACCAACAGGAAGAGTGCAAATAAATAATGAATATAAAGGGGGTCCGCCGGGAAGGTATAATACTTTGTTTGTTTATAATTTTTGATTCAATGAAAGATAATGGATCATATATTGATAAATATTTTATTTAATGTCGGCAATTATGTATGTAATACAATATCAGGTAAATGTCCGCCTCTGTTAGTCTCACAAATGCGAGCCTTTTTAAGCACGTTTTTCATTACCTTCTCACACATGTCACGTGGTATTTCATTAATTTCATCACGAATATTATGTTCGAGTTGCTCAAGCCTTTTTGGTTTGTTTGCATAAGCCTTGCTTTTCACATATCCTCACAAAAAGAAGTGCGGGCAGTCAAATCAGGCAACCGTGGAGGCCAATGAATATCACCATTTCTTGAAGAAACTTGCTGTGGAAAGAGGTCTCGCAGTAATTCATATAGTAATCCTGACTGTATGTGATGTGGCACCGTCTTGTTGATACCACATGTTAAATAAGCCCAAAGCATGCACTTGTGGCGTTAAAAAGTTTTTAATCATATCACGATATCGCTCCCCATTCACATTCACAGTTACCATTACGCTGTTTTCATTTTCAAAGAAGTAAGGTCCAATGATTCCTCCTGACTAAATTGCACACCACACTGTAACTTTTAATGGATGCAAAGGTGACTGATGCAGAGTTTGAGGGTTTTTCATTGCCCAGAACCGACTATTCACTACACGATAAATAGTGTGTTTTGTTGGCACGTTTCACGTAACTTTCTCATCGTCATAGTAATCGATGATTGATTTTGATGAAATGTTTTAACGATGACGTTGGTTTTACAAATATTTTTCCATAATAAATTTGCCACGAGTCTAATTCACAACTGCCAAATATGAACTGTCAAGACTAATGTTTACCAAAATGGCGGCAAAATAAAGAAGTATACCTTCCCGGCTGACACCCTGCATAACCGTACTTCACTTCATAACCGTATATCCACTGAAATAAGAATTATTTGTTTCAAAGGTTTTTTCAGTTCCTTATCTTGACCAAATTCTACCTGAATTTTATGTTTCTGCTTTCTTAAGAACGAAGAGTTTTAAAAAAATATTTAGTTTGTCAGCAATGTATATTTTAAAGAAGTCTAAATATTTAATAAATTCCAAATTTTGAGTTGGAGGATAAATTTTTCAGAAAACAATTTACTATAAGAATTGATTAAAACAAAAAATTAACGAATGAGTATGTAAATACCGGATCGAATATTTTTCTTTTTATCCAAATTTCTTAAAACCTAATAAGTAGTACCTAACACTTTGACGATCCTTTGCTACTGTTGTTTTTCAAAGTTTTTGTTTAACACATTTTTAGAAAATGACGATTTAGGGGGCCCCATGTAATGTTGCTTCATGTGTGATGTCAAAAAATTATGAAAAAAATGTTATAGTGCAAAATTATAATAGTATACAAAATTAGTATTTTTCTCTAAATATTCCTACATTCTTTCTTCATATTTTGTTTTCGTATTCAATGTACCGAAAGAATGTAATGGAGGTTACATTAGATTTGGAGGCCCCCGGGCACTAGAGGGCCGGGGCGGACCGGAAAATATTCTTGATCCGTTATGTACTATTAATAGTTGCTAAGTTTAGTTTTTGGTAGTAGATCGTATTACTTTAAGCATACAGAAAAAGTTTTATAAAAATCGTACGAGCTGTTTTTAAGAAAAAAAAAATATATTTCCTTAAGCGATTTTTGTAAAATTTCAGTATATTATTTTTTTTTTTTTTATAAAAGTAAAATTTGTTTTTAACATATTTAAGAAAGTTTTAAAAATTCTAAATATTGAGTTTCATATAGCAATCGACCATTTTCTTTTTTTAAATATTTAATTTTCCAAAACTTTTTCCATTTTATTTATTTTTTTTTAAAGTTTCAGCATTAAAAAAATAATTGAAATCAGAAATATTGTTTTGAAGAAAATGAAAAATGAAAATATTTCTTTGAGAAATATTTTTTGAAATATGATTTCCTATCCAAATGTAATCCTTACGAGAAGTTATTTATAGATTTTAGAAAGAAAAGTTTTGGAGACATTACGAAACCAAATTTTTGAATTCTTCCAAAAAAAAAAATTGTGGAGCCATTTCTGAGAAAAATAAGAATTTGTAAAATTGATTAAATAAATTATAGCTATGAAAAGTACCGTTGATTTAGGTTTCAAGCAAAAAAAAAAAATTAAAATGTGAGGGAGGAACCAACAAAAACAATTATGTACCAAGTTTCAAGAAAGTTGATTCAGCCATTAAGGCTGTAGCCGAACGGACACCATACAGAATTGTGAGGCCTAGTTTTTTCGTTATGATAAGTCTGAAAATCTATCTCGAGTTAAATTTTGTTACTCATAACTTGCCAATAAATATATGAAAAAATAAATTTAGTGGCACAACAGCTCATGGAGAACCAGGGCCCAGTGACTAACAACTCTCAACTATTCCTGTGTGCGTGTTGTTGACAGGAATGGCCATTAAATATATGCCGTAAGTGAAAATAATACTTTGGGAGATATCATAATAACCATTTTTTTCAATGGCTTCCCACCCAAATGAGGCCTTTACTAAAAGAAGTTTACTGATTGTTTTTAAGACAAGTTGTGGAGACGTTTTTGAAAAAAAAAAATATTTTGTAAATTGCTAAAAAAAAGTACATTTATTTTGGTTTAAATGATTCTTAAAATGCTTGGCAACAAAAGGGGAAATTTAATTTAGAAGATAAATAAAGGTGTCTACACTAAGGAAATACAAAAAGAACGACAAGCTAGTTGATCCTTGTGATAAAGTGTTTCAAAAGATCGGAAACAAGGTGAGCCTTCTATTGACAGTAATTCGAATATTACAGATGGAATTATCTTGTTTCCTTAGACCACACAATATTTGCTTAATATAAATGGTTTCGACTGGCGGTGGTTGAGTTAGACGGACGGAAGAAGTCATTTCTTCAAAGAACCAATAAGATCAGAGTTCGTTATTGAGTACTTCTAAAAGGAAAACTTGCTGTGTGACAAGGTTAAATTCTACTCTAAAATAGTTTTGCACATCAAAGGACCCTCCTTGTCCTTGGATGTACATATGTAAGCCTTTTAATTTCCTCTTTGGAGTACGACAAATGTGCTTTCATATCAAAATCAATTGTGTCAATTAAAATCAAAAATGAAACAATTTTTTCTTGGAGCGGTTAAACAATGGCCAAATGTAATTTACTCTAAAAAAAAACAATCGTGACATTTCTACAAAAGCCAAAAAAAAAAAAAGAATTAAATATAAGACATTGTCGTCATAGTTCTATCCAGCGTTAATTATTATTTCACAGAAAACGTTTTATACCTCGCTCTTAGAAGCATACATAGGTAACATCAGCTACCTATGTAAAGTTTAGCGAAATAGGGACTTCCACTATTAATTTCCCAGAGGTGTCGTTAAAACTAAACACCCAATATGGATGCCTGAAGTGCTTACAACATGACAGCCTGCAGGAATTGGAGGGTACATATGTATAGAGAGGTAACATGCAGCTGCAGGTGTGCAATAGCAAGCTCCTTGTAACCGTCAAGCTACACAGAAAAGTATTGCCATATATTGGCTTTGTGCTTCATGGAAGTCAAGCCATATACACACACAATACAAGAGAGCGCGTTGAATAATTGCTTTTTAATTGCCGGCGTTACGTCACCGGGTGCGGAAATTGCATTTTGTGGTTTTTCAATATTTTTCGCCATATTTAAGTCCTGTGACGGAGTGCTGATGGATGATGATGGTGGTGGTGCGGCTGAGTGGGGGTCTGCCACAGGCTAGAACTCAACATCAGGGTGCCAAACAACCCATTGTGTGTAATTGCGAAGAAAACCAGTTGGCACTTGATGGGTGAAGCACGAATTTGTCCAGCGATCTGCCACGGGCACATCTGGCCTTATAGCTGGATGGATGAGATTGAGTGCGGTTTAGTTTCAAAAGTTGAAAGTTCGAAAATAATCAACAGCACATGGCATGGGGTCTGATGATGGTTGGTTATTGCAACATACATATACAGGCGCGGTGATACAAGCTCAAGCTTATTTTTACAGGCTGGCTGATGGCTGGTTGGTGATGGTGCGGTGGTGGTGTGGTGATGGTGGTTGCTTTCATTTAAAGTCAACAAATGCCCAGACTGTGCAGATATTTCTTCCAGAGAGAGAGAGCGAATGTATGTTGAACTTTGACAGTAAACGTTGTAGACCCTAAAATGTGGGTGGCATTTGAACAGGGTAGAAATAATGTACTTGAAGGCCTTGCAACAGTATTGAATTTCAAATGTGAAAGACTTCAAAATGTGTGTTATACTTACTGCTCCGTCAAATTAATTAATTTTGGAGTCGGTATACCTACTGATAACGCCCCAATAACTGTTGTTGAATAATATTTCAACATATTTTTATGCGTAGTGGATTCTATTTCTATATGCCATCCACCGAACAAAATTTTAATGCACAAAAAAGAAATAATTTCAATTGTTATTTTGGGAGCTGTTTCATTTAACTGGCTCTAATTCTTTCTAACTTACGAAGGACTCTAAAATTTGTTTAGCAATAAAATCAACATTCTTAAGCTTTTAAGCCTAGTCAACAATTTGTTCTCTTTTTGCTTAGATTTTAATATAATTAAGTAATATTTTCTTTTAATTTTTATAAGTTTTATGAAATTAATTTGAGCTTTTATATTAAAAAAAATGTTTGCGCTAAATAAATATAAGAAATATTTTTCCTAGAAAATTTTTACACCTAAGCAGGAATACTTACAAAATATTTACCAATCAAAATAAGTAAAGTTAAAGTCGTTTCCTGGAAAATCCATAAAGCAATTTCTCAAGATATATGAATGTACTGCAAAAAATGGGTGTAAAAGATTTCGTTTCTTGGTTGAGGCCATTCCAAATATTACTTAACAAAATTTAATAGAAATCATTTTTGATAAAAGTTTAAAATATTTGAGATTATGGTAAAAATCTATACTTTTATTTTATTTGCATATATTTCAACAAGTGCAAAGACCTGGAATTAAAAAATATGAAAAATAGATGTTTTCAAGGAACTTTGACTCTCCACGAGTTAAAGTATCGAGCGAAAGAAAATGAAAAGGAATACGGTTCTAGTTAAACAACACAATTAACGACACATGATTTTTGCCAGGGAAATTGTTGCTTGGATCAAGAATGGAAATGGAATTGAATGGAATGAAAAAAATAAGAAATGGAACTAGCTCAAAATTATTAATTATTTTCTGGAATAATAATGGGTTTAAGGACACTAAAAAAGTAGAGCGACAGGGACAGCAAACGACGCAATATTTCATGCCGCTCTTTTGACATTTCTCTTCAGTAAGTTTTGCCATTTCATGATGAAAAGATATACGAGCCAACAACGAGTCGAAATTATTAAAATTTATTACCGAAATTCGGAGTCAGTGGCCTCAACGTTAAGAGCGCTACATCCAATTTATGGTCGTCATAATCGTCCTAGCAGATCAACAATTGAGCGTCTAGTGGAAAAATTTGAATCCACAGGCACAGTACAAAATGTTCCCGTGCCAGTGAGACAAAGAAGGATCCGAACTGTCGAGAATATTGCTGCCGCTGAGGCTTCAGTTGCAGAAAGCCCTAATGTGTCTCTCACACGTCGTTCTCAAGCGTTGGGCATCTCTGTGACGTCGTTGTGGCGAATTTTGTGAAAAGATCTTGGCTTACATCCTTAAAAGATTATATTGACACAAGAACTGAAGCCTCTTGACCACCAGGAGCGTCGTATGTTCGTGAATTGGGCTGAGCAACAACTTGAAAATGATTCGGATTTTCATCGAAAAATCATCTTCAGCGATGAGGCTCATTTCTGGCTGAATGGCTTCGTCAATAAACAAAATATGCGGTATTGGTCAGGCAGCAATCCACACGTACTCCATGAGCCATCATTGCATCCCGAAAAAATTACGGTTTGGTGTGGTTTATGGGCCGGTGGCGTCATTGGGCCGTACTTCTTCCGTGATGATCAAGACCGGCACGTTACTGTGAATGGGGATCGCTACCGTTCAATGATAACCGAATATTTTTGGGCCCCAATTGGATGATATGAACTTGTAGGACATGTGGTTCCAACAGGACGGCGCCACAAGCCACACAGCGAATGTCACAATCAATTTATTGGAAACCAAGTTTGGAGAACGTGTTACCTCACGAAATGGTCCAGTCGCTTGGCCGCCTCGGTGGTGTGATTTGACGCCGTTAGACTATTTCCTGTGGGGCTACGTCAAGTCTATTGTCTATGCCAACAAGCCAGCGACGATTGACGAACTTCGTACGAATATCGAACGTGAAATTGCAGCAGTATCGGCCGATTTATGCTTGAAAACTGTTGAAAATAGTAGTATTTATTTTAGCCTTGTTGAAGGCCTGCTTCGGAAATATCTCCATCCAAAGACATTCAGGTGGGTAGTTGGGGGCACAAAATCGTTAAAATCAAGTAAAGTCGCTTTCAATGCGAATATTTTACCAACAAGACCATGGAACAAAATTTGGCTTCGATGTATCGATAGGGTTTGAATAGACCTTTCCATTGATGTATGGCACGATATATTTCATTAACTTTTAAAAAAAAGTTGTTTTTTTTTTTTTTGAAAAAATGGCAAGGGGTTAGTCCATTCTTTTTCTCGAAATCCATGAAAAATTTGTTTGTCAAAATTTTTACATTTTTGGAAAGGTGTGCTAATTTTCTATTCAGAACTGAAAGCCGCAATAATCCTGAAACCTCGGTTCGTAAGATATTCGCATTTAACGGATTGCGTAAAAATTCACTTAAATTGCATTGGATGCAAATATCTAATGAACTACACATTGCAGAAGCTTTTGGTTTTCACAAGGAGATAGCTTTTGAATAGGTAGTGCAGAATTTGAAAACCAAAACTATTTGCATGGCTTGGCGGCGAAAATATGTCTATGCAAAGGCATTTTCAGGCTAAATGCAAATAATCGAATATCACTTTGGATGCCCATAATTTGAAAACCAGATATCATAAAAGGTTCTAATTTGTCCAGTTTTGGAAAGCTCTTGAAAATTCAAATACCAAATTTTTTATTTTAGCCTTGTTCAAGGCTCTGCTTTGGAAATATCTCCATCCAAAGACATTAAGGTGGGTAGAAATAAAGAATTTCATTGATATCTGAAACCGTTTTTGTTTTATTTAAAAAAAAAACTTTTGTAGCGCTCTTATTGAACAACCCGATACAAGTACCAAACGCAAAATGTTGCTTATGCCAAAAAATTTCGTTGGTGAATGAAAAATTTATTTTCTTTAAGCTACACAGTTCGATACAAAATTTTGTATCTCAAAATATTTTTTTTGCACAAAAAAATATTCCCATAATAGGGTTCCCATACAAAAAAAAATTAAAAGCTTGATCGTGAAGAGATAAAAGCCTGATTTAGGATAATAAAAGCCTGGTAAACAACTGATTCTACTTTAAAAATTTCTAAATCAACATTGACAAGAAACTGAAGAGTAAAGGAAATTAAATATTCTTACATAGTGACAGTCTACGATAGTGAGCCAATTTAAAAAAAATTAATGAATTTCAACTTTATTTTCAGTTCTAATGTTCATCTTCAACAACACTCAACGACAAATGTGCCTTTAAATATGATTTCATGGAAAAAAATATTCATTCGTACAGTTACTATTGAAATTTGAAAGACGACTTTAACTTTTTATAATAACAAAGCCACTGCTCTAGAAAGTCAGTATTTATTTACCTACCATACTTTTCTATTATTTCAGAGTAAAGTTGCTGGGAATCAACATTTGCCCAACCCGTCCCTCAAACTGTCGACCACTTGCACTAAATGCATTTCATAAATATTCACTCCGATCAAAGAATCCAACGAATGAGCTGCGGAGGGAATCAGGCCTAATTTTGACACTTTTTCTATGAGCCAAATGTCAAATTGAGTCTGACTCCCTCCGCAGCTTATTCGGCGGATTCGGTAGTTGGATTGTTGATTGTTTTAGCTGTTGCTAAGTGAAACTGGAGTTTATCAATAGCGTCTGGCTAAAAACTGATGTCTGGGTAGCCCTATCTTATAAAAATACATGGTTAGAGTTTTTTTGTGAAGTGATTCATTTTTTGAAATGGGAAAAAAAATTATTTGAGTAATTAAATATTTGTCTTCTGATGATTTACTCGTTGAAGCTGGTACGTTGTCAAAATAAAGTTCGTTCCCATCGGAAATTTTCACAGTAGGCAGTTGTTTGACGTTTGGATATGTTCAAAACAGGGTGTTTAAAGAAGTCATTATTTTGCAATTTCGTTATTCCTTAAAATTGATATATGTAGGTAATTTTCGACATAGGATTTAAAAAAAAAAAAACATTTCGAACTTAAGAAAAACGAAGTTGCAAAATGTTGAAATTTTTACCAAGCACCCTTGAAAACACTTTTTTTTCTTTTCTAATCTTATGTCAGCTCGCACCTGTAAGAATTTCATTGAAATCACTCAAGGAACATCGAATTCGCAAATTATGACATACGTATATTTGCAACACCCTGTTTTGAAAATCTTTGTTTTTCCTTTTTACTTGCGATATAGGTACTATAGGGTAAGTTTCGGATTCCTGCAAAAAAAAATTTGAGAAACCAATCAAACGTGATATAACGATGATAGAGAACGTGAAAAAGTGGGTGGCAAAATTCTGTATGTCTGTCTCTCTATCCGTATATCGAACTTCATCCTAAGTCACCGAAGGAATTTTCTTCAAATTTTGAACTTAAGGCTTTTTTGAAACTCTCCGGTGGGGAAATTGAAAATTTTCGATTTTCTCATTTCTGTCAAAATATTTATACAAAAGGTCTTTTAAAATGTTTATAACATGGCATATCAAAATTTTGAGAAAAAGAAATTTTGGATATTTAAAAAAATACAAAATTTTTTTTTGATAATTCAATATTTCAAAAACAAGTTTATGAATTTTTTTGAAACTAAGTTTAAGAATATATATTTATACATACTCAAAATTTGGCGTACAAATTTTTTTTTTAATGTTGCTCAAATTTTATAAGATTTAAAAAATTAATTTTTAAGAAAACAGC
Source organism: Dasysyrphus albostriatus (assembly GCA_946251815.1). Classification (NCBI taxonomy): domain Eukaryota; kingdom Metazoa; phylum Arthropoda; class Insecta; order Diptera; family Syrphidae; genus Dasysyrphus; species Dasysyrphus albostriatus. Next base: position 127,309,169 of record OX276336.1, on the reverse strand, counting down.
TTCAAGGATTTAAAACTTTCGTTTGCACATATTAATATTTTTTCAATTAATCAAATGGCGTACTTAATTTTGAGCTCTAAGTTTTTCAACCAGTCGTTTAAGCAATTAAAAGAACTATTTAAATGCTTTTTCATATTCTATATTTTTTTATAATTACTTTCCAATTTTAAATGTTCGTAATTCCAATTAACTTGAACACAAGAGCAATCACGTGCGATCCACTCGTGCATTATATTTTACTCAAATGTATCAGCTATCACCTATGTTAATTTAATTGAATCGCTCAAGGAACAACGAAGGCTCCGAGAGTTTCGAATCTTTGTACTTCGGTACAATGACTTTCGCAACTATGGCTTTTCGAAACTTATTCATTTTGTAAAAATACATTTTTGTTTCTTTTCTGGATCAATCGTGAATGGATCTTCATTAGTTATAGCTTTGTAAATTCTTGATCGAACTTTATTTTACAGGTTGCAGCAAATTTGATTCGATCGTGATTAATAACGAATTGTATTTTAAAATATCTGAAAAATATAATTCATCAAAATGTAAAATTCACTATTGAATTTTTCATAAGAGAACGAATTATAAGGGTAATATTGTACTAATAATTTTTTTTATTAAATGAACAGAATCATATTTTTCTCAAAAATGGCCCCACAGATTTTTCTCCAAAAATTCAATAAATAACTTTAAATTAAAACTGCATTTAGGTAAAAAAACATTTTTTGTTCGAAAAATGCGGTTCTCAATGTACAATGTTCCAATGTAGAATTATTGCTTTGATTTTCAATTTTTCTTGAAAACAGTTGTATTGATTTTTATAATTTTTTACTCAGGAGCTTTTAAAAGGTTTAAATACTATTGTTTACCAAAATTAAAAAAAAATGTTATATAACGAAAAAATGGTTCCCAACATACAAATGCTAAAAAACCCCTGCGGAAAAAGAAAATAACTTAGGATTTTGCGAATGAAATTTTTTTTTGAAAATTTTTTTATTTAGTCTTACAAGCTATCATATGCTTAAAATTAGCATATCAATAATTTTTTAAAAATGTTTTTAAAATTTTATATTTAAAATTATTTTTATATTTTTGTGTGACATTTTAAAAATTGTGTTGAGAAGTGTGTAACTACGACCAAAACGTAACAATTTTAACAATTAAAACAAAAAGACCTAAAATCCACGATGCATATTTATTAATTTAAAAAAAAACCGTTTTAATGATTTAAAAATTTTATTTTTACATAAACTCAGAGTTCAATTAAGTTCAAGAATAAATATGCCATTATTTTTCACCTCAAAATATTTAAGGAGTGGTTAAAGCAGTTTCAAGAACCAATTCCATGGTTTTAAACATTTTACTATATTTTTCTATTTATATTTTTAAAATTCTAAACTTCTTCAATAAATGTAAGTACACGGTCCATTTTATTTTATTTTATTTTACGAGTATTTTATTTCATTTTATTTTATTTCATTTTATTTTATTTTATTTTATTTTATTTTATTTTATTTTATTTTATTTTATTTTATTTTATTTTATTTTATTTTATTTTATTTCATTTTATTTTATTTTATTTTATTTTATTTTATTTCATTTCCTTTTATTTTATTTTATTTTATTTTATTTTATTTTATTTTATTTTATTTTATTTTATTTCATTTCGTTTTATTTTATTTTAGTTTATTTTATTTTAATTTATTTTATTTTATTTTATTTTATTTTATTTTATTTTATTTTATTTTATTTTATTTTATTTTATTTTATTTTATTTTATTTTATTTTATTTTATTTTATTTTATTTTATTTTATTTTATTTTATTTTATTTTATTTTATTTTATTTTATTTTATTTTATTTTATTTTATTTTATTTTATTTTATTTTATTTTATTTTATTTTATTTTATTTTATTTTATTTTATTTTATTTTATTTTATTTTATTTTATTTTATTTTATTTTATTTTATTTTATTTTATTTTATTTTATTTTATTTTACCTAAACAAGCATACTCGTAACTGGCTAAAACAATGTTGTAGTCTTAACTGTAGCTCGTAGCACTGTCAAAGTAGACAGGTATGTAAAGCTGTAGTTGCAGCCAAAAATGTATGGTGTAGTAGATATTGCAAAAAATTTCAACTTTTACTACACAAGCTACAGCTATAACCATTGTGTTCAAGGTGTAAGAATCGTGTTCAACTTGAGGTAGCTATGATTAAGAATTATGATTCGTTAGCAAAAACGGGACGTGTCCTTTCTATTGCATAGGATTGAATGTGAATGCGGCCCTGCTAAAAGGGTGCAGCTCATTATAATAAACTACATCCAGTGTAGTTGTAGTCTAACTAAGGAAGCTCCCTAGCCATCCAAACAGAAGCCCACGACCGACAGCGGCAAAAGTGTGTTGTTCGCTCATAGATTAAAATTTTTCTCCCATGTTAAGGTTAAGTTTATTTTTCTTGTCTTGTCTTCGGATTCCCAGTTTGCATCGATGGTGAAGGCGATGGCAGAAGGCGCGCTTACCCGATACTACCCACTTCCGGTGTAGATTATTGCTGCAACGCAGGCTGGGCATGGAGGTGTTGCCAGAGTTTTAATATTTAATGGCTTAAGTCAAGGAGGACTGAATTTAATGAGGAAACAAGGAGCAGCACTTGCAGAGTTTTAATGTGACGAAAGTTTCCTTGCGCTGTGGATGGGCATGATAGTGTTGGTGAATCACATAACTTCGTATAATGGCGATAGAAAAACACACGCTCTCTGCGAATAAAGTGTTTCCACATTGTGCGGTTGTATAGTGGTGATGGTTTGGTGGTTTGATGGGGGTGCACTCTGGCACATAGATTTAAGTGAGTTTATTAACAGATATTTTCAGTGAGAGTTATTGTCGCAATTAGTTACACAAAGCCAAGAGGAGCTCTCAACTTTTAATTGCAAGTAAGTTTGGTGTTTTCTGCCATTTTAGCAGTCATGTTTTAAATTGGCACATTGAGTATGGAGTGTGGAGAGTTTTTGCCGAGCATCAGCAGCTTGCATTTGGAAATGATTCTCGAGGGATTGAATCGAAAGCAAGTACATATAGAGTGTCATTTTGGACCATCATATTGCAAAGATTTCCCTAGATGAACATTTAGTCGAATTTTTTTCTTTTTTTATTTTAGTGTAAAGTTTGGATTGTGCTCGGAAATTATGCAAATTATGTCTCATGCCTTATGTGTAGAATTTTAATGTTGGAACAAATATTTAAAAAATAAAAAAAAAAGAAAAACAAATAAAACTCTAAAGTTTCTAATTGGTTTGATGGCGTTGAAAGCTTTATTGCCATTTAAGGAGATGTGTAGGATTTACTATGATTAAATGGGATATTTTTTTGTTAAAGAATTAAGTTGGTATCATAACTTTACCTACTTTATTTTTTTCCTCGGAACCTACTATGAATGGAATTAAATTGTTCAGGATTTCAATTTTCAAATTTCATAAATAGAATAAAAAAATATTTTAAAAAAAGTATTGAAAGTTTTAATGTGGGTTTCGTGAACAGATTCATGCTTTTTAATAAATTTTAGCATCACGAATAATTAATTATGGAGAAATTCTATCTGTCCTGCCGCAAAAAAATCGATTTTTGGTTTAGATTTTATAAATGAAAAGAAACGTCTAATTTACCATATGTTACTATTTCTCTACCTTCATTTAATTTATGAACATTTTTATTAAAAACTTTATCTTCCCCATAGCTTGTCATAGTGGCGTTGCGTGGGGGGGTGGGGGAGGGGGCGGTCCACCCCAGGTGGCAATTTATGTGGGGCGAAAATTTTACGGGACCATTTATGGAGTGGAGAAATTTAATTACTATTAAGTGTAAAATTTTTCCATCCTCAGCAAAACGTTTTGTAATTCATCAATTGATAACTGTTTTTATGAAAATTTCCATACTTTTTTTTTATCATTATTGAAAAGTGGGCGTGCTGCAACATTTCTTTTAATTGAAACAAAAAATATTTATGATGGTAAATGGCCGAAATTCTGGTTTCAAACTTCTCCTTATCAAATTTCAGTTCTTAAGCTCTTTACAAGAGGAAGTTTGCCTTTTCAAAATTCTGCTTTTTAAATTTTTTAATGAACTTTTTTGCTTTAGAAACTAAGAAATTTTTCAATTTTTTTTTTAAATAATACTATTTAACAAAATAAACCGAAATGCTGAGCATAAAAATTTGTTTGAAATAAATAAGCCTTTCTGAACTGTTTTATGGAAAGTACCGTTATTTCACCTTCACACTTTGAGTCCAAAAATTGAAGAAAATTACAACAGAAAATTACTAAGGGGTATAGAAAGACAGATATGTTTGTAGACAAAATAACATAACTGATTCAAAGAACGAGCTTTTGAAAAGCACGGTATCCTCAGCTTACGAATCTAAAATATTAATGTATTTGTCAAAATTTATAAAAATTATGTTTTGTGCTAAAAATTAAAAAGAATTTGTTTGAAGAAGTGTTAAAAAGCATACGAACTTTTGAAAAATAGGATTTTGAAACACAGAATTATTGTAATAGTCAAGGAAATATATGGTTTGACCCCGGACAAATTGTAACAATAGACAATTTTGTGTCAATAGACTTAGACCACTAGAACTTAAGACATATCCGAAAATAGCCAAAATTAAATTCAAACCATCGTTTTTTATTTTCATGTGAAAAAACCACAAATTTTCATATCTACTTCCCCCTGAAATACCGTAGTATATTTTAAATAATCATGTTTTTAGTTTTTCCTTGTTTTTATGAGTACTAGGTTGTTTAAGTTATTTGTTTATATCTTGACAAATAGAAACCCTGAGACCATTTGGGTTTTTGTGTTTGACTAAAACTTGACAAAAGTATTGAATTTAAGGTCAAAAATAGTCCTTAATAACATAAAATTTGGAAACAAAAATCAGTTTGAACGGTTCGTTTTTTATTCGGGTTTTCATAATTTTGAGTTTGAAGGTTAATTCTTCGAAAACTATCCACTTAAAAAATGTTATTTAAAAATAAAAAAAAAACATTAAAGAAGAGATTTCTGGCTTTAAAAAGCTAAAACATAATGTTTTTTAATATTTACATAAGTAATTTTTTTATCACAAAGTTTGTTTAAGTATTTGCTTATATCTTAAAAAACCAAGAGTTCTAGAACCAATTGGTTTGTGTGTTTGACTAAAGGCTGACTATAGCATTGAATATTAACTACAAAAATAGTACAAAAACATAAAATTTTGAAAATAAAAATAGGTTTGAATAATAATTTTGTTCCTAATCATATTTTCAATATTTTTTAATTGAAGGTTAATTTTTCAAAAAAAAAACTATTCTCTTTAACAACTTGATTTAAAAAAAATTAAGGAATGCATTTCTGGCTATAGAAAAACCCTTAAAAACATATTGTACGTGTTTTCATTGTTTTTTTAATATGTGCTATTTCTAATTTAAGTGATTGTTTTTTTTTTTTTAAATTGCCTCTCCCGCTCAAAAAGGTGGGGCGGGGGGAAGGTCAGTAAGACCCTCCTTTAAAATAAATTTTTCTTTTTTCGGTGCAACCTACATCCTTTCATCATTAATTGTATCGTATGGAAAACGCCCTTTACATGCATTAATGCATTTAAACTTAAGACATTTCCCGTTAGTGGATTGTCGCTAATTTTAGATACATATATGTTTTGGCATGTGTCATTGAATCTAGCTGCAAATGAATTTCTTTTGTAACAATTTGTCCGGGATTAGCCGTATATTTCCCGTAGACTTACCTGACTATAAGAAAACTGCATTTTTTGAAGCAAAATCTTGGTACCAGAATTTCGACCAACTCGTTTAAAAGATTGAGGTCAATGGGTGCGAATATTTTTTTTCAAAATTCAGCTTTTCAAAAAAATTCGTGGTTTTTAACATTTTTCAGTATTTTTTCAGATTTGTCTCTTGAAGCTCTATTTTTCAAAACTTTAACTTTGTTTTTCAAAATTCTTCCATATAAAATTATATGTATAGCCAATTTCTGCCTATTTTGTATTTGTAATAAATGCCTATTTTGTATTTCCCAAATAACTCTTATTTACTAGCGAAAAAAAATATTGTTGACCATTTTTGAAGGGAGTGAGAACCTGGTTATGATAACAGTTTTAACAACAGACTGCCACACTGTCTTGCAAGCTGAAAATAAAGTCTCTGGACCTTTGGTACTTTATATATGGAAAATTTTATGTTTGAGAGGGCCATCCAATTGGTCAGTAATTGGTCAGAAAATGTCAACTAGTTAATAGAAATTTCCCAGCCTTAGATAACTGTTAATAAAGGCTTAAAGTTGCTCAAGGTCACGCACGATTTTTGGCACCTCATTAATGGAAAATTAACAAAAATTGTTTCCCACCTGAAAGATCTCTTGATCTATATAAAAGGTCAGCTAGTTTTAATAATTGGTCAGCTATAGATTTTTTTCAATGAATTTTTAAAACTTTTCATGGTTTTTCAAACATGAAATTTTCCATATATGAGGTGCCAAAGGCCCAGAACTGAAAAGAAATGTTGTTTTTATAATAATTTTATTATTTAGCCTAGTTTCAATAATTGGCCAGGCATACATTTTTTAAAATTAAGTTTCTAAGTTTTTTTTCCATAGTCAAAGTTGTTGTCGAAGTTCGTACTGTGACCTTGATTTTTTTTTATAAATTCCTGAATACCTGCAAAATAACTGTAACTCCTTGACCTTTTATGACCATTTAGTGGCCTTTCAAATGTCACATATATATATGGGGAATATTTATTCTTATAACTTCTCTATTTTATCGATTTTGTAGTTTTTTCAACTCGGATTTTTGTGCTTTGACTTTTTAAATAGGCGCAAAATAATATTTTATTAATAACAAAAGTTATAATGAAAATATTTTTTTTTGGCGGATTCTGTTCTTTGAGTAGTAAAACCATTTTTTATGATCGAATTCATGTTTATTTTGTATAACTGGGAAAAGCCCTAGGGGGGATCATGACCTCTTTCAGACACCCCCCCCGTCCTCAGTACACGCTAGTGAATTTTCGTTAAAAACACACAGGTTTATTCGGTTTTCTTTTTTCCATCACCATGAGTTTTAGAGATATTAACATTAAGAAATGACAATTTTTTTGTTATATTTTAGGTTATGTAAATATATGAGTTATAATCTATCCAAAAAATTACTGAAAATACTAGTTATCTGTTCAAATTTGTTCTATATCTCTGTAAGTCTCTGAGAAAAGCTTAGTTGATTTTAAGATCCTTCTAGATTAAAAAAAAAAAAACATGCGAAAAAATGTATATAAGTTTTTGGATAGATTTAAACTTAGTAAAAAACATAAATCCATATTTGTATTTGTAAAAATTGTTACTAATTTAAAAAAAAATTCCCCCCCCCCTCTTGTTATACTTCAAAAATGATGGCAAAAATATCATAAAATATCTAGCTAAGGATTTCTTGGTGAATAAAGAAGATTATTGAAAATTTTATTTTATAGAAGAAAATAAATACTTTTAGGAATCATTGCCAATTTCATTGAAAAACATTAGTTTGCTTGGCTACATAATATCTCAAAAATTAGAAACAAAATAGCTTTGTTAGTCATTTTTGCATTTGAGTTCAACTTCCAAAAGTATGTATGTTAATAAACACTCTAGACTTTTCGTGGCAAGAACCGATGTTTCTTAGCCTGTGTAATTATGTCTTAAATTAATTCTCACTCAAATAGTTCTCTAATCCAATTACTCGTAACAACAACTGGTAATAATATAACAAGTTCTTAATAGCAATCATTTTTTTAGGGTTTCAATAAAACGTAAGTGACCTATAACACTTATGGCAAACAAAATTTTATTTTACCAATCGAAAAGTTATTATAATGGTTATAATGGGTCGTCATAATTACTATATACCTTCATTATACCTACCCTTAATAAAAAATAACCATCTTAAGACACTCGTCGCACTATAAAGCAGTGTTTCCCAACCTTTTTTATGCTTTGTCCCACCAAATCCTTACTAAAATTCTTATGTCCCCTAAAAAAATGTTCATACAATTTTTAGCTTTTTAACACTCGAAAAATTGAAATGTTAATTAAAAAAACTTGAAACTAGAAAAATTACGTTCTTTTAAATTTGGCGGTAAATTTTCCAGATGATCAAGAATCAATAACATTTATAACGGTATCAATCAGTTCGCTGTTTTTGAGAAAGTGAACCCTGTCAAAATTGTATATACATAGGTAATATGTCTGACCTGACAAGGGCAGCGAAACCAAATACCATTGTATTTGCTTTGATAGTTTTAGTTTTTCGTAAATACTCGTATCAATTTAATAACTTAAAAACATATACTTTACCATCGAACATTTACAGATTTTTAGTGGCCGGTTTGTCGATTATGAGGACCAAAAGGTTCCACAATTATTTTTAAAACAGTTTTAAGAGCCATTTTATGTATTTCAATGTGAAGTATAAGTCCCTCATGGTATTCATATTGTTCTTAACAAAAAAGCAAAAAAAAAAAAAATTAAAAATTTTGCACAATCGCACATTTGAATAAGCCAAGATGGAGCCCGGATTTTTTTTTAAGAAAAGAAATGAGTGCGAAAGTAAGATCTTTTTTCTCAGTCGAACTCATTTTGTTTTGAAATCTAAAACTGTTGAAATGCATCAGAATGGAAAATTGCCCCCTGTAAAATCGAATTGGGGGTACTATGGTGCGTGGGCCTCATGTTGGTAAACTCTGCTCTAAAGGGTCATGTTAGACAATAATATTGCATACTTTCTTTGCCCTCGTTAAAAAAGTTTTTTTTCAACAAAAAAAAAAAAATCATCTAAAAATACTCCATTTTCTAACGATCAAATGAATTTTGCGGAAATACTTATGCTAAAGCTTTATTTTTATGTTTACAGCCTCATTTCACAACTATTATGTCATAAATATTATATACCTACCCAACCATCAGCCACTTTCGAGAGAACAAAAAAGCCACTTTAAGATATCGTGTGTGCATTCTTCGGCATGTCGCGCTATTTTTGTGTTTCCAACTTAATGTACCCATACATTCTACATTATATGTATGTATGTGAACACACTCATTTTTGTAGAAATGTCCATATCCTTTTATTACCAGAAAAAGGACTTCCAATGGCAATAAATGTAACATACTTTTACTATAAAATTGCACCATAGCTACTTTTCGTTCTTTCTTCATGTCATATGGGAATAACTTCTTTTTCTTTGATCCTTTTTCTCTTTTTGTTGTTGGTTTTTAAAGAATAGCCGCTTTTGTAACTGTTGGAAGCGAGTAAGCTTTGTATGTGCATATGTCCATCTAAATAATACTGCTCAATGTCATAAAGTCGAACGATATTACGTACATACATACATACATATGTATATAGCAAGGATACGACAGTGATGACGATGACAACACAATCAGATCCTTAGAGTGACGAGAAAAACTAAAATAATCTCCTCTTCCCATTACACTTGGAGTTAGAAAATGAAGTTAACAAACCAAACAAAAAAAAACTTAAAAAAATGACGAAATTTCGTCCCGAACACAATTCGTTACTTTCACATTAAACCATGTACCTATATAGAGATATCTATAGAAATGCGGTTGCATGAAAGAGGAATAGTTTTATGGGTTTCAATTGTAAAGTGACGCCTTCTCTATGGGGTGTTATCCTGGTGCTCACAAGTTTTCTTTTTTATTTGTTTGTAAAAGCTAAAAAAAAATATTAAAAAAAAAAAACGGGAAAACATTCTCGGAAATCACAACACTTACCGTGATATCCTTTCATGTCGAGAGCTCACAATTTAATTCAAACACTTTTTTTGCACAACTAAATCTTAGTAATACACTTCACACTTTCAGCTTACACAGGCGTATTATGTATGTATGTACTTTATATCTGTATGTGAAAGTAATTTTTTTTATTTGTTATTAAAGTTGAAATCGTATTTCGAGCCACGATGTCCAGGCACAATCCTTGAAGTAGTATATACTAAGAGAAAAACAAGAATTGCGTTTGGACAATCAGAGCTAAAAATTGAATTTTTTGAAAATGTATAAGAACATTTTTTTGTTTGTTTGTAGAATCCACAGGATACCGCTGCACCAACCACATACACTTTAAAATAATATTTAACGGAAATATCGATATAGCACTCTTATGTACATTTTGGTTATAAATTTCAAAACGAAACACACATACAACACTTCTAAACGAACGAAAAATATCTTAGCTTCCGGATTATATGAAATTTTGGCTGCGGTCAAATGAAAATAAATAACAAAATAAAGGACACTCGTAGACCACTGACTCTACGTGACAAAAATCGTCCATTCAACTGGAATATCGAGGACAAAACTACTGTGCTACCGATTGTGCTGCACTGTGTGGGGCATTATCCTCTTTCATTTTGTTAAATGGGAATTTATGTGAAGTGAACAAAAGGAAAAAAAAAAAATAAAAAAATAGAACGAACTATTCCATTTCAAATCCAAAAACGAAAGATGGGTATAATGTACAGAATGAAAGTGTTATCCTGTGATAAAATGGCGGGAGGTTAAAATTGCACTTGCACTCATTTTAGGTCGCATGATGTCCTTCCTCTGATGTGGTGGCTCTGGCTGGTTTCTTTATTAAGGATACGGAGCTCATTTTTCGCCAACCCCTTTCGAGCACATCCGACAACAATGGCATCAACGCCGATGACAAAGGAACATTTTCGTGAGAGAATTCATGTGTGTTATAGAGAGCAGTTTGGGCCACAGGAAATTTTACACTCATCATAATCCTTTTGGTTCTTTATCCAAGTGACAGCACACGCAATTACGACTGCATCCTCTAGCCGGATGCATTCACCAATGTAGGAGTCACTGCAATATTCTCTAATCGGTGCGGAGACTGACGAAATTTCACAAATGAACTTAAGTGAATGAACTTTATGGATTATCCTTGCTCAACGGTTCCCTATTTTTTCTCTGATTTTGTGTCCTGAAAATAAAAAAAAAAAATAAAGGACAATTATTTGAAATGCTGATAGTCCAGAAGGAGGGAAAAATATAATATAATATTAAATGAAATGATACGAAAAAAAACTTAAATAGATTCAAAGCTAGATGGAGAGCGGTCTTGCTTGGTCTTGGTCTGGTTGGAGAAGAAAGAAAAAGATAGAATTTCATCTAGATTGCTTGTGGGATTTGCAGTAGCGATTATCTCACGTTTTATTCGCTCATTCAATCGTTCTTGGTGGACTTATTTTTTTTGTAAATAGGTATTTTAAGGGCAGAGACAGAGATTTTTCCCAAGAATGCGTTGTGTGAAGCGGATTGACTTTTATATTGATTCAGGATTCCAGGAGAAAAAAAAAAGAAGAAAATTGCTTTATGCTGATATAGCAGTAAGTATTGCGCTGGGAGTAGGAATAGGAATATCAAAAAGAATATCGAATCTATTCAGTTTGGTCGTCTCTATTGTTTTCAATTAAATTTATCCATTTTGTCGGTCGATTTCAATTGATTTCAAGAAGAAGTTGATGAAATTTGTACCTAATGATCGATATAAGGTGGGTATAATATTGATTTTCCAAAAAAAAAAAATCAAAAAGATCGATCAAATATAAGTCTAATGGCTGATTTCATAAGGGACTTCTAAAAACATATCGAAAATACGATTTAATCTAAAAATTTGTTTTTTGGTTTCACCAACTTCTTTCAAATCAGGATGTGAGTGCAAAAGTGGTGTAGCCCATTTTGTTGAAAAATAAATAAATTTATATCCTATTTTCATGCCCTTATAAATTTTAAATCAATGGAGCTCATAAAAATTTAATTTCAAAAATAATTGTCAATCGAAAAAATTTGGGTATCGAATTTTGAAAAACAAAAATGAAACTAATTTTTTTTCTGAAAATTTTTATATGCAATAATATTTAATCGTATTTGAAATTTGTGCATACAAGAATTTATCAAAATCCGTTCAGCTGGTAGTGAGAAAATTAACAATAAGAAACTTCTTATATGAGGTAATATAAAAAATATTAAGTGTACATTTTTAAGATCGTACTAATTTTAGCATATAGAAAAAGTTTTATAAAAAAAATATTTTTAACTGTCTTTTAACATTTGCTTGGTAATTACATACCCAACTAATAATTTAGCTTGTATAAGGTAAAATTTTTCGAATTTGGCAAATAATAGCTTGTATAGAGCTTGTATAAGGCAATCTTGAGCAAGCCACGAGATACACAAGCTCGTTACAAGGCTTGTAAATATAGGTTATAAATGGCTTGTATAAGGCCTTCCAAAGTTGTTTACTGAAAATGTTTAGCATAATGGCTGCTATAAGGCTCTCCACGACAAATCATTGCAAACAACTTGTATAAGGCTTGTTTGTAAAGTCCTTATACAAATTAAAATAGTCAGTGAAGATCAACAAGTGTGTCTTATAAAATCTTGCGCTTATAAAAAATCAGATTAAAATAAATAAGAACGGTAGGTACCCATTGAACATCGTAAAACAGAAAAGAAGGGCTTCCAGTAACATTGTACTTTCTAGCAAAACTTAAAAATGAATAATTCATGGCAAAAATTTTAATGATCTGGAAACTTACAAAGACAAGTGAAAAAAAAACACAGAAGCAGAAAACAGCCAGAGAACATTCAAGAAGTTTGGAAGATCAAGGAGCAGATATTAGATGCGCACAGTTATCGACGTCCCCAATGCGTGAACGTGAAGTATATGGTATCAACTTATTCACTTTTGATTATGTTTTCCTCAACAGCAAATTGGCATAGTGGTAGAGTGCTAGACTGGTTAAAGGAAGGAATCGAGTTCAAATCCCAGGTAAAAAAACTTTTCATTTTTATAATTAATCTAACATTTGACTCATTACCGAATACAGAAAAAAAGGTTTCGAAAGCTGACTGAGGAGAAAAACATACCATAAATAAAATGCAATAAAAAATACAACATCAGAAAAATAAAGCAAGAAACGATCAGCTTTGCTAAAAAAAAAATTTCTCTCGATGGATTGCTTATCCAAATTAATTTTGGGTAAGGCCTTATATAAACATCCAAGGCAAGCTATTGACAATAGCTGTCATTAAATGGCTTTCGTAAGGCCTTATATAAACATTCAAAGCAAGCTATAGCTTGTTCAACGAAGCTAATAGCAGTTTATGAAAAGCTATTTGCTGCTATAAGACCTGTCAACAAAAGTCTTATGGCAGTTAATTAGCTTGGGTAAATGCGCAAAAATGACTTGCATAAGGCCTTTTACTACTTTTATAGCAGTCTGAAAATAGTTAAATTATTAGTTGGGTAGGTACCGTTATTTTTTCTTTAAAGCAAAGTTTTTTCTCAAAATATTCTTAAGAGTATGGAAAAGCTCTTCAATAAAGACTTTCAAAAAATCGACTGCATGAGGAAATTATTGAATTTAAAAATAATGTTTAGAAGAAAATATAAAATAAAGGAAGTAGTTCTTGGGGAGTTACCATTAATAATCACTTTTTTTTAATGGTTTCCTATCAGAAAGTAGATGTATATAAAGTAAACAGGACACTTTTGGAAATCAGGATGATAAAGTATCCTATCATTAGTTGCTACTTTATTGCGAATTAGTTACGCAAAAATTAAATTAATTGCGTTTTTGGTTTGCGAAAAAATTGGTATCCTGCTAAGTTCATATGAAATTAGCAGGACACCAATTTTTTCGAAAACCAAAAAAGTAATAGTTTTTTTTTTTTGGCGTAACTAATTCGCAATTAATTAGTTCTCCACAAACAAGTTTTTTTTTTAATCGTTTATCTTCATTTTTGAGAAAGTCGTCCTGCTAGGTTTATATGAAGTCAGCAGGACACCCTTTTTTTCGAAAACCAATTAAAATCCTTTTTTTGCGTAACAAATTCGCAATTAAGTAGCAACTAATGATAGCATACCTTATCATCCTAATTTCCAAAAGTTTCCTGCTAATTTCTTATACATAAAAAGTATAGGCTTTACTTAGCTAAAAGAAATCTATTGATTTTTTAAAAGAAAATTTGAGGTGTTGTTGTTGAGAAAAATAGGATTTTGAAAAATTACTAAAAAACTGTACCTTTTTAATCCACATACAAATTAAAAACAAACATGTGGGGAAAATCACCAAAACTCACTATGTACCAAGTTTTAAGAAAATCGATCCAGCCATTCAGAATGCAGCCAAACAGATAGACAGACAGAATTGTGAGACCCATTTTTTTTTTGGTTCCTTATCATCATTATGACAACTGTGATCAAAGTCTCGAGTTTAATTTAATTTTTTTGTGTGAATGGATGACTTGCTATATAGTACCTATATTTATACCACAAGTGAATGTCTTACAACTGACAGTTTAGGTTTGATAAAAATCGGGAATCTTACAACTTACAAGAGAGAAACTTTGAACAATATTTTAAAAATAATGGAAAAAATGGGCATGGAAAATTTTGAAAAAAGAGTGCGTAGGTACCTGCATAATACATGTACTTATGTACCAGAAAGCTGTTGACGCCATTTTTCCGATGTTCTTTTTCATATTTAGCCCTAATCCTAATTTTTTTTTTAAGATTTCAGAAAAGAAATAATAATCTAAAGAAAAAACTGTGTTTCTTAAATCTTGCTTTAATTTGGGATACCCTTTGAATCTGTGGCTATCAAAATTTAATTATTTTTGAAATACTGTGCAACTGTGAAAACACGTTGTTCTCTCGATTAATGCTCAATTTTTACCTGCCCTAAGCTGTCAGCTGTCAAATTATATTTTTTGAAGGGTTGCCAACTCATTACAACACAAATGGCGGTAAATTCAAATCTTTTGTTAATTTTCAGATAATCTTTATAATAAAAAAATAGAATTTTAGTCGTACTATACATAGATTTTTGTGATAAATAATAATTTTTCTTCCAATAAGAGTAATCTAGTGCTTTTTGCTTTCCGGATAAGGTTATTTCGCAGGTTTCGCCAAGGTCGTCTCGAAGAAAATACAAAACTTTGAAGTAAAAGCAGGAACCACTACATACTTGCTGACACTATTCAGCAAGCACAATGCCCTTGGTGGCACTAATCGGCGAATACAACGCCTTCGTGGCCATATTTAGCAAGTACACCGCCTTTAGTGGCACTGTTCAGAAAGTACAACATCCTAGGGGGTGTCACTATTCAGCCAGCACAATACCTTTCGTGTCACTATTCAGCAGGTACAATTCCTTTGACGGTACTATTCCCTCAATTAAATAGCCTTTGGTGGTACTCTACCGAAGTAGCTTCGCCATTGGTGGCACTTACTAGGGGGAATTAAAGCCCCGGTAACAATTTTTAGCCTTGGGTTAGAAACTGGGAAATTCAATAACCATGGTGGCTCTTTTCAGAAGGAACTTACCCTTGGTGGAATTATTCAGCAAGTACAACTCCCTTGGTGCCACTATATAGCAAGTAGAACACCTTAGGTGATACCAAACGAGAACAGAGAGAACAACCCTTTGGTAGCAAGAACAACGCCTTTGGTGAAACTCAATCAGCAGGCTTTAGGCCCCTGATGTCACTCGGCACGGGAGGATTTCGCCTTAATGAGATCAGCTGGTACCGAAGCCTTTGGTGAAAAAAATCAGCAGATACTACACTTCTAGTGCCACTCGACACGGTAGGCTTCCGCTTTGTAAAATTAGTAGCTTTCAAAAGGGTGATGCCAGGTCATGGGATTTACCCTATTTTGTGACATCACTAAAAAATAAGCTAAAGGGGATTTTTTTAAACCTCATAGTACTAAAAAAGGGATTTTAGTAATTTTTTGTTCCTAATTTGATATATTGATTACAGAAATTTACAGAAATTATCAAATAAAATATTTTCAAGTTTAGAAAAAAGTCATTCTTTATATCCGAAGGTAGTACTTCGTGGCATGATGGTTAGTGCGTAGGACTGTCATGCCAAAGGTCTGGGTTCGATTCCCAGCCGCTGCCATCTAAAAACAGAAATGTTTTTTTTTCGCGAGGTACTGCCTCTTGCGAGGAACTGACAAATCCTCCAAGAGTATACTTGGCATGAATAAGTGCTTCTCATCTAGCCGTTCGGACTCGGCAAAAAATTGTAGGTCCCCTCCATTCCTGCCAACAACACGCACACAGGAATGGTTGAGAGTTGTAAGTCACTGGGCCTTGGTTCTTCACGAGCTGTTGTGCCACCAAATTTTTCATATTTTTTATATCCGAAGACGTTCATTTTCTAATTTTTTTATTTCACTAAACTGCTTCATAAACTGACATTAATTTCATGGAATAAATGTAGGATTTTTGAAATTTTAGAGTGGGATTAAAGGGATTTTTCGGGTATTATTGTGGGATAACCTTCCTTCAAAGTCTGGCATCATTATGTTTGAACCCCCTTACCACTGGGGCCGGTTGTTCCGGGAAAGCCAAATGCTAAGTCAGCGTAATGAATTGACTCGTTTGATTTTAAACTGATCAGGTTGGCCATTATTGCCGTATGACGTTGAGTGTGGTCAACAGGGTGGTTTTTGTTCATCCGAGCAAGCCCTCTTGAAATATTTCCGGTAAAAATTGACTGGAAACTGCCTTGATAATGTGTTGCTTTACATGTGACGCCACATTGCTGTGGTAAATGTGAATTGTATTTCGATGAAATACAATTAATGTTGAATAAAAAGTGACGATGAAGGATTTGTAAATTTGCCTTTTTAAAAAATGTAGTTGATAGCTGCAACGGTACTAGTTTCCAAATAGTGTACGTAACGTGAAACACTTCGTTACAACATACATTAGTTGTACAAAAAAAATAACAACTCACCTTTTTTGGTATAACCTTCAACTTGATTCATTAACAAGTCATACAATAATTGTTTTCCCCATTTACATATTTGAACAAAAATATCACTTCTAAGAACATTTCAATTTTCTGCTGATCTATTCAATATTATTGAAAAGCCATCACCCTCCAGGCTATTTCTGATGCCCCAATTTTGACGCCTGCACTTAAAATCAATTTAAAAATCACCCAAGGGTATATCGCACCCCATGTTATAAAATTTTAAACAATTGTTGCCATAAGCGTTACAGACTTTTTTAACGTACTATTGTCGTGCCTGCTATAAGATTTAGCTTGGAAAGATAAAACCTTACTGAAACCCCAAAATGACGGATGATATGGTCCAAAGCTTTAAGTAAAGTTATACGATACAAAAAAAAAAAGAACAGAAACATGCACACCTCCTTAAAAAAAAAAAAAAAAAACAAATAACAACATCAATTTTAAGAGAAGTCTTCTTCCACTCAAGAGAGACCCATGACATTGATGGATGAGTCTATATTTATACTAAAATACTTAGATATAATAACGCGTTAGGCGTTGGCGTTACAAAAATAAACGCGCGTAAGGGAACACTACATACAGGACTAAAATCAACATCCTGCTATTTTCAGTTCCTAGCTTGTAGCCTGGCAGCCAGTTCAAGTTTACAAAAAAAAAAAATAAAGTTGTGTAATCTAAACGAAAACCGCCCTCGAGTATTTTTTTTTTCATATCCTTTCATGAGATATAAAATAATAAAAGTAATAAGGCTGTAAAAAAAAAGGAAGCAGCTTTTATTTTTTGTGTTGGTGTGTGTGTGTGTGGTGTTTAATAATAATAAACGCATATAAATTGTTTGCTTGTTGTAAATATAATAACGCATCGCAAGCAAGCAAGCGAGTGAACGCTTACTCTACACACCCAACACGCCCAGGATGATATCAAGATTTTTTTTTTTATTCTTCTTCAAAATACACCCAAGAGCGAAAAACAATATAAACTTATAGAACCGGGATAAGAGGGTCCCGTAAAAATGCTATAAAGTTTCTAAAGGATAAGAGGTCGCAAGCTCGTAAGTCAATGGAACGGAAGTAAGAGTTTTTCCGTTTTATTTTTGTTTTTTTTTTTTTTTATTTCAAAGTAAAAAGAACAACCATTTACTGTTCCCATACACAAGGCAAGGATATCAAGCTGTGGTGTCTACCAAACAAGTAACATCAACGAAGTCCAGCTGAATATGGTAGAATTGTTCTTGATGAAAATCACTTTCAGAACAAAGCTTAGCGAAATAAAATCTGCGGACCGAGGATTTGGTGTGTGCGTGTATATTGCAAGGACATTCCTTATATCCGTCTTCTCACACAACAACAAAAAAAAAAACTCTCACACATACACATTGTTCGAACACGGTGTCTGTTATTTGGTCAATGTGGGTGGAAGTAAAGGACTTCTCGCTATAGGCTTTTAATCTCCAGATAGAATGGTGGGATTTTATTGCTGCTGCGAGGCTTTTCTTATAAATTTATTAATAAAAACGTGTATATTTTCGTTTGTGGTTAACTTGCTGAATTATATATTTAAGTTTGCATTCTTCAAATTGATTTCCTGGTTTTTATTGTTATAAAGGGCGTGAACACAATTTTTATGATGGTTACAATTGTGATTAGAATAGAAAAAGCTAATATTAGATCCTTATTCTTTAGGTAATATGATTTGCCATGAATAGAAACTGTAGGCAACTTGCGGACAATGATCCTGTTGAGATTGTGACTTTTTGCTAAGCTTGCTGCCCCATGACGATGGTTTTGTTGGTGAAATCTTACCAATTAACTCATTGTCATGAGCTGACACAGTCTAAACAGGTTTTATGGCCTCATTCATTAGGTTTTATTTTCTTCAGTTTTAATACCTCAAGGTCTTGACTCTAGAGCCTTAAACAAGTCACTTTGATTTAAATTAGTTTAAAGTTAAAGAAATCAAACCAAACAATAAGCAAAGTCCCAAACGGACAAATAAATTATTATCAACTATAAGAGCTGGTCAAAATTCTATTTTCAAAGTTCTGCCTTCACTTGAAAGAATTCTATTTTTTTAAAATTCAGACAGTTGATATTAAGAAAAAATCAAATTCTGCTTAACAGAATTTTTCAAACGAAAATTTAACAGAATTTTTAAAACCATTTGTGAATTTTAAAAAAAATCATATATCAAATACCAAAAAAGATTTTTTTAAAAGTAATATATTGCTTCCCTTAAAAGAACAGAGGCACGCCATTGAAGATTTAATTTTAAGGGAGCAAATTTCAACTTTGAGTTCATCTCAACACACAACACAAATGTGACTATAAAAATTGTTGTCCAAAAATTTTCAACAATTTTTTAATATCATATTATGAAAGCATGTAAAATGGAAAGACAAAGATCAAATTTTTAAAATGCCATATTGTCATTAAGGTTTGACTTGGATAAAACTAAACATTTCGTCCAAAAATTTCCAAAATTTGTTATTCGGAACTTTCTACTTTTTATCATAACTTTTTTTAACGGTTAAAAAAACAAAAAAATAAAAATATTTTATTTATCGTGATAAATTGACTGCAATTTTAATTTTCAAAATCGGTGCGTTTTTACGGTGCTGCTGGTGACAGTCCGAAATTGTTTAAGTTTTTTTCTCGGCCCTGTTTTACTTATTTTATGATACTTTTACTTACAGCGGTAAGTAAATAAAATAAAACTTATAATGGTGTATCGATAATATGTCGTGATAAATCGATTGCCATTTCATCTTTAAAAGTCGATCCATTTTTACCGTGCTGGTAACTGTCCACAAATTTTCAAAGTTTTTTTTTTCTTGGCATCTTTTTTTCACAATAACTTTTTCCTTACAATAAATAAAACAAATAAACAATGACGTATCGAAATTTTGTTGTGACCAAATCGATTGACATTTCAACTTTCAAAATCGATGTATTTTTACGGCACTGGTGACAGTTCAAAAATGTTCAAGGTTTTTGTTTCTCGACAATTCCAAATTTTTTCATCCAAACTTTTTTACTAAGGTAACTAAACAAAAACTAAAATATGACGTATCCAGATTTTGTCGTGACATATCGATTGCCATTTCATTTTTTTAAAATCGAATCATTTTTACACAACTGGTGACAATCCCAAATATGATATTCCAATCGTCTGTGAAGCTCAGCGTAAAATATAGAGTTTTCGAAAAACAAATTGGTATTTTTTTTAGTTCAAACATTATTTTTTGAAATGTTTGGTACACAACACTATTTTAATGTTTTATAAGCTTCGAAACACAAAAAATATTAAGAAAATCAAAAATTAAAGTAAATAGTTTTTTTTTTTCCTATTAATAAAGAATTAATAAAGAAAATGTTTTCCACTAACATGTTATACCTTTACTAAAAGTAAAATTTCAAAAAAAAATTGTTTTGTTTTTGCTTGTTTTAAGTTTGTAGAAAATCGATTCATGTGCTAAGGCTGTAACTCAATGGATTTGAAGACAAAATTGTGAGACCAACTTTTTTGTTTTTTTTCATTTTAATAACAAGTTTGATAAAAATCTCAAATTTGTTTTGTTTTACAAATGTAATATCTACCCATAATGTAGTACCCATATTGTTAGAAATAATAATCTTGAGGAAAATTTTATTATTCTCGAAAACGCCTTCAACGATTTTTGGGCAAAACTTTTACAATCCACCATTAAACAATTTTACAAAAAATTAATACCTTATACCAGTACTTCCAGCTCGAATAACAACCATTTTCAATGAAAATTTGTAAGAAAAAGGAATATTTTTAAACTAAAAAAAATTGAAAATTAAAATTTTTTATTTATCCAAAAAATATTTTCTTGAAAATTTGGGTAAGAAAAACTTTTTAAATTGCGTAGAAGCTTTTGTATAAAAAATTATTAAAATCAGAAATATACATAGTTTCGATTTAAAAAAAAATCTAAAAAAAGAAACGGTTCTTTCGGAAGTATATCATTTGATCAGGTAACATTACAGAAAAAATAAAATAACTATTTACAGTTATTTGAAATTTATAAATTAAGTTATTTGAAAGATTCAAAAAGAATGTTTTAGGAAAATATTTAAACCTGAGAATGACTACCACTAAAAATAATATAACCCACTATTTGCAGTAAACAGGCGTTTTCAAAATTTTAGATACGAATATCTTAAAAACGTGATGTGCTATCAGCAGGTTTAATTTCAGAGATTCAAAAACCATCAGAAAAGCATATTTTGATTCACTCTAGAGTCTAGAGACAAAAATTCAAATGTTGTCTACTAAGTAATTAATTATAATTTTCGAGTATATTTTATAAAACAGTAAAATACATCCAAATGGGTAGTCGCAGAAATAAACCATAAACAGATATTTTTTGGAAATTATCTATACATACAAATTTATGGTGACGAAATTTAAGTATAATTGATAATTTTAGAGCCTAAGTGTAAAAATTTAAAAGAAAGTTGATTTTTGATTTTTTTTACATTTAGTGTCACGAAATTTTTGTGGTAAAGCTTCAGATTCAGATTGTGCTCTACCAAAAACATTAGAGTAGGGGAAAAAATCACAACTACCTCTCAATTTTCTTGCTAAGGCCCTTTTGAGCACAAATTGACTGGACTTCTTAACGTACATGTATCTGCGTCTTAAATTGGGTATTGTGGCAACTAACTGATGAGCCCACCCGGACCTGGGCGAAATGGATTCACTGGATTAAAGGCCACAATTACCTTTATTATTGAATTATATATTATTTCTCCTTCTTAAAATATATATATCATTATAAAACTTCTTTCCAAAATTATGTTGTACCGCTTGGTCATATGCTAGTCAGAAAGCTTATAATTTAAAAATTTTAGCTCATTTTAAACTGTTTTTTTATATTAATTTATGATTGAAACTTAATTGTGTTTTTTTTTTTCCTAAATAACATACAAATATTTGGGAAACGATAAATTAACATGTTTTATCCTCATTCAACTTTTACAACTACTTACATTTTTATTTTTCACATTCAATATGCTTTTGGTTATTCTAGTTCCTTTATTTTTAATTTAACTTTCTATTAGAAAAGTTAAAAAACATATTAAAATCATAGAAAGAAAGAAGTTTTCCATTTTCATTCTGCCTTTTGCAATGATATTCCCCGTCCCAACTCCCAAAAAAAGTCAGTTTTATTTTCACAAGGAGAGCGATACGGTTGAGTTGAACCATTTATATGACTATGAGTATCTATGTATAGCTTGTCCAGCACAAATACGAGTGTAAAAAATACAAAATTAACGAAGATTACGATTATAGGGAGTGTTAAAACCACAGATTATGGTTGGGCTCATGGATATGAGTTGAGTTGTGTATACAAGTAGGTTGAACAAATATGTACATGTAGATTAGGGTGGTTCAAAAAAACGTTTTTTTTTTTTTATTTTATGACCCGCCCACAGAATCATGGTGCCCATATCAATTGTGTTATCGTCACAAAATTTCAACCTTCTAGGTATACTAATAAAGGGTCTCAAGTGACTTAGAAATAAAATATCCTGTGACTTAGAAATAAAATATCCTGTCGAAATAAAGGAGCTGATCTTGGAGAAAAGAAGAGCTCGAAGAAGATGGCAAGCTACGAGATTTCCAGGTGATAAGGCAGTTTTTAACCGTCTTAACAATGAACTAAAGAAAAGAATCTGTGAATTTAAAAGTAATTCACTTAGTAGATTCCTGAATAGTCTGACGGCGGATGCTTCTACGGAATACTCCTTATGGAAAGCAGCTAAGCGCCAAAAAAGACCACAGGCACAAAACCCGCCAGTAAAATCTCAAGATGGTAAATGGATCGGAAACCCAAAACAAAAGGCTGATCTCTTCGCTGAACATCTCGCGAATGTTTTTAAGCCATTTCCAGCAAGCACAGCTACAGATCCATTACAGTTTGTTGATAGAAACGACGAATGTGAAATTCCTTTTGTCACGCTCAAAGAAGTAAGAAGTATGTGTCAACATAAGTTGTCTAACAAAAAATCACCAGGGTACGATCTAATAACTGCTCAGATTTTGAAAGAAATGCCTTCTATAGCCTTCAAAAAAACTCCAATTTATAATAAATGCATGCCTTAAACTAAGATATGTGCCACATCATTGGAAAATTGCAGAAGTCATTGTTATACCTAAACAAGGTAAGCCACCAACAGAAGTATCATCTTACAGACCTATATTGCTTATACCAATCATGGCAAAAGTTTTCGAAAAACTGCTTCTGAAAAGACTAAGCAGAATAATAGAAGAAAGAAGACTTATTCCGAGCCATCAGTTTGGATTTAGAAATAAACATTCCACGATTGACCAAGTGCATCGGATTACGGATGTTGTGAAAAAGGCACTTGAAGAAAAACAAGTATGCTCGGCTATATTCTTAGATGTTGCTCAAGCCTTTGACAAGGTTTGGCACTTGGCACTTGAGTACAAACTGCAAAGGGATCTTCCCAGGCAGTACTACGAAATACTGAAATCCTACGTTACGAACCGACTCTTTAGAGTACGGTACGACCAAAATTACTCGGAACTAAAGAAAATTGAAGCCGGTGTACCACAAGGAAGTGTCCTAGGACCAACCCTGTATCTGTTATATACAAGGGATATTCCAGTGGACATCAACGCTATCATGGCCACCTTTGCTGATGATACTGCAATATTGGTGCCAGATAAATCCGTTACGAAAGCTACACAAAAACTGCAAAATGCAGTCGATATAGTTAGTGATTGGACGCAAAAATGGCGAATCAAACTAAATGAAACAAAATCGACGCATATAAACTTTACAAACAAAAAAATAAACAATGTTCCAATTCTTATAAACAGTACAACAGTACCTTACTCCAATACTGCCAAATACCTTGTAATGACTTTGGATGCAAAGCTTAAATGGAAAGAGCACATCAAAAAGAAAAAAAGACGAGCTAAACTTGAAGTACAGAAAAATGTACTGGTTACTAGGAAAGAACTCTGACCTATCTATCCAGAACAAAATAATGTTATATAAGCAAGTACTGAAACCCGTTTGGACATATGGCATCCAACTATGGGGCTGTACAAAGAAAACAAATGCTGAACCCATCCAAAAATTCCAAAGCAAGGTCCTTCGCGGAATAATAAATGCCCCTTGGTATATAAGAAATAGCGATCTTCATCGTGAGCTTCAAATTGAAATGGTTACAGACAGAAGTGGTTAAAAAACACGCTGTATCACACAATAAGCGACTGCAAAGTCATACCAACTCCGAAATGGAGACCGTCTTAAAAGTACGAGACAATGTTCGGAGATTAAGAAGAACCAAGCCTCATGAGCTGATGGTCTAAAAGCTATGGGAAATTGTTATAACTTTAGAAAGAAATTAAGAAAGAAAAATCATTTGTCGATCTTTCATGGATTGGTCCTGATTCACCGGTGGTTTTAGTGCGGTAAGAGTCCCACACTACTTGGTACCGATTCTTACCGAGTGTCTTTTGAAGATTTCCATCGGAAAAAAAAGTGACTTACTTTTCTTAACTTTTGCTAGAAAATCCCCTGTAGGTACTAATGTTCGTGTAAACTGTGTCCATATTTCCATATTCGTGCTAGATGTTCTGTAAAAATTGTATGGGGAAAAATTCTATTGAAATAATAATAATGTGTTATAATTTCTTTTAAAGTCGATATTTCATTCTTTTATTTGTTTTTTTAAATCAAGTTGTTAAAAGAATAGTTTTTGAGAAATTTAATATTAAAGTGAATATTTTTGAATAAAAATGTGACATTTTTTTATTAAAGTTGATTTTTTTTCTTACAAAATTTTGCGTAATTAAGTACCACTGTTTTTTTTTTTATTTTCAATGCTCTTATTTATTTTTAGTCCACAAGATTCTGTGGCGGGTAGGTTAACAAAAAACTGTTTATTTTGTACATTAGGGTGGTCGTAAGAAAATGTCATCTTGGATGGGCTCAAATGGACTCTGAATGGAGAAAAAACCAAAACTCTTCTTCAAAAAACTTAATTTGAAAATAAACCATAAGAATAAACTTCTGACCGCCTGACAACCATCTTGAATTGTAATAAATAAAGGCAACAACAATTAAGTTTAAAAGTTTCTAATTTAACCCAATGTGAACAAACTGACTCTTAACAACGGAAATTCTTCTAAATTCACACGAAATTGTCTTTCTGAGAGAAAGGTCATACCGGCTACTTTTCAATATACGCTTGATATTAGGTATGATATTTAAATTAGCTAAAACAACTTCTATGAGAGTTTGATATAAAAAAAAGAATGCCATCTTGATTAAAATGTGTGAACAAAAAAAAAAATTAAATCGTTGTAGTGGTTTTCTTTAAAAATAGTTTCTTAATCAAATCTTAAGTATTATTTATTTATGTGAACATGAAAATAGATTTTGAAACAAACAAAATTTGCCAACCCGTTTTTGAAATATCGAATTTTCAAAAAAAAAAGAGAAACTCTCAGGTACTATTATGCTAGTTGTTTAGTGCAAAATTATATAATTTCTTGCAGTAGATCTTATTAATTTTAGAAAATGTAAAAAGAAATCACAGGAGTCATTTTTGAGAGAAAAAGTAATTTTCCGTTCTGGTTTTTAAACTTTAGTATGAAAATAGCCTTAATTTTTTCATATATGTAATTTTTTTTCTTAAAATATTTGAGTGAGTACTAAAAAACTCTTAAGTAATGAGTTTCAAAAAAATCGATCATTTTGTTTTTGAAATATTTGATTTTCAAACAAATTTTGAAATATTTTCTTAAAATCTAAAGAATATTTTTTTTAAATTCAAGTACACAAAAATACTAACAGTTTTTGGAACCCTTTGTGTAAAATCGAAAATTAAAAAAAAAAAATGGTTCTTTAGGAGGTACCATTAACAACCATTTTTTGAGAAATGCTTTTCCACCCAAAAAAAGCTTTTACTTAGTAATTTATTGAATTTTGTTTAAAAAAAATTGTCGAGTCGTTTTAAGAAAAATGCGATTACAAACATATGTAAAATTGCTTAAAAAAAATATAAAAAGTTATTTTCGTTTAAAAATTGACATTACCACTTTTTCAAAAAATTTTTCGCAGTTTTTTCCAATAAGCCTCTATTTCGTTCGGTACTACATGGGAGATTTTACATTTGTAAAAATACAAGACTTGGTACTAGATGCAAGGAATGTTAAGTTTGTCACAATTTAATAAAAAAAATGAAAATTTTGAATAAAAAGTTTAAAGGGTAAAATTGTTAAATTTACTTTAGCTACCTAGTTATGTAGGTAAACGAAACGGGTATGGTATGTTTCGCCAGAATTGTTTGGCAAATTAACTTTTCACGGGGGTTAATTTTGACATTTTTTGTTTCGAATTGTTTTTATTTAGAATTTTGTTGTTCCGCATTTTTCGTTTGGCAAACAACGTTTTATTTTCTAAATGATTTTACAAATCGTCACTTCCCTTTTTGCTTTTTTATTTCTCAAAATATGTTGTTTGATTGGCGTTATGAGGACTGGCAAATTTTTTCCTTGGCATTTTGTTGTTTTGACTTTTTTTATTAACATTTTGCTGTTTCGCTTTTTCTTATTTTGCAATTTGTTGCTTAGCTTTTTTTATTTGGAGTTCAATTGTTTTTGGAATGTTCGACTTCCATTAAATTACATGCCCTATATGCCTTACTACAAGTCAAAAACTCGTAAAACATTGAATGTCAAATAAAAACAGCTAAAAAAATGCTGAATTCCACATAATTATCTTCATTTCGTGTATTAACTTCGGCAGAATATCCAACGATGCTCAGTATATCTTTGCAAATATTCGACTTAAAAGTCTCATGCCGCAGGAATAGTCATCTATAGTTAAAATAATATTAAAAACACAATTTATTGAGCAACGCTTGAGAGTAAAAAGTAAGGAAAATTAAACAACCTAATCATAAATAAGGGTCAACCAATCAAACGGTGAAACGATAATTATCTAAATAATAAAAGGGCTTGGTGATATTTTGCGAAATAATAAAACGGCAAAACGTTATTTTGCGAGAAAAACTCTTGGCCAAATATAAAATAAATAAACAAAAAAAAAAAAAACTGAACAACAAATTGCCAAATGAATTTTGCGAAATGATTGAAAATAATTTAAAACCAAAGCGAAAGAAAAAAAATGAATAAAAAAGATAACGTAAATTGCCAATCAAAGATTGCGAATTAAAAGAAATATTTAACGACTAAGGCCAAGCAAGAAAATGCCATATGAATTTTGCGAAATAATGGTGATCATGGTATACCAAACATATTCAAAAGTAGCCAGTATGATCATGGCCAATCTCTCAGAAACGGAATTGAGAATTTAGTAGAATTTTCAAATAAATGGAAAAGTTCCTTTATACCCTTCATTTTCTGATACATATTTCCAATAGCCAATAGAAGTGAAAGTATTGGGTCCATGTAGAAAACAAAATTTCAAGATTTAAATCAAACCATAACGATATGATAGAGAACATGAAAAAAGTGGATCTTGAAATTCCGTTTGTCTCTCTAAGCCTCAACCTCGACCTCGACCCACAGCATTAAGTGATTTTCTTCAAATTTTGAACTAATCGTTTTTTGATAATTCCATAGAGAGGAAATTGAAATTTTGTTCTTGCTCCAAAAACTAAGAAAGGAAACATAAAACTTAAATCAAGAAAATATTTGTTCATGTTGAACTGAAAAACTCAAATTTTCTTCAGTGTTCACATCTCACTCCCACCCCTTCATTGAAGTAGGATGCAGTCAATACTGAAATGTCGAAAAAATACAGTTTTTTTCAGCCCAATGTAAACACCGTGCCAGTTGTTAAGGTGCGGATATTAAACTCCATAAAACTCTAATACCACCTGACGGCCAAAGTTCCGACTTCCTCTATAGGTACTTATATCTACACATATATTGCGCTCCCTCATTTCAATTGTTTATTTAACTGATGCTGATCAATCAACATACTATGACAACACATTTGACAGTCACTATGCCACTTAAGGTTTTCTGCATTACACGTGTTTACATTTCGAACAAAAAGCTTATACACAACTTGATGTGGTATGATGATGACGATGGTGAATTCAGCAGAGAGACAAAGTGCATTCAAAGTTTAAATTACAAATTAAATTCCATTTATAGCTGCTATACTGATGTCAGCACTGAAGCACAATGCCCTTAAAACCTTTAGCTTTTCCCTCTATCTATCCATACATTCATTTATAACTTTGGAATATAGACTCATTGAATCTGCAAGTGTATCCTATACTACCTACATAGCTTTGTCTATACAGATTGCAGGCAGACATTAATGTAGGTAAGGTAGGTGCAGAGTTTTGAAGTGCTATCGCAATATTTATCCATTAACCGACCTTTTGTTACCCCCAACATGGGTTATATAGCCCATTCAAAACTCCAAGAGACAGGTGCTCTAATCTAATAAAAGCAACAATAATACCAACACACATCAATAATAAAACGTCAGCATCTGGCAGGCAGTAGAAGAAAAAGTTCAGGGATGGAGTTTTTTTTTCGAAGAGGTTTAATAACAAGGCGCAGTGCAAATACTTTAAGGGCGCTGATTAAAAAAATAGTTTGTTAATTATTATTTCTTTTCAATCGACAAATAAGGGAACAAAATTTTCAAGGACATAAACATATATTTTAATTAATGCCTGTTTTCTTCATTTTAAAGTAAGTATACCTAGTGTAATTATATCTTATTCAATTAAGCCATTCATTCTCAAATGCAGCCCTGTTTCCAGTGATCACAAAGTCATACCAAAAATGCCATCTCCCGTGGTAAAAAATTCAGCGCATTCTCTCAATCGATGCCAACTCGAACCCTGGACAAGTGTAATATGTAGGTATCTGCATATATGAAATATATCTACCATACACGATGAATCCTTGGAGTATACTCTCAGCAGAAAAGACCAGCTCTGGCTTACATATAAACAAAACTACAGACTATGATGGTGTTGGCAAGGATGTAGTATAATAAAACTCGATCTGCATTTAAATAATTGGAATTGAATTCGATTTGAAAGTCATTTAACTTCGCACCATTGCCGTTGGTGAATAGAATTGACATTCACACGAGTAAAGAAGGCGCACCCTGAAGGGCTCTATGCGGCGAAGTTGATATATTATCTCTGTGTGTGTGAGTTTGTGTATATTTTTGTATTGAATATCCCCATCAGAATTATCGATTTCATTTACAATTAACGGTGATGATTGTTAAGCGACCGACCGGGCAGGATAATGCTCCTTACCGGGATGTTGTTGACTTCGATGAGGCAAGCAATACTCAGCAATATATAGGACTCATTCATTTGACTTGGATGTCCGTCCAGAGAGATCGATTATTGTAATGACGATGATGATGGTGGGTGAATTGAGTGGGTATTTCAAATCCTTTGTGTCAGAGGAGCTTTGCAGTTGCAGTAAAGTAGATACAACAACGAGGATACGACAATATGGATATGGAGGTGCCTTAATCAAATTGCTGAAACGAAGAATCCGCTCGTCTGTCGTCGTTTGTTGTTGTAAAGTTTTGCCTTTCCATCAGACTAACTGACAGACTGGTGTTTCATTTGAATCAATCAATGATTGCTGCGGGATGTGTACTTTTTTTCAATTTTTTTTTTTAAGGACAGAAAACTCCTGGTAGCAAAGACGGGACAAGCAATTAAGGACTTTTGTTTGATTTACCTCATTTTTTTTAGCTGTTTTTGTATATCTATATCCGCTCTCTTTGTCTATTTGCACGATGGAATGTCTGGGTTTAATCGAGTACATATCACGTTACGTTTTCAAAAAAAAGGAGCCTTTTAAACAACAGGTGGATATGCATATTAGAGAGATATGTGTGAGTCTTTATAAATTCAATTAAAAAAGGGTGCCAGTTAAAAATGTTGATACCTGCACTTAATTGATTTTGAATTAGAACTAAGCATTGCAAAAGTATAATAGACTGAAAAACAAAAGAAAAGTTTTGAAAAAATATTAGTCAATGAAATGATAACAAATTAAAAAAAAGTGAAAACAGGCAACAGCTTAATTGATAGTAATTTAATGTTGTTTACGATTGGATGTTTGGAGTCCTCCTTTTCAACTCCATTTTTTCTCCAACTACTCCAAAACCCTTCGATTGGCTGCTTGGAGTAATGTGTTCGAATTCTTTTTCTGGTAACCGATTTCAAACATCAGGTGTAGAATTGGAACAAACGCATACTTATACAACTTAACGTCGATTACTTGTCAAAATTGATAGTTGCTTTTGTAAAATGGCGTCATTTGGCAGTGTGTGCTGAAATTTGACAATGTTTTCATATTTGATTTAAAAAAAAATAAATTGTCGGAAAATCCAATAGAAAACGACAAGAGATACACAAGACTTGCTCTTTTATCAAAAAATAAATGAAAATAGATCTGCAAAAAACTTGAATTAATCAGGTAACCATTCTCGCAATGTTGATAACTTTATACTTTCTGAAGTTATTTTGCTCTGATTTGTTTCCGTGGTTTGTTGATGTGATAAAATAAAAAAAAAATTAAACCAGTTTTTGAGTTATGAAATTTGAACAAAAATTAACTTTTTTTTAAACAATCAAGCATTTAATTTGAAATTTTGTAAACAAATAATTGAATTCGTTCAGCCGATAATGAGAAAATTTTAAAAGAAAAAGCCCTCGGAAAAGTACCATTAATGGTTTCGAAGTGTAAATTTGTATTATTTTTGATAGAAGTTCGCATTAATTTTAGAATACAGAAAAAGTTTTATAAAAATCGTAGGAGCAAATTACTGTAATCAGAAATACCGTTTTGAAAGAAATCAAAAATAAAAATTGATTCTGTGGAAGGTAGCAATAAATACCATATTTTAAAAAATGGGTTTTCTATCCAAAGGCAGCCTTTACTATTGATTATTTTTTCAAGAAAGTTGGTTGAGCCGTTTTTGAGATAAATACAATTTTGTAAAATTGAATAGAAAAATTGTATTGCAGGTACAAAAAAAAATAATAAAATCGTGGAGGGTAGCTTTTTTTCACGAATTTTGGTAAGCTGCTATTGTTTTGAGAGTAACAACCTCCTTATCGATCTCAAAATATACCTTAGGTTAGGCTATTAATTATGTCATTTAAAAAGGAACCAAAACGTTCATGGGGTTCTACTGCCTGAACAGAATGGAGACGGAGCCACGGAGCTGCAACTGGAATAGCTGTCAAAATGTTGAATACACACAAATCCAATGATACGAAAACAACACGAGACAGTAGCAGACGAAGCTTCAGACGCAGCTAGACAAGTTGGCCAACTTTTAAATTTTGCATGCAGTTTTTTTGACGTTTCAAAATTGTAAAGGGGGTTAAAGAGAGTTTCAAACTCTCTTGAATTCTAACAGCTGACTTCAAATAGCAAAAATGTCACACAGATGTACAGCACATTGTGGGCGAGTAAAAAATCACGTATAACATTTTTTGACAGCTATTCTAATTGCAGCTGCTGCTCCAGTTGCAGCACTCTATTCTGGTCAGGCAGTTTGTGTAAAAATCAGTAAATTGGTCATTGAAGATGGGAAAACCGCCTAGTGTTATTAAATTAGAAGCTGTATTTTGCTTTTTTGTAATTCGGAAACGAAGTAATGTTGAAAAACTTTTTTGTATAAAATTAAATTTACCATCCAAATATTAATATCTTAACATTTTTTTAAATTTAAGTGACCTAAATTTAAAAAAAAGTCATTGGAAACAAATGTGAAAATAATATTTTTTGTTTTTTTTTTTAACTTATTTGCCTATAACCTTCTTACCTGCAAGATAAGACTAGACCTTGTTCTACATTAAAGAAAAATTTGGTGGCACAACAGTTCGTGGAGAACCAAGGCCTAGTGACTTACAACTCTCAACCATTCCTGTGTGCGTGTTATAGGCACGAATGGAGGGGACCTACAATTTTTTGCCGAGTCCGAACGGCTAGTTGAGAAGCACTTATTCATGCCAAGTATACTCTTGGAGGATTTGTCAGTTCCTCGCAAGAGGCAGTACCTCGGAAAAAAACATTTTTGTTTTTAGGTGGCAGTGGCTGGGAATCGAACCCAGACCTTTGGCATGACAGTCCTACGCACTAACCATCATGCCACGAGGTACTACATTAAAAAAAGATGATTTAATTTTCCTTAGAAATGGTCCTGAAACTAAGGTGATTTTAAAATTTCTAAGTAAATACGTTTATGGCATTTATGGTTATTATAAGAGAAATTTGTTAAATGATAAGCTCAACCTGAGTGTTTGATTCACTCTTGAACATTGAAGTCAAAAATAATAGAAAAATTTCAATTTTTTCACAGTTTAAGGGTTGCCATCTGATTTTTTTTTTTAATTTAAAATAATTTCCAAAAAAAAACAATTATTGATGTGAATTAAAATGTTATGAAAATGACTTGACTTTTAATATCATTGGCTCTTAGACTATAATGAGCTTACAGTTATAATCCAAACAATTTTTTTTAAGAACATAATTTTTGTATGCTTTTATTTATATAAAAAAACCATTTTTTACTGAAAGCATATCAAAGACGTTTACCAAAATTCGTGAAAAATCGCTATTGTTATGGAAAAAAATAAAAAACTTTGTTGGAAAAGTGTTGAAACTCTTCGGATTATGTTGTAATCACATTAGGGCATATTCATTGATGCTTCTTAAGCTATCACTACACAAAACCGGAGTTTACCTGATGAAGTTTACATAATTACGATAAAATTAGCTCAACAACAGCACAATATCTATGAAAATGCCCCATTTACATTTATCTGCTAAGATCGTTGAGAACTCAGAAGTTGACATTCGCTTATCTGAAATTTAGTTTTTTTTCCAGTACATACCTACAAGTTTCAGTTTTACTTTACGCTTTACAGGCTTTTAGACGTGAAGATTCCTGAACTACATATTTTGCTTGGGTATGAGGATATCTTAGGAGTGGTCGTCTACACCAAAAATAAAAATATTTTTTGCTGCTTGAAGATAGCATCCCATGTTTCATAACCAATATTTTTGTTGAAATCCAACAGAACTATTTTGAAAAACTATCAGGAACTATAGAACTCAGGTGCATATGACAAGAACTCCAAGCTCCAAATTGGCTTTAAATGAAGAACAAAAATTCCCCAATTTTTCAGATTTTTATTTTCAACCCCTATAGCCGCTGTAGGCTATAGAATACTAAGACATTCACGTAAATTTGCCAACAAATTCAGAATATGTAGCAAGTAGACAAGAAAAATTCCCCGCTTAGACGCGAGAAAAATTAAAATACAAAAATTGCAATAAGTAGATAAAAAATTAGTTAAAAAACGACGGCAACACTTACAGCATTGTTTTGTAGCATTTGGAAAGCCAAAAGTCCATCCTTTTTCAAATAAAGTTGTTGTAATGAACAGTTTTGGTAAAAATATATTTAATCTAAACATTTTGAAATAATATTTTTTTGTTTTTAATTTGTTAGTTTCAGACTAGCTTGTGCTGAAATTACGTATAAAAAAAAATATAATTTAAATTTTTTCTTAAACCAATTTCTGACTTTTAAAACAGATACAAAACAGTACTGTAAGTGTGTCCGTTGCTTTAAATTATTTTGTTTTTCTATTTTATGGAGTTATTTAATCAATGGCCCCTACCCTCCAAGTGGGTGAAACATTAGCCACCTCCTATAGGATTTTTTCTTGTCTACTTCCAATCTACATGCTCTGAATTTTTCGATAAATTTTACGTGAATATTCTAGCAGGTGTTTCTATGAAAAAAAAAAATGGGAAATTTGATTTACCCCTACAGCAGCTATAGGGAATGAAAATAAAACTCTGAATAAATAAGAGAATTTTGTTTCATCATTTGAAGTTAATTTAGGCCCATTGAAATTTAAAAACTCGAAAAAGTCCATATAACGACCACCCTGCTATTAATAGAACACACTTCAAGCAGTTCAGATTCGGCAAACAATTCGATTTCCTTCATTCCCTCTGACTTCTTTTACGCATACAAGAATAAGTGAGAATGTTAGTCACTAGGCCTGGCCTAGTTATTCTCCACAGCTATTGCTAAGACAAAAAGTCTTAGAGTGTAGAGTTGTACCGAAAAAGATTTTTGATTTATCTTATTCATGAATTGTTTGTAACCGCAAATTATCGAATCAACACCCAAGGATTTAGACAAGGTAATAAGGATCAACACCTACAAAAACCTAACTACATTAGTTTTAATGCTATTAGAATCCGCAGTGGTTCATAAATAGCAACACTTTACCAAACATTTTTAAATAATAAAAATCTATTTTAGTTTAAAATCTTGTTATCAAAAAATGGAGAAAAAGATTCCTAGATCTAAATTTCAATTCTTGGCAAGCCAGTGGCTGAAGATAAAAACGAAGCACCTACAAAACTTAGATTACAAAAGGACATTCACCCAACTGAGTTTTGAACACTATTATATTTATTTTTTAAAAGAAAAGAACTTTTCACTTAAGGTAATTTAAATTATCCCAATCGTTTTAAGTCTTCCGAAAAAATAAAATAACAACACAATTTTATTAGTTCTACCCCAAAAATCTAAACAAGTATTCTACTTAAATATCACGGTTAGCCGAATACACCTAAATAGAATAATTAAAGCTCATAAATTAAATACAAGAAAATCCTTGCTTCCAAGTCAACAAAAACAGAGTAACAATAACAATACGCCGCCGTGCCGACCGGCCGTGTTACAAATGTAAAACATCGTTTCCTCGTTGAACGTGCTTTTTAGGCCAAAATTACAAAAATAAATTTGTCTATAGCAGCACAATGCAGTTACTTACTTACCAGCAAAGCATTTCTTCCTCCATCACCAATATTCCTTGGCAAGGCAAACAAGGACCCTATATAAGGACTTACAATAAGCATCAGCAGCAGGATTTACCTTTGCTTCGGTAGAGGAGTAGTTGTTCTTTGTAAATATATTTATTTTTCATTTAAATTATATCTAAGAGGTGTGGAAGTATAGCGGAGCATTAGAGCAGGAATGTTCATATAAAGGAGGTATAGGACAAAAAACACGTAAAAATAGCTTCAAGTGGGTTCTAGAGCTCTATGCCGATGATATTCTCCTCCTCAAGCAAAAACAACAAATGCAACAATCACGAGAAGCATCACCATTTCACTTCCGCTGGATCTGCCCCTTCTAGCCGTATACCGACAAGGCTTCATGTACCTACATTTAAAGAAGGATATTTTGTGTGTTGAATAAGTTTCTGGTCCTTTTTTGGTCTTGGCAAAAATATTTTTCGTTTTTTTTTTCACTTTGGTCGTGCTTTTGTAAAATTTTTAGCATATTTTGGCAAAGTGCTAAAGTTTTCATTTAATAAATGAACAAATGAAATACATGTTTCTTTTCTATATACATTTACCAACTTATGTATGTAGGGATCAGGACAAACGCTCTGTAGATGAGAAAGAGGTGTAAACAGAACACTTTGCCAAGAAATATAAAGGAAACAAAGAAGCCCATTGTGGAATTGTAATTTTGAAATAAGGAAAAACTTTGTTTCCAGTTGCATCAGCTGGGCTATATAGCTGGGCAACAGCAATAGCAAATAGAATGAGAAAAATAAATAAATTTTGTTGTTGGTTTCTTGATTTTGCTGACAACGACAAGGGCCATGATGACGGTATATAACCTACAATTACAACAACAACAAATTTAGTTAAACACCAAACGGAAACATCACAAACTTAGATATAGTGTCGAATGCAACTAACGTAAGGTTTTCTTCTAGTTTTTTTTTTTGGGAGGGGGAAATTTGGTTTAAGGACGATTCAAAGTTTTAACCCAAAAAGCTATCCCAGAAACTACACCACCAAAAAATGTTCTCAGCAGCAGCACAGCGAAAAGTAATTATTTTACTATGCAGAAAGGTTTTGGTTTGACTTTGTAACGAAGTAGTGTGTAACTATCCTCAGATCTCGGAAACAGTGGTCTTTTCAATCCCCCAAACAGCCTGAGTTCTAGAGTTGTTGTTGTTGTTTAAACTTGTTTGCCTTGTGTCTTGGGTATGTCGTTCGTCAGGAAGGACTTTTCTTTCTTGCAACACAAAATGACGATTTTTGGTAGAATTCTCGATGTTACGTCAGCCATATGGTATTTTATTTTCAAAGAGAACGACTTGAGTCCTTGCTAGTGTCTGATTTTAAAGTTTATTTGGAAAGAGCGAGAGCTGCTGCATTCTCTTCTGTATAGAGGTGCGGGCGAGTTGTCAAGGAGAATTTAATAATACGTTTGTCTAAAAGGACTTCAAAACAAATTGAAATCGTGTGTTTATTTAAGTTTTGGTGTGAGTTGAAGATTTTAATTTTAGATGAGAGGTACTTGTGGTATAAGGGTAGTCCTAAAGGGACTAGGTAGATGTATGTGCTTCTTTTGGCGGTGTCGGCGGTGGTGGGTGGTATGATGTTTGTGGATCAATTATTTTTGTAACGACCATAAAGCTATAGAAGTGCATCGGCGAAGGATATGTCTCAAGTTACCTTTGAGAAATTTTAGCTGTCAAAAGGTTTCGGTTGATATAAGTCAGTCCACTTTGAAAGTTTTTTATTGTTCAAGATGGTGTTTTACTGATGTTCTCTCTTTTGAATAAATCTGCCAAATTGCTTAGAATTTGCATTAACCAACTATAAATTCCATAAATTAACTGGATTTAATGGAAATAAGTAAGAACTAATATTTTGACTTCCTGCTATGAATAGAGAAGTTGTCTGTATATTCAATGCAAGCAAACTGTACATTATCATTTTTTGTTCAGGTTAGGTATGAGAGCTTTTCCAGATATTTTTTCCCAAGGAGTATGTTTTTGAAGACGTCTTTGGTGGCACAATCGGAAGGTATAGCCTGCACGACACCACCTCCCATAACGGACTCAGATTAATCGACTTTGCTGCGGGGCGAAACGTTGTGGTAGCTAGCGCGCAGTTCCAGCATCTCGATATACCTAAGAGGACATGGCAAATTTCTGGACAATCAACCGCCAACCAGATTGACTGCATTCTGATCGATGCAAGACATTCCTCCAGTATCAAGGATGTCCGAACGTTCAGAGGAGCCAACGTTGACTTGGACCACTACCTCGTTATAGCAAAGGTAATTCTAGGGATATCCAGACGAAGGCAGAAACAGGAGAATACTATGAGGAAGTTTGACGTCGGACGGCTACAATCGCAAGAAATCGCCAGTTCCTTTTATGATCATGTCTCTCATGCCCTCTTAAATAGTCCTTTACCGCCTAATTCAAGCATCGGAAACCAGTGGAAGAATTGCCAGAAAGCTATCAGAGATGCCACTTCTGACATGCTGGGCTTCGCACGACTACCACAGTGAAACCCCTGGTTCGACAAGTACATGCAGCAAAACAACAGGCAAGCAAAGCGGCGCTGCATAGAAGGACCAGAGCTGCTCGTGAGCTCTACGAGCAGGAGAGGAAAGAGGAACCACCGGCTTCTCAGAAGAAAAAAAAAAGAGTAAGAGAAGCGTGCGATTGAGGAATTAGAGGGATGCTATAGGAATGAAATTAGGAAGTTTAACCAAAATGTAAAAAGAACCTCCCAGGGTTACAAGGGCTGAACCGAAGCCTGCAAGAACGATCATGGGAACAACGTGGTAGAATCGCAGTCGGTGCTGAGGATATGGAAAAATCATTTCTGCAAATTGTATAACGGCAAAGACAAACTGAATTCCGCTGCCATGCAGAATGCACTATTCAACCTGGACGACGTAGGCCAACAATTTCGTCCACCCGATTTCGACGAAGTGAAGATAGCTATATCTTAACTTAAGGCCAATAAAGCGGCTGGCGACAAATTGGTTAGGAGTATGCACCAGCTCATCTATAAAATATGGTTGGAGGAAAGCATGCCCAATGAATGGAACCTCAGCATCGTTTGCCCGATCCTCAAGAAAGGTAATCCTCTGGACTGCACCAACCACA
The DNA here is from genome assembly GCA_946251815.1 of Dasysyrphus albostriatus. Lineage (NCBI taxonomy): Eukaryota > Metazoa > Arthropoda > Insecta > Diptera > Syrphidae > Dasysyrphus > Dasysyrphus albostriatus. Next base: position 127,271,214 of record OX276336.1, on the reverse strand, counting down.
GAGGAATCAGTCTTCTTAAGATCGCGTACAAAATCTTCTCTGCCATACTCTGTGAGTGCCTGAAGCCGTTCGTCAACAACCTGATAGGTCCACACCAGTGTGGCTTTAGACCAGGCAAATACACAACTGACCAAATATTCGCACTATGGCAAATTTTGGAAAAAACCAGGAGTTTCAAATCGATACCCACCACCTTTTTATCGATTTCAAGGCCGAGTATGACAGCATCTATAGAGACGAGCTAGCAATGTCTAGTTTTGGCATACCTCCCAAACTCGTCCGTTTGTGCAGGATGACTATGGAGAATGCACGCTGCCCCATCAAGGTCAGCAAGGAACTCACCGCTACCTTTGATGTCAAAAAAGGTTTTAGACAAGGCGAGGCACTGTCACGTGACTTCTTCAACATCATTCTTGAAAGAATTGTGCAAAGCTCTCACGTCAACACTAGAGGCACAATTTTTCAAAAGTCCGTCCAAATACTCGCTTACGCCGACCATATTAATTGGACAAACAAAGCGTGGTATCAATGCTGCTTTCGTGAGTATTGAGGAGGAAGCCAAGATGGGTTTAACGATGAATAAAAGCAAGCCCAAATATATGCTGTCAACAAGAAACCACCCAACACCAACGCTTCGGTCAAAACGTCACCATAGGCAGCTATAATTTTGAGGTAGTCAGAGACTTTGTCTACCTAGGCGCCACTATAAACTCAGCGAACGACACCGGTGCTGAGATCAAACGAAGAATTAATCTTGCCAATCGTTGTTTCTTTGGGCTAAGAAGGTAATTGAGAAGCAAAGCCCTCTCTGGTGCAACTAAAGTGTCCCTGTATAAAACGCTTATCATCCCGGTTCGGATATATGGGGCAGAGACATGGACCCTATTAACGGTAGATGAGAATGCTTTAGACTGTTTTGAGAGAAAAATTCTCCAGGTGATTTTTGGAAGAAGATACAACCACGAACTGTACGGGCTGTACGGCGACACTGAAAGTACAAGCCAACAACTGAGATGGCTGGATCACCTAGAGCAAATGGACAACAATGTTCTTGCCCGGAAAGTCTTTGAATTCAACCCCGTGGGACAGCACAGTAGAGGAAGACAGCGCAAAAGGGGGCACACGCAAGTGGAAGAGGACCTCAAACAACTTGGCGTGCAAAACTTGAGACAGCTAGCTAGAAACCGAGCAGGCTGGAAGAAGCTTGTTGGTTGAGGCCCTGGTCCACCCTTGACTGTAGCGCCACCTCAAGTAAGTAAAGTACATAATTTAATATCTGGTTCTCTTAATGATCCCGGAAATTCTTGACCAAAACTAAATCAAATCCATTATTTACTATGAAGTCCTTAAGTAGAAACTTTTTGTTTTTCTCTTGGAATCCGACATTAATTTCAGTTAGAAGTCAGATCAAGATCAATAAGTGAGAATAAAGGACTAACACTTAATCCTTTTAAGGTTCCAAGTTACAAACATGGTGTATCATAAGGATATCTGTACGTATTAAATATGTATATGTTAAGGATGAATTTAGCAAATAAAAAAATAAAAAAAAAAAAAACACATGACAAAACATCTTAAAACTTTACATGAAACTCCTTCGTACATTCATTTATTCGTTCTTTCTCTCCCCGACCAACATCGACACTGTCCCATTGAGTTTATCTTAATTCGCAATATAGACACGTAACGGGTACGCCTCAATCATTCCGGATTAATGCTGTTACCCTTATACTTTCGTTCTATCATTCCTATAGATCAAGGATACCCAGGCAGATATATGTGTGTATATAAAGTTTGCCATCCATAAGGATTGTTCCATATTTGATGGTACTGATGTGCTTGTGGGAAGTCAGCAATCCGTTGCGATGCGATGCGACAGCGAAAATGAAAATATGCAAATTTTCGACGTACTGACTTCTCTCAACTGAATATTCCTTTTTGTATGTCCTTTTTCAGGATTTTTTTTTTTAAATTTTTGTTCGAAGCTAAAATCCAATTCACTCCTGCATCGTGTCATCTGAATGTAAATGATCTATTTGAACAAGGATGATGGTTGCGAATAATGTCATTCTATCTATATGTGCAAAGATTCATACATCTCTATATATTGATATAAAATATAGAGACGATGTGAAATTTATATATTTATACATTACATACACAAAAGCAAAGCAAAGACCATACCTACATACAATACAAAGTGCTATAGAGAGAATGAAATAATAAATTTTCGTGAGAGTAATTTTACGATTTATTACAAACATTTTGGTCGTATTTTTGTTTTACATGATGTTTGCTCGTTTTTGGCTGAAAAATTACTGAACAATTGTTTTGACTCCTCTGGATTTATGGTGTTTTTTTTTTTGTGCTCAAGGTTTATTTTTATCTTTTGTTTCAAAGTAAGCACAAACCAATATTCTCTGTGATATATTGTTTTGACCAAAAATGTTATAAAACAACGAGAGTAAAATAAATTGAAACAATTAAATAAAATTTGAACTCGCAGAAGAAAAAAAACCATATTAATGGGTAATGGCTCTATTATTTTTTTTTTTTTTCGTATTTACGAATGAATTTAATAAATAAAAACGTGCAAAGGGTTATGAATCAAAATTTGAATATCCTGACTTTGTATGCGTATAAGTTCCTACGTTCAGTTAAATTATAAAAATTGAGCAATCAGGGTTGATTAAATATTTTGAATGAGAATGAAATGATTATAATTGAATTAAGTTTTGCTTTCATATAAAAATATGTACATGATTCCATGTGATATTTCTAAAAGCAAATATAATCATCACTAAAATGATTTTAATTTAATTTGGAGTAAGATTTTTTAACGAATGCTTTACTTGTCTTATATACTTAAGTACACTATCCATCACTTGATTGGGGCCACTATTTTCGCAAAGGTTTTTTCTTGATAAATACACAGGTGAGAAATATTTTCCTGGAAATTTTGTATCCCTGTGAGTAGGTATACATATTGTCTATTAAAAATGGATAACATTAAAAGGGTTTCTTGGAACATCAATAGGAATATTAGAAGCTTGCAAAAAATGGAGGCAACTTTGAAAAAAATAACAAAAATGTAAAATTTTTTGTTTTCAAATATTTATTTATTATGTTGTCTCTCAATAAATTATGAGTATGTATGTCTTTTTTTTAAATTAGGGCTTTCAGACTTTTTGGAATTAGGTCATTCGATTTTTTTTTTGCAAAATCAAGCGAAATCTTTCTTCATTCATCTCTAATAGCAAAGTCCAAGCAACAAGGTCTCTGATCAAATTCATTGTGAAGGTCCCTGCTGTTGAACTGCTTTATTTTTCATTTCTTACCAGGAGTGTTATCACTGGATTAAATCATTCATAAAACCGTCAAAACACTGGCTAATTTTACCACTTTTTGACCATATTCTGACCAATAATAGTGCGGAATTGGTATTCTGCAGAATTGATCACTTTTCTATAATGTTTTTGCTTTTTTTTGTGTCCTTTTCATTTTTGACCTTAGTGTTTAGTATTTGGTAGATAATTTTTCAAAGTCCTATCACTTTGCTTCATTCACCATGGTATTCCACAGCTTGCAAGCCCCAGTTCCTTGAGATCAATTATCATCCCTATTTCATATACCATCAAAGTTTTTCCTGAGATTCGAACTAAAAATTTGAATAAAATGTAGTTTTCAACCCTTTATTTTCATTATTTCAGACTTTTGTTAAAAAAAATGCACAATATTAGCTTTTGAAAATCAATTATTGCAATTGCTCCAATCGCAAGTGACTTAACTTTTTATACTCATTTTTAACAGTTTATTCATATAACTTGTGAAATTCCTATGGATATTTCCAAGTTACCCCTTGATTGTTATCTATTTTGAATAGACAATAAGTATGCAAAGGGGTTTTCAACAGGGACGCTACAAAAGAAGAGCGACAGGGACAGCAAACGAGGCCATATTTCTTGCCGCTCTTTTGACATTTCTCTTCAGTAAGGTTTGCCATTTTATGATGGAAAGATATACGAGCCAACAACGAGTCGAAATTATTAAAATTTACTGTTTACTACCGAAATTCTCAGTCAGTGGCCTCAACGTTAAGAGCGCAACGTCCAATTTATGGTCGTCATAATCGTCCTAGCAGATCAACAACTGAGCGTATAGTGGAAAAATTTGAATCCACAGACACAGTACAAAATGTTCCCGTGCCAGTGAGATAAGGAAGTGCCGGTAGTGTCGAGAATATTGCTGCCGCTGAGGCTTCAGTTGCAGAAAGCCCAAATGTGTCTCTCACACGACGTTCTCAAGCGTTGGGCATCTCTGTGACGTCGTTGTGGCAAATTTTGCGAAAAGTTCTTGGCCTACATCCTTACAAGATTAAATTAACGTGAGAACTGAAGCCGCTTGACCACCAGAAGCGTCGTATGTTCGTGAATTGAACAACTTGAAAATAATTCGGATTTTCATCGAAAAATCATCTTGAGGGATGAGGCTCATTTCTGGCTGAAGGGCTTCGTCAATAAACAAAATATGCGATGCGGTATTGGTCAAGCAGCAATCCACACGACTTCCATGAGTCATCATTGCATCCCGAAAAAAATTACGGTTTGGTGTGGTTTATGGGCCGGTGGTGTCATTGGGCCGTACTTCTTCCGTGATGATCAAGACCGGCACGTTACTGTGAATGGAGATCGCTACCGTTCAATGATAACCGAATATTTTTGGCCCCAATTGGATGATATGCATTTGGAGGACATGTGGTTCCAACAGGACGGCGCCACAAGCTACACAGCGAATGTCACAACCAATTTATTGGAAACCAAGTTTGGAGAACGTGTTATCTCACGAAATGATCCAGTCACTTGGCCGCCTCTGTCGTGCGATTTGACACCGTTAAACTATTTCCTGTAGGGCTACGTCAAGTCTATGGTCTAAGCCTACAAGCCAGTGACGATTGATGAACTTCGTACGAATATCGAACGTGAAACTGCAGCAGTATCGGCCGATTTATGCTTGAAAACCGTCGAAAATTGGATTCAACGTGCCGTGGTGGCCATGCAAAAAAATCGAGTTCCATACATAATGACATCGAATGAACTTTCACAGGAATAAAGAATTTCATTGATATCAAAAACCGTTTTTGTTTTATTAAAAAAAAACTTTTGCAGCGCTCTTATTGAAAAACCCGATAGAAATAAAGCCTATTTGGCCTTATTTACATTTTCGCAGTGGAATCATAAATTTCAATCCATTGAATGTGACCAAGACTTTTTTGATATTGTGGTCAGCCTTAGGCTGAAAACCTCGTTTTCGTGATGCTTACGCATATTCACGCTCCAAAGCGAGATCAAGACATCAATCCAGAGCAAAGTGCATAATATGTGTTCAAGTTATTCAAATTTGAATTAATTTCGTCAAATTTTTAGACCGATAGAAATAATATTCTAAGGGGAGGGGCGTCAGTTGTTCGGTATTTTTCGTATGAGTAATATACACTACCTTCATAAATCAAAAATTACTTCTTTGGAGTGTATTCATTATCATTTCAAAGCTGTTACTAAATAACAGGAAGTTTAACTTCATTTTTTAAAATCAATTACTAGCGTTAAAATTTGTCATGTCAATGCTATTTGAAGCTACATTTTTTATTAGTCGAGTAGGTAACTAATTTAAAAAAATTTCTTATTAAATACAAAGCTGTATTTTCATCAAGCTATTTCACCTAAAACTGTTGTTCACTAAATGATAAGGTCAGCAAGCGATTTTGAATAGGCCCCTTTATGTTTTTAGAAATGGATAATAAATATTTCTATACAAAACAGCAGAAAACAAGGCAAAAGTTTAATCCGGATTTGGTATTGTAATCTTTTTTCTGCACACATTTTGCTGGGAGTGTAATCATCAATGTGCTTCTAACATATTCGCCTTGGACATAAGCTGTCCTGGAAAATCTATTGTACACTAGAAACTTCATTCTCTGATTGCCTTGGATATATTATAAGCCACAAACACACAAAAACAATTGATTTAAAAATATACATAATGTGCATATCTCTGGTAAATATGTATATACCCAGATACTTAGTTAAGCTAAGGCTAAATATTATGTTTAAATCAATTATGTAAGTGTAAAGGGTCAATTAATTTAGTAAGTAATTCAATGAATACCATTCATCAGTCAATAGTTAAAGGACATGCAGTTGAAAAGGGATAAAAAAACCTAATTTTAATTATTTGTATTGTTTTAAATACAAAAATAATAATAAACAATGCTTCATAACTATTTTCAACAATGTGAAAAACATGAATATGATAAAAATAATTAAATGCTCCACATTATTATTATGTGTAAGTTTGTTTTACCTCATTACAAAATGATTTCGGTTTTATGTTAAATTTTATGAGAGTTTAATATTAATTTAGGCTTTTCAAAATTTATTTTTCATCGTGAATATAAATTAGGGTGTTTTTTTTTGTGCTGTTGTTGTATTTTGTCTCACTTAACCTGAATCGGAAAATTAATATGAATGAAAAAGTATCCGCGCGTACATCGCATCGTTGTCGTCTCGCCGCCGCCGCCGTGTCGATAGGGTCAGTCAAAAATTATGCTATTCTATTAAAAAATAATTTTATTAAAAGCTTCGTTATACAAACTTTAGATATATGTATGTAGGTATGTATAATATTCATGAGGAATAATAATAATTTTAATTAACCAGTCATGCTGTGTCCTTATACCAGCAAAAAATCCTCTTCTGCATACTGATTACTTTCTAATTAAACGGAAACAGATAATAAAGTTTGAAAAGATAAAGGGTATGAAGGTTATGGTGGTAATGGTGGTGGGTGTTGGTCGATTCATCGTTGGTAGTGGTAGTGATTGAAAAAGGATTTTATACCTTTAGAAGATAAATGTATGCATTTCAATAAAATTTTATTGTTAGCAAAACTTCATCATATAAAATCAGGTGCTGATTTTGGTTGCTTTTAATTAATCAAATTGTTTTCATACTTTCATCTCATATTCTGTTTCGCCCAATTTAGTCGTAGCTCTTCTTGCCACCCTTTGAAATATTATAGACATACTTATATCAATAGGCAACAAAAGTACATACATATGTCCCAATCTCAATTCCAACCACAACACTCTATATAGAGTTGATTAATTTTCAATTAAAGATTTCCTTTTCTTCTCCTCTTGTTGCGAGTCGACTTGGCTGTCCTCTAAACTAACATAATATACACTCCACATCAGTTGGTTAAGGCTAGAAACTCTCTCATAGTTAAAATTTGATAGTTTTTCAAAGGGTCGTCCTTTCTAATAATTTACTTAATAATGCTGAAGCTAAAAAATAAAATTATTACAATAAAAATTAAGTTTGGAAAAGAAATGAATCAATTAAATGATGTGGAGTGTTTGGTCCTTATTTAACCATTCACGAGAGAGAAGACTTTTCTCTTCTATAATTGGGCAATGTTCTGATGGTTCATTCTTATTTAAGTACGCGTAGGTGTGTGTTTTTGTGTGGTGTGTTTGTGTGTGTGTGTCGGTATGTTTATGTGTTCTTTCTGGTTATATTCCATTCACCCTCGAAAAGTTCTTCGAGTCGCATTAATTGAATTATTATTACAAACAATTCTTAATCAACCCTACAGAAGTTTATTGTTTGTTTGTGTTACATGTATATATCTACTATACGTTTACTGAATCATAGAAAGAAAATGAGAGAATAGAAATAAAAGCGAAAATAATTAGCTAGTAAGACTCCCAAAAGCCTAATAACGTGCCTGAACAAATTTGTGCTACAAAATCAATTGCTCAAGTTGTTTGCTGGCACGTTTCTTCATTTTCCCATCACTATATATCTCTCATCATCATCATCATGAATCCATTATCCTTTTTTTTTCTTTTCTGTTGCTAGCTATGCCTTTATTGTAGCAAAAATAAGAAAGTAAACAAAAATATTTAAGGATGTACATAATATGGATGGCATGTATAGGCTTTCTTATAAATTATATTTACAGTTTTGTTAATCTTTATCATGTTTTTTTTGTTGTTGTTGGTGGGAAATAATTTTTTGTTTGTATGTTTATTATTACTTTATGTAACTTTTGTCCTTTATAGATCTTTAGTTGGATGTGTATTTATATTATTATTTATGTTTTATAATGAGGATGTGGGTATGTCATATGGATATTTTGATAATATAAAAATATGCTACCTAAATTGACAAAAAATAATCAGGAACAAATTTGCAGTTAAGGTAAGAACTTTAAAGGCTGAAAAATTTCAGATTCTGATCAAAGGACAGCAGTCTGAAATTTTGGTAAATTTTCGACCTAAGGCGAATAGTGGTCTCACGTATTTTGTTCAAGTTATTGACATTTGATCCAAAACCAAAATAACACAAGTAAAAATGTCACCTTTTGATCAAAAACTAAGTTAATAATTTATATTAATGAATTAAAATTTTTTTAAAAGTCAACAAATGTTTAGAAAGTGCTTTTTCAAGTTAAATTTTCATTAAAACATATTATTCTTCTTGACTTAATCTCTTCGAAAATTGATAGAATTCAGCAATCAGCACTCTGGCTCCAATTGAAAAAAAAAAAAATCCAAAGTGAAAATGTCATTTTTGGTTCTTAAACTCCTCAATAATTGTTCTAGAGATATTCAAGATTAAAAGCATTTTGTTGTTGTAAAAAGCGACTTTTTGAATTCTTTTGAAAACGATGCTTGAATTTTATAAAGTTAGTATCAGTAAAATAGAAATTATATATTACGCGTATTAAAACGTATTATGAATTTTTTTCAAGTTTTTTTTTTTTTTTTTTTTAATTTTACATGATTAGGTCCACTGTTTTTTTTTTTAATATTCAGTGCTCTTATCAATTTTAAGTCAAATTAAAAAAATCAAGTGTTAAAATTATATGAAAATCTTTCCAAAAATCTGGTATGATAATTTTGTACACCAACATAAACACAAAAAGCACGTTGGAATTGAAGTTACTTATAGTCTTAGAAAGTCCTCAAAAATCTGATGACCGCTAGTTATAATGGGTCAAAGGTCTCGAAAATAGGTTTTTGACAAATATCTCAAAAACGGTAAGTTTTACAAAAAAAAAAAATGTTTTCGCAAACAGGCAGCTGAGGTAATTTTCCATTTAAAATTCATTTAAAGTTTTTTCGTAACATATGAGTGATTCTACAAAAAATGGAATAAAATTATGATAATTTCGACATAACACTTTTGGAAGCAAAAAATTGTAAGACCTAACTATATATGAATTTTAAAACGTCCTTCCACATAATTAAAAATGGCCAGTCAAAAAAATTAAAAACAACGATTTTATAGCCTTTTTTGAAAACAGGTGTTCCAAGAACTGAACATTCTTTTTTACTTTTTATTATTTTAAGTCATTTTTTTTAAGAAAATCATATCCTTCACCTTAATGGGGAGAAATATAACCCCTTCAACACATTTTTTGTTTGCCGAGCCTGTGCCCTCTAGCATTTATATACAATTTATGCAAAACACCCTGTAAAAATTATCTTTAAAATTCTTAACCACCTAAAAATAAGAGTAAGTTCATGCGATCGAGCCCTGCTGAAAAGCAATATTTTGTGAACAGTTTTGGGACCTCAAGAGATAAAATCAGTGATTAAAGGTCAGGGGACTGAGTATTTTCATAGTTTTTTCCACTAAAACATTTTAACGCATTGTATGAAAAAAATAAAAAAAAATATATAATTAAAGTTTTAGTAAGCCTTCGAGTATATTAAAATGCTAAAATATATACCTGCTTGCATATAAATATTTTCAGTAAACACTCATCAAGGGACTGAGAAACTGAACGAGCAATCCATGACTTCTCGCACAAATGCATATTCTTAACAAATGAAATAGCAAACGGGCGTAAGAAACGAAAATGTTTTTACGGTCACCAGACTTAATGCTTCACGCTGCTAGATCTGAAACTTGAATAGTTTTCTAAGTTAAGGATATTTTTGACTGTTTTAAAGGACTGATTAGAAATCCAAGGGACAAAGTTCAATGATTTTTTTTTTTGTAAAATAATATAATAGTACTAAATATTCATTTTTATGATAAAAAGATATATTATCTAAGGTCAATAAATGAAAGTATATTTTGGTTTTGGAACTTAAATAAGAGAACTGTAAGAATTCTTTCCATCGAAAACAAGCAGAGGACACGTCAGAGGACTGAGAGTAAGACCTTTGAAGAATCTTTTGAGTAATGAAAATATGTCAGATTCTAATAATTTTGTCTGGCTATGAAGAACAATTATTAAAATATCAACCCAGCCGTCAAAAATTCCATCATTTGTAGAATCACCTATATTGGTCCTACATTGGTCTATAATTCGAGAACCAGATAGTGGCCGATTACACGAGATCTTTCGTTGGATTAAGCATGCTTGAAACAATGAGACCATTTAAAATTTAATTTATTTTATCTCTCTCCTCCCCTTGCACTCTCGGCCGGAGAAAAACTGCGATTGAAAAGTTCTGCTTTAAAGCCGGTAATAGTTTAAGAAAATAAAAACTCGGTAATGATAGTCCTATAGATTTTAGATATATACAAAGGTACCACGTACCTTTACGGCTGGCACGGAATCACCAATATCCTTTAAATGACTTGACTGATTTTATTTTAACTAAGTTTTTTTATGATTTAAGATAGCAAAATTGTTTTTCAAACTTGTACAGAGAAATCAAAAAATTATTTTCATTTTTTTGTCCTACTTTTTTTCTATTTTTTCAACATTTTCATGTTAATTTTAATAAAGATTCTGGGTGTGACCCACACTGCTATCTTCCCATGATCTTATTTTGTTATGAAAAAATCGCCAATTCAAGATCTTAAAAAAACGCTTTCAGGTGATCAATATGCAATCAAGTGAAGACCAAAGACAGAAACCAAAACATTGCTTAATAAATGAGTAGAACAAAGATATTTAGGATGGGAAACTTAATTCTAACAATTTTTGGTAAAATTTCGATATTTTTAGAAATTTTATCAAATATTTATTATAAGTTAATGTACAGAATAAAATGACCTTAAAGCCAATATAATTGTTCGTTCTCAAGATAACAAATAAATGTCTACAATTATTGGTAAAATTAGTAGTGTTTCACTTAAGAAAAACAGTTCCTTAAATATTTTTACTAATATTATCAATTATTATTTATTATAAGCTAGTGAATCGAATAAAACTACCCTGTCGAAAAACTTTTTTCAACAATTTCAGCATAAAGTCTTTATTACGTCAATGTGCGTAGAATAAAATCAACCCAAAGTCAATAGCATCATTCATTCTCGAGATATTCGATACCAATTCAGTTTAAAAAACAAAAGTTATGAATGACTAATTAATGAACGACAAATTTCTGAAAAAAATAAAAGCTAAAAAAAAAATAGAGTTCCGAAGAGGCAAAGTTCTGAAAAGACAAAATTACGAAAACCCAAAATTCTAAAAATTCAAATTTCTGAAAAGAAAAAGTTCGGCTACGATTTTTTTTAAATAGAAATTGTAGAAACAGAAAAAATTCTTCAGTAATTTTTTTTTTAATTATTTAAGAAAAATATTATGTTGAAGATGTCAGTTAAGCTTTCGATAATCTTTCAATAAAACACAGGTCAGTTATGGCAATAAGCGAGTATTTCTTTTATTGAAAAATTCACTTTGTCCAACAAAACCCTACTTCAATGTTAGAGTATAAATATGGTGAAAATAAAGTGAACCAAGAAGTGCGCCATGTGATTCTTATATTTTTTTAATTAAATCGTTAGGGCCGTTTCTGAGATACATAAACTTCTTTTAATACTGTTCTCCTCATAGTTTTTATCAAGAAACCTTGTGTTCAATATTTAAAGAATAACCTTTAGTGTCTTTGGCTTAGGCTGCAGGCTGACATAGTAAAAGGTAGACAGACAAACAGACAAAATTGCAGTACCCACTTTTTTGGTGTTTTAATGTCAAGTTTATTTAAAATCTCAATTTTATTTCATGAATTCAAATCATGTCTTTTCTAAAGCACCTCCTAAATCGCAAGCAAAAATATTGGTGAAATTATGACTTCATAAGTATTTCATTTCATGTCCGTTTTTATTGTTTCATCAAATAAGGAACGCTTCTTTCTCTCAATCTATCTCAAAAAAGGTCTTTGAAAGATTATTTTTATTTTTCTATTTTAGCTTTGTCTTATTTAAATTTCTTGACATTTTTTTTTTATAACCATGTTATTTATTCAAATCATTTATTTAATGATTCTCAGTTAAAAATACGAGTAATCAAGAAAAAATAAGTAAATTTTTAGTCAATTAATCATAAATTGTTCATAAAATATTTTTTCTGGAAAAAATTGTTTTCCTTTTTTTGTAAACATTTAATGACTTGTTTGCCTTTCAAGCAAATAAATATCATAATTTTTTTAATTCTTGTAAATTTTGGGATGACCTTTTCCTCTTTCTTCAACAATGTTGATTTTGATGTAAAATTTTACTTTCATGTCTTTAATTAATAATTATTTTAACTCAGGAAAAATAATCTAAATTTTTGAATAATTAATCATTTTAAATAGAAATTATCAATACTAAACACATTTTCACCCGAACATTCATTCAACATCACCCTAATGATAGTTACGAGTACCTTACTGCAGATTTAACCTGTGATACTAACACCTTATTCTATGTTAAAAAAAAAATGTATTTGACAACCAAGCTAAGAGGTGTTGCAGAATAACAAAATTCCAAAAGGCAACCATCATACCTCCATGCCACAATGGCAGGCCCTTAATATGTTTGCTAAGTCTTAAACGCAAACACTTCTCAGTGAAAATTAAACACGAAGTCGAAGTTGTTACGAAAAAGGCTCACCATCCAATGAACTCCTACAACCTTTACAACACTCACTTCTTCTCAACACTCGAGTCGAAAAACGAGCTCTTTTACACTCGTTTCGGTCTGTTTACTTGAATACCTCATAAAAAAGTTGGCAGCAGCAGCAGGAGCAGCTGCTGCTATACTACCTGAACTTTCACCTAGATTTTCATAAGTGGCGCCCAACCAAAACTCAAACCCTCTTGCTCTCTTGTATACTTTTACTACCGACTTCGAACAAATAAGACTTTCTCGCACTACAAGAAGGATAAAAGGCAAGGCAAAAAAAAAAAAAATAGGATCCCCTAACATCAGAATTCACGAGGAGAAAGCTTGAAAATAAAATTGAATGACTTCAGGTGAAGAAACTTCCCAGAGACCTCATGACTTTACAGGAGAGAAAACACTAGAAGACGAAGACGACAGCGTCGTTGGTGACGACGACGATAGCAACGACAACGACTACGATGCGAAGACCATCAGAGAAGTGGATCCTTCTTACAGGCTACAAGCCAACTTGAACCATAAGGTACCAACTATGCTTATACCCGAGGAGGGTAGGTAAGGTATGTATATGAAAACGGATACGGTAAGAGGATAAAGGGCTTTTAATTAAGAAATTGAGGGACGGTTTTTCATGGTTTTTCAAATTTTTTTTTTTTTGTTGTTTGTTATCTTTTGCTTGCTATCCTGTTACCGTTGTTCTATTCGAGGTTGGAGGGATGTTTTACACGATGATGTGTACATATTTAAATAGTCACGGATGGGCGATGAAAAGAGGAGTCATCGCTAGAAGGCTGAAAGCAAGAAGTCCTCTTGTGACTTTTTGGGTTCACTTAGGTGAAATTATTGGGATTGGCACTAAACTGAAAGATTTCATTTTAAACTTCTTCAGTATTTGACTACAGGTATAGTGCTTTTAAAAAGGGTGTTACAGGATTATGTTGATTTAAATTCAAGAAGTTATTGAGTTTAAGTAATTTTGGAGTTACATAATGGTCAGAAGTGGCACTTATATTTTTACGAATATTTTGTCTGCCATTTTAAGATTTATTTTAAAAAATTACATTTTGAGCATCTTACGACTTGAAAAATTTATTAAAATTCCTCAAAATATTTCTTATATTAACCTTTGGATAATTCTAAAATGTTCAGAAGTGGGATATAATTACAGTTTTTCAATACAAATTGTAATGTTAAACTCAATTAAGATTGGTAGGTAATTACACCACAAAAAATTTGTAGAAGACTTATTTAAGTAGTCCTCATCAATGCTCAAGCATAAATGAAATTGATGAACTAAAATTAATGAATCTATTTATTTTAGTTTCTTTCAATTTTGCAAACTAAAAAAATATTATTTTTTTTTTAATTCTTGAAATTTACAAGGGGATCCGAAGTAGAATATTAAGTTAATTTATTTTATTTATTTTAAGGGCTTTTTTTTAATTTTATTTTATTTTATTTTGAAACACCCTGCATAGATTTGCTAAGAAAAATTACAACAATTGATGGGAGCAGTTGTCGACTGAAAATTGCAGATAATTACTAATGATTCAATAGACTTTTGTCTTGGGTGTTGGGGTCGAGGGGCCTTCAGACTTCTGTGTCAAGAGGAGAGCTCTTCTGCTCCCTGCAATAGTTGAACATTTCACTGAAGTGTTTTTTTGCTTTTGTATGTCTATCTCTAGCTATCCCTTTCTCTCTCGAATTCTCTTGTACTTTAAGTTAATTAGTGTTGAAAGCAATTTTATGTAAGTTGCGTTCTTTCGTCCGTTCCGTTGCAATAAAGTAGCCTGAATAAGTACTGCAAAAATGATGAACGAATAACTGGAATATTATTTTCACTGGGAGAAAATATTATATTTTCAACAGCGTAGCACGGCACGGCACCACTTTAGTAAAGAAAAGTCCTTTGGAGTGATGGCAAGAAGTGTTTTGCTTTCTTAAAATAAATAAATTTTATTCACTTAGCCAAATTAGCTAAGTGGCTTTAACTGAACTGAAATGGCGTTAAGATGTTTTTTTGTTTTTTTTTTTTTTAATAAATAATTGTTGTCTTAGTGTTTGTGAAACAACAAAGTTAAGTAAGATTATTAGATTTTTAGAGAATTTATGAAAGAGAGTCCTTGGGTCGTCATGGATTCAAATAAGAACATAATAATTTCTCAAGCAAACATATTTTTGGAAATTAAAAATTAAGCTTATTTTAAGTAAATTGTTTTTCTTTGTAAGAAGATTGAAGTGCTTATTAGTACTCGTAGACACTGTTTTTCTTTTCAGAAACCTTTTCAAAGCTCAAAGGTATACAGTTGGTTTGTGATTATGACCTTGATTGAACTTAGAAGACGATCAAATATTAATTAGTTAGTGACAGCTCTTGATCTGAAACCTTCGACCAAACAAACCAGCTACCTTTAAGCCTCGGGGTTAAGGAGGCTTGAAGTCAGGAGTGGACTGTTTAAATTCTTAAAAACAATGGGCTATGTTTGGGCATTTAATAAATAACAAGAGATTTGTATTTCAAACAAATTGCCTAATTTATGGTTATTGAAATATTTGTAAAGATATCGTTCAGAAATAATTGTTAACATGAAGATTAAAAACAAAAATTGAGAAACTAATTTTCCTTAAAAACAAAAATTGATGGTTACTGTTTATAAATGAATCACTTTCATCTTCCAATAGTTAATCGCAAGATCAGCAGGAAGTCTTAAGCAAACTTTAACGAAGTTTGTTTCTTTTTTAAGAAGTTCCTAACTATGATGTTGATCGGTCTCTGCGTCCGAACGTGTGACAGCTTTGGTGTGTCTGTGCGACTGTGTCTCTGTGCGTCCGCTGATCTATAGAGTCTAAACGGGTGGACTTATTTACTTGAAACTAGTTAAGAGTATAATTTTAGGTGATTTCTAGAGAGAAAAGACTTTTTAATTGTTTAAGCTCATAAATAACACAAATTCTCATACTTTTTAGTGAAATTACATTTTTTTGTCATTGTAAAGAATTCCTAACTAAAATTTTTTGGCTGATTTTGTTTAATTTTGAAATTCAATTGGACACGAGGTAATGTAAAAGCATGAAATAAAAAGTTGGTAACTCTGGTTAAATCAGAAAAACGACGTGTGACTTATGTACTAATGCTTGTTCAAAGATCGTGTTATAGTCGCTGAGTGGGTTACAGAATAGTTAAAAAATATAGCACGATAAAAAAAGTCTTGAGTAGCATACCTTCAGGTAAAATTTCAGTGTTGCCACTTTGAAAAAAAAAATACTTTTTCATGTCAAAATGAGTGACTTCCCCATTTATTTTGATAGTTTTTAATAATTTTAACATAAAAAAGTTGCAGAAACGCTCGCTTTTAGACTCCAAATATGTGTTTGGAAAATAACAGTTGGTCTCTTAAAAGATAAGTGTTACATAAACCCAGCTTTGGGGGTAAAATTTTAGTGTTCCCGCTTTTTGGAAACAAACTTTTTTAATATGCCAAAGTGTGGGACTTCCACTTTTTTGGTAGTATTAATTATTTTTAACAAATATTAAAATAAAATATTTTTAACAAAAAATTAAAAAGGTGCTCCCAAAAAGCGCATGGGATTCGGTTTCCTTACCAGACTATCAGGCATTATTTCAGTTTTGGAAACAAAGATATATCAAGTTTTATTACATTGGAGCCTACTTTTATTTTGAACATAATTTTGTTATATTTTGCCCCCAATTTGGAAACTTATTCCATTATAACGAAGGGCTAGTAGTACATATATTTAAACCGTGATTTTGAAATTTTTTCTTACCGAATTTGGCGAATAAGTGAGGTACTTGAACCTAGAACCATCGTTGAACCGCTAGTTATTCCTTCGAAATCAGTCAGTAAAAATTGCTGTACAACAGATCAAAATTTGAACCAGGTTCGTACAACTGGAACTGAAAATTACACTAGTCACAAAAATTAAACGAACACCAATTTTTTAAATTTTAACTAGTGTTTTTTAAAAAGCTGTATCTTAGTCATGATTGGTCGTATTTTGATGAAACAAAGAGCATTATCCAGCTTTATCTTTTTTGTTTTGATATTTGTTTGAAAATAATTTTGTTACAGTACCATTATTTGGTATTGTAAGAACTGACTTTTTTTGACTTAAAATGAAATTAAAAGTACATTTTTCCAAAAAAAATTTAAAAAAAAATTCGGAAAAATTTCATACAAAAAAACATAAAATTTTGTTATTAATTTTATTTTGGAAAAATGTACTTTTTATTTCATTTCAAGTGAAAAAAATATCTAAGCAATGCGAAACTGTCTAAAAGTCTACGAAAATGTTGTTTTTGATTTATTTTGATGTCGACTACACGTGATGTATAGGAACAACACAATTTGTCCCTTTAATTGGTTTGTAAGACAATGAAAATTTTGTGAAGAAACGGTTCGGTGAATCAATTAGAAAATTTACAGAAATATTGATGATGTAAAAGTTTATAAATCTGCATACTAGTGGAAGCTGTCAAATTTAAATGTGAAAAGTAACAAAAGATTTACCGAAAGACCACAAAAAGTTGTTTTTTAGTACTTTTTTTTAAACTGACATGGAAAAGTGATACAAATATAATTTTTTTTAAATCTTTAAAAAATCATGTAAAGGGTGATTTTTTAAGAGGTTTATAACTTTTAAAAACAAAAAAACACAAAAAATTCGAAAAAATGAATAAAATATTTATTTGAATCGATAGTTTGAACCTTGCAATTTAATGTTTAAAGATAATTTCATGCAAATGTTGACCGCGGCTGCGTCTCAGGTAGCCCATCCGCTGAGTCCAATTTTGGCATACTCCTTCACACATATCGGCCGGTATCTCACGAATGAATGCATGGATGTTGGCTTCCAGTTCGTCAATCGAAGCGGGCTTGTCCCTATAGACATTAGCCTTGACATACCCCCACAAAAAATAATCTAATGGTGTCAAATCGCACGATCTAGGCGGCCAATTGACCGGCCCGAAACGTGAAATTAACTGTTCACCAAACTCGCCTCGCAATTGCGCCATTGTTTCGCGTGCTGTGTGGCATGTGGCACCGTCTTGTTGAAACTACATATCATGCAAGTCAAGAACTTCCATTTCGGGCAAAAAAAAGTTTGTTATCATCGCTCGGTAGCGTTCACCATTGACAGTAACGCTGCGATTCGCATCATCTTTGAAGAAATATGGCCCAATAATGCCGCCGGCCCATAAACCGCACCAAACAGTGGCTTTTTCGGGATGCATTGGTAGCTGTTGCAATGCTTCTGGCTGATCTTCACTCCAAATGCGGCAATTATGCTTATTTACGTACCCATTCAACCAAAAATGAGCCTCATCGCTGAACACAATTTCCAACATTTTGAACATTTCGAACCGAGCACGAATTTTGATAGTAAAATTCAATAATTTGCAAGCGTTGTTCATTTGTAAGACGATCCATGGTTAAATTGCAAACCAAACTGAAGCTGTTTGACAGTGACACAAGGTACTAAACACACGTCAGCTGTCAAAACCAGTGTTGCCAAAACCAAACCAGCTAAAAAATCACCCGTTATAAGACTTACTTAAGTTTTCAAAACTGTGCTTAAATTTTGTATGACGTAATTTTTTGCTAAGATATTGCAAATCAAAGCCAAACGTATCTATTTCCATTAAAAGTCAGATAAACCATTTAAGAAAAAAATTGTACGACCAGAAAACAAAATTAAATTAGAGCTAAGTAAACATTGACATGACCATTATATTTGATTAACTCAAAAAAAAATTGTCTTTGAAAATGTGGACTTTCAAAAAACACAAAAAACAAAAAAAAACTATTTGGTGTCAGTTCTTAAAATAACGCAATAACAATTGGTACTGTAATAAAATTATTTTCGAACAAATATCAAAACAAAAAACATAAA
This sequence comes from Dasysyrphus albostriatus, assembly GCA_946251815.1. Taxonomy (NCBI): domain Eukaryota; kingdom Metazoa; phylum Arthropoda; class Insecta; order Diptera; family Syrphidae; genus Dasysyrphus; species Dasysyrphus albostriatus. The sequence continues at coordinate 127,252,390 of OX276336.1, read as the reverse complement.
GCTGCATAATGCTTTTTGTTTCAACAAAATATGACCATTCATGACAAAGTTACAGCTTTTCAAAAAACACTAATAAAAATTGAAAACAAATTTGTTGCTTTAATTTCCGTGACTAGTGTATTTCTAAATTTACATTGAAGAAATATTAGAATTTTAGATTTACAGAAGAATACAAAATTTTGGAAAAAGAATTTTGACCCTTACAGAATTTTGGAATACAGAATAACGAACCGTTTTCCCGTAAATTTTTATAATCTTTGATTGTTTGTATATCACACTAGTTTTAACAAAAAAAAAAGTTTTATAAAACTGGTAGGAGCAGTTTTTAAGAACACATTTATATGAAAAGGTAAAAATATTTTTCATATTTTTTTTTCAAAGTGTTAAAAAAGAACAGTAAAATATCGAGTCTTATAAAAATCAAGCATGTGGTTTTCAAAATATGTACTTGATTTTTAAAATAAAATTTGAGAGCTTTTCAAAAATCCAAAAAATATTTTTTTTTGAAATCATAATTACCGTTTCGAAGCAAATCGAAAATGAAAAAATATTGTTCTCTGTGCGGTAACATTAAAAACCGATTTACAAAAAATGGCTTCTCGTCAAAAGGTGGTTTTTCCCAAAAGAAATTTATTGATTTTTTTTAAAAAAGTTGTGGAGCCATTTCTGAGAAAAACAAGATTTTGTAAAATTGCTTAAAAAAAACTGTATGGCAGGTACCGTCATTTTTAGCTCTTAAAAAAAATGAAAAAAAAGCTTTTCGGCAGAATCACCAAAACCACTGTGTACCAAGTTTTAAGAAAATCGATTCAGCCGTTTAGCAAAAACAGACAGACAAAATTATAAAACCCACTTTTTTCGTCTTCTCAAAAACCAACTCTGATCAAAATCTCGAGTTCTATTTTCAAATCTTCAAAACTGAAATGTAGAAAATTAATAATCCTGCTTTTCATAACCTCACAACTACAAAATTTTGCTTTTTACGATCTCGCATCTATGTATAACTCGCATCAAAAATCTCATAAGTATCAACCACAATCTCGCAATTAAAAATATTGTTTAAAAAAATCTCGCAAATTAAAATTTCACATCTTCAAATCTCACCGATTTTTACTAAAATTTGTTTTTAACTAGTGTTGAATTCTTTTGTTATGCATTTAAATTTTGCGAGTTTTCAGTGAGACAAAGAGATTCTTTCTAAAATTGCCAGATTCAAAAATGACCGACTTTGAATGCAAAATTTCGTACCAAACTCATTAGAAATGGCATAATTAGCATGTCTTGAGCATTTTGAAAGAAAAATGTATGCGAAATTTAGTAAAAAATACGCATGTTCAATTTTTCATCTTTGTTGGGTTGGTTTTTGCTAACTTTTTCCACTTTTACTAACTTTTTTCTTTTGTTAATAAAATTTCTAAAACCCTCCATTTTGATATAAAATTTAACTTTAAACAAAAAGTTATTTGTGTAAAATTTTTGAATTCAGTTTTTTTTTTCAAATTATAGCAAACATATTGCTATCAGTGTGAACTTTCCGTTTTTAATTTGCTTATGCCCTAAACAAACATATTTAATAAATAAAACCCTTAAATGAAATTGCTTACTAAAAGGTATATTCAGTATAGCCTATATACGCTCTTAAGAAATTTCAAAATCGATTAAATTTCTAAATTTAACTGAACAAACATTAAAATAAAAATAGTTCAAACAATAAAAAGTTGGAAACACTTCGAAAATTCCACTCAGTTTTTATCTTATCTTATTTAAAACCTACCCACAAAAGTATATTTGAAATAGCTTTAAATCCATTGTCAGTATTATTCTTTCACAAAACAGAAAACAAAAAAAAAAAAACAAAAATAAATGTTTTCTATAAAATTCTTTTGTTCGTATATTAACTCACCTCAGTTGTGTAGATAATCCTCTATAAAGCCTGTTGAAATAACCTGAAAGAAAACAAAAAAAAAAGAAAGAAAAGGTATAAAATTTTATATTTCTTTTATATTCTCACAGAGGAAAAATTAGGTAAAATAATTTTCAAATAAAATCACCTTATACCTACTTCTGGTAAAAAAAAAATAAACAAAAGGTTCTTTTTATTTTATAAAAACCAAAGGATATCCAATTTTTATTTTCCATCCACAAAATGACACCAATTAAGAAGATCTCTTCACCTAATCTAATCTCGGTTACTTTCTTATCTATTAGGACCAAGCCACAAAATGTATGCAAATTTATTATGTATCTTCTATATCCCTCAGCCCCCCCCCCCCCCACCGTGGGGTGACTATAGCAAACAAAAAAAAAAAATAAAAGAATTTCCTGATTTTATTTGGCACCTTTTGCCATCTCTTTCTTTCTCTTTGCCTTTGGAAAAAAAATCCAATCTACTTTTTTTTTATTCAAAAAGGACTCCTATAGGATAGAAATGGGAAACACAAAATGTTTGCACCACATTAATGTTACCAAAAAATGTCAACTTAATCGATAAAATAAATCGGAGCTTCCTGGTTGAAAAAGTAAAAGAAAAAAGAAAAGGACCTTCAGCTTCAATTTACTATCAGATTTCAATCTCTTTACGACAAAATAAAAAAGGACTAATGTATTTTCTCGGTCAAAAATGGCAGACTTGAATACGCAAGAAGTCCTGTATCTGTACATATACATACTTTCATCCCTTTTCCAGAGGATGGGTTTCCATATAGCTATAGCCCAGTGAAATGTCGGAGTGTAGAAATGCTGCTGCATTAATGTTGACATTTTAGAATAAATTACTATTTTTGCATAATTTCACCAGAGCACCCACATCCTTTGGCTAGCACACAAAACAGGCAACGCTCAACACCCAACACCCATAAAAAAAGGATCTATTCAAGGAAATTGATTGATGTCTTGATTTGTTTCGCTCTAATCCCATTAATGGAGGTCGATTTAAGTTTCCTCTGGGATAGGGGTAGAATAGAATACAAAAAAAAAGGGAAAATACGTTGATATCCCATCACTTAATAAAAATAAAAAAAAAATAAGTCCTGTAACTGGGGTTTATAGGAGAGAATATCTCTCTTCCTTCTTTTTGTTTTTCTAACCATAAGCAACGATCCTTTTCCTGTCGATTTGTCTTTGACCTTGTAATTATCGTTGGCAAACTAATTGCCCAAGTTAAGTCATTCAACGGGTCGATGGCTACGACTAAGACTATTACGATAGTATGCTAGAAGGTTTAAGGTATTACATCCACAAACCCCTAGCAAGGATATACCTACAACTCCATACATACCCGATTCCAACTAATTGACTTAAATCTGTCTATGGCATTTAGGCTAAACGTCTTTCAGTCATGCTATAGAATAAAGTTGTTATACATTGCCATGTTGGGATGCCCTTAACGTCAGCAGCAACAAAAAAAAAAAAAAGACGAAAAACTCTGGATGTGAATAACGACGTTGGCTTTGCACACGAAATAGACGCGATTAAATGTTAAACGAAACATGTCATCAGGGAAAGAGTTTGCCATCAGGCCAAATAACCTACCAAACCATCATCATCCTTCCACTTCCATTTTTCCACATTCTCATTCACATCCATATCTCCATCTACAACACGATGAGAAGCAATTATTTATCATTTAAGGAGTTCTTCAGCTAAAAAAGGTCGGGGCTGTATTTAAGTCCTTTAAAAGGGCCTTTATAAGTTGAAATAAAAAGGTCCTTCCAGTTGTTGTTGGCTTGATTTAGCAGCAAGTAGATTGAATTGTTTTATATTCTACCAAAAAGTTAATTGAACGTCTAAATGGCGTGGAAGACTTTACATCATAGGTACCTAGAGTGGGGGGGTAGGGGGTGTAATTGCCTCCTCCCTCCAGCCTCTTACTCTGGAAAATTGTCTATAGTTTCTTGACAAATACTTCTCTTTTTTCTGTTGGGGTTGATTTTCACCCCCTGCAAAATTCCCAGCCTCCTTCCTTGAGGAAAATCTTATCTATGCTTGAAACAAATATTGAATTCGAAAAAATCTCATTATTCTAGTTTTTGGACTTTTTATTTTTTATTTTTTAACTTTTTGATGTCTGACAGCCATATCAATAAAATTGCTAAGATCTCTTTTAATTCACAAATTAACTAAAATTTCACCAAGAGTTAGTTCACGAATTAAAATTTCATATCAATAAAAATATAAACTGCCAATCTACGTTTAGTTCAAAATCTTAACGAAAATCTACTACAATCAACAAGAATTCCGCTGTTACCAAAGACTATTTTTTTTTTTTAACTACACATATACTCTCTCACAAAAAGTGAGCTTTTGCACATACACTCCCTCATTTGAAGTTGTAAGAAGCATGTGTGTCACTAGAGTCTGTTTCCTTTTATGTTTAGTTTTTGGCAACAATGACAGAAGTAAAGGGTTTTTCAAAAGGGACGCTACAAAAGTAGAGCGACAGGGACAGCAAACGACGCAATATTTGTTGCCACTCTTTTGACATTTCTCTTCAGTAAGGTTTGCCATTTCATGATGCAAAGGTATACGAGCCAACAACGAGTCGAAATTATTAAAATTTACTGTTTACTACCGAAATTCGGAGTCAGTGGCCTCAACGTTAAGAGCGCTATGTCTAATTCATGGTCGTCATTATTGTCCTAGCAGATCAAAAATTGAGCGTCCAGTGGAAAAATTTGAATCCACAGACACAGTACAAAATGTTCCCGTGCCATTGAGACAAAGAAGTGCCCGTAGCCGCTGCCGCTGAGGCTTCAGTTGCAGAAAGCCCAAATGTGTCTCTCACACGTCGTTCTCAAGCGTTGGGCATCTCTGTGACGTCGTTATGGCTAATTTTGCGAAAAGATCTTCGCCTACATCCTTACAAAATTAAATTGACGCAAGAACTGAAGCCGCTTGACCACCAGAAGCGTCGTATGTTCGTGAATTGGGCTGAGCAACAACTTGAAAATGATTCGGATTTTCATCGAAAAATCATCTTGAGCGGTGAGGCTCATTTCTGGCTAAATGGCTTCGTCAATAAATAAAATATGCGGTATTGGTCAGGCAGCAATCCACACGTATTCCATGAGTCATCATTGCATACGAACAAATTACGGTTTGGTGTGGTTTATGGACCGGCGGCGTCATTGGGCCGTACTTCTTCCGTGATGATCAAGACCGGCACGTTATTGTGAATGGGGATCGCTACCGTTCAATGATAAACGAATATTTCAAGCCCCAATTGGATGATATGGACTTGTAGGATATGTGGTTCCAACAGGACGGCCACAAGCCTACCCACCGAATGTCACAATCAATTTATTGGAAACCAAATTTGGAGAACATATTATCTCACGAAATGGTCCAGTCGCTTGGCCGCCTCGGTCGTGTGATTTGACGCCGTTAGACTATTTCCTGTGGGGCTACGTCAAGTCTATGGTCTATGCCAACAAGCCAGCGACGATTGATGAACTTCGTACGAATATCAAACGTGAAATTGCTGCAGTATCGGCCGATTTTCATTTCACAGGAATAAAGAATTTCATTGATATCCAAAACAGTTTTTGTTTTATTTAAAAAAACTTTTGTAGCGCTCTTATTGAACAACCCGATATTTTGAACTAAAGTACTCGTTTTATGTACCTATTTTGGTGCATTAGTTTATTACCTTGAATTTTGATTTATTGATAAGATTTGACACTTAACTCACTGACTAAAGATAATTCGTGTCTTATTTGAGTTTATGAATACCGCTGTGAATATTCAAAGGGGTAGTCTTAGGCTGTAACCACGGGGCAACAGAGAGTAAAGGAAATTGAATTTTTAAATCAGTCTCCAAGCGTAGTAGGAATATAAAGCGGGCCTTAAACTATTTCCCAACACTTTATTCGTGTCCCACAGTGGTTAACCAGTATTTTTCCGAATAAACTTTTCTTTTATTTTATTGTTCTATTAGGTGCTCCACTTAAATTTTCTCTTAAAAAGTTTAACAATGACATTCATTTCGCATTTAGTATCTGCGTCTGCACAGTTGCAGAAAACTTGAACAAATATAATAATACCTACCTAGGTACTTCCTTTTTTACCTTCCTCTTCACTTCGCTTCTTCATCTGAATGAATCGAGACTCGTGTGAATTGCAATATTGCTACAAAATGCTACCGCTCTGCTACCACTTTCCGAACATTTTAAAACTGAAAATGTTGAAAGGGGAATTCTTTACTTAAAAATATTTGTGTGCATAGATATGTGTTTGTATGTGAATGTACATGAATGGGAACATCAGAATTCCATTGAAAAACGTTCACCGTTATTATATATACTTTTTTTATTTTCCCATTTTTTTTTCAAACTTGAACAGGTGTGAAAAGGATCTATAGATACTTGTTGCAGAAATGTGGTGAAAGTTGGATGAACAAAAAAAAACTGATTCAAAAGCAAAAAAAAAACCCGTAACCCAACCATCATACCATTCAGAACTCTCAGTTTCCTCTGTTTTTTTTTTTATTTTTTATATTTTTTCGCACAGACATTTTTAAATTAACCCTAGCGGCCATTACCAGTTAGTATAGGAAACATAGGCAGGTGATGATGATGCCTGCTGTTTCTGTTTCTGCTGTATAGTTAGTTGTTGCTTCTAGTACCGGTGATGCTACTGGCTCCTGAATCCTGCGAGATGTGATGATGAAACAGTTGAAGAGATTTTTGACAAGGATGCTTAAGTAAAGTACTTCACTATAGGTTTGAGTAAAAGTGCGAAAATTTGTTCAAGAGGCTTTTACATATTCACATATAGGTATGAACTGCGAGTGTATGGTGTTCTTGAGTACTTGGGATAATGCTTCCAGGCTTCAAATGGGTGAGATTCATATATATAAATATTCATTTCAGTTAACTTTAAAATGATGATTTTACTATGTATTTTTATTTAAAGTTGAGTATAAGTGGAGTCTTGGAAGTGATTTTGGAAGAGGTTAGCTGGAAATTGTTTTGGAAAAAGATTTTTTTTATGGAAGATATGTTGGGATATATTGAACCAGAAAGTCCAAAATTTTGTTGAAAATTGTCATCAGAGGCAAGGTAATATGGAATTTACTCCATAATTTTTGGCTTAGTTCCAAAAACTTGTAACGAAAATTAAGTCAAAGAAGTATAAAATTTATTGTAGCTTTGAGAAACATGATTGATCACCCATTAAGTTGGGACTGTAGGCGTACACATTGACAATCATAGGATTCAACAAGAAGGGAGTGTTTTTGTTTGGCGATTTGCGAAACTTGGCATTTGGTTTGTGTTTTTTTTTTTTTTCAAAAATGTCTTTGCATCAAAATTTAGTTGGTGGCACCCACTGACCTAAGATGGCACTTTCTGTTGTTGGCAATAGCACTTTCAAAAAAATAATTTCCGGCAACGCTGCACTAAACAGAAGTCAAAAGTTATTAAAAAAAAAAGAAGTCAAAAATTTGCATTTATTGACGAGATGTGGGGTGAAATAAAAAGTATTTTATAGACATTGAATTTGAAATTGGTTCTGGTGGAAAAGGAATTAGAGACCTATGAATATCCCAAGACATCAGGAATGAAATCGAGTCGAGAGGTAAGATAGCCTCTCAGAAAATTCGGAAAATGCTATAAAAAGAAGAGATATCTGGAAATTGTACCAGTAGTGAAGCTACAGCGGTATCAGCCGTATCAATGATACGGAGCCCCCGAGATAAAGGGGCCCCCAAGATAAAGAAGACTCCATGTGTGTAAAACATTTTTCTTTTTTTTAAGCATGTTTCGATAGTTTTTCTAACTTTGAATGAAATTCTGACAGAGCTGAATTTTGATAGGAGATTCGTTTTAAAGTCTCATTCATTTAATCAAAGGTACCCTTAATTTGGGTTGGGGTATATTTTTTTTGGTACAAATTTTAGCTTATTTTAATCTGTATTAAAACAGTTGGATTATTAGTGTCATACATTTAATAATTAAGAGAAAAACCTGCAAAAACTTCATGACCAGTTTAGTAGAAAAAAATTATAAAAAATTTTGATAGAGCAACAGACTTTGGGAGCAACTTGCCAAAATTCCCCTGAGATGAATCTTAATACTGAGCACACTGGGTGTTTAAGCTGGTTTTTATCAAAATCCGCTTTTTTTACAAAAAAAGTGTTATAATGTTTTTTGTGTACAATTCTATGGGCTAAAATTTAAATGTTTTGAAAAAATTTCATTAGTTTGGATTTAGAAGCAAGCATTCGACAGTAAATTCATCAAGTGCATAGAATTACTGACGTTATTGAGAGAGCTCTTGAAGAAAAAAAAAATCTGCTCGACAGTCATTTTGGACGTGTCGCAGGCGTTTGACAAGGTGTGGCATGAAGGCCTCAAAAATTTAAAATTAAGACAAGTTCTGTCTGAAGGACTTTATAACATTCTAAACGGATATCTAGATAACAGACTTTTTTTCATAAGGCAGGGAAATGGCTATTTAAATTTAAAAGAAATAGTGGCTGGGGTACCAAAAGGAAGTGTATTAGGTCCAGTTCTGTACTTTTTTCTTACCCGATATACCTCAAACAGAAGACACTATCGTAGCCATGTTTGCTGATGATACTGCAATGCTTGCAGAAGGAAAAATGATTAGCTACAATTATATTACAAAATGCTATTAATAATGTCAATGAGTGGATAAAAACATGGCGAATAGCGCCCAATGAACAAAAGTTAGTCCACGTGGACTTTAAGTATACAAAAACAAATAGACTACCCGTCTTTCTAAATGCCATTCATTTTCCATTTGCAAATGAGGCAAAGTAAGAAGAAAGAAGTAATTAAAGTGGAAGCCGCAAGCAAAAAAGAAATGCGAAGAACTTAAAAGTAGATTAAGGGATATGAGCTGGTTACTCGGTAAATATTCAAAGCTTAGTATTGAAAATAAACTGATTTTATACCGACAGGTTCTTAAACCAGTTTTGACTTATAGTATACGCGATTGTACCTGCGATAAAAACTTAAATTACTTGCAAGCGTTTGAAAATAAATTGCTTAGGTCATTTGTAAATGCTCCGCGGTATATAAGAAACGAAGATCTTCACAGGGATCTCGGGATTCCTACGGTTCAGGACGAACTAAAAATTTTCGCGTGAAAATATAGAAATCGACTATAAAAACTTGACGAGTCGAATTTAGTACGCTGCGGCGCCGTCTGTGAAAAACAAAAACCTTCCGACTTGGTGCGTGAACAGAAAACCCCTTTAAAATCGCGGATTAAGCAGGAACTTTCACCGGAAAGTTACCTGCAACACGTTACCTAACTTCGTTAAAAATAAATTGCTAGATAAGTTTCAGCTTAGTTGCAATCGGGAAGTGGAGGTGGTTTTAGTGTAGTAAGAGTCTCACACACCTATGAGCACGCGTTTTTTGGTCCTCAGAGCCAGATGCAGGCCTTGCACATACCCAAGGAAAAAAATTAAGTATATTTTCAAAATAAACTTATTTAAAAGATGATGCAAGTTTATTTTGTTGGAAAAAAAATTGTATTTCTAAGAATGTGCCACTGTCATGAAAAAGGGGCACCTTAAAACTTTGCGATACGGGGTCTTCGACGTGCTGACTACGCCACTGAATTGTACTAAATATCCAATGAAGTTGTTGGGAAAAAAATCTGTAGGATATAAATAGAATAATTAAAGTGTTAGTTGAGGATCAGCTACTCAGATGGAAGGACTACTTTTGTGGCTTTCTGAAAGAGAATTCCACTTAGTAGGGTGCTGAAGTGCTTCAGTTAAACGACAAACGAGATGCACAAATTCTATACACATGTATTGACCTTGATCCGTCTTCTGGAGTAGAAATTCAAACTTCAATATATTTACTAAGCAAAAGAACAAAGCAGTTGGACTTGATGGATTTCGTGCTGAATTCTTGAAAGCTAATTTCACCACACCAAACAGCTTGTATTAACGACGGTTCTCTACCGTCGGTTCTCTACCGTCGTTAATACAAAGTGTTTAAAAAAACTAAATCCATTCCAGGAACAAGAAGGATGGTGTGAATCTTTAGTTTCCAAAGTGACTTTAACAATTACAATATTTGTCTAAAACTTTAGGCAACCACCGGGCTCGAGCGGATAAATAATAGAATCAAGTCAACACTCTACAGGCATCAGATGGTTTCCATAGTGATCAATCCTGCATCGAAAATAATCTGCGGAGTTTCTGAGATTACCGTGAATCGTACATGGAGATCACTTCTTGGTAGAGGAATTCTTCGAAAAAGTGTTGAGAGAGAGGTTTACAACAACGCAATACGCAAGGTGTCTTATTTTACAAAATGGGCAGCTATCTAACATTTTCAAAGTTCCTACAACAAGGTGTGAGACAGAGGATGTTTTATCGCTAATTCTCTCTCTCTCGAAAGACGACGCACGTTTTGTCCTTCAGCGTTGGTACATCGGAAGACAGAGGGCATTCACTTACGATATATGTATATGTAGGTACTTTATGCCAATTTATGCATTCGTATAAAAATTGAGCCCCAGATTCAAATCTTTGTTTTTTGAAAATTAAATATTTTGAAAACTACATGGTTGATTTTAATATGACTCAGTAGATAAGAAGTTTTCTTAATTTTCTAAAGTACTTTAGAAAAAAGTTATTTTTATGAAAAAATATTGGTACCTTCCCTTTTTTAATTTTGAATTTTCTCACTATCGGCTAAACAGATCAAAATTATTATTTGTATATAATTATCAAATAAAAATAATTAATTATCAAAAAAATAAATATCAAAATTTTTAAATAAAAAGCTTTTGAATTTTTTACAAAAATATTCATTTTTTTTTGAAAATCCGATAGCTCAAAAGCGAGTTAACAATTTTCTGTGAAACTTTATTTTTATGTGCACATCAATAAACACTTAAGATTTATATAACAAAAGTTTTCCTTAAAAATGTTTTAAGAATTGTACACATACATATGCACATATGTATATCAGAAATTAAAAAAAAAACTTCATTAACGGTTTTGATTTTTTTCCGTAAGATTACTCGTATATTCAATCAGGAATGAAGATGGCGTTTTTCTTTTTCATCTCAAACTCTCAAATAAGTTGTTTTAGCTATCTTAAGGGCCAGTTTCAAGACCTACGGATAAAGTCTCGGATAGCCTATTCGGAACTTTTTTGACAGATTAAGTTAAGCTTTTGGTTTCAAATGTCTCAGATTGTGATTATCTGACTGATAAAGTCTCAAGTGGATATCCGAAACCTTAACCGGAACATATGAAACTGGCCCTAAATATTGTTTTTCAAGCTTTTAAAAATGTTTCTTTTACAATTTCCATATATTTACATATAATTTTCAACCTAAAAACATGTAAATGCGAAGCAGTCATGAATTTTATTTATTTGGGTCCCAGAGTTTCTTAGTGCGAAACTGTGAGCGATGTTACTGAGATTTTAAGTTGCGAAATTTTGATTTGCAAGATTTTGAAATTTTTAAACAATGTATGATTTTGTTATTCGAGATTGTGGTTTGCTATTCAAAGTAATGATATAAAATGAAATTTCATGTTGAATCACCCTTAATTTTTTAGTTGTTAGTTTCTAGAGAATTAGCCATTTGCCATAAAAGATTCAGTTGTCTACACTAAGGGAAAACCCCTTTTTAAAATTCCCTTCTTATTTCGTTTCATGTTAACTTTTTTTCAAACTAAATAGTAGGTATACATATTTTCAAAACAAATACAATAAAACAACTTAGAAAATGTCTTAATAACTAAACAACAACTAGAAAATATCATCCTTTATCATATACACCATACAACAACAACTGCTTCAGACATATTCCCCAATCGAATAAAATATTTAAATGAAACAGTCAACTGAATGTTTTCCCTTAATATCACTTAGTGGCAATCGTTTTCATCAAATATTTAAAATGTCCACACTCTATATTGTGGGTCTGAATTATATATTTTGTGGGCAATAAAAAGGATAACAACAACAGCAGCTGTAGTTGAATTCAGAGAATCACTCATACATACACATACATAAATATAAAGCACTCTAAATTGCTCTAAAGGACTTTTGTCTGAAAAAATAAAGATAAATAAAAGTCTAATAACAATTTCAATAAACAAACAAAACATATACATCTATACACAATTTAACACACTCGACACCCTACACACAAGGACACACATACATATACGCAATAATAACTCTTTGTCCTTATTTAAATACAAAACAAAAAATGGGTTGACTGTGGTGTAAATCCAACAAAAGGACTTGAGCTGAGAGGAGTGTATATGTATTATAGGGTAGATGGGAATGGAATTTGCCTTGGAGAAAGAAGAAGCAATAAAAAACATTAACTGACTCAATCCCCCAGGCAAGTAGTAGTATTAACTATTGTGGTTGAAAGGGAGCAAACAACTGTCCGATCCTTTGGAAATGGACCTTTTTTTTTGTAAAGATTATTATTATTAGCCTCAATTTCAAGTGATTTAGCATTTAGGCCTAAGTAACTTGTAACCCTTTTTGAATACTATGTACATTTTCGTACAATAAATTTATGTAAATACATTTCTTGATACAATATTCGAAAAACAAAAAATTCAAAGGAATATAAAACTCTAAGAAAAAAATTCTGAAATTTTGAAGATCTGGAAAATAGCTTCGGGTATTCAATTCATGTTGGGAATTTGTTTTTAGAGAAATAAAAGTTACAATTTGAAGAAGCAAACAAAATTTTGAATTGAGACTATTCCATCAGAATTGACAAAAATTAATGTTTATTTTTATATTTTCGCTAAATTCATACCAAAGTGCATTAAGTTTTTTTTTTTTAATCACAAAATCATTGCTGTTTGTAAAATTATAAAATAAAGTAGGGGTTTGTTGGGATTAAAACTAAAATAAAGAGAGAGAGAGAGAGAATAAAATGTGCAGTAGGTAAAATATCTAAACATAAACAACCAGAAACTTATTTGATTTTTAAGAAATTGCACGACTTATAATATTTAAATTGTATGCTAAAACATGCGTATCATTATAAAAAATATTTAAAAGTTTAGAATTCAATCTATAAATTGCTAATACAATTCCGTAAATAGATGCCTAGAAATGAAAAATAAAATCCAATCTGAATTATTGAAAAGATATCAATTTAATGCGAAAAAAATTTGTTTGGACCGCTTTTTTTAAATAATTTTTCATTTATAAATATTTTTAAATTTTCGAAACATTTTAAGCAAACAATGCAAATTTTAAGTTTTTACTACTATGCAGATTAAAATTAAATTACAAGACAAAAATATTTATATCCACCTGATTTTGGGATATTTATCGGAATTAGATTTTTTTTGGTTTTGATATTTGAACTTTTTGAAAGATTTTGAAACAATTTAATTTAAATCCTTGTAGCCAATAATGAAAAACTGAGGTTGCAATTTTTCTTAGCTTTGCGAACTCTTATCCCCCCCCCCACCGTTTTGACAACACACATGCATGTAAATTTATTTGTTTGTTTCATCCAAAACCAAACATCATCATTATCATCATCATGAAAATTGCGTATCGCTTTTTTACTTGGAATGATTTTCGTAATAAATGTTATGTATACGACACGGTGTACTATATTAATTATTGAAAAAAAATGTTGGTATTACCAATTTTATTTTGTAATGAAATCTCATCTCATTTTCAATGGACAACATCTTTATTTTTATGGAATATGTAAGGGTACGCCTCCTTATTATTTGGGATTAGAATATAAACCGCCAGCTTAATCAAATAGGTTGGTTTTGATTTTATTCAACAATTTTTTCACATTCTGTTTTGCAAGAAAATAAGCTATTGAACATCTGTGTAAATTGTTTCCCCTTAAAGTTACAGTGGGTCAAAGTTCAACTATGATACCAAACCAAATGATACTTTTGTAGGTATCGTCTCGGTCTCGTTTCGGTCTGGTCTGAGTCACAGAATAAAATGCACGACTTGGTTATATGTTCTTGATGTAGTAGTTGAACTCGCTTGGTATTTTTAAGATTCAGGACAAAAATCTTTGAAAAAGACAATTTTTTTAATTGAAGTTTTTCTTTGTGGACTTAACAGTTTCTTAAAAACTTATAAAGTTACGATAAAGAATTCAACACAAAATGTTGACTTGGGGTCATATGGATTTCACTAAAGTTAGAGAACCAAGTCTGAAAATTTCATCCAAATCGGTGGTTTTAGAGAAAGCCAGCATAATTCAAATGGGCGTGGCAGTGGGCAGTTGTTATTAAAATTATTGCCTAAACCTTCACACTGCTAAAAAGAAAAGCTCTGAAAATGTCATCTTAGTCATCAGACCCTTTTCCGAGAAACCAATTACTAAAATTGTTTGTTTCTAATAAATTGTTTCATTTCAAATATCTATATTTTCTGCTGATACCAAATGATGCTACCTAGAGTATCGGTAAATTTGGGTCCAAAAAATGCGGTATCATTTGGTATCGTCTCTTAAGAAAACTTTACCGTATACAAAATGAAAGAATGAGCTTCATTTGAAAACAAAACATAGAAATGGACTTCTGGCTTTCAAGAGAGCTATTTTAAAATTTACAACACTGTTTTGATATTGTCGAGTTTTATATTTTTTTTGTGTTTTATGTTTTATTTTCGAAAAAAATATACAAAATTAAATAGACCCCATCCTAGACGAGTTTTTTTCTTTTTTGGATTTGTTTTATTTTGTTGACCCTATCTTTGCTTACAAAATAAAATGCACGACTGAGTCACACGTACTTGCTTTTATGTTCAAGGTGCTGAACACATAACAAAATTTTAAATCGTTAAAGCGGTTTTCTTAAAAAATAATTTTGTATATAATAAATTCTTAAGACATTTTTTAAGGAAAACTTTTGTTATGCAAATCTTAAGTATTTATTTATGTACATATAAAAATAAAATTTGAAAAAAAATTGTCAACTTATTTTTGAAATATCAAATTTTCGAAAAAAAAATTGAAACTTTTTTAAAAATTCAAAAACTTTTTGTTTGCAAATTTTGATATGCAATATTATTTAAACTTATCTGAACTTGGTATATGAGAAATTATGTAAATTCGTTCTATGACAGGTACTATATCAATACCTGATAAGTGCAAAATAGTATAAGTTTTTGTAGTAGATCGTATAAGAGTAAAAATTTTAATCAAAATCGTAGGAGTTCTTTTCAGAAAAAAAAAAAAAATATTTCCCAATGCGGTTTTTTAACAGTTTCTGTATGTTAAAAAATTTTCTGAAAACATTTAAGAGAATACTAAAGAACTCTTAAGTGTAGAGTTTCAGAAAAGTAAATCATATTGTTTTAGAAATGTTTGATTTAAAAAAAAAATTTAAACAATTTTAAAAATAGTTTTTAAATGTTTTTTTTTTAAATTTATGTAAGCAAAAAAATTATTGAAATTATTTGCACCGTTTTGAAGAAAATCGAAAATTAAAAAAATTGTTCTGTAGGAGGTACCAATAATAACAATTTTTTGAAAAATGGTTTTCCACCTAACTAAAAGTAATTTACTGTTTTTTTTTTTTAAGAAAAGTTGTCCAGCCGTTTTTGAGAAAAATAGGATTAGTTAAAATTGCTATATATATAAATATAATCTTTGATTTTTTTCACTTTTTTTTGGTTGGTTATTTGTTTACTTTTGCTTCTTTACTTTTTTTTTTAATTATAAAACCATCCATTTTGATAGAAAGTTTTATTTTGAACAAAAAGTTTTGTTTATAAATTGTTAAATTATGCTTAGTTTCCAAGTTAAACCAAAAGTATTGAAAAATTGCTATTGTGACCATTCTCTCAGAAATACATTGTTGAATTTAGTAGCATTTTTGGTTTTTAGTATTTAAGGGGCCAAACAAACATATTTAATTATCAAAAACCTTCGTAATGGTTCCTTTATACCTCTCATTTTTCTATTCAATAGCTTATAGAATAAGTTTTTAAGAACCTTTGAAATAAAGCTTAATACACATCAAGTTATCTGACCAACACATTGAATTGACTTAAAACATTTTTTTCTAGAAGATGACACTCTTGAGAAAAATTGAAAAAAAAAATAGCAGTACGTGAAAACGACACATTAAACAAATATTTGACAAAGTAATCTCAAATCAAGATACAAAGCTGAAGATAGTTTTCTGTTTCAGCTCAACACGACAGTTTATAACAGAAATACAACTTTTCAAAAATTACATAAAAAATTGAAAATATCTTGTTTTCTTAATTTTTTCTCTGACCAGTTTAGAATGCTAAAGAAAACACCCTCATTTAAGAAATATTGAATTTTCAAAAATAAAATCTATTTTATTGTTCAGAAAAATTGAAGACAGAAATTTATAAAGCTTTTCTATAAGATTTGTATGGCTAAGACAAAAAAAAATAATATAATGATCAATTCAGTGGTTAAGGTGGAAGGTCCATTTTTTGTCTATCAGTTTTTGGGAATGTCAAGTTTGATTAAAATCTAGCCTAGCTAAATATTCAATATTCATAAGTTTCATATACTAAAGTGGAGTTAGCTTCTCATTTTGACGATTAAAAAAGTTGGTCTAAAGGTGTATAAGGGACAATAAACCTAAACTATCACCAGAGTCCGAGATCACTTGAATCCCTGTTTCTTTTAAAAATAAAACACATAAATTCAAATTTAAATGTATTTTCAAATTACCAACGATTGATCGAAATAGAATTCAAAGAGTCAAAGTGCCTAATTGAAAAAATCATTCAATCAGTGCAATTAGATCTACTTTTTCTAAATTATATACATCCCACAGAGAAAAAAATCACAATCCTCATCACCAAATCAAAATCGAACCCACTTCAACTTAAGTCTTTTTATTTTTATTTATTTATTTATCTTAAATTCGCTAAAATGGCGATAAATTCTCATAAAATCGCTTGTATCAATGCCAAACACGTATATGCTCCATATCCTAACCCCATCATCATGTAAGCCCAAGCCATCTGTTCATTTACATACTCGTATACACAAATACAAAAATATTCTATACAGAGGTGAATTCCAATTTGTCTAATGGCGAATACCTGCCGCTTTTATATTTTTTTGGAATTTCATGGAGTGGGCTACATTCATGAGATACATCCAACAGAACCCCCAATATAGTTGCAATAGTTGAGCAATTTCAAGGCTCCAATCGTAGTTTTCACTGAGTCCTTTTCGTCGTCCCTCAGTTTTTTTTTTTTACATAGTTTCTGTTCTTGTGAAGCTGATGTTTTTTGCTCCACTTTATTTTGTCAGGCGGGTTTTTTCCCAAACTATTTCATTTTTTTTTTCTTCAATTTTTACTTAAATTTGATCCTTTTTATGTTACGTGTCCTTTCTGAGAGAATAAAAGAAAAAAAAAAGAATTGTATCAGAGTAACTTTAAATGAAATTCCTTCTTAATACATTGTCGTCATCGCATCCGTCATCCAGACTCTTGGGCTATGGACAATATTGGAAGAGGGCATCATCTACTGCCACTATAAAGCACGAGGGTTTTGGGATGAAATGATATCCAACTCATTCCAACAAGCGATTCAATCTCTGGCATCAGGTTCTTCTCAACAAAGCACAAGAAATATCCCCATTTATTGTGATTACCATGAAGTTGTTGTAAAATGGATGAACGGAATGGTCTTATTCTTCACCCACCCCCTCCCCACCACCCCCTTCAAATCGATTTTCCTAGTATTTTACATCTGTTTTCATTCTTATACTCTGTTGTTGTCCTTCCCTTCGGGGATGGAGCGACTTTACAACAGTTTCATAGTTGTCATCCTGAACAACAAGTGAATCCTTTCCAGCTAGCTCATCCTTTCACTATATTTACCTTTTCAATATTGTAGGAAAAAAAGAAAGAAGTAAAATCAAGCCTTTTATCCAAACAAAGGACCTTCGTTCAGTATAAATAGAATAACTCTGTGTGTGTTCCTAAAAACAGGATATTCAGTTGGAAGACTTCACCGTTTTGATTGTTGTTGTATTTGTTGTTGCTTCCAGTGATATTATGTTTCTCTCTTGGAATTTCTTTTGTTTTCCTACGAATTCTGTTCGTGATCCCTATAGAAAAAGGAGCACTTCCTCTCGCCCGCATAAACCTCCTCCAGCTGGCCGGCTTACTTCACGAGTTCACCTCATATAGCTCATACCCTATAGCCAAGCAGCATCGTAATGGCCTACAAAATAAAGTGAACACTATCTGCTTCAAATGACACTGTGGTTCTGCACGTATAAACTATAAGGACACACTTGTAAGGACATATGGGAGCTATTCAGGTGGTTGGGAACTTAAATTGACTTAAACAGAAAACACACACACATTCTTAGACACACAATAGACACACCTAACTGATGATGCTGGCCTACCTAGCATTACTGCTGTATAAAGATCTGAGCGTGCCATCCAGAGATCCCAGATATCCAGATTCAGAGCAACGTCTAATGAACAAAATCAAATTAAATTCGCTCCAGACGACAATTTACTGGGATTTCAGGTGCTAACAGTAAATTGCTTTATTAATTTGCTTGTAGCTTGAGCGCTTTATACATTTATAAAGCGAGAGCTTCGCTGAAATGTTCCCATCAACCATTCTCTTCCCCTCTCTGGGAGTTAACTTTTTTTTTGTTTTATTTCCCAAAGAATACCTATAGGATAGTCGACTGCAGGGATTTGGGGAGGACTTGGGATTACCTCGACGATGTTACATTGTGTCCTTTAATCACTCTGGCTTCGTTGATGGCTATGAGGTGAGGTGAGTCGTGAGTCGTGGGTTGACTTGAGGTTGATATGGGTGATGCTGATGGGGGATTGAAAGGGAGAGTTTGGGGTGTCGTAAAAATGAAATTAAGGACCACGAAATTAGAGCTATGGATGTGGTCGCTCAGGGAGACAGGTATTTTGTAGTATCATCAATTGGTTTATATGTATGTACGAGTATATATCTTAACTGTTGGTAGTGTAATTTGGGAAGGCGCTGGAATTTGGGGACTAGATTTGAATTTTTGATTAGAAAAGGACATGACATAGGTATTACATGGGACGACTTATAAGAAGACTTAAGCTATTAAATATTTATATTCCTTTTGTCTTGGTGTTGGCGTGCGTTATGTTGTTCGATGGTTGGTTGCCACTGTGAAAGCAATGTGATTTAATATTGTTTCGCATGAATTTCAAAATGAGTAGAGATTTAGAATTTGCATAGATTTATTAAGCTTTTCAAACTAAACCTTTTGTTATATTTTGGACATTAATCCTAAAATAGTGGGAGGAAAGTGTTGAAGGGATGATTTTTTTTTAGAATTATTATTTTTCCTAAATCCAAGGTCCTTGGGGGGGGGGATTGAACTATACTTTCTATGGGATGAGGGATCTACCTACTCATAATCTTCTCTTACTGTCAAAATAAAAGGAAGAACTATATTGTAATCGTTTTTGCCAAAGTCTGTTCAGAAAAGTAACGATTAATGGGACTTATTTTGAGGAAGTCAATTTGAATTTGACTATGAAGGTACCTACTCTTGGAAACCGAATCTTATAAAAACACTTTCGCTATTTTATTTTATTCTTTTCGACTAGCTTAGACGTAAATATTAAAGAATTTTGAGAAGCTTCACAAAGCATTTATAAAACATCTTGGTCCTTTTATAATATCGTGCAGGTGTGCATATGGACATTTTTCTAGTTTTAAGAAGTCCCCTTTGGTGTTTTTATGGGATAGCATGGTTTTAATAAAAAAATTACGTGTTCCACACTTTAATTGGTTATAGGACATTTATAGAGTGAAAAGAACACTAACCGCATTAAACTATACTCCTTCAAGTCAAACTATAATTTAGAGGGAACAAAAATCTTAGTCAAATCTAATGAAGTAGAAGGAGAATTAAAAGAAAATTAAATAGTGCTAAAAAGCAATTCGCAGGAACTGCACGGCCAAATGGAAGTCTTTATATTGATAAATCATTTTTTTAGGAAATAAGTCACGATATAGACTCATTATTTAAAGAAGCTGTTTGTCATATTAGGCTGTAATGCTGAGAGTAAAAGTTGTTCCATGGCTCTACCAATTCTTTAAGGTAAACAAATACAGTGCGATATTTTTAGCTTTGGAAATTTCATATATTGGAAATTTGAAAAAAGGAAATACCATCTAAATAGTCAGTAATTGGTTAGAAAAGGTCAACTAGTCCTTGAAATTGGTCAGCTCTAGATAACTTGTAATCAAGGTTAAAGGTTTCTCAAGGTAAAGTGTGATTTTTGGTAACATGTTTAAGGTAAATTTACAAAAATAGCATATTGCCTGAAATATCTCTAGATTGTGATAAATGATCAAAAATTATCAATATTTGGTCAGCCATACTTTTTTTCAATGAATTATAGAAATTCGTTTCAAGGTTGCAAACAAAAACTTTTGGCATGTCATCGATTAAAAAGGCCACTTCAAAAGGTTAGCTATTTTCATATTTTCAACGATTCATATTTTTTTAATGAACTTTTAATGAATAAAAAATTAAATACCATCTAACAGATCTCTATACTCAGAGAAAAACTTCAGGTAAATAATAAATTACCCGGGCCTTTAACTAGGTGCACACTCTCATATAAAGTTACTGATGTTTCAGTTATTTACCTGATTTTAATAACCTTATATTCAGTATATCTAAGTCCTAAATCCTGGCATATAAAAAAATTAACAAGAATAAAGTGTTAATTTTAAACCATGTCTTGTTTTTCCAACATTATATTTTATGCATTTCTATTTAACAATAAATCGGGTTGATTAACGTCTTACGTGATTATTTCTACAATTTTTACCTGTTGAGTTTAAACTGAGCGCATGATAAAGAAACACTCTGCCAGTTTATTTCATCGTGATGGCAGTGTTAAAAGACCACAAAAAGGCCATTCAAATGAAATGATTTGAGTTTAACCTGGCCTCCCACTAAAAAAGCTTTCTGCCAGTTTATTTAAACGTGATTCCAGTGTTAAAACGCCCACACACATGTCATCAAAAAATGATTTGAATTTAACCTAGACTCCTGTTAAAGAAGCACCCTGTCAGTGTTAAAAAAACACATAAGGGGTATCTAAATAAAAAAAATTGGAATTTAACCTGGCCACCTGTTAAAGTAGCACTCAACCCACTCTGGAAAAACACACACAAGCCAACCAAATAAAATGAGTTCCAACTTATTGATATTTAGTAGCAGGTTTTTGTGCGGCACTGTGGCCCAGGGGATGCGTGCTATCTACGGGTGTGAAAAGTT
Organism: Dasysyrphus albostriatus; assembly: GCA_946251815.1. Lineage (NCBI taxonomy): Eukaryota > Metazoa > Arthropoda > Insecta > Diptera > Syrphidae > Dasysyrphus > Dasysyrphus albostriatus. The sequence continues at coordinate 127,231,111 of OX276336.1, read as the reverse complement.
CTCGCGTTCAAAACTAGGTGAGTATCACAAAGTATTTTTAAAATAAAATAAATATATGTACATAATAATAAATTTCATTATTTTCAGAATAATGCAAAACGAATTGAGCCATGAGAAGCGTTAGAGATGGAACCCATACGCATGGACTTAAGACACAATATATACAGGACACAGGGCTGATTCAACATTGAATCATGTTAAATTTACTAGAATTGCATGTTGAAATTACAGGACATTGAACATTAGGTTATGACAATTTAACTAGATTTTCATGTAAAATTAAAAATATTTTTAGGTAAAAATAAACAATGTTACTATTTAGAGGCAGTGTTAAATTTACAAGATATCTGGCAGATTTAAACTAGAAACCTATGTTGATTTAACACGACATTAAAATCAGGTATCAACGCTCGCTAGCACGTGTAAACGTTAACGGATTTCAGTGAAATCTTACACATAATTTTTTTCAATCATGCTGATCACTTTTAGAGGTGGAGATCGAAAAAATTCAATCCTAAAAATATTGTAAATTCTTTAAAACACCACCATTATTCTTTTTCAAGTCTATCTTTGTATGCGGAACAATATTACAAATACCAATAAATGAAGAACAAAAACTCGTCACTTAGATGTTGTTGTACCCTTCTAAAATACTTTTTTTCACCTGATGGTTACCGACATGAATTAAATAAACAGAACAAATGGACTGTAAATTATACTGTGAAACATACAGTAGGAAGGGTACAACAATATCTAACTGAGGAGCCTAATTATTGTACCACAGTGAAACGCATTTGGACTAAAGATTAAATTAAATTACTCAAGTCATATTTTAACAACGGAGAAGACATGAAATGTTCAGTAATCAGTTATAATCTCAGTCATAAACAAAAATAAAATAAATTTTGTGTCAAAATATCAAAGGAGGAAAACAGTGCTTTAACAAAATCATTGGAGCCATTTTCGAGAAACCAAGATTTAAGAAAAATATGGGAGACAGTTGGTGGATTTCATTAAAATCACTTCCTCCAGCTAAAACAAACCAAGTCTGAAAATGTCATCCAAATTATTGGTTTCAGTGGAATAAAGCAAAAGAAATGAAAATGTCATATGAATAATTAGTTTTAGAGAAACAAAGCGAAAGAAAAATTGGCGTGGAAGTAGGTGTAGGTGGTTTTTATTTAATTAATTTCTTAAACCTTCTCCTAAGTAAGAAGAAAAAACTATGAAAATGCCATTCAAACCGTAAAATCTGTTTCCGAATAACCAATTACAAGAATAAATTGTAATATTCAAGAACATATTTTTTTCTGCCAATATGTACCAAACGATACTACCGAAAATATCGGTAAATTTCGGTCCCAAAAGTATGGTTTGGACTCGGTATCGTCTCGGTATTGTTTCGGATGCTTTGGAGCTGGCATCGTCTCGGTATTTGGTTTTCGATACCAATACCAAACGATACGGAGACTTTTCTGGTATCGCGGCCCGCCCTAATGGGGTCGTCGATTGCTTTAAATATAAGTCATCCTGGTTGGGGCTAAATCGGTAAAAAAAAAATAATTTTTTCAGATTTTATTTTCATCCCCTTTAGTCACTATAAAGGTGTTAATTAAATTTTCCATTTTTGTTTTTGCATAAGCGTAAAATCTGCCAAAAAAATAAAGTATTTTAGAAAAAAAATGCGTAAAATAGAAAAAAAAAGTAAAAATAACGGAAACACTTAAAGTCTTGTTTTGTAACTTTTTGGATAGCCAGAAGTCTATTCTAATAGTTTATTTTCAAAATAAGTTGTTTTGATAAGAAGTTTTGGCAAACAATTTACAATTAATTTATATTTTAAACTGAACAATTAAAAATTTAATATTTTTCAAAATTTGAAGTTTGAAACCCGTCTTCTGCGGTATTTATTATTAAGTGTTGCCGTTTTTTTTAATCTATTTTTTTCTATTTTATGCAATTTTGTATTACATTATTCCTCCCGTTCAAGAGGGGGGTAATATTTCCCTTCTTTCCTAAGATTTTTTTTCTTGTCTGCTTCGAACTAACCTTCTCTTGAATTTTTTGGCAGGCTTAACGCAAATGTCTTAGTACGCAAACAAAAAATGGGAAGTTTAATTTACCCCTACAGTACTACGGGATGAAAATAAAAATCTGAAAATATTAGAGAATTTTCATTTCTTCATAAAGAGTAAGTCTTATCCAAATAGAGAAACTCAAAAAAGCCTATGTAACGACCAAATCTACAATATATAAGTTTTTTTTTTTGTTAATTTTGTAACATTTAGAAATACCAATATTAAGTATATATTGAGGTGCATTTAATAACCTAGTTTCAAAAAAGGTCATGAACCCTTTTTTGAGTAAAAAAAAAAAAAAATAATAATCCAATTTTTTTTTTTTTAAATTTTTGGTATGAAAATTTATAACCACTTTAAAATAAAATTTGTGTAAAAAATTGATTAAAACTAATCAAGCAAAAATCGAAAATAAAAAAAAACGTTATATGGCAGACCCTGTTAGTACCAAAATACAGAGGACAAAATTATGCCTAATTTCACATTTCATTTAATTCCAATAAATAATGCGAAGTAAAGCTATTATTTCTTGAAAGCATTTGCGTTTACATTAAAAATGTTTATTGGTTTTGAAAAGGGAGGCAATTTTTAAAATATCCCAGATAAATGATTTTCATATCTGAAAATAATAAAATCAGTCTATGCCCGGAAATTTGTGTTCCACTGTGTATAGATAGTGGAAGCGTTTGATTGCCACAAAATGGAGTACGGAGTTTAAGAAAGGTTTTCTCCATATTTTTCCAATTTTTGTAGTGAATTTAAATTTTTTCAAAACGTTCAAACATATTGCTAACTACCGATTTTTTAATGATCAAAATTAGTTGAAATGAGAATATATTATTGGGAATTAAAAAACATGGAAATTTAAAACCAAGCCTCTTGTTGACAAAGTGTAATTTTGTAATAACTTTTTTAATCTCTACCCTCAAAACTTTAATTAAATTCACCATACAAAATTAAAAACCACACAAAAACATACAATAACCAAAGTGTTGACTATGTTTATTACTTTTGCTCTAAATGTATATTATCTTCATCATTTTAATTTTAATCTAAAAATAAAAAAAAAAATAAAAAATTATCAACTATAAAACTATTAGTGTCAACATCATAAATAAACAAAATCGTTTGTCACAATCAAATTAAATCCAATTTTTAATCAAGTTGAACTATGTAATTTTTGCCTGTATAGTTTGCCTGTATATCTATTAAAATTTGTTAATCCAAACCAAAAACAAAAAAAAACCACTCGATTGTCCATCAAGCAATTATTGTTACCAATACCAACCACTTCTCTGTGCATCCAGCAAACCACATTTTAATTTATGTAATGTTAATTTGCAAAAAAAAATTGATACGATTCGGTATATATGCAACTAACTAATTTTCGTTCATTAAATTAATTATAATAAATTCATTTATTTTATGAAAAACGCTTTGTTCAAATATAAATTTCCAAACAAATGCAAAAAAAAAAGACAATTTCATTGAATTTGAAATTCATTACCGTCCCGTACGTTGTATGTAATTCAACACACGTAAATTGTATGCACAAAAAAATATATCAAACTACAACATCAGTTCAGTAGTGAAGCTTAAACATAATTATTGCTTTGTGAATATTTTGTAATTAAACATCAAATGCTCGTTTTCATATTCCCACGCATAATTTTGCTTTCATAAGCATCAGAGTTGGTACAGGCATGACTAATACACCGCCATACAAGTTGGATACATGGGCTATCAAATTCCAATTAAACCACCTCTGTGGAAAATGTCAAAATATTGAACCTCCTGCTTTGTCTCATTAGCCCCAAAAATGGCCATCGGAACCATGTGCGATGACGATGAGGCGGGATATGCGGTGGAGTGAATAACTCAACCCCGTTCTGATGTGATTTAGTTGCGCCAGTGGCCGCACAGCCCTGATTAATCATGCATCCGTTGAAGCGGCGGCGGACATCATGAAAATCCTAAATGCCATTTTGGGTAAAAACCTGTTTTATATATCGAAAACCCTGTGTGTGTAGTGCATCGCTAGTAGTATAGTGTTGATGGTCAATTAAACGAGTTGGAGAGACACGACAACGGCGATGCCATCAGGATTCGCTGTTACCGAAAATCTATTAGGTGCGAGAAAGTGTTGTTACTCGCTTGAAAACCACACACACACAGAAACACCCATCGCAAATGGAACGAGAGACTAGTGATCTGGCAAAAACTCGAACCACTCACTGACCGTGTCGAATAGAGCCAGGAATTAAATTTGCAAAAGTTACTCATCCGCCACAGTGTCCTCGCCGCGCATCCGGGTGATTTTTGAATTCTGCAGTTTCAGTCTAATGCTACAATATATGTGCGATATTCAGCTGGAGGGACTTCAATGAACAGGTGGAGAGGGTGCTATTGATTCAGGCTAGAATAGGGCATATATGGGAAGATACATAGGTACGCAAGCATATATAGAGAACACGGTGAAAAGGTGCACGCATAGCCCGCAGACTGAATTAAAGATGAATTAATAATACGTGGTGGTTAACTAATTTTCGATAATGAATAAATGACGATACCGCTAACCAACAATGCAACGGGCTTATGACTGTAAGCCGGGTGCCTTATCACCTGCTCATCGTCGAGGTATGAATGTATACCATGGCAATGTAGTTCAGTTGAAAATTACCATTGGAGTGTGTTATTAAACCACACGGGAGGCTTTAATTGTCGTAGCGATCTTTGGTGGTGACGCAACACTGCGTTTTTATCTACACACCTATACACACATGCGGGTGTTTATATAATATGTATATTATATTTTATCACCATGTGTACGGCAGCGTTTATATTGGGGCATGTGGAGGAAATTAAAGAGGCTCTATATGAAGGATGGTGGATAGGACGCAGGGATTGGGGATGTGGTATCAAATGAGGTTGGAATTTATTTTTGCCGCCATTTCGGTAGCCAAAAGGATATAAAGTGATTTTTGGAGGTATACATACATACCTACTCGATTTAATGCACGACCAGGATACAACATTTATGCTGGATGATGGTAACTTATTGCAGCATAAAGTAATTGCTTTTAATAGAGTTGTAAATGCATTTAATTATTGTAGTTTATTTCAGGAAGCGCTTAATGAGGAACACATTAAAAGGATGTTGGTAATCAGGTATTGTAATAATTTTTGTTTATTTTTTTTTTATTCTATTTGATGGTGTTTTTATAATATAAAATAATAAACAACTGATTTTTTAAGTGTTTTTGAAGTAAAAACAAAATTTACTAAAACATGTAGGTGCATATATGCTTTGAAAGTTCTAATGGTCATACGATAGTGTTGTTTTATATCATAAATTATTAAAATTAATTAAAATAATGGTTTTATTGCAATTTCTAAGTATTTATCAAAAAACGGCAAAAATAATGATAAAAATGTTGGTTCATTTTATAAGATTTTTACACCAAAACAAAAGTGTCATTTTAGTTGTCAATCAATTTTTGATTGTCATTTTGCCTTGTCATAAGTGTAGACTATTAAGAAGCTACTCATTCAGTCAATTCATATTTCAGACATCTCAAAGGGTTCCATATTCCCACAAATAAAAACGACAGTGATGCCAGATGAGATTTCTAGAATCCAACCGAATTCCAAACAAAATCCTACAATTTTTGTCTGCTTTAATTATTTCAAAGTTGTCTCTGAACTCTTGGCATTTAATATTTGCAAAAAAAGTAAGTCATCTATTGGTCAAAAAGGTAATCTTGTATATAATAAATTAGGAGTTCTAGAGAACTTGTATCCAAGACTTAGAGTTTCTTAAGGTCACGTACGATATTTGCCATCTCATTTGTGGGATATTTAGCAAATAATAGATACTGATTCAAAAGATCCCTAGATCGAGATAAAAGGTCAACTAGTTTCAGTAGTTTCTAGGTCATAAACATTTTTGTACCTGTTTTGTGAGATATCCGTAAAATTGTATGCCACTGGATATTAAACGTCAAGATGTTTTAGTTATTGGTGAGCCATAGACTTGTTTTTATAGATTCTTTAATATTTTTGTCTTTTAAATTTCTGGAATAATTTTTGTGTCAAATTATAATCATAAAAGAAGAAAGGTAGTTATTTTAATAATAATTCACCCTCACCAAAAATATATTGAAATATTCCCCCGCCATAATTCCTCTATAAATATTTTCCAACCACCAATCTGGAAGCACTAGAAAACGATTCCGGGCAAAAATTCCTCATTTTTGCTTGCTTTTTTGGAATTGCTTGCTCAACTATTACTAGACGCGTTTAATTGATATTTAGGCGCCATTTATAGCTATCATGGAAACTCATCATTGAAAATTTGAATGATTGATTATGAAACGTCTAGAAAGCAAAATCATTAATTTTTTGGATAGACGAAACAAGTTTAGAACTAATAATTAATATTTCTAGCTAAAAAACTTAAATCGAATAATCCATAATTTTCACATAAAACGAATTTTAAAATTGTTGTTGAATCCTTGAAATAATAAAAACCTTTTTATGAGGATAATTGGGTATATTTTGAAATTATTTTTGGGCTGGAAATATTTATTTTAGTCTTAAGCTTTGTTTGTCTATCAAAGTAATAAACGATTCTTTTCAAAATGGCTTCAAATTGAAAACAAAATCTTCAATGATCAGCTTCAATGATAGCTATAACTGGCACCTTAAAGCTAGCGCAGCAATGCTAGCACCAATAATACGTTATACTTACTTTTATACTCAACCCAAGTCCGATGCAACATAAGTTTAAACTTAACAAAACTTTGTCCCACCTTTTATATTTAATTTTGTGCTGATTTATTTATCGACAGTTTTGGGAATGTTGTTGTTTGCTAAGTGCAATTTTACTGTGCTAGCTATAACTTTTTCAATTAAATACTCCTATTGTAACAATAAATTATATAAGAAGAAAAGATATAGAGAATTTTTTGAACTTCTATGTGAGAGATACTAATTTTATATTTTTTCTACTGCTGTGCCAAAGTGACTGGCTAATACTGGCACATATTTTCACAAGGGCAAATAAGATGTGAATACAAGTGCATGTTTGTGAATTGTTGCCACTATGATAGTAAACTCTACATGCAATTTTGATTTTTTTTTTGTGAGATACTCGTGAAGTGGGAATCTATAAGGGGGTGTTACCGTAAAGTATTGGATACAAGAGCTGTATATTGACATATATTTTTATCTGTGAATGTTTGTCATTCTGATAGTGAACTTTACATACACTTTTGTAACTATAGTAGAATAAGGTGGAAATTTATAAGGGGATGCAGTGCGTTAAAAAATGGGAGTTGTATGGTGAAAAAATGAAGTGAAATTCAATCTGGTGGCGGAATTTTTGACTTCAGACTGTTTTTTTATTTTGTGTGAAGTATGAAGCAAATAATTTGATTTTTGATGGTTGATGAAGCTCGTCGAAACATTGTTTCAAACATGCTTAGATGAATACTCAGTCTATTTTCAATGGTCAGCAGGGTGAAATTTGCTATTAGTATTTCTATATATTTGGCCTACAAATTTCATCATAATCGGTTCAGATCTTTATAAAGTCAAATTGATTTTTAAATCCTTAATAAAATGGTTTTCAGGTTAAAACTTGCAATATTTCATTAAAAAATAAAAAAATACCTAATTTTTGAAGGAGTTGTGACATTAGATAAGTTCCAATGATGTATGAACTAAAATATATTGCAAATAGCTTTCGTGGCTCTAAAGACAGGCCGTTGCTTTTTTCCTAGATTTTTGATAAATTTTTTCATAAATATGTGATAGCTGTATCCCACTGATAACGCGCCGGTATCCAACGTTCGAGCTCAGTTCATGTTTCTGGAGTAATCATTTCACAAAATTCTAATTTTAAATGTGAAATGTCGGATTTATGTTATTTCACATTTACCTGAGATATCACAAAACCCCAAAGAATGTAATCGCATGGTGTTAAATCACATAATCTTGGTAGCCATTTTAAATTAGAATTTCGTGAAATGATTTCGTCAGGAAATCCTTGTTAAAGTAAATCGATTACTTTATGCAAAACAAAGAAAAACACATAACTTGTGCATATAACTTTTTATAAAATTGTCTGAAGAATGGTGTAAACACTCCCAAAATATAATAATTTGCAACGATAGGTACCCACTTAATTAACAATCACAAAGGTCATGAAAAAGGATGCATGTAATTAAAAAAATTACTTTTTGAAGCTCTATCAGCCATATTTATTAGAATTTCTAGCAGCTGTCCAGCTAGTCAATGCCTAAATATTTTATCCATCTCGTTGTTTTTTAACGCATTCCAACAGTTGTCCAAATATGACCTCATTTATTCAGTGACATAACTGTTTTCGTTCATTTTTTTAATGAATTAACGAATTCGGTAGGTTTTTGGGCATGCTTAATTAGCTTTTCATCCATTTCAAAACTGGAAAATTAGAAAACTAGAAATATTTGCCTCCTTGTTTCTTGAACGAATCTACTTTACAAAAAGATTTGGACAACAAATTTCAGTGGCTTAATAAGCCACAAGGAGCAAAATGCTTTAAAATAACATTTTGGGATTGGACAAGTGTCTTAAGTAAGATATTGCTTGGAATGGGTTTATAAATTCCACTGTATATGTATTTTGAAAATGACTTAGTCAATTTTTTTAAACTAAGTTTTTAACAGTTTTCAGAATACAAAAATAACTATACCTTCCTTATTAATATTAAAAAGCAGTAGAAAAAATTCTCATGTTCTTAAAAACGACTCTCACGATTTTGATAAAATTTTTGTTATGAGTTTTTTAATAAAAACAGCCGATAAAATACTAACACTTTTAACAGTACCCCAGATATTTTAGATTTTGAAATATTTTATTACTCGCTGATCAAATGTCAATAAATTAGGTTCTTATTCCAAAATTTAAAGAAAACCTGGGAAAATCAGAATACTAAACCACTTAAGAACCAACAAAATTGTCAAATTTTAAACGTTCAATGTGCTATTGTAAACATTTTCAAAATCTAAGAAAAAAGTGGAACAACGAAACTAACGACAAATCTTCTGATAGTTTGTTTTCGATATCATGGTAGATAAATGAAAGCAAGTGCAGGTAATTTATGGACGAAAATCCATAGCAACATCAACGGGTAACGTTTAACGAAGTTTGTGTTGTTTGGTGGCTTGATTTTGGGGGTTCTTCCTGACAAAAATCTTAATTTCGTACTATTTGATACATAAGTAACAACAAATGCTTTCGTCAGTGAACAAAGCAGTGAAATGTGGTTTATAGAAAATTTGAGGGAAAAACCAACATTAACAACAATCTTTATAAGTATTGGGTACATAGCCATACGAAGTACATTTAGACACTATATACCTATAACATAAATATGTACTCAATACAAATTTATTTAATGAGTTCATTGATTATTTATATTTATGTATTGAGTGTATAAAATCATTAAGGAATATCATGTAAGTAATCAGTACAGATAACCGACAAAAATTATGTAATGAGTACTCAGAATATATTTATATTTATGTAAGGAGTACATATGTAGAAGCTGCACTAACTACATAATTACAAGCTCTTCACTGGTGACTGACATTTATTCGGTGCAATTAGTCTATAAAATTTTTAAGAAGTTACAATCCCTGCTAATGAAGTTATGATTATCAGTAAAAATTTTACTTTGTAATGAGTACAAACAGCTATGTATGCAAGAATATTTGGAATGAGGATGAGAAAATATATTAATGTGCTGAGTGTATACAATTTTCCTCACTAAATGATGGTAAACCGTAGTAAGTAAGTATGTAGTGTATGTTAGGAAAATGTAATTATGTCAAAAGGAATAATTCAGTTAAATCAACTTAAACTAAATCTATTGTTGATGGTATTTGGTATAATTTATTCAAAACCTTCTGCTATTGAAAAAGATGTACATAACCTTTTAAGGATGTTCCAGTTAGTAATTAAATTGAATTCTGCCATACATAATCCTTCTTTTACGCTCCACACATTGAAATGAAGAACTTCCAATTTAGGCTTTTGTTAGCAAATAAATGAATTAAATCTCCTATCAAAGGTTATATATATATATTGATGATGTCCTCACTTTTTGAAAACACAATAAATAATTTCATCTGGCAGAATTTTCTGGGTTTGTTTTTAGAACATGACAAAGCCAAAATGGGATTTTGTTTTTGATGTGCGATATATTTCATAGAAAAAGGAATTTTATTTACATTTTTTGTTTTTAAATTTAATTATTTTTGTTTTTTACATATATACGAGTAGGTACATTGTGTGCACTGAGCTGAAGATTAATATGTTGAAAAGGGTAACCATCACTACCATTACCACTACTGCTCTGCTTTGAATGTTCATACCGACAATGTTTCCAAGCTCCATATAAAGTAGCTGGGTTATGGTTGTGTATAGAGGGAATCCTTTAGTTTGCATGGTAGTCTAATAATACTAAAAGCCTGTCCACCCCAGCATAACATGGGGAATTCTGAAAATTCGTAGCTCACACACATTGTGTATGTGTATTATTTTTTATACTTTTGATTTTGCTTCAAAATTGCTATTTCTACATTGTATGGTGTAGAGGCTGATAAAGAGCCTAAGTCTGGTTGCAAAGCAAAAAAAAAAAAAATATCGAAAAGGACAGCTTTAATCCTGACCATCGAAATGTGAAAAACCAATTCCTCCCACTTTTTTTCAAAAAAAAAAAAAAATGAAAAGAAAACCTCTTAAATGGAGCATATACAAAGGCAAGCCTTTCTCTAAAAAGGACATGACGGCTGGAAAACCAGGGTATCTCTTAATATACATAATCCTGATCACGCCAAACTTTTTTGATGTGAAATCTGTGCTAACATCAGACATCGGGGAACCATGTTCGTGTGTTCGCGTCATGAATATTCCGGCCGCACCGCATCGCTACCGCAACAAATGGGTTATCTAAATCAATTCACGAATATCCTTATCTGAATGAGACACAAGAAACAAAAAAAAAAAAAAAACTTGGAAAGGTGGAAAAAGCCCATGAATCAGGATGAATAAAGGATTGGTTAGTTTGGTGGGTTGGTGGCATTGAAAATGAAATACGATTTTTACACATAAATCAGTGATGCGAAGAAATCCTTGGTTTTGACTTTTGCACAAAGCCCAAAACTAGTCTACTCACATGACTAAATTAGATTTTTACATTTTTGAGAAAAAGTTAATGTGGATACAGATAACGTGAAGTATAAAGGATGTAAGGTAAAGGATTTAATACACAAAGTCACAGTTAAGAATAAAAATGATAACGCAAAAAATTATGCGTAAAAAGGCAACCAAACGAAAAAAAGAAAAGTGGAGTGCGTGTGTAGAGATTTTTCATAATTTTCAAAAACAGGGTTTTCCAACAAGCAGTTTTATTTTTATCACAATTTGTTTGAGAAAGTTTTTAATATATAAAATGGAATGACCATGTGGACTTGACAATTTTATGTTCACAATAAAAAAAATGGAGAAAATCTAAAAATGTAACCTCTTGTTGGTAGACCCTGTGCTTGGTTATGTAAGTGAATAATTATTTTTGTATGACCTGGAATATTTTCTTTATTGAAATCGTTAAATTTTCTCAATTTTTATGGTTTTTTAGTAAAGTTAAGTTCAGTTTTGTTTTATTTAGTTTATTTTAGTCTAATTTAGTTTAGTTTAGTTTTGTTTAGTTTAGTTTTGTTTAATTTATTTTAGTTTAGTTTAGTTTAATTTAGTTTAATTTAGTTTAGTTTAGTTTTGTTTAGTTTAGTTTTGCCCAGTTTTGCTTAGTTTAGCTTAGTTTAATTTAGTTTAGTTTAGTTTAATTTAGTTTAGTTTAGTTTAGTTTAGATTAGTTAAGTTTATTTAAGTTTTACTCACTTTAGTTAGGTTTAGTTTTGTATAGTTTTGCTAAGTTTAGCTTAGTTTAGCTTACTTTAGCTTAGTATAGTTTAGTTTAGTTTAGATTAGTTTATTTTTTTTTATCTACGCGGGGTTTCGACTACTCTTAAGATGATGAGACACAGTACGAGCGATCTGAAATATTGGGAAAGATTCAAAAGGAGATACCGATGCACAATGGTTTTGAAGTTCGCAATATCGAAATGGTAGGGAAAAGCAGAGCCTGGTAAAGCATTTCACATTCGTGTCGTACGACTAAAGAAAGATTCTCTGTATTTGACATTACATCCGAAGTTGGACTCAAGGGTAAACTGATATGCATTCCTAAAAGCGCGAGTATTACGGTTGAATTGTTAAAGGGGAGGAATGCAACTATTTCCTTTAAACATTGCTTATAAAAATAGAGATAAAATAATGAGAAACATGAAACATTGGGACGATGTTTCAGAGTTGTTATTGTTTGAGTAATAGATCTATCACTAATCATTTTTAAGGCTCCATTTTGTATTTTATCCAATAGATTTAAGTGGGTTATAGGCGAACCCACCCAGATGTGGGAGTTATACTCAAGCTTGAGTCTGATGAAGGCTTTATATATTACAGCCAGATCAGAAGGGGAAAAAAATTTCTTGCATCTTCGAAGAAAGCCTAACCAAGCAAACCATTTTTGGTGTCGTTGAATATGTGATCATTCCACAGAAGGTGATCTGTGACGCACAATTCAGAACTGAGAGCTTTTCAGTTTCCTCGCTGCAAGTACCACTCATGGATAGTGGCATTTGGGGTGGGTTCTGCTTCAGCGACATCAGCAGACAGCATTGGGTTTTCGAGGCATTAAATCTTACTTTTTAATTCCTCACTGGACAATGCTGTTAAGATCAGTGCTATCGTCAGCAAAACAATTTAATGGATTATAAATTTCAGACAAGAGGTCATTAGTGAAAATGAGGAAGAGAGTTGGAGACAAAACGGAGCCCTGGGGCACACCAGCATTTATTTTATGAATATCAGACTTGTAACCATCCAAGACGACTTGTATTGAACGGTCTGAAAGGTTATTTCTAATCCAATGAAGAAGAGATTCATAGATACCAAATGCACGAATTTTTGATAAGAGAGCTTGATACCAAACTCTATCAAATGTTTTTGAAATATCAAGTGCAATAATCTTACTTTCTTCAAAACAATGTAAAGATTTTTTCCAACTTTCAAAGAGGTATACATACCATCAGATCACCAGTGGACTTATTGCTACGAAAGCCATACTGACGGTCATTAAGAAGCTTTCGATCTTCAAGATATTTCTTAAGCTGATAATTAATCAGCGTTTCCATGACCTTGGAAGGAAGGAACGTAAGTGTAATTGGGAGATAGTAAGAGAGAGAGACCAAAATTCACCCTTTTTAGGGAGAGGCTGGACTCGAAAAGAGACCTGTAGAGTAGGATAGATGAAAAAGCTTACGCAGTGGTTTTTCCAGCGTTGAGGAACAGCTCTTTAGAACAATGGGACGGATACTATCTGGACCAGTAGATTTGTGTGTATAAATATCTTTTAGGACTCTTGTAACTGAACGAGTACGAAAGGAGATTCGTCCCATAAAATCGTTAGCGCTCTAAAGTTCAGGCGGAGCCATGACACTCTAAGGCAGCGTCGAATTAACAACAAATTGTGCTGCAAGCAAATTGGCTTTTTCTAGTGAGCTTACACAAGGATTGTCATCAAAGACGAGCGTTGGAACCGCGAACGAAGTAGTGTTTTGAATGTTTTTTTTGCAAATGACCAAAAACTTTTACTACCTTTGTGACATTGTAGCATTTTTTGCCGTAATTTTTGGTCATGCAAACATTTTGTACTTTAAATATGGTCCTTCTAGCTTTCTTCCAGTTCTCCTCAGTAGATTTGGCTTTATAACATCGAAAACTTACTTCCCTGGCCTTAATAATCTCTTTACAGCTCGAATCAAACCATGAGTATTATTTCGGTTTGACAGATTTTATCCTATTCTAAATAAAATTTGTCATTCCGTATGGAATTAAGTTTGTTATCATATATGCGCTGGAAACTACGTCACTATCGCGGAAGCATTGTGACCAGTTAAAGTTCCTTAAGAAATCATTGAGACCGTCCCAGTTGGCTTTCTCGTATTTCCATACGGTTCTTTTAGGGATTTTCTCTCTAACTGAGGTTTTTTGGCACGAGAAATTTGCAGATATGACACAATGGTCTGATGTGCCTAGAGGTGATAGTACACTAATAGTGTTTTTTTCAGGGTCAGAGGTAAGAAACAAGTCTATAGTGTTTCCGGATTGACCTGCAACGTCAGGAATTCGAGTTGGCTCTACAACAAGCTGAGTGAGTTGATTTAACTCAGCGAGGGCTTCAACATACCTTCCTTCTGGTGTTTTCTGGCTAGAAAAGCGAAGCCACGACGAATTGTGCACATTGAAATCACCTGCAATAACGATTTCAGTGTGAGGATAATGGGAAACAATCCTTTTGGATGGAGTCGGACAGAGCATCAAATTCGTTAAAAGTTGAATTTCTGTCCAAGTTTAGGCTTCTATGAATGAAACAAGTATGAATGATGTGCTTACTGACCGAAAAATTAAAGCCACATGAAGTTAAGGTTTGAGTTAGAACACACAAACCATATTGTTGTTGAGGTTTGTACCCTTAGTTTAATTTAATTAATTTTAGCTTGGTTTAGTTTTGTTTAGTTTAGTTAACTTTAGTTTATTTTAGTTTAGTTAAGTTAAGTTTAGTTTTGTTAAGTTAGGTTTTTTTGCTTAGTTTAATAACATTAGTGCCGTAGCTCCTCTCCCCGTTAAAATCTTAACTACCATGGCTATTAACAGGGTAATGATAATCTAACCGAAATGAAACCTTTCTTTCAACCAGTCCTTATTTTTACTGCATGGGACATAAAGTGATACATTCAGGCATAAATTTTAAATGATCAAAAAAAAAAAAACAAAGCACTAAGTTTTCAAACGCTTTCAATTTAAAAATACCCTCGGGTTAGTATGGGTATATCTACTTGTCTCTCTTCCCAGAAATGACAGACACAGAAAACGATTTGAAGACAAACAGGAAATTGAAACCAATGATTTCTTCAAATTAAATTTATTTTTACTGCACAATAAATTACTCCAAAGGACATACACATACACAGCTCTATTGTATGTCCACCCGCTCGCTATCTGAACTCAAATGAATTCATCCAATAAAATAAAAGAAAGCAATAGAGAATGACAGAGAAGAAGAAACAACGAAAAAAAAAACAACAACAACTTCCTGATTGACATACACCATTAGTATCCTTAATTGCTGGTCATCTAATACACAAACCGCACCCACAACAACAAAAAGAAAAAAAGAAAATAAACGATAAAGAAATCGTCCATTACATGACTTTGTTCCCTTTTTATTTTCTACAGAGACGCGTGTAATCTATTGAATGAACAGAACATGCAAGGCGGTCTTATAAATTCTCTCACTTTCTCTTACAGTACGACGTTCGTATGCCATCTCAATTCAGGATCAGGATTCAGGACACTGTCCTTTCTTTCTTCCCAACAACAATACAATGGCAACAATTTAACTACAACAACAAAAAAACAGAAACTTCCAGTTTATAAATGCCATTGAATGTGCAAAACAATAAATAAGGACTCTTTTACAAATTGCTGTCATCGAGATGAAATTTCCGGTGTAATTCGTATAAGTCGACTGCGAAATCTTTGACTTCGCCAAAAATCACTGCATATAATGTATACCGTTACCAAACACGAAAATTTTTTTATTATTGTTTAATGTTTTGACAAAATACATTTACAAAACTTGAATTAAATTGCTGCTCTGTGAGAGTCCATTTTTGCAAACTTATTTTTATTTATTTTAGCTTAATACAAGCGTGCACTAACATCTAAACTTAAATCTAAACTTAAAATCTATGGTGGGTTTTTCGTTGTTTTTTTTTTTTTTTTTTTTTTTTTTTTTTATTTTATTTTTTTTTTTTATTTTTATTTATGTAATAATCTGGGCCCGTAGGCCCACCCACCAGTTTTTTATATAGAAAAAAACTTTTAAAAAATGGAAGGCAAGGTGTTGAGAGCTAGAAGGGAGTGTTTAAGGCAGTTCAGGGATTGTATAGTTAAGGTTGGAATAGAGCGAGATTTTGAGAGAGTGTTTGGAGGTGTGAAAGTCAAAAGAATTTTGCATAAGGTTGGAGGTACGGAGCATGCGTGTCAATGGTTCGTTACTACCATAGTTAGTACGATGGAAATTGACATCAAAGAGAGACACCGATCTAAGACTTCTAGGGTTAGTGTGCAAAGAAATTTTTTGGAGAAGCGTAGGACAATCAATATTACCGGCTAAAATTTGGTGAATGAATACAATGTCGGCTACTTTGCGACGTTTATCAAGAGGTTGCAGATTAATAAGTTGAAGACGATCTTTATAGGGTGGAAGGTGAAATGAGTCAAGCCAGGGAAGCCCGCGAAGTGCGAATCGAAGGAATCTTCGTTGAACGGCTTCAATACGAAGGGAATGGGTAACATAACATGGTGACCAAACCTGGCTGGCATATTCAAGAAGGGGCCTAACAAATGTGAGATAAAGAGATTTCGTAACGTAGGGGTCTGAAAATTCTTTTGACCAGCGCTTAACGAAGCCAAGTGCAGAGTTAGCTCTATTAATAGATGTGGTAATGTGAGATCTAAAATTAAGTTCTTTATCACAAAGAATACCTAAATCACATAGTGAGTCAACTACTGTGACTGCCTCATTGTTAATAAAATATGTTCGAGGAGGGAGAGGTGAGCGTTTACGGGAATACGTTATAGCTTGACATTTACTAACATTAAGTTCAAGAAAGTTCTTCTGGCACCAGATAGAAAATCTGTTTAAATCTTGCTGAAGAAGAATGGAATCGGAAGGAGAGGAAATATGTCTATAAATTTTTTTATCATCAGCATAAATAGAAATCATAGAATCATTGATGACGCAGTCTACATCATTAATGGTCAAAATGAAAATCAAAGGGCCGAGATGACTTCCCTGCGGAACGCCAGAGGTTGCAAGGATAGGATTAGATTCGATACCTCTAAAAAGGATTGTATACTGCCGATCGCTAAGATATGAATGGATCCACGCAATGAAGGAGGGAGGGAAGCCAAGTGCTTTGAGTTTGAAGAGAATAAGGGAATGTGAGATTTTATCAAAGGCTTTGCTGAGGTCAGTGGCGATGACGTCAACTTCTTTCCCAGACTCCATGGCGCATGTAGAATCAGAAACAAAATCAACTAGGTTTGTAGTAGTTGATCTACCGGTAAGAAAACCATGTTGATTGGGGGAAAAAATATGTTTACAGTGGAAAAGCATAGTGTCATAGACTATGCTTTCGAAAAGCTTAGGAATACACGACAGCTTAGCTATGGGACGGTAGTTAGATATTTCTTTTTTAGGGCCTTTTTTGTGGATCGGGATAATGTAGGAATATTTCCAACGAGAAGGAAATATTCCTTGTGAAATTGAGAGCTGAAAAAGAGTTGTCAATGGCTCTATTAAAGTTGACGAACAATTTTTTAATATTATTGAGGGTAAGCCATCAGGACCACCAGTATATTTAACCTTGAGTTTTTTAATCTTATCTTCAACGATAGAAGGGGGAATGACAATTGAAGACAGTGACGTTTGGGTGCAGGTGTCTAAGAAGGAAAAGTAATCGGAGTCTGGTGGGGAAGTGTTATCAGAAAAAGATTGACTGAAAAATTGGGCATAAAGGTTAGCGATGATTAAGGGATCGTCTGAACTGGTATTCAAATAAGTAAGCGTAGAAGGGTAGTTATCAGACTTTCTTTTAGCATTAATGAAGTTAAAAAAACTTTTTGGGTCAGATATAATGTTAGATTGAACTTGACTAAGGTAATTATGGTAAAGAGACTTGCAGAGTTCAGAGAAATTATGGTTTGCACATTGAAAGGTAGAGAAATCAAAGCCAGTGCGAGATTGCAAGTACTTACGCCAAAGTTTGTTTCTTTTATTTCGGAGAGATTTTAATTCATTATTATACCATGGAGGGCTTGAAGAAATATTTTTTTGAGGAGAAATAGGGACTGATTGGCTAAGGCAGCAAAATAGTAGAGAATAGAAATTATGAAGGACGGAGTCGATGTCGTGATTTTCAAAGATAATATCAAAATCGACGGCACGAAGTAAGTTATTTAGTTTGGGGAAATTAGCCTTACGAAAATTAAAAGCCATTACTTTTTCCGGAGCAGTGGCATTATGGGAAGATTCATAAGAAAAAGAAAGGAAGATAGGAGGATGGTACGGGTCTAGAGTAGAAAGAAGATGATTACTCGCTGATACTACACAATTGTCCACATCAGAGGAGAAGATAAGATCGAGTTGGCGGTCTAAATTATTTTTGACACCACTCATTTGGTAAAGATCAGAGTCAGAGAGACAATCGGTGAATAAGATTTCCTTATCAGTCATGGCATTAGAACTCGTATAATGTGATTCATCATCAGATAGAGTCCATTGCAGATTTGGGAAATTGAAATCACCTAAAATAAAAACCACGTCAGATGGTTCAGCTGCTTCGAAGATAGAATCTATAGCATCAACTGCGAGCTGATAACATTGGATAGGCTGGCAGGGTTTAATATAGCAGCAAGTTATATAAAAGGTTACTTTGGCAATTGTTGATTTCACACAGACATACTCAAAGGAGGAGGAATCAGATATTTTGAAAAGGGTCGAATCAAATCGATTGTGAACCGCTAATAGAACACCGCGTCCAACAGACACATCATCATGCAAAGAGCCGTCTACTCGAAAGACGTTGAAGTCAGGGTTAAAGAGCTCGCTATCGTTAATACTAGGTAAAAGGTTAGTTTCAGTTAGTGCAAAAATGTCATAGGGTAAAGTTAATGAATTAAGGTAGACTGCAGAAGTTTTGGTACGAAGCCCTCTGACATTTTGGTAATAAAGGGAAAAGCATTTTGGAGGATAATTAGAGGAGATTGGAGGTTTAGGAACGAAAAAAACTATTAAAGTTGGATCTACTCCTCTGCAAATGAGTGATACGTTTAGAGTTTACATAAGAGGCGAAAGACGATAAGTCATTTGCAACATCTGCGGGAGTAAGTTTGAAAGATTAATATAAGAGAAATAAGAAATAATGCTGTGCTTTTCTTTTTGGCGTGATTTTCAAGCATAATACCAAAGGACTCCATTTATTATGAATAGAAGGAAACAGCCAGACAAAAACCAAAAAAAAAAAAAGAGGACAGATAAAATGCTTTTTGACACGAATCCTACAATTTTGTTTTGAAACAAGGATGTTGAACAAGCTTTTAAATACGAAACAGTTGTTATTGGTTTTTACTGTCTATGGTCATCTAAGAAGCAGCAAACATCCTATGCGGTGTATTTCTAGAGCAGTGTAGCCAGAGTGTACAAAGGCTACTCGTATTTAAGAGCCTGTTTAGATTTATTGCCTAATACACAATGATAAAATCACAAATTGTCGGGCACGTAAATAGACTTGGCGGCGCAGTGATGGCAGTGGCCGGCATGCCAGAGTGTGTCCCTGTCCAGAGTGTCCTTGTCGTAAAGTGGGAACCTTTGGGTGAAGGCAAAAGGATATGCCGGCTCTTTGGCCTTTTGTCCCAGCGATTGATATATTGGTGTCATATGTAATGCTTTTATGGTGGTGCAAGAAAAAGGACTCACTTCTAGAGAAGAAAAGAAATCACAGATGGTCAGTTATCCTGATTGCCTAAGGACATACCCACCTAAATAAATGAAAAAGTCAAAAGAAGAGGACTCTTTTTACTATTCGCATTTTCTATGAAAAGCACCCTCACTTGACTTTCATTTACGCTTCCTTGATTGTTCTACTTTGATTTCTTTTTTCTGCTGTGGCATTCTTTCACAACATATTCACAACATAAAAATATATGAACACAGGACGAAATAGAAAGAAATAGCAAACGACCCAGGATAAGAGAGTAGGTATAGAATAGAATAAATTACTATATTTTCGTTGTTGGGGGGATGACTGACTAAAATGGGGGGAGGCAGAGCTTTAATTTGTTTGTGTTCTTCTCCTTCAACTATACATACAGAGAGTACAGTATAAATATCCTACTCAAGCTAATTCAACTATTTCAAATGTGATCCTGAGATTGACAAATGACGTGACTTTTGGTAATTTCAATCAACGATTATATCCGTGACATCAGTGTGTGTGCTTAGTTTTATTACATTTTTTTTTTCTCTTATATATTTCGAATATAGCGAATAAGGAAACCATTTAGTTTATCTTTTGAGGAAATGAGTGGATTTTGTTGTTTTTGTTAGGGAAGAGCAGAATGGTACGGTAATTTGGAAGTTCCTAAGCGTAACTGTTAACATGGAAATTGTGTATTTTTGTTTGTTATAATGGGATTACTTTATTACTCCATATCGATGTATAGCAGGAGACGGATGTTGTGTTTAGAAGAACATTTTATTGCTTTGAGTGTATAATAAGCAAGGAAACGATAAGTTTATTTCAATTTGAAGTGTATCTACTATTTACTTTTGGTACTGCGGGTGATTCAAATTGAGTTTTCTAGTATTGCTCCAGTAAATGGAAGATATTGAAGTAGAAAACATGGTGGCTTCAGCAAAATGTTGCAACTTGTCACAAAATCATGGCCCAAGAGAGAGATGTTTGGCATGAGAAGCTTAGAGGTAAGCATTATTGGCTTGATAATTGAGCATGCATCGTTTTTGGACGTTTCAAAATCTTGAGTGCATTTGGAAAATTTTATCTCGTCCTCAGAAACAAACTTGAAATTTGAAAAAAGTACATTTCTCCAAAAAATAAAACAAAAATTCGAAAGTTTTTCATACAAAAAAACTTTAAATTTAGTTTTTAATCTTTTTTTTTTCTGAAAAATTTACTTTTTATTTCATTTTAAGTCAAACAAATATCACACCAATGCGAAACTGTGAAAAAAGTGGACGAAAGTTCTTGTTTTTAATTCATTTTGATGATGACTAAGCGATGTACAGGAACAACACAATTTGTCCATTTAATTGGTTGGTAAGACTTTGAAAATTTGGTGAAGAAAAACGGTTCGGTGAATCATTTTGAAAATCTTCAGAAATATTGATGCTGTAAAAGTCTATAAATTTGCATACCAACGCAAGTCTTCAAATCAAAATTTGAAAATTAACAAAAGATTTACCGAAAGACCACAAAAAGTCGTTTAAAGTACCTATTGTTAAAGTAACGGTGAAAAGTAAAAAAAATAATTTCTTCAAAATCTTAAATACAAAACATTTAAGAAAATTACTCAAATTTTCAAAACTATCCTTGAATTTGTATAACGTCATTTTTTGCTAAATGGTAATAAAAGGCAAACGTTTTTTTTCATTAAAAGAATGTTTTTAAGCCATTTCCAGCTAGCACAGCTACAGATCCATTACAGTTTGTTGATAGAAACGACGAATGTGAAATTCCTTTAGTCACGCTCAAAGAAGTAAGAAGAATGAAATGAAGCAAGAAATCACCAGGGTACGATCTAATAACTGCTCTGGTTTTGAAAGAAATGCCTTCTATAGCCTTCAAAAAAACTCCAATTTATAATAAATGCATGCCTTAAACAAAGATATGTGCCACATCATTGGAAAATTGCAGAAGTCATTGTTATACCTAAGCAAGGTAAGCCACCAACAGAAGTAACATCTTACAGACCTATATCGCTTATACCAATTATGGCAAAAGTTTTCGAAAAACTGCTTCTGAAAAGACTAAGCAGAATAATAGAAGAAAGAAGACTAGTTCCGAGCCATCAGTTTGGATTTAGAAATAAACATTCCACGATAGACCAAGTGCATCGGATTACGGATGTTGTGGAAAAGGCACTTGAAGAAAAACAAGTATGCTCGGCTATATTCTTAGATGTTGCTCAAGCCTTTGACAAGGTTTGGCACTTGGGACTTGAGTACAAACTGAAAAAGGATCTCCCCAAGCAGTACTACGAAATACTGAAATCCTACGTTACGAACCGACTCTTTAGAGAACAGTACGACCAAAATTACTCGGAACTAAAGAAAATTGAAGCCGGTGTACCACAAGGAAGTGTCCTAGGACCAACCCTGTATCTGTTATATACAAGGGATATTCCAGTGGACATCAACGCTATCATGGCCACCTTTGCTGATGATACTGCAATATTGGTGCCAGATAAATCCGTTACGAAGGCTACACAAAAACTGCAAAATGCAGTCGATAAAGTTAGTGATTGGACGCAAAAATGGCGAATCAAACTAAATGAAACATAATCGACGCATATAATCTTTACAAACAAAAAAATAAACAATGTTCCAATTCTTATAAACAGTACAACAGTACCTTACTCCAATACTGCCAAATACCTTGGAATGACTTTGGATGCAAAGCTTAAATGGAAAGAGCACATCAAAAAGAAAAAAAGACGAGCTAAACTTTAAGTACAGAAAAATGTACTGGTTACTAGAAAAGAACTCTGACCTATCTATCCAGAACAAGCTAATGTTATATAAGCAAGTACTGAAACCCATTTGGACATATGGCATCCAACTATGGGGCTGTACAAAGAAAACAAATGCTGAACCCATCCAAAAATTCCAAAGCAAGGTGCTTCGCGGAATAATAAATGCCCCTTGGTATATAAGAAATAGCGATCTACATCGTGACCTTCAAATTGAAATGGTTACAGAAGTGATTCAAAAACACGCTGTATCACACAATAAGCGACTGCAAAGTCATACCAACTCCGAAATGGAGACCGTCTTAAATGTACGAGACAATGTTCGGAAATTAAGAAGAACCAAGCCTCATGAGCTGATGGTCTAAAAGCTATGGGAAATTGTTATAACTTTAGAAAGAAATTAAGAAAGAAAAATCATTTGTCGATCTTTCATAGATTGGTCCTGATTCACCGGTGGTTTTAGTGCGGTAAGAGTACCACACTACTTGGTACCGATTCTTACCGAGTGTCTTTTGAAGATTTCCATCGGATAAAAAAAAAAAAAAATTAAAGTCAGATAAGCCATGCTAAAAAAATTGTACGACCACAAAAAAAATATTTGATTGAAGATTAATTAACAGGTTATGTAAATCTTACATTTGATTGACTCAACCAAAATTATTTTTAAAAATAAAGAACATCAAAAAAACAAAAAAAAAAAAACAAAAAAAATGTTTGGTGTCGATTCTTACAATAACGCAATAACAGTACTGTAAGAAATTAGAAAATATCGAGACAAAAAACATAAAGCTGCATAATGCTTTTTGTTTCAACAAAATACGACCACTTATCACAAAATTAAAAAAAATAAAAATTGAAAAAAGTTTTGTTCCCTTAATTTCCGTGACTAGTGTTCACCATACGAGGGCGGGTCAATAAGTCCGTGACTTTTGGAATAAAACACAGATTTTTTAATAAAAAAATAATTTTATTTTTCAACGTAGTCTCCCTTGAGCTCTATACACTTTGTCCAACGCTTCTCCAATTTTTTTATCCCTTCCAAAAAAAATGATTTGTCGAGGTCCTCAAAATAGGCCTTTGTTTGCGAGATGACTTCATCATTGGAGTCAAATCTTTTTCCACCAAGCCATTTCTTCAGGTTTGGGAACAAGAAGTAGTCGCTCGGAGCCAAATCTGGAGAATAGGGTGGATGAGGGAGCAATTCATAGCCCAATTCATGGATTTTTGCCATGGCAACTGCACATGTGTGTACCCTTGCATTGTCTTGGTGGAAAAGAACTTTTTTCTTGGCCAAATGAGGTCGGTTTTTTTTTTTCAAATCGTCATTGAATCGGTCCAATAAGTTGGCATAATATTCCCCATTGATTGTTTTTCCCTTTTGAAGGTAGTAAATGTGGATTATCCCGCGTGCATCCCAAAAAACAGTCGCCATAACTTTATTGGCTGACAAACACACCTTGGCCTTCTTGGGTCACCCTTAGAAACCCACTGTTTTGACTGTTGTTTGGTCTCTGGTGTGTTGTGATGGATCCATGTTTCGTCCACGGTTACAAAACGGCGCAAATACTCCTCCATATTGCGATTAAGCAACGCCAAACCTTCCTGTGAAGTTGTTACACGATTGCGTTTGTGGTCGACTGTGAGCAAACGCGGCACCCATCATGCGGAAAGCTTTCTCATGCCCAAGTGATCATTCAAAATTGAAACCACTGAGCCATGCGAGATCCCTACGGCTTCCACAATCTCTCGCACTTTCAATCTTCGGTCGGCCAGCACCATATCGTGAATTTTTTCGATTGTTTCGGGTGTAGAGACCTCAACTGGGCGTCCAGGACGTTCTGCATCTTCAGTGCTTGTACGGCCACAACGAAATTCAGTAAACCACTTTTTTACCATTGAAATCGATAGTGCAGAGTCCCCATAGTATTTATCAAGCCTAGCCTTGGTCTCGGTAGTGTTTTTTTTTTTGCAAGAAATAATGCTTAATAAGCACACGAAATTCACTTTTTTCCATTTTCTCCTCAAATTAGTGAGTAGTCTGATAAAAATAGCTGTCAAACACAAACTAACTGACGCAGCAAGTTTAAATTTTGACAGGAGTCAACTGACAGATGCTTGTTGACAGGAGCAGTGTTGCTGTTTCAGTAAAGAGATCAGAAATTCAAAAAGTCACGGACTTATTGACCCACCCTCATATTATATTCGACATAACCAAATAAACATAAAAAAAGTCCAAAAATTATTTCGAAAGAATCAACAGCTGCTAAATCAGTTCAGAGTCGGCTATTTGCCTAACATAATTTTTCATAATGAATTTAAGAATCCAGAATGTTTGAAAGATGTAAAAAAAAAAACACTCAGGATCTTGAGATCTCATATGTGAGATATTCAAAAAAAAAAGCATGCCATCCAAGTTTTGAATAATTGAGCAGACAAATTTGAAATAATCTTAAAAATTGTAATCAAGTTTAAAAGTTTCTCAAGATGTCACTTTATATTCGCAAGAATATGTATAGATAACTATTATGATAGAGAACTATCATGGTAGAAATGTTATATGATAGAAAACTGTCATGATAGAAATTCATCATACAAGAAAAACATGTTGGGAGAAAACTACCATGATAGAAAACTGTGATGATAGAAAGTATCACGATAAAAAACTATCACGATAGCAAACTGTTATGAAAAAAAATATCATGCGAGAAAAATATCTAGATACATAACTAGCATGATAGAAAATTTTAATGATAGAAAACCGTCATGATAGAATACTGTCGTGATAGATAACTATCATGATAAAAAACTATCATGATAGAAAACTATCCTGCGAGAAATTTATCAAAATAGAGAATTGTGGCATTGAAGTCACAGGTATGTACTATCTACATATATTTTTGTAAATCTTGCATTTATTTCCAACTATTCATAAGAGGTACATTAAACTATTCTTTGTCATTATTTTTTCTCATTATAATTACTATTCCTTATTCTTGTATACCTTCGAAACATTTATTTGTCAGACATTCATTTTTAAACTCCTGATGCATCAGGAATATTACGAAATTTTAATTAAAACATTTCAGACTTTTGAAATTATATTTAATGAAAGACTTTTACTGCAAAATAATGTCATGCATGCATATTAGCAAAAAGTTTCTTCTGCAAAAGTTATTTCATAGACATTATTTTCTTAGAA
This sequence comes from Dasysyrphus albostriatus, assembly GCA_946251815.1. Classification (NCBI taxonomy): domain Eukaryota; kingdom Metazoa; phylum Arthropoda; class Insecta; order Diptera; family Syrphidae; genus Dasysyrphus; species Dasysyrphus albostriatus. The sequence continues at coordinate 127,205,329 of OX276336.1, read as the reverse complement.
CCAAAGTTATACTTGTGTTGAAAAGTACTTTTTTCTATAAAACATTTTCTTTTATGTTTGTATGTTTATATACTCGTATATTACATATATTGGTATAAAGTTGTTATTAATAAAAATAGAGCTCAACGAGTTTTCACACAAATAAAGTGACGATTGAAAATGTCTTGAATTATGAATCTCTTACGTCTTATGTGTATGAGGATTTTTTGACTAAAATTTTCACAAGAAGTTTGTAAGCTTTTTCACAAAAAGAAAACTGGGAAAACAAAAGACCAAAACTTTTAACAGGTTTTTCACTAAACCTTTAGGTATATGGGTCTTTTGAGAAAAGGATAAAGTATTCCTTTTTAGTATTTCACCAAGCTGGATGTTATATATGGCTCAAATGTTGTCTTTATGCTCAAAAGAATGCTATAAAAATTGCTCTTACATAGAATTCTATTTAAATTCACATACCACAGGCTCAGTTGTCGGTTCATGGTATGATATTTGAAAAGTAATCAATGAAAAGACAATTTTTGTTTGTGTTTGTTTTTCAGTATAAACTTCTTTTGATTTGTGTGTCTTATCTTCTCTTGCTGTAATTTTGTAGGTAGGTAGAAAGACATTTTTTATTTTGGTTGATTTTTGAAAACTGTCCTTGCATCAATAGAAAATTCAATTTTAAACAAAAAATTTTAAGACCTAAATGGTCATATTTGGCTTTGTTTCCGAGCTTAACGAAATATATATTGAAATTGACCAGTTTCTGATCCTCTCTGAAATGTAAGAGATTACGCCTTAAACAAATATATTTTGAACGCAATTGTTTTTTTTTCCTCATTTTCTGCTATATTGATTCAGTAGCCTATAAGTTTAAGAACAATTTTTATTTCAAGGTTAACTAGCTTGAAATGTGTTTAATCATTTTAAGGGTAATCAAAATGTCTTATGTGAACGCTTATTATTAAAAACGGTCAGCAAAGAACGCAATCATTTTGAAAATGCAATTATTAAAAAAAAATTATTAAATTCATTTAAAAGATTGCAATCGTTGAATTCACTTCAAGACTTTCAAATTCAATTTCTGCAATCCCCATTCTTTTAACATTGAAATGATTGCTATCATTTTCTTCCCAATTCATACTACAGCAATCAATTGATTGCAATCTTTTGAGAATTAATTCATTCTTTGCGTTCTTTTAAATTCTTTTGGACTTTTTTGAATTATATGACAATGAGTGCAATATCCAATATTAGCGTATGATAAAGACCCTCAAAATGGACATTGTGTAGATAAATCTAGCTAGTCATAGCTATTGCTAGTAGCTAAAGCTAGATAGTTCTAGCTAAAGCCTAGTACGCAGATCGAGCTAAGATTTCACTTCCACTTTTCACTCTAAACACCAGCTAAGCTCCTGGCTAAATCGTTTGTCTTTTAAATATTTCTCATTCTCAATTTTCATTTCAGCTCACATAAATCTCACAAATACGCAAATCTTCACGCGCTTAAGGAGATGTCCTATTTGCGCGCCCAGAGTATACATAGATAAGCGTAGTACAGTATCAAATAAAAGCTTGAATCGAGTACATTTGGTATGTAAGATATTTTCAAAATCCCTTTTGTTGTTTTTGAGATATTTGACTTTGAAGTTGTATTTAAAAAAATAAGAAAATCTTAATCTTTTTCAAATAAGAGGTCATAACTTTTGATACACATCACGTAGAAACATGATTTTAGTACCAAAATAAAGAAAACATAGAAGGCTTTAAAATGATAAATTTTTTGATAACTTTTTAAATGATAATTTTTGTAATTAATTTGTTTTCTAAAAGTTATTGAGATCAAAAAAATATTTTTTCAGATGACCTTTCAAGGGTAATAACTTAAGGCTAGTACGCAGATCGAGCAAAGACAAATTTTATCTCTAAATTTTTTTTCTCAAGACAAATTCTGAAGTTGTAGAGATAAAAGGAAAGTCAAAAGAGAACAGTAGCGTAGCTAGAAATTTAAAAAAATTATAAGATTTCCTTCAATGCACAAATTTGAAAATTTTATATTTTTTTTTTTTTGAAACAAAAAAATTGTTTGCACCCCAACCTTCAAACTATTAGCTGTCGGATTAATTTAACAGATGGCTACAATATCGATGGATTAAAAAAATTAAATTATAAAATTTTTTACTTCTCTTCAAAAAAGTGATTTCCTGGGCAATTGGTTGACATTTGGATTAAAATGAACTTCTGCCACCAAAACATAGTTTTTCCCTCATCTGTCAAGCCATTAACTGAAAGAATGGCTACGATTTCGTTGGTTCAAAAAAACTTCTAACAATTCTGAAATTTTGGAAGTTTTTTTTTCAAAAAAGTGATTTTAGGGCAATTGGTAGACATTTGGATCGAAATAAACCTTTTCTGTCAAGTAAATCTTTCTCTATTTGTAAAGCTATCAATTAAAAAATTCTATTGAAGGATGGAAATGATGTCTTTGGATAAAAAAAACCCTGCCAAATACAGAAATGTTCAGAGTTTTCTACTGCTCCAGAAATTCATTGGATTTTTGCACAGACCAGTTTGCTGATTCCAACTCGGTTTAACTCGGTTTGGAAATAAATTTAAGTTTTGAGTAGAAGAAAATATTTTCCGAACCTGTATGTGGCCTTTTTGTACCCTACGCCACTGACTGATTTAAAACACCTGTTTATATTTTATTCTCAATTCTGATGTCATCATTTTCTTTACGCATTCTATATTTGATTTCAGTCACGCGTCCTCAAAACGTCTTAATAATGAAAAGTATGAAACAGCGAGAAGATTTAAGTTTATAAAAAGCGAAATAAACATAAAACGTCACAATTTGTTCGGAAAAATAATGCTTGGGGCATTCCGCGCAAAATCTAGTGGAGACTTACATTTGCCTTTTCATGTACGGTGGTTACGAACGTCAAATAATGCGCTGGAGCTGAGTACTGATTGAAAAAAAAAAAAAAATCAGAGATAAAATTTGTTCTGGGAAAAATTTTATATGGGAGACAAAGTTTGTCTCGATCTGCGTAAATTCAATACAGAGTATTTTTACGTAATTTCTTAGAGAAAAATTTGGACTTGTTGTCTTACCCATTTAGGACAGGTTGCTTTAATACATCTTTTTTTATATTTTCAAATGTTTTCAAAACCGTCTAAGGATTTTTATTAAACTTTGTACCTGTAGGTTATTGGTAAAAAAAATCAAATAATGGAAATAGTGTTTAAATTTTTTGAGAATATTTAGATTATTTTGACCCAATTTCGACACAAATATTTCATAGAACTATTAAGTAATTTAGGAAAGTTTAACAAACAATATTTTGATTTCTAGTCTAACGGCCTTGAACGGACTACAACTGAAGAGAATTCTAAAAAATAAGAACTAGTCAAAGCTTACAAGTTAGGGGTCCAGGGTCCATGAATCTTGATATTTTTGTAGCTTTAACTATAAGTTTCTAACTTAAGCTAGTTTTAAACACACAAATTGGAGCTTAAGTTGGAAAAATACGCTTAAGCTACATTAAGCGTAAGCTTGGTTGGATTCACACAGAACCTAGCTTTTTCTTAAAAATGCTAGTTTTAGCTTTAGCTTTTTTATTCACAAGACCCTATGTCACTGATGAGTCCATAAGTGAACAAGCTGGATGAAACGCTACTTTGCAGGACTAAAGGCCATAAAAAGCTATTTTTAAGCAGCATTTTAACTAAAGTTCAAAAGGATTGCATTCACAAAAGATTGCATTCTTTTACAATCTTGCTCGTCTATTGAACAAGTAATAACTTTTCAACAACAAAAAAACGCAACAGCCAAATTCAATCTTATTTATTTATTTAAATTTTTTAAACCAAACACATTATCCATTTGTAAATAAATTCTGTGCTTAACACCTCAGTGAGGATATGTAACTCCAGAAAATCTTATTTAAGAAAATTAAAACAAAATTAATTCTCATTTAAAACAACACGAAACTTAAACAATGTCAGAACCATTAATCAATGAATATGTTGTACCACAGAACAGGCTATAATAACTTCTCCAAGGCAACAAACTCAAAATGATTCCATATGTGTGCGTATACAACATTAACCACAAGTATGTCAATTTTATTAATGTGTGCACGTCCTTGTTACATTGCGCACTTTTCCATTTCATAAATAAAAAATAATTATTTAAAACCAAAAATAATGGCAAATAAAAAGCTTTTTAATATTCTTTATTAATGTTTGATTATTTATCACATTTTGGTTTTGGCTTTTAAATGGAAAAAGATAAAAATTGCATAAGTATTAAACCTATTAAAATTGCTGCATGTTTTTGTGGTGGTCATACAATGCAGCTTTTGAAAATTTTGGACCTTATCCAGGACATAGGCTGTAAACTGTGCTTTAAAAATACAATTTCATTTAATTGAAATACATAATTTAAATTTACAAAAAAAATTATCCTTAAATTATAATAGAGGTGACCAACAGACAGAGAGAGAGAGAGAGAGAGTGATTGTGTTCAATTTTATTGTTTCGATTTTTACCTTTTTCTTTTTCCAGGTGTGAGATTTTAAATGGTAATTATATTTTTTTTTTGTTTTATGAGAGCTTACTGAGTTAAGCAACACAAGCCACCGCATCACAAAATATCATAGATTGTCATTTTATTTTTTAATTTGTATCAAATAGCTATTGAACATAAACCAACATTATAAATAAAAATCCTTTCAATGGGAAATTAATTCTATAAAAATAGATAGGTAGGTGTAGAGATACAAACCGAAACAGTGTTGCAGACTATATAGATCCGTTTATTAGCTGTCGCTGGTTAATTGGAAAATTTTAATGAGATACTTTATTAATAGTTCACAAAAAAAAAACAGATAAAATCCTGATTCCATGAAGACTTTAATTAATTTTTATTTGTTGCAGAGTACATTTAATATTATGTATTTGATTAACATTTTAATGAGTGCGGATTAAAAGATAAGTTCAAAATATCGCAACCACTTAAAATTATTGATTTTTAGTTTATGGGAAGGTTTATATTTTTTTTTGTTTTTATAGTAAAAACAAAAAAAATGTATGTAAATGTAATATAGGAACATTTCTGAATACTTTTATATAGTCCGGCCAGCAAACCGAAACCCATGCGCTTTTTGGGAGACCTTTTCTCTTTGATTGAATTTCATATCTTACAAAGGAAGGATGAAAAATTGAGTCCCATTCCTGCCACCTATTTTGAAAAATGGCACCCAATCTGTAGGTAATCCAGTCAGGAAACCGAAATCCCTGCGCTTATCTTATTTATTTTATATTTGAAATTTTTTTTTTTTAACATTCATGTAACATTTTTGTTTTTAATTTGGGTACGCAAATTTATTAATATTCATTTATAAACCAAGTTTCAAAAAATTTCATCAACCCGTTTTTGAAATATTGAATTTTCAAACAAAAATTTATTTTTATTTTTCAAAATTCTGATCTCTTAAATGTCAATAAGATTGTGACATTTAAAAGAAGCTGTCGCATACAAATTTTTTTGATAGCAATCGGTTTAGCTGTTAGTCTGAACATCGAAAATCAAAAACACCGTGACGTTTGCATGGGAAACCATTTTTCAAAAAATAGTAATAAACGGTACTTCCCCAAGAAACTATTTTTTAATTTTGATTTTCTTCAAAACTATTATTTTGATTTCAATAGTTTTTTCAACAGAAGCTTCTAAGCAATGCAAATAGTTTTTTATACTAAGATAAAGATCAAAAAAAATATTTTTTGGATCTAAAAAAACCTTAAAATTTTTTTTTGAAAATCAAATATAGTGGAAACTAAATGGTCGATTTTTATAAAACTCGGTATTAAAGAATCTTTTACACTCTGTTAAGTCTTAAGAAAAGAATGTAATTTTATGAAAAAATAACGGTACCTTCCATACAAATGTTAAAAAAAGTTGAGGAAAGTATTTTTTTTTTTCTTAAAAACAGCTCCTACGATTTTTGTTAATTTTTTTCTGACTGTTTAATATAGTGCGATAGGCTAAAAAAATTAAAGAAAAATACACAACAAATAGCAGCTATTAATAAAGTACTGCTCTTGGAACGTTTTTTGTTAATTTTTAATTTTTTCATTATTGGCTTAAGAGTTTAAGATTAATTTTTGTATCAACAAATGTCAAATAAAATAATAAAAACACCAAAATTAAAAAAAAAGGAAACATTTCTTGCGTAAAAAAAAGTTTCAATTTTTTTTTTTGAAAATTCGGTAACTGATAACCGACTAGACAATTATTTTTTTAAGTTTAATCTATAAACGCATATAAGTAAATACTAGCAATTTGCATGCCAAAAATTTATTTTAAAAATGTTTTTAAGAATTTGATAAATAAAAAATTATTTTATGTTAAATTAGTAATTAACCGATTTTTTTAATTTGATTTTATTTTTTTTTATCATCATCGTAATGTCATGCTTAGTTGTTATTAATACAAGCAATATAGAAACGTAGTTACGCAAACTTACATAAGGATTGTATAACAATTTTTCATGCGAATTATTCAAGCGAAAACTCCTTGGTGTTTTCATAAGAGCCAGATTTAAGAAACATTGATATAGCGCTTCTATCACACGTATATAATTGCCCAGTAAAATATTTAAGGAATCAGTAATACTCCTATAACGTATTTGATTCCCTTCAGAGGTGAAATAGGAGCTCTATAGCAGAAAATACTACTTTGATATCAGATTGTTACTTTGAGGTTGGAACGGTTTTTTTTGTTATCATTTTTAAAAAGTAATTGTGGCCTTTACTCCAAAATACGTTTCGCCCAGGCATGGAGGTGGGCTCATGAGTTAGATGGCACCATACCGAATCTACAAAAATTAAGAAATAAATGGTTTTATTGTTTATAAAATTTGACCATAAATATTTTCTATTTATTTTATTTTAAAAAAAACTTCTACTAAATCAATTTTATATACAAAATTTCTAAAATATTTGTATTGAAACATTTGTGTTGCCATTTATGTATTTATAAAAAAAAAACTGTAAGCCTATTTTTGAGATAAATTTTTATTAACTTCTTTAAAAATCCATTTTTTTTTTGAAAATTTGTATATGTCCAAAAAACTCAAACTATTAAAAAACGTAGTTTTTCGTTCTAAAAAAAATGAAAAAAGCTTGTGGGGAAACCACAAAGTTTTAAAAAAAAATCGCTGGAGTCGTTTAAGCTGTAGGTAAGCAAAACAAATTGTGAGAACTACTTTTTTCGTCTTCCACATCATTATAATGACAAATCTGAAGAAAATCTCGAGTTTAACTTACCATTTATAATACCTATATATGTATATCGAAAGTAAAAAGTGTGTTTCTGAAAAGTGGCAACACTGACATGTTACCCGAACCTGCGTCTACTCAACATCTATCTTTTAAGACATCAACCGTTATATGAACCATGTGAATTTTAAAACAATTAACTAGTTTTTTTTTTAATTTTATAATTTGGGGCTAAGACGCCATTTTCAAAATGGCGCCCAAGTGAAGGGATAAGTAGAATTACTTCCATGAGCTAAATTTCATCCATAGCATGTCAAAATTAAATTAAAAAATTAAAAAAGATCCTTCTAACAAAAGTGCAGGGTTTTCGGTTAACTGATGGCTGGACTTACAGATTGAGAACAATTTTTCAAAATGGCGTCCAAGTGACAGGATTCCAAAAATGGCTTCCAATCTAAATGTCATTCTTAGTACTTTAGAAATTGAACTCAAGTCACAAATTAGGCCACTCTAAAAAGTGCATGGGATTTAGTTTCCTGACTGCACAGGGTCCTTAGAAAGGAATTGTAACATTGCGTTTTCCAAAATGGCGTACCAAGTAAATGTGAAATAATGAGCCAACCCTTAAAGGGTGCTAATAAAATCCTTAGGTTCTAACATTTGTTTTTATATCCTTGCTTTTCTTGCATGAGTCTACGTATACAACAGCAGATGAGATGACAAGTTTATTTAATTTTGCAGTTGGCACAATTGCCTCATGGGTCGGAAAAAATCGGCGCAGGTCTAAAAGTTTCAAGAATTTAGAGCTGTGTATACGAGTATCCATATACATAGACTACCGTCAAAAGGAGCCTACTCCTTATGCATTAAATAACTGCTGTTGACTACCTTTTTCTAGGCCTAAGGGCTTAAGGTCATGTTTAACCAATAAACTGTGAGAAATAAAGAAAGCTTATAAAAAATGTCTTCAATGTTACATAAAACCATTTAGGTTTTTTTTTCGGAAGTCCAACAAATTTACTGCAATTTTTGTTTACAATGTCCTACATACATTCATTTAGTGTGAATATTTAATTACTCTTATATCAACACAAACCAATTAAACAAAAAATTATTTAAATCTAGTTAACTTAGATTTGCATTGTTTTTTTTTTGTTTTGAATAAAACAATTGATTATTAAATAGTTTTGCATTTTAATCTATGAGTATTTTATCTAATCCTATTTTTGCCACTTCACGCGCTTATTAATTAATTTAATTAGCTTTTGCCTAATTGGCACCACATATTTGATGTGGTGGTATGATATGTTATTAAACCACAAAATTGAAATTCGCACCTTCTCTTTATTCCCCCACCACTACTCTGGCAGAGTGTGATGATATTAGATATGCTTGGGATATTCAATAATTGAAAATCGTATTTTAACCTGAATTAAGCTAATTGCTTCACACTTACTTTTAGTATTAAAAAAAAAAAACAATAAAATAAAACCCTAACCTTTAAAAGATCTCCCTTTAAATTGAAATTCCACTAAAAATAGTCTACATACTCAGTCGTATGCTGTGGGTAACCGCATTTTTCATGCATGGAACTAGAACTCTGGCCATAGAGCCTTTTGCACGCAGTGGCAGAGCCCATTGCGGTTGGTCCTTTCTTTCACCATAAAAAAGGGCCATCACACGCACACTGATGAGTAGAGTAGTCTGTATACATATTTGTTTATGTTTGTGTTTAAATTCTTAAAGCTGCACTCGGAGCAATTATTTTTTGGGGTTGAAATTTCCAATAAAGAACCAAATTGAAACTTTTTTAATCAAAAACTCTACGCTGCTGGCTCTCTCTATCTTTGTACATGTACTACTTATATGTATGTATATCCTTCCAGGATTGTATCATTTATTGAGAGAAGATGTGTGTGTACGCTAAACTTTTCTAGGACTCATCTATCCTTTTCTCGTGGCTAAGGACGATACTTTTTTTTAGGAATTTTCTATTTTATATATCACTCTCGATATAGAACCAGCCATTAACAACAACAACAACAAAATAAAGGACATGAATTTGAAAATTTTCGATTTTACTCTATATAGAAAGTTCTAAGGACTAAAAATAGTCTAGACTTAAAAAGGCAAATAGATAGAGAGAGAGAGAGAGAGAGGACGAATTTTCAAAAAAAAAAAGTCTTTGAAAGAGATTCGTTGCATTCGAAGTCGCATTTGGGTGTTGAATGCAATAAAATTTGCAGCTTATCACCATTTTCAGCATTTCATTGAAAACAATTTATATACTCTCTCGAAAGTTCTTTAAATGCAAATAAGAAAACGAATTCAATTAAAATGTACCTTCAAGCTTTATTAGAGTCTATCTATGTTTGTATCGAGTAGTATGTAGTAGTATGGTGAATAAAAGGATTTCAATAAATTTCAAAGTATAAGGATATGGAATTTTGTATTTATGTACATATATATATTTACAAAGGAACAGAGGCGATTGGTGATGTTATATATAATTGACATTTGGATAGATGCGAATTTTTGCAATTAAGTGTGCACAATTTTGTGGAAAATTCAATTGAAAAATAAGCATAATAATTAAAGTCATTGAACGTTGAAGAGGAAGCTGACACAACATTGTTTTTTGATTTTTTTCTTTGAAAAAATATAATTAAATAAAATTAAATAAAATAAAATAATAAAAAAAATAAAATAAAATAAGGTAAAATAAAATAAAATAAAATAAAATAAAATAAAATAAAATAAAATAAAATAAAATAAAATAAAATAAAATAAAATAAAATAAAATAAAATAAAATAAAATAAAATAAAATAAAATAAAATAAAATAAAATAAAATAAAATAAAATAAAATAAAATAAAAATAAAATAAAATAAAATAAAATAAAATAAAATAAAATAAAATGAAATAAAATAAAACAAAATAATGGCAAATAAATATTTCATATACTTAACAAAATAAAGAAATACTTTGTGTTTGTGAATGGATTTCTTTAAGTTTTTTTTTTTGAAAATAATTTTTTAGAATTTCAAACCAGACTCAAACTGAGAAAAAATTAACACACAAATATCGCTTGAACCAACTATGGTAAAAGTTTTCGAGCAAGTACTCCTCAAAAGGTTTGGAAAATTAATAAAAGAAAGAAGGCTAATAAATCCAACCCTAATTTGGATTTTAGCCAAGGAAAATAAAACACTTCACTTAAAAAAATTCCAAAAAAGCTGAATTTGGATGGAGACTTTTATTTTGAAGTCTTATAGTACAAAAGTACCTTAACCAGGCTTAAATTCTTAGGGAGCGTGAAATGGTTTGAAAATAAATTTTATGCTCATTTTTCGAAAAGTATAAATTTAGTTTGGAAAAATATGAAGATAAAAAATGTGGGTTAGTGCGAATCTGATTCTACATAAAAAATTAATGTATCTACTTTTTTCACACTGATTGTAGATATATTTAGACTAGAAAAAACTTGCGGAAACTTCATATGGTGGTAAGGGGTGGTTAATTTATTTCTATTTAATTGCACCGAAAAAATAAAAAATAATCGCAAAACTTTGTTGCTTCAAATTATCACCGTCATTTTTAAATTAGCAGATTTTATTTTTTTAATTTAGCAATTCTGTTAAAATGAAAACTGAACTGTCTTTTACTCAGTGCATTTTGCAATTTCCAATTTTTACGGCAAAAACAAAAAAAAAAAATGTCGAAGTTATTTTTTGGCCGTAAAAGTTGCAAATATACATATTTTTTTGGTTTTTCGGCACAAATACATCAAAACGGTAATTTTTATGAATTGAAAAGTATTCGCAAATCTACTTATTTTACCGATGAATTTTTTTTTTATCTAGCAATTTTGTAAAAATTAAAATTGTTTTACTCTGCACTCAGTTTATGCTCAGTTTATTTTCCAACAGATAAACAAAAAGTAGCATTATTTTAAAAACAAACAAACAAACAATTTTGGGAAGTTTTTTTTTTTGGCCTTAAGAATTGCAAATATAAGATTTTTTTATTTTTTTAAGCTTAAATACAGCATACCTAATTGTTATTTTAAGAAATATCAAAATTTACAAAAAATTTTAAGATTTTCGAATTTGTTTTAAATAGGAGCACGTCAGAATTCTGGTTTTTAAAATCCTGTTTGATAAAAATTCTGCTGTTTTTAGTAAATTCTGTCTGGTCAAAATTCTGTTTGGCCAGAATTCTGTATTTCAAAATTCTGTAAATGCAAAATTTTGTATATTAAAATTCTGTATGTGCAAAATACTGTTTTTCCAAATTCTGATACTGAAAACTAAAATTCTGTTTAAAAAAGATTCTCATTTCGTATTACGATTCCATAGACCCAGAGCCCACAGCAAATTTTGGATATGAGTGATAAGAAAAAAAAAAAGAAGTTAGGCGTCAAAAACATGAGCGAAAGATATTCTAAGAATTAATGTCTTAGACTCCATTACTGGTTCTGGACTGCAAGACTTCGATTATGGAAATAATCTTGACTGAAACTTTCAACGACTACCTTTACTTCTTTTTTGAAGTGACACATTTACGAAGTTTTAAGTTTTATTTACGTTACTACGGCTTTTCGCTGTTGTATAAATACCATTCATTAAATTTAATTTCTTGGTTTTTTAAATAATCAATATTGCCTTCAAGTCCTTTTTTAATGACTCGCGCTATTTGCTTATTTCTTATAAAACATTTTGTATGTATTCCCCATTTTTGACTGTATTCACCTGCGCTTTTGCCAAAAGAATATCATTTTCAGCTTTTTAATCGGTGACTCAAAACATCGAAAATGTTTTATGTTATTGGAAAAACTTCCGTATTTGACTCTTCATCATCAAAAATAGACCAAAACTCTGCCTTAAGGTAGTATCTAGTTAATTTGAAATCGTTTTAATTATGTATAAGTACATGTTCTAACCGCGTTTAATTTAGTTCCATTACAAGAAATCTATTTTCCAAAATTCTGTATTTAAAAATTCTGAAAATATGTTGTTAAAAAGAAATCGTTTTTGTGGGCACTTTCTTACATTATCAAAACGATTTCTCTTTTACAACATAATTTTTAAATACAGAATTTAGAACAAACAGGATTTTGAAATACAGAATTTTGAAAAACATAATTTTGGTCATGCAGAAATTTGTACAACAGGAATTAAAAAACAGAATTTTGACATGCAGAATTTTGAAAGCAGAATTATGACCCTACAGAATTTCGACCCAAACTAGTTTTAAATATTTACCGCAAAAGTTGAAAACAATATACTATAGATTTTTGATTTTCGAAAAAAAAGTTATTCTATGTAACTTTTTTTTCAAAAATCAAAAATTGTGGTGCTAACTTCGCTCTCAAAAAAAATAGGTGGATACTCTTGGTACTAGTTTTATAAATACGGCAAATGGCAGAACAAGTTGGGCACATCACAGCACCAGCCTTTTATTTTAAAAATGGTATTTAAACATAAACGCGCGAATAATTGTTCTACCAATTCTCAAAAAAAGACTAATCAAATGCTGTTATGAAAGAATTGGCATAAGAGTGAAGACTTATCCAAATGATCTACTTCAGTTTTTTTGTTATTTTGCTCATACTTCGATCAGCAGAATGAAAAGTAGAGTTGAAGTTTTCGTTTGATTTTTTGTTGTTCATTTTTGTATGGAATTTTTTATTTCGCATCAGCAACGTACTAGGCTTAAGGAAAAACTTAAGAAAAAAAAATGGACGAATGGATCGCATAATACTCAAGAGGCTTATGGTCTTAAAAATATTTAAATGTATGAAATTTTATATCAAAATTCGAAACAGTTTGTAGTGGTAAAATTAGAATAGGTTACATCTGTATTTTTTTGAATTTGTGCGAAATTTGTTTGAAAATCTTTGGAGCTGTTCTTTTAAAATACCTTTATTTGTATATTTAAGATATTACACACATTTTAAAAGAACAGTTTTGAAATGCAAATTTTACATCTTTTATTAATTTACAGTTAAAAATTAAATTTTCGACACAATTTTTAAATATCGAATTTTCAAAAAAAATATTTTTATTTTTGTTCTTAAATTCACAAGATATTTTTTGAAAATTTTGATATGCAATATTATTTATATACAAACTATATGGAGGTTTTTAAAACTGGAAAAAAATCAAAATCAAAAATACCTTTAGAGTGGAGGTACTTTTAACAGCTGCTTAGTGTAAAATGTTTTAATTTAAGTCTACAGACAAAAATTTATCTGAATAGTCTTAGTCGTTTTCGTGAAAAATTTTATTTTCTCCAACGGTGTTTTTTACATTTTCTGTTATTTTCAATGATTTTCAATCAATTTTTATTATTATTTATTTCTTATTTAGTACTAAAAACTATTAAGTTTCAAATTTAAGAAAATCGACTACACAGTTTTTGAAGATTTATATAATTCCAAAAAAAAAAGTTTTTTATTTAAAAAATTGACTTTGTGAATATTTTGGTTCAAAATACAATTTAAGATATTTTGGACACTTATTTGAAAAATTGTATCCCAGGCAAAGGTTAGTTAGCCTTTATGAAAAGTAATTAATTATTTTTTGTGAAGCTATTTTTGAGAAATATAAATTGCTCCAAAAAAAAAAAAAAACAAATGCCGGGAAACTTTAATTTTGGAAATAATCAAAAAAAAAACCATGTGGGGACAATATTCAAAATTACTAATGTTAAAAATTTGATGAAAACCAATTCATCCGATTAGGCTGTATCCGAATAGACAAACGGACAGAATTGTGAGACCCACTTTTTTCGTCTTTCCCTTCAGTGCAATATATGCTATTTATACTATTTATATAACCCCAAAAGTGTCTTTTGAAAAACATTTTAATAATCCCTTTTGAATTTTTGTATAGTTCTTAGTTTTTTTTTTCAAATTTAAAGTTAAAGTTTTATAAGATTTTGTTTGCTTGTAATAAAATATTAATATTTGAAGAGTTGTGTTGGTAGTGTTCCTTCCGAATTGCCAAAGATAATCTTGTAACCAACAAGTACCTACAGATTTTATTTGCAAAGCATCCTTAAAATTCTTTCATAATTCCTTAAAAGAAACATTATGCTTTTAGTAGTAAAAGTGCATTAAATAGAGGTGCGTACTAAATACATTTGCATACTTCCTATACTCAAACCATTAACTACTTTACGAGTTGGTTTATTTATTTTCTTCAAACTTTCTAGATACCTAGCTACGATGCATATTAAACTTAAAAATTATACTTCTTTTTGGTTGTGAATAAATATAATTATTATCTTCTAATTTGCTCCGTTAGGAACCCATAAAAGATGCAGCATCAAGACTCTATATAAAGTTCTTAAGAAAATTTCACTGTCCCCATCCCCGAACATCAATCCGCTTTATACATAGGTACAAACCTTACCTACTCTTCTTTATTCAGCTATATAAAAAGCCATACAAGCAAATTACCTAATTTTTTCATGACAGGAAAGCATTACCATTATACGTTTTTCATTCATAAAATTTATTCAAGCTCTGTCTGTGCATCAGCATCACAGAAGTATATTCCTTCACATACAAATACATCCTTCCATATATACGCCCATCCAGGACACACCGAAGTGAAAATACCAAAATAAAAATGGCAACAAAAAAAATATTACTGACTTTGAAAAAAACATCACAGATCCTTTCAGTGAAACTGCACGCATATTATTAGTCTGCCGTTTCTGACAAGGATATACACATCCTTGACTTGAAATATGCACATAATAACTGACACAAACAGATGGAGGGCGACTCTACTCTACGAGTATACCGAAACCTTAGTCTTTTCCCAACATTATTTTATGTAAGGAATGTTTCTTTCTATATTCATCTTGATCTCGAAGCTTGGGCGCTACCGCCTGCCCAACCAACTCCCTCCCCCCCCCCTCCCATCCATTAAGGTCTTTTAGTTTTTGTCTTCATCGTGAATTTCATTTACATATATAGTTGAGAAGTTGAAAATTTGGAGTTGGAACAACATTGGTGGCGGAAACGGAACCAAATGAGCTGCACATTTAGCGTATACTTAGCTATTTAGAGGTATGTTTTTGATGTCTTTATTTTATTACAGCTTTTCGTTATGCTCGAAAGAATGATTGAAAAATATAAAAATAGAGGTATGAAGAGTAAAATTGGAGGTTCCGAAAACTATATACAAGCCATCAGCAGCAATAAGAAATCTCGTTTGTAGCATCTAAAAGCATTATCCTTGAATTTTCGGATTTAAAATTACCTCCGCCAGCAGGAACAATATATCTACAAGCCAAGATAACGAGGCGAGGACGATTGGCATCATTACCCGGCGAGTTTTGAGAAAACTAAACTGAAAATATCATATTAGGAAGGAAGCATATTCTGAAAAAAATATATAAATACATAATTCATCCCTGCATACGACTCAGTGGTCAGAGGAGGTTCCATGTTGCACTGAGTTGTCGTTTTTGGTCATTTGTCAAAGTGTTGTCTTGCTTTATAAATATATGTGCTTTAGTTGGATACAAATTTGTGTTTTGTAACACAAATTTGTTTTTGGTGATGAAATTTGTGACGTGACAAGATAAGTATATGGCTATGCATGTACGTACTTCATAACGACTATAAGGTCCCAGTAAAAATTTCCCTTCGCAAATGATTTATAAACGATTCACAAAAGTGAAAGAAACCTTCATTTATGAACTCATATTAAAAACTTGTTTGGATCAAATTTTCTGAGTAGCTTTACTTTGAATTTGAATCGAATTTTATTGTTCATTAATAAAAAATTAATTCTTCACTTAAGTGAATGTAAATAGGACGCTTATATATTCAGTTCACTGAACAATTCATGATTCATTTTTGATTCAAATTCAAATGAGACAAAAATGATTCATTAGAATGAGTGAAATCGAGTTTTTCACATTCAGTTGAATGAATTTAAATTGAATCATATTTGGCTCATTACAAGGATTCATTAATAATCCAAATTTCTGAATGATAACCATAGAACTGAGTTTTAATCTACAACCAGTGTGGTTACACAAAATGTTAACTTGAAAAGATAAAGTCTGCACAAAACGTTTGATTAACTTCATCTGATTAAGTAAACACACACATTTGATTTGTATTGGACGTACAAACCTGCTCTTATGGTTGAGTAAATAAAACTGAAAGAATAAGAAAACACATCTATTTTTTATTAGAACATTTATGACCACTCTTATTTCCTTCTTATTTGAATTTAGTCTTTTTTCTTTTCTTATTAATCTTAGCGGGAATTTCAATTTTTCTCACAGTAGGACCTTAGTAAATTCTTTTGATTAAAATTAATCCAACTTATTTAAATTATTTTCACTGCAAACAAAAAAACTAGTCCCAACTTCAAAATCATATGTAAAACTTAATATAACTGTGACATATTCTCTTTGTATAACTTCTGTTTCAGTTTTTTTCGTGACTATAGGTGACGTTTTTGCTTCTGAAAACATAATGAGATGAACATTCATTTTATGTGAATAAAAATGGACGCAACAAGTATATAGACCTCTTTGGAGGATTACTTGCGTACATTCACTTGTTTTCAAATTATGGGAAGAAAATTGTATCTCGATAATTTTGTATCTTGAAAAAAATTCCGCACAAGTTCCCTGACTCCTATATGAACTAAAAGTGATAAGCTTTTTAAGTAAGTATATTCAGATTTAATTCACTGAAGTGAATGTTATTTTTAATATATATCCTTCATTTTCACAGAATGCTGACTGAATGTTCACATTAATGTTGGGTTGTGGATTAATTACGAATTTGTATAAAAAAAAAAACTTACCCGAGATAGTGATCAGACCTGAAATTTCGTTGATTGGAATTTGGAAGTAAAAATGGGTGGTCTGACCATACTGTCTATCTTTTTAAATAGTTTGGTCGATTTTCCTTAAACTTTGTACAACTTTCTTTGGTAATTCCAATAAAAAGTTTTTTTTTTCATTTATAATGAGGTATACCTGCCATACAATTCTTTTTAGCATGAGCGTTAATTTATCAAAGCTACTTTCACGGATCGAAAGATTAGAAGTTTGATAATTTGGTATTAATTATTAGTCGTGACAGTTTAGTAATTTATCACACTACCCATTTTTGAAATATCGAATTTTCAAAATAAAATTTTGAACCTTTTTCTAATATTCAAAAACTTTCTTTTTGATAATTTTTTAATTGCAATATTATTTAATCTTATCTGAAATTTGTATATTTAAAAATTCATCGAGATCCGTTAAGCTGATAATGAGAAAATTGAAAATAAAAAATAAGTTCTTTGCCAGGTACTATTAATAGTTACTGGGTGCAAAATTGTATAGTTTTTTGTAGTAGATCGTATTAATTTTACTAAAAGGAAAAGGCTTAATTAAAATTGTAGGATTCGTTTATGAGAAAAAAATATTTTCGTTTCCGGTTTTTTAGCTTTTGTAGGAAAGGTAAAGTTTTTCTTTTATATGTGTAAAAAAATTTCTAAACACTTTTTTTATACAGTACTAAAAACTCTTTAGTATTGATTTTCAAAAATAAAAATTGATTATACTGTGTTCGAAATATTTGATTTAAGAAAAAATTTGAAACATTTTTTAAGAATCCAAAAAAAAAATGTTTTTTAATATAAGAATACAATAATTTTTATAATTTTTAGAAGCCTCTGTATGAAAAAACTTATTGAAATCAGTCAAACCGTTTTGAAAAAAAAAAACCTAAATTAAAAAAAAAAAAAATTTTTTTTGGGAGGTACCATTTATAGGTACTTTTTTGAAAAGTGGTTTCCCACTCCAAAGAAGCCTTTACTAAAAGTAATTAAGTGAATTTTTGTTTAAGAAAAGTTGTCAAGCCATTTTTGAGAAAAATATGATTATGTAAGATTGGTTAAAAAAAATTGTATGGTACCTGTCATATTATTTATTATTTATAGTTATTTTTGGTTCTAAAATGCCTGTGGGCATAATCACCAAAAACCGCTATATACCAAGTTTGACTTTGAAGAAAATCAATCGGGCTGCTTAGGCTTAAGACGAACAGACAGACAGAATTGTGCCACCCACTTTTTTGGTGTTTTCTATCATCGTAATGTCATGTTTGATTATTATTTCATTTTTTTTGCTCACGAATCCTAAACATACCTTATAGTACCTTTATTACAAGTAAAAAGGCAGATGGTCATGAATTGTCAAAATCACGAATTTGTTGGTCTATGTTTTCTATGTTCTTTTGTTTTTCGAAAAAGGGTACGAACTTCTAAAAGTATATGATTTATTTCTTAATAGTTTGCCGTTAATTAGTCGTTAATAAGTTGGGACAAATTTAATTTTTCATACGATATTTTCTATGTATTTTTGTGTCCATGAGTGTCAAGTAAGCAAAGTTTAAGTCGTAGTTAGTTTTGAATTTGTTGTTCAGTGTTTTCTATGTTTTTTTTTTGGGTACTTTGCTAACTTGACATGAAGTTTGCCAATGACCACCTCAAAAATGGGTTAAGCCTTGTTTAACTGAATGGTTTATGGTTAAATAATTTGTCGTTTGTTAGTCTTTAATTATTAGTGAGCATTTTAAATTTTTAGTACAATATTTTCTATGTTTTTTTGAGATTTGAACGACAAATTTGAAACTGTCACAGCTACTTAATGACAAGCTTCTCACCTGCTCATTTTTTGGCCCATGAAAGTTACTATGTTAACTTTACACTCATATGACTCCACAGATTTTTCAAAAATTTTATTAAATTTATTAAATAGCTTACAGTAAAAATAACATTATTTAGGTGAAAGTCTGTTTTTAAAAAAATGGTTATCAATGGTACCTCCCCTTTTTTCAATTTTAACTTTCTACAAAATGATCCAAATGGTATTGTTTATGCAGAAGCTTACAGGAAATTAAGGTGGTATTGAATACCTACCAGAATTTCTAAAAAAAATATTGTTTGTTGGTTTTTGAAATCAAATATTTTATTGACTACAAATTCAGATAACAAATATATTTGCGTCTGTCAAAAATTGACCGCCAAAATAAAGGACGTCAGTTTAGGGCATTTTTCCTGGAGCTATTTTTAATAAAAAGTTATTTTCAAATACTTTTTCCCAAAAGGTTCCAAAAAATCTACACTCTGGTCACAGTTAGCAAAATAGCTTATTTCAAAATGCATAAATTAATGGTTTTTTTTTTTTTCCGTAGAGCAGTTCGTTTTAGAAGGGCCTTTTTTTAAGGCTTGTGTGTCACTTTCTCGACAATAGTCAACATAAAACAAATACCTACAGTATAAAAAAAAGAACACATAAAACTCTGTAGGTAATTTGTC
Source organism: Dasysyrphus albostriatus (assembly GCA_946251815.1). Taxonomy (NCBI): domain Eukaryota; kingdom Metazoa; phylum Arthropoda; class Insecta; order Diptera; family Syrphidae; genus Dasysyrphus; species Dasysyrphus albostriatus. Next base: position 127,185,710 of record OX276336.1, on the reverse strand, counting down.
CCGGTTTGAAGTTTTGTGCGTTTTTTTTTTATATTTGTTTTGTATTCCTTCTTACTGAAAAGAATGACAATTTTTATACCAAAGTACCTACTCATTTCAATGTTTTATTTGAAGAGATGATGAGATATGAAGTATTACTGTGCGTTGCCCTCAAACAGTCCGTTACACATTTTTGTCGTTAATGTTTGACTTTTCGTGCAAGTCTTTTGAAGAAGTTATTTATTTTCTTTTTTTATGTTTCTTTTTCTTTTGTTGTTTCTTTGTTTGTTTCTTTTTTTTCTTTTTATGAAGTGCAGCATAAAGTTCCTTAAATTGACCCCATGGGAAGAATTCTGTTTTTTTTTTATATTTTTATTTTTCATTTTGTGCTTTCTTTTGGCATATAAACTTAATTCCTGTCATTCGTGATTGTTTTTATTTTATTCTAGGGAAAAGGAAGCAGAGAATAGATGGATGGTTCATGATGCTTTATTTCTTCGCGTTTTGTTTCTATTTAATTTTGTGAATAAGTAGGTAAGTATTTTAGTACCATACCAGCGTAAATTTTTTTAATATTATTATTCATAAAACTTTTTATAGAGCAATGTATCTATTTTGAAAAGTTTAAAAGTTTAAAGAGGAAACATACAAAGGAGAATGATGGACAAATTTGTAAGAAGTATGTGCGTGAGCGCCTGTGCCGCCAAGAATGGTTTTATTATTTTTAGGATGTGTTCTAGTCTTGCAATCACCATGCAGACATTTTTTCGTTGTGGTATGTAGTTCAAAAACGAAAAAAAGAAATTATAGTTTTAATACTTTCATACAGTTTTGAACAAGGAAAAGTAAGAATTTAGTAAGCTGTCGGTTTTTTAGATTGAATTTTGATGTAAACAGGTAGGTAAAAGATGTCCCAACAAGAAGTTTCATTTTTAGTTAAATTTGAAAGAAAAATTTTTTTTTTTAACTGGTGATACTTTTATTAATGTCTTATGGTAAGGTGGAACATAACCTCAAAGAAAACAAAATGCACGACTGGATCAAACGTACTTGCTCTTAGGTTAAAGTTACTTAGAATTAAGAACTTTAAAAATATGAAAGTAATTATAGAATAAATAAGAAAAAATATAAAAAAAAACTTTAAATCGTTTTTATACTGTAAACAACCTGCAAACTCACTAAGAGGTCAAAAAGACGTATGCAATTTAAGTAAAAATATGAATATATAGAAAAATAAATTGAAATTGTTGGAGCGGTTTTTTAAAAGTCAATTTTTTTTTTAATTTTGTTACAAAAAAAAATTGGTATGGTAAAAATAAATTTGGCATGAAATGTTTGAGTATATTTTAAACAAATTTCAAAAATATTCATTAAACCTATTTTTGAAATATTGAATTTTCAAAAAAAAAAAATAAATATTTTCTTTTTAGATCCAAAATCAATTTTTTTCTTTAAAAACTTGATAGGCAATATTATTGAAATTTTATAGCAGTTTTCGCATAAAAATTGTCATTTGGCCAAATGAAAAAGTCGATAATCAAGAAAACCGTTATATGGCAGGTACCCTTAAAAACGGTTTTTGTTATTTTATTTTTACAAAAAGCACACTTTACACGTAATCTACTGGTTTTTTAATCAAAGCCATTTTTGAGATAAAAACGCTTTTCTTAAGCAGTTCTATGGCCAAAATAGTTATCCGAGAAAAATTCGACTTCCCTTTGGAGAGTTACAAGAAAAAGCCTTAAGTTCAAATTTGAAGAAAATGGCTTCAGTGGTTTAGGCTGTTGGTCAAGGTACAGACAGATAGACAGGCAGAGTCATTCCAGCCACTTTTTTAGTATGTTCTCTTTCATCGTAATTTGTTGTTTGACTGTTATCTCAAATTTTTTGTTTGCACGAATCCAAAACTTGCCCTATAGCATTTTCATATATCACAAGTAAGACTGTAATAGTGTTAAAACGCACCTTAGGTAACAAGTTGAAGTCTTGATTTTGAGAAATCATTGAATCAAGAAATTTATAATGCAATAAAGTTATACATTCAGGAGCTGATGATGTGTAGCATGGAGTACCGTCTTGCTGAAAGTTGACGTCCATTGCATTAATTTAAAGCAAAACAAGTCTATCAATATAGCTCAGTAACTTTCGAAGAAGTATGATCAGACGAAATAGCAGAAAAATGAGTTACTCATAATGATTTTTCGTAGAAGAAAAAAAAAAAAAAAAAAGTGGCGCCCAATCTGAGGGAAATGATAAAATAAAAACTTCGAAAATTTCCAAAACTAAAATAACAGTTGCTGCCATAAAAGCTAGGTAATGAGTTACCACATCTTGGGATACAATTTCAGTACTGTCCCTTTTCAGAAACATACTTTTTTATTATCAAAAGGAAACATACTTTTTTTGTTATCAAAAGGTGGATCCCCCACTTTTTATTGAATTTAAATATTTTGAAAATCAAAAACCTTGGAACTTCTTTTTCACAATACTTGTTTGGCATTCGGAGAAGTTTTTGCAACTTTTTTTATGTTCAAAATATAAGAAATTTCCAAGGCTGTGTTGGTCCCGAGCCTTTGACTTCAAGAAAAAGTATGTTCCTGAAAAGTGGCAACACTGACATTTTACCCCAAGGTGTGTCTACTTAATTGATATATTTTATAGATATAAACCCTTATTTTAGCCATGAAAATTTTCCAAGTTTTTATTTTACCATATTTCACAGACTAAGCGCCATGTAAGAAAATGGTGTCCAAACGATCAGATTACTACAAAGAATCATAGCCAAAATTTCATCCTAAGCAAGTCAAAAATAAACTACAAGTACCAGAAAAGGTCCTCACCAACTGAAAACACCAGGCTTATCCAATGGCGTTCAAGCGATAGGATTACAAAAATGATTCCTTATTCAAATTTTATTAATACGAAAAAAATGAATATCAATCATAAAAAAAGGTCCCCTAAAATGCCCATGGGATTCCGTTTCCTGATCTCTGAGCCCAGACCAGACTATAAGTGCAGTCCTTACTTTAAAAATTAATTAGTTAAATTCCTTATTTATAATGGAAATGGTTAAGCATTAAATTCAAACAGTTGGTTTTTCTTCCTCAAAATCTTTCCCTTACACCCAAATTAGTCAAAAAAGATTAAACAAATATTCAAATACATCCTTTTCTTTTTTATGTATTTTATATTAAATTAAAGCAAAACCTCTGCTAAAGGTCAGAATGTTTTCTGACAAAATTTAATGTTTGGTTCTTAGAATCAAGTCATTCATCATTAATCAAATAAAATGATTTCCTTAAAAACAGCAGGATACCCAAACAAATATACTCAAGGACTTAAAAGGCTCCTCGTGTCTGTCATCAAATCTAACACACTTATCCTTAAAATATCTTTTTTTACCTACCTATGAGTAAAAAAACAAGAAAACCTTCTTGATGTTGCATGACAACGCAAACAAAATACATAATAATGTTTCACTCAATAATATATCCCCAGCCTTAAGGATCCCTCAGCACCTATAGCACATTCCATCCTGATGACCACCACCCAACGTGCATTTAATCGATACGCAGGCTTAAAAGTTTTCAGAAGCAATTTTCTTCTTAACTTTGCAAAAGACGAAGGATATACCTTCATTTGTACATCATTAGGTTTTTCTTCTTTCTCTTTTTTTAACTTTGTGCCTACATCTTCATCAGCATCAGCCTTTAAGATGAGCTGAAGTTGAAACGAGGCGATGAAGAAGCTCAGTCGTGCGTTGAAAGAAGAAATTTCCTTTCGGCTCAATGGAAAATAATTTCCAAATTATGATGCTGAGGCAACGACATCGGCATCGTCATCGAACAAAAAAAAAAATATAAGATTTCACCACATTCCCCGTGGGCTCATCCTGAAGCTGTCTCTTCCAGGACTATGGAGTTTGAACAAACAAAAAAAAAAACGACTTAAAGCTGCGTCATTGGCAGTCGTCCAACAAAAAAAGCGGAAAAAAGAAATGAAAAAAAAAGCAAATACTGCTCTATTACTGCAATGAATCAGCAGAAGATGAGTCCCGTTGGATGTGTTTCCTCTTATCCTGCAGCACCCTAATTTCAATAATGGGAAACAACGAGTCGGAGGAGTCATTGCCATAAAAAGGTTCCTGGTACCTTAATATATATTTTCATGGTAAGGGGGGGGGGGGGGGAGGAGGTAGAGTGAATAGCAACAAAATCGCAAGAGTTGTTGTGATAGTTTCTTTTTTTTTCGTTGTTGTTTGTATCTTCCCCCTGTGGCCCTTAATCTTCATCCCCGCTATATTCACAAAATAAGTTTTTGCCATTTGCAAGCAATGAAAATGAAAATGAAAATGAGACTTTTTTTCGGAGAACTCTCTTTCCCTTTGACAGCGTCAATCCATAATGAAAAATGCAGGCAATGAAAGAATTTGTTCGCCATCTTTTTATCCATCATCATCCAACATCCAACGGTGATGATGCTTCATCATTGGATTTGTATAACGGTAAAGGTAGACATTTTGCGTTTGGGGGTCCTTAAAGCATATCAGCTCACAGCATGGCATATAGAGGAGGTAAGGTGTACTGTACACCACCGGTACATTGATCCTTGTATGGAGACGGAGATAAAGTGAATGAGGCACTTACGCCACAGTAGTTGACAAAGTGCCTTTCATCCATTAGCAATTTTTTTATTTCCTCTTTTTTTTTGCTTGTTGTGTTGTGTTGATTCGTGAGAACTGATGAGTTTTTTTTTCTTCTTCTTTTTTTCTTCTTTTCTTTGTTTAGTGTTGTTTTTGTTGAATGGAATGTTCGTTTGATTGGATTTGAAAGATGGAGGAGCTTTTCGAGTGGGTATTAGATGTCAAAATATGGCAGAGGGTTAATGGATAGCTTACTTAAGGTGACGAAAAGAGGTACCTACATTCTTCTGTATCATAAAGAGAAGTAAGATTTGTTTCTTTTTTTTTTTTCTTTTTTGTTTACTTAGATAAGAACTTAGTTAATGGATGATACAAAAAGCCTTCAATTCACTTCATAAGAGTGAATTTTGTAACAAAATATTAAATACACAAACGTTGGTACATAGCTATGAATAATTAAATCATTTCAGTCAGTTCAATCTTTTTGAAAACGCATTTAAATGAAAAACTAATTGAATACTTTATCAACTATAAATTTATGTTGGATTCGGGAGGAACCCAGAGAAATATTGTTTTTCATTTGCTTTGCTGATAACAATTTTGTTGTGGAACCCAAAATTGTGAAGAATGACTAGGACAAGAACTATTACAGGTTCAACAATTATCAAGCACTTTCAAGATCAATTTATAGCTTGATGACATTCGTTAAAAATGGTAGTTTCATGCCGAAGTCTGGGTTTGATTCCCAGCTACTGCCACCTAAAAACAGAAATTTTACTCCGTGGTACAGTCTCTTGCAAGGAACTGACAAGTCCTGCAAGAGTGTACTTGTCATGAAAAAGTGCTTCTCATCTAGCCATTTGAACCCGGCAAAAATTTTTTGGGAAGAACACTCCACAGGAATGGTTGAGAGTTGTAAGTCACTAGGCCCTGGTTCTTCACGGGCTGTTGCGCCACCAATTTTTTTTTTCATTTGTTAAAAATGAAAAGTTCAGGGTTTTTTTATGCAACCTGCATAGTGGTAATTTGTATTTCAGTCTTCCGTGAGAAATGTCAAATCTTGAGGGGATAAAATTGGTTTCAAAATGTCCATATTATCTACGTAGATCCCTTAATAAGATTGAGGTAAGATAATTTCAATTTCATTAATGGGACAAAACAAAGAAATGGGGCCCTAAATGGCTACCTTGAGGTACTCCATCTGCTCAAACTGCAAGGAATTTTTGTTCGAAAACGTAAATAACTACAAGGCTTGCTTGGATCACATGTTCGAACTGCATTAAAAAAATCGAATTAACAAACAAAATATTGAAAAGTCAAAGAGCTTTTTGTAAACTGATTTTGTTTCGTGCAAAAAATATTTGTTTTAAAATATGACGATCATTTGTCAATTAAATTGACTTTAACGTTTTCAAAAGTCCTGTGAAATAAATTTTCATACTGTTGATACACTTTATAAAAGGCCTGACTGGGTCGCACGTACTTACTTTTAATTTCAAATATCTAATAGTTTGAAAAGTTGTACATTATGAATAAAAGCAAGGATGTCATGAGTGAAAAAATATCTAAAAGCACGGAATTCGTTCTTTGAAATAGGTGAAAAAAGGTAAATGCTATCTAATTTCTAAAATAAAAATATAAATTAGTGATAAACCAATTTGGAAAATCTCTTGAGCATTTTCAAATTTCCAAAAAAAACTTATCAAACCAATTTTGAAATTGGAATTTTCAAAAAGAAAATACATAGATTGAAAATTCACTTTTTTTAAGTTTGGTATGCAAAATTGATTAATGTTTTTGGAAATTTTTGTTACAAAAATTAAAAATCAAAACTATAGTGTTCAAGAGTTGATTTTTTTAAATAGTACCTCTAGGCTGTTTTAATTTTACGACACAAACATTTTTTTTATCAAAATCGTGTAAGTTTTTTTGTCGAGAAAATAAGATTTTCTTCAACGGAGTTAGATCGTATACGTACGTACGTTATTTTTGAATACAAGTAGAATATTTAATTTTAATATTCTAAAGGTGTTAAAAATCCATTAAGTACAAAACTTCAAAGAATGGACAGCGCCGTTTTCAAAGTTTTGAGTTTTGAAAAGAAGAATGAAATTTCGTTTTAAATCTAATAAATATTTTTTGTAAATTTTTTTCTCAATTGTATTTGAATTTTTTGGGAGCTCTGGTATTAGAAAAATGTTGCATACCATCATTTATAAAGTTTTCAAGAAAATTGAAAATTAAGAAATAGTTCTTTGGAAGGAGGGTATAATGACCTACTATTTCTTGAAAGAAATAATTTTTAACCGAAAGGAAGCCTTTACATAAAGCGAATAATACAATTTTGTAAGAGATTTGTAGAGCCTTTTGAAATAAATAAAAGTGAAGTAAAGTTAAGCGTTTAGCATATGAACCGTTTTGGTTCTAAAGGAAGTGTTAGAAAAGTGCGAAAAATTAAAAAAAGCACTTTGCAACAAGTTTGAAGAAAATCGATTAAGTCGTTTAGGCTGTGCTTGAACAGAATAGGTACACACTGTTGGCTGGTATGCATTGTAGAATGTTGGTATTGAGGGGCAGGTCATTACCTACATTTCGGTCGGTGGAAGTAAAAGTTAAAAATTATAAAATTATAAGAATTATTAGATCACCATTACAACCTACACAAACCAGTCGCCACTACACACCAAGTCATCGTCATCGTGACTACCATACATGGAGCTGGCATTATATTAAAACCTTCTTACTTCTTCTGAGTGAGAGCTTGGGTCAAAATTAATCATTTGGGTTAGCTTTGAGCTAGAATCAGATTTTTTTTTTTAGATTCATGCCATTAAATCCCGTATTGCTACTTTTGAGTTATTTGTGTTGGAGCTTGTCCAAAAGTAATTCTCCCTAGCTCTACCTTCAAATGGAATCAGATTCCTTTCATCAGCTTATTCCTTTTGAATCTAGATTTTGATGGGTCAAAAGTAACCCTCTCCCTTGTTTTAGAATTTGACTGAGATCAGATTCTTACCGTTTTGTTTCTGGTTCACTTTTTTCTCAGTGAATATTGTGAGTCGATAAAACAGGATCGCAGAGTTTAAAAATCACAGAAAAACTAATAATTGTTTGAGATTTAAATACTAAAAAAAGGTCTAGAGCAAGGATACAAAAATTTCAGAAATATCTCTGGCAGAAAGTCAAAGGATGATTGAACGGAACTTTTTATAACTTATAAGGTTCTCATGGTCTTGGAATTTTTTAAATATTTTAGCAATTCAAATAGTTAAGATCAAGAAGGGGAAATGACATTTACTAGGCCAAGACAGCAGAGAGGGAAGGTTATGCCAAGATCTTCTCAACCACCTGACTCAGCTACTGGACAATCTTTCGAAATCCATTGGTCCTCACAGAACAAAGAGTATCAAACCGAAAGAAAGTTCTTGGTTTGACTCTAGCTGCAAGAAAACAACTATGAAAGTGAGAGAATCTGATTTTTGGGCACATAAAACCATTCCTTAGGAGGAAAACAGTAGAAGTTCCTACAGAAGTACCTCGTGGTATATTGGTTTATGTGTTGGACTGTCCTGCCGAAGTTCTGGGTTCAATTCCCAGCTGCTTTTACCTAAAAACAAATTCAATGACAAATCCTCCAAGAGTATACTTGTCATGAAAAAGTGTTTGTCTTCAAGCCATTCCAACGTAGCAAAAAATAGTAGATCCCTTCCATTCCTGCTAATAACACGCACACAGAAATGGCTGAGAGTTGTAAGTCACTAGGAGTTGGTTCTTCACGAGCTGTTGCACCAACAAATTCATTTATTATGTATAAAAGTTCATTGATTCTAAGAACCAAATACTTAGATGAGTAAAAACTCAGACAAAAAAAACTGCAGTGTCCTAGAGGCATTAAAAATGTTTTGTCAATCTGTGTAAAATTCACGACATATATTTGATCTTATGTTCAAGATGGGTTTAAGAAAATTACATATATTTAAGGACATGAAAATTATGAGCGACAAATGGGTAAAAGAATACGATACTATTTAAATAAGCTAAAACAACTTCTTGAAGAGTTTGAGATGAGATAAAGCACGCTATTTTAATTTTTGATTGAATATGATTGTATGTAAAAAAATTTTAAATCATTGGAGCGATTTTTTTAAAAGATAAATTTTATATTTAAAAATTCTTAAGGAAAGCTTTTGGTATGCAAATTTTAAATATTTGCTTAAGTGTATTTAAAAATAAGTTTTCAAAAAATACAGCCGGTATGTTTTTAATTCAAAAACTTTTTCTTTTCAATTTTGGTATAAAATATTTCTTAATCTTATTTGAAATTTAAATATAAAAATATAAATCAAAATCTGTTCAGCCGATAATGAGAAAACTCAAAATTAAAAAAAAATAATCTATGAGAGGTACTGTTTGGTTGCTGTTTGTAAATTTTAATAATTTTTGTTAGTTTATTGCACAAATTTGAGCACATAGAAAAAAGTTTAATTAAAATCAAAGGAGCCATTTTTAAGATAACAAATATTTTACTTAAAGTTCTTTAACATTTGTATGGAACGTACTGTTGTTTTTTCATAAAAGAAAAATGTTTCTTAAAGTACTTCAAAGATTGTAAAAAAATCCTTTATAAAAGTCGACTATGTAGTTTTCTTAAAATTTGATTTTCAAAAAAAAAAATTTTAAACACATATTTTTTTTTTAATTTTGGTAAGAAAAACATTTATATTGCTTAGAAGCTTCTGTATTTAAAAAATTATTGATATTAGAATTACAGCTTTGAAGAAAATCGAAAATTAAAAAAATGGTTTTTTGGGAGATACGACTAACAACAATTTTTTGAAAAAGTGGTTTCTCATCCAAAACTAACCTTTACTAAAAAAATTTTTGTTCGGTTTTGGAGCCAACGGACAGTGAGACAGACAGAACTCTTTTCGTCTTCCCTATCATCGTAGTGCCAAGCCTGATCAAAATCTCGAGTTCAATTCTTTTTACGAATTTATAACTTCAAAAACTAATTTGAAGTGCTTGGAAAACCTTATTTAAGAGGCTCATAAAAAAGACTCCTGAGCAAAACTCAATGCCTATTAAGTTGGCGATCTTTTTATAATAAATTGAGAGAGATTGCTTAAAAGCTAAGATTCTAGAATACAAAACTTTTGGTTTATTTGAATTTTTTGAAAGCTACAACTATGTCGTTCTTAAACCTTTTATCTGGGCAAAATTACAAAAATTTCTGAGAAAAAATAATAAATATTTTCCTTTCTTTGAAACATCAGTAGACGCTCAATTTAGTGAATTTCAAAATAGTGAACTTTCCACAATAATGAACACACAAATTTATTTTCAATAAAATTATATTTTGTAACGGGTGATTTTTTAGCTGGTTTGGTTTTGGCAACACTGGTTTTGACAGCTGACGTGTGTTAAGTACCTTGTGTCACTATCAAACAGCTTCAGTTTGGTTTGCAATTTAACCATGGATCGTCTTACAAATGAACAACGCTTGCAAATTATTGAATTTTACTATCAAAATTCGTGCTCGGTTCGAAATGTTCATCGCGCGCTGCTTCCATTTTATGGTCGGCATTCTCGACCTTCTGAGCAGTCTATTCGGAAGATTGTGACCAAATTTCGCACCAAATTTACTTTGTTGGACATTAAACCACCAACACGTTTACGTACTGTGCGTAGTGAAGAAAATATTGCGGCCGTATCAGCTAGTGTGACAGAAGACCGCGAAATGTCGGTTCGGCGCCGTTCCCAGCAGTTAGGCCTTTGTTACAGCACTACGTGGAAAATTTTGCGGAAGGATTTGGGCGTAAAGCCTTTTAAGATACAGCTGGTGCAAGAACTAAAGCCAGCCGACCTACCACAACGCCGAATTTTTGGTGAATGGGCTCTTGGAAAGCTGGCCAAGGATCCGCTTTTTTATCGAAAAATTGTGTTCAGCGATGAGGCTCATTTTTGGTTGAATGGGTACGTAAATAAGCATAATTGCCGCATTTGGAGTGAAAATCAGCCAGAAGCATTGCAACAGCTACCAATGCATCCCGAAAAAGCCACTGTTTGGTGCGGTTTATGGGCCGGCGGCATTATTGGGCCATATTTCTTCAAAGATGATGCGAATCGCAGCGTTACTGTCAATGGTGAACGCTACCGAGCGATGATAACAAACTTTTTTTTACCCGAAATGGAAGTTCTTGACTTGCATGATATGTGGTTTCAACAAGACGGTGCCACATGCCACACAGCACGCGAAACAATGGCGCAATTGCGAGGCGAGTTTGGTGAACAGTTAATTTCGCGTTTCGGGCCGGTCAATTGGCCGCCTAGATCGTGCGATTTGACACCATTAGATTATTTTTTGTGGGGGTATGTCAAACTTAATGTCTATAGGGACGAGCCCGCTTCGATTGACGCACTGGAAGCCAACATCCATGCATTCATTCGTGAGATACCGGCCGATATGTGTGAAAGAGTATGCCAAAATTGGACTCAGCGGATGGGCTACCTGAGACGCAGCCGCGGTCAACATTTGCATGAAATTATCTTTAAACATTAAATTGCAAGGTTCAAACTATCGATTCAAATAAATATTTCATTCATTTTTTCGAATTTTTTGTGTTTTTTTTTTTTTTAAAGTTCTAAACCTCTTAAAAAATCACTCGTTAGAACAAAAAAAAAATTGATATGCCCTACACAATCACTTACCATCTACACCTTATCAAATTTTAAGAGGATATCTCACCTTACCTATCTATATAGTTTTGTTGAGAGAAAAATACCAAAAGATTCCTTTATCAAACGCACCATATTATATCCACCGCTATATACTCATATTCTTATCAACAAAAGACCTACATCAATGCCATGGGCACTCTAAGTGCAATTTCAGTTTAACATAAATGGAAACACAACTCTATCTGTATCCCCTTTCAAAGGCGCACAAAAAAAGGATATAAATAAATTCAAATGCATTACACTTATCTGCTCTTCCATCGAATTAGAATATGTATATGCATCCGAGGAAGAGGTAGTGGCTGACGACATCATGATGACAAATCATCTGGCATACCTTCGTTTCGTATAAAAGATCCTTCTCTCCATATCTAATCCAAAGGACATGCCTTAGCACTATATCTACATATTCTATAACTACTGTAGGTAGGTATATATGAATTTAAAAAGGATGCTTTCAGCTTTCACCGACATGTCTCATTTAAATGACAAAATTACAATTACATAATGCAATGAAAACATTTTGCACATGAATACCTGAGTAATAGTCTGCATTTTTTTGGATCAACAGAAACGTATCCATAGAAGCCGAAGTGCAGAGTGAAGTATAATGGTGATAGTGAAGTCCTCCTGGTATAAGTATAAGAAGTTCACAGGATTAACCCTCGAAGCGCTTTTATTACTTTGCCCGGCTTATACGGCAAGGACGCCATTCTATATATGCACCAAGGATTTATTATTCGTTTGTCCTGAAAGCGTCTTTCAAAGCACAAAATTATGCTAAAAATTAAAAAAAAAAAAATGCAAGAAGAAACATTTTGAGTGCAATACGAAAAGAGTGAATTGAAGAGTAAGATGAAAAAACAAAAACAAAAAACGCATTTCACTCCGACACGGACTACAGAGTTGAATTAGGGGGATGTACGTGCGGTGACGCGTCTTTCATCATAACATCCTTTGAATTTGAATTTCAAGCGTGAAAGCATTCTCGTCAGGTGAATAAATGTGTGTATGTTTTCTACATGTTAGCGTCGTGAAGGAATGTTGAAGGATTTTTTTTCTTTTCTTCATTGAAAGAGTCATATGCTATGCATACAGGTTGTTGTGATGAGATTGAATTGGCATCATGCAAAGTCAGCTACAAGGTTGAAAGCTTTTGAATTTTCTTTACTTTTTTTTTATCATTTTATTGTGTCATAAAGTTTCAGTTTAAATTAGTTTAAATTTAGTAAAGAAATAATAGAATTTGCAAAAAAAAATTTTAAGACTTGAATAATTTTTACAATGAATGGGAATTCACTGTACAAAAAGGCAGGGTTAACTTTCTGATAATAATTTCAAACAGCAGTTGTAAATGCGAGTATAATAACTGTTCAATAAAAAACCACTTAAGGAATTAAAGTTTTACCGCACATTACCTACACAAAAAGAAACAAAGACTCTCAAAGGATAAAAGCAATAACTCTCCACTTGTGAACAAAAACATTACTCATATCCTTTTCCAACGAGAAGAAAATGCAATTTATTTCCTAGTCAATGAAAAAAATATTAAAAAAAAAAACACTTAAGCATAGACTTACCATAAACAATCGATTTCCTTCCAATAGAAAACCATCAGCTAATATTTTATATTCTCAGCGCAAATGTTTACCGCAACAATTCCTGCTAAATCGGTAAAATGTAAATTTTCCGCAAACGCAGCTTTGCTTCAAGGTCGATGGTTTCTTTGCAGGATGCATGCAGTTTGTTTACCGAAACCAAAAAAAAAAAAAATAAAAATATTATTCACATGTAAATCTGATATTTATTTTCATTTAATCCGCGCACCAAAGCACACTTATCCTTTTATTTATGCAAAAAATAGATAAACAATAATAAACAAAAATAAAAACAAAACTTATATGTACACACACACACACAGACACTTAGGAACAGATAATAAATCTGTTATCCTTTAGTCGTCGAACGAGAGCAAGGATAATGTTTGAGAGTATCTCGAAAACAAAAATACTTTGGCAAAATTTATGAGAAAAATTCCATCGCAATATTTTGCTAACCGTTTTCTCGGTGTACCGTGATTTTTTTTCTTTTTTTGCTATTGTTGATGTCCTTTTTTGTCATAATGGACTAGCACAGAAATAAATAACTCGAAAAACCCGTTAGACTGTACGTTCAATTGTATAAATCGGAAAAACAAAACCAAAACAAACAAATAACGATTTACTATTATATGATGGGAACTGTGAAAGTGGTAAGTTTGCTGATGAATTCGCTTCATCTCGTATGGGGGTATATTTCCGTTTCCGTTCGTCTATCTCACTGTCTGTTGGATCGGTATCAATAGCATCAAGTTTGATTAATACCCGAATTATCCGCAGTGATTGATGAAATGTCGGTTTAGAGTTTTGCCTGGTTCCTTCGATGTGGATTTTTTTTGTGTTTGTTTTTGCTTTTGTACTTTAGTTCTGTAGTAGTAGTAGTATAGTTGTAGTCCTGTTTTACTTTATTTATTTTTTTTTTTTTGTTTTATGAAATTTTCTACAATCAGGATAAGGGTTTATAGCATAGATGATATAAACACACATCTATGGAGGGATTTTTTTTTATTTTATTCAGGAGAGTTGTGTATATCAAAATGGCAGGAAGAAAGACGAAAACGGATGTTTGTCAGTGGATGAATTATTGGAGATTTTATTGTCCTTTTTTTTCTTTCAGAGGAATTTTATGTTTGTATTTTTTTTTTTTTTTTTTTTGCAATTTTCTAATATTGACGATAAATTAAGTTTCTTTGGAAAAATGTTTTTATATCAAACAAAAAGAGCACTTTTGTTTCTGTTGATTTTCTTGATGCGGATGTGTAAATCGTTAATTTAATAAAAACCAAATGATTTCGCAGGAAATTAATCTTCATAGTGGAACTTTAGGAAATTGCAGAGCGACATTGATGAGGGTTTTTTTCCGCATGAAAATCAATTATTGGTTTTATTCTGAAATGAAAAAAAAATGTTAATTTTAATTAAAAGTTTAAACTTTTTTTTTAATTTTTTTTACTAAGAAGTTGAGAAAATATTTTTTAGTAGAAATGTTGTTTTTGAGACATTATTTGAAAAGTCAAAGGGGTTTACTGAATATATGAAATGGCTTTGAATAGGAAAGTCTTTTGCTTGAATTTTCTATATGATTTTTTTTTCCACCAAGAGGTTTCATTTTAAATGTTTTAAGAACTCTTATTTTAAGCTTTTGTTTTCATTTCTACGTTAAGTTTCAAATGACGCGTGACCTTGCGGGAACTAAAGAAACTTTAAGCCTTGCTTACAAGTTATCTAGTACTGACCTATATCTAGGACTAGTTGACCTTTTTCGACCAATAAGTAATTTGACCATTTAATTTTTTTAATTTTCCATGTACCCAAGGTCCAGAGCCAGTTTTCGGAAAATTGTAGAGGTATTTGGAGAATAACAGCTCCGATGTTTTTTTAAATGGGATTTTTCGGAGAGTCCCATATGTGAAAAGTTGGTTTACCAATCCAGACAAAAGAAAATGTCCTCATAACTCAGAATATTTTGGTTTAAAATCACAATTTTGGTCTTTTGGTTTTCTCTGAAAGAGTTACTGTTCGGAAGGTATACCTCAAAAACCATTTTGGGGGCTTTTGACCCTCCTTAAAATTGCTAACGGTGCTCATATCAATGGGGGATTTGGACAGTTTCCTTAGATTACCATGAGGAGAAAATGAAGCAGAATTCAGCTTTTTCCAACTCAAAAAGCTTAAATGACTGGAATAACCATGCGATGAAAAAGCAGTGTTCTGTGCCAGGTGAGCTGATAGTAGATAAGTACGAGTGTAAAAAAAGAAGCTCGAAGCATCACTTATTACATTTGGTGATTAAAGGCCTTCTCAATTATTGTAAGGAATGTGACACTTAAGACCATTTTTTTACCAGTGCAAGCTCTGAGTTAAATCAGAGTTATCTAATCCATAAAGTAAATATAGACTATATTATTTGAAAGTCTAACTAAAGAAGGTACATATTTGCAGTACTTATGGATCAAAAAGTGCTTGGACATCAAGCCAACTACATATGGCTCCGAAGGAAAATTGACCGAGGGACTCAGCGCCAACTCTGTTCCCGATCGATACCTACCCCAATCTCATACGTCATTTGCTAAACTTCACTAACTTATTGAAAGACATAACAATTTTTGTCAACGGCGCGCGTTGGGCCTACAGAAGGTCTGCCAACATCGGTTTAGCCGACATATCGAAAATAGTTGTACCACGTCATTTAATTTATAGGAGTTTCTTGATATACCATTACCTAGATTGTGGAACATTTTAGAGCTTCATAAATACGTGCTGTAAGGTTTGTAGTTTACATTCTCACAATGAAGTAACTCTACTCTCACACCAAAACCAAAAGTGCAGCATGCAGTTCACATCAAAAATGCATCTGATATAGCTTTAGGAAGAAGATGGATTAGCATGACTGACATAAAGCGGAAAAAACACTGAACAGGTGTGTCAATTCGAGAATGACCGACTGAAGAGTTGTGACCTGACCAGAATTTTCTTAAACTAAATACTCCTGATGTCTCAAAAATATTAAAAATTTTAATAAATACATTTTTAATTGACAGAGATACAGATCTGTAGTTTCCGAATACAAATAAAACTATTTTATTCTCTCTCAATGTTTCATTAATTTATTTGCCAACTTTTTCAAGATATGATTTACTTAGTTGTAAGAACTAAGAACATACTAAAATCGAAAACATAATTGATAGTGATTCTCCATCACCCATGCCAAATACCTTCTTTGACAAAAAAACCGACTTCTTCGTATCAAAAATGTATTTTTAAAATAACATTTTTCATTGCAAATCGATCAAACATCACAGAAATTACACAAGAAAAGTCCCAAAACTGGTTTTGAGACCGAAATATGTCAAAAATATGTGTTTTGATATACCGTAAAAAACAGTCCTCGTAGCATGCCTTTCAAAGTTAAAAACTCTAATTGAAATGTTTAAATTCTTAAAATAAAGATAAAAAATGTGGTCTTATGTAAAGTTAAAATATATTTTTTTCTTTTTATCACATTCATTATTCCCATTTTCTAGAAACCCCACAGTAAAAAATAAATTATTTATTATTTAAGAAATAAAATATTCAACATACGCCTTAGTGACATTTGATTGTTTAATTGTTTTTATTAATTTTAGAACCCAAATATTGTCTGCATAAATTTCAGTTACTTCTATTATCATACTGTTAATACACAGAACCAAAAAATATTCCACATACGCCACAGTGAACCAAATTATTTTTGCGAAAATAAAAATGATCTAGCCATAGAAAAAGTAGAGTTCTTAAAATGAATATAAAATATAAGCCTTCAACTTAAGAAGATCGGTTGATATTATAATTGTTTAAATATAGCAACAATTTATTTATATTTTATAATAAATAATAATAAATAATAATTGCATTAAAAAAGTGAATGAAATTTGAAAATTTCTTTCATTAAAAAGGAAAAATTATGAAAAATGTTTGTTGTAAAAAACTGTGAATAAAGTTAGTAAATGTCTTGCACTGAATAAAAAAATAAGAAAAATGTTTGCATTCAAAAAAAAAAAATGTGAATGAAATTGGAATATTTTTGCATTAAAAAAAAGTGAATGAAAATTTCTTACATTGAAAATACATACAAAAAAATTTTGCATTAAATAAAAATGTATGAAACTTATTTGTTAAAATCGTAAGGCGCCAATTATAGCTATCATTGAAAACTTTTATGATTGATTTTAAAACGTCCAGAAAGCAAAATCATTTATTTTTTTGATGGACGAATAAAGTTTAGATCTTATAGTTGATATTTTCTGCCAAAAGCAAATTTCAAATAGTCCCTACTTTCCACATAAAATGGCTTTAAAAATTTCATTGATCATTGGTAAGGTAGTTTAATCCTTGAAATAATAATATAACTTAAAATTATGTGGAAAGTTGAGCATGCATACAAATTTTTTTGACTGGAAGTATCGATTAAGTAATAAGCTTTATTAATCCATCAAAATAATAAACGATTTTCTTTTCCAAATGCCTATGAATTGATAAACAAAATGTTTAATGATGAGTTTCAATGATAGCTATGACTGGTGCCTTAGACTACAAGGTGTCTGGCAATTCGTCAATTATATTTAAGGGCCTGATTATTCGGCATGTTCTAAAAAAAAAAAAATTAAAAAAGGAACTTTAGATTCATTTTAGTTTTTCAAAAACTAAGAAAGAATTTTCAATTTTTGGTTTTCGGTATTTGACTTTAAATTGGAAATTTTTTTTAAATTTGACTTTGAAATTTCGGTTTCTCAACTCAACTACTTGATTTAAAAAACAAATAAAAGAATGGAGTATGTGCTTGCTTTCAAAAAAAGTTATTACTTACGTCCTTGAATGTGCTTTCGTTGATTTTTAATATTTAATATTTTTGCATTTAAAGCCGATTTTTCAAAAAAAATTTTCCCGGACCGGCCCGATATAAATTAACTCCCTGTCCAGGCTTTATCATAAGTGCCGTCAATTGTGGCTATTGATGGAAGAATTCATTTCCCCATAACCCAAGGGGTGGACTTTGCAATGCATTTTTTTAACGATAAACACAAAATAAATAGAATTTAATTAATACTTGGAAAATGGATAGTTATATCACAAAAATAATAGTAACTAAAAAATATAAAAATAATTGTAAACAAAATTCAAAAAAATATATCACAAAAATATAATTAACTGAAAAAATGTATTTAAGGAAAAAGTAGTTATTTAAAAACTTATTCAAAAACATAATCAGCCTTATTGTGAGTTTCACCTTTCACGTAAGCAACATTCCACGCGGAAAAAATGACATTTAACTTTTCATTTCCCTCGGAAAATGAAAACTCTTCGTTTTGTGAAAGATAATTTCGGAAATGTTTGGCAATTAAGAGCTTCAATTGTCACTTATTTTTTGACGAAGAGAGATAGAAAAACAGAGAGTCCTGGTGCCCTTTGCAAAAGCTTTTGTTTACTTTAGGCAAAGAGAAGCTCAAGCAAAAATCATTATCAGCCTCATTTTAAGTTTCACATCAACAACATTCCATACGGAAAAATTGCTTATTGTGAGATTCACCCAAAAAAACTTAAATTCCTCTTTTTTGTGAGTACTAATTTCGTTATTAAGAGCTTAAAAGAGAAGAAAGAAAAAGAGTGGGTACTGACTGGTGCCCCTTTGCACGTTTTCTGGTTATTCAAGGCATAGAAAAGTTCAGGTGAAAATCATAATAGCTTTTAAAATTCCGGATGAACAAACATTTTTCGGGTGAAATATTTTCCATGTGAAATTTACAATAAGACTGAATAGTATAAAAATAAATAATTAACTCATGGATTAAGTGGATTTTTTAAAATTTGCTTAAGACGCCCATTGGGATCAACGCCCTGGACATTTTCACCTCTTGCACGTATAACTTGTGCGGCCCTGATTGCTTCCCAGATTCACTTTGGGAGATAGAGTTTTCTTCTTTTATGAATTTGTTTTCAGAATAAACCCAAGAATCAGGCCTTTAAATATTATTGACAGGCCTTTAAATAATATTGACGAATTAACGGACAGTAGTTTAACGATGATTTTAACAAAAAACCTTCATATATTTTGCAATTAATATGAAATATGTCTATATTTCTCTTGCATATTCTTTTAATGTAAGAAAATTTCATAATTTTTTGATTTCTTTTTTCATGCAGGAATTTTTGAATTCCATTGATTTTTTTCTTAATGCAAAAAAATTACATGGAATTTGAAATTTTTCATATCGCATCATCATTCTTTTTTCTATGCAGCAAATTTTTGACTCTCATTAACACTTTTTTTTTTAATGTAAGACGTTTTCAAATTCAACTGAATTTTTTCTAATGCAACAAAAATTTTTTTTTAGGTTATATTATTAAAGTAAGCAAAGAAACTTTAATAGTGTAAGGTGTTATCAGGCTAGAATTGCAATGAAAACAATTTAACTCTGAAGAAGGTTAGATGTTTCAAATCTTTTGCAACTTTAGTTTTAAATAAGTTTGTTTTTGTGTTGTTTTAAATTTGATTGGCTATTAAAATCATGTTTCGAAAAACAATGTGTAAATAAAAGTGAGACGTTTCTATAGACCTCAGAATTAGAAGGATCGGGTGCGTATCATTTGGAATCAACGAACAAAAACAATCGATTCAGTTTTCAGTCATGAATTTTAATCTTACAAAAATACCCTACACAAAAATATTGTTTAATACAATTATGTCAATATTCATTGATAGATACGATAAATCACGTTTCTAAATTGATTTTTTTTTTTTATGACAGCGATAAAAAATAATTGAATATTGCAAATATTTTTTCCAAGCAAACAAAACTTTTTCTCTATTTCAAATTAAAACAAAAATAAAAAATAAAATCTATTTCACAAAATCAGAAATCATTTCAAAATTGTATTATTGCAATTGCAATTGCAATTTTATGTTAAACGAAAAAAAAATTGTTATGAAATTGAATTTATGTGTTGTAGGGCTATTCTTAAATTAAATCCACTTTGATTTAAAAAAAAATATTGTTTGTTTGAATTAATTTTAACAAAATATTGAAAATGCTCTGAAATATGCAAAGTGTAACTGTAACTATCGATTTCCAAAAAAAAAAAAAAAAAAACCCAAAATACTAAAGGCACAAAACAAAAAAAAAGGAACGAAAATAATAATAAAAATACGATCTGAAAACAACATTGTTTCAATCTGAGTAAATATCAACCGGATTGGGGTTGTAATGTCCTTCAATACACACTACATATTGTAATGCATACACAACACATATGTGCACAACGAAATGTGATGCACATAATACGTGGTTGCAGGATTTTTATGCGCCATTTGCATATTTACTCTGTCCAAACGAAATCAAAACAAAATCCAATTGATTTTGTCGAATCCACTCGTGCAAACAAAATGATGTCCTTTTCGGTCGATGGTTATGGATGGGGGCGCGTTCAAGAGTAAATCCTTTTGTTTTTCGTTAGTTTTTTTTTTTTTTGATTTTTTGTTTTTGTATTCAGATCAACTCAATTTTATATCAGAATTTTGAGTGGACACACAACAGTTTTTACTCGGCTCCACATACAGATTTTATTTGTTGATTTTTTTTTTTTTGATAATATTCTGCTGATATATGTCTCCCAGTAATGATGGCATTCCATGTGATAGATGATGCAAAAGTGATATTATACTGAAAAAGCCGACAGCCGATTTTCCATTAAGAATGAAAAATGCTGAAATAAACTTTAGCCATTGGGAAACGAATTAAAAAAATAAAAAATAAAAAAGCAGAACAAAATTAAAAGTAAAATATATGCAATAAAGCAGTGAATTCTCAATTCGCAGGATGCGGAAAAAGAACTTGCGTAACGAGCAGAAAAATAAAATTCAAAATAACAGGAAAATTGTAAATTTCAAATGTGAATGTGTGCAATTGACATCCATCGGCATATATAGTGGCAAAATGGAAAATCGCAATTATTCGTTATAATTCTGTGACAAAGTAAATGTTTCGCTGTATCCTGTGTTTTCTGTCTCTCCTTGGGTTGTTTTTTTTTTATTATTTTTACAAATTTTTGTTTTATAAAGGAAAATATTTTTATAGTTTGTTTTTTTTTCTTTTATTCTTCTGTTTTAAATCTGATGATTTAATTCATTTTATAAAAAAAATTACATTTTTCGATTATGTATTTAAATTCAGTAAATGCTTAAAGGTTTAAAAAGGATATTAAATATGTTTCCTTTTAAAATCCTTTCTTTTGTATGTATTATTTATTAAGTTATTTTAATCTACAGTACTTTTTTTTATTTTTAAGAATAAGCTCAAAACAACTATTGTAGGTAGCTTTGTTAATTAAAATAATTTAATAATTTAATTTAAACACCTTTTGCTTGTAATTTAAATCTCCAAGTACTTTTTTTAATTATTTTTAAATGTAGGTAGTTGAAAAATTTACAACAACAAATTACATAGTATAATATAAATATGAAATGTTTCAATTACTTGCAATTCAATTAGGTTAACAAAAGTAATTATTATTACTAAAATGTAATTAAATAAACACAACAAATTTAAAGGGAATAACATTTTTTTTTTAATTTTTGTTAATTTGATTTTTTTTTTTTTTGAAAAGCTATATCTTTGTGAAAAATTGTGATATTGAGTTGAAATAAAAAACATTTATACAGTTTTAAGTTTTGGTTTTGAGATTTGATTGGAAACATTTTTTTCAGTACCGTTATTGCGTTATTGCAAGAACTAACAACACCCAATATTTTGGAAGGACCTTATTTCCATGGATAATTTTTTTCAGTCAATCAACTGCAATGGTCAGATAACTTGTTTATCTAGCTTCAATCCAATTTCTTTTGTCGTTTAATTTTGTTTTACATGGTTTATCTAACTTAAATAAAACATAAAACTTCAAGGACATTTTTACAAATTTGAGTAAGATTTTTACATGATTTATTCAAGATTTTGCAGACTATATATTTTTTTTACTTTTTATCGTAAGTTTAAAAAATGATCTCAAAAACGACAATTTTGTGGTGGTCTTTCACTGAATATTTTGTTCATTTTCAAATTTTGATTGTGTGACTTGCATTGGTATGAAAATTTACAGCAATTGATTCACTGAACCGTTTTTTTCACCAAATTTTCAAGGTCTTACAAACTAATTAAAGCAACAAATAGTGTTTGTTCCTACACATTGCGTAGTCGTCATCAAAATGAACATAAAAACAATAATTTTCGTTAAATTTTTCTCAGAGTTTCACATTGATTAAATATTTTTTGACTTTAAATAAAATAAAAAGTATATTTTTTCAAAGAACTAAAAAAAATTTTGATATAAAAATTTTGATGTTATTTTTTTTTTTTTTTGGAAAAATGAACTTTTTATAAATAAAATAAAATTAAATGAAATATTTAATGTCCATAAAATATCAAATCAATGTGTAACTTTAAAATAATTGACCAGTGTAAGGAAAAATATTTAAATTATTCTCCTAATTGTATACACAACTCTTAAAGCTCAAAAACAAGTACTTCATTTGACTACTAAAAAAATAAAAATATAAAAAAAATCGTTGAGTGGTTTTCTTAAAAAAAATTGTTTTCTTTAAAATTTTGGTAACATTTGCAAACTAAAAATTTGGTTTATCTGCTTTAATTTTTACTTGCGTTAAAGGGGTATAGGGCAAGGTTTAGATTCATTAAAAAAAATGTCTATATAACAATCAAATATGACACTACGGTGATAGAGAGCACATGAAAAAATTGGGTGGCACAACTCTGTTTGTCTGTCTATCTGTCTGTCTGCCTGTCCGTATATCAATCTACATTCTAAGTCACTGAAGCAATTTTCTTCAAAACTCTCCAGAGGGGAAATACAAAAATTTTTAGCACCAAAACTTTAAATGAAAAGCTTAATCAATTCAAAAATGGCTCTAAAGATTTTGAAAAAAAAAATCCGTGTATTATTGTTGGTATGGTGTACTTTTAGATAAGAAAAAAATCTACCGAATTTTACGGTACCTGCCATGTAACGGATTTTTCAATTTTCAATTTTTTCATTAACGCCGTAAATTTAAAAAAAAAATTTAATACAAAAGCTCTTTTAAAACGTTAATAATATTGCATATCAAAATTTTGACAAAAATACATTTTGGATTTAAAAAAAAATACAAAGAATTTTTGTTGGAAAATCCAATATATAAAAACGAGTGGATGAATCTTCTTGAAACTAGGTTAAAAAATATATTTTAATACATACTCAAAATTGGCATTACCAAAACTTTTTTTTAATGTTTTTAAAAAAATTTTGCTAAATAAAATTTATAAAATTTTTTTTTTTTTAGAAAACTCCTCTATTGATTTAATTTTTGTTTGCATATATTCGTATTTTTTCAAGTAATCAAATGACATACAGTTGTTATTTAGCTTTTAGTTTTTTTACTAGTTGCTTATAGATAAAATTAAAAGAACGATTTAAATGGTTTTTATATTTTATTTTTTTATAATTACTTTCTTATTTTAAAAGTTACTAATTCAAAGCAACTTGAACATAAGAACAAGTACATGCGATCCAGTTGTGCATTTAATTTATTAATATACATCTATGAATCTAGTTCTAAAAAATTCATTAACCCATTTTTGAAATGTTGAATTTTCAAACATGAAATTTGTATTATTTTTTTTAATCTGAATTTTATTTTTTTCTAAATTTTGATAATCGATATTATTGACATTAATTAGAAAACTGAAAATCAACAAAACAGTTATGTAGCAGGTACCGTTAATAATAGCTTTTAGAATTTTTTCGCAGAGAGAAAATCGTTAGAGTCATTTTTGAGATGAATAAGCTTTTCCTTAATGGTTGTACCGTTATTTTAAGAGCTAAAAATACATTTAAGTTTCCTACTTTCTAGGCAAATCTTAAATATACAATTTGGAGAAAATTGCTTCAGAGGTTAAGGCTGTGAGTTGTGGTATAGACAGATAGACAGACAAACAGAACTGTGCCATACATTCTTTTCGTGTTCTCTCGAATTTTTTTCTTGCACGAAACCTAAATTTGCCCATTACTACCTACTTATGTCTCAAATATGAAGTACAAATCGTTGAAGCGGTTTCTTAAAACAAAATTTTTTATTATAAATTTCTCAAAATACTTTTAAGGAAAAATGGCATGGAAATTCGAAGAATTTATTGATGTGCATATAAAAATTAGATTTCCAAAAAACTGTTAACCCGTTTATAAGATATCAAATTTTCAATATAAATTGGAAACTTTTTAAAAATTCAAAATTTTCTTTTTTAAAAGCATTGAGAAGCAGAAGATCGGTCTTCGTTTGACTACAAAAAAAAAATATTTTCTGTTTGAATTACATTTTTTGGGTCATTTGAATTCATGTCTAAAGTACCCTACTTTTTCGTCGATTAGGTGTGTTTTGAGCATTGTTTTTTAATTAATTATTATGAACTTTAAGGTTTGTATAAGGTCATTAAAATTTGTGAATTTCACTACCAATAATCTTAAACTATTGAGATTCACAAATTTTAATAGTTTTTAAAAATTTGTTTTACAAAAATTCCTTAAAACACACATAATTTGACGAACAAGTGGGCCATTTTTGTCATGAATTCAAATAACCCAAAAAAGAAATTCAGGTATAGAAAATATTTTATTTCATATGTAGTCAAACAAATCGGTCTTATACACACCTGTAATCCTGTAAAAATTATACAAGATTTTTCGGAAATAATTTTTGAAGTTAAACTTAAAGTCACACACAAAATTATTTTCATACTGTAAACATCTTCAAAAAATTGTTTCGTTGATTTTAAATTAATAATTTTTAATTGATAATATATTGATGAACTATTGTACAAAAAATTATAATAATATTTTACTAGGTACACACTCCCCTGTCGTAAATGCCTCATTGGTTCTCGTCGAAAGTCCCCCATTAATTTTTTTTATAACAAAAAAAATGTATTTAAAAAACTTATGATGAACATAATTTCATAAATAGCTAACACTTGAATTTGACAAACAATAAATTTCGTTCACAGAAAATGGGTAAAAAAATGGGTTAATGTAATTTTTTAACAACTTTTTGTCGCACTTATTTAAACATACTGAAAAAGTCTTATGAAAATCGTAGAAGCTGGTCTTAAGTAAGTAAATATTTTTCTTAACGGTTTCTTAGTATTTGCATGGATGGTAGGTACTGTTTTTTATGAAATTTTGTTTATTTAATTTTAAAGAGCCTTAAAAACCCTTAAATACTGAGTTTTATGAACATAGGCCATGTATGAACATAAGGGTGGTCCTTAAATTGGACGTAGTCTTGGATAGCCCTCATTCGATTCAAAACATTGAAAAACAATTTCCCTAATTTTTTCAGATTTTTATTTCACCCCCCTGGTCACTCTATTTTCACTTTAAGGTACTTATTATGGGAAAAGGATTATTCTTATAGCATGCGAAATTGAATCAAAATGTATATATTAGATTTGGATGAGAAAAAAATTATAGAGGAGGTGGGGTGTCTATGTCCTCCTGTTTAGGCCGCAGGGATAATTTTCTAGTAATTTGGCTAAAAATAGAAAAAAATATTTTTAAAAAACCGGAACACTTAAAATGCCACACCTTAGCTTTTTTTAAAAAACCAGGATTCAATTCTGTAATATGCTTTTTAAAAACTGTTTTTATTTTTAATAGTTTCTAAAAAAATAGTTTAAATCTTAAGAAATATTATCTTTTTTTTAATTTTTAAGTTGGAAAATTGTTTTTTTTTCAAAAACTATTTGCAATAAGAACTTTATTTAGAAAGCATATTATCGAATGGAAATGTGGCTTTAAAAAAAGTTAAGGTGTGGCATTGTTAGTTTTTTCGTTTTTTAAAAATATTTTTTTTTCTGTTTTTATCCAAATTTTGAGAAAATTACGCCTCCCACCTAAACGGGGGAAAATAAACCCCCCTCCCATAAAATTTTTTTCTTGTCTTAATCTAATATAATATAATATAATATTGTTTGTTTTTGCATTTCATAAGAATAACCCTAACCCCACAATTAGTACCTTAAAGGGTGAAATAAAACTCTGAAAACAATTAGGTAAATTTTGTTTTTCTATGTAAACCCATTTGATGCCTATCCATCTCAGAATTTCAAAAAGACCCAACATAAGGACCACCCTATTGTACCAGTTTTCAAAATATGTATTTGATTAAAAAAAAAAAGAAATTGAAGTTTGTTTTAAAAAAATTCAAACAATATTTTTTTGAACATTTTGGTAAAAAAGAACTATTTATATTGCTTCGAAGCTTTTATATAAAAATACTTATTGAATCAAAATTACAGTTTTGAAGAAAATCGAAAATAAAAAAAATGTTTTTTTGGGAGGTATCATAATCTTTTAGCTTTTTTTTAATATTGAATTTCCTCACTATCGGGTGAATATATTTAGATTAATCTTTTCAATACAAATTTCAAATAAGATAAAAAAATATTGCATATCAATATTTTCAAAAAAAAAGTTTTTGAATTTTTAAAAAATGTTTAAATTTTTATTTTAATTTGATATCTCATCAAAAAAAGTTTTTTTTTAATTTTTTTGGAAATTTTATTTTTATATGAAATATACATAAACTTATGATTTGCATACGAAAAGTTTTCCTTAAAATGTTTTAAAAATATGATATATAAAAAAAAAATTATTTTAATAAAACCGCTCCAACGATTTAAGGTTTTGTTTGTTTTTTAGTCCAGTCATATTGTATTTTTACTATGCACATTGTGGGGTTGTTTTGATTTTGCCCTTCTTTTATGTTTTCGGGGGTGCTGAATCCGAATTTGAGGCTTTCGACCAAAATTTCGTGACGCAACAAACCGTTAGCGTCTTGAACATAAGAGTAAGTACATGCAACCCAGTCGTGCATTTTATTTTATTTAACAAATTTAAAGAGTGTCAAAACATAGAAACATGTTCCAGCAGAGGAGACAAATCATGGACTCCAAAAGTAAAAGGACAAGTAGTTGTCAAAAGTCATTATAAATAAATAAAAAAAATATATTTGGCAGCTTGAAACCAGGTGGGGCAAATGGTCAAATTTGATAAATTTCCTTTATGATTGGGTTTTTTATTTTCAATATCTAATAAATAAATATAGAACGATTTTACTCCCGCCTATTTGCCTTTCTTTTTTAGATACAAAAACAAATTGCATCCATTATCAGACCTCTAGCAATCCCCGTTTGTAAATGTGAAAAAAAACATGAAAATTAAAAATTATACCTATTTAAAAACTAAAGAAAACGTTCTTCAAATTAAAAATAAATAAACAAACAATACATAAAACTTTATTAATGGGAAGCCAATTCTAAATAAATTAATTGTAATAAGCCAATAAACCATAAATGAAACTCCAACAATAAACATTCCACCCCGCTAAAAGCGACTTCACAATCACATTGAATATCTTGTAAATTTCAAATCGAATTTCTTAATTTTCTATTATTAAATTTACAACCCTCCCTGAATGTGTGTTGGTAATATTAAACATTTTAAGTGGAATACTAAGTACGGTATCCCTGCCACAATGGAACAATGACAACGTATTTTTAACCTTATTTTCTCAATTCAAACGATTCTCCATTAACACATTGCATACATTAAATTATTTATTAACGGTTCAAGAATACAAAAGGTATTATTTTTATGTATTAGCTATTATACATTCCCCACTCAGAGCCCAGAGAGAACAAGAAACAGTACAACAAAAAAAATACCAAAAAAAAAAAGGAAAGCTTTTTTATAGACAGCTAACAATAACAAAACAAAAAAATATGTTTCCTTGACAAAAGAAAGAAAAAATATATAAATTGGCCCAAATTTGGCACTAAACAATTTCCTTCATTTCAGTATACCTACTTCAGCGCGTCCGCCGCAGCTCCACTTCCCCGAACTTCCTTAGCCATATTGCCATTATTTTGGTCCAAACTCCAAAGTGAGTGTGAGTCGAAACATTGAAACATGAGGATTTCTCATTTAATTTTATGCAAAAATAAAATCGCATTTAGTTCAACGTCTTAGAACTTACTACATTCATAGAACAACATCCTTTGTGTCGAGGAGAAAGGATTTTTTTGTTTTTTGTTTTACTTCAGAAATTATTCCGGTTCAAGTCCCTCTGATGTTCGGCTGAGATGGTTTTTGTTGCTTAAGACTTTTTCTATCCCTGTCCTTAGTCCTCGTGTTGGAAATGAATGGAGGGGTTATCGTTATACATAGAGGTTTAATGTGTCATTAATGGTGATGCTTGGGATTTTTCAGTCTTGCACGTATTTTCTATTTTCTCATTTCCTTTTTTTTTTGCTCTTCAATTTTTAAATAAAATTAATATCTCTGAATATAATTTTGGACGTGCTGCATGGCAGGGAGTTGGGAGATGAAATTTTTGGCTCCCGAATTGGAGTCTTATTTTAAATGAATTACACCACTAGAAGGTAAGCTCGACATAAGAAAAACCAAATATTCATGAGCCCTCTTTCAGTGAGTATCCTGCTTGTATCAATGTATAGCAAACCCTTTTAAGGTATTTACACCAAACAACAACAACAAAAATTTATAATAGGTACAACATAGACTTTTTGGCCTCTTCTTTTAATTAAGTTATAAATAGGGGCGTTGTTATGGATATTTCTAATAAACCAACATATAAAAATAAACCTCAAAAATTTGCTTTGTCCCTTTTTGTTGTTGTTGGTGTTATTATTACCGGGTGAACCTGTGAACGTTGGTTGGCTTGACTGTGGTTGTTTGTTATGATTAAAATTGGTATATTTTAAGAAAAGACATATAATTTTTCATTTTTCATTTTTGTGGCTTCTCTGAATTTTTAAATGGTATCAAATTAAAATGTCTAATGGTTTGGCCCATATACAAACATACATACATAAGGAAGGAATTATAAAATACCTTCAAAGATAAAATCCATTATGAGAATTTTGGACTGAAATTTGTTTTAATTGTTTGTTATAGGGTCTTTTTTAATCAGATGGGTATTACTATTTTATAGTAATGTGACATTTATACTAATGTCCCTGGGTAATTTCAAGAAATAATTAATTTATCAAAATGAATTTTATTTGTTGTAATATTTCCTATTTTGATGAGGGAGTTTTTGTTTTTTATTTTTTTAATTTAAATTTTTCTAATTATGTTTTATATTTTTTTTTTTTTCATTATTTTTTGAATAAAATTATTTTTAAAGGTGAAAGAAACTTTTTTACATGCATGTGTTTTGACGTGTGGTATTCAATCTGGCAATACTATTTTTGGAGTTGGTATTTTTGACAGCTGTCATTTGATTCATGCTCAGTTTGGTTTGCCATTTCATTATGAATAGACTTACTCCTGAACGACGTTTGCAAATCGTACAAATGTGTTACCAAAATAATGGTTCAGTTCGCACGACGCATCGCGAAATAATCAATTTATTGAAGGAAACTTTTGGTAAGCGCCTTATTTCGCGTCGTCGGCCTGTGGCGGGGTCTCCAAGATCATGCGATTTAACACCACTGGACTACTTTTTGTGGGGTTATTTGAAGTTTTTTAGTCTATTTGGCGCGTAATTGCTGACATACGGCCCCCATTACTGCATAAAGTGGTCGAAAATTGGGCCTCTGGGCTGGAATTTATTCGAGCCAGCTGCGGCGGCCACTTGCCTGAAATCATTTTTTAAACATAATGGCAAACCCTTATCTTTTTAATAATTTTTGGCCATAAATATAAAAAAAATAATTTTAATCATTAAGCCCATTAAATAACTTAGAGCTCAAAAACAAGTATGCCATCATTTGATTTTTGAAAAAAATATGAATGTATGCAAAAATAAAATGCACGGCTTTTTACGAGTGTAAAAATTCCTCAAATACTTAAAAAAAAATTGACCAATTAGTTTTCATAATATTTGATTTTCAAAAAAAATTTGAATATTTTTTAAGAATTAAAAAAAAAGTTTTTTTTGGAAATTTTGGCGAGGGAATCTATTAACATTGCTTAGAAGCTTCTGTGTAAAAAAAATTATTTAAATCAAGGTAACCGTTTTGAAGAAAATAAAAAATAAAAAAAATGTTCTTTGGGAGGTATCTACTATTAAAAATCATTTTTTCATTGTTTCCCATCTAATGGTAGCTTTTGCCAAAAGAAATTTATTAAATTCTTTTTAAGAAAAGTTGTGGAGCCGTTTTTGGCAAAAATAAGATTTTGTGAAATTGCTAAAAAAAATTGTATGGCAGGTACCGTTATTTTTAGTTATAAGAAAAAAACATCTGGGCAATATCACTGGTACTAAATTTTAAGAAAATCGATCCTTTTAGTCTGTTGCCAAACAGACCCAAGCAGACAGATAAAATTTTAACACCCACTTTTTTGGTGTTCTCTATCATCGTCATGTTTGAATGTTATCTCATTTTTTTTTTTGCACGAATCCAAAACTTGGTCTAAGGTTCCTATGGGGAGTCAATTTCCCCCCGTTCAGGCGGGAAGGGCAATTTTCTAGAAATTTGGCCAAAAACAGAAAAAAATATTTAAAAAAAAAACGGGTACATTTACAATGCCACGCCTTAGCTTTTTTTAAAGCCACAACCTCATTCTATAATATGCTTCTTGAATAAAGTTTCTATTTCAAATTGAAAATTTTGAAAAAATAATTTTAATCTTAAAAAATTATGATTTTTGTTTTTTTAATTTTAAGGTTTGAAAATTATTTTTTCAAAAACTATTTGAAGTAAGAACTTAATTTAAGAAGCTAATTACAGAATGGAATGGAAAATTTAAAAAAAAGCTAAGGCGTGGCATTGTAAGTGTTCCCGTTTTTTTTAATTTTTTTCTGCTTTGATCCAAATTTTGTGAAAATTACCCTCCCGTCTAAACGGTGGAAAATAGACCCCCCTCCGATACTATTTTTGCTCGTCTAAATCTAATCTATACCCTCAGATTGTTTTTTTTTACGTTTTAAAAAAATCACCCTAACCCCATACTTAGTACCTTAAAGTGAAAATAGGGTGACCAGAGGGGTAAAATAAAAATCTGAAAAATTAGGAAATTTTTTTTTTTCTTCTATGTAGAACTATTTGATGCCTATCCATCTCAGAATTAAAAAAAAAAACAATATAAGGACTACCCTAATGTACATAGTAAAAGTTAATTATAGGTGGCTCAAAGGCTTGTGGAGAACCAGAGCCTAGTGACTACCAACTCTCAGCCATTCTTGTGTGCGTGTTGCTGGCAGGAATAGAGAGGACCTTTAATATTTTGTTGAGTCTGGCTAGATGAGAAGCACTTATCCATGACAAGTATGTATATTAGGGTGAACCATATGTTGTTTGTTTTGGAAATTCCAAGATGGAAAGGCATCAAATTGCTCTACATAGAAAAAATCAATTTTTTCAGATTATTATTTCATCCCTCTGGTCTGCCTATTTTCACTTTAAGATACTAATTATGGGCTTATAGGTATAGATTATATTCAGACGAAAAACAATCGTATCGAAGGGGGTTGACTTCCCCCCGTTAAAGTGGGAGGGGTAATTTTCTTAAAAATTTTGCTCAAACTGAAAAAGATTATTTAAAAAAAAGAAAACGTGAGCAATAACAATGCCTTTTAGATAAAGTTTCAACTATTATATATACTTTTTCAAAAAATAATTTTAATCTTAAGAAATATAGTTTTTTTTTTTAAATATTTAAATTTGAAAATTATGTTTTCAAAAACTATCTATAATGAAAACGTTATTTAGAAAGCATTTAGAATGTAACTGTTGCTTAAAAAAAGAAATACCATGGCATTGTAGGTGTTCCCATTTTGTTAAAATAATGTTTTTCGTTTTTGAGTCAAATTTCTAGAAAATTACCCTTCCCACCTGAACAGGCGGAAATAAGCCCCCATCCTTTGCTATTTTTTACTCATCTGAATCTAATCAATCCACTCTGAATTTTTTCACGTTATATAAGAATAATCCTTGACCCACAATAAGTGAAAATGGGGAGACCAGGGGGGTGAAATAAAAATCTGAAAAATTGTTTTTCAATGTTTTGACTCGAATGAGGGCTATTCAAGACTATGTTCAATTTAAGGACCACCCTAATGCATAAAAACTTGGAGAATTTTTCAGTTCTTCGCAAGAGGCACTATTTCAAAAAAAAAATGTGTTTTTAGGTGGTTTGAGCTGAGAGTCGAATTCAAACCTTCGACATAACAGTCCAACGCACTAATCATTATTCCACGAGGTACAACGATTGGAATAATGACTGCTGTAAATTCAGTTTTTCAAAAAAAAAAAAGAAACTAAGAATTTTCACCACACAAAATTATTTGTTGATTACTTCAAAAGAAGAGCTATATACTCGTAGTTTCGTGGAACACAGTTTGGGAATCAACTCGTGACGATGATGTGGTATTTCCGAGAGTAATGGAGGGAATGTGCCTCTGCTGACCCCAACATCTGGTTCTCGGTACTCGATAAGACAAGGTATGACGCATTTCTGGATTTTAGACTATTAAGTCGCGTCCTTGTATCAGTATTGCCACCGGGGGAACACTTCTCAAAAGCGAATCTAAGACACAAACTATTATTATTATTATTATTATTTATTAATCTTACATAAATGTACAGAGTAATACTTAAAAAACTACAGCGTTAGCTTACATGGCTTTCTGCTGGAAGACACAAACTAAAAGTATACTAATGCTCCATCTGTCAGGCAGAAATGAAAGATAACTCCTTATTTCTTCCATTACCGCACCCAATATAAGAAAAGTCAAGTACCAGATGCATGTTTTAACTCAAGTAAAAGTACTTTAACTTCTTTACGGTTGATGCTACAAACAAAGTATGAATATTTTTTCTATGGTACCTGTTTGTAGAACAATTTTTTTCTAAAACTTAACGTTTTTAAAAATATTTTCATTTTCGACCCCTCTAAAAAGACCTGGCGGTAATCGAATGTCTATTCTTAGTAATGGGTTTTGAGGAAATTTATTTTACATGTCAGCATATTAATAAACTTAAAAAGTACTTAAAATTTGTATCTACATATATACAAAAAATTTTCCAAAGATATATTTTTAACAAATTTCTACAAAGGATTTTTTTAATTATGGTCGATGAATTTATTACATGGCCTATGGGTTATTTTGACCTAGAAAAAATCGGTTGATTGTGTCTTATATTGGTATTGTCTTAAAATTATGGCTGCCAGAGATTTTGTCAACATTAAACTGTCCCTATTGGAAAATCTTTTCCTTTATAATAGTTCCAAAATAAATTCGCAAGAACTCCTCCAATTTATTTCAACTTGGATAGGAAAAAATTTAAAACTAATAAAAAAAATTGGTATCACCAACAAAAAATGGAGGCCACAAAATTAAAATGCCAATAAATATGCCTCCACATAATGAAGTACCTATAGTTTTTAGGACTCTTCCAGATAAAAGGAAAATATTCACTTTAATCAAATTATTTCCTCGAAAAAGACAGAAATCCTTTCAGAACAAAAACATTTTCATTACTTGACACACTTTCAGAGAAAAAGGGTGCTCTTTATTTTTTTTTTTTTTTTTTCGAAATGCATTGAGGGATTAAGACAAAATAAATTTTAAAGATACTTTTATGCTGAAATGAAATGACTTTTTGCTTCTAAAAAAGGGACTTTTTCTTGCAAATTACTCATATTAGTTCCTTGGAATTTCTAAAAGAGTAATCCTAGTAAATTTTTAAAGCTAAGCAGTCGTCAAACCTCCTGAAGTTCCTTACAAAAATAAAAATTCTGATATATTTACATACCTATACCTAGTAAAAAAGCACTTTTGTCAAAAGAGTCCCCTTAATTAGTTTATGTCTTTGCATACCAATTATACAAGGATTTATTTTATCACACCTCAAGATTCAAGTTAGAGTCATTAGATCCCACTTTAACTGAATAAGATTGAACTCAAACCATCTTGAATAAGACATCAGCAATCTTTCACACACAAACAACAACAAATAAAACACAATAGAAACAACCAAATATGACAGTTAAGAAGACAAATGACTCTTCAACCCTTTAGTAGAGAGAGAGACTAAAGCTTCTCTAAACAACAAAAGAATAAAAGTAAAGTTGTTCTTATAAAGTAAACCCCTTTTTTAGTTGCAATAATATCACAGCAGCAGTGGTACCAACTTCAGCAAAAAAAAAAAAAAAAACATTCCACCAATCCCGTTGTTTGTTGTTATGTTTTTTGAAGATAGATAGAGCTAAAATATCCTTGGATAAACAAATATCCCATAATTGGGATCTGCTTCTACTCCGAAATGAGAGGAGCGCTGCATGTTGACGATAAACCATTCATTCGAACGACAATTTTGACAGAGAACAGATCCAACTATAACTACAACAACAAAAGCAACATAATAGTCGCACTAACTATGGAGAACTATAACATCGCCATGACAGAATTTATATATTATGGAAGGAACATCAGCATTTACCATCATCATTATACCAACACACACAGCCCAGGACCTCAACAATATGACGAATGATGAAAATGTCCTCCGGCAGCGTAATTCACAATGAATTGCCATGATTAATCGTTTTGAATTTTCTATGATGGAATGCCAGGACGACGAAAACTGGAGCAGCA
This sequence comes from Dasysyrphus albostriatus, assembly GCA_946251815.1. Classification (NCBI taxonomy): domain Eukaryota; kingdom Metazoa; phylum Arthropoda; class Insecta; order Diptera; family Syrphidae; genus Dasysyrphus; species Dasysyrphus albostriatus. The sequence continues at coordinate 127,151,050 of OX276336.1, read as the reverse complement.
GGACGATGGATCAAACACTCTCACACACACAGTCATATTGTTTCTATACATGTATGTACAACAATTTGTATCGATATCGAAAATCTATGAATGTGTATGTTTTTGTGACGCTAAATGTCCTGGCTGTGTTATTACGGTTAAGGCTCTGACTCTGATATGGCTAAGGCTAGGCTATATAGTATATTGAGGGTGGATGAACCCTCTGCTTCATCTCGCTCCGCATCAAGTGCCATGAAACAGCTAAGATATGTTCGGGCGTTAGTCACGCTGACTTTACCATAATATGACAATGATAATAAGGATTAGTATGCCAGTATTATCTCCTTGCAGTAATGGGTAATAAATTTCCCAAGCCGATATTAAATTGATAGCAATGGCGTCAGTAAATGGTGATGAAGTTGCTGCTACTGCTGCTGCAGCAGTGACTATGATGCCACTTTAGAGACACTCCTTAAACGAGAGGCACTCCTCTGCTCTTCATGCTTCTTGCTTGGTTTCGTCCTGGCTATAATAGTGTGTGTGTGTATAGATAATTTCTTGTTGGAGATTTTATACGCGGACATCATCCAGAGAAAATTAATGTGGCACAAAAGTTATTTGCCAAAAAGATTCAATGTTATTGATAAACAGAATGGAAGTGGACGTTTATTAATTATTATTATACAGGAGCGAGTCCTTTAGATCCTTATTTTGTGTTTCATTGGCATTGAGATGAAGCCTATTAAGTAGACGGTATACCTATATATAAGAAAAGAAAAAAAAAGAAAAATAATATCAACTCAATGTCAAGAGAGGGCTTAATTCCTTATTTCGAAGAGGACCATAACGAGATGAAGTGTGTCCATGGGTGCTTTTTAAGGATTTCCAATCAAAATGCCTTATTTCAGTTTTCCAGCCTTCATAATAATTTATCCACCCCCTGAATTCTTCGGTAAGGATAGCATGGCGTCGTCGTTGGTCGTCATCGTCGTCCAGAAGGCAATTGTCTGGAAGATAATTTTAATACAATAATTTGAGTAATGATCCTGTGATGAAAAGATGACGGATATGGTGATTTTATTGCAAGGATTTATATTTTATAATAAAACATTAAGTGCCAGTGATGTTATTTGGAAGCTTTTCGAGTGTTTATAACAATAATAAAGCACGAACATGATGAAATATTAGGCCTTCAGAATGAACCACACCACACCCCATACCTAAATAAAAATAAATGAAGTGTTGGCTTTTTTTTTTCTCTGCGAGAGTTCATTTTTGTGGTGTTTTTGTTGATTAATTTTTTTTGGTTTGCAATTTTAAGTGAAGTAGAAATTAATGAAGTGGTTTGATAGGGATTTTGTGATTTTTGTTTTGTGTTTTTCTATTTTGATGGTTTGATTTTGAGATTGATAAAGATATAATTAATGGGTGGACATTTTAATTTAAATTGGGTGTTTATAAGAAAAGTTTACTTTGATGGTTTTGTATTTTTATTTCGATGGTTGGTGGTTTTTAAAATCATTATTCAAAAGTGAATGAAGCTCTGATGAGAAAAGTTGATTGAATAATCCTTTGAGTTTGGTGTTGAATAAAATTAAAATTAAACTTTTTCAATTAGATAACAAATGCAGGATAAACAAGGACATTGTCGGCCTATTCTCTTCGTTCATAGACTCAACGGCTAGTTCATTTTTTGTTCACTTAATAAATAACGTCTTTTAGTCATTCCCCGAAATATTTTGACTTTTGATATTATTTATGTAAGCATAGGTATGGGAAGGTATTTGGATACAAACAAACCTGACATTAATGTAAGAAAATACGAAAAAATGGTTGCCAAAATTCTGTTTGTCTGTCTGTCTATTCCTTGACTTACAGCCTAAGTCACTTAAGTTTTTTTTTCTTCAAATTTTGAACCTAATGTTTTTTAGTAGTTCCCTAGAGAGAAAATTTAAATTATTTTTAGGTTAAAAAATGACTGTTCCTACTATTGCCATGCAACCGTTCACGAAAAGGTTTCTTATCTCGAAAGTGGCAAATTTTCTCGTATAAAAAAATATAGGTACCTTAAAACTGTTATTATTGGCACCTGTGTAAGATTTATTTTTAAAAAATTGATTTTCTTGCTAAAAATACCTTATCGATTTCTTTCAAAATTTGTTCAAAAACTTTTTTAAAATGGTAATAGAGTTGCATATAAAATTTAAAAAAAATTGAATTTTATAAACAAAAATCTGTTTGAAATATTAATGTTTTAAATCGGATTGATGGATTTTTTTAAAGACTAGAAACATAAATACTCGAAATCATTTTATATATGTTTCTAAAATTATTTTTTAAAAATTTGAAATTTTAAGACTTTGTCTACATTAGGTAATATTTCTTCAAGTAATCAAACGGCATTCTTGTTTTGTAGCTCTAAGCTATTTTTCAAGTTTATGAAATTGAAAAGAAAGAGTTTCATGCTAGGTTATATTTTTTTTATAGTAAAGGTTTTTCTTTAAAAAAAGGGTTGGGGTCGAGTTTCTATAAGGGTAAAAATTCTTTTCGGAAAAATCTGCTTTCAAAAATAAGCTGTTCAAATCCTAAATTCTGGCTTTCAAAATTTTGTTCTTCAAAATTCTTATTTTCAAAATTATTGTATCCAAAATTCTGCTTATATAATAAAATAAAATGCACGACTCGGTCGCACGTTCTTCCTCATATGTTCTAGAGGCTGAGGGCTTAAGAAAATTATGTGTACCTAGACATGGAAATTATTAGAGAAAAAAATTTGTAAAACCTAAAAAAACTTCTTAGACATTTTAAAATGAAAAAGAACATCATCTTACTTCTTGATAAAAAATGATTGTACGAAAAAAGATTAAAATCGTTAGAGAAAAATAATGTTTTATATATCAAATTCTCAAGACATTTTTATTCGAAATTTTTGCTAATTGTAATAAAACTCAAATTAAAAAATAAAATGTTGACCTGTTTTGAGGTATCGACTTTTCAAAAAAAAAAAATTAAAGCTTTTGAAAATTCAAAAACAAATTTTTTTTAATATGTTTAATAAGCAATATGTTTAATCTTTTTGAAGTCTGTATATAAAAAAAAGTCTTAATCTATTCAGCCGATAGTCAGAACATTAAAAATTAAGAAAAAGTTCTACCAGAAGCACTAGCTATTAATAGTTTCTATTTGTACATTTTTATAATTTTTGATGGTACATTCATATATCGCACTTATTTGGTCATATACACAAAATTTTGATAAAAATCATAGAAGCCGATTTTAAGAGAGAAAATATGTTCTAACATGGTTTTTTAACAATTGAATGGAAGGTACCATTAGTTTTTCATTAATTAAAATTTTTTTTTAACATACTTTACAGAGTATAAAAAACTTATTAAATACCGAGTTTTATAAAAATCTACCATTTAGTTTATAAAATATTTGAATTTCAAAAAAAAAATATTTGAACATATTTTTAAAAATCCAAAAAAATATTTGTTGGTAAATTTTAGTAAGAAAAATTATTTGCATTGCTTAGATGCTCTTGTGTAAACAAAATATTTAAATCAAAAAAACTGTTTTGAAGAAAATCGAAAAAAAAAAATGTAAAAAAAAATGATTCCTTAGGAGTAAACATTTATTAATGACCATTTGTTGAAAAATGGTTTCCCAGCTAATGGTAGATTTTACCAAACAAAATTTATAATTTTTTTTTTTATTTGTGTAGCCGTTTTTTGAGAAAAATAAGATTTTGTAAAATTGTTTGAACCAAATTATATGGCAGCTACCGTTATTTTTGTTCTAAAAAAAACAAAATAAACGTTTGGGTAGAATCACCAGAAACCACTCTGTACCAAGTTTTAAGATATTCGAACCAGCCACTTCGGCAACAGACTTTTATCGTCTTCTCCTTACCGTAATGACAAGTCTCATCAGAATCTCGAGCTCATTTTTTTTACAAATGCATTACTTGCCATATAGAACCTATATTTCGCAAGTAAAAAGAGTTTGAAAAATATTAAAAAGCCTGCGATTCACTTTAAAATTTATTAATGCCTAGGATCGATCAACTGAATTTTTTTATAAAAACAGAGGAAAAGATTGATTGAAAGCACAATTTTAAATAGCAATCTTTTTTAAAAGCAGATTTAAAAAAAAAACTTGAACTTTCATGAAAAAATACCATTTTGGAAACCAGAATATTCCAAATTGCTTCCTTTTAAACGTACATAAGTTCCAGAAAACTTGAGCTGTAAGAGAAAATTCATAACCAGTTGTGCATTTAATTTTTCTAAGAACCAAAAATATATAAAACCTGATATTATTTACAATTTGTTTTTTAGCAATTAAACAAAAATAAAAACGGTTTAACAGATTTTTCTTAAAAATTTTATTAAATTAATATAAGTAAGGACCAAAAAAGTACTTTTTTGGATTAAAAAAAAAATATTTTACTGTTTTTTCTTTTTTTTTTTTAAACTCAATATGTTAAAAATGACGACGAATTTTTTCAAACTTGATATTAAATAGTTTTTGCTTTATGTTCAACAAAATAATTTTTATTACTTTCATCCTTTTCCTTTGCATTAAGTGTTTTTTTTTTTTTGTATTAAACTTACAATTTAATTTTTTTCGGAATCAACCCAAGTGGACTTAAGCCATGTTTCCCTTGGACTCTTCAAATACGTTCGACCGGGAGTTAGCCATGATACCAGCTATTAGCTCCAAGACATCCGAAGCGTTACCAAGGCGATATCATACTTTTTCTGCCGAAATGTACCGATATTCTTTGTAGTATCGATTGGTTTCGTCAGACAAAGAGTCTTTTTGAATATTTTTGCTAAAATTAATTACACATAATTCATGTAATTAGTTTCTCAGTAACGATTTTTCGATTTGTTCATTGCTCAACTAATATGAAACAAAGTTTCAATACGGCTTCTGATATAAAATTTCTGAGCAAAGTTCTGATCACTAATAAAAAACATCAATTAAATTTTGAGGCAGTTTCATAATCAATAAGTCAAACAAATAAATGTTTGGATTTGCAACTAATTCAAATAGACCATAAAATAGATGTGCATTGCTATCGTGTGATCTTATGACCCTGCGTCAAAATTTGAATGTAAGATACCTAATCGGAACTATAGTTAGACATGGTGAAGCAAGCCTTTACAAGTTATTAAGTCAATAAAAGAAAACCTGGTCAAAACGAGGCAAGACCAGACAAGACCGATACCAATACCGATACGCATACCGATATCGATATCAATTCCGACACCAATATCAACACCGAGGTCGAGACTGAGACCTTGACTAAGACGAGACTTTGTAATGGGAAACCAAAACAAGACATTGATATAAGAGACCGTTAACGATACCGAAACCATTCTGAATTGTTTCGATTTCAACGATACATAGACGATGCTTACAAAAGAATTAGGCTTTTAAAAGATACAAAAAATCGATATAAATTTTCAAGAGCTTTCCAAAACTCAAAACTAGATCCGTCTACGATGCCTGGTTCTCGAAATATATGCATCCAAAGTGACTTGCGTAGAATTGCGTAAGCTTACGGAAACTTGTTTAATGTTAATAAAATAAATCGTGATAACGTCAATGGAAAGGCCTATTCAAACCCTATCGATAGATCCACGCCAAATTGTGTTCATGGTCTGGTTGAGGAACTACTCGCTTCAAAGTGACTTCACCCGATTTTAACGATTTTCTACCCCAGCTTCCTACGTTTATGTTTTTGAATGGTGATATTTCTTAAACCAAGCCTTGAAGAAGGTTTGAATAAAAATTGCGATATAGAAATTTTCAAGAGCTTTCCAAAAACTGAAAACCAAAATCATCTATGATATCTGGTTTTCGAAATGCAGACATCCAAATTGATATTCAATTTATTTGCATTTAGCCTGAAAATGCCTTTGGATGAATATAATTTTGCCGCCAAGCCATGCAAATAAAATTTGATTTCAAATTCTGCATTATCTATCCAAAAGCCATCCATTTCTGAAAACCAAAAGCTTCTGAAATGTCTAGTTCATTAGATATTTGCATCCAATGTTATTTTACTGAATTTCTACACAATCCGTTAAATGCGAATATCTAACGAATCGAGCTTTCAAAATTGTTGAGGTTATCAGTTTTGAATAGAAAATTAACACAACTTAAAACAAAAACAACAACAACAACAAACAAAAATGTAGAAATGTTGTCAAATTTTTTTTATGGATTTCAGAAAAAAGCATGTACTAATCCCTTGCCATTTAAAAAAAAAACAATTTTTTTTCAAATTTAATGAAATAAATCGTGTCGTACGTTAATGGAAAGGTCTATTCAAACCCTATCGACACATCGAAGCCAACTTTTTTCATGATCTGTTTGAGAAAATATTCACATCCGAAGTGATTTTATTGATTTGCTGCCCCAAACTGGGAATCCGCCAGAGTTGCGAAAAACCAAAATTTCGAAATGACAAAAATTTAAATGAGATAATGTTTTGAAAGACAAAGGCTAAAAAAACGAAGTTTCGCAAGAGGAAAGTTTCGAAGGAGTTAGTTTCGAAAAAAAAAATCTGAAACCCTGGGAAGCTCGCTGTTCCTTGATCAATTTAAATGATGCTGAGTAGAAAATTGACACACCTTTTCAAAAATATTTTTCATGGTTTGTTTGAGAAAATAATCGCTCCAAAGTGACTTTACTTGATTATATTTTACATTATCGTAAGCACTGTGTTATTAAATCAATCAAATTCTCATCCAATTGCTTCTTAAATTGTTTAAAATAACAAAACCTTTGAATTGGTATAATATCTGGTACTTGAAAATGTTTCTATTTATTAGATTTTCATTAATTTTGTTAGAATTCTTTAGACTTTAACTAGATAACAATAGATTATTGTTTATCCCAGAAAATACCAAAATGATTAAATTGACTGAAAAATGGTTTAAATGAGGCAAAAATATTTCAAACTTTTGAATAATTTCACTTTGAATTCAATCCTTTTATAATAAATGAAATACCTTTGTATCTATGAAAGAAAATTAGAGAAGAGAAGAGTACCTATATAAAATAATCAAAAAAAAAAACATATTAAATTTCTTGCATTTCACATGAATATCTTTCAATCATAATCTTGATCGATATATTAATTCCCAATAGCTAATATTTGGAAAATTCGTTCAAAATATGCAAATGCATATTAAAACGACAAGTAGTAGCATATACCAACATACGATATATGCCACATGCAGAATGCAAATAAAAGGAACGAACCCAATCAAATTCAGGAGTATTCCAATTTGTATACACTCTTAAAAAGCTCTAAAACAACAAAATTCGATGATAACAGACTCTATCTTTAGGTAACCATCATCATGACTGGAAAACACCATGTTTTCGAAATATTGTAAACGAGTACCTTCTATGCACAAATGTATATTCGATAATTGCGTTGTTTCAATCTATACCATGCATTGAATATGAATTCACTATACTTATAGCAGGTATAGTATAGAACCACCAAACCCAGGACACATGTGATATAGAAGAGTACGTATATCTATGTATATGTACGTTAGGTATATTAATTACCCAAAACAACTCATGAACTTTAGCCTCAGCCTGCACTTCGAACTATGTATATAGGATTCTAGGATACATCGTTGTCGTTCTAGGTTAGGTCGTGCAAACATTTTGATTTCAAATATCGATGATATTGGTGCATCATGAACAGACAGTGTTGTGTGAAAATATCACAAAATTCAATAATAAGTTTCAAAGTCTTTGAAATAAAAAAAATATAATAATTGAGTCTCAAGGTTATTCTAGAATATCTAAAAAATGAACAAAAGTATGAAAAACCACTTAGATAATTTTTTAGAAATTCTAGAATAACCTTTATTTTTATAAAGACGTCTTTTAAAACCACCTTTGTTGTTTTCAATCAAAGTAGATTTTAAGTAATTTAATGTAAAATAATTATGGCACTCAAATGTTCTACATAAGAAAGTGTGACTGACGCACTAGGTACTAATCTTATTAGTGTGAAAATATTAGAACAAATATATTAAAAGTGATTCCAATTTAAAATCTAGGCTTGTTCTAAAAAATTAAATCTTGGAATTCTCAACAATGTCAGTCCGTTTTTTCTGTCAAATTACTGCTAAAAAAAGTTTTTATTCGCTGGCTCACTTTTAGACAGAGCAAAATTGTTGAGATCTCAATTTCCTGAACACACACACATTTTTCAGTTGCTGACAGCATTTTTTCGACATTTTATCATTGAGATTGAAAATTAAAAAGAGGCTGGGTGTGATGCACATTGTTAATGTCCCACTGGTGTCTGCAGAAGCTAGAGAATTATTATTGAATATTGTATTCCCATAATCAACCTTGTCAATTCACTATGCTTTATTAGTATTTCAAATAATCTAAAGTCGGTATCATAATGGATTTTTTTCTGAAGATTTTCAAAGCGAGGAACATTTTTAATTTTTTGATTCCAATTTTTAGTATTTTCTTCCAGACACTGTTTTTTTTGTATGAAAACGGTTAATCCAGTATTTTTACAAACATTTTCAGTTCTCTACTAAGTAGCTGTGTGTAGAGTAAAATCATCTCAAAGCTTATATCATTATTTGGACTCTGGGATCTTGGCACATCCCTTATGGGATATTCCCAAAAAAAAATAATTGTTTTTTTTTCACTTTCACAATAAAATTTATACAAAATAACATTACCGAATTTTTCTGACCTTTTATGATGATTAAGTGGCTTTTAATACCAATTCATATCGTTGCGTATCATAACGATACATATCAAAGTGAATATCCAACAAATAAGTTGCCAAAAATCTCTATGACCTTGAGTTTTCATATTTAGATGGGTCTTAATCAGCTCCAAATGAAAAAAAAAATTGCTTAATTTTTGTTCAGATTTTTAATTTCATTGCCTAGTCGCTATAGTGGTTAATTTAATTTCCTTTTTCTTTAATACTAGGTGATTTGCATAAAATCTGCCTAAAAATTCAGAGAATGTAGGATGGTGGTAGACGAGAAAAGTAATACCCCACGAGAGGGGGGTATTATTTCCCCCGGCTCATTTTTCAATAATATTACATTAAATAGAAAAAAATTGGAAAACAATGGCAACACTTACAATATTGTTTTATAGCTTTTTTAAAAAGCCATTCTTATAGATTACTTTCAAATTAAGTTTTTTTTGAAGAATAGTCTTGGTAAGAAAATTATTTCAAATCAACATTTTCAAGGATAATTAAATTTTTAATTTTTTATTTGAAAACAATTTTTGTTGAACCCATTTATTAAAAGAATTTAATTTAAGAAAAATCAATAGAATAGACTTCTGGCTTTCCAGAAATATTACTGCCCTCCTCTGGAATATTTTTCTTGTCTATTTCTAACCTATATTTTCTAAATTTTTCGGCAAACCTTACGTGAATCATCTAGTATGCAAAAATAAAAAGGGATATTTAACTTACCCCTCTAGCGACTATAGGGGATGCAAATAAAAATTTCAAAGAACTAAGACATTTTTTTTTTCATAGAGAGAAGATTTAAGCCTATTGAAGGTGATCTTTTTTTAACAACCACCCTAATATAAATTCACACACATTGTGATAGAAATAAATAATGGGTAAAAAAACAAATTCGAGATTTTGATCAAACTTGTTATTAGGCATGCAATTCGTCTCCATTTTTTAGACTTAACTGGAACAAGCGAGATAAAAGTTTCTAGCAAAGTTTTCCTATATTTCATTATCATTGCTACACTTGTAAAGTTAAGTTAGGACATTAAATATTATAATATTTACAAAAGATCTTAAAAAAATTGATAGATTAACTTATGTAAAGGTTACATTTGGGTGACACATTTTTCAAAAAATGGTTATTAAGTGTATAGGTACCTGCCAAAACTATTTTTTGATTTTTATTTTCTTTAAGATTTGTATTTGTTTATTCAAAGGATCCTTAAAAGTTTAAAAATTTTCCAAAAAAATCATATCGAATTTTCAAAAACTTATCCCTTTTTTGTAACTTAATGTTTTCAACGTCATGTACGTTTTATTTAAAACTCCAGTATCTAAGGCATTTTTTAGCGTTTTTTAAAATATTTTTAGATAATATTTTGCGTTTGACTTGCGAAATAGAAACTAGGGTATGTATATGACAAGTAATGCATTCGTAAAAAATAAAAGAACTCGAGATTTTGATCAAACCTGTAATTACGATGATAGGGAAGACCAGAAAAGTGGGTTTCATAATTATTTCTGTCTAAACGGCTACAATCTAAGCGGCTGGATAGATTTTCTTAAAACTTTGTATAATGTGATTCAACCCAGACGCTTCATTGATTTTTTTAAAACTAAAAATAACGGTACCTTATACATAATTTTATTTAGCAATTTAAAAATTTCTTAATTTTTTCAAAAACGGCTCTACAACACTTTTAAAAAAAATCAATAAACTTCTTTTTGAAAAGGCTTGCTTTGGATAGGGGAAAAAATGTTATTAATGGTACCTCCCAATTTTCTTCAAAACGGTACCTATATATTTTTTTTTTGTCTAAATCAGCTACTATAATTTTAAAATAGAAAAGGGTTCCAAAAAATTTAAAAATTTACAAATATCAAATATAAGTATTATCACTCATAAAATATTTTTGTTGAACTTTTGATTTTCTCTTTAATGGCTTAACGGATTGCGATTAAATTTTCTTATAAAAAAATTTCAAGTAAGATTAAAATAATAATGCATATCAAAATTTTAAGTAAAAAATAGTTTATGTATTTAAAAAAAAAAATAAGTTAAATTTTTTTTGGAAAATTCGATATCTCATGAAAAACTTGTATTTTTTTATTTTAGTTTTATATGCTCATAAATATATACTTAAGATTTGCACACCAAAGTTTTCCTTAAAATGTTTAACGAATTTGCTGTATGGAAAATTTTTTGTTTAAAAACCTGTTAAAACGATTTAAAATTTGTTTTTCATACAGTCATATTCTATTAAGAATTAAGATGGCGTTCTTTTTTTTTATTTTATTTTATTTAAAAAAAAAACGGTAACTTCCACACAAATGTTTAAAAAAAAATCTTTACGATTGTTATCAATTTATTTAACTAGTTCGGTGTCCTACCAATTATATACAACAATTACACCAAGCAACTCTTAATAGCAAGAACGATTTTTTTTTTTATACAAATTGCAATTAATGGCAATATTTTCAAATAAATTTGTTTTAAATTTTTTTAAAAAATGGTCGAAATTGACTAAAAAATTCTATATTTCAAAAATATGTACAGATTGATTAATTTTCTAAGAATTAAATAATGAATAAATAAATAAATAATAAATAAATGCTTTAAACTTGCCTGGCAAAACTTTTCTTTAAAAATATTTTACGAATTTTATACATAAAGAAATTTTTTATTTTCTAAACTGTTCCAAGGAGTTTTAATTTTTTTTTCCATACATTTATATTTGATTAAGAATTCAGATGGCATTTTTTTATCTCAAAATATTAAAGATGTTTATGAATCTAATTATCGAATTTCATCTCGAATTTCATCCTTTCCAACATTTTTCTCTTACATAGGTAGTAAATTTTTAAAAATTTTAAGTCTCTTGACCAAAACATCAAGTACGTGTAACCCAGTTGTGTAAAAGTGTCCATAGTTATATTTTTTAAAGTCTGTTAAGCTTGGTCCATCACAACGCATATGCAAGAGATGTGACTATGCATCAAGATTAAGGTGTTTGTTCTTACTTCTGGTAAAGCAGACAGACGGTAGGAATATGTAATTTGGGCTTCCACCACTCACCACTCACGAGTATCTAATTAGCATCTAACTTCTTTACCAATGGTTTTTTTTTTTAAATTTGAACTTGAAAGTCTATTGGGATTTAATTCCACCTCAAGCTATGTCCACTGAACCTTAGAGAGAAAAAGCACTTAAGTATTCAGTTCTAATCTTATAACAGAATCTAGTACTTTTCTAGAAGCAGAATTTTGAAGAAAACAAAACAATCCATTCAGAATTTTGACCCGAAGGAATTCAATTATTTCATTTTCTATGCAAATTATGTACGTAATGTACGTGTCAATTTAATTGCCTTAAATTCAATTCATACCTCTCAGAAAGTACTAGATTGACATTATTTAGATTTTCATAAACTTTGGTGTATCTGCTGTTATGCACTAAAATTATCTTCTTTTCAAATTAAACCAATTTCAATGAAATATATCTAAAATATAATTTATTGAGATCCTGTTAAAAATTGGCAGCTTTATGCCTTTTAAGATTTTATGCAAGAAATTCATTTGAAAAAAAACAACTATTTTTTTGCACAGTACTGTTTGTGATTATAGAATTTTCTATAGAACTTTTATTCAGTATGCATTCTAAAGAATAAATGGAAAATGTTTCAAAAGCTTTTTAATGACTTACATTCATCGAGTGCAATACTACGAGTATCTATAAACATATTTTATTGAATTATTTTATATTGAAAATTAGCTCTGCAACAACTATACAAAACACACAACGAATGTGGAATCCATTTAAAAGGACTTCAGGCTTGGTTGGAGCCTTGAGCAAGGGTTGGTTTTAAATTGCTGTAAGGATAAATTATCTGGATCTATGTTTGTTTGTGTGCATATACCCAGGATGTAAACCCATTTAAATCCCTATAGTTAACCTTACTACATATTTGTTTAAATTATAATAACTGGTATGGTGTGTGTGTGAGAGTGCACCAATGTATAGTAAAAATGATATTTGGTTACATTCTTCTATGAATCTATTTTATTATTATTTGTGGTCTTTGTTTGATTAGTTTGCTTATATGGTTCAGTTGTTATTTTAGAAATTGAATTGAAATCTGTTTACTTTTGGCAAACTGCATATTGGTTAACAATAATTAAATTTTATATGAAATAACAAAAAAAATAACAAAATAATTGTAAACAAAGATTCTATCTATTTTCATTTTAATTGATGAACAAAAACCGAGTAATGTTAAACTTTCAATTGAAGATTCTCAAAAATTTAATTATAAAATATGAACCTAATTGTAAGAAATAATAAAAAAACAAATTTGAAGAATGTATGAAAGCATTTTAATCTTATTTCAAATAAATTAGGCAATTTGAAATAGTAAAAGGAAATTATTGAAATATTTTAAATAAATTCTTAAAAAATTACCAAATACCCTTCCTTAGACAAAACCATTCATTTTAAATCAACAATTTCAACCAGCAGAACGTGTTGCACACAGCTCAGAGTTTTTCCCTTAACCAACATTCCTTTTCTATTGTGACGTCCTCCGTTGATAAATTCAAAAAAATTTTAGGCTGGAACATGCAGGGGTGTGTACAGCTTCAATCCTTGGGGGGATCATACCGACATATATTTACCCAAATCAGTAATTAAAAAAAATATCTGTGCAGATAGTTTTTAATGTAGAAAAAATTGTGTTTGCTCTTTTCGTATTAAGCGAGGCCAATTTTATGAAAAGTAACTTTTTTGATAAATGTTATTAAAAAAATTAATTTTGGCACAGAGTTAGAAAAAATGAATTTTTTAACACTAAATTATGGAGAAATTTTGATCGCTTAGATTTTAATTTAAATTTGTTTCTGCTACCAAAATAAACGTTTCTATTGACATTTGATACCATCTCACGTTTTCAAAATATTCGAATCCAAAATTTGAAAATATGCGTTTTAAGGCAAATTTGAAGTTTCTCGAAGTAATTTTTTTTTTTCGAAAAAATTTTTTCGGCTATTGAAAGTATACACATTTATCTATGAAGTTCTTTTTGAATCTTTCAAATACTTTCATTCATCTTGAAGAAATCATTAATTAGCTGTCAGCTTTCACCCCAAACTACCCTAATCCAAAATATGCTAAACTCATAAATTTTAATAGAAGACTTCGAAGAAAGTAATCCAAATATTAAAAGAAAACTTACTACATATTATAGAACAAGTTTAGTTTTTTTTTATAGATCCAGTTACAAGTTTTGTGAAAAAAGATGATCACGATGGGGTGTAACCTCAATTTACAATAAAAAATGGTTTTTATTAGCTTTTTGAAATATTTTAGAATGGGTTATCCTTAAAACCTGATGTGCTAGAGCAATTCTGAAACCAAATTCAAGTTCCAGAGTATCAAAAACCACTAGAAAAATATATTTTGGCTAAAGTTTACAAATTGAAATTTAAATTGAAGTAGCTAATCAAAATTTCATGGTTTTGAAAATTTAATTTTTTAACACTGCGCCAAAACTTTTTAATAATATTTTCCAAGATGCAACTGTTCATCAAATAGGACTCGCTTAGTGTGAAAATAATAAACAAAACATACCGTATCAAAGTTATGACATTGTTACAAACATGATTTTGACGTTGACATGAGATAGTTATGACGTCATAGCCTAGAAAAGTGACGTGCTGGGTACCGACAATTATAATGTTTATTTAATAAGCCTAGCTTAAATTATTCAAATAAGTAAACCCTTGTCACAAAGTGTAATTATTTAAAAGACTGGTGTACGATTTAATTTTGTCGATTTGGCTTTTCCGGGAAATAAGTTCCACAATTATTTGCTTTTTTTTGTTTTAAAATTTAAATTTTAGTTTTGAAATTTTTGGAACGGCCAAAACTCGTTTTGCAAAATACGAAATTCTGTTAAAATAATTCTGACATTCTTTTTGCCTCTGGACCTTTCTTTATGTTCAAGACACTGAGGGCTTAAGAAAATAATAATGTAAAAACATGGAAAGAGAATAAGAAACGATACTTAAATTAGCAAGAATAAATTCTCTTAAAGCTTGAAATGAAAAAAAAATACAATCTTAATTCTTGATTTTTAATGAAAACTTTTAATATTAAAAAAAAGTATTTATTTATTTGGATACGATGATAAAATTTCAAAAAAATGTCAACCCGTTTGTGAGATATCACAACTTAAAAAAAAACTTTTTTTAAAAATTCAAAAACTTCTTTTTCGAAAATTTTAATAATTGCAATATTTTATAATCTTATTTGAATTTTTAAAATACAAAAATGTATCTAAATCTGTTCAGCCGATAGTGAGAAGATTCAAAATTAACTACTACTACTTGCACTAAATAAAGTACACAAAAACATGTTTTATAAAAATACTTTCCTTCACGGATTTTTAACATTTTTTTTTACACATAAAATAAAATTTTTGTCTTAAAAGCGTTCAGCGACAGTTCCTAAGATATCTAGGTTTAAGAGACTTTACTTTTAGTTTTTAAAACATTTGATTTTGCAGGAAACAAATTTAAATCCAAAAAATACGTTATTAAAATTTAGAAAAAATATTTAGAAGCTTCTGTATAAAAATTTTATTGATTTTAAGTTTTTGTAAAATTGTTAAAACAAATTGTATGGGTGGTACTGTTATTTTTGGTTCTACAAATAATTAAAAAAATGTATGCGAATAATCATCAAAATGTACCGAGTTTTAAGAAAAAAACTTCAGCCGTTTAGGCTACAGCCGAAAGAGCAGACAGAATTGTGAGACCCACCTTTTTCGTTTTTCCTATTGTCGTAATGACAAATCTGATCAAAATGTCTAGTTCAATTTTCTTACGAATGCATAACTTGCCATATATGTGGTACCTAAATGTGTACACAATATCGGAAGTAAAAACAAAGTATTTTTTTTTGTTTATTGTTTAAATTACGACTGATTTGAAAAGGCAGAATTTTAAAAAGCTGAATTTCAAAAGAAAGAACTGACCGAAGGAGAATTTTGAAAAATATTACATCTAAAAAAAAAAATACCTTAATTTTAAAAACTGAATTATGAAACCAGAATTTTGACCCACTCCCGACTTTAGTTATCAAATTTTGAGGTCGAGGCTTGTGCGTAGAAAAATATTTTTTATGGATTTTTTTTCGGCTTGCTTTAGAAATTGTAGGTTTTGGAGATGGTAATCTGATAATTGAACATATATCTCTCACATTTTTCCACGTTCGAAAACAGTTTTAAGCGACAGTTTGCATTTCATATATTTTTCTTATCTAATGTTTCAGAATAATACTTATTAATAGGAGGTTAATTTTATCTTGTTTGATCAAAAATGTGGTAGTGAAAAATTACTCACATTAAAGCGATATTTCCTTAATTTAATTTTGCATTAGTTCTAATTCTAGACAAAAATTCATTTTGATCTGAAAATTAATTTTTTTCGTCACAAATGGGTAGTTCAAAAATGTTCCAAATATGTATAACTTTAAGTGGTGACGTGAAATAAGGCCCAACGAAATAAAGCCAAAAATACAATATTTGGCCTTTTTTCGTTTTCAATATGGAAATAACGCCAAATTTTCGATTTGGCTTTATTTCGCTTTTAAAAACAAAATAAGACCAATTTTTCCTAATTTCATGTTTTATTTGCAGGCTGATGGTACTGTTGAGTAAAAAAATGTTACCATAGTCTCAAAAGAAAGTGGTTTTTCGAGATCTTATTAACACTTGCTTTGCTTTACAATAATGGTGCATAAACAGTGAGGTGTGTATGGGGGGGGCATGCAGCTCCCCTGCAGCCTTCCTGCTTGGGCTCACTATAGGCTGGGTGTATGCAAAGCCTTAAAAATATTGAAAAGAAACCATTTGGCTTTATTTCCAAACGAAATTTAGCCTTATTTCGGATTTGAAATGGAAATAAAGCCAATTTGGCCTTATTTCCATTTTTAAACTGAAATTAGGGAAAATTTGAGATTTGGTCTTATTTCGTTGGGCTTTATTTCATGTCACCACTTTAAGATTACATTCTCCATGGTTTTGAAGTGTGTTTAAAATAAATATCATAATCTTTCAAATTAGCCCGGGAAACTGATGCCTCTGTAATTAATATACAGTCCAGAGAAAATGAAATTATTGGTCTACGTCGAAATAGGTTGAATGGTACAATCTGGCAAGCCAGAGGAATTCGATTCGTTATTGCCATTTTACAACGTGCGTAAATTAATTCTTCATATTCTCAGCTTCGGCTTCGATTCTACCATGATTTTCCCTTGATCATCCCTTCAGGCTTCGTTTCAGGCCTTGTAACCTAAAGGAAAGACTTTTAACCTTTTGTTTAAACTCTCGAATTTTATTCCTACAATGGCATTCCTTTCCTCATGCTCCTTTTGTATCGTTCTGAGAAGCTGAGTCTCTCCCTCCTCTTCCGCTAGCAGAGCTCGTGAGTCTGATGAGAAATGCTGGTCCTTCTATGCAGTGCCGGAAACTTTGTATGCCTGCTGATTTCTGCATGTACTTGCCAGAATTCTTCGTCAAACCCAGGGGTTTCATTATGGTTGATGTGCAAGGCCCAGCATGTCAGAGACAGCATCTCTGATGGCTTCCTGGTAATGCCTCCAGTAGTTTTCGATGCGATTGGCAGAACAGGACTATTGAATAGGGTGCGAGATACTTGATCGGAAAAGGACCTTTCCTCACAATAGCTACCTATTTTGGCATACATAACTTTGGCAACAACAAAGGAAGTGGTCCGAGTCAACGTTAGCTCCTCGGAACCTTGAGACATGCTTGATACTGAGGGAGGAGATTTGTGTTGATTGACCAGAATATCGCTATGTCCCTTTGCATATATCAAAATTCAAGATGTGGAAACTGTGTACTAGTTTTTATTTAGGGTTTATTCTATTGGAGAGTTATTTCAAGGAGCTTCTTTTAATAGGTAGTATGTGCTGTGAAGTTGATTTGCTTTTTTTTTAATTAAAACCTTTTAATTTAGCTTGAAGTTTTTATTAAATTTCAAACTAAATAACACCAAACCTTACGCACTCGAAATTTTGCTAGACTTAAATGAAATAATTTAATTTTTAAAAAATATTCCATTTAGCTAAGGCAACAAATAAACACACTTTATAACCATATGGCTTAGGGGAATTTAATTCATTAAAGTTGAATTCTTCTCCAACACCCATTTAAAATTCAGAAGGATAATCAAATTCTTCAAGCGATCCCATATGAGCTTTTGAGAATACTAACGCACAAGATCCTATATGTGCCACATACCATCATTTATATATGAAAAAAGTATGCATGAATATTCTTTGCTGACGTTTTGTTTCGTGTGTTCTCATGTCCCAACTTTTCATCATCAATAGAAAGAGGTGCACTCGGAAACAAAAGCAAAAATAAGAAGTACCCTCCTGAGACTCAAAAGCACTACGCAGACAATTTAAATAAGAGCAAAGCGACGAGTAATCTCCACATTCGCCATAGAGGGTGGTAAGCTTGTGTGTGGATTGTTAGTGTGTTAAGTTGTCTTTTTTGTATATATATATATTTTTTTTTTTTTTGAGGAGGACGACATCATCACATCATACACACTGAAATCCTCCTCTGCCACATGTGCATTTATTCCTTTTAGACCGAACATCATACATGCCCTTTTTGTGTTGCTCATATTCAGCTTTTATGCAGAAGGAGCAACGTACCAAAACCTACATTCATAGCTTCATATGTATATACATATCAGCTCGCTCGTAGCCCATTTAGTTAGGGCTAAGCGATTTCTAGCAGTTAAGTGCGAAAAAAGATGCAAACCTAACAAAAGGACAATAGAAAAAGGCTTCATTCTACCCGTCTCATCCCATTTCCATTCCGTCACCCAATCCCAACACGCACCCTCTTACCACAATGAGGATTTAAAGTTGCATAGTTTGGTGGTTTGGAGAGAGTGCCTATATGGAATCACCCAGGACCTACCCTGGGATCCTTTTCTTTAAAAAGTCAACCCATCTGCCCGATGCCACACGAGGCATAGGCGAACGAACAATAGGACAAAAGCTAATATTCTCACATATACTCGTACCTATATACTCGAAGTAGGTACTGATGGGAGTATAAACGTGTGGGGTGAAATTTTAAATAAAATACATTCACACATATATATGAAGGTCCTGGAGCATACTTTGAATTGTGCTTGCAAATGACACATGCATTGTGCGGCAGGAAACACACAAAAATGCGAAAATAAATTCATATTCCGAGCCGAAGCCATCTGCCGGGTACCCGGGATGAAAAGAGGTGTAGGAGTTGATAGGATACCATAGAAATGACTCTGGGTCGAAAGAAAATAAAAAAACATGAACAGACGCTGTCGCTGCGAGAAACCGCCAACACCATACTACCAAACCATAACACCCAGAGAGTCAGAGCGGAGTCCTCTATAAAGTCTAGAATATGGTGACGGCAGTGGCTTTATTCTTTTCTATTTGTTTTCTCCACCCGCAACTTGTTCTAGCTTTGATGGGGTAATAACCGCTTCTGGCGCATTACCAGCAGAGTAGCACTGCTATCACTTATGCAGCCAACTTGAGCGCTTAATACCTTTTGCCATTACCTCGCCTCTTCCATATCTGTGCAATGAATGCACCAAGGAAAGGACCATCACGATGATGATGCACCAAAGTTCGGGTTACTAAATTCAGAGATAGTTAGCTCAAGTTTATAGGCTATCTGGGGGTTTTATAATAATATTTAAGTGAGTTTGTATAATCTATGTATAGGACTTATACTCGTGGAAACATTTTCTCGCAACCCAATGGAAATGATATGCGATAGACTTGAGAACTTTAGATAATGCCGGAACAAGTTTTCTTGTTTTTTCTTCTTTTTTTTTTTGTGGAAAGCAACTCTGCAACTGTTGCAATCTTCTCTGATGCTGGGAAGAAATACGATATGGCCTACAAAATGTGAGAGTGTTAAGCATGGCAAAGGTGGTTTATTTATATGATACCTGATGCATTGCATGTGGGTAAAACTGTGTGTGGTATCATTCTGAGATTAAAAACAGCTAGAGAGCATGTGTGTTAAGTTGAAGGATGATATTTTTTTAAACGAGGAAACTTAGAAGTTTTTTTTAAGGGATGTGAAAAATACACCTGGAGGAATGTTTTGGGAAGATAGCTGGGGAAAATGTATTCATCTTGCATATTATAAAGGTGGTTCAGATAGGCTTTAATAATTAACACCTAAGCTGTCAAATGAAGTGATGGAAATATCGTAATTACGAAGCTGGAACTAAACGAGGGAATATAGCGTGCCTGCGTGAGTTGCGAAAATTCCCAACAAACGGATGCGGATTTTAACTCTTCCAGTAGACAATAAAAATTTTAGGTATGGCTTAAGCAACAAAAAAACCTATTAACGTGTTTTAAACGCTGTTATAATCCATTTCACATGCACTTATAGAAAAGAATGATGGTGACACAAAGGACGAGTTCTACCAGCTCCTGGAAATTCATACTGTCTTGATTAAATTCAGTGCCAAAATAAGAAAAACAAATATCGCAAGAAAAAAACACATCTTCGGTGGCACAATTAGAAGATAAAGCCTCCACTTCTTACCACCTCTTATAGCGGAACACACATTCTCCGATAGCGGACTCAGGTTAATTGACTTTGATGCAATCCAAAACGTTGTTTTAGCTAGTACAAGGTACCCACATCTTGATATCCACAAGGAGACCGGAGGGGATTATCTGGGGCGTAATTTCCGTTTCAATGAGTGAGTGTCATCAATGATCGAATGAACGAGTAACCACTTCAAATTATGGCACAGTAAATTGCTCCAAACCTAAATGGTACTGCCAAACTCAAATAATTCATTCAACCTGATGCAGTCATTCAGTCAAAGGTCAATCAACCATCACCCAGTTTGACCACATTGAAATCGAAGCATAGTAGCTACTCTTCCAGTTTAAGGGATGTCTGTACTTTCTGAGGAACAAAAAGTGACTCGGACCACTACCACCTCGTTGTAGCCAAATGCTTGGTTACAGTGTAACTGCTCAAACACGCGGAGCTGGAATAGATGTCAAAAATGCTGCTGCTGAAACTGCAAGAGTTTTTTAGCTTTCATTGTGCAGCATTTTTGACATATATTGTAGCTCCGTCTTCCATTCTGAAGAATTTGATAGCAAGCCAAGAGTGATGCCATCTTACATGACCACCATCAAAGACCCTGGTTCGATGGAGAATTCTGGCAAGTATGTACATGCAGCCAAACAACGGGTAAACAAAGAAGCACAACATAAGAGTACCAGATATGCTCAGCTCTTTGAACAAAAGCAGAGAGAGGAGCATCACTGGCTTCTGAGAAAAAAAAAGAAGGAGCACAAACCACAAGCATGATCGGAACAATAGAAGGATGCTATTGTATAGGAATGAAGTTCGTAAATTTGTCCAAAAGATAAAAAGAACCTCCCTCAAGAATGCAAGGCCTGAACCGAAGCCTGCAAGAACAATTAGAGGAAGATCGGGTAGAATTGCATTTGGTGCTAAGGATATGAAAAAATCATTTCAGCAAATTGTTTAATTGGTGATAAAGAATTTTGACGAATCAATGCGGATATTGCACCACTCAACCTGGATGACCGACACGTAGGCCAAGAATTTTGTCCACCAAAACTTGACAAAGTGAAGATAGCAATATCTTAACTTAAGCCTAATAAAGCTTTTGGAGCTATATTTATATATATCAGTGAGGTTTCATGCTAAGAAAATCCACCATTGACTAAAAATTCGGTCACAGGAAGTTTAAATCAATAGCCACAATCTTTTCATCGATTTTAAGGTTGCGCATGACATCATCTATAAGGACGTGAAATAAAGAGAAATGTCTAGATTTGGAAGGGATCTAAAATTATCTATTTCCACAGGATGCTCCATATCAAGTTCGGCAAAGACCTTACCGACACGTTCGATGTCAAAAAAAGGTTTGAGCCAAGGCGATGAAGCGCTGTCATGCCAGTTTTTCAACATCGTTCTTGAAAAAAGACTGCATAACACTATCGTCAGCACTAGAAGTGAAATCTTTCTAACATCCGTTCGATCCCGATTGATTGCTTATGCTTAAAATATTGACGTAATTTGATGAACAACGCATGATATCAGTGGTGCTTTTGTGAGTATTGACAGTCAGTAACATGGTTTCAACAGTGAATGAAGGTAAGACCATATGCTAATGCCGTTAGCAAGAATACACTGATGCACACCTTAGACAGTCACAATTTCAAGGTGGTAAAAGACTTTATGTACTCCATGGCTCTGCTGTATCAACTCATAAAATAATACCAACGCTGAGATCTAACGAAGAACCTTTCTCTTTAGGTTAAGAAGGCCATTGAGGAGCAAAGCCCTCGCTCGAGTAACTACGGTGTCCCTATATAAAAAACTTATCATCCTGGTCCTTATATATATGGTGCAGAGGCATGGACACTATAAGGCTGTTTTCAGAGGAAAAAAGATGATCATTGGTCAAATATCTGCATATATGATGGAGAATGAAGAAGAACATATGGCAATGAACTCTTTAGGCTGTACAGCGATAGGGACATAGCCACAAAAAGTGAAAAGCCAACGACCGAGGAGATTGAGCCACCTAAAGTGAGTAAACATCGATGCTGCGGCCCAAAAAGCCTTTGGATCCAACCCCGTAAGAAGTCACAATAGAGGAGGACAGCATAACAGGAAGCCCATTCAAGTGGAAGAGGATCTCAGGCTTTATTCACAATGCGGAAATGATGATATCTCTTTGCAGTTATTCTCTCTTAAAAACGAATTTAAAAGGATGAATTAATGCAAAATAAATTTCTTGTCGTCGCGTTGCGTCTTTTTTTCAAATTTTTCGGAAATATGTCGTGACGAAATGACGAGAAATGCTTTACTATGTATTATTTCTTTCTTTAAAATTAGTTTTTTTTTTTTAAGACTAAAGACTGCAAACAGATCTCGTCACGCCAAGGCCTCGTTTTTTTTGGCTCATTGTGAATCAGGCTTCAACCAAATTTGTGTGCGAAACTGGAGACAGCCATCTTAAAAACCTTAACGGCTGCTGGAAGAAGCTGGTTGGCCGCAATACCAAATCTAACGATACTTTTTTAAGTATCTTTCCGGGTTCATTAAAATTGAAAAATTTCGGTATTGTCTCGGTATCGGTCTTGGTTTCGTCTTGGTCTAGTTTTCGTAGAACAACATTTTTTCTCAATATCGGTGGGTAAATATACCTATCTTTTTTTTTTTTGAACTGTTACAAAAATCGTTGAAGTCGCTGCAAAGAAACCAAGGAAGGTATAGGAAAAAACAGACGTGGCAGTAAGTTAATTTCGTTAAAGTAACTTCTTTTAGATGCAAGTCTGAAAATTTCATCCAAATCATTTTAGTCTTTTCCAGAAACCAATCTTAATGAAAGTGGGTGAGGTAGTTTTACTTAAACCGAGTACCTTAACCTTCTCCTTTTTAAGAAAAGGAAGTTTAAAAAATTCAGCCAAATCATTACAGAAATTTCCGAGAAACCAATAAAAAGAAGCAAACATGCTTGTACACGAAATATAAATTAATAATAATATTATCCCGATATAAATCAATATCACTGAGAGTATCGACTGATTCCGGTACAAAAATACGGTATAGGTTCTGTATCGTCTCGATATCGTTTCAAAAATTCCTTAAAGCTGACATCATCTCGGTATCGTTTCGGTTTCCTATACCGATACCATATGAGGCCGAGACTTTTCTGGTGTAGTGGCCAGCCCTACAGTATGTGGCCCACCCACACATTAACTCAATTAATTTATTTTATCTAATAAAATTCTTCAATTTAAATAAAAGCAATACAAAATCTACTATCAAAAATGCATCTTATTTTTCTTAATTTCCCATCAAATTTAAACTTTTTTTTTTCCTTTCAAGTGCATCACTCATTGTTTGCATTGCAATTCTTTTACAACAAAAGGATGCCAGCAAAAGGAAACAAAAAAATAGATGAAACACGTTCATTCAATATTCAACTTTTTAACGAACAATTTTATCAGGAAAAATGAATTATTTTCAAAAGTGCTCACATTTCCTCAATTTTTTTTGTTTGCATTTATTTTTATTCTGAAAAAAAAAAAATATTATTATGGTCCTTTGGTAAAGTTGACTTTTTGTTTGTCCCTAAAGCCATCACGTAAAACTCTTTCCCTCTCATTCATCATCATTCACAAAGAGACAACTGGCTGTGATAACTTTTATATATGCAATTGTGATGGCAGAGGAAGATGCAAAGGAGAAGTATGAATGAATCAAAATATCTAGGATCCTATCTGGTGCTGCTATCCATACCACACCGCACCATACAACACAACCACAATCGATTAAATTGGAAATTTTATATGAAATTCCAATTCCAACAGAATAATATACCGCAATCAAAAGTCCACAAGAAGTTGGCTCATCGAATGATGGTGAATCAGCTGCCCTCTCTCTGTCCTCCAACAACAACAACAACAACTACAATTTCCCGAATTATATATCTCCTCAGATCGGTCACACTTACTTACAGTATATCTGGGCTCTGGCGGAAATTCATAAATTTTCCAAGCGATTTCGAATGGTTAAAGTTTTTTGTTTATCTCGATGAAATTTTTCACATTCCAATAAAAAATAATAAAAAAAAAGGATTGATAGTTTTTGCCGATGTTACCTCAGCCAAAAGGGATGGTGTTGATTCATTCAATCTAACCTACCATCATACTGCATCAATATTTTTTTTTTGGTCCATATTTTTGAATGGTATGGGAGAAAAGGAGGCTGTTCTAGATATATATCCTTAAGTTGATTTATGACACAGTGGAGCTGTTGTTGTTTTCAGAGATTTATGTAAGTATTCGAGTTGGTAAATTTAAGTATTTGCGTGGAGAAAAGTCATGCAGCTTTTAGGATTTTTCTACGAAGTGGGTTTTATTTTTTAAAGGTCAAAATTTGCAGATGATAAAAAAAAGGATTGGAATGATGATATGATGTGAAACTGTCGAAGTTAGGAATGTTTCAAATTTCATTGACTTTTGAGATTTTTGAAAAGTCATGATAATAATCAAAATAAAATAATTCATTTTCATATCATGTTGGCTAGAGGTTTTTTTTTTTTTGCCTTTTGTATAGGGAAACAAAGTTTCAAAATTATTGGAATTTCGATGAGTCAACATTTGTTCGGAATGCATTTCTTTATGATATTCATTTATTTAATAAAATTGACTTGTTACTTGTAAAGAAACAACATTCACAACTTAAGAAAACAGATTTAAGTTCAGCACGAAATAAGTGGAACTTACATTTCTTTGTTTAAAAATCGAAAACAACATCGGAAGCATGAATCAGCTACTAATACCGAAGTTTATGGGCTGATAAAGTTGACAGATGAAATTCAAACAGTACCTACATACGTCCATAAACATTAAAAACTGTTTCTGAAAATATTGATCGGTCAAGCCTTAGTACCACAGAATATCATTCATTTTACCTTTTTAATGCCTAAAGTTGTTAATTTTACTAAAAGTTCCTAAATACATATTTTAATTCGCAACAAAAATGGTATGTATATTTTGTTTAGAGCTGAGTAAGTGGAAGCAAGAACATCCAGTTCGAGAAGCAAACAAGTTAAGCCAGGACCCGAAAATGTCAATAGGATTATTGGAAAGCAGCCACTAGTCTTGGAAACTATTATCAGCAACAACCTCATAATACCTACCTCCTTGTGGTATAATGGTCAGCAAGTTGGAGTGTCATTCCCAAGGTCTGGGTTCAATTCCCAGATGCTACTAATAAAAACAAAAATGTTTTGTTCCCAGCTTATGCCTTTTGTGAAGAAATGACAAATCCTCCAAGAGTATCTGTTGTGCTTCTCATCAAGCCGTTCGGATTTGGCAACAATTCTAGGTCCTATCCTTTCCTACCAACAACACGCACTCAGATTTATTTGAGAGTTGTAAGTCACTAGGTCCTGGCTCTCCACGAACTGTCACGCTACCAAATTTACTATTTTATTTTATCAGCGACAACATTGAAGTCATATCAAAACAAGAAAAGAAGAAGTCATATTCACCAATACTTACTCCAATCTAGCAAGTGACCCAACTGATAGCCCACGTCTATATGCAATCTGGAGAAGGTGGTTAAAATCATTGGCAATTTGAGGTGAGTCAGCTGGACCAGATAGACTCTTCGACTACGTCCTAAGGCTTATACATAAAGTCCTCAGAAGTGGAATACAGCAAAGACAGTAGCAATTCGAATAAGAAATAGGGAACTTTCAATTTGAAAACATACTAAACCTATTAACAACATGAGCAAAATGCTGAAGAAGGAATCCTCTGGAAGCTCAAGGGTCATTCCTGACAAGTAGTTTGGCTTTTCAGAAAAACACTCTACGCTGCCTCGCAAGTTCATACACCAACACGATATCACCTCAGTGCCTTAGTTGCTTCCTGGGATGCCGAGAAAGCTTTCGAACCAAATCGGAACTTGACCCTGAATAAGCAGAGACAGTCATATTGCATTGAGATGCAAACACTTTATTCTGAAACTCCCAGACGTTCACACCATAGCTGCCATATGGAACGCCAAGTTCATGGGAATCCACTTCCATTAGTTCGTTAGCTTCAAAAACTTACACTCAAGAAGTGTACTCAAAAGAGCCAGATAGGTCTTCCACCGTCTACACCCTGTGATGAGAAAAAGAACTGGACAAAGTTAAGGTCAGAAAAGTCTTGGTATCGCTTTGAATCGGTATCGGAAATCGAAACGATACTGAGACGATAACAAACGATACCGTACTTTTTGGACCAAAATTTACCGATACTCTCGGTAGTGTCATTTGGTTTTAGCAGAAAATATATATTTCTGAATATTATTATTATTTTTTACAAACAATTTATGTAATTGGTTTCTTGGAAAAGATTCTAACGATTTAGGTGACATTTACAAAGCTTTTCTCTTAGGCAATAATTTTTTTAATTAGAACGGCCCACTGCCACGCACATTTTACCTAAGCTTGCTTTCTCTGAAACCTACGATTTGGATGAAAATGATTTTTGTATTCAATCTTAAAATATCAAGTGAGTTCAACAAGATCAAGATCATTCGTAACCAAGTTGATCATTTTATTTTGGTTTGCGACTGAGACCAGAACGAAAACTAACGATACCGATGCCGATACCGAAACCGATACCAAGATGAGACGAGACGAGACTTTTTTAAACAAGACCAAACGAGGCTGAGTTATACGAGACCAATACTGAGACGATCCTAAAATTTTTCGATTTTGACGATATTGAGACGATACTTACAAAAGTATCGTTTGGTTTGGTATGGTGGCCAGCTCTATGCGTAAGCAACTAGTCTAAGTCTTAACCTATTGCTTCGAAGTCTAGTTCTCAATTACCAAAACAGCTTAGAAGGAACTTCAAGTGTTTGAAATAAAAATGTACACTGTAGAAACGGTTACTCCTACAAAGAAGCGAACTTAATCCCTCTGGACAGATATCTACTGATTTCGACAAAGAATCGAAAATATTAACAGTCACCCAAATCAGATAAAGAAAAGGATGGCCCCCGAGCAGTGATAACATAAGGCGTTTTTCTTTTTTAACTCCGAGCACTCCGAGCGCTCAACTTGTGGGTCTTTTTTAGTTCGGAGTACCGAATACTTTCCATGAGCTCAAAATAAAAGGACCATGTGATTTGAGCAAATAGCTGACCGGCAGCCAACTTTACTCTTTTTTCACTCATTTCACATGGGCGCGTTCAACACTTCTATTTCAGTTCACATTTTTTAATTTTTCGAGTTTTTGATTGGGTAGCTATGAGTACTTAATTATGGTGTTTTGAACGCATCGCAATCGCTTAGCAGTTTTGTGCTCCGATGTGTTTCAAAATTATATCGGAGAGCTCTGTTTATACTCTGCTCAGAGTTAACTCCGATAGATCGAGTTCTACTCTATGCCTAATGTGTTCTACTTGTGCTGCCATGTGCAGTATTTAAAAAAAAACATACTTAGGGATTGATTTTTAGAGGGTACCCAATTTTTCAGCGTGAATATAGCACCACCATTTTCGATTTTCGAAAAAAAATGTGTTGTATTGTGTACAACTTGTGCTGTTAATATTTCTACAAAAATTGCAAATTTTACGAATGAATTTTCTGTTAAATATTGTTGTTACTAAAAAGTGAAAGTTGTGCTGTTTTTTGCTCAATTTGTGCTGCCATATTCAGAAGAAATATCAAAAATAATTCGCATACTTGTAATTTTTGGGCTAAAAATGAATTTATGATTTTTTTTAAGTTTTACATTTTTCTTAAAAACTAGCATGTGCCTTATTGCACTCAGTTTGTGCTGCCAAATTCCGAAGAGATAAAAAACATTTGTATATTCTTACTTTTTACGGCCAAAACAAAGTTTTGCGAAGCTTGAAGTTAGCACCGCAATTTTATTATTTCAAAAAAAAATGTGTGCTGTACCTATTGTGCATTACTTGTGTCACCTTGTGCCGGAAATATTTTTTTTAAAAAATCGCAAATTTGCAAATTTTACGGATGAACAGTTTTCAAATTTTGCAATTTTGTAAAAAATTAAAGTTGTGCTGTTTAATACTCACTTTGTGCTTCCATATTCTGAAAAGATAAAAAAAATTCGCATGTTTGCAACTTTTATGGCCAAAAAACAATTTTGCGAAGCATCGCCAATTACGATTTTCATCAAAAAATTGTGCTGTATTGTGCTCAACACACGGAACAAATTGATTTTAAAAATAGTACCAACAAAAAATCATGTTCCATCAGCTAATCTTTTCATTCAAGTCCTTAATCTTTGAGTTTTCCCTAATTTATTGGTTATGGAAGGAGGATCAATATTAGATTGGGATCTGGATTGGATACTAACCAACCCATTCCACAACAAAACACACATAATCAACTTATAAGCTGCGGCTCTCGTAAGAGCAAAGTAGCAGTTAAATTGCATCAATTCATTCACCTCACTTAACAAATAGCTTTAAATGCTTAAATCCATTATTAAGCTTTGCCATATTAAGCTCTCTAGGAAAGACTTTAACATTGATGCATTTATATAAACCTACAAATATGTATAGAGGTGCCTGCATGATGGTGCACAAATTGCCTCCTTTCAACGCGAGCTGAATATACTACAAGGAGAGCATCCTTTGCCATATTCCTATTTATATATGAAAACCTTTATACCTATACATTAAAATGTATCTAGATAGGTGCTCTACTTGTATATATATTTAAACATTATTGTGATGGCTTGAACAGCATGCAATACATCCAACATCCAATATATTAATTATCTTGTTTGCGAAAATTTCGTGTTAATATAAGGCAAACCTCCTCTTAATATAAACGTGCGCTCCACCATTTGTGCCAGGATTAAATTATCCGTGCAATTTCGAATGGAATAATTTAATTTGCTAGGGAATTTGTGTTTTCTGCTCAGAGAGCTATTCTGTCTGTATGTTCGTTTTGCTACTGCTGTCGCTGCTGATGTCGGGCGTGACTTTGTCTGCTTGAGTTAATTGGGATATGTCTCGTATATACTAAGCCAGTTAACTTAACAAAGAGATTAAATTATAACTATATATGCACCTACAGACTTTCTTAAAAAAAAAGTTATTAATTCACAAACAAAAAGTAGAAGCTTTCGAAAAGCAAAGGTAACATTCCAAATTTTTATCTAAGTTGTACTAAAGAAATTTATGTTGATGATGATCAATCATTCAGTCATGTTAAAAGGACAAGGCATTGTGTTAATTTGCTTCTAATTAAGAACTAATTAACTTACCAATGCGTGAGCTCTCCAAGGTATTCAAGGAAACTGTAAATATTCTGCAAGCACACAAGATTAAGCGTTGAAGATGCAAGATGCAACGACCAACGCGATATTATGGCTTCAGATTTTAAGCCCTCTTTGACCACTTAATATATTAAACGAGTAGCCCAATTCGCTGCTATATTCTGTTGTTCAAGTGGATAGCATTATATTATTATTAATGTTATCCCACCATTAAGCGATTAGTTTCCCCATTCTCCATAGTGATTTTATATATGGGAAAGCAAGCAAACTTGTATGTGTGAAGTTTAAAATTTCATCACTTAAGAATAAAACACATAAAGCTGGACATAGGACTTTTGACAAAAAAAAAAAATAAAACAATGCAAAATGCAAACATCATAGGCAGCCATGCTGTAGTCAAAGAAGCCAACAAAAAAAAATACATGCAAAAACAAATGTCATTTTTAAGCTCACCATAAATAAAATGAGTAATTAATTAATGCACGTGGAGTTAACACCACCATTTTGATTTTCAAAAAAAAATATTAGCTGTTCTGTGCCCTATTTGTGCTGCCATGTGTCGTTAATATTTAAAAAATAGCAAATTTTCAAATTTTACTCATTAAATTCTTTTGAATTTTTGACATTTCTTACGGCATATGACAGTACAAACGAAGATCAAAACACAACAACTTTCATTTTTGCAAATTTCAAAAATTCTATAACTAAAATTATTATTTTTATTTTTTTTTTTAATTAACGACACGAGTCCGAACAGTTTGGGCACAATAATTCAGCAAAACTTTTTTTTTAAATCAAAAAAGACAGTGCTTACTTCATGCTTCGCAAAATCAGTTTTTGGCCGCGAAAGTTGCAAACATGATATTTTTTTTTTTGTTCATCTCTTCAGCATATGACAGGTTCAGCACAAACTGAGCACAAATAAGCACAATTTAACTAAGCTTAAGTGTTTAGCCTAAAAGTAGCTATCATTCAAAATTTTTTGCTTTGCAAACTGAGCGTAAAGTTCACTTCACTCATTTTTAAGAAATTGCTAAATTAAAAAAAAAAAAACTATTCGTAAAATTTGCAAATTTGAATTTTATTTTAATTACAGAAATTGCGCTGCTAACTTTACGCTACAGCAATTCGCAAAGTTTGTTTTTGGCAATAGAAGAAGCAATTATGCGATTTTTTTTATTCTCTTTTGGCGCTTAGCAGAACAAGGGAATATAAACAAATCATTCGTAAGGTTTGCAAATTTGCTTTTTAATATTAATGGCATAAGGCAGCATTTTTTTTTGGAGATCGAAAATGGCAGTGCTAACTTTATGCTTCGCAAAATTGTTGTTTTACAGCACAAGGCAGCATCGCATCGGTTGGGCACAATGCAGCATAATTTTTTTTCGGAAATCGCAAATGGCAGTGCTAACTTTACGCTTGGCAAAATTGTTTTTGGCCGTAAAGGCTGCAAATATTCGATTTTTTTGTTTACCTCTTCTTCAGAATATGGCACATACCTAATGAGCACCAAATAACACAATGAAGTTTTTAAGAAAAATGTAAAACTTAAAAAAAATATTATAAATTCAAAATAGCTTTTAATAGCCTTTAGTCCTACAAATTGGAGTTTCATTCGGCTTACTCACTTGGACTCATCACTCATCAATGACACAGTAAAGGCCTTTGTCATACGCAAATTGTTACTATTAAGTTCAGTTTAACTTACGTGGACTTTTTGACAAAACAGCACTTTAGCTATACACGGAAGGAATTGAAAAATCACCAATTGAAAAATTTGCAGCTGCAATTTACAAAATTTGTTTCTTCGTGATTCGCAATTAAAATCCATGATTCGAGCTTGTATTTTTCATAGCAAATTAAAACTTTTTTGGCGTAATTTACTGTCCAAAAGAATAATTTCACAAACACCATTTAAAAATATTGATTTGCGATAAAAATTTTGTAGTTTACATTGCACAATATTATTTTTTCGCAATTTGCATCTTCATGAGAATAGTTGCAAATCACCAAAAAGAAATCGTAAATTACGACTTTCTTGTCGCAATTAACTTCTCGATGAGATAAAGCACCACGACATGGAATGTATCTAATATAATCATTAATGTGTGACACTAACGATCTATATTGCAAATTGGTTACATGCTCGCACTGCAACTGGAGGGTTGCGAGTTCAAATCCAAGAAGAGTCAAGCGCAAAGTATAGTGGTGATCACAAATCTTTTTTGCAAATTTACAAATTCTGCAATTGAGGAATGTTTGGATCAAATTGCGATTTGTTGTTCGCAATTTTTGTTTTCTCTCGATAGAATAATTGATAGTAAAGAGTATTGTTTTACGATTTTTGAGTAGCAATATCTTCATTTTGCTTAGTTTCGCAAAATCGCAAACAAATAGTTTTAAATTAAGAAATCCCAAGCCAAGGTATAAGCCCTGGATTCATTTTTCGTAATTTGCAGCTCATTTTTCGTGATCTGATCAAAGAATTCTTTCCATGTATCCAACATGGTACCAGTACCAGCTTGAACTAAGCGAAATAAAATAAAATAAACAAGATTGAAAGATTGCAATTATTTAAATTTTATTTAAATATTTTTTTTATATTGAGCATATATCCACACTACTTGCATATTTAAAAAATTGCGAAATTAAAAAAAATAATTCGTGATAGCATTTTCTTTTCACAATGTTTAATATTAACGACACAAAGGAGCACAAGTTGAACATAATACAGTGTCTACTTTTTTTGATTGAAAATCGAAAATGGTGTTACTAACTTCACCCATTAGCTCTTCGCAAAGCTTATCTTTGGCCATAAAATTTGCAATTATGTGCATTTTCTTATCTGTTTGTCACTGAGTACCACAATCTGAGCACAAAACAGTACTAGTTTCATTTTTAAGGAAGGTTAAAATTTAAAACAAAATTTCATTCGCAAAATTTGCAAATTTGCAAATTTGTTTTTCTAAATATTTTTTGGCGCAAGGCTGCACAATTTGAGCAAAATACACTACAGTTTTTTTTTTTTCGAAAATTGAAAACGGCTGGCTAACTTCACACCTTAAAAAATGGTTACCCTCTTAAAACCGTTACGATTTTTTTTAATACAGCACATGACAACACAAGTTAGGCACATAACAGCACACAACGTTTTATTTTTGGTCATAAAATTTGCAATAATCCGGATTTTTTTATCTCTTTGGGCTTTGGCCCTTAGCAGCATAATTTGAGCACAGGATAGTGCGAGTTTCCTTTATAAGAAATGTCGAAATTTCATTCGTAAAACTTTGCATATTTGTTTTGAATATTTACGGCACAAGGCAGTAGCTACAAGTTGAACACAATTTAGCACAATTTTTTGTCGAAAATCGAAAATAGCGGTTCTAACTTAACGCACACAATTAATTGTGTGGGGAAAAAGAGTGTAGACTTCTCCAAATAATCTACTTCTCTACCATAAGACGAAAGTTGGATGAAAAAAATCCAACAAAATCCAAAGAATGAATTTTTTTATGTTTTTTGTTTGTTGTATTTGTAATTTTTTTAAATTAGTTGTGTAAACTAAAAAAATTTTAAGCTCGCAGGGTTTGTTTGATGTTCAAGTTTTTACTAGATTGAGTTAGTTCAAAATCATGCCTCTATATTCTTAAAAAAATTAAGTGTTGGCAAAATTTGAAGCTTCCTTTAACCAAATCCTCCAAGCTACTCGCTTGGTTTTCTTTTGTATTAAAATTCCTGCAAACATAAGATACAACCCTAATAATAAAAAAAATAATAGTTTTTGTCAGAATTTGAAGTTTTTGAAATAAGAATGAAGTAAGCGGACGAATACTGAAAAACACTTTAATAATTTATGCACAAAATTTTTTCTTTTAAAAATCTAAAATTTTGAACACCTAAAGAATTTTGGTGTTCGTATTTTCGTCCACTTACTTCCGTCTTATTAAATTTGGGATTTGCTGACAAATTAACAATTAAAAAAGGGGTCCAATTTTGATACCGTGAATTATTTCCCGTAAATGATACTTGGGAAATTTGGACTTTGAGACTAGAACGATTTCCGCCATTTATTTCTGTATTAGAAGCTCATTATTATCATCTTATAAACAATTTACCAAAGACGTTTCCTTGCTTGATAACATAGTTTTACTATGACATCCTCAACACACAATACTCTGGAAGAAATTTAAAATTCTATTTGACTTTGGAAAAGCGGTCAACTGTGGTTTTTTCTTATTTTTTCTTTGCTTGTCAGACAAAATGTGCTGGGTCAGAAATTTTTAATGAAACAGTTTTGTGTACAAAATCGTTTAAATTGGAAAGCACTTTATTCTACAGCCATACTCCATACATGACGATGACTTGGCTGTTACGAGCGTCAACAAGAACGATAGCAAAACAAGAACTAAAAAAATGACAATAACGACGCGACGACTAGCAAAACGGCCAAAGGATAATCGACATATCCTTCAATTACAATCGAAACAATAGCAAAGTGCAGCACTCGGTGGTGGCGGTAGAGGCGCAGCAGTGGTATCGGGGAGCAATAACTTGATGGAAACAAAAGTAAAAAAGCAATAACCAAACAATAACAATTCCAGGATTCTAAAGGATTCCCTATATGCCATTGCCATTGCAACATTGCATTGTTGCTGCCGCGCCATCACTACATGGCCATCGTCATCGTCACAAGCAGATCAATAATTTAGTGCTACGAGTACCTACAACAAGAATCAGTTTAAATCGGTTCTATCCTGGGAATAGTGGCAATTGTTGGTTGTGAAGGTGATTAGATCCTGTTTCGTTCGTGTTTTTCTATTTATTTCACTGATTTTCCTGTGAACTGCAAGAAGTGGAGGGCTGAGGTGTGGGAAGAAGAGGAAAAATAGCAAAAATATGTAACTAAAAAAAACTCAACTCCTTGGGGTGAAATTAAAACGCTGAAATAAATGTTACTTGTTCATAGAGATATCCTAACCTACCTTTTGGTCCTTGTTTCTTTTTTTTTTGTATAATTCTCCTTTGGCAGCAATTGTTGAGGTGGTTTGTGGGGTGGTTTGGCGGGTGGAAGTCCTCTGATGGTTGTTCTAGTAGCAGAAGTTGTGCACGTGAACGAATTCGCTGAAAGCTGGCATCGCTGCTGCTGAGATTGTTGTGTAATTTCAGTGAGCGAGCGAACAAACTTGGAAATTATTTTTCAATCGATTTTTGATCAGGACAACACAACACGTTCTGATTGCAGTTTTGTTGTGCATCAGGACGAAAGAAGAAATCGAGCAAAGCCGTTTTTATGTTTCCCTTTTTTTTGTTGTAGGTATCTATGTATTTATATATTATTTTCATTTACAGAGTGTATTGGTATCTGTGTGTATTTAACCATTTGGATTTGTTGTGTTGAATTTTATAAAAAAAAAATATAAAAGTTGGAGAGTTTTATTTTACTTTAAACGAATCAATATGTTGGGGTTATGATGGCAGATAGACATAAAGGGCGGGATGGATATAGGAAGGAATAGGAAAACTTATTAATTTTATCATTTTATAATCAAAAAGATGTCATTAACAGAAATTAAATGACTTTTATTTAAATTGTATTGCAGCGAGATAAAGCTATGGAGCAGTAAGAGGAGATTGGGTCAAATAAATTATGTATAAGTGGTGGTTTTTTTTTTTATTTTGCAATTCCTGTGAATAGTTCCGATTGAGTTCGATCACTGCCGGATTTTGGAAGAAATATATTTTGCTTAAAGTTTAAATTCAATTAATCTATTTAAAGCTGAAAATCTGCAAATTGGCAATGTTTAATATTCTTTTTCTATTTAATATGTTGCAATTCTTTTTTATTTGTTCAAGCTAAAATTGAGTATACATTTTAACGAGAGATTTTTTAGTTACGTGATTCTATTTGTTACGTTTATTCTACTTTATTTCCTATAAACAATAAAGGAAACCATTTTTATAAAATCAAAATTACTTAATGTTAAACATTTAATTTCAGTTTTGGTGTCCCTAGTTGCTAAAAACGAGATAATTCTCGTTTCGGAGTTCAACCTTAGTTAAATACCTCCTAAACCATGGTTTGCTGTTTATTTATGTGTGTAGACTAGAACCTTCAGCTAACAAATTTACTAACCATATTTGATGAATTAAATCTGAGCTTTTTCAGCTTTAGTGAATTTTTAGGTACTTTTAGACATCCATATACATTGTTATTACAAACTCTTAGAGAACTTGACAACAAAATATGTGAGAATAGTTGGATTTCATAAATTTTAAAGAAATCTGTTGAATAAAATTTCACAGACAAACTTTCAATATTTTTTTTATTTTTTAAAATGCTTACATTTCTTTTTTTTTTTTACTAAGAACAATGTTTTTCAATTTTTACTGAAATTTTTTGAATGCAAGAAATTTTGTAATTTTTCATAATTTTTTGTATTGCTTATTTATTTTTACAATGCATCGAATTTTTTTTCTTTTGTAAACTCAACTTTTGGGTTGAGTATGAAATTTCATAAATTATAATTTCGCATTGGATTCTCGTATAACGAATTCTCGCAATCACAAAATCCCACTTTTCATAATCTAGCAATAATGAAATTCCACTTTTCATAATCTCGCAATAATTGAACTTAAATCTCGCTATTTAAGAAATTGCAAAATTTATTTGCATTGCAGTAAATTAATTTTTTTTAGCAAAATCTCGCAAGTTTCTTTCGATTTTGAATTATTTTTTTCATTGTGCAGGATTTTTTGGTACAAAACTGAAAGGATAACGTTGCTCTGAGATTTTAATTTGCAAGATTTCGGTTGAAATTTAAGAGATTTTTCGTTACGAGAATGAGAGATTGTTAAAAGCAAAATTTTGTTATAGCGAGATTATGAAAAACAAGATTTAAATTTTGCAAAATTTCGTTATTCGAAATTTTAGTTTGCGGGATTATTCACGGTTTCGAAATTGGACAACTGGCCTAATGCCTTACAAACACGTCCCTTGTTAAAGCAGAATCAAGTAGTTTATCTGAATTTATAACCTTATTTAAGATTTTTAAAATACTTAAGTTTCCTCTAAAATGAGGCTGAAGTTAAGCGACGATGTCAAAAATAGGAAAATAAAAATTCTTTCAGATGATTAATATTTAAGATTTTAATAAATTCTTATTTGTTGCGTAAACATTAGTTTTTCATTTTTTAGATTTTGTTAAAATTCAAAAATGAGCATGGAAATGCATTGAATTTGCATTACAAATAAAAACGGTTCACAAAATCTACAAAATTAATTTTAGTGAAAAAAAATGGGGGGTACCTGTTATCCATTAAACAATATTTAAATCGGATTAAATCCTCGAAAAATTTAAATTCAACTAAACAAAATCCCCATGGAAAATGGACCCCAATGGAAAAAAATCCCCAATAAATATTTTCCTTTTTCCAAAATCCTCAAATCTCCGCAAAATCTGCAAAAATCCCAACATAGTTTGGCGAATAGCATATACTCACTGTATCGTTGTTGAGATTTTTGTTGAATTGTTAGGCTTTGCGTATTATTTTCTTATGAAGAATTGGTAACTTTTATGTTTGGGATTAAATACATTTGTTTTAATAATGTTTTAAAATGAAAAGAGCCTTAACCCACTCAAGGTTCTCAAGGCTTTCAAAGAAAATTGTGAACACAAGTGCATGTCTGATATTTTCGTTTTACTACTAACAGGGTTGTAGTCTGCTAGTCTTGTAGTCTGAGGAGCCAAGATCTAAATTGCAGGTTTTGGTAGTTCATGACACATTTTTTTATGGTTTTAAATCAAAGGTAAAACGTACTAAGAGCCAATTTGTTTTTATTGGGTTAAATCTTTAATAAGGTTTTCAAAGGGTCTTGTTGAATGGAGTTAATCCACCCTTATTCGATAATTGACAGCTCAAATTATAGATTCATTGACTAAAACTGTTTTTAAAATGCACATTTGTGGATTTACCAGTTCCAATAACCATTGATTAAGGATGAATAGTGAACAAACCAGCCCTAAAATTTTTTCTTTATTTGATTCAATAAATATGTCTTAGAAAACCAACCGACAAAAATATTTGAAATGGCCAAGAAAAAATACCAATTGTATCTTATTTTTTGGATTTTCCCACAAACGCATACGATTTTTTTTAGAACCAAAAATAACGGTACTTATTTCTCAAAAATGGCTCCACAACTTTTCTAAATAAATACATTGCTCAAAAAATGGTTATTACCTAAATGGTCTCTCTCAAAGAATCATTTTTTATGTTTGGTATTTTTGATACAAATATTTTTTTAAATTGTTAAATTTAATTGGTGCCTTTTCTCCAATGAATGCGTTTTGCCCAGGCATGGTGGTGGGCTTATCAGTAAGATTTTATTAATGAAAAACAAATAGTGTGTCTTAGATTGGGCCTTTTACATGAGCTGTGAATAGCAAACTGCGAATTGCGAATTGCCGCCGCGAAATTTGATATTTCTTTCACATGAGAGTTCGCCCAGTCGCGAATTTTCATAAGAAATAAACCAAGAAAAATGAATGTTAAGATATTTTGGGTTAAATTCTAGCGATTTTTTCATTCGCAGATTTGTGGAATACGTTCTGATGATGTTGTGGATTGCGAACAAATTAAACTTATCCTAGGACGTGTTTTCTTTTTAAAACTGTAAATAGATTTGTTTATTCAGTTTGTCAAAAAGTTACCAAGAATTTAATAATATTTGGGCTTGAATTTGATTGAACAAATTTATTCGCATTCTCAATTCGGAGCTCATGTGAAAGGCATTTAATTCATTAGTCCACCACCATGCCTGGGCGAAACATATTCATTGGATTAAAGGCCGTAATTACATTATTATTTAATTTATTCATAAAACTTATTATTATTATTATTGTTTGAAGCTTAATTAACCAATATATCTAGTTACACACACTCATATTCTAAATAACTTACATTTTCATAAATATTTTTAAATACATAATTCTTTGTGTCTTTTAATAAGTAGGTACAAAATTTGGATCTTTTCAAAGTTTTAATCTTTTATCTTTAATTTTATTTTTTTTTTAAGTTTAAAATTTAGTAATATTGTAGTCAAATTAAGTCATTCAGACATAAGCCTCCCCCATTGCTGTCCATAGATCTCTGTTTTTTGCGTCATTGTACCAGTTGTTGTTGAATTGGCTCAGATCATCTACCCATCTTTTCTTTGGTCGTCATCTTTGTCTCCTTTTGTCGGGTGGGGTCCAGTTTGTCACTATTTTTGTCCATCG
The DNA here is from genome assembly GCA_946251815.1 of Dasysyrphus albostriatus. Lineage (NCBI taxonomy): Eukaryota > Metazoa > Arthropoda > Insecta > Diptera > Syrphidae > Dasysyrphus > Dasysyrphus albostriatus. The sequence goes on along the minus strand of OX276336.1, from coordinate 127,112,073 downwards.
ATTGTCTCCTAGTCTTGAGATGTTCTTTCTATTCCGTCTATTTTGTTCGTTTTTCTTCTTATGTCCTCATTTTTAATTCTTTGAATTGTTTTTATGTTTAATAAGCGTCTTTCTATCTTGAATTGACATATTCTGAGTCTTTCAAGTGCATTTGATGTAATTCCCATTGTTTGTAGCCCATATGTCATTACCGAAAGTATTGTAGAGTCCAAGATGTATTTTTGAGTTTCCCTACAGATTTTTGAGTCCATAATCTGTTTGTTGTTCCAAAACTGCTTCCAGCTAGTTATTCGTCTGTTTATTTCCTTTTCTTCTTGGTTTTTGAATGATTTTAGCTGCCCTATGTAAATTTAGTCATCAGTGTAGTCTATTTTGTCATTTCCAAGTAAGATATCTTTCTGTATGTGATTCGTCATGGCTTTGGTTTTGATCAATTTTAAAATGAGTCCATGTATTTTGCAATCCTTTGAAAGTATATTTATCATTTGTTCTACTTCTTCCGGTGTATCCGAAAGCAAAACTATATCATCCGCAAATCTGAGATTGCTCAATTTCTCTCCCCACATGTTGATTTCGAATCTGATTGTCCAATTAGTTTTTCTAAAGATTTCTTCCAATACGGCTGAGAATAGTGGAGGAGACATAGGATCTCCCTGTTGTACTCCTCTTTTCATCTTGAATTCTCGTCCAATTTTATCCGTTTTTACCTTGGTGGTGTTATGGTGGTAAATGTTTTTCAGGGTCGGTATAAATATCGGATTGTTATTTTGATTTGTCAGGGCTGTCCATATGCTTTTGTGTTCAACAGTGTTAAAAGCTTTACTAAAGTCAATGAATAAGAGAAAGAGCGGTTTTTATATTCGTTAAATTTTTCTATAAGTTGGTTTACAGTCTGCTGGTGGTCAGTTGTCAAAAATCCTTCTCTGAAACCAGCTTGTTCCCTAGGCTGATTGTCATTGAGTGGTAGTTTGAATTTCTCATATGATACTTTTGAAAAAAGTTTATACTACGTCGATATTAAGCTTATTGGTCTGTAGTTGTTTATATCTTCTTAGTCTCCTTTTTTATACAACAATATTATGGTGCTTTGTTTCTATTGCTTTGATATCTCTTGTGTCCTCATTATAGCATTATAAAGTTTTGTCAGTATTGAGTTAGGGGTCTCTTTTCCAAATTTGAGAGATTCTGCTTTAATGTCATCACTTCCTGCACTTTTCTCGTGTCCCAAGCTGTCAATACTGGATGCAATGTCATTTTCGTTAAAAATTATCGAATCGTCAATGGAGTCTAGATTGTTGTTGTCAGCTGTTGTATTGTCGGTTGTTGAAAATAGTGATTCAAAAAAGTCTGTTGCTATCTTGTTGATGTCCATTCTCCTTGTTTTCCATTTCTTGTTGTTTTTCATTGATATTATTAATTCCTTGTTGTCACATAAAAACTGTTTTGCAGTACAAAATAAAAATATTTTAAGAAAAACGTATTTATACAGTAGACGCTCGATTTAGTGAACCTCAAAATAGTAAACTATCCACAATAGTAAGCACACAAAATTATACATAAAACGGATGTTAAATGTCTAGCAAGCATTGAACAGTACTTGGGGAAACTGAGGTTTCACATCGAACAAAATGAGCATTTTTGTTCAAATTTATTATTAAAAAGCCTTTTAAAACTCAAAATCGAAAATGTGAACAACCTGGAAAGAGTGAACAAGCCCGGTTTTTATTACTTCACAAGCATCAACCCTATAAGAAATAACGCTACTTTTCATACAAATGTAAAAAGAACCATTAAGGCAAATATTTTTTTTTTCTCAAAAAAAGCTCGTATGGTTTTTATAAATTTTGAAGGTACCTCTCGTAGAACTTTTTTCTTCTTTGAGTTTTCTCATTATCGGCTGAACGGATTGGATTTAAATAAATTTTTGTATGTATGTAAATTCTTAATAAGTTTAAGGTAATAAAAATCAAAATGTTCAACAAAAAAATATTAGAATTTTTAAAAAAAGTTTAAATATTTTTATTTTTGAAAATTCGATATCATGATTTTTTTTAATTTTAGTTATATTTATGCCCATTGGTAGACACTTAAAATTTGCTAACCAAAATTTTGAATTAAAAATGTTTTAAGAATTTTATATATAAAAATAATTTCTTCAAAAATCCAATCCAACAATATAAATTTTTTTCTATACAATTATATGTATTTGTTTGTGTATTTTTTCACCTCAAACTATTAAAAGAGTTGTTTAAGCTTATTAAAAAATTTTATTTCATGTTTTAAACATAATTTCATAATTTCTCATATTTTCCTTGTTATCAAACGAACAAGTAGTCGTGCATTTTATTATTTAATTTTAGTTTTTGGGTTTTGATATATTGTGATTTATAATTCCTGGAACTTCAAAAAGTTTTCAGTATTTTAATTATGATTAACGTTGATACTTTGACATGTTGTTTCTTTCTTTATTAAAAAAAAAAGAATTCTTGGTTGTATAATTCAAAAATAAATTGGTGTTACACTTAAACATAAGAGTCTCGTCATTTAACTGTAAATTAAATTATAAAATGAATTTAAAATTGCCGCAAAGTAATAGTTTTTTTTAAGTCTGTTGATTTCAACTTAACAGTGAAACCCTATGATATTTTTATATAATTTTATATGCTGTTGCTTTTAAATAGCATTATTACCGTCCTCTACACACAGAAGACACCTTAATAATAATTGATATTTGGCTTCATAGAAAACGACTATTTCTTTTGACGTGAATAATTTCATAGTTTTAATAATTCAAATTCTGCAAGAAATGTAGACAAAAAGAACTTTATCAAAGCGGAAGTGTTAAAAAATAGTTTTTTTTTTAAATGAAATACAAATATTTTGTATTTTTTAATATTGAAAATGTTTATAGGGTCGTTTTGGATAAATTATGGTGTTACTAAAATGAATAAAGTGAATAAATGTGTATATGAGATGAACGCTAGCGTATACGGGGGGTACGATCGAATTTTTGGTTGGTGTTACCAGAATGAATAAAGTGAACAGATGAACGTTGGCGTATACGGAGGGTACAATTGAATTTTTGGTTGGTGTTACTAAATTGAATAAATGAATTTTAATTCTATATTTTTATAATTAAAAATGTGAGAGTCAATGCAGTCAGCAGTTAATTGTGCAGCTTAAACTATAAGTGTTGGCAGTTAAAAAAAAAACGTTTGAAAAGAGTATGTATTTAGATGTGCAAAATTATGTTTTTTTTTTTAATTCAAGCTTTAAGTAATGCTTTTGTGTAAAATGAGTTGTGCTAGAGTGACAACTTTTTTCTTTATTAATAGTTACATTTAATATAACAATTTCGTTTATATTTTTTGAAATTCCAAAAATCTACAAAATGAGATATTAAAGGTTGTAACTTCAAAATTTAAAAATAGATGGTTCATAAATTATTTACTAGACATTAGGGTTAGATCTGATTGTAATAAATTTTATGGTTTAAGAAAGATAATAAATACGAGTAACTGATTGCTTTTCGTTTCAGGAAATTCTTATAATATTTTTATTTATATTTTTATATTTTTTTTTAATAAACTAATTTCTATCGATCGATTTTTGGCAGTTATATTTTTTATCTTTTTAACTATTCCAATTAAAAATCTCTAATCATACAGGCCATAGATTACACAAATCTACATACATATAATATGTAAAATTTGTAATATTTAAAAGCATCTGAGATGACAAAATTACATATTACTGTTCATTAACATACTACCTAATAACTCTTTGGTCTGTGCACCTATACAATTTATTTTTTTTATTCGCACCTTCAATAATTGACAATTAATTTGATATATCATACGTATATCATATATATATATATCATACGTTGTTCATAAGCCTCACAAATCTAAAATACAATTCGATTAAAGAGTGGTACTAATATTCAATCAATATTCCTATAGTTCATCGTCATCGTTGATTTTCAAGTTTGTGTTACGAGAATCAGCCCAAATAAGAAGAACACAAATATTTCCCATAGTGCCATAGTTCATTCAAAATGTCTCTCTCTCTCTCTGTTCATTATTGATTTGTTTCATTATTTGTCTCTCTGTCAGTGAATTACAGAAGAAAATGACTTTTCATTCAAGTTCAGTATTCATGTTCACTCGTTCAATGTTCTTGTTGCTTGTTCACTGTTTGGTTTGTTCTTTGTTCAGTCGTGTAGATGCTTCGATGGGGGTAGTTTGCTCTCTTGCTCGGCAATTATTTTTTTCTGCTAATACCTACCTAGTTAAATTAATAGAATGCGATTTGATGCGTTTGGTTATAGATACTCGTACTTTAGTAGGCAGAAGGGTAAGATGCCTTATGGGATATGTTTGGTTAGTAGGTAGGTACTTTAGTAAGTTAGGTAGGATGCTTGTGAGATTCGTTGTTTTTTTTTGTTTTGTTAATTATTTTACTTTTGAGTTTTATTTAGGTATAATTAGACGGATTAACAGAAAATAAAGATATGAAATAAAAAAACAAGAGGAAATAAAAATATACATAGGTCAATGAAATCTGAAAACTAAAACGTAAACCGCTTTATTTATTAGATTTTTTATAAAGCTTACTAGTTAGACAGTTGTTTTAGAAGTCCTTAATAGTTGAAAATATGCCTTATGGATATAGTAAAATAAAACGTCAGTTTAGAAAAATCTTAGACAGCCGAAGCCTTTGCCCAAGTTAGACAAATTTAGGACAGCAGTAAACAAAGTTTATTAATAAATTTTTGGAGTTGGACGGTTGTCTATACTTATAGGCAAAGCTTATAAATTCGACTGAAAATTTTTTTTCTTTTTTTGAAAATGCGACAAACGCCCTTATTGGGATAGTTATTCAAAATAGACTTGTTGAATAGACTAAAAGTCGATTTATTGTTATTGCAAATTTCAATTGGTAAATACTTTTATATTTGACTATTATGATCGACTTTTGTCCATTCAAATTCTTTGGAATAGACTTGCAAGAAGCCCCAAAATTAAAGAAAAAAACACAAAATTGGGAAAAATAGAATTTTGCGGAGACGTTACATTCACTAGCATTGAATATTTGTTTGTAGGCATATGTAAGGGGAAAAATCAATTTATTAGTTAGCGTTGCCTACAACACACGTTATAAGAGCTAGGAAAAATAAATTCAAATTCAAGAAAAAAGTAACATCAGCAGAAATATTGAATTTTTGGTTGGTGTTACCACAAAGCTAAATCAAAAACAAAATTAAAGTTACCACACAAAGAAAATGAAAATTTAAAGATAGAAGACACGCGGGAAAAATAAAGGTCAGTAAAATGATAAAAGGTGGGAAGTGTACAGCCTCTCTGTTTAAAAGAAAGTTCTCTCTTGTATTTTTAAAAATGAAACAAAATTAAAGACCCACAAAGATAATAAGTTAAATAATATGTTGTGGAGACGTAACAACCCCTAGCATTTAATGTTTGTTTGAAGGCATGTATTTAGAGGAAAATTAAATTTAAGTTAAAGGATTTAGGAAAAATAAATACAGATACTGATAAAATAAAAAAACAAGGAATGAGGGTTGAAATTTTGAATTTTTGGTTGGTGTTACAACAGAGCAAAAGAAAAAAGAAAAAGTGTTTTACCAGACAAGGATAATAAATAATATGAAACTAGGAGATAAGTGGCAGAAAATATAGGTCAATAAATTGACAAAAGGAAAATATTAAATCTCTTTTGTATTTTTGAAAATGAAACAAAATTTGAAAAAAAAACTAGAAAGGAAATATGACAAATAATATTTTGTTGAGTTACGTCTCAATCCAACCAACATTGAATATTTTATTTTTGGAAAATAAAATTTTAGCTAGTGTTAGCAAAAACGAGATATTGAAAAGGAAAAAACCAATGCAGTACAAAATAACAAAACAAAAAATAGCAATACATGTCGACATCCATTTGTCTGTAGTCAAAATTTTGTTGATGATAGAACAAATTGAATATGAAATAGCTACTTAACCGAATTTTTAAAAGAAAAAGTAAACGAAAATTATGCAATAGTATAAATAAATAAATAAATTTGGTTGCACAACAGCTCGTGAAGAACCTAGGCCTAGTGACTTACAACTCTCAACCATTCCTGTTTGCGTATTTTTGGCAGGAAAGGAAGGGACCTACAATTTTTTGCCGAGTCCGAACGGCTAGATGAGAAGCACTTATTCATGACAAGTATACTCTTGGAGGATTTGTCAGTTCCTCGCAAGAGGCAGTACCTCGCGAAAAAAACATTTCTGTTTTTAGGTGGCAGCGGCTGGGAATCGAACCCAGACCTTTGGCATGACAGTTCTACGCACTAACCATCATGCCACGAGGTACCACTATGCAATAGTATAGCCTTATTTTAAGTTTTGTATCATCTTCGTATATTTGGGTATTTGATAATTTATTTTATTCAGTTTTGTTTGTATGAAGCAATAAAAAGTTCAGATGATAAGATTTTTGTTGAGACAATGTCTCAAGAATGATCAAAATAGAGAATGATGAAATGGCTTCAAATTCCTTAAGTGTTTTTAAAGCTGTAGAAAAAAAATCTATTTATGCGCTACTATGTGCAAGTAAAGGTAGAAATGCGAGTGCAAGTTATGCTAATTAAGTTTGGCTAAAAACTTTTTTAAATTTTTTTTAGTTCAATATAATTTTTAGATTGATCTTAGTAAAAATCATGATTAAAATTGGTATAAATTGGTGTACTTGGAAACCAGTAAAGATAAAATTCAAAATAAAAGAAAGATTAATAATTATAAAGATTAGAGATTTCTCTAGCACAGATAAGTCATTTTCAATGTCCCCATTGTTACTCAAGGAGTGAAATCTGTAAATTTTTTTTCTTCTAGACAAAAACACATCCATTTAGCAGGATACTTCACATAAATTTATCGTGACAAGAAACAAGCTATGGTGGTTATATAAATAATGATGAGGACAATGACAACGTTGACAATCATGATGATGACAATTAAGCCAAAAAGTTCTCTGCTTATAGTTTCTGTGTTTTTATTCAGTTATGATTCTCAATGGTTTTTTTGAGTCAGTTGAGGGTATACATACATGACTCTTTGGCCTTAATTGTTTCGAAAAAAAAATGGATTTTGTGTTGTGGTCTTTATAAAACAACACTATCTACATGACTCTTGCTGAACTCGTTTTTCTGGGTAGAATATTTCAAGCCACAGTTGTTACTGACTTGAGTTCTTGCACAATATTTCAACCAAAAAGGATGAACGAACAAGGGTTTATGTGTTGGTATTTTATTTCAAAAGACAATCGAAAAATAAAACGAAGCAACATCAAATAATTAAAAGCCAAGAAGAATAAAAGTAAAACAAAATAACTGGTAATATTTTTGGATTCGGTATAGTTTTTATTTCTTTATAATCATAGATTAAACTGCAATTAAGGTCCTTATGAGTTTGTTAGAAAACATAAAGTATCGAAAAGTATCTTTTTCTAAGTGGTTGACTGATTTGTTGTTTTTTCACGACTCAGTATACATTTGGTGAGATAATTCACCGGCAAAATCAGGAATTTGAGTTATCTTGTCAACAAGCTTAGTCAAGTGGCTAATGTCAATTTCCCCCTGGATGTTTTCAGAGCAATATTTGATAACTTGTTTGAATATTGTGTTCATTAAATTCACTCATATATTGACAATAATTTCAGTGAAAATGAAAATTCCTTAACAAAAAAAAAATCTAAAAAAAATATGTTCAAAAATCAAAGTTAGTTCCTTCTGCTATTTAAATGAGCATTTCCTATTTTTATTTTTTTTTTTTCAAAAGTCAAATCGTGAAAAATATTCAATAAGTGAAATTGTATTTCAAGTATATAAAATCCAATAACAAAAAAAAAAAAAAAACAAAATCCTTACAACTTAGTCCGCTTCACTAATCTGACAAGTAATATATATTTTTAAATTGCCAAGAGAGAGAGAACTTTTGCGTATGCGAAACTCGCCTGTCATATGTTTTATGTTGGGAAGTTCACTTCTCAAGTATAAACCTCTCCCGCAGCAATAACAACAACAACTACATCACAAAATCTACTTGCCGAGACTCTGACGACTGCCAGAGCCCATAAATTCACTTTAAAATCCAACAAAAAAAATAACGAAATTTATGTAAATAAGATCGCACACACATGTACCACTTCACAATTTTCTTATATGGTTGAATAATTTTTTTATTGGAGAGGAGTCTCCTCCAGCAGAGGGAGAGTGGGTGGGGGTAGGGGGAGGTGTGAGTAGTGGTAGTAACGAGAAAAAAGGCTAAGGCGAATAACGTGAAGTGACTTTGAATTCAAACATCAAACCCAGGACCAAAGCCCCAGGACCCAGCCAGACCCAATATATTTATATCCAGCAAGCCTATATAATTCAACAGAGAGGATGAAGAAGAAAAAAAAAAGTAAGAGAATTTTCATATCTTTAAGGAACAAGTCTTAACCTCTTATAAGGATACTTATTCATTCATATTCCTGAAGCAAGTTGAATTGATTTATTTATTTGTATCCTTTTTATTTCTAGGAGGCTTGCGAGGGTTACATGGCCTTTCAGCTTTGATTTGTTGCAGTTGATTGGAGAGAATATTATATATTTTTTTTTCTTTTTTACTTAAATAAAATACAACAACAAAAGCAAACAACCAAACAAACGCATGCATACTGTGACTGTGACATAAGAATGTGAACTCGTTACATGACCATTTGAATAGAAACTTTTTACACAAAAACAAAAAATAAAAAAAATATTTCTTATAGCATTGTTAAAGTGAAAAGAAGGATATCGAATGACGTTTTTTTTTTTTTTTTTTTATTCTCTTCTCAATGACAAGATAGTTATGTATTTAAGTGGTGGAGATAACAGGGTCATAGATACATATAGAAGACGATAAGTTGTGAAAGGGTTTTAACTCAATCATAAAAATAATTTAATAAAAATGTACTTTTACGTCTTTTATTTGTGTGTGTTTTGTCTTTTGTGAAAATAAAAATTACTAAGATTAAGTTGAGTAGATAAGATTTAGTATCGAATTTGTAGCTTAAAAAAAGGTCTGGATACAGTAATTTTACATCTTTTTTGTTTGTTTTTGTTTGAGGGAATTGTTGTGGGCTGATTTGATTTACAAGAGAGGAGTTATAAGTCATCTTCCAGATATTAAAGAAAATTAAAGGTTTCAGATCCTTCCACCTTAGTGCCCAAATCTAAAACTACACAAGATTTTCAAGATTTAATAAGCACTACTCAAAAGAGATGATCGATTTGATTTTTATGAACAAAATAAAGTTCTTACTTTAAAAAAAAAAGTAGTTTATAACTTCTCGCATATGTAACTACTTCAGATAATTTTCATATTAGGTGTTTATTCTACACATGTTTAAATTTTTGTATATACAAATATGTTTCTATTATTTTCACGACACCCATATCACATAAGCTTTAATTTCTTTGAAATTTGAAAAATGAAGTTTTATCAAAATCATTAAACGTGTTTTTGAGAAAGTTTTTCAATTGATAAACAATTAAAGCGGAAGGTATATTTTTAAATGAGTTAAAACTTCTGATTTCTCCTAAAGTCCAACATCCAAGCCAAGGAAATGAGTCTGAAACAAGTAAGAAAAATAAAAAGCAAGTCTTTCGTCTACAAAGCAACAAAGTGGATTTAAAATTTCAGATCAAAAATCATTAATAGAAATAGGAAAAAGTGTTGGAGATAAAATAGAACCTTGTGGCAAACCAGAATTCATTTTCTGAATATGAAATTTGAACCTATCAAATACTACTTGTGTATTGAAATAGTAGTAGTAGTAGGAGTACCTCGTGGCATGATGGATAGTGCGATGAACTGTCATGCCAAGGGTCTGGGTTCGATTTCCAGCCGCTGCCACCTAAAAACAGAAATGTTTTTCCCGATGTACTGCCTCTTGCGAAGAACTGAGAAATCCTCCAAGAGTATACTAACTTGTCATGAATAAGTGCTTCTTATCAAGCCGTTCGGACTCGGCAAAAAATTATAGGTCCCCTCTATTGCTGCCAACAACACGCACACAGGAATGGTTGAGAGTTGTAAGTCACTAGGCCCTGGTTTTCCATGAGCTGTTGCGCCACCAAATTTATTTTTTTTAACATATTATATTTTTCAGCCGATAATGAGAAAAATTAAAATTAAAACAAACGTTATCATACCAACAGAAACAGTTCCAAGAGAATCACAGAGGAGCCGTAAAAAAATTAACGGTTGTTTAGCATTTGGATAGAAGGTACCTACCATTATTATTTTTTTTATTTATCATAAAAGTACAATTTTTACTAAAAATATTCTAGAGAGTGTTGGAAAAACCCTTACATATAAAGTTTAAAAAAAATCCAAAATATCCACAGTTTTCAAAATATTAGATTTAAAATAAAAATGCATGGAAAATATAGAACAGGATTTAATTTTTGGATTTAAATAACTTTTAATCTGGAATTAAGTTTTAATCTGAATTAAACGAGTGAATAATATGGGGGCTGCAATCTTTTGTATAAGAAAATATTGAAATCAGTAGTGCCATTTTGGGGAAAATCATAAATAAAAAAGGTTCTTTGGGAGGTACCTGCCATAAAAAAACAACTAGTCTTTTGAAAAATTGTTTTCTATCCAAAGGTCAAAAACTTACTCGTAATTAAAAAAATTAAATTAGTTTTTTTTTTAAAAGTTGTTAGAGCCGTTTTTTGATAAAGCTAAGATTTTGTTCGATTTACAGAAAACTTGTAGGGCAAGTACCGTTATCTTTGATTAAAAAAAAAATTTAAGAACCTGTGGAGAAAATCTTTACAAGTACCAAGCAGATTTGGCAAGAGAGAATAGTGAGACCCACTTTTTTCATCTTCCCTATCATCAAAATCAAGAGTTAATTTGCTAACGAATGCGTATTACGGTAGCTTCCTACCTAAATACATATATATTGCAATAAACGAAAAGACAAAGTTCGGAAAAGACACAGTTATGAAATGTTGGTTTCTATTAATGTGGCAAAGCATTACTAGGCCATAAATCAACAATGGACTTTTTGAATTGATTTCCTGATATGAAAAAGTAAGAAAAAACGAATTTACAACAGTTTGAAAATTTAGAGATTTCTAAGTTTTTCAAAAATTGAGAATAACTTTTTTTTGACAAAAATAGGCTCAAGGCATGCATAGAAAAAATTAAGTAGAAGATAAGGGCTTTAATATACCAAAACGTCATTATTCATTTTAAATTGACAAAAATATACCTATTCAAACTTCACTATTTATATACATTTCCCCAACTTTTGGTTCGAAACCCTTTTTTTAGTACATGGAAAAGCATTTGTAAAAATATTTGAACTTAAGATTTAAATCAAATATGGCATTGCGATTATATGCAAGGTGCAAGGAATATTTTATTTGTCATACAGTACCAAACACTAGGCTTTCAGGTAAGAACTGTGAAAAATAATAAGAAATTGTTAGGACTTGATGGCTAAATTTCTGTCAATTTTCAAATAGAAAAACAAATATGTCATATTTAGCCTTGAGCCTTTACTTTTTTTGTCTATGGATGTTGACCGCAGATATCTTTTCTACAAACAAATGTCTACTAAATTTAGTAAAAGAATTAAAATTGTTACATTTTTGATTTTTTTTTTTAATTGGTTTTTGTAAACTTTTCCAACAAATTTTTTAAAACCCTTCAATCAATTTTGAACAGAAATTTTTAATTTTCAAATCCAACTTAAATTCAATTGATACCAATTTTATTACAAATTGTGACAATTCTCTCACAAACGCATGGGAGAATTTAGAAGCATTTTCAGTATTAAGCATGCTTATAGCCCGAACAAACATTATTTAATAATAAAACCCTTGAACATAATTGTTCCTTTGTATCATTTTTTTTTTCGATATATTCAATATCCTATAAGATGAGTCCTCATTTACTAAAGCTGCCTCAGTTTTGGACAAAATTAACTTAAGTGTTTTACCAGTTGAATGAATATAATTTAAACGCCTAATTTTTTGACTCGTGATCAAATTGTATAAATTTCCTTTTATTAATTTTAACTTTCAATTTAATGCAAATTGAAGAATTGTTGCTAAATGCTAATAGTTTTTGAAACAAAAAGTTTGACAGCTGAAATTCTAAAAATGAGGAAAATTTTTGTTAACACTACACAATAATTCAGAAAAAAGTCCCTAACAACAAGAATTTCTTAAAATAGATTCCAAATTTTCATTTTATCAAAAAAAGTTTAAAAAAAACAAGGAATTGACTTACGTCAATATTTATATTTCCCATTTTAATTAATTTTAAATTTCCACTTTCACAGAAATCATCATTTTAACAATAATTAATTCGATTTAATAAAAAAAAAAAACTTAAATATCAATTAATACGAGTAGATATTATTTTTCAAAAATAAAACAAACACAAAAATCATCAGAGGAAAAAAAAAACCCAAAACTATTTAAAATAACATTTAAATCAACCCCTTGTCATTTATAATATCAACAATAATTTTGCAAATTTCCACCGCATGCAACCGCAATAACAAAAAAAAAGAAAATAATAAAATTAATTTATATCGCTTTCCATAATCGATTGTTATTGGATTTTCTTCCCAATCGCCTCATTCTCATAAAATATAAATGCAAACAATTTAACCACAAAACTGCACATTGAAAATTTTCTGGTTTGAATACAAAAACAAAAAAAAACGAAAATGGCCCACGCATTGTGTATAGTATTCTTTCTGCGGTATAAAGTGGAATCCATTTTATTTATTTTTATTTCCTGTTTCCGTACATAGCTGAAGGAGTAGTAGTCGTATACCTACCACCTCACCGACTTTATTGACTCAATTGTTTTTTCGCCACTCTGTGAAAATTATTATTATTTTTCTTTTTCATATTTCATTGTTGGTTTATAGTCACTCATATGTGCTTACTATTATAATTTCTACAAAAACAACAAAAAAAAATGTGTCTAATTTGAAAAGAAGGCAAAGAACAGTAAAACAATAAAAAAGGAGAAAATATATTCAACGTTGGCACTCAAAAGTTCAAAGTTATGTTTAACAAATGTGTTTTACTATTAACAGGAGCGGATTTGTTAATGAAAACTGTCAAGGCCGCTTAGCTCTAGCAGCATAGCGTCTCATTTCTAAGTTAGACCCCCGCTAGCAAATTTATTTCGAGTATCCATTTGGTGAATCTTGTTTCTTGAAGTATCCATAAGATACGTCCCTCAATTCACAAAGTTTTAATGCTGAAAAAGTTGCCTGGTTGCCGCTAAACAATACAAAAATTTCAACAAAACAATGAAAAATTGATAATTAATTAATTCAATATCCGTAAATATTTAGTTTCGGAAAATACTAATAAAATAGAACTGACAAAAAAATCAAACAACCCAATCGTTTGATTTACCAAAGAGTAATTTCCAAGACCCCTTAAGGCATAAAATGTGTCCATACATCCCTGTCTAACTATATAACTAAAAAAAAAACATAACTAGAACATAAAAATAAGTACAAAACTAAATGAAATATCAAAAGCAATTTCCCTTTGAATTCATAAATTCGTTTTCGTTTTCGGGTGTTTTTCTTTCATTATATTCGCATTTGAGTTTTTATGGATTATCACAATCACAACTAGGACCAGAATCCAGGACCAAACCAAAGAGAAGAGAGGATAGAGGACGTGTTCTTGCAACCATGCAACAATTCAAAAACATAATAAAAAAAAAAAAGAACAAATAATTCCCACAAATTCTGACAGAAATATGTACCAAATAAAATATGCTAAATTCAAATAAGCATAAAAGGATATGGGATTGGCTTTAAGCACTTTATTATTGGATAAGTTCCGGTCGGTTAGATTTGGTTTTTTGGGTGGATTTTTTTTGTAATTCAAGTTATGTATATTTTCTTTTTTGCAGTTAATTTTTGGTTTCAAGGGGGCGTGTGATGCTATGAGCAAATAACTTTAAATATGGGACATTATTTTATAACCCCTCTTTGAACAGAGAAATACAATTTTTTTATATCCTTAAGGAGCATAAAGAAAGTAAATTGTGTAGTTTGTACGGTCTGGAAGTAAGAGAAGAAGATTAAATGAGATGTTTCTTATTGGATTTGACCTTTTGAAAGTGAAATAGTTTTGATAAGAAATGAAAGTAGTTTAAGCACTAGGAATGGTTGAATGTGTGTATACTGTATATCTTTTTACAGGATGTCTAAAATTGGAAACTGTATAGTTTGTGAGATTTACAGACATTCTGGAAATTGTCTTTTTAAATTCTTTTATTATTATGTTCCGAAAGTTACAGAATTATAAGAATTAAATTATGTGACATAAGGCTTTTTGGGGTTACATGGTAACAAATTTTCGATTAATTGGCTGCAAGATTAAGGTGGAAAAATTAAATATTATATTTCTTTAAAAATTTATGGATATTCCAGTTTCCACCTGACCTAGCTAAAATTATAAGGGTTATCCCAAAATTAATACAAGACTTAAATTTTCCGACTTTTACCATAGATACCCAGCAAATGGATCCTAAAAAATAGAAATTTGACATCTGGCTGTAAGGGTTAGTGAAAAGTTAGTACAAAAGAAAACAATGCGTTTCGAATGTTGAATAATATTTCAAAAATAATTCGAGTTAAGTGGCATCAGTTCCAAAAGATTGTCGCAAAATTTACGCAGATTTTAAATCATATTTATTTATATAATCATTTGTTTTTTTTTGTCTTATTTTTCAAAATTTTGCAAACACAATATAATTAGCATTTTTAAGGTGATTGTGAACAAAAAACTTGTTTAAAATCGGTTGAGTTGTTAATGATTAAATCAGAAACCAAAAAACCCGTTGCGTTGCTGGTAAAAAAATAACTCAAAAAGTCCACTTTGCTTATATTATTTCACTTATTTTTACTTGCGACATAGGTACTAAAGGGCAAATTTTGGATTCGTGTAAAAAAAATTGCGTGTTAACAATCAAACATGACACTATACGATGATAGAGAACACCATAAAAAGGGTGGCAAAATTGTGTCTGTCTGTTGCGCTACAACCAAAACGGCTTGATCGATGTTCAAAAAACTTGTTACATTACAAAAAGGATTTTGTTGATTTTGCCCACACTTTTTTTATTTTTTTATAATATAACCTTAATATTTTTTTTAGCTTTCTTACAAAAATCTTATTTTTCTCAAAAATGGCTCCACAACTTTTCTTAAAAAAAGTATATTTTTCGTTCAAGGATAGAGCTTTATATAAGAAATCATTTTTAAAAAAAATTGTCATAAATGGTACCACACTTAGAGAAAAAAGTCAGGTAAACAATTAACCTGGGCCCTGTTAAATTTACAAGGTGCATAGTCCCATATAAAGTTACAGACATTTCAGAAATTTACCTGATTTTAATAACTTTATATTCCATTTTAAATTAGCCTGGTGGCCTATATTACCATATTCAAGTTGATTTAAGAAGATTAACTGTTATTTTAACACTGAATGCTGGTAAACAAGAAATTTCGACAAGAATATAGCGCTTATTTTAACTGAGATCGGGTTTTTTAACACTGCTTGTTATGAATTTCTATTTTACCACAAACCAGATTGAAGTAATATTTAAAATGCTTATTTTTACAATGTTTACCTGTTGAATTTAACCTGGACTCATCTTAAAAAAACCCAAGCAATCCAAACAATGTTGGTTTCAACCTATTGATATTTCGCACAAGTTTTTTGTGCAGCGAAGTGGCCCAGGGGATGCGTACTATCTCCATATGTGAGAGGTTCCCATGGTAATAAATTTCTATACTTTCAGAATAATGCACAATGAATTGGACGGTAAGCAGCGTTAGAGATGGTACGTACAAGCATGCATCCAAGACATAATAATTACCGGACACAGGTTTGATTCAACATTGAATCATGTTAAATTAACTAGATTTTCATGTTAAATTAACAGGACGTTGAACATTTTATAGATTTACAGGTAAAATTTGCAAGATTCTGAGGTAAAATTTACAGTTTAAATTTACCTGAAACCAACTTTGATTTAAGACGACATTAAAATCAGGTATCAGGTTAAGCAGTTAACCTGATCTACCGAGTTGAAAAATAACAACATGAAAATCACGTTAAATAAATCAGAAATTGCTTTTT
The DNA here is from genome assembly GCA_946251815.1 of Dasysyrphus albostriatus. Lineage (NCBI taxonomy): Eukaryota > Metazoa > Arthropoda > Insecta > Diptera > Syrphidae > Dasysyrphus > Dasysyrphus albostriatus. The sequence continues at coordinate 127,095,836 of OX276336.1, read as the reverse complement.
TCTCTGAGTGCATAAAAAAAACATTTTTTTATTTTCGATTTTCTGCAAAATGGTAACTCTGATTTCAATAATTTGTTTTCATACAGAACTAAATGGTTGATCTTTAAATAACTCGGTATATGAGGGTTGATTTACCTTCTTTAAAGTATTTTAAGAAAAAAATTATCTTTTACTAACAAATAACGGTACCTTTTCCATACAAATATTAAAAAAAAAAAACGATAAAAAAATATTTTGTTCTTTAAAACTGCTCCTTTGACTTTAATTAAACATTTTCAGTGCGACATATACTAAAAATTATTTAAAAGAAATGCAAATAACAACCCTTAATAGTACCTCTCATCCATTGGTGTATTTAAATTTTGAAGTTTCTCATTATCGGCTGAACAGATTTAAATTAACTATTTTGTATATTTACAAATTTTTAGTAATATTACAAAATATAGCATAGTGAAATTAAAAAAAAAACTTTTTTTTTGAAAATTCCATATCTCGAAAATGGGTTGACAATTTTTTTGAATTTTTTTTGTGTGCACATAAATAAAATAAGATTTGCATACCAAAGTTTTCCTTAAAAATGTTTTGAGTATTAAATATAAACATTTTTTTTTTAACCGCTAAAACGATTTAAATTTTTTTCCATGCAATCATTTATAATTAAAAATAAGGATTGTGTTCTTTCTTTCATCTCAAACTCTCAAAGAAGTTCTTTTACCTAATTCAAAAATTGTATTTTATGCTCTTAAACATTTTTCTGTCATAATATCCATGTCTGTACTTACATATAATTTTCTTAAGCCCTCAGCGTCTAGAATATAAGAGCCAATACGTGAGACCCAGTCGTGCATTCTATTTTTATGATTAATAGAATTATTATATATGGAAAATCAAAATTTTGAGAATCCAGAATTTCGAAAATAAATTTTTCAAAAGGAATTTAGGCCTTCCCAAAGCTTCGACGTAAACTCTTTGAAATCTAAGAAAGTGGGTATATTTGTGGGATTAGCAGAACTTAATTCCAAGATTCCAAAAATCGAAAAAGAAAAAACCTCTTTAAATTAATACTGAATTGCGTAATTTTTTTGTTCGTATGACTCCTGTTCCCTCCCCCCCCCCCCCCATCCTCCAAGGAGTAAAGCCGTTTACGCCGCTGTGTGAACTTGTTGCTAAGAATGAGTCAATGGCCCAAGCCGTCTTTCTGCTATCTAGTATTTAGGTATTTATGTTAGAAATGTCACTTTTGTTGGAGCCTCTGTTCGCAGGAGATGTTTTAATAGTACAACCTGAGAAGTGAGTGCACAGTATTAAGTCTAATCGGTATTGGTATTGGTATCGGTCTCGTCTTGTTTTGGTCTGTCACAGTCACAAGCAAAAGTAAAATGGACGACTAGGTTCTTGATCTTGTAGTTGAACTTGCTTGGTATTTTTAGGATTAAATAAAAATTCACTATATAAAAAAATATAGTAATTAAATGAAAATCTTTTTAACTAAAGATTTTTGTACTGTCTTTAAAAATTTAAAGGGCTTGTTTCACGATATCTAAGTAAAGTTCCCATTTGTTATCCGAAACATAAATTTTGAGTCAAAATATCATAGCAGGAAAACAATGCGTTGCAAATTCATTGGAGCCATTTCCGAGAAACCAAGTTATAAAAAAAACATATGCGACGCAGTTGGTGGAGTTCATTAAAGTCACTTCCTCCAGCTAAAAAGAACCAAGTCTGAAAATGTCATCCAAATTATTGGTTTCAGAGGATCAAAGACAAAGAAATATGGGCGTGGAAGTGGGTGGTTCTAATATTAATAATTGCTTAAACCTTCTCCTTAGTAAAGACAAAAAAAATGTGGAAATGTCTTTTAAATCATTAGAGCCGTTTGCGAGAAATCAATTACAAGAATTTTGTATTTGTAATAAATTAATTATTGTATTAGAAAATCTATTTTTTGTCGATACTAAATGATGCTACTGAGAGTATCGGTAAATTTCGGTCCCAAAGGCACGGTTTGGTCTCGGTATCGTCTAGGTATCATTTCGGATGCTTTAGAGCTGGTATCGTCTCGGTATCGCTTCGAGAGTTTGCTGATATGACTTTAATATTGTCGTCGGCTTAGAGTGTAAAGCAGCTAACTAACATTTGCATTTTTTACAAACAAATATTTTAAACAAAGTGTTCGCAATATTTGAATAAAACCAAAATTACATTAAATATTTTTCAACACTCGTTATTGCCAAATTCAGTGAAATTGAAAAGATTTGATAGATTTTTGTATTTCTTAGAAATTTTTTAAATGGCCTATAATGGTAAAAATGTGGAGTTAGGCGCTTTACACTCTAAGCCAATGTTGTGAATATGCCATAATTTTTGCAAATAGCATCAAATTTCATTGTTTTTTGATATTTATACTGTTGACAGACAAAAAATTTTCGTAATTTACCTGTAGAACCAATATCCATTTGTATGAGGTAAAAAATGTACGTCAAGTTTTGAACCTGTTTGAAACGTGTTTAAGTTGTCAGCCCAACTGTTATTGATTCAACGTCTCAAAAAAAATCTTAAAATTAGGATCCAATGGAAAAATGAAAAAAGACTCTAAAAAATTCGCACTAAACAAGAACAGCAACAAATTTTTGATTATTCTTCAAATTTTTGAGATAATGTTTCGATTTGTCATGCTGGGTGGAGTAACTTGCTGAAAACGAAAGGGGATGAAAGTTTTTTAAATATTTGAAAATATTCGGAGACAAAAAATGACGTTTTCTTTTGTGTTCCTTCTCCCATCTAATCCAATCAATTTAATTTTGGAATAACGAGAAACACAAAAACGGAAAACAAAATCTGCAGAGTAATTTTCTTCTCTTCACTTCTGAACACAAGCTGCAAGCAGAATGAAATTGAAATATCCTTTAATTTAACCAAGGGCGTACGCAAGGGGTGTCAACTCATTCAGCATTTCGGTTAGGGGAGAGCAAAACCTCATTCACAAAATAGTTTTGCTACAGAAATCTTGCTTTAAAATGATCTCAAAAAAGATAAACTGCCTAGTGTATGAAATATGTATATTGTTATTAGGGTGGCAAGAGGTCCTACCAACCCCCTTTGCATACGCCCTTTAATATGGAGGGGAATGATAGGGATTGAGTGTGCATATATGTCACCTTTTAACTAACAAAGTATTATTTTGAGTGTAAGGGTCGCCAGAATATTTTTACTGAAAAAGTTTAAAATCACTGCTCTAGACAAAAATGTCCTAAATTTCAGAAAAAAAACATGATGGGTATTTTCCAGAATTTCCTTTCTTGTCAGTTAAAGCAATGTTTATAAAAAGTGAATACATTCCAAACCGTTTATATTAGTTTACAAAATATTTACCAGCAAATTCTGTTTAAATACAACATCAACCCCTTTTCCCCTTTTGTACCTCTGTAAGACACATAAAGGAGTGAAGACGAATAGATCGATGCAACGTAAGGAATGGTTTTACGGAGATCACTCTTTTGAGCTTCCACATTGTCGTTATAATAAGATTGACTGATGAAACTTAGACTTTTTCGTTAACGACACCAATCCTTAGAGCAAGTATCAAAATATTTTAACTTCACGCCTTCAAGTACCAATTGAACAATCATTAGTTTCTTGATGGCTGCCACAATTTTGAAAAATTAATCTCATTATTTCTAAACTCCTAAAATCCTATCAAATAAAAAAAAAAAAGTTAAGAAAATAGTCTCCACCAATTAGGCCACCATTTAAATTGCTTATGGTATTTCTCATAATTTGATGACCCGTGCCACTTATACACAATCATTTGTGATTCTTCATTCAGATGAAAAATTCTTTTTCACATAAATTGACTTTACAGGAAGTTTTGGGTCTTTCCCTCTACTTTTTTCTCTCTTCATTCAACACAATAAAAAATTATTTCAAACAAATTGCTCAAATTTTGAGAAATGCCCGCTAGTTGGAAAACAACAACATTCTCCATACAAACCATATTTCACTGGCATTGAACGGCCGGCCGGCGCGCGAAGTTGGTTGGTGGTGGTATATGGCCAAAGTTTTGTTACAAAACACAAATTCCCGTAACACAGATAAACAGGACTAGCATCGCGCTGTGTAATAGACCGAAGTCTTGTTATTGCTTGAATGACATAAATTCGCCTGCTATTTCCCATTTGCACTCTGTTACCAAGTCAACCCTCGGGCAAACGAATCAACCGTAAACATACACCACCGACTGCCTGCCACCACCAAACACCATTCTGCCACTTAAAAACCACCTTCCGCGACATGAAATATTTTTAGTGAATGTATGAGTTTGTGACCCCCATCCCGCACCTCCCTCCCCCCGCTTAACTGTGTTTTTGGGACGAAATAGACATTATCAGCATAATAGGATTCCACAGGATGGCATTCTTCTGTGCTATACACCCTCTGAAGTCTGCACCCTCGCAGGAAGGATGATGCATTTTAAAACATGAAACACCAAAAATTGCTGCCGGCTTTACGGTGTGGGTCGGGTCATGGAATGATAAACTTCGTAGTTCACATACAGAATCACTATCTAACTAACTCCCCCGCGTTCATGATGATGTCTCAGAGAGTGAGAATGAAAATACGATGACACTACATGCACACATATACATACACAGAAAGGTTGGTTGAATAACATAGAAAGGGTGGCGATCTAATGGTAGTAGCAGTAGTGGGTGAGTAACGGAAGAACTACAACATTAATGGCTCTAACATTCATTAAAATAAATCATTTTTACTGTCAACCGAATAAATTCTGTGAAAATAAATCAGAAGTTGCACGAAATTCGCCAGAGAATTAGTTTCACTAAAATTGCTAGGAAACTAAAGTGGCAGGTTATTTTTCCTTCATTTTTTTTTTTTTCAAAAGTCTCATCGTCATTGTCGTCGTCGTCTTCATCGTCATCGTTGTTGCAGCAGTCAGAATCGTGGTCTTTTTTTTTGGGGTCGTTATCTATCAAAGCTGCGTTTGAGCAAATAGAAAAGTTTCTAGTGGAAATGCTTGTTCTTCAAGTTTTTCAACTATAAGTCGGACCCATTTGGAGAGCTATTTAACTTTAATTTGAGTTTGTTTTTTTTTTTGTGTGTGTCAACTTGACAATTTCTTTTAACTGCATTTGTTTTAAGTGGGATATTTAAATAAAAAAAGGTAACTGGGTTTAAAAGCTGGTGAACAAGTATCGCAGAGAGTTCAAACAATACTAATTGATTTTGTATTATCAACGATAAAAAAACACATCACTGGGTCTTAAAGATCATCATCTTTTCTACATACTGGTTATCTAATATCAACAAAAATTAGGATTTCTTGATTTCTTGAAAGATTGATAAACAAAAAATCCTTGAAGATATTGAAAGAAATTGACTGAAAAGTTGATAATAATTTTTGTTGATTCAATAATTAGCGGAGGAAATCACTCCATTTCTTACCAGTGTAACTCACTGAATTAATAACTTAAAGTAAATAGCCCTGTTAGAAAACCAAATCCTGTGTGCTTTTTGTGGAAAAAAAATAAATAAATTTGATGGCGCAACAGCTTATACGGAACCAGAGCCTAGTACCTAATAATGCCCCATCATTCCTGTGTGCGTGTTCTTTGTGCAGAAATGGAGGAGAAATAAAATTTGTCGCCAAGTCTGAACGGCTAGATGAGAAGCACTTATTCATGAAGAAGTATACTCCTCTAGGATTTATCAATTTCTCGTAAGGGGCAGTACCTTGGGAAAAATATTTCTGTTTAAGTGGCAGTGGCTGGGAATCAAACAAAGACCTTTGGCATGAAAGTCTAACGTACTAATTATTATGCCACGAAGTACTGCTTTTTGCACCTGGTCACGTTGGTGTCTAGTGAAATGAATAAGCAGATTCCTTAGCAAAAATAGAGGCCCCTTAATTGGGCCTGAACCCAATTGTTGCTTAGGAGAAAATGTGATACAAAACAAAATCAAAGAACTGGAGGAGGCCAAAAGATCCAAAAAATGGATAGAACTCCCTAAACTAAGGCAGGCAAAACTATTACTTGGTAATAACAACCAAGCACGATTTAGAGACTGTATCAACCTAACTAGAAACAAACTTAGGAAAATATCTGGCACTGTAAACTTAAAAGACAACTTAATATCGTTTGTGTAGTTAGCAGTCCAACATGTAGATTCTGCTGCACACATGAGGAAACACCAGACCATATACTAGGAAAATGCGATGCAATTATGCACCAAAGGAAAAAACACCTGGGAAACAACCAGGTAGAAGAGAGTGATATTTCCTCTTTAAAACACTTAAATTTCTTAAGGAAATAAAATTGGAGGAAGAACTGTAGAATGAGCAACCTCATCCGGTCTAAGAAGGGGGCACAATAGATCTTATGGTCACAGTGCAACAGCCCCCAATATTTCATTCATTCTTACTGCTTGTTGTGGGAACCTTTTTATATGATTGGAATTCATTTCTCACTATTTAAGGATGAAATCTAGCTTGGGAATCATTTACATAATAGTTTTGAAAAATGGCGCACAATCTGTAGTCCGCAAAACAGAACACCGAAATCTATGCGCACTTTCTGGGAGGGGACCATATTTTATATTTTTAATTTATTTTTGATATGTTGAGGATGACAAAATTACATCAATGGGTGTCATGCTTAATGACTCATTGTTGTAATCCTGTCGATTGGTGGCCCTTTCAAAAATAGCGCCCAATCTTAGCCAAAAAGTAAAACACAAACAAATTTTTTGATTACTTTGTTCGAATAACAGCTGATGTATTAAAATGTAAGTAGAGTAGACGCACTTTTAGATAAAATATCACTGTTGCCATTTTTCAAGAACATACTTTTTTATATCTCAAGGGGTTAGACTTCCAAATATTGGTATTTTTTAATATTTTTAAAATTTCCAAGAAAGTTGAGGTCCTTAAATTTGAAATAAAAAAAAAAACCTACAAATGTTTTTGAAAAGTAGCAACACTGAAATTTTATCCGAAGATGCATCCACGCAAAAACTTTATTTTACGACTTTAACCTTTCGTGGAAAAACGTGGAAATAACTCCGAATGCCAAACGTGTGTGGAGAACGTTTGGCATTCGGAGTTATTTCCACGTTTTTTCATGTTCAAAATTATAAAAACTACCAAAAACGTTTCGGTACCACCCCTTAAAAAAAGAAAATTTCAGAAAAATGGCAATACTGAAACATTACCTGAGAGTGTGTCTACTTATCTTTTGAGACATCAACTGCAATTCGTCTGTAGGCGTTTCTGCAACTTATTTCATTTTCCAAATCTTACAATTGTTAACAAAGTGGAAACTCTTTTTTTGTCGTAGGATGGCTACGATAAAAAAAAGTTTTTATTTCCGGAAAAATAGCAGCATTGACATGTTGGCCAAAGGTACGCTACATCAAAACAAACTTTTAAGACCGCAACCATTATTTCCCAATACCCAAAGGTACGTTTACTCAACACTTTTCTTTTAAGACATTAACTTTTATTTTTCAAACACACTTTTGGCATTTTGGCACCTTTTTTTATGTTAGAAATATTAAAAACTATCAAAAATTGGAAGTCCCACAATTAGACATTAAAAAAGTATGTTCCTTAAAAGTGGCAACAGTGCAAAAGTGTGTTTTCTAAACACTTAGGTCTTTAAAAAGGCGTTGACCGTTATTTAAGGGCGATTAACTAGTTTTTTTCATTTTACCATTTGACTCAGATTTGGTGCCATTTTTGAAAATAACTTCCAAGCGACAGGATTACAATTATTATTCCCTAATTTTATCCTCAAAATTAGTATCTAATTACAAATATAAGCACGTGGTAGACCCCCACAAAAGGCAAGGCACAAAAGGTTTGCCCGGACTTCAGATTGGACGCCATTTTTTAAAAATATAAAGTTTTAAAAGAATATAATATTTTGTAAATAAAATCTCTATAAAATTATTCACTGAATTCAATTATAAGAATATGCTTTTATTAAACATCACTTTTTGGCCACAATTTAAAAATATAAAATCAACATTTATTTGACATTAAAAAGATTACAATCATTATAAGAAACTCTTTCATTCATTTTGAAGCAATCAATTGAGTGCAATCTTGAAGGAATTCATGCATTCATTTGCAGTTATTTTTTGTATTTTTTCAAATTCTTTGAATTTGGTTTCATTTTTTGAAACTTTTTCCTCCTACATATATTCTAAGACCCCGTTAGTATTTTGTTTTTTCAAAGTTACATGATAACCTTTTGTCTAATGATCAAAGCCATATAAGACCACATTTTAAGCGATAAATAATAGCATTAATTTTACTGGATTTTTCTTACTTTAAATTAAGATATTCTCTTAAAAAAAATTATAGAATTTTACAACTGGTATAAAATGCTTGCATTACGCAGTACTGAAAGCGTGTTAGAACTTAAAGAATCAAAAAACATTTTTATGATTTTTGATTTTATTTTTCCACTTAACTGATTTCTGACTTGAAGTAAGAAGCTGGGTAGACACGTAAAATGATAAATAAAAAGTTAAAAAAATCATTTTAAATTATTTTTCACAAGATGCTGCATTCCATAATGTTTTCAAGTATTAAAGCTTATTACTTTTGCCAAATATAAAAAAAATGCTATAAAAAGTACGCAAACGTTACAGTGTCCCATACAAAAATCTAATGCAGATTTATGTATTTCAAAAACAAAAAATCCTCAAAGTTCAATTATTTCCTGCAAATCAAATAATAATGAAACAAATTACCACCATGTGTCGCAATAAACATTTAAACTTCACTTCTTTTTTTGTTACTTTTATGAAGCACATCGCTGTACAAGAAAAAAAAACGCTAGCAAAGGATGCAGAATATAAAAAATCGAATTACTTACACGATAAACATCACCCTTTCAAACAAAACCAAGCAAAGCAGTAAAAGCACAAACACATGTTAGCTTGCAAAATATAGAAAAAAAATAGAAATAACAAGATATATAGAAAGAAAGAAGAACCAAAAACAACAATAAAGTGCGGAAAATCAATAAAACGAAATTAAATTTTTCAATTTTCAATCCAAATGCAGAATTGAGAAATAAGCTTTTTTTAACATTCTTCTTTTTTTTTCAAAAATAAACAAAAATAAAAACACTTGCGACACACCAACAACCAAAAAACAAAAAGAATCATTCTTAGATAAGATTCAAAAATAAAAAAAAAAAACTCCTTCGAAAAGGATATTCCTCTTTATGTTTCAGAAAAATAGCGAATAAAAAATAAAATAAAATTAAGGCGAAGACAAAACAGAAGAATACGACAAAAAAAACATCTTCTTACATAGATCTTTTTATTCGACATAAGCACCGGGACTTGGTGTTAGTTTTGAAGCTTTGACTTCAATACAGAACAGAAATAGATATCTATCTACGTAACTAACCTACCTATACAAAGTACACCCCTGCCCCAGGCATATATCAAAATGTGCATTGAAACAGAGGAGATATAAAAAAAATCTGTGAGCTAGGGACAGACGACTTAAAGGGGAGACAATTTTTACCCAAGGACTCTTAGCCATGCTGCTGCTGCTGCAGGAACTGTGTTGTAGTATTATAATCTAATGCTCTTGTAGACAAGAACTTTGACGCTCTCTTTCCGCCTTCGCAAAGTCTCGTCTTAAAACCTGCACCAGCGATTTACAACATCCTCGTTTATATACCGTGCCAGAGTTGTTTGTTTCCTGTCTTTGGAGTTTCTAAGTGCTTTTTGATACGATTTTACGTATACGATAAAAGGGATGGATTTTAAAATTAACATGCTTTGGGCCTTCATCTCTTTTAGTATGATTAAACTTGGAAAACTTTATTCTTCTTTATATTTAATACGCTAGGTGTTGCAAATTAAGTAATCAATACGGCCCACACATCGTTCTATGAAACCAAACTATAACAAAAGTGGGAGTGGCAGTAGGCGGAATCTGAAAAAAACTAAACGCAAGTCATATTTTAGGCTCAAGAAAACCTATTTACAAAATTACACCTTTCCATAAATGACAAATAGAAAAATGTGGGCGTGGCAGAGGGCGTTTTTAAAGATATTAAAAAATTAAATGTAAACAAATTACGTGTGGCAGTAAGATAACATAAATGTCATAGCTTATTTTTAAGAAAGATACCAAAAACTTTGTACTTTGATCACTTTGAATAAGGAGATAAATCAAATATAAAAAATGTGGGCGTGGTAGTGGGTGTATCGTACTGAAATCACTTCACAGACATCCGTGCTTCAAAGAAAAATAAACTCTAAAATTTTATAAAATACCTCACAGTACTTTTTGTGTCATTAGGTAATATAAAAAAAAGAGCTATATGGGTAACTATGGCGTATACGTACTATTTTTGTCTAAATTTTATTATGTTTGAAAAAGGAGTTAGTTTTAACATTTGAATTTTGAATTTGAATTTCTATGATAAGAATGCAGTGTCTAATGAATTAACATTCAAAATACTTCTAGTTTAATTTTTATTTTTATTTTTTTTTTCGAATAGCTACAGTCGACTTCCTCTAAGACGAATTTTCACGGGATATCAAAATTGTTCGAACTAGAGAGAGTTTGGAAAATATCATTCTTGGTTAGTTTGATTATCCCTCTTTTTTGTCAGGATAAGTAAACAAAATTTGGTATCTCAAAAGCCTTTATTATACAATTTAAAGTTAATTCTTCCCTGGTTTGTTGTGGGCTTTTTTTGTGGTAAGATGTCTTACCACCCATAACCACCGCAACTACGAAGGCGGATTTAAGTAGTTCATTTGAAGTTCGTTTCTGTATCAAAGAAAAATAAGAATAAGAAAAATCAAACTACGTCCTTTCTTCTACACAAAGAAGGAAACACGGTGCACTGCACTGACTGTAAAGCTAGTCGATCGCAGTAGGACGAAACGGAAACGCAGGAAAAACAACAAAAATAACCACACCAACAGTGAAATAGAAAACAAACCAAAGAAAAAACCACGTTGTCGAATGAAATACAACAAAAAAAAAAACAACAAAATGAAAGCTGACAGTTTAATTTGATTTATGTCAGCGATTTCAGTCTTTGGCGGCAGTTGTATGACCTCTCTTTGATGGTGATGGTGGTATATTATATGAAACTCCTTTTTTGTGTCCTCTGAACGTAATAGAAATAAGAATGTTACTCGTCGTGTGTCTGTTTCTTTTCCTTGTGATGTTTTAAATTTTTTTTTTCTTATAATTTTTTTTTTTATATTTCTCTTTGTAGTTTTATTTTTTTTTTTTTTTTTCAAATATAAAACGGACGTTTTGAAGGTATTTTACAGGTGATTTCCGGTGAAATTGTTTGCTATTGATGTGTTTTCGCTTTATATAACATATACTGAATATTATATTGAGCTCTCACAGCTTGATACTGCTGGAATGGATCTTCAAAGGAAATTTCTTCAAAGTCATTATGGGAATTTTTAAATTTTAAGTCAAGATGTTAAACAATTTTGTGATGACATTTAACAATTACAATATCTGTTCTAGAGTGGTTTTTACCATACTTTTATTTAATTAACAAGAAAAGTAGAAAGGTAGCATCATTAAGCTATTTGTCATCTTGGGTTAGATCTGTGGCACATTGTATCAAATTGCATGAGTCTGGTAACTCTGCAGTTGATGTGTTCTTATATTTGTATGTATATTTTGGTATTTCTTATATTGTATATATATTTGTTACATAACTTGTTTTTGACGAAAGGAAAAATCTTTGACGAACGTATATCAAGAGAGATAAATTGAGTTTGTGGCGAGATTCCTAGATAGACGATAAGCGGCCATGTTGGTCGCTAAGCCTTTTTATTATTAATTCAAATAAAATGAACACAAGGGTTTGTTTTTTCTTGCAGTTTTCCACTATAAAAATACGTATGTTTTATTTTTTATTGTGAAGTGTTTTGTTATAATCTTGCATGAATTTTTGAGCTATGGAAACACACATAAAATTTTTTGAATCCTCACCTTTATAATTTATGTCAAGATATTGGAAAAGCAGTTTGGTGAGAGTGAAACCAAAGCGCACAATAACAGTAAAAGAAAAAGGTTCTTAATGAGCTGACTGTTGAAAATTTTATAATCGAACTCCCATCAACCTACTACGCACGTGCGATATATATAAATTACTTGTCGATAGACGAGTGGTTTTTGTACATTCTAGATTTTTGTTTGTTCGAAATATTTACATTGAGTTTTTGCATGAAATAATTTCCTTTGACAAAATGTGATGATCCTTAAATTAACAGAAGTCAAAAAGCCAATGCAACACAATAAGGTTTCATTGGGAGTATTTTTAATTTATTCCCAAATGCATTTGGGAGTTTGTCCATTCGGAATCTTGTCTATTCGGAGTTTTGGCATTTGAGATTTAGGGCATTCGGGATTATAATATTCATTCTTTTTTTTTTTTAATTTTGCTATCCGGATTTTTTACTCTTTCCAAAAAAAGTCACACTGATTCAAGCATTACTTCTATTAGTACGAGAGTTGGCAACGTCCGAAAACAAGCATTTTTTTACAAGGCGTTTTCATAGTCTTTTATTCAAACTGTCAGACAAAGTGTAAACGTTGATTGAAAATCTTTAAATTTGGCACATATACTAAGTACCATAGAAAGTACACAAATGCATTTTTTTATTTTTTAAAACAACAGTTTTTTCTTTTTTATCCGATGGAAATGGTGCAGGAAAATAATTCCACGGGCATCTGCTCCACATGGGAATTTATTCCACCTTAAGTGGGAATCTGTTCCACTTTTTAAAGTGCAATTTATTCTCACCGAGAGAGGGAATTTATTGCACTTTTTAGTGAGAGAGATCTCCACTCGGAAAGTGAAGTTTTTGTCCACTTGGTATGAGAATCAATTTCACTTCCTTTTCTTTGATTCATTCTTAGGAAGTATTTTTTGTATAAAATATAGTCTTCAATGTTATTAGAACTGCAAAAGTATGATCCATACCTCTGCTTTTGAATACTCTTCTATATAAAGATATCAAAATGATACAGTTACAATTATTGTTGGTTATAAAGGATAAATTCAAGGTTTCTTAAAATCAGATTCTTTAAATTCAAAAGAAACTTTGCATACACCCAGCTTCGCACCTACTCCAAATTCTATTATGAGCCCAAACAGGGAGGTTGCAGCATGCCCCCCTATACATATATCACTGGGAACATAAGTTTGCCCAAAATTCAGTTTTCCGAATCACGTTTGCCCGAATCCCCGCGACTTATAAAAGCAGATTCTTTAAATGCAAAAGAAACTTTACATACCCCAAATCCTTTAATGAGCCCAAGCAGGGGGGTTGCAGCCTCACTGTTTAGCACCCAATTAACACATCGTTATTCGGGAAAACGTGATTCGGGAAAACGTTATTCGGGAAAACGTAGCCAACCCCAATAATATATCAAATTCCAAATTTTAGGTGGGAAAAAATTCCACAAAATTTCAGGTGTAGTAAGTACCCTCTCGTCGTGAGAGTAAATTGCACTTTGAAAAGTGGAACAGGTTCCCACTTAAGGTGGAATAAATTCCCATGTGGAGCAAATGCCCGTGGAATTATTTCCCTGTACCGATGAAAATCTTCAAAAAACACTCGGTAAAAATCGTTACTGAGTAGTGTGGGACTCTTACCGCACTAAAACCACTGGTGAATCAGGACTAATCTTTGAAAGATCGACAAATGATTTTTTTTTTCTTAATTTATAAATCACATTGTGGGAAGTTTAAAGTTAGAACACTTTCTCATAGCTTTTAGACCATCAGCTTATTAAGTAGTTATTTTATTAAAAATAAGAACAAATGTGCAAAAACAACAGTATTTAATGTTATTTTAAATGAGATAAATATTCAACAAAATTATTGAAAACAATTTGTTTATACTCCTTACAGCATTTAATCTACGTGCTGAGCTTAAAACTTTTCCATCAACGTTTACAATTTTCCTGATATTGTGAATAAAAGACTGTGAACATCCAATGTATTTGGTATGAAAAATTTTAAGTGCTCGCAAATACGTGTTAACGTTGACCGATTTCAACGATCATTACTGACAATAATTTAAAAATACAAATCACAATGTAATTGAATAAAAATAATTTTTAATCGTACGTGTCTTCTCCATTACCATTAGCTGTCTTATCCGTAAACATCTCCCATGTTTGTTTCACAATAATTTAATTAGCTAAAATAACTACTTTGAGAGATTTAAATGACAAAAAGTAGAATGTCATCTTAAATCCTAAAAATATTTAAACATTTTCCAGCAGTTTTCTTAAAGAATAATTTTTTTACATATCAAAATCTTAAAACATTTTAGAAGAAAATTTTTGGTATGCAAATCGTAAGTATTTGCTTATGTGCATATAAAAACAAAATTTCAAAAATAATTGTCAACCCGTTTTTGAAATATAAAATTTTCAAAATAAAAGAAAAGAAAAAAAGTTAAATAAAAATCGTAGGAGCCATTTTTAAGAAAAATAATATTTTCCTTAGCGGTTTTTTTAACATTTTTATGGAAGATACCGTTATTTTTCAAACAAATTTTCCTAAAATACTTTACACAATGAAAAAATTCCCTAAACACCGAGTTTTAAAAGAATTGACCATTTGGTTTTCATAATATTTGATTTTCCAAAAACAAATGTTTGAACATTTTTTAAAACTCCAAAAACAATTTTTTCGAAAATTTTAGTAAGATAAGATATTTGCACTGTTTTTAAGCTTCTGTATAAAAATAAAATACATGACTGGATGGCACGTACTTGCTTTTATCTTCAAATTGCTTGGAATAAAAAACTAATTATAAAAAAAATATACAAATATTAAAAAGCATTTTAATCGTTCTTTTACCAGTATAAGCAACTATTTAAAAAAACTTAGAGCTCTTAAGCAAGTATGCTATTTGTGCAAAAAAAATTTAAAATCGTTGGAGTGGTTTTATTAAAAATAAATTTTTATATACACAATTTCAATAACAATTTTTAAAAAAGTTTTGGTATGCCAATTTTGAGAATATATTCAAATACATTTTTAAACCTAGTTTCAAAAAAAATCATCAATTCATTTTTGAAATACAAAAACTAATAAATTTGGTGGCACAAAAGCTCGTGGAGAAACAAGGCCTCGTGACTTACAACACTCAACCATTCCTGTGAGCGTATTTTTTGGCTATGTGAGAAGCACTTATTCATGACAAGTATACTCTTGGAGGATTTGAGGTAGTACCTCGGAAAAAACATTTTTGCTTTTAGGGGCAGTGGCTGGGAATCGAACCCAGACCTTTGGCATGACAGTCCTACACAGTAACCATATTTTTTTTTTAAATCCAAAATTAATTTTTTTCCAAATCTTGATATGCAATATTATTTACATTTAAAAAAAATGATGCATTCAAATTGTGATTGAAATCGTTTTAGCCGGTTATGAGAAAATCGAAAATTAAAAAACCGTTACATGGCAGCTACCGTTAATATCGGTTCTCGGTAATTTTTTGTCTTATCAAAAAGTATATCATACCTACAATAATACACTGGTTTTTTTTATATCAAAATCTTTAAAGTCGTTTTTGAGAAAGATAAGCTTTTCATTTCATGTAGGGTTATAGGTTCGATATACGGACAGACAGACAGACACAAGTAACTCTATCGCAAGTAAAAATATTAATATCAAAATAATCGTTTTAAGGAAAATCAAAACTAAAAAAATGGTTCGTTGGGTTGTACCATCAATACATTTTTTTTTTAAGTGGTTTACCATCCAAAGTTAGCTTTTACCAAACGAAATTTATTGATTTTTTTTAAGTTGTGGAGCCATTATTGAAAAAAATAAGATTTTGTAAGAAAATGAAAAAAACGTGCGGGTAAAATTACCAAAAATAACTATGTACGAAGTTTTAAGAAAATCGATCCAGTCGTTAAGAAGTTATAGTCGAACAGACAGACAGACAGAGTTTTTCGTCTTCCCTATCATCGTAATGACAAGTCTGATCAAAATCTAGAGTAATTTTTTACGAATGCATAACTGACTATAGTACCAATATAACCGCAAGTAATAAATATTTAAAGGAGAATTAAATCTTTAAATTGCAAAAACAACTCTTTAAGCTTTATCTAAAGAAAAATAATGCCATCTGAATTCATGAATAAGCATGAATTTATCTGAAAATAATGTTGAAAATCGTTAGAGTGTTTTTACAATTAATTTCCTTTATAAAACACTAGCCGATTTGCCAGTGTCAGTCACTTCCCAGAGTTCATTTAAATCGATACCCAATAATTGTATCTTTATTTTAAAGTTAAAATCATTAAAATTGGAAAATTAGAACAAAAGTTATTACAATTATAAACCATGCATATAAATTTTGAATTCAAAATATAAGAAGTGGGCGTGGCAGTGGGCAGATTTTCACAGAAAGTATTTCAAAAGTTTTGATTTGCTCACTCGAATCAACTCTGAAAATTTCATTCAGATCGCTAAAGCCTTAACTGACATAAAGAGACATAAAGAAAGTGGGCGTGGTTGTGGGTGGTTCTAAGATCACAAATAATTTCCCTTTAGTCATATAAACAATATCTGATAGCAAAAGCAAGGTAAGTCTTAGAGCAAATTTGAAAAAAAAATATGAAGGCGAAATATTGATTTTCAAAAAAATATTTTTTTTTATTCACCAAAAAATACTTACTTATTAGAATTTTTACAAAAAAAAACATTCTAATGCGTTATATTTTGTAGTAAGCCGGTTTAAGAATGCTGAACAAATTTTTAAGTTTTTTTCAGATAAGTATAGAAGGTACCGTTTTTCTTGTAACGGGTGATTTTTTAAGAGGTTTAGAACTTTAAAAAAAAAAACACAAAAAATTCGAAAAAATGAATGAAATATTTATTTGAATCGATGGTTTGAACCTTGCAATTTAATGTTTAAAGATAATTTCATGCAAATGTTGACCGCGGCTGCGTCTCAGGTAGCCCATCCGCTGAGTCCAATTTTGGCATACTCTTTCACACATATCGGCCGGTATCTCACGAATGAATGCATGGATGTTGGCTTCCAGTGCGTCAATCGAAGCGGGCTTGTCCCTATAGACATAAGCCTTGACATACCCCCACAAAAAATAATCTAATGGTGTCAAATCGCACGATCTAGGCGGCCAATTGACCGGCCCGAAACGTGAAATTAACTGTTCACCAAACTCGCCTCGCAATTGCGCCATTGTTTCGCGTGCTGTGTGGCATGTGGCACCGTCTTGTTGAAACCACATATCATGCAAGTCAAGAACTTCCATTTCGGGCAAAAAAAAGTTTGTTATCATCGCTCGGTAGCGTTCACCATTGACAGTAACGCTGCGATTCGCATCATCTTTGAAGAAATATGGCCCAATAATGCCGCCGGCCCATAAACCGCACCAAACAGTGGCTTTTTCGGGATGCATTGGTAGCTGTTGCAATGCTTCTGGCTGATCTTCACTCCTAATGCGGCAATTATGCTTATTTACGTACCCATTCAACCAAAAATGAGCCTCATCGCTGAACACAATTTTTCGATAAAAAAGCGGATCCTCGGCCAGCTTTCCAAGAGCCCATTCACCAAAAATTCGGCGTTGTGGTAGGTCGGCTGGCTTTAGTTCTTGCACCAGCTGTATCTTAAAAGGCTTTACGCCCAAATCCTTCCGCAAAATTTTCCACGTAGTGCTGTAACAAAGGCCTAACTGCTGGGAACGGCGCCGAATCGACATTTCGCGGTCTTCTGTCACACTAGCTGATACGGCCGCAATATTTTCTTCACTACGCACAGTACGTAAACGTGTTGGTGGTTTAAAGTCCAACAAAGTAAATTTGGTGCGAAATTTGGTCACAATCTTCCGAATAGACTGCTCAGAAGGTCGAGAATGCCGACCATAAAATGGAAGCAGCGCGCGATGAACATTTCGAAACGAACACGAATTTTGATAGTAAAATTCAATAATTTGCAAGCGTTGTTCATTTGTAAGACGATTCATGGTTAAATTGCAAACCAAACTGAAGCTGTTTGACAGTGACACAAGGTACTAAACACACGTCAGCTGTCAAAACCAGTGTTGCCAAAACCAAACCAGCTAAAAAATCACCCGTTATAATATAAAATATTTTTTAAAAAGTTCTTTCAAATGTTCCAAACTGTTAAGTACCCATTTAAAAAAAACGACTAGGTTGTTTTCAAAATTGAACATCCAAAAAATACTTTTTTTTAACTTTTTGAGAACTTCTGCGTAGTAAAAATTATATAAATCAGTCACACCGTTTACATGAAAATACAAAAATAGTGCTTTGACATTACCATTAATAGCCATTTTTTTAAAAATTGGTTCCCACTCAAAGGCAGCATTTACTGCAAAAAAAATTAATTCAATTTTGTTTAAAGAAAATTTATGAAGCCAGTTTTGAGAAATAAGGCTGTGTATTGCTTAATAAAATTACTTCTTCGTTTTTTTGGCTCTAGAAAAATTTGTTTGAATTGAATTTTGAAATTTATTCGGACAAAACTTTTATGAATCAATGTTCATGACCGAAATTTTGCATGGCATCACAAGCATTTAATTTTAGTATTAAAGTAGTAATCTAGAATCCTAAGCTATTTTGGGATACTAAGATCATCGCTAATCCATATCACAACCTACTTATTCTACCTTTCCACTTTTATCTTAAAATTATCGATAAATCTTTTCCAAAGCTACAAAGCTCATGTCAGCCATTATGACAACAAATAGAGAAAAAAAAATACTTTCCAAACATTGATCGACTTCTCGAAAGAGATATCCTTTCATCATTATCACAGTGTCAATACATCTGTGTGCTATCTTGACGTTGAAAATACTCAATTTCCAACACTAATCGCACTTCAAATCCGTCATAATCTTCAAAATCAATCAAATAACTTATCCTCGGACAGAAATAAGTGACACAAAGCAAATCGAAGTAACCGCAAGGCAAAAGGACCACCAACTGTCATATATAAACGAATGACCAACGAATTGAGTGTAGAAATACGAGGTCATGCGTTCATTTACTACCATCTAGTGTCCTTTTACTCGACTAGAAATCTCTTCGACTAGACATTGTTTGACATGAAGAGTGAACCAAAAAAAAAAAAAATTAGAAAAAAAACGATTGTCCTGAATGGATTTGATGGCAAACTCAAGCAAATCCCATTCTTTTCTTTCGAATGGCTACTCCACACACAATTGCTGATGTTGGACGACATTGTAAAAACGGGTGGCTGGACTGTGATGGCAGCAGGCATCTTTCTATAGGTACATATGTAAAGCCTGAAAGCCCTGTTGGCGTTTGGAAAGCCATTAAAAGTTATTTCTTCTTGTCCTGGTTTCGGAAATCCTGACTGGACAATTGAACCAGTTAACCAGGGCATTACCTTTCATTGTTCGGACATTGTACTCGGTTTCCTGTTTTTGCTGGAAATTCATTTCAGTTTGGGCACTGTATTTGTTATACCTATGTATATATAGTTGTAGAGTCTTCTTCTGCTAACCTATTACCTGGCCTAAATAAACTTTCCTGTATGTTCCGCATTCAACACGACAACAACAACAACAACAGCAAAAAATATTGCAAAGGCACAGGTTAGCTACAAGCAGGATACTGAGAAGTTTGTATCGATGTATCGTGTCGTCATCGTGTGTCCTTTCACAGACTATGTGTGTCCTCTGTGTTCTTACCTGTGTTTATGGTTACTGCTTTGGTTTTGGTCGTGTGGTTATGGTCTTCAATACAAAACCCAAGCACAGTTAAATATCCAAACGAAAAGTTTCCCACCTTAAATGACACACAGTGGAACTGGAAACAGGGGCCAAGCCAGGCCAGGGAACTCTCTTTCTAAAATTTAGAGAATTCGCAAAAGTATCTCAGTATGTATTTTGGTTATTCCAAAAACTTCTACAACACTGTGCTCTAAGGGCTAAATGAAATACCTTGTGGTTGGCCAATTCTATAGACACGACGAAGAAGCCCAGGGGGTAATTCTGGTATTTGGTTCTCGGAAAGTGGTTGAAAGTTTTTTTTTTTTTTTTATTTTTTCTATTTCCTCTTTTTAATTTTTATTTTGGTTAGAAGTTCAATTGCAGGATAACGAAGTGTCATCAAAACTAGTTCCGTTTGGGTCTTTTTTTTTCTACTCTCATCGAAGATAAAATTTGCTCATTTGGGGAGGGGGTACACAAGCAGACAAAATATATTAAATTAAATTGAAGGCTTTAAAGAAGATGAAAGAAAGCACTTTTAAGACTTGTGTAGATGAAAATATGATTGAAAAAAAAAACTGTTAAGAATTTTCTTCTCTTTGATGATGTTGTTCTTTTGCTTGAAAAAAAAATATAAAAACAAACTTTCTTAGTCTCTTTTTTCTGATGAAGAAGTCAACGTGGTGATTGAAAAAATTTCAGAAAAAAAAGTTTTTTTGTCTTCTTTTTCTTTTTCATATTTAAATTTTTTTTATTTTGTTCCTAGTTTCCTAGTTGTTGCACTTTTAGTGGTTTCTTCATAAATTTTTTTAAATTTTTGTATTTGTATAAAACTTGGGAAGTTTTTTTTTTTTAAGGCGAAATGAAAATATTTCTTTGTGAATGAAGCTCTTATACGTTATCTTTCTAATGAATTTTCTTCTTCTCCTTATTCGTTCTTGATTGAGTTATTTGTCAACGTGTTGTGAATAGTAAGTAAGACCACACCTACCTGGGAGTATATTTTTTGATGTTCTAATAATTGTATGCAAATTAAAATATGTAAATGAAAGGTTTCTTTAATTTTAAAAAATTAATGAATATCTACTCACGGATTCCAGAGCTTGGTTATCTATTCATCTTATGAGTTAGAAAGTAAAACCCAAATCGATGAGGTTTTAATGATTTTTTTTTTTAAGAAAAAATCACTAAAGAATACAAATTAAAAAGCGAACAGACTTAAAAATTGTCAAAATGTTGAGAAAAAAGATACAAAAATATTCAACAGGAATAGCCAACCGTATAATTAAATATGCATCCAAGGTGAAGAATAAAAATGTTCCAAAAATTTTAAAGCAGTGGAAGTTTTTTACTTTTCGAAATTCGACCATATTTTTAAGGTCACAACACATTGAAAGGGATTGTTTGAATGAAGAAAAGTGTCATTCAACTTCTTCTAGAGAACATTATTATTTGAACAATAAACATAAATGTATACATGATTTCTATGAGCCAAGGTTCACCAATCTATATTTCTGCTCCGGTAAAATAAAAATCGGATTTTACGTCGATTTGTTGACATTTGGATCGAAATACATTTATCCTGTCAAAATATAATTTGTCCCCTATCTGTCAAGATATCAACTGTTAAATTTCCTTGAAGGATGGCTACGATGTCGATGGATTAAAACACCTCTTAGATATCTAAAATTTTTGAAGAATTTTTAATGCTCCGGAAGAAAGGTGATTTTATGTCAATCGGGTGCCATTTGGATCAAAATACTCATTTTCTGTCAAAAAATAGTTTGTCCCTTCTCTTTCAAGCTATCAACTGCCGAATTCCATTGAAATATGGCTACGTTGTCGACGGATTAAAAAAATCTCTAGGAATTAAGATATTTTTATTACTATTGAAATGACTGAGATTGGGATGGAAAATCAAGAATAATCGAAATGATGGAAATTGAAATCGACTGAAATGAAATTTTTTGATTTCAATCATCGATACTTTTCGATGATCGGATCAAAAAAATCGAATTGTTCCTGATTGACATAGTCCTACTACGTGTGAGGCAGGATGAGACAGTTCCCAAATTCACAATGGAAAAATATCTATCGAACCCGTGCAGAAGTACCAATATTTTTATTTAGATCACGCATATGATGTTTTATTGAAATTAAAATTTAAATAAGGTGTATTCTATTTTAGATATTTAGTATCAGCTAAGAAAAGTGTATAGATGCTCAAAAATCCAAAATTATTGGTACAATTTTGAATCGAAAATTAAAATCTAAGATGAGCTTTGAATTTGATATCGACCTGCTGGCTAAGGATCAGGCATCGTTTTCAAAAAACCTTGTCTATCTTAATCTCTTGCTAATATACGCAAGACTGACAATTACTAAAGTGTTAGTAAATCACGAAGCAACTATTTAAGAACAACCGAGGAAAATAGTGACTTGCCTCAGTAATAAAGCTTCTGAATGAGCTTGTGGAAAATTTAGCTAATGTGTGATGGCCATGCTTCAACAATGCTCTATCGAGCAAAATCAGTTCGCATAATATATCCCCACTAAATGACAGTAATCTTACCAATAACAAAATAGACGAATAATTAAAACAAATATATGAAACGATCAAACAAACAATGAACAGAATAATACCGAAATACAAGCAAAAGGTATCAACCGACATGTACTGAAATGCGACTATAGACGCTGTATACAGGCAAAGAAATGGACTCCTGACAAGACTCAACTCTTGTACCGGTGGTTTACTGACCCACAGGATCTTGAAATTTGATCAAAAATATCAAATTACTAAAATAGAGGAAAATGATCGGTTTTCAATTAATTTGTATTGGGACAACAAATTTGGGCTGTTGATTCAAGTGACCCAAGTCTATTTCCCCAAATTAATGAAATTTTCAGTTGGAATGATCAGAATGATATTTCATGTCTTAAGCTTCAGAAATCAGATAAGAGCAGAGATGTACTTCTGACGACTGCTTTGTTGCCAATCACCTATAGGAGAAAGTGGAGGTTGTGGGGTCTGCATTCCAGCAAGTGTATAAGGTGAACGTGTTTATGTGTATTCACCCTAACCATGACCTGAAAATTGAGCCTTGCCTTACCACTTCTACCTTCGAAATGACATTATGCAATAACAATCAGAGAACATTGGTTTCTGATGGTTCAATGAAGAACAATTCAAGAAGAAGTCAGCGGAAGTCGATAGCATATTCAACGTTTTACTCTTACATTTATGT
The DNA here is from genome assembly GCA_946251815.1 of Dasysyrphus albostriatus. Classification (NCBI taxonomy): domain Eukaryota; kingdom Metazoa; phylum Arthropoda; class Insecta; order Diptera; family Syrphidae; genus Dasysyrphus; species Dasysyrphus albostriatus. Next base: position 127,072,796 of record OX276336.1, on the reverse strand, counting down.
CAATAAGAAGTAGACTTTTTTACTAGGCTGTTCACAATGTTCTGAATAATTCATATTATGCAGTGTGGTGAAAGGTGTAGTGCGTCCTCTCCCAAAAAAGGGCAAGAACAACTCCAATCCGACATATCTCCAGTCAATAATTCTTTTATCGAGTTAAAGGCAGGGTTGCCCTGTCTTGAACAAGTTCGATAGCCCAATTTATAAATGTTTGTAGCCCAAAGTCAGATGCGAAAAAGTTGCCCAAATAGTAGCCCAGTAAGAATAAAAAAATGTTCTCATAACATCACAATTTATTTTTATTTTTAAAAAAATAAAGGAAAATAAAATAAGTTTTTTGCTCCTAAGAGAAAGAAGAAATCAAATGGAAATTCTGGGAACAATAACGAAACTGAATGATTTTGAAGTGAAGTTTATTGCGGTTGATTTGAAATGTCAAAACCAATGAGTATATGTCCCCTATTACACAACGATTCTTTGCACCTGACTCTTTTCGTTCCGAATTTTCATATCTGTTTTCAACTTGGCACCTATTGAAAAAAGTAAGACGTGAATAAAAGTGGTACCAAATTGTGGAATCCTTAAAGAGTTTGCTTAGGAGGAGAAAAGTGTTCTATTTATGATTCATTGAAACGAAAAAAATATCGCTCAAGATTAGATTTGAACTATTAATAGCCCAATTATGATTGGGCTGTCATACTGAAATTGTTGTCGGCAATATCGGAAAAATACAGCCCAATTCCCAATAAATAGCCTAATCTGGCAAGTCTGGTTAGAGGAAGGTATTTGAAAAAGTTATCAACAGAGCTCTGTCTAAGTGACCAGAAGACAATAATATCATACCGAACAATTAGTTCGGTCTTAAGGCGGAATATGATACCATTCATGCCGCGTTAAAACTAGTTTTGACATCTGGATGGATCCGTATTTGCATTTCGATTTCAACAGCCATAAAAAGACTACTCAAACAAGGCCTAGTGGAGCTTTCGTCCTGTTTAATTGTTTGATTTAAAGCACACTGCCTCACAGCAAGGTGAAGGTGATTTGCAACATGGCCCTCATCTAGCTGATGATTGCCTTTGGATCCCCGACTTGGTTCAAAGTTGCCCCAGCTGAAATAGAATATATTCAAGTGCTTGTATTGTTTAGTACCCTTACAACAAATACTACTACTGCGTCTAAGTGTCTTTATTTAGCCATGAATTCTTCTATTTATACAGTCAAAAGCTGATCTGATCAGCCGTAGAACTGTAGATAAGTGGGTCGACGTCTTCTCACAAAAATAAAAGCACCTTCGGTTCAGTTGTACTGTGTCCGATCGAAACCAAAAAGAAATAGTAACGCTAGAGAATCAGCTAAGAGTGGTTTACTTTGGTTTTCTTATGTCATGGATGACTTACATAGTTTAGGTTATTAGATTATTTAAGCAGGAACAGCCATACAAAATGATAATGATAACATTTTCTTTATTAAAAATAAAACGGATTTAAATAGGCCAAAAGGCATAAGTCAACTATAAAGGGTGTTTTCTTTTTAGACTTTTGGTTTTCAATCTGGCAATACTTTTTTTGAAGTTTGTCTTTCTGATAGCTGTCACTTGATTTATGCTCAGTTTGGTTTGCCATTTCATCATTTCGTGCAAATTTATTACCAAAATAATAGTTTGGTTCATGCGACGCATCGCGAAACAATAAATTTATTGAATTTATTGGTGAGCGTTATTGCTGACATACGGCCCCAATTACTGCAAAAAGTGGACAAAAAATTAAGCCTCTCGGCGGGAATTTATTCGAGCCAGTTGTGGCGGCCACTTGCCTGAAATCATTTTTAAAACATAATGACACACCCTTATTTTTATAATTAAGCTAAATTCATGGCCATGACATTAAATTATATGAATTTTATTTTTTCTTGAAAATCAAACGTCTAACAAAAACACCCGTTAGTACGAGAGCCAGCAACCTCAAAAAAGAATTCATATTATTATGGCAGGCTTTTTTATATTTGTTTACTCAAACTCTTTACTTTTTGTGTAAGGGCAGTCCGTCTAGTAGAAGAATTTGCGTTGTCCGCCATTTTGAAAAAGTGTGTTGAAAGACATATATGCAAATTTCTCAGCTCCTATTGGACATAGAGTACAAATTTTTGTATGATTTTGTAGGTTAAAATATCTTTTCAAATTCTTTTTCACAATTATTTTTGAAATCTCTTTCCAATTAAAAAATAACCGTCCAAAAACTGTAAAAATTTTGTTTCTAAAAAATGAAGTGGGGTCAATCTTTTACCGATTAGAGAGTAGGTACGCTTTTATAAAAAAAGGCACTTAAAATGAAAAAAAAAAATGGTAAAAACAACGGAAAAGCTTACAAAAATGTTTATAGCCTTTCTGAAAGCTAGAAGTCTGTCCATTAATTACAATTTTGAAATGAGATATATTTTTCAATAGTTAAAAAAAAAAGAAATATTTGGTCCCAGTGAAAAGTAGGAACAAAAACAAGTTGTGCTTACAGTCAGTTTTTGATTACGAGCCATGACTACTTGTCCTTTGTGTTCCTTAATGACTTTTTCATCAAAAAATAGCAACAAATTTTGATCTCGATAGAGGATTTCTCTTTGATATTGTAGCTTTCACAACATATTCAGTAGGTTTTGTATTTCAAAACAAAACTTCGATTAATCAAATTTTGAATAGTTGGGCATAATAGATTTCAGGACATCAAATCCACTCGATATTATCGATTATTCCAGAGTGAATCGATTGATACGCAGTCAGATAAAGCTACAGTTAAATCTGCAGGGTTCTGGATCTGGATAACTCCTGTGTTAAGGTACACTGTTCGCTTGGTGGATAGGGAGATTTCTTCAAGTCATTAAAACCATGGAATCATACTTAAAAATCTACACCTCGTGTCAGCGATTCAATCACATTTTTTTATAAAATTATTTAAGTAAGCATTTGTTCAACCCATCAGACTAGTTTATGAGTAAATAATATCGTAATACTTCAACAGCTTAAAATAAAATGCCCAAATAAATTGCCTACATTTCTAAAATATTTCAAAATTTATTACAAATTTTATTATTAAAAGCTTACATACTTTGGTATTTTTCTTTATCTTCCATCAAAAGAAACTTCAAGAATGTACCTTAAAAGAAAAAGAAAGAAAAATATTACGTATTTTTATCAAAAACTTACATTATAATAAGGTCGATAAATTTGACAACAAAAATCCCTAGAATAAAATCACATTTTAAATCATTTTGTACAATAGCAAAAAAAACAACAACAACACCACAAATCAATTTACTTGCTTCCAAATCTGATCATAATCGAAGTATGAACGACGGAAATCATGCGAAATATTGAGAAAAAAAAGGGAAAACAAATAAATTTTTTACATTCCTTCATATTTGAGAGTAGAAAAAAAAAATAGTAATAAAATATTATTTTTCAAGCCCTATTTTATGTATTTATATTCCCCTCTGTCTGCGATTCGCAATTGAAAAATTGGGAAAATGCTTGTGTTTCCTCTAGGAAATGTCTATCCTTATGCAAATCTATTTAAAGCTACATCCTTTCTATAAGCAAGAAGCATAGACTATACGTACAACTACTATATTCCTTTTTTCTTCTTCTAATACGTGTTTAAAAAACTTGTTATAGCTACGTAGCAACCTTTTGATTCTAGAGAAGTCAGGGTTCTTGTGTATACCAACGATATTTCTATCCAACTTGAATGAATATGAAAGAAAGAACCTATTGGATATCTTTGACTGGTATGGTGGGTGTCTGCTAGATTCTACCATTCCCATTGTCCTTCGATCCTTTTTCGTTCGTTTCGTTTGTCCTTATTATTATTCAATGAAACGTGAATGAAGAGAAAATTGACAATTGCCTGGACAATGGCAAAATATAGTCAGTGCAAGGGGTATTGGTAAGGTAATATTGCGAATGACTGCTTGCGGTATATACTGTGGACAGAATACGAGTAGCATAACATGTCAATTGAATTTTTAAAAACAAATTTAAAAAAAAAAAATCAAGAATAAATTGAAAAAAAAGTCAAAAGATGTGAAGAAAATGTTAAAATAAAATTTAAAGGCTAGCAGCTGTTTTATTTAACTTTTCTTTTTTGTATAAATTAAATAATGGATAAATCCACTAGCTTCATCGGTGAAGCCTAAAAGGAGACACATTTCGAGGAAGTTTTCAAATAAAATAAAGAAATTCCTGCTTGAAATGTAGATAGTTAAAAAGACTTTTTGGCATCAATCACTCCCTAAAATAAGCTTTATTTGAAATGAATGAAATTAAGATGGAGATAAAAGTTGAGGCTGGTTTTGATGTCAGATTGGGGCTTAGTCCTCTGGGATTTTTGTATTTTAGGTGCACAGTTTTTGTTTACGTCAACGTCACCATTATTCCTTTTTAAAAGGGGGCCTAGTGCCACTGTTAAAACAGCATACCAATGGAAGAATCACAATGCTTAACGTGGGTTTGAATGCTAAATGAGAGGATGATAGTATCTAGACTCACTTCACGAAATTTGAATAAAAAAAGCCTCCATTGCAATGTACAAATTGAAAATAATACTCTTTAGAGCCATCCTCATACTCATAGCTCTAAATTTTCTAAAAATCCTAAAAATCACTGCATCCGATCAGTGTTATCAGATCATGGGAAATTTCAGAAAAAAATGTGAGGAAAAATGTTTGATATTCAAGTGACCTGGATCATTTTTTCACATAATCTCAGAAATATGGAGAAAAATAGCAAAAACCAGTTTTTTGATTATTATTTTTATTTTCGACAAAAAAATTGATTTTGAAGAAATAAAGTGATTGTGTTTTAAGCAAGCTGTAATGGCTCCGGGAAATAACTCCCCAATGAAATAACTACAAAAAATGAAACTGAAATAACTGCCCAAATTAGGGAGTTTTTGCATTTTGAAATAAGTATTCAACTTCGAAGACTAAATAAATTCCCAACAAGGCATGCAATAAGTCCCCAAACTGAAAATGAAATAAGTCTTCAAAGATTTCTTCTCAATTTTCCTATTTCACGTACAAAAAAAATAAAATTATTACTTCTACAATGTGGATAGCTAACAAAAACAAAAAAAACAATAGAAAAATCTAAAATCAGGAATATAGAAAAAATTAAATTCGAAGCAACTGCGTGGGAGATGCCTGCGAGTCGAAATTATTAAAATTTACTATCGAAATTCGGAGTCAGTGGCCTCAACGTTAAGAGCGCTACGTCCAATTTATGGTTAGACTATTTCCTGTGGGGCTACGTCAAGTCTATGGTCTAAGCGTACAAGCCAGCGACGATTGATGAACTTCGTACGAATATCGAACGTGAAATTGCAGCAGTATCGGCCGATTTATGCTGGAAAACCGTCGAAAATTGGGTTCAACGTCTGGACTTCTGCAAGCGTGCCCGTGGTGGCCATGCAAAAAAAATCGAGTTCCATATAAAGAGTTCACAGGAATAAAGAATTTCATTGATATCCAAAGCCGTTTTTGTTTTATTTAAAAAAAAAAACTTTTGTAGCGCTCTTATTGAAAAAACCCGATATATAGGTAGGTTCAAAAAATATCCCAAATATTTTAGTATATTTTGGACTTTTGTGCTGTTTGAGAGCTATCCTGGTTCGATTTATTCAAACTAATCTTAAAAGAGCACAATTTTTTCATATTTTCTTTAAACCTTAACTAATAGTACTTGACACACAACTACAGGGTGGCGCACCAATTGTGCTACAATAAGAAATTCAAATAACTTTTTTTTCAATCGATGTATTTCATTTATTTTTTTTTTATTGGTTAGAAAATTAAATTTTATTTTAAATAGTTAGTTGTTTTTAAAGATTATAGACCGCAAATGACCTCCACGCTCTCCCACGCATTTGCGGCACCTGATCAAAAAATTATTCATTGCGGCCTGAAGAGTTGAGGTTGGGATCGCCTCAATTATTGTCGTTATGGACTGCTTTAATTCAGTTAAATTCCTGGGCTTCGTTTTATACACCTCTTGCTTGACATAACCCCATAAAAAGAAGTCTGGCGCAGTCAGGTCAGGTGACCTTGGGGCCAGCGAAGAGTGGAGTTCCTAGAAATTAATTTGTTTGCGAATTTTTTGTTTAGCTCCGCCATAACTGGTCTGGCTATATGTACAGTTGCTCCATCTTGCTGAAACCAAACGCTGTTGAATGGTATACGTCTTCGGCGCAGTTCTGGGTAAAAAAACTCCTTCAACATCTTTAAATAATGGTCCCCATTGATAGTAACGGTTACACCGTTTTCTTCAAAGAAGTACGGCCCGACAATACACCTTGATGAAACTGCGCACCACACAGTGACTCGTTCTGGGTGCAGTTCCGTCTCATGGAGCATTTCTGGATTAGACTCATTCCATATACGGCAATTTTGCTTGTTTACATTGCCGTTAAGATCAAAATGGGCCTCATCAGACATGAACAAACAATTGATCAATGTGTTGTCTTCTTCGGCCATTGATATCATTTTTTGGCAAAATTCCAGGCGAACAGGCAAATCCTGAGGGTTTAACTTGCTAGTAATTTGGACTTTGTACGGAAACAAGTTTAAATCGTCATGAAGTATCCGTTGTAATGACCGTCTACTAACTCCAATTTGCCCCGATAAGTTTCGGGTCGAAACGCTCGGATTGGCCTGTATTGCAGATGCTACTGCTGCGATTGTATCCTGAACCCGAACATTGGCATCTCAATGGTACGGCCTTCGTGCGATGCTTCTAGATTCGGCAAACATGTTTACAAACCTCATAATGGTCCATCTACTCGGGGGATTAACGCCAAACTCCCGCCTAAATTCCCTTTGGACGGAAATGACGGACTGCAAAGCATGGTACCGTTGCACTATCCAAATTCTTTTCTCCGTATCCCAAGCATCCATTTTTATAAATCTAAATAGTAACCTACAAAATAAAAAAAAAAATAAGCCGATTACTCACACAGAAAAAAAGTTATTACGTTTTATTTTTGTAGCACGATTCGTGCGCCATCCTGTATTTTAGAGCATTGTTTTTTTTTTTTTTTTTGAAAAAAAATCAACCTTCTCTAAATGATTTTGACTGACCAAATAAATATTTGTATTTGAAAGCTTTAAAAAAAATATAAAAATAAAAATGTAAGCCCACAAATATTGCTTGCAAACCTAACACAATACAGTCACGTAAAAAATTATTTGGAATAAAATGATTTTTATTAATTAAGAGTTTTTTTTATTATAATCATCCTTTTATGAAAGAAGACTCAAAATTAGATAAACTTAAACAGCAATTTCAATTAAAAAGGCTTATTCTTCTTTTATTCCATAATTTTTCTAAGCCCACTGGATAAAAAAAGGTATGCCATGGGCTAAAATTTCCCATTAAAAAAATTTAAATGTTCGTGTAATAGTAAAGTGACGTTTAACCTACGAGGCATGTTTAGTATCTTGAAATTCTTTTTTTCTTATGTTTTTTTAATAAAATGATCCTTATATATGAATTAATTAAGTAACCAATAATTTGAATATAATTTTTTATGTAGGCATTAATAAAAGTAAAATTAAAAAAAAATCAATTCTTAAGAAAAAACTTTTTATTCCGAATAATTATATGGATGACTGTATGTATTTCAAAAATGGAAATATCAGTTTTTTCAAAACTAGGTACCAAATAATAGTTTTTTTTTAACATTCATATAACACTCTGGTTTAAAATATATTAAAAAATAATTTTAAATTCAAACAGAGAAACAAAGACAACATAAAATAAATTACTTCCCTGAGTGAGATGTATAGTTGGTTAAGGTGAACGCATTCAGCTTCAAATAAAATGTTGAACTTCAAATGGATGAATTTACAGAGAATCTTTTTGAAAATAATTAGTAAAAATATCTATCTTAAAATTTTTCAATTGAATATTTTTTTCTGTTTGAGATTTTACTTTTTTAAGTGGGACAGAGGTGTGTATAGGGAGGACAAACATCTTTTTGGTATGAAAAAGTGGAACTGTCCTTCCTAAAGGGGGACGTCTGGTAACCCTAGTTGAAAATCCCTTTCCAAATCATTATTTATTCATTTAAATTCACAAATAAATAAATTTGAAGAAAATTAGAGAAAAATATTCTCTGTTTCAGTGGAGAGAAAGAATGAAGTGGAAATAAAAGTATTAAGTGATCTCTACTCCATATTGTTGCATTTCACCCAGGTTATAGAGTATACCTTATTTAATATTTTTATTCGATCAAATAAATCTTTGTTTACAAAAAATTTAATTTTATAAAATTTAAATTAAGAATTTTGAAATTGTAACTTACTACATTTTTACGGAAAGGTGTAGGTTAGTTTATAATTAGTTGTAAATAGTTTTAATTAGCTTTAAGTAGTTTTAATTAGTTTTAATTAGTTTTAATTAGCTTTAATTTAGTTTTATGTAGTTTGTAAGTTTTAAAATAAAGACAGAGATACCGAGTTTTTTGTAAATTCTTCTCGGTAAAAAATAAAACCGACCTGGATTTAGTATTAAGATACTTCTTAGGCCGAAAGGCAGTAGCATTAAGTTATTATAGTTTAACTTAGAGCGCCCGACTGGGGCCAGTAAGTTAGTTTTAAGATATTGATAAGTAGGCTAGTTTTTATGAATTTTTGTCTAGCTTTAAGATAGTTTTAAGAAATTTGAAAATAAAAATGAATTTGAAGAAAAAAAAAACGGAAAGGTGTAGATATGTACATTCTCATTTCCAACATTTTTTTAGAATGAGAATTTATATTTGTTTTAATTGAAAAAGAGAAGGTTTAAGAAGAAAACAATTTCATATGACTTCAAACAAGCATTTTAACTATCAAGCTCCACTTATATAGACTATCGATCAATTATAAATTTCCATTTTTCGCCGCTTAATAAAACAAGTTAATACTATCATTCAAAGGTTCTTTGAACTTTGCAAGCGAATTATTGTCCTTTTAAAGTCACGTTGCACTCCATAAAATACGCTCTTTGATGTGGAATAAGCAAATGCAATTATGAATTCATTCACCATTACTATGGCAATTAGCTTTTCTAACGAATTCTCACGCCTTTGTGCCGTTTATATACCAAAAATGAATAATACGTAGTACCAACCCAATTTCAAAACGAAAACGCACAACGAGCAATAAAGCAAGCGCAAGCAAGAAATTAAATCATTTGTCTGATGTTCATCCAACCATATTGCATTTTCCCTGATAGGAACATATATAGGTACCTTGTATACATGTATTTTATTGCCAATCAACTAATTTAAAATTTAATATCAATTATATTTTTTATATAAGTATTTTATCAAACAGCTTATTGCTATGGCTGCTCGCTGTGCTCTGTTGAAAATTCTGCTTCACTATGACACCTATTCTCTTTGGAATTTCATATAACATCAGCACAGCAGCAAAAGCTCCCAGCACCGCACCCAAAGTTTCATCATCGTTTACACGGAACGTTTGGGTCGATGGTGTTTATAGCCTTTTGTTTAAGCGCACATCCGTTAACGACAACTCAATTAGCAGTACAATAATAATATTTATAATCTTTCTCGCACATATACACCGACTAACAGGTACATCCTCTTCTATACAACTATTACACCTCCTGCATCAGCATCATTTTTGAAAACGTGAAGACTCTTGGTGTTGCCTTTGCTTCTGGTTCAGCTACTTCATCGTTTTACACTTAACGACACCATGAAGTAATTATAAGGTAAATGGAATGGTAAAGAGCAGGTTTGGAGGAGGGGTGGATGCGGCTGAGTATTCTAGTGGAAAACTTCCAACAAAGTTCAACTTGTAGAGCCCCCGCTTAGCTATGGCACCTCTTTATTTGGTATGCAAACACAGTTATAGACTAGAGGTGATAATATGTAAATGGCTGCTGCAATGATGCGGAAAATTTTGCAAAAGTCCTGTTAACAAAAGCAATATGGTAGAGAGTATACGACGACGATGTGCAGGGGCCAATTTAAACGCTCGCAAGAGCTACTAACGTAAAGAGCTTAAATGAAAAATGCCATTTCTATAAACGATTGAGGTTTTATTCACTGAAGAGTAAAAATAAAAAAAATAGAATTGATATTAAAAACAAAAAATAAACTAGGTATAACCCAAATCTTAAAGGTAATAGCTAAGAGGTAATTAAGAAATTGAAAAAAATAGAGTTGCTGTGGCTTGCAGCGCGAGTTTTATAAAAATATTTTGTGTTTGTATATTTTTTTTTAGAGCATAATTCTTGAAATTGGTCTACATAAGTAGTCCTAGCGCTTATTAATAAAATCAATTGTTGCTCAAAAAGGCTCTTAGCGAGAAAATTTTGGAGTAGTTTTGAGTTTGCTCCTCTTTAATGTTTTTGAAGGTGCTTAATCCGAATATGAGGATTGCGACTAAAATTTCGTAACGCTGTTGCGTTAAAATTTGCAAAAATTTGAGAAAAATACTGCAAAAAATACATATTGATCGAATTTTTTGAATTATGTAGTTTACGATAAAGGCAAAGAATTTCTCGTAGATGAAAGGTGGTATTTGAAAAATTCAAAAGATTTTGAAGTAAAATTTTAGTATTTCAGACAATTTAAACATTTTTTCCAAAAAAAATCTACCTCGAGAAAAACTGTAGCCCTTAAAATTTTCAAACAAAACACGCATTTTTTATATTCAAATATCTCAAAAACGTGATATGTTAGAGCAGTTTCAAGGCCAGATTCGAACTCAGCGCATCAACGACCAGAAAAGTATACCTTGGTTCATGTTACAGACATATATTCAAATTTTGCAGATAGAGTATTTACTTAGTGCTTTCGAGGGCATTTTCGAAAACAATAAACAAACGTCAATTTTCCACTGGCGCACAGTGGTTTGGTAACAAAAATAATTTCCCATGCCAATTCTTGATATAATTTAATGAAACTTGGGGATGCTGATTTCAGTTGTACTGCTTGGTTTTGTTTACTTTAAGCAGGAGCTTCACAAATTGGTCCCAAATTTCAAAATTTTAAATAAAGTAGTGTCGAAGTCAGGAACTGAGTGAAATTTATGTTTGAAATGTCCTTAAATATGCACTTGAGTGTATACTTTCATATAAAAATGACTCCAATACTGAACTGTACCAAATTTAAAGAAGATGGTGCAAAATGTTCGCAAGGGCTTAGAACTAATTTAATTGCTAATTTTTAAAAATGATTGTATCAATAATAATTTTAGACCTAATCCGATTGAATCTGAACAAAATTTGACAAATTTTACGGCGGAAAGTAGCGAATTTCTAGTTAATTAACCTAGAAAAGATTAAAAATAATGTAAGGTAAAAGTTTAAATAATGTTGACTTTTTTTCTGGTTTAATTATTTAAATCTGATTTCAGGCTAAGAATTTCTGATTGTTGAAATTTGAAAAAAAAACGTTAAACTACGACTATTCACGAAGCAATTAAAATATTCTTATATTTAAAAAACATGGTAATTAAATGGCTTTTTCCAACTTTCAAGTATCAGAATTCCTAGATTGATGTCAGAATCAAATAATGCAACAAAAAAAATATCAACATTATTTAAAACTTTTACTTTAGATTATTTTTGATTTTTTCTAGTTTTTGAGAAGTTGACCAAAACTTTGATTTGCTACTTCCATCCGTCAAATTTGTCAAATTTTGTTCAGAGCCAATCAGAATAAGTCTAAAAAATTTCCAATACAAAAATTTTTAAAAATAAGCACTAAAATTAGTTTTAATCCTTTGGGAACATTTCTGAACATTTTGAATCAACTTTTTAAATTTGGTACAAATCAGATTTGAAGTCATTTTTATATTTTAAGGCATTTCAAACATAAGTTCGTGACTTCGACAGTACTTTATTTGAAATTTTGAAATTTGGGGCAATGTTCTGATCTTAATAGTGAAGCCCCCATTTTAAGTAGAAAAAAAGCAGTACAACAGAATTCAACATCCCCAAATCATGAAGTGTACCAAATTTCATAAATTTATATTTAAAATTGGCATGGAAAATAATTTTTGAGGCAAAAAATCAACAAACGGACCACTGTGTGGTGGGTGCTTGAGTTCAAATGGGTTGTCACAGAAAAAATTTTGAACAGTGATTAATTTGAAATTGTGCTCTGATATAATTTTCGAATAATTGGTAATTATCGAGCCATTAGTGAAAAACTGTAAAAAAATGCAATTTGACTGAACTAAAGCATTCAAATCTGATACTTTCCATTCCTGCATGTAATTTGTAGTTGAAAAAATTCACTAACAAATAACATGTAATTGAAAAAAAAATCACTTCGAAATTAAAAGTAATTGAAAAAGTAATGGGTTTTGCCACTGGAACGAAAACATTGTATTAAATTATTTATGATAACTAATTTCTTAGATTATTGTAATTCACTAGCTGTTTTTATTTATTAAAATTTATTTAAAATATAATTGAAAAAAAGTAAGATAATAATTACATTTTTGTGTAATATGCTTTGGTACTGAAACAAATCTTTTTATTGATTACTTTTTGAATTTTCAATTGCGTTCACCGAATCGATTTGATTTGATATTTTTCAATTACATTGGTAGGTTATTACTAATTTTAATTAGTAATTCAATTTTTTTTACCATTATTTCTCAATTCTTATTTCTTTCTATTATAGACCTCAAGCTCTGATTACAGCAAAGTAAAAAGTCCAAGAAAACGTTATTTCTTTAAAAAAATAATTCCTCATGGAATAAATATAAAAATCAAATCCACCTACAAAATATTTGTACTCTGTGAATCTTATTATTTCGTATGCAAGCTTCAAGTTTGTCAAGCCATTTGTTTTAATTTCTATTTTTCTTAATCTGGTATTTTCCTTTAAACTTTTAAATAAAAAAAAAATCATTTTCTTATCCGGGTTTTCGACAACATTTCTTTTCCTTCATATTCTGTCCCTGGCCTTAAATTCACAGAAGTAAATTTCCCACACTGAGAATAAAAAAAAAACAACATAGAAATTACGTTCAAATGATTTGATCTTATTATACAAAAAAAAAAAATAACACCAGAAAATCAGTTCACATAATCTTCCAGCAGCAATGGAACTTTTCTTCTTTTTTTTTAATTTTATTTTATTTATTTTCGAAAATCATTCCAATTTGCCCTGAAAACATAAAGAAAACCCCACTGACAACCAAACTTGTGTATATGTATACTTTTTAAGCTATAGAAATTCGCTTTGAACCACAAAGTACCGCATAAACTGAATGGCATCCTCACCTCTATTATATTATACATATAAAGTGCAATAACGGTAAAGTGCAGGAATTCTCATTCATAGCACGCAATGACAACATAAAATAAAGGATAGGAATCCTTAAGCAATCCGCTTTCTGCTGCTTTTGCACTTCACAAAAAGATTTTACTATCAGGTAGGTACAGGTACGAAAATATATTTTTTTTTTTTTTTTGAAAAAAGTTCATTCACCATTGAACATGCTTCTGTCACTACCGATAAAAATCGACAAGTTTTTCTTTATGCTTTTAGCAGTAATTTTATTCGAAAGAGATGCACATACCTATTTTTTGAGGTGATTTTTTTTTTTTTCAAAAAAATACAACACCCTGGAAATCACAGGTATTATAACTTTTAGTCTGCGGTGTACCTACATAACATAAGTAAATAGTTGTGGGATGCACTAAATTCACTAGAATTCCTTGAAGAGTAGGGATTTTCATAATTGAATTATTAATTGGTAATTATTGGTGTTATGGCAAAGAGTTAAATTTTTTGATTTCGTTTTATTGAAATTTCAAATGAAGAATTCTACGAAAAATTATGCCAGGATTAATTCTGTATGGGTTAGTCAATGCTGATGGATCTGCACGCACCACACCAAATTACACAAGGTATAAAGAAATTCTGGTTGCATTTATGGTGCTTAAGAATATATCTTCAGTATTTTGAAGCATTAGGCTATGTCCTATGTGTTGAAAGGGTGCATGCAAAAACTGAACGACCAAGTTTGGGAAGAGGGAACCATGCTACATGCTACATACATTGGTCTCATCTACAAAAAGGCAATCATATGTCCTGCAAGAAATGTTGAGGTACATCTCTAACAAAAAAAATCACATACAAGATTCTCTCCAACGTACTGTGTGAACGTCTTAAGCTGTTCTGCAACACTATAATCACCAAGTAGCATAGTATGACTTCTGACCAAATATTTACTCTCAGACAAATCCCGTGAAAAAGATGAATTTCAAGTCGAGGCTGACTACCAATTCATTGACTACTAAACCACTATGATGGCTTTCATCGTCAGGAGCTCTATTATGATGATGGCTAAGCTTGTGATCCCGGGAAATCTTATCCACCTGATGCGATGCAATATCTAACATTTACAACTCGGGAAAAGCTCTTCTGAACTCTCTAAACATGTACACCAAGCACCGATTTTCGGAAAGGAGATGTTCCAATTCAAAGACCAAGTAAAAGCTCACTCTTGATGATTGGAAGCAGATATAGCAGAGTACTTGGGATCGTAAAGGATGGAAGGCTATCGTTTTTAAGGCTACGATCCTTTATGGTTTGGGAGCCGAATTGGTAAGTAAGTCAGGGTAATATTAGAGTGATTCATTTGAAGAGTTTTTGTTTCGCTCGTGGCCAATATGGTATTTTTTAGTATATCATCATGTAAATACTTAGCTTGGTACAGCATCTAAAAACATTTGTTTGGTTTGAATTAAAGAAGAAATCTGCTGGTATTAAGAGGAAATACTTGAACTCTGAATGGCGAAAAGTCATTAGAAGTCACTAGAAGAACACAAGATGACCACCTTCAACATGACCTTGAAAAGTTCAAAATCAAATGCAACGAGCTCAGGAGAGCTCTAAGTGCTCTAAATAAAAAATGGCAGCGGAACGAGTTTCCACAAGATGTTAGCAATGAACTCTGGAAACCAAGTAGTCTCTTAGCAATCTTAAACAGGGAAAATATGGCTCATATTATGGACACACTATTCCCGGCTAATCTGATCACACCACCTGACACTCAGACGAGGCCACGATAAAAAATACAAGCGTTCAGTGAAGTAGAGGGGCAGCCATGGTCAAGCAGCCATCGGTTCGCTCTCTCAGTATTTTGAGAAAGAAAAATCGATGTAACTGGCGCTTCATGATCAACAGACCAAACCACACCAAACATTAAGAGGCATGGCCATGGGTGATAATCGGTCTCCGAGCGCCCTCATGAATGACAGACGGGCGATTTGTTCAAATTCAATACCGTAAAGAAGCACAATTGACATTTGGTCCCTGTTGGCTAGAAGTTACTCATTTTGAGAATGCCCAACATATTTACATAAATTATATTTGCATATGATGAAATGTTAAACCCTGATTTCTTACTGCCCCCAAATCTGCGCGAAAGCCCAACGACTTAAAATAATTTCGCGAATTTAAAAATGACTGCCAACCCTATATGTCTTTAATATGTTACTTAGCTTTTCACCAACATTGATTTATTTTGATTTCATTCGGAGGGGAAGAATGAAAGCGGTGTGGGATAGAATTTCATTTTAGTTTTCGGAAACTTTTCTTTTCTTATTCGAAAAATTGGTGTATATGGCTGGATGCGTTCATCGGACTCGCCGCTCTTGGAAGTGAAACCAGCAATCAGTGATTTTCATGGTGACAATGTTGCCAGGGAGTTAGTTTTTCAACTACAAAGATAGCGGAGAGTAGCTGAATGATGATGCAACCGAAAACCACGGCCATTAATTAGCTGAAAGTACTGGGGATGACAAAAAGAAGGGGCCATCCAGGATAATGAAAAATCTGGAAGGGCAATTCTACTGTGAGCTTTGAAACTTGAAACTGCAGGTTTTATTTGAAAAGTGAAGAAGAAATTTAAAAAAGTAATCGAAGAAAAAAAATAAATTCGAAGAGTATAGTTAAAGTAAAAAGTTTTGAAGAGAGAAATCTGAAAATTGTTGAGGATATATCATTCTAGGTGGAAAACTGGTTAAACTCATTCCGAAAATTGGTATTTTGTCTTGGGAAGAAATAAGCAGTAAATGTGGAAGCAAAGTATTTTTTTTTTATGAATTTTGTGTTGGATAGAAGTATATTCTGTGACTCGGTTTTCGAACTATTAAACTCATTTAGAAATTCTTGTTTGGCTTTTTTTTCGTAAAAAATTTAGAAAAAAAAAACCGAAATCGTGACCCATATATGTACTTATTTATTTGTTCATTCGGGACCGAGCAATAACGGTCCATCTTTCTTCGCCATTCAAAATTATTGTTTCATTTTGTTCTTTTTTAAAAATTGTGGGTTTTACTCCAATATCAAAAGGTTTCCCAAATACTTTTAATAATCTATATCTTAACTAAGGACCTCATTGCGAAAGTCTTTTCAAAATAGACTCTTAGTCGAATAGACTTAGAGTCTATTGCGAAAGTCTATTTGTAAATATTTTTCTATTTGATTTTTATGTATTTTTCTATTTGATAGAAATATCAAATTTATCAAGATTTCCTGATCAACTTCTTTCTATTCGAATTTTTCGGAATAGACTCTCGCAATAAGGCCCTAAAAATTCGTCTTTTAAATTCATTAAAAATCGATTCAAACCGAAAAGTATACACGCGATTTAAAATTGTAGTCCAGGCCTCTGAAAAAGCCACTGCAGCTGTGAAATGCTTTTAACGAATAGATAAAATCCCACTATAAATGGCTTTCACATTAAAACCGAAGTTATAACCTACAAGAATGCGTTGAATTTTTTTGAAATAAGACTCGACACAAAGTAAAGTTTCCGGGAGTAAATGCATGCGGTCGGCCGTGAAAGGACTATTATACGTCACCCAGTTTCTCAACGGATACGGCTACTTCAACACGTTCCTAAAAAGGATTGTCTAAACCAGGAGCCCCTCTTGGCAATGTGGAGACTCCACCATGGACGACCCACTCAGAACTGTAAGAAGCCATTTTACCTTCAACTCAGAAAACCTAGCACAGCGAATATTTATGTTGGAAATTGAGTAGCGATTGCAGCTTATCAGTGCTGACCTGGTCCATATCCTAAAAAAACTAAATAAATAAAAAGAAGAAGCAAAGTGGAATACAATAAGAACTTCCAATAGAAATAAGGGCACCCTCCTGCGCATCAAGTGTTCCCGTATAGGAGGTCAGAGGTCTTTTGGTGTTTACTAGTAAAAATATCTAAATCTACACCTATAAGAGCGAGTCTGGCACACGGGGTTGGTCAATGGATCATAACGCTAAACCTACCTAACGTGCATAGAGCATTTCTCCCATTTTTGGAAAAAAAAAATGTCTGCCTCAAAGTGAAGTGATTATTGACGTCGCTAGTATAGTCAACTTTTATTCTTTTTAATTTTTCTTTCAGTGTATCCTAATATTCCATGAGCGTTTTATATGATAAACAATTTGGTGAAAATCCTTTCATTTTTCCTTTTTTTTTAATTTGCATAACTTTCAAGATTTTTCTTTTTCTCACCCCATCGGTAATTTATGACTTTATATGTAAGTATATGTAAGTAATTCAAAACAGGCTAGCCATTTAACCCAAATAAGAATTATCCCCATTTACAATATTCACACCAATTAAAGTTGTCTTCTTCACTCACATTTATAATATTAAATGTCATAAACAAAACTGAATCGATTATTATGGCAAAAGGGTTCTTATTCGCATCATAAGTGCCCCAAGTTCACACATGTATACCATATCTTTGAGTAAGATACCTACCTACTTCCGCAAGCAGCCATTTAATAAATAGCAAACAACAACAACAACAAAAAAAGGAGCAAAATGGACCCATGGAGAGATCATAATTTCACCCCCTATAAAGCCTTCACATTGCATTTAATTTGTGCAGAGAAATGTGTGTCCTTTATATGTCCTTATACCGTCATTCAGTTTATTTTTATTTTCATGAAGCTAACAGCAGCAGCAGCAGTATCAGAAGTAAAGCTTACAAAAAAAAAAAAATAGCAACGATGTCTGTTACATCTGTGATGTCATTATCAGTCTCCTTTTGGGTATTATTTATGGCTTGTGACATTTTGTCAAATAAACAAAATGAATTATTCACTTCCTGCATGATGGGTGGAGGTAGAGGCGTAATATGGGAGGAGACAGGCTGTTGGGACCACTTGTGTGGGGGGGGGGGTGGAATGGAGTCACGTGTAAACGCCACGGCTATCACTTTATCTTAAAATCCATACACAAAATGCCGTAGCCGTGTTGCAATAATAATCTTCAATTCGAATTAAAAAAACAACAACAAAAAAAGTAAAGTCTATAGAAAGTGTAGGTACATAAATTCCCTTACATATAAAACGCTTCCCTTTTTTACGGTTATATTGGACAAAACAAACGCACATAAAGCAAATCTTTACAAAAACAGTTAAATTCCAATGTCATAAACACACTCGCACTAAAAATGGAGACACAGGAATAATAAATCCTTCCCATATCATACATCGCAGGAATACATTTTCCTGTTGCAAAAGGGATGATGATGCCGTCAACCTAGCTACCCCCCTCCTTCTCTCCCCCCTTCCAAAAAATTCAGGACTTGCTACAACAACAAAAAAAAAATCAAAAAAAGCAACATACGAGTAGGTATAAGTCTGTGAAAAACGACGACGACGACAACAACAACGGAGACGGACAGACATTTTTGTGTTGCTTCATTTTTTATTATGTTTTGTGGATACTTTTATGATTCCAATGAGGACTCTCAATGGAGGATTCAAAATGTTCTTTGGGTGTGGGCACAAACAATGAGTAGAAAGTACCCATCTACTCTCTCTCTCTCTCTGCTGCTACTGATGGCTATTACTGGTTTTGTTTATTTGACTATATGTGGTCCATGGAATGAGTGGATCTGGGATGTATGGGATTTTCGGAACACAATGATATTTATGTCAAGGATCTTTGCTCTTTGGAGGGCGATAAATTTGTCCTTCGCTTCGTTTCAAAAATCGCGCACTTTGTTCTATAGGTATCTAGACGATGATGAATTATAACAGAAAGAGAGAGAGAGAGAGAGAGAGAGAGATGAGATTTTATTGGACACTAACAACACTCAAGATAGTATTTTTGCTTTTACCAACCACAGCCACTGTAAATAACGGTAGCTTTATATGGTGAAGAATTTATGGTTATTGCAGATGTTTGAATAAAATGCAAATTTATGTTTTGTATACTTTTATAAAGAGTGTCCTCAATATACATAAGTGTTATACAATAAGAATATAATATTTCTAGATCCAACAAAATGACAGTGCAATATTTTATAGCAACGCTCAAGGATATAGAAAAAAAAACTAAAATCAACATTTAGAAAATCTAAAAACTTAGGAATAGAATGCCTGTCTTATTCGAATTATTTATTGAGAGGAAGGATTCTATTTGGTCTACGGTTTTATGATCCGAACATGCTTCTCTTTTCCTTATAAACTAAAATTTTGACTCCTTCCAATCTTTTTTTTCTTCACCAGAGAAATTACTAAAAAAAAAACATAGACACAAATACAGAAACTTCAAATAAAATCCCACAAAACTTGATTTTAGTAAAGAGCTTTATTTTGGTGTCCTTAATATGTGTTTCTTAAAAAGGCAAAAATCTTGCAATTACAAAGTTCCGATTTTCATAATCTCGCAATAACGAAATCCTGCTTACAAAAATCTCGCAAAATTTAATTGCATTTCTGCTTAAGCCTACGCGAGCTGCTCATTCAATGCGTGTAAACGCACCCTTTTGATTGCAGAATGCGAAATTCATGTTTCATTCCACCGCATTCCCAAGTTTCGATCGTCTACCAATCACTACTATCTTCACGCGAACCTAACTTCACTTGCATTTTTATATTGCATCATCCATTTTAAGCATTCCTTTCTTTCAGTAAAACCAAATTAACTAAAAAACTTAAAGATATATCAAAACCTATTTTTTTGTAAAACTTAAATAAATATTACAAAAAGATAAACGAGAAAGAAAGAAACAACATCTTTACACAACAAAAAACCATCGTGTCGCACATTCATTTTTTTTTTTTTTTTTTTTTGTGAAGAGCTCGCCAAAGTGTCGGCTTGCAACAGAAATTATAACTTTTAAACCACACTGTTATTTATCAATTAATGCTGCTTATTTTTCAATTGTTCTCAAGACCAGACTTGCTAGATTGAGCTATTTTTTGGAAATTGGGCTATCTTTTTCCAAAATTGTCTATGACAATTTAAGCATGACAGCATGACCAATCATAATTCGGCTACTAAAATCCCAAATCTATTCTTAGCCTATTTTTTTTTTTTTTTTTAAGAAACTGCACAAATGAAACACTTCTGCCTCAGCTCTTTAAGAATTCTACAGTTTGGCACCACTGAATATTCCCCTAGTACACTTTACAGGATGATTCTTTGTGTCTTACTCTTCTCAACGGGTTCTAACTGCATAGAGGAGAAATCAAAGATGAAAATTCGAAACCATACTCATTGGTTTTGACATTTCAAATCAACAAACTTCACTTAAAAATCATTTAGTTTCTCTGTTGTTCCCAGAATTTCCATCTAAATTCTTCTCTCTTTCATGAGAAAAATAAGAATTTTATTTTCCGTTGTTTTAAAAGTAGTAATAAATTGTGGTTGAAGTTATGAGAACAATATTTTTATAGCTATCGGGCTACTATTTGGGCCACTATTTGGGCTACTTTTTTGGCTCCGATTTTGGGCTAAGAAAATGTCTAAATTGCGTTATCGAACATGTTCAAGACCTGGCAGCTTTGGGCAAGAGAACAAAAAAAGTCCATGGAGATTTTATTCCGTTGTAATGAAACAGCAAACAGGCGATTTTTTTATAACAGGGGGTTCCAATTTAATTAAGTTTGAAATACCATGAATATTCACTTCGAAGTAAGCAGGTCACAAAGTGTATCTCAGGAGCCCAGAGAGTGGTAGGAACTTGCAGTAAGGTGCCGAACTAGCAGTTTTTGTCATTTTAACGATTGTCTAGATATAAAATTTGAAGTCCCTGATTTTAAAAAATTTCACAAAATTGACTGCAATAAGCTGCGTATTTTGTTTCCAGACAGGGCCTTCTTCTTCTTGCTTGACACTCCTCTCTCGCAGTTTTTGTGTTAAGCTGTAGCATCTTCACATGTCCATTTTTTGTGACTATTTAAACTGCACGCATTCATCATTATACCACGAGTTCTTTTTCGGGGTGGATGGATGCTATTTGAAGTTTTGGCTTTCTTTTTTGATGATACTGATATACTGAAACCACTGGGTTGTTATATCTTCTGCGGCTGGTGAATGCTCAGCGGAAAACTTTTTGCTCATCCCAACTAACAATTTTGCTTCTATATTCCTCCATAAATGCTTTTTAGTTTCATTCAACCTACGCATATAACTAATGCATAGAACTCCTTAGAGTGAAAAGGCGACCTTTTTTAACTCCTATAGTACTCTTATGGGGTTAATTATGAGAGTCTTAAAGAAGTTCACATTAAATAAAATAAAAAAAAAATTTGACAGGTCCAGGAATCGAACCCGTGTCCCTCTGAACCAATTGTCTTGCCCGCTAGCCGCCAATCTCAGATATATATGTAATTCAATGCATTAAATTGGAATCACTTTTATCTTGAATTGTCTTTTTTAAGACAAGAAGCTTTTATTAATAAGAAACAACTTTGTTCCAGAAAAATATATAATTATAGATTTGTATGGCTATAACAAACACATATGTTAATTAAATAAATAGAGGTATAATTGATTAATTAATTGTTAATACCAACCTTAAACACTGACAATAATAAAAAATGTATGTGCTATGATGTCAAGTTGAATATAAAATATAAAATGGCCGATTATAGCTTGGTGACGCCATATTCACTAATACAAGCAATATAGAAACAAAGAATTACATAAAGATTATATAAGAATTGTATGGGATGTCTATTGAAGCGATAGTATCTTGGTTAAATCATAAGAGCATTATAGAGAGATTAAAGAAACATATTGACACATCGCTTCTATCAACCTGATATAATCTGCACCAGAAAATATTTAAGGATTCAGTAATAGTCCAATAAGGTATTTACTTTCTGTCAAGGGGCTAAATGGAGCGCTATAGAAACAAATAACACTTTAATGTCTGAAATGCGAAGCAATTTTGTTAGTTGGGATGTGCTCTCTTTTGGGTCTGGCAACGAAGCAACCAAAGTCAAAGTTCGTTATTTCTTTTTATTTGATATTCGAGCCCCAAACTTTGCTCCAGCAAAGAAATGGTCAGATCCAACGTTTGTCTCCCAAAAAGAACTCACGTCAAAGATGCAAGAATCGTTCCTTCCGTGTATTGGCACACGATTGATTTGGTAACCGTTTCGACCATTTGGGGAAATTAATTTTTAGATTCTTAGCTATGAAAATTTTGTGCTTCCATAACCGTATTACAAGCTTTAGAAAAAAATTTCTAATCGGAGGCCGTTATCACTTTTTTGGCTCTTCGTGAATGTTGTGTCTAACAACTAACCCACTTCTTCCTTTCAAATTTTTGCATTTAGATCCCCGAGAATAATGCTTACATCATTCTTCAGATAGGCTCCTTTAGTTCTTTCCATCAGGAGGTCATAGTCCACACTCCTGCAGGTTGACACTATTTATTATTATTTGGCTTCACAATACAGAACTGTCATGAGTTTTCTTGCCGCACTTCCTTTCTCTCCTATTCAAAGAAACAAAAATTTCAACTTGCAACTTTGCCTAAAATAAATCTTTTAAGTGTTACCTATTATCTCGAAAATCTTTTCGCTTAAAAAATATAAACTTTCCCTAACTTATTTAAAGGTTAAAAAATCTTAATTCAACAAAAGCCCATTCACAAAAACTAAAGCTTTCACAAGAAGAAGGCTTCCTATTTTTTTAAAACAAAACTCCTCAATCCTCATCATTATTAAACAAAAAACAACTTAAGTGTTGTTGGGTACCTATGTGTATGTACTTGAGAGGTACAGAAAACCCCACGGTGGAACTAAAATTTACTGTCTCTTCGCTAAACAACTCAACAAGATTAAAACTCTCAAGAATTGTGTTGCATAAACAAACAACCCCACCACTAACACATCCACCCAAGACCAGCAGACAGCGACAACCAAAGCAAAACCAAGTAGTCTGAAAATTACTTAAACAAGAAACAACAGCAACAAGAACTGTAAATAAACGATGGAAGAAAAAACTAACAAGAAATGAAAAACAGAAATCCGGAGTCTCTATCGCGCTGTAAAGTCTGCAACAGAAACTTTACTGCCTCCTTTTACCCAAAAAAAAAAAGCTACATATATATCTTACGCTTTTAATTGTTACCCGTAATGGTTTTCAGCCATCCCCACCTCCAGCTCTCCCAATCCCAAACCATAAGCATTGTCTTGAATGGAGGGGATGGCATCCCCTCACAAAACCATAACAATAGTAGAAAACTTGCTCCGAAAAATGTTGGCTCCACGACAACGACTTTGCTTTCTTTTCATTCATATCCAACTTGAAACATGCAAAACTTTCAACTAAAACAACGGCCCTTCGTGGAAATCTCAAAACTTTAAATATTGTTCAACCCAATAAAATGCGATAAAAGTGTAGAATTATGCACAGGGTGCAACAATAACAAACAAATAAAAAAAAAAAAACAATCTTCAATCCCAGTGCAACGCAGTTAGCATATTTTCCAAGGAACAAGAACACAACAAGAACTGTACCTACACTGAAAAGTTGCAATCTAAATGGTACTAAAAGTACATTTACACTGTGCAACTTTTCGGCTTTCATAATATTTCAAAGTAGGTGCAGTACCTAATAAAAATGCACCCAAGTATCTAAGTATCTCACAAAACCAAGAAAAAGAAAACAATAAAAAAAAAAGAACTTCTCAACAAGATGTAACAATTTCCAAACATTATTCTATCGATTAGTAACGCTGCTGTCGCTGGAATGCCAATGCTCCGGCTGGAAGGAAGGGAAGTTTGGCAAAAATTATTATATTCTAACGATGTGATTGCCGTTAACTGCTCGAGTGAAAATCACTCGGTGTCAGTGAAGCTACGATGGCGGTAATTTGTTTGACAGATAGTACCTACTAGAACTGGCTATGCGTTGTATAGTGATGGAACGGGGTGTGTTCGAGAAGTCAAGAGTACAAACTTCAAAAGAGCAGTTAGACAACTTTTTCATTGGTGTGGTTACTAGTTTGGTTTGGTTGGACGGGTTTTTCCTTTGCTTCGGTTTCCTTCTCTTCTGCTGCTGCCTGAGGCTGGGTTCTGGGAATTTCTTTTATTTTTTATGAAATTTAATAACGAAACTTTTTCCTATTTTGAGATAGATTCGTCGTTATCGTTGGCATTGTCACTTATTTGGTATAAGATGGGCGAGTGATGGTTTCGCTTCGCCCATTTTGATTGTTCCTTTTTTTTGTTGTTGGTTCTGGTTGACTTTTGTACTTTTGAAGTGACATCTGTTGGACTGTAATAAAAGTCATACGCGATATTGTTCTTTTTTGTTGTTTCTTGGAATTTTAGATGTTATAGACGGTGAATTGTTGGTGTTATATCTTGCGTTAAACATTAGCGTTAAGTTTCAATATAAACGACCCTTTAAATGATTTTTTGTGTTCTTTATTTGGGGACAAATTGATATTTTGTTTTTTGTGTGATATTCAAATATGTGTCTTGAATTTGATTTTGTATATAAATTCTTTGAAATTCCATTGTTAATGTGTTTGTGAAGCATCTGAGGCTATAAAAGAAAGATTTGTTTTTCTGGATAACAACAAAAAAGTTAGTTTCATTTGATTACCTTAGTTCCTGATGCGTGACAACTACATATCTAGTGATTATGTTCATTGCTGTTTTGAGTGAAGTTTTAAAAAGTGAAAGAACTTTGAAGGAAAAGGAAGCATCAGATCAGTTGTGAGTGAAATGATAAATGAATTTAAGTATTTTTGTTTGACATCCGTTCCGTGGAAACAGCCATTTTTTATTCATTTTCTTTAGTTTTGGGAAGAATATATTAAAACAAAAAAAATAATACCTGATAACACTGGGCATCAAATTTTGACTTTGTAACGGTATTGTTCATGGAAAGTAACTTTTCTTACAGTTTTTGATGCTCTGAATTCAAAAATCAGTATGAAAAAATTGAATTAAGTTTCTTTTCACTAAAATAAAGTAAAGTTAAAAAAAACTATTTTTCAAATCAGTTTTTGGCAGAACAAAAGGGGAAACGATGTGGGGAGGAGCTACTTTTCAGTTAATAACTTATTAGTTATTACTAATATATTAAAAAAATAATGACTATAATATCAAAAATATGTCTTTATTTATTTCTGGGAAAAGGTAATTGTAACTATCGGTTGAATCTCGAAAACCTGAACTAAAATATAGGTTTTATGCATGAATTTGTATTCTGGATGACTAGACGAGTAAAAATTAGTTGAAATTGCGATACTTTTTCACTGTTGCCTAGTGTAATAAATTGAAAAAAAAAATAAAAAAAAACATTATCTAAGACCTGTGAATGCGAATAAATTTGGTAAGCAATTCCAAACGAAAATATTAATTAATTCTAGTTTTTACTTTTCGACGCATCGTTTTTTTAGCACCCATTTACTGGTTTATTTTTATGGCAATTCACGTCATTCAGCGACCAAGCAAATAACTCACGTGAAGGAAATATCAGAATTCACGACTATTCGCAGTTTGTAGTAATTTGCTACTTACAGTTCAAGGTACTAAAGAGGAATAAGAATGACAGAATTGAAAAATTATTGTTGGTTTTAATTTTGTTGAATGATAATTTTTTTTTCGTAAAACCAAAACTCGGATCATAATGCATTCATTGTGCTTCCCGGGATGTGAGTACTGTAGGGATAGGAAGGTTAAGAGCAGGGATTTAGTTGAAGTTTTGGAAATAGGGTGCCTTCTTTAACTTTACTGTGGTTTGAATAAATTTTACGACTGTTCCAAAGTTTGCAAATTGGTGCAAAAATTAGGCATTACTTTCGTCCTGGATAATATTGAATCACCACAAACTGGTCCGTTTGTTGAATTTTGGCAACAAAATCTAATTTTTTTTGTGGTAGGTACTGCCTATTTTCAGAACAATTTAAGTCAGAACAAAATCTGAAAATATGAATCAATAAAAAATATATAAATAAATAAATAAAATATTGATAAGTTCTAGTTGTAATAATATTCAGATTTATGCTTTAAATGTCTTCAATGTATACATATTCTTTCATGTGAAGGTCATTTCAAAACTGATTTGTCCAAATTTTGAGAAAGCTATATTTCAAAATGTTGAGCAATGCTTTTAAAAGTTAAAAATTATATTGAGTGCTATTCTATTGAAATTTTTTGTATCTAGAATAATTGGTAGACCCAATCTGATTGAAATTGAAAGCAATTAGAGATTTTGAAATTGAATCTATAGGTAAAGCAATAGTTAAAATAATATTGATATTTTTTCTGCTTACATTATCATCAACTATATTTCAAGTCAGGCCTTAATTTCTGACAGTCGAAGTTGGAAAAACAATTAAAATAATATTATATTCAATAAATAAATAATAAATATCGGTTTCTTCCAACTGTCGACTATTGGAACACCTAGCCTGGCCTGAGATTTAAAAAAATGCAACCAGAAAATATATCAAAGTTTTTAAAACTATTATTACCTTTGATCATTTCTATATTAGATCAAAATTTGATGAGCAACATCCAATTGAACAAAATTGATCTAACTACAAAACTTTTTTAAATACATTTTTTTTTAAGAATAGAATTAAAATTAGGTATTATAATCTCTTGGAAACAATGGTCAACATTTTGGGCTAACCTATTTAAGTTTTGTAAAAATATGAATTGGAATCACTTCTACATACATTTTTTAAGACATTCAAAACATAAATAATCTGACTGAGTTTCTGACTTGGAGAGTGTGTCTTTTTTAAATTTTGAAATTTTGGAACACCTTAATTGTGAATTCTTCACTAAAAACAAAAACAAAATTAAAAATCATTACTTGTACGTTTACCAAATTTCAATAATTTGTATTTAAATTAATTTTAAATTAAAGTTTTCTTTGGAATAAGGGTTTTTTTTCCTAACCCCCAAGGATTTGTTTAGAAGGTTTGTGACCAAAAACCTTAAATTGGGAATACCATACCAAAACTGTTTGGCAAATTCACGTTTTGAGGGAGTTCATTTCATCATTTTTTTATTTAACATTTAGTTGTTCCGGATTTTACGTTTGCAAACAACGTTTTGTTTTTTAAATGATTTGGCAAATTATATAACCTGGCATTTTTCATTTCACAATTTTCACAAAGTATTTTGTTTGATTGGCAAAGTTTTTCTTTGGCATTTTGTTGATTTGATATTTGTTTTTTAATTAGCATTTTTCTGTTTGACTTTTTGTTATTTTGCATTTTGTTGTTAAGCTTTTTTTATTTGGCATACAATTATGTTTAGCAAAATGCCGAATTCTGCATAATTATCATGATTATGTGTTTTAAAATCGATACTCAGTAATTCTTTCGGCTAAAAAGTCTCATTAGTTTTGTCAAAAAGTTCCGTTATCAAAACTGAGCAAAACATTTAAGAAACTGAAAAACCAAACATAGTTATAGCAGCAAGAAAAGTCAACTTGTTAAAATAATAAACACATTTATTGCGCATATCTTTAGAAAAAAAAAATGTATTTTTAGTTAAGCCAATGATAATGAAGTGTTAATTCACAAACGCATCGTTCCAGAGATGATGCACAATCATTTCCGCCAGACATTCATAAATGGATCAAACCTGCATCACTTTTTGCGTAACGTGTTCATTATTTCAAACTTGCAACATGTGATGCGCAAACTTCAAACAAATAAGAATCAACAAAATTCTTGATGCGTTGTTGCAGATACAATTGTATACGCATCAGCTGGGTCACGCATCAGCATCGCAAAAAAAACAGTGATGAAGAAACATTTGACGTTTAGGAATTTACAAGAATGGTCAAATAATCGAACGGTGATAATATAATCAGCGAAATAATGAAACGGCTTGGTGAAATAATAAAACGGCGAAACTTTATTTCGCGAAAAACAACTCTTCTCCAAATAAAAAACAGTTAAACAAAAAAAAGCTGTACAAGAAAATGCCAAATGAATTTTACACAACAATAGTGACCCCTCAAATTGTGAACTAAAAATGAAGTCATATACTCACAAATATTTGAGACTTTTGCAAATCGTCTGTTATCTTTGCTAATAAATTTACTTAATTTAAAAAGCACGGTAACTTGAAATAACGCCAAATTCCGAAATTCAGCTTTATTTCGCTTTACTAAAGTTAATCAGAATGATGTTACGTTGCCAAAGCGAAATTAGGCCGAACGTTAAAATTTTGCGTTATTTGACTTTAGTAAAGCGAAATAAAGCCATATTCAGAATTCGGCGTTATTTGGCTCGGAGTTATTTCATGACACCTAAAAGTTCAAATAATATTGCCAGTAAAAAGTTTTCAAACAAAATATTTTCTCAATTAAAAAAAAAATTAATTTATTATATATATTTGAAAATTCAATAAACAACAGGTACCTTTCAAAATCAAGTTAATATTTTTTTTATTTTTATCTGCATATTAAAAATTATTAAAAATTAAGAATACATTACCAAATTTTTCTTTAAAACTTTTTTGAAAATTCTATTTTATTTTTTAATATCTTAAAATTTTTTTTCAAGGGTTTTTGACTTTGACTTTTTATTTGATAACAATTAAACATGGGATTACGATGATAAGGAACACCAAAAAATTTTGAACACAAGGTTATTTTGTAACAGTCCAGAGTGGAAACTGAATTTTTTTGCTCTAAAAATAACGGTAGTTGCCACATACAACTGTTAAGGAAAAACTTATTTATCTCAAAAACAGCACCAGCTTTTTAAAAAAAAGTCATTGGGTGACTGTTGGTATAGTATACTTTTTCGTACACTGTCTGGTTTTCGACTTTCTCATTAACGGCTCACACAATTTTTTTTGAGAGCGGGTTGGAATTCTGGCTTTCAAAATTCAGTTTGGCCAAAATTCTGTAAATGCAAAATTCTATATTCTAAAATTCTGTCTCGTCAAAATTCTGTTTTCCCAAATTCTGCTAATGAAAACAAAAATTTTTTTTTATGAGCCCACACCAAATTTTGGATGTGTATGATAGCAATATAGGCGTCAAAAAGATGAGTAAAAACTTTTTGTACAACCAGAATTTTGAAAAAACAGAAATTTGACATGCAGAATTTTGAAAGCAGAATTATGACCCTACAGAATTTTAACCTTAACCCATAAAAAATTAGTTTAAAAAAAAAAAACGCTCTAACGATTTAAATTTTTGTTTGCTTATATCCATAATTTGTCAAGTAATTAAATGGCATACTTCGTTTTGATCTCAAAGTGTTGTTACTAGTTGTTCTTACAGTTAAAAGAACTATTTAAAAGCTTTTGTTATATCTTTTTTTTCCTTCTACTTTCATAATTTAAAAGTTCTTAATTCCCAACAACTTGAACAACAACAACAACAAGTACATGCGATTCTGTCGTGCATTTTATTTTTAAAGACACAAGAATTAATTATGTTTTTTGTTGTTGTTCTAGCAATTTGAAGGACTTTTTTTTTGCTTTAAACTATTTTTCATTAATATTTTCAGGTTGTATAACGAAGTCACATTTCTTCTCTCTCCTGTAATAGTCTTCTGAATAATGGATGCCATTCCAAAGTAGAAAAAACAAATCAAAAACGATATATTCTTAAGGCATCTTTGATAATTTTATTTCAACATCCACATTGATGGTGCGAGTTAATTTATTTGAAAAATCCTATAACAAATGACACACTTTCCTTCCCTCTTCATATTTCAATTTTTTTTTCAAAGGAATAAATAAATGATAAATAAAATAAAAAATATAATTCTATGGAAATAAAATAAATATTCAAAATACGATAAATGAACAGCTACAGACAGAGTATAGCAGGTTTGATGGCAGTTCTGTATAGGTTCATATTTTTTTCTTTCTTCTAAAGACAACCTCATCACATAATGAATATTCTATAATGTGGCAATAATAATTCAATATTTATGTAAAAATAAATCATTCGTATTCAACAAACATTATTATCATTCTTTCAAAAAAAAAAAAAAAAAAAAACTTCTGTCTATTTTTTTTTTCTTCCCTTTGCCATTTTTGAATGAGCCTGCCAATGCCATAACCGCATGCCAAATCTTTTTCACCTCATTTAATCATGACGTGAATATTAAATAAACGTGCGCCATAAAGACATTTTTTTTCTATAAGGATATACCTACATAGAAACAAACTTAGGTACCTCCTTTTTTTTCATCTTTTAAAAATTGTCTGACAAGCATTTTGTTCCTGGAATGATTATTATCATAAAACCAAGGAGGAAGAAGGTCTATAAGTTCTAGAATGTCGATGCAATCGGAAGTAATATAAGGCAGTTCGGTTGGTTGAATATGTTTGCTTTTGAATTTCAGTTAATTTTCTTATTTTGAATTCTAAGGTTGAAATTATTGCTTAGGTCAAAGATCATCTCTAAGTAGGTATCTACCATTAAGTGCTTAAAATTTAGGACATGAAATTTATAAGGTTTCGTTTATATGAAGAGTTATTCTTAGCAAATTTTTCAGGGACAGAAGAAAAATTCTTAAGGATTCTTCAACAACTGGTTGGATTTTTTTGGAGCTGTTCTACTGTATTCTATACTCTTCACATACCCAATTGATCACAGTTGATAGACCTTGTACTTATTTTTATTCTTAAAGTGAAGCAGTTTATTGCATTTTCTCCTCCTTTACCGTATTTTCCATCATTACAAATAATCACGCAGTATCAATAAAGTATTGATTAATGGAGGACGATATTCAGGTATTTGTCAACATCGTAACAGATTTAAAAAAAAAAAAACAAATCAATTTTCTAAAATTTTACTTCAAATAAAATCAAATCTCAAAATGTTAAACAAACCCAATAAATTCCCTTAAATAAGTTAAGACAATACCAAATGAAAAAAATAAAAAAAGAAAAAACTTACCAAAATCTAAAAGCCGACATAGAGTAAAGTTTGGAACAAGAAACACACTGCAGATGCAGCATCACACACTTACAATGAAACACGAAGGAACATCAGGACGACTTCGTTTCCTTCTAGAGTAAACTTTTTACTTTATTTGACATACGTGACCGACATTATTATGAGAAATTAACCTCATATCAAATAAACAGGATGTGAGCTTATAAAACAGGAAACGCAAGACAAAAATATAACGACTATAAGAATACTACTTATATAGCAAAAGCCCATCATACAAACCAAAGAAAGATGAAAAAATGACAAATAACAATATGAAGGATTCGAAGGAAAATAATGTGGAATTCTATGTGAAAGATGAGAGGGACGAAGTTAAATGATGATATTTGCCCCTCTCGAGAGCATATTTTTACAACATATTATGAAAGCGTGTAGCGTACACATACCTAATATACATATAGCAAAATGAAAGGAAAATATCAATTATATTCAGGAGTTTTTTGTTCAATAAAACGCAAAAATACATTCCATGTCACTGAAATTGTGTTTATAAATAATAAAAAAAAGTTATTTTAATTACTGGAATACAAATTTCAGATTTTGTCTAAAAATTCAAAAACTGTTTAATTAAACATGTTGGCATTCAATATGAATTTTTTTTTTTTAATCATCAAGGGTCCCTTGAGTTTCTTTTTATTGTTTATTTATTCACTTCAAAAGGAAAGACCAACGCATACAATACCTACTGCTTTTCTAAGCTAAAAGTAACTCAATTTTTTTCAGCGATATATAGGAAATTTATGACAAATTATGCTTTCGTAAAAAAAATCCAATTTGAGATATTGATCAATATTATTATTTCGATAGTAGGGAAGACGAAAAACTTGGTTTCACAATTCTGTCTGTCCGTTGAGTTAAAGCTAAGTGCATCCCCCCCATACGTTTTTTTAAATTTTATTTTTTAGAACCAAAACTAACGATACCTTTCCATTCAATTTCTTAGGAATTTTACATACGAGTAGCTTATCGTTGTTTTCTTCAAAACAACTGAACAACTTTTAAAAAAGCTACTTTTGAGTGTGAAACTTCTAAAAAAAATGGCTATCAATGTTATCTCCCAAAGAACCATTTTTGTATTTCTAATTTTCTTCAAAACGCTATGACTGATTGAAATAATTATTGTTTTGCAGACCCTTTTAAAAAATATAAATACAATTGAACTTAATTGAATTGAATTGAATAAAATTCAATCAAATTGAATTGAATCAAATTAAATTCAAATCAATAAAGTAAGATTAAACTGTATTCAATTGAATTAAATTGAATCGAATTGAAAATTTAAAAAAAAATATTTTTGGATTTTTAAAAAATATTTTTAAATTAATTTTAGATATACTAAAATTAGTGTGATCTTCTTCCAAAAACTAAATTACTTGCGCAGGGGTATTGCTACAACAAAAGAGTTACTTGATAAAAGGCGTGTTTTATTCGGAAAGCTATCCGTAGCACAGCGAAATTGTATATGACTTACAGAAACAATATCGAAAGGTAAAGTAGGATCCTGCTGCGGATAAACTTCTAACGTTTGTCCGAGTATCAAACTCGATTGAATAGAATTTTGGTGTCTCGTTATTAGTACGGTTGATACTTGTATGTACTCGTATCTCGAATTCTTGATGGCTATGTTCGTAGAGTAGAGTTATGTTGAATGATTGAGCTCCGTTTAGGTTATGACTTTTGGCTTCATCATGATAATGGCTTTGTAGTTGTAATCCGTGAGGACAAAATCTTACCGATAAACTTATGACTAAGCGTAGTGAACAATCACAGTCTAAACAGGGTATTTCATAAGTGCATTGATGTTTTTTTTTTTTACTTTTGGACAAAGTAAAAAATGATCCCATTCTATCTTAAAAAAACATGGCCTTAAATTAGTCTTAGTTTTTAAATTTAGCAATTTTATATTTTATAGGCGACTATCCTCATATAGTCTGCGAACTTTAAAGCGTTATGAAAGAAGGATTCATTTGAATTTAACTTTACACTTTCTAAGCACTCATTTCACCATATATCGGCAACCAAACAAATTACTCATTTGAATGTAATATAAAAACTCACGATCATTCGCAGTTCGCTTTTCGCAGCTAATATGAAAAGCATTTTTACATAAATTATAAGTAAAACTTACATGTGTAATCTCGGCTTGTACCAGTTTGTACAAACGTGGTTCAAATGTTGACCCAATGTTCAGCAATTTTAACTCACTGCTTTGGCGGGATAATTGTAAAAATATGGTTAAAATGGTTAAAATTTTGATCCGTGGTTCAACGATTTAAACTCAACACTTTCAGTGGTTTGACTCGCAGAACACATATCTCAGGTATTATCTTAGGCATGTTGTGAGAAATGAGAACTGTCAGATGAAATTAAAGACGGCCGTTCCTCTGGCCCCGTCCGCTGTATCACAACAACCACAAAGAAAACAAACACGAAATGATTGTTTTCATATAGTAAACTAATATTATAAAACACTGAAAAGGTTGAACAAAATTATATTTGCTAATAAACAAGTAACAAATGAACACAAAACACAGAACAAATTTGTTGTTTAATAAGTGGGGGTCCCCATTCACTATTTTCCACTGATTTTGTCAGATGCACAGAATTGAACTGAACAAATATGAACAAGATATGACCTTAAATATGTGCTGTGGGCTTAGCTGACGTTTAAAGATGGTTCAAGCTTGTTATTGGTTATTACAACAAACTTGAATCTTGAACCATAGCTTAACCTTATTTAACTCGCCGAAATCGGTTATTTAAAATTGCTGAACCGTTGATTCAAATTTGAACCACGATTGCAAAACAGACTCTTACTGAAATTCATCTTTTCCATGTGTAATAAGTCTGCTATCATACGACGACTTTTAAATTATGAATTTTAAAATGAAAAAAAAAACATCTGATTTCATCTTGCACTCATTTATTTTCGATAAAAAATTCTCGTGTAATAGCAGACTGATTGACTATTTTTTTTGCTTTGACTATTGTCTACCATATGCTTTTATAGCTGCCAAGTCAATTTTCGAGTTTCGAAATAGCAAAGAAAGAAAAAAGAGACGCAAACATTCAATTTAAATCATAAATAAATATACAAATTGTTATATTTCCCATTTAACTTGTATATTAGTTGTTTTTTATAAATAATTTGGGTTTATTTCTACTTTTACCTTTCATTAAATTCACTTTTGTGTTCTGACAGCTGTTCAGGCGTACCATATATCAAATACAAAAATATAGGCAGCATCGGATGCGTTTTGTTGGAAATTTCTCACTGTACTATATATAAAATCCCAAAAAAACACGCCAATTAATACATCAAGTTCAAAAATGAATGTAATGAAATGGGAAAAATTCGGCCCGCAGGCCAGCTCCAGCCCGACATGAATAGAATATGGCTCGCGATAATTCCAATTTTTACCGAACCAATTTATAGATGAGACTTGGTGTTGTCCAAAATCATTTAAAACTCAGCTTTTTCTGTTTCATAACTGCATGGCTAAGAACCATTTAACTCACTTTCGGCGTTTAAAATCCATGGCACCAGTGAGTGAGAACAAACTGAAAGAATTCACTCAGGTGTTTAAAAAACTTCACACTTCTTCACAGCTAAAACCTGGACTAGAAATTATTATGGAAAATCAAAAGCAATTTCATATGTCTCACACGCCTACCATGCCAAAGCTTTCGAATAAAAGTTAAATTGTTTTGATATTGAAGTATTTAAAGATTTAAGGAGCCTAGCTGCTCGATTTGTTCCCAATAAAAAGGAAATTTACATTTCTAAAAATTAATGCTCAAACTACTTCAAAATGCCCCATGGGAAAAACGTTGGTCTTCAAGTATTTTCAAGTATTTACCAATTTTTGCAATGTGATGGAAATACAATGTACATGTTCAGTACATTCTCAATATACACGATTTTCATTTAAAAAAACACAACGTTTTTAACAAGTTTCATTTCATTTTTAAATTCTAGTTTTTTACATGTCGGGTATTTGACAAAAGTGTCACGCACGTGACAACAGGTTTAATGCACAAATTCATTCATTTTATTTTCAAAGTTTTTTTTTGATTAGCAAATCTCTAGTCAATTATTAATTTGCATAGAATATGCTTTAATGTTGAACTTAAAAATAAATAGAGCTAAGACCTTTGTTTATTTTAATGTCGGGCACGTGACACACAAAACGTTGCATATATTCAGAAGATTGTTGAACTTTTTCTTTTAAAAAATCTTTTGTAACATTAAAGCGACGACTTCAAACTATCTGAAGATGTAAGGCATCAATTTAAATTGTTGCACTTTATTGCTTTAAACTAAATTATTATAGTAGAAACTACGTACAAATGTCGGGTACGTGACAATGGAACGCCCCTAAAGAGCAAAAGAATGATTTTTTAGAGAAGAAATTGAGTTTTTTTAGCTCCAACAATAACAATACTTGCCATATCGTTAAGGAAAATTTTATTTATCTCAAAAACGGCTCTAACGATGTTGATAACAAAAATAACTATATTATAGTTGATGTATTGTAATTTTTGGTACAAAAAAAAATCACCAAAAACTAGATATTATTAACGGTACCTGCCATAAAACATTTTTTCTATTTTCAATTTGTTCATTAATGGCTTCACCGATTTCAATAAAAATTTTGAAAAAATAGGTTTTGGATTTAAATAAAAAATAATAATTTTTTTTTTGAAAATTCAATATTTGGAAAACGAGTTGATGAATTTCTTTCGAATAATGGTTTATAAATGTATCTATGTACATATATTATTAAATACTCAAAGCTAGCAAGCCAATTTTTCTTTTTAAATGTTACCAAAATTTTATAAGTACATAAAAAATTAATTTTTAAGAAAACCACTGTAACGATTTCAAATTTTTTGAACATATATTTGTATTTTCCAATGTAATCAAATGGGATACTTGTTTTTGAGCTTAAATTATTCAATCGGCTTGTTTAAACACACAATCAAAAGAACAATTTAATTTTTTTTTTTGCTTTTTATTTAACAACTTGCATATTTCAAAAGATCTAATAAGTTCAAATAATATTGCATATCAAAATTTTCTACAAAAAATATTGAATTTTTAAAAGTATAGTTTCAATTTTTTTTTTTTTGAAATTCGACAATTTTTTTTGAAAATTTATTGCCATATGCACATGAATAAATATTTAAGATTTGCGTACCAAAATTTTTCTTAAAAATATTTTAAGAATTTTATATAAGAAAAAAACATTTTTTTTAAGAACCGCTCAGTTTAATCACATTCCCTAATATTCTAAGGTTTTGACTTAATTTAAGTGACGTAGAGTGTAGCTCTAGTTGATGGCAAGGAAGCTAACTTGAGCCAAAAAAAAAATGACAAGATGACGGAAGACAAAGTAAGTATAAGAGAACTAAGTCCTTGTTCGAAATGTCAAGCAGTGAAATTCCTTTTCTTTTTACTTTCTTAGTTTATTTAAGGAGCTTTTAATATTTATATGTATGTAGGTGTAGAAAGATATATACATACGAGTATACCATAGTCTGTTCACACTACATAAATATCTCCATATTTTTTTTTTTCTTATTCCCTAAAGCAACAAACATACGTGCTTCATGAGATGAGGAGGATAAATGTAGTAAAAATCAAGCATATTTTTAGCCTATGAAAAGAAGAAGAATCCAAAAAAAAAAATTGTATTATTTTCCTTCGTTCATTGTTGACTTTTTTTCGAATTCCCATTTCGGAAGACATATACATATAGCAAGGAGTTTATATTAGTTTTCGTTTTTTTTTTGTGACGACATTCATCGTTATCTCTGCACGAAGTATATTTGTCATTTGGGAACCATCGTTGCCACCCAATCATCGTTCTTATATTGACTAATGAAACTCTAATAATAATAAGGAAGAATATAAAATAAAAAAAAAGTCAAGAAAAAAATCTTCTTGAATAGAAGAAGCCATACATAATACTCGTAGATATGTAGGAGTTTCACAAGTACCTGTCAATCAAAAAACCTTTCATGTGTTCAAACAGAAGGATGACTATTTATTTTATTTTTTTCTTATGAGAATGTCTGATTATGATTATGCTTAGAAAATATCTTTGTCAAATTGAGATCTCAGTTAAGTCTATTGGAATAAGTCAAGAAGTCTTAGAGAAGGCTAAAGTACTAAAATGCCTTCTTGAATTGATTGAAGGAACGGCGATTGAGAAAAGTCATTTTTCATTTGATCTCTACACTGCACTCAGGTTAAAACATCAGGTAAATAATTAACCTGGACCTTGTTAAATTCACAAGGTGCACAGTCTCATATAAAAATAGATGCATTTCAGAAATTTACCTGATTTTTATAATCTTATGTTCAGTGTCAAATCAACCTGGTAGCCTTAATTACCATATTGAAATTGATTTTAGGAGATGACCTGTTATTTTAACACTTCTGGTAAATACAATTTTTGTGTCTCTTCACTTATACAGCGTGCCCACAGGATATGTGATAGCGACTACCTTTCCACTGAACTTTCTCTGCTGGACAATGTCCTGAATATGTGATAGCGACCACCTTACCACTGAACTTTCTCTGCTGGACAATGTCTTTTTTTGCTATTCAAAAAAGCAAAGATCGTGGAAGCCAGTTTCGTCGCAAGAAAGGGAAGATAGCTTTTTAAATAAGAAAGCCTTCCTGCCTTATGTAAGAGGTGTAACGAACAGGGTTGGGAACATCTTGAAGCGATATGGTATAAAATCCATATTTTTACCACCCAAAAAGGTGATAAATTATAACACCTAACAATAATAACACCTGAAGTATATACGGTACCATGCAGCTGTGGATCATCATATGTATAGGACAGACTCAGAGGAGCATTGCTACACGCCTGAAAGAGCATGTCAGCGCTGTTAGCAAAAACCAAAGGGAGAACTCCGCCATATTTGGGCATATTCTCGATAACCCAGACTAACACCATTGGATTCACTTCGATAAAGTCAAGGTTCTAGCTAACGAACCTCACTACATCCCTCGTCTGGTGCACGAAGCGATTGAAATCAAACGAGACCATAATTGCAATCGTAACGACAGTTACAAGCTTTCAAAAACATGGGATCCCATAATTAATTACAAAAGGTTTATCCAATTACCACTGCACACAAACGTGGATACAGTGAGCATAGTTTGTTCCCAACTTGGAAATCAACAACAACAACAAGAGCAAGAAAGAGAATCTTCGACGCTCAAAATCGCTCCTAACATTTCCTTGGCAGTTTCCCGGTGACCACGCTCGATGCAATTCGAAGCGAAACGTCCGGAGTGAGTACTGTATTGAACTCGCTAAATATTAAATATTTATAACACGGCTAATTTAAAAAGTTAAAAAATGTCTATTTTTACAATGTTTACCTGTTAAATTTAACCTGACCTCATGTTTAAGAAGTACTCTACCCGTTTATTTCAACGTGACACAGGTGTCAAAATATACTACCCCCAAGCCATCCGAATAAAATTATTTGAATTTAACCTGGCTGCCTGTTAAAATAGCACTCTAGCAGTGTTGAAACACACACACACACACAAGCCATCCAAACAAAATCAGTATCAACTTATTGATGTTTGGCACAAGTTTTTTGTACATAAAAGTGGCCCAAAAGATGTGTGCTACCTCCGTGTGTGAGAAGTTCCCAGTTCGAAATTAAGCAAGTATCACAAAGCATTTAAAAAATAAAATAATATGCATAGTAATACATTTCTATACTTTCAGAATAATACACAACGAATTGGACGAAAAGCAGCGTTAGAGATGGGAATAAGATGCATTGATTCAAGACATAAAGTATACATGATACACGTTTGATTCAATATGGAATCGAGTTAAATTAACTAGATTTTCATGTTAAATTTACATGACATTGAACATTAAGTCATGATAATTTGACTAGACTTTCAAGTAAAATTAACAGGATTTTCAGGTAAAATTTACAGTTTTTCCTATTTTAAGGCAGTGGTAAATTTACAAGATTTCGTGCAGATTTTACCTGCGTTGATTTAACACGACATTAAAATCAGGTATCAGCAGTTAACCTGATTTACCGAGTTGAAAAATATCATCCTGAAAATCAGGTAAAATAACTAGAAATTGGTTAGTTATACTTGCTTTTTTCTCAGAATGTGATGCCATTTTGTGAGGTGATGTCCACTACTAGCCT
The DNA here is from genome assembly GCA_946251815.1 of Dasysyrphus albostriatus. Lineage (NCBI taxonomy): Eukaryota > Metazoa > Arthropoda > Insecta > Diptera > Syrphidae > Dasysyrphus > Dasysyrphus albostriatus. The sequence goes on along the minus strand of OX276336.1, from coordinate 127,033,337 downwards.
CAGTTAGCCAAAGTTCTTAACTACTTCAAAGTTAAAAATATACTTCGTGAAGTTTTACCAGAGTTGACACTGTTGAGAATTTTGTTCTCCATGTCATCATGCATAACGAGAAATGCTACACTTGCCGAATTAAAAAGAGAAATAAAGAAACTTAAGTCCAACAAAGCTCCAGGATATGACTTAATAACGGCAGAGATTTTAAAAATGCTCCCTCGTAAAGGGTTTATTAACCTCCTTTACATAATAAACGCCGCTTCAAGGTTAGAATATGTTCCGAGCCAATGGAAAGTTGCGGAAGTCATAATGGTATTGAAACCTGGCAAACCATCTCACGAAAAGAAGTCTTACAGGCCGATTTCGCTTCTTCCTATTATATCAAAAGTTTTTGAAAGAATACTACTCCTGCGCCTGCAACTGATAATAGAAGAGGAACAATTAATACCTCAACATCAGTTCGGATTTAGAAGCAAGCATTCGACAATTGATCAAGTGCATAAAATTACTGACGGAATTGAGAGAGCTCTTGAAGAAAAGAAAATCTGTTCGACTGTCTTTTTGGACGTGTCGCAGGCGTTTGACAAGGTGTGGCACGAAGGCCTCAAATTCAAATTAAGACAAGTTCTGCCTGAAGGACTTTACAACATTCTAAACGGATATCTAAATGAAAGACTTTTTCGTGTAAGACACGGAAATGACTATTCTGATTTCAAAGAAATAGTGGCTGGGGTACCACAAGGAAGTGTATTAGGTCCAGTTCTGTACCTTTTATTTACACGCGATATACCTCAAACAGATGACACTATTGTAGCCACGTTTGCTAATGATACTGCAATACTAGCAGTAGGCAAAACGATTAGCGAAACTACAATTAAATTACAAAATGCTCTTAATAATGTTAATGAGTGGACAAAAACATGGCGAATAGCGCTCAATGAACAAAAGTCAGTCCACGTAGACTTTACGTATAAGAAAATAAATAGACTACCCGTCTTTCTTAATACCGCTCGTGTTCCATTTGCCAATGAGGCAAAGTATCTGGGAATGACTCTAGACGCGAAATTAAAATGGAAGCCGCACGTGAAAAAGAAATGCGAAGATTTAAAAAGTAAATTAAGAGATATGAACTGGTTTCTCGGTAAATATTCAAAGCTTAGTATTGAAAATAAATTGATTTTATATCGACAGGTTCTTAAACCTGTTTGGACTTATGGTATACAACCTTGGGGTTGTACCTGCGATACAAACTTAAATAACTTACAAACGTTGGAAAATAAATTGCTTAGGTCATTTGTAAATGCTCCGTGGTATATAAGAAACGAAGATCTTCACAGGGATCTCGGGATTTCTACGGTCTTGGAAGAAATAAAAAGTTTCGCGCGAAAACATAGAAAATTAGAACACGCTAATTCAACGATTATTGACATTCTTGACGAGTCGAATTTAGTACGCCGTCTGCGAAGAACAAAACCTTCCGACTTGGTGCGTTGAACAGAAAACCGCTTTAAAATCGCGGATTAAGCAGGAACTTTCACCGGAAAGTAACCTGCAACACGTTACTTAACTTCGTTAAAAATAAATTGCTAGATAAGTTTCAACTTAGCTGCAATCCGGAAGTGGGGGTGGTTTTAGTGTAGTAAGAATCTCACACTTCTATGAGCACGCGTTTTTCGGTCCTCATAGAGCCTGAATAGCAGGTTTTGCACCTACCCACGGGAAAATAACCACAAAAAAAAAATGCACTTCTTGCTCTTTCGCATTAACAGTCAAATCTTGCGAATTCTCTAATAAAAGTTCACCATTTTTATTTTTATCTGTGTCCAGATTGAATTTATGGTTCGCTCATGGAGTACCTATACCTCCTCTAAGGACCACGACTGACTTATTAGAAAGATATACCCAAAAATAACGTTTTTCAATTTTTCAAATGGTTTAATAAGACTTAAAAAATAAATTCAAAGAAAACAGCAAACAATTAAAAGAAAACCATTAAAAAGGTGCAAAGTCCTTTCATCTATGTAATCCTTTTAAAGGTGATATTGATCCATTTAAAAAGCCATTGAAAGCAAGAAGTATACCTAAGTCCTTACGTACACAATATTGTTTATCCATCTTTGAAAATGAAAACAAATTTAACTTATAATTCTTAAGACGAGGAAAGGTTTGGCCTTTTTTTTGTCTTCTCAATCCTTAACTTATCGTTATACCCGCAAGAGACACACGAAAAAAGTTAAATTTAATTTCTCAAAACCAAAGAAATCCTGCGAGCACTAAGTTTCTTATTTCTTTTGGGAGATGTGGGGTGTAACTGAGTGAGCTATATAGAAACGGGGCATCAATATAAGAAAACTTTCCGGTTCATTAAAACCAATCCAGTTAAACCATAGACCACAGCATTACCACCAATACCTCCCCAAAGAAAAAAAAACTAATTGTATAAGAAACACCTACCCTTTCACCAGATCACCCCTCATCATTGCCTTTGGTGTTCTCGTCGTCTTGTTGAGATTTACTAAAGATTGTTTTTTTTTTTGTATGTATGTGTACATTAATGACCATTAAAGAAGTGTGAAATTAAGCACATCACCCGCACAAGGATCCCCATTTCATACAAAATTCAAACAGAGTAAATTTTACAAGGATATCTCTTAAGTGTTCATTAAGAAGTTTTTTTTTAACTTGTGTCCTTAGAGAAGATGACAGAAAAAAAACAACTAACAAAGGACCAAACGCACTTATGCACATCGTTTGTAAGAAGATAAGACCACCAAGCAAGACACTATAAAAGTGCGCTTCTATCAAACCTCTTATTATACCAAAAAAAATTATAAAAGAACAAAAGCGCACAATTGGTATAATTCGTATTTTAGCACAAAGGATTAAAAACGCAGTCTCAATCGCAAAGAAGTGTGTTTTTTTTTTTATTTCTTTAACTTTGTCATGCAATCTTAAAGGACACACGAACCTCAAAGCAAAAAAAAAAACTTAGATTAGAACAAGCAGACATCACTTAGTCCTGTGGGGAGTCCTTCTAAATGCAAAAAAAAAAAAACCATAATCACTACAAAGAATCATCTCTATAAATATACCTCTCTACATTTTTATATCTTCCCTCACACTTTACTTTGGCTTTCTAGAGTTTAGACTTTTCGAGGAGACGAAGCAAAAGTGAGTTGCGCCTAAAGCACTCTTCATTATTATATCAAACCAAGTTCTTAAGCTGAGTATATACCTATACAGGACTGTGAAAAGAACGTGTCTGGTTTCATTCTACATTTTTTTTTTGTTGCTCTTTTTTTTCTTAAATTTTTTGTGTGTAAAGTGTGTGTTTTTTTTGTGTATATTCATCTTCTGTGACTTGACTTTCAACCTCGATTCCGCCTTCACTTTTAATTTGTGCCATCTTTGTCCTATCTTCTGTGTTTTTGCATAACCAGAATGTGCACTTTTATTGGAGTCATCTTTTAGAAACTGGGTATCACTTTGCCTATATAAAATATATAAGGAAGAACAAGAAAATAAAAATCGTCTAGTTGCCACGTAAGGACATTTTCCTCTATATTATATGCATTATGGCAATTTCGCAGGACCGGATTATAAAAATATTTGAGTTTGGATTTTCTTCTGAAAAATATTTTCTTCAAATTTTAGGAAAAAAAAAGTTTATCGGTCAATTTATTTCAGACCCTCTGGGAGTACCTATTCTTTCTTGATAGTTTAAGGAGCTCTTGGCAGTAGCGGATCCAGGATTTGGCTGTGGGGGGGGGGGGGGGCTGAGGCTCTTATTTAAGATACATTATTTAAAAAACAAAGACACAGTCTCTCTCAATCCTTATTTTCTTTTTTTAGAATGTACATAGGCCAGTCGGCAGTAAAATAAATTTTTCATAATGAAAAATATATCTAATGGAAAATATTATAATTTGGAAATGGAGCAACTGTGGTTGGTGTGCTTCAGTGGCCATTTTGAAAAAAGCACTTTAACCTACCTATATACATACATAAATATATGCCAAGAATGTCATACTGTAAGCAAAGCTTAAAGGATATTTTTCTAAGGAAATTTAAATATCTCTTTTTTAATAGGTACTGAAAGTTTTTTTGTAGAATTTATAGTTTTAAGCACTCCGCAGATCCGGCTCTGGACCTTTGGCACCTTTGATGTTTGCGAATGACATCTTATTGGTCAGTAATCTGTCTAAAAAAGGTAAACTAGTTCTAGAATTTGGTCAGCCCTAGATAACCAGCAATAAGGCCTTTAAGTTTCTCAAGGTCACTCAAGGTCACACGCAATTTTTGGCTCCTTATTTATGGGAAATTTACAAAAAAGAAAGTATGTCAACTGATAGATCTCTAGATCATGATAATTTTCTGACTATTTTCAGTAATTGCGGCCATTAAGAAAACTTTTGGCACCTCATTTGGGTCACTCACAAAAATTAAGTATGCCATTTGAAAGACAACTTTATAGTCATAAAAGGTCAGCTATTTTCAGTAATTGTTCAACCTTACATATTTTTTTTATGGATTTTAAATCAATTAAAAAAAGGTCATTTTTGACACCTTATTTATGGCAAATTTACAAAAATTGTGTACCATCTGAAGGATCTCTAGATCTATATCAAAGTTCAGCTTTTCTTAGTAATTGGTCAACCGTGAGTTTTTTGTTATGAACCTATTGACCTATTGAAAAAAAAAAATTTGAGAATTTGTAAAAAAAAATCTACGTCCAACCAATTACTGAAACTAGCTGACCTTTTGTAAATATCGAAGGGCCTTTCAGATGTATTAATTTTTTTTCCAAATTTCCCATAGATGAGGTGCCAAAAATTGCGTGTGACCTTGAGTGACCTTGAGAAACTTAAAGGCCTTATTGCTAGTTATCCAGGGCTGACCAATTTCTAGGACTATTTGACCTTTTCTGACCAATTAGATGGCATTCTCAAACATCAAATTTCCCATATATTTGATACCAAAGGTCCAGAGCCCGCAAATCCTGCTGAACCTTAGCTCCCACATTTCTCTCTTATCAGCAGCTAAAATGCTATAGCTTTACTTAAAATTTTTGTAGAGAATATCACATAAAATAGTTGTTATCTGAATACAATTTTTATTAATATTTTCAAAGAATTTTTTTTTTTTTCAAAATTTCAATTTGATTCTAAAAACAATAGCATATGGTCAGGTCAATACTCAAAATATTACCCGCAAATGAGTTTTGAAGGCGAAAGGTAATATTTTTCACTCAATACAGACACCTATCTGAATTTCGGTTCTTCAATTTCTGACAAAAACTAATATATCAGATTTTGTCGGGTGGGGAGGGGACTTCATCTCCTATAGCCAACCCTCCCTGGATCCACTATTGGCTCTTGGAAATTTGTTAAGTCCAAGTCTTTGTAGTTGAGATGGTTATTGTGAATACAAAAATTTACTAATGTAAGTCATCATTACAATAGCGGGTCTATAGGCTACTAAATATAAAGGGTGTTTTTTTAGACGTGTGGTTTTCAAGAAGATATAAAACGCATATAATTCAATGTTATGGCTTTATTATAAAGATAAGGGTTTGTCATTAGGTTTAAAAATAATTTCGGGCAAGTGGCCACCACGGCTGGCTCTTTATTCCAGCCATGAGGCCCAATTTTTTACCACTTTTTACAGCGCTGATAATCTCTTCCAAGGCGTCAATCGTCTCGGACTTATCTGCGTAGACAAGTGACTTCACATAACCCCACAAAAAATAATCCAGTGGTGTTAAGGCGCATGATTTAGGAGGCCACGTCACAGGCCCACGAAATGAGATAATGCGCTCACCAAAAGTTTCCTTCAGTAAATTGATTTTTTCGTTGGCTGTATGGCGTTGTGCAAACCGAATCATTATTTTGGTAATAAATTTAAACGATTTGCAAACGTTGTTCAGGAGTTAGTCTATTCATTATGAAAATGCAAAACAAACTGAGCGTAAATCAAGTGATAGCTGTCAAAAAGACCAACTCCGAAAAAGGTATTGCCTGATTGAAAACCACACGTCTATAAAAATTTCCATTTCCTTTTTAAAATGAAAAATTAAGTACGTGCAAGGGCGTTTATAGACGAGCAGACAGCAGATTTTGGGAGTGAATCATAGCAAAAAAAATAAAAGTATAGGCATCAAAGCCTTGCAGTCCAAAACCAGGGCTTTAGTGATTAAATAGTGCATCATTCACTTTGAATTTTGTATCTTTTAAACGGTCTGGCAGGACAAACCGAGCCGGTACCATACTTTTTGGACTGAAATAAGCCGATAGTCTCGGTAGTATCGTTTGGTATTTTTGAACATTCTTATTTAATAATTACAAACACACAATTCTTGTAATTGTTCTCTCGCAAATGGCTCTAACAATTTCGATAAAATTTTCCAAAGTTTTTTCTCTTTAGCTGAGAAAAGGAAAAAGCCACCTATTGCCTCGCCTAGATTTTGTATGCTAGGTATTTCTGAAAGTAAGGACTTTGATCAAAATTTTAGGTTTTGTTTTCTGTAGCCTATTTGTTCTTGTATCTTGGTTTCTTGGAAAAGCCTGGAACGATTTTTGTAACAATTTTTCAAAACTCATTCTTTAAATAATAAGAATAAAAGCTTTTCTTAGGCATCGATCAGTCAATAAAATAAATCTTGTATATTATTCATTATGCATATTTTCATTGTTAATTTTTATTAAACATTTAAAATACAAAGTGAGAATTACTAAAATATAAAAATCATGTTACCAAGTCCTGCATGTTTTTTTGCGACTGAAACCATTCCGAAACCAGGCTAGATGGGTACTGGCACTGATACCTCTAACGATACCGATACCGATTCAAATATCGATACCGATACCAAGACGACACTTTGTTATGAGATACCGAGACGAGATTGAGTTATACCAGACCGAGACCGATATCGTGATGATATTGAAATTCTTCGATGTTGACGATACCAACCAAAGTTGGTTTGGTGTGGTACTGGTCAAAATCTTGAAGTCCGTTTTTTGATAAAATTTTTTACTGACCTTCAAGTTTCACTATGAAGTTAGCAGGTCAGTAAAGTTTTTCAAAATTTTGACCAATCCTATTCTTGAAATGCGAAAAAAAACTGCTAATTTGGAGCCTTACTACAAGTTTCTCAAATGCTTGGTTCCTGAGATACGTCATGTGATTTGCAAACTTCACAGTGAAATTAGCAGGATTACACCCTTTTTTGGCGAACTACAAAATCGGGAGTGGAAATGAAAAAAAACTGCTAATTCCTGTCAAGGTCCCACTTGCATAGTTGAAAGTTGAAAGTTTGTTGACTTCACAGACGTATTTAGAAGACCGTCAAAGTCCAAATTCTTATATGGAAAAATTTTTCATTCATGTCAAAAGTCTGTTCTGATTACTGAAACATTTTATAAAGTGAGTTAATTTAATACACATTAGAGGGTAGGGGCTAGGAAATAAGTAAAACGGATTTTTTGTCTCTGATTCTTGTTTGTTAGAAATTAACAAAAAATTCATTGAACGTAAGCTCAATAATTCATTCGAAATAGACAAAATGAGGGTTGCTAATTTGCTATGCTTTTGATAACTATGAGGACATAATTAGACGCTATCTAAATAGACTACATACTGTTCTACAGTGTTCCAAGGAAATCTAATAAATACGACTTTTGACGAGCAAACAAGGCCTCTCTAATCCTGCACATTATAGATAATAATCAATTCCGGCCCTTTTCATATTTGTGGGCTTATATGGGTGAGGCAAAAAATAGGAGGTATAGGTGTCGCAGTTGTGACAAACGCTCTTAGCCTGCGTTTTATGGTAAAACAGGATTAGAGAAAAGACGACTTTTTCAAGAATCAAGCAAAAAGAAGAAGCAGCAGCTAAACCTAGAAACACATATAGATATAGAAGAATACGACAAACGATGACGTACCATATATTTTTCTTTATGCAATTCTTTAAGTTTTTAGCTTATATAATTCTGCAACATCGGCAGGATGTCTACAGGCTATACACACATTCAAATGCACATATACTTATAAGTATGCCTTCTTTTGTGGGCTGTACAAAGTACCAATTTGCACAATGAGCTTCTTGGAAGGTTGAGGGTTATATATGTGATGTTTGGCGGAAGCTTTGTAGGTATAATATGAAAAAAAAAAAATATAATACGTACGAACAAAACTGAAAAAAAAACTAAAAGAGCTGAAGTGAAATACCAAAGGAAAATATGCAAAGGAGGTACAAATCAGGATCAAGTCAAGATATAATGTCGGCTGGATTATCTTTTCTTTTATAAAATAAAAAAAAAATATAATAGAAAGGAGATAAAAAAAAGTATACTATTAGAGTAGACTATGTGTATGCAAGGATTATTTTCTAGGTGAAGTGGTTGAATAAAAATATACCTATTCTTTACGAAAATAGGTACAATTGGTATTTTAAAATATTTTTTTTTTGTTTTTATTAAATTTAATTTTGAGTTTTTGAACAAATTTTTGAAAATTAAAATAACTCTAGTTTCTTGTGATGATTATTATTTAAATAACAAGGAAATATTGAACATGTTACATAATGTACCTTCATTTGTCAGAAGTTAAGACTATGGGCGTAAGCAACGACAACGCGACGTTAAACTTCATTCAGCTAAATGATTTCATATGCTACACCGTTCGTAAGATACTTAATAACAAAATCCCATAAATGCAAGAAATCCCGAATGCCAAAGTCCCAAATGACAAAATTTCGAATCTAAAGCCCCGAATGACAGAATCATATAATGACATAGTACAGTTTTTGGTATTGAAAACTTCACGCGCAATAATAAAAAAGTATTGAAATTCAAGCCTTAATGTATTCGGGATGTTAGAAACTTTCATTTGCAATTTTGGTTTTCGGCATTTTGTCCATTTGGGAATTAGACCAGTGCCAATAATTTCTGAAAAAAAAATTATCACCCATGGGCAAATTTAAGGTTATTGGTATGTAAAAGGGGAACATAAATTGACCCGCAACAGATGACCGGAAGTTAAATGGGTGTTCGAAAATGTGTGGTAGGAGTAGGAGTGGTACGATTTCTGGCAAAATAAGTTTAAAAAAATGTAGATAATCAATAGATCAACAACTTTATCCCGGATCATTTTTTCATATAATCAAAAAATTATTGCGAAAAATACCAAAAAACTATTTTTTTTTTTTATCTTTGACAAAAATAGTTCGATTATGATGAAATTGGATGAAAACGTACGCTATTGTGTTTCAAACAAACTTAAATTTTTTTGAGGTAAAATGAATATTTTTTGTTTTTTTTTTTTTAATTAAATTTGAAAAATTGTCCCAAATTTTCAATCAAAAAAGTTTAGGAAACAATTTTGATTTTTTAAAAATTTAGGACGGCATTATTTTTATTGAAACTTCTACCTTAAGATGGCGTAAAATGATGCAAAATGGTAATTGTAATTTTATTTATAATAAATAAACCTTAATTAACTGTTTAAGATTTAGACTGCTGGAATGCCAAGTATTCAAACTGTTATTTTACCTAAGCAATTACTTATAATGACAATTTCTGGGCAAGAAAAAAATTTTATATTTGTTTATTTATCAACTTTTTCAGTCTTAAAATGTAAGATATTACCTTTATATACTCGTACTTTCCTATATTTTTTGTTGTTTTTATTTAAAAGAAAAAAAAATTGTTTTTTGATTGTATTTAAAATAAATTTTATTTGTAATCTTTTATTTTTATTTGTAATTTTAATTTTTATTTTTCATGATAATTTTTTGTTAAAACTTTATTGTTGGGTACTGAGGCCAGGGGACTGATTATTTCCATAGTTTTTGCTACTAAAACATGATAACGAATTGTATGAAAAAAAATTAAAAATGTATATAACTAAGGTTTTACTAAGCCCATTTTAAAATGCTAAAATATATGCCTGCTTAAATAATATAAAATGTATAATTATTTTCTGTAAGTAGTCATTAGGGTTCTGAAAAATTGAACGGACACTCCATGACCTCTCCCACAAATGCCTTCTTAACAAGTGAAATAGCAAACGAGCGTAAAAACAAAAGTAATTTGACTATCACCAGACTAAATGCTTCACGATGCTAGATCTGAAACTTTGATAGTTTTCAAAGCTCAGGATATTTTTAACTGTTTCAATCTATCAGGGACTGATAACTTTTTTTTTTTTTTGTAATACAATATAATGGTACCTACTAAATATTCATTTAAATCATAAAAAGATCTAATATCTAACGTTGATGATTGAAAGCTAATTTTGGTTTTGAAACTGAAATAAGAGAACTGTGAGAATTTTTCCCTTTGAAAACGGGCAGGGGACTTAGAATTAGATCCTTTGAAGATTTTTTTGAGTAATGAAAATTTATCAAATCTTGATAATTTTGTCTGTCCATGTAGACATCAATTAGATTTATAGTTACGAAAAACTCAGATAGAACACTTGAACAGGTATTAAAATATCAGCGGTGCAGTCAAAAATTCCATCGTTTGTAGAATCACCCGTATGTATGTTAAAAAGTATTAAAAACAAAAAACTATTCTAAATAAAAAAATATCAGTAAAAACTTTCGTTGTGGAATGGTACAAGTTGATAAATAAAGAAATAAAAAAGAATTTCTTGCCCAAAAATTGTCATTTCAATAGGGTAAAGTCGAGTAATATGGTGCCATGGGAGATATGGCACCCTTCAAATATTTCCTATTTAATTACTTATTTTTAAAACAAAAATATTAAAATATAAGTAAGTTTAAAGTAAGCTCTCAATTGATGCAGTTTAAACTGAAATAGCATCAATAACTTTTAAACCACAACTGAAAATAAAAAATAGTGACTAAATTCAAGTCAATTGTTTTTTGTGCATAGCTTAACAAAGTGCAGCAACGGAAGTATTTGGTACCAGGTATTTGCTTTGTAGAAAAAACAAAGAGTGATGCGTGTTTAATTTTTTGTATTTACAACTACAAATAAGCGTACTTGTTTTTTTTTTTTTGGTAATTTCGAAGCAGTGGTAATATAAAAATGGAGATATGGTATATATTACATGGGGATCATTTCACGCACTATATGCACTCGGTTAATTTTTCATTGACTTTTTAGGCATTCGAGTCAAACAACTGTATTATGTGACTTTTCTCATTAAATTTGACATAATACTGCATTGAGTGTGGCAAAAATCCATACAAAAGGTAGAGTTCCATATCACTATTTTTAAAGATATTTTAATTTTTCTTAAAAGATATATTTTTTGTATTGAAGCTTTCGAACCCAACCTATTTTTTGTGTTTAAAAATTAATTACAGAAGACGTATATCAAAGTTTAAAATAAAAACCATCTTTACTTTTAGAGTTACATATCTCCCGGCTTAGCCCTAGCTAAAATTTAATTTCTTAGCTAAAATTATTGTACTTGGAATCTCAGCAGTCCAAACCAAACTCTAAACAGCTAACTAAGGATCTTTATTATATATTACATTAAAATTATCATTTTACATCTCTTTTGATAATTCATTTCATTTAATTAAACAATGAACAATTACCAGCATTAACGAAAAAATCGGATTTGAAAAAATTTTGTTTTGGTTTTTGCCATTTTTGACAATGTTTTTTTATATAACAAAAGTATTTATTTTTTTTTTACACCATCTTAAAGTAGAGATTTTAATAAAAATAATGTAGTCCAAAATTTTTCAAAGATCAAATATTTTCTCCTCGACTTTTTTGATTGAAAATTGCATCAATTTTTCAAATTAAATTCACAAAAAAACCCAAGAATATATATTTTGCTTCAAGAAAATTACAGCTTGCGTAAAACACAACACTGTACCAAATTTTATCAAAATAGAATTATTTTTGTCAAAGATAAAAAGAAAAAAAAAACAAAAAAATTGTTTTAGCTATTTTTTTAATGAGGTTAGTGCAAAAATGATCAAAGTAAGAGTTGTAACTAGATCTCTTCATTATTTACAATTTTTCTATATATGATTTTTTTTATAGGAGTTCTACTTTGCCTGAAATTGTAAAAACCTCGTTTTCACCCCTACCCCACTTCTGGTCATCAGTTCGAATCCAAAGTCACATTTTTGAGATATGGCAACATAAACATGTTGAACCCCCGTTTTTTTGGGTACATTTAAAGGCGAATTGCTTGACTACTAAATATTTGCTTGCATGTTTGCAAAACTATTAATAAGATCTCAAAGAACTGTATTTCATCTTTTTTAATCTTTTTGAAATTCATTTTCTTCTCAGAAAAACAAAATTTTCAAAAATCACTCGCTTAAAAAAATGTAAAAACTGAGATTTTGAAACATTGCCGCCTTGTATCTTTTAAAGGACTATTTGCAGGGAGTCAAATATATGACAACAATTGTTTAAAATTATTATAGCTTAATATTTATTGCGTACATATTTTTTCTCTCTGACTAAGGTAATGAAATAAATCAATTTTAGAAATAGAGTTGGCAAAATGAATTGGGAAGCGTTTTGAGGAGAAATTCGTCAATTTAGACTTTGAGGAATAATAATATAAAAAGTTTAACCAGTTACGAATTTTTGTGATATCAAAACCTTGTTTGACTGTACTTTCCGTGAAATAAAGTAATGGAAAAAACCTTTTTGGATTTTAATAGGCTTAAATGTTTCTTTTTTTTTAATTATCTGGATCAAAATCTTACTTACATATGTATGTACTTGACTTTATGAATATCGAAGAGAAGTTAAACTATCTCCCAAATAAGATATTTTTTTTACATTGTGAGCCATAAAAACTACGCAATTTTGAAGATCCTTTTGTTTTTTTTAAAAACAAAGGTTTAATGTGAGTGAAAATTGAAGAATATGGACGAATCTGGTATTATGTGTAAACAAATATTATGTGGAATAAGTCCTAAAAATTTGAGCTGAATAATCACAATAGTTTTATTTTTTGCTAGGTCAACCTAATCGTGATAGAATTTTTCTGAAACAAGATTCAAATTTAAACAAGTCAAACTTTTAAATAATTATTTTAAGTCGAAAAAAAGTTAATTTTTGCAGACCAGTGAATTTTCCAACTGTTGGTCTTTTAAAATTGGTTTGACACTGGTCTAAATGTGTCCATTCAGGATTTGGGCATTCGGGATTTCATACACCTTCCCCTCTCTATTGCGTGATAAATTTTCGAAACCAGTGATTTCTCGAAATAGAGGCCCCCAAGATCGTGCAATATAGCACGGTTCTATTTAAAAATCTAGCATTTTTGACTTTTTCTTTGATTTTAAAAAAAGCCTCTTCATGAATGACACTTTGTATAAACTTAATTCACAGAGTATGCTATATAGCTTACTTAGTTCTTTTAAACTAATGGTGTCCTGTGTACACAGCGCATCAAATGTAAACGCTTCACGACAGCAATCAAAAACTATTGAATAGAGTCTAATGATAGCTCTTAATTTTGAGTTAAATTTTTGCTGTCTAAATATGGCCAAAAAGTTAAACCAACTTCCAAGTGGCATTCACCTAAAATTTCAAATCATCAGGACAAAAAAAGATTCATATTTCCACAAGAGATCACCGCACTAGAAGCAGCAAAAGCATTTGTCATAAAATTCATTAAAGTCATGTTTTTTTCTTTTTTTCCTAACTTTATAAGTATTTCACTTTGTAGTTTTGTTTTTTGTTACAACATCATCGTCAAACCGAGTGAAAAATGTTTATTTCAAAAAATATTTATTTTATTTTATTATTTTTTTTTCATCTCAAGAGTCCAACCATAGCTTTTCCATTTCACTTGCTATAAACTTTATCGTAATAAATAAAAAAACCCTCCAGGGATTTTTAACTTTAAACTTTGAAAGGCAAACTTCGTTACAAAGTAAAAAAAAAAAAAACAAGACAACAAACAGCAGTGACCCCCACGACTCTTGACTTAAAAAAAATAAAAAAAAAACTTGCAGTTATTCCCTTAATACAGAAAGAAGAATTTTTGTTTTACAAAAAATATTTTCACCTTGATGACCTCAAATCTCGTCAACCTGCCCCAATGAATCTATGCTTTTTAGAAAAAAAAGTTAAAACATCGACAAATCGTTTTCATATCTTCACACACAACACCAAAAATAAAAATCATAATAAAGAACCACTTTTCAACAAAAACTAAAGACCACACAAACACTCATGCATGCATACCAACTCATATATCGTGTTCTCTACTACTCCTCCCATGAGGTTTTGGTGTGGCAGCAAAAAATGTTTGCCGTTTCTAACCAGTTGTGTGGTTTTGGCTAAAATTTATGGCCATTGCATAGAACTTGGCGTAGCTCGGCTCGGTGCACATTTTAGACGCCCTTCGTCATCCGACCCACCACCAACCAAACAACCAACCAACAAACCGTTTGGGCCTTAATCGATTTCAAATTTTGATAAGGCTCTCTCTCTGTCGTATATGGATTCGCATGTATTTTGCAAACTTGAAATTGCAACATAAATCAAGAAAAACAAAATTTAAAAATCCACTACTATAGCCCAGGCAACGAGGGTCTAACAACCACCATCAAAGCCATCCTTCATCCAAATAGTAGATACCATCCTAGACTTTTAGGAAGGGATATTTGTATTTTTTTTTTTTTTTGTATTTTGTTGCGCCATTCAGAGAGTTTCTAGGCAAATAACAGTTCTACACCATCGCTCTAGCTCAGACAACGCAGGACATTGCTCGTCCTTAAAATTGGGTTGATCCTTAAAACATTTCACAGGGTGTTTCAAATATAGGATTAAATTGAATATTGAAAATTTAACTTTTTAAATTCATTGCATTCATTCATTGCAATAAAGCTCAATTCAACAACCCAAAGGTGCATAATTTGTCACTAATTAGGTGTTAATTAATTAGGACAGTTTCAAACATGAGTTATTTAATGTATTTTACGAAGCAATCAACTATTAAAGAAAAAAAGTTTGTATCACTTTGTGAGGTGCTGCTTTGAAATCTTGATATCAACTTAATACCGCAACAGTAAAAATATTAAAATACAGTTTTAAAATTGTCATAAGTCGTAACTAACTAACTAACTAATTACCAAAAAAACATATGAACCAATGATCCATATATTAAATAAGAGGTTTGTACCCTTTTTCGAGGTGCTGCTTTGCTTAGTTTCTATTTGGCTTGCAAAGCAACAAAAAATATGGATTGAAAATGTATTGATTATCACAGCTAATTAACACATAATTAAAGTAGATTTTAAATCATTATAAACCATTAAAAGTACTCTAATTTTAATTTTGTACAAGGTGCTTCATATCTAACTTGATACCAACTCAAAAAGCAACAAGAAATGTCTAAATACAAATTCTAAAGTGTCACCCCCAATTAACGCCTGATTAACGGTAAATTATGAAACTATTAACCATTCAACATTGGAAGTGGTTGACATTTTAATGGTTCTCCTTTGTTTTCTTGATTACAACCTAGTAAAGCAATAGAAAAAAACATTGAACGTTAAATTTCAAATCATCACGACTAATTAACAGCTAATTAATGAAACACTATGTAGCAATAAATAATTCAATATAAAAAGTTTGTATCCAATTTTGAGGTGCTGTTTTGTTATTTTGTTATTAACTTACCAAATGAACAAACAAATATTGAAAGACCATTTCAAAATCATCACTACTAATAAACAGCTAATTAATGAGGAATTAAGTAGTAATAATCCATTCAATATAAGAAATTTTTAACATTTTTCTAGGTACTGCTTTGCTAGTTTGAGATTAGTTTGGTGAAGCAAAGAAACATTCACCGAAAAATTTCAGATTGCGGCAGCAAACTAACGCCTAATTAATGATAAAAACACATACATATAATGAGTGATAATTTTGACTAATTAGCACTTAATCAAAGACAAATTATGAAGCAGTAAGCCACCCGATATTCGAAGTTCTTAAGTTTCTTCGAGGTACTACTTTGCTCACCTGATATCAACTTTGCAAGACAACAAAAAAACATTGAACGATAAATTCCAAACTATCACAAGGAATTAACTACTAATTATTGTCAAATTATGAAGCATTAAACCATTATAGGTAATATAAAAACTTTTTAACCTTTTTTGAGGTGGTGTCTTGCAAACTTAGTATAGTATTAGCTAAGCAAGTAAGACACATTGAATGACAAAATATTACTACTAATTAACGCCTAATTAACCACAAATTATGAAGCAATAGACCATTTAGTATACCAAAGTTGTTCCCCATTTTGAGGCAATGCTTTAATAACTTGATATCAATTTAGCAACGGAACATAAAAACATTGAATGTAAAATTTAAAACTATCGTAATGAATTAACTGCAAATTAACAGGAAATTATGGCTAATAAACCATTCACTATATGAAATATCTTGACTTGTTCAAGGAGTCACTTTGTTAGTTTGATATCAACTAAAAACTTAATAACAAAAAAGAACAAGAACATTGAACATTAAATTCCCGATTGATACAATAAATAAACTGCTAATTAACAGCAAATTAAGAAGCAATAAACCATTCAAGATTCGAAATTATTAAATTATTTCGAGCTGCAGCTTTACTTACTTAATATTAAGTTAGCACAAAAAAAAAAATAAATATTATGTAACAATAAGCCACAGTGAATTAATGGCTAGTTAGAAGCAAATTATGAAGTTTTTAAGCTTTTGCCTGGTGCCACTTTTCTAACTTGACATCAACTTAACAAAGCAACAAAAAACTTTATTGAGCAATTTTAAATTTACACAAGTAATTAACGCCTAATTAGCCACAAATTATGAAGCAATAAGCCTTTTAATATTTGTACTTGCAAAGTTTTAAACCGTTTTCTAGGTTCCTTTTCGCTAACCTTAAATCAAATCAGCAAAGCATACAAAAATATTGAATGACAAATTCTAAATTATCATAGTGAATTAAGTGCAAATTAACGACAACTTATAAAGCAATGTACCAGCCAATAAACGAAGTTTTTAACCTTGTTCTAGGTCCCACTTTGCTAACTTGGTATCATTTAAGCAAAGCAACAAAAAAATGTCGTGATGAATTAACGGCAAATTATGACTCAATGAACCATTCAACAAACGAAGTTTTTAATCATGTTTGAGGTGCTGCTTTTCTTACTTTAATTTCAACAAAGTATACAACAAAACAACAAATCAGTAGTTATCACAATGAATTAACTGATAGTTAAAGAAAAGTTATAAAGCAATTGACTATTCAATATACAAAGTTAATAGCCTTCTTCCAGGCGCCACTTTGTTAACTTCTCATCAATTAAGCAAAGCAATAAAAAAAGGATTGAGAGACAAATTGAAAAATTGTCACAATTAATTAACGCCTGATTAACAGCAGATTATAATGGAAATAAATCATCGAGAATACGAAATTATCTACCTATTTTTTGAGATGATGTTTTGAAGACTTCATATCAACTTAATAGAGAAGCAATATAACATTGAACGACATATTTTTTAACAACAAATTAACGACTTACTAACCACAAATCATACATTTTACACTTTTTTTCTTTTTAATTTTTGTAACACCCAAAAAAAATTATTCCTTTCGCATTTAAGGGGCAAGAACTCAAAATTTTCAATATCTGGTTGTTCAAAGAATTTAAAGGCCTTAGGCTATAAAGTCGGGATACTGCCTTATGCTCTGAAAAATTTGCTTCAAAGTTCAAATGACATCATGAGTTATTTTTGACAACTAGGAAAAGTGCCAGAAAGTATTTATGTACTAAAACTCCTCGCTTTAGTGAATCCTAAAGCCGTAACGTCCATTAACTATTCTCTTCAGTAATTTAGGGTTCTTATAAGCGAGAGGTGTGTCAGAAGTCAAACATCCATTTTATAGTAATTTTTCAATTTATAATTTTTTTTTTGCCAAGTTAAAGCTAAAAATTCATATTTCCAAGATCCACCCTGTTAAAACAACCCAAGCAATAAACGAATGATGAAGGACTATTTGTAATTTTTCTTCTTTTTTTTATTTTGCTTGCGGCAGAATGGGTGAGCCAACAAAACTTAATAAAAATGAAAAATAGTCAAAAAAAAAAAATAAAAAAAATAAAAAAAAAAAGGATTCTCCTTTTTCTACGCAGTTCTGTGGTGGAAGTTTCTAGTTGCAGGAATGCAGACCACTGCACCGTTGCTTCTGGAAGAACTATAGAGACAAAATGAAAAAAAAAAACAGAAAAAGGTGCATCATTCCATCGAATGCCGAGAATTCCCAAGTTTCGACCATAAAACTTTACACCCTCAAGGATGAAGGAAAAGAGTGCTTAACACATTCGTCCATGTAATTGAGGTTATCAGTTACGTTTCGAATTGTTTTTTTTTTTTTTTGCTTAATATATTTTTGTCTTTTTTGAGTTTTGAGTTTGTTCATTTTTTACTTTTTTTATTTTTATTTGGTGTCGGTTTACTTGTCTGGGATTCCGTGTATCTTGGCAGACACAAATTCTCTTTTATATTGGTCATTGGTAGCCTGCTAGCAATGGCCATAGCAGAAACAGCTAAGACTAGAACAATTTTGTGTGCCTGTGCTTTGCTGGCTAAGGCTATATGTGGTTAAACAAGAGATTTATAGCCTGGGAATGAGTATATCGATTGCAGTTGATCGTTTTCTTATATCACTTCTATATATCTCCCAATGCAGAGCAGAGCTATAGATAGAAATTTTATTGTTTTTCTTATTTTTTTTTTATTTGAATAACAATTGTTTTTTTTTTTTATTTTTAACTTGGATTCTGTTCTTCTTTTGTTGGCTTAGAGTTTTATCTTTGGTTTGTTGAATTGAATCGATTTTGCTTGGAGGTTAAAGTTAAACGTTTATAGCTTTAGCAGCAGATGTCAGGAAATTAATTTTACACAAAAAAAAAAATCAGCTTGTGGCATTTTATTGAAGTAGGGTAGGTGTAGGTGGTTTGATGGTGCTGGTACAAGTGTAGTTTATGGCATTTACGAAGGCAATTTTTGGAATAAAAATAGAAACTGGTACTCGTAACTAATGTTGACACTGAGACACTTTGGGTCAGTTATAGAGACATTTTTTTAACTATTTCATCTGGAGGCAAGATTTTAAATTTCTATTTCAGTGAATAAACTTAAGATCAACCACGATTTCAGTATTAGACTGGTTTTATCATTTACTTAACAGTGAACACATCTTTAACCTGCCGCAATGAGGGGGTTCAAATCCTCATTTACTGATCAAATCGTTGAACCACATTATTATTAAGAGGTCTTTAACAAGAGGTTTCACTTCAAATCTTTCAAAAAACCAAATTTTATACTAAAAGTGGTGATATTTTATGTGAATGTAAAGAACAAACTCTGCTTTTAATAACGAAAAACAATTCCTACTAAAAATTGTGATTCTTTTGATGAAATTTTGAATCACAATTTCGCTAAACTGTGGCTATTTTTCACGAATAACAGCTCTGATGCTTTCCTTATATGCATAAATTGTTGGTAGAACATTGTCCTGGATTTGTTTTTTGCATAACCCCGAAAACAAATGATGTTCAATCGCGTGATGAAAGAAGCTGCCACCGCCATTTTCGATTTTCAAAAAAAGTTGTACCAACATACCGGCTTTATTTTGCTCACCTTGTTCTCCCATGTGCCGAAAATATTAAATAATTTTCTAATTTGACTGATGAAATTTGGTTGAATGTGCTCAACTTGTGCTAAAATAGAACAAAAATGTTTGAGAATTTGCAAATTGTATATGAATAAAATTTAGTTGAAATGTTGATATTTCGTTAAAATGACAGTGGTGCTATTTTGTGCTCTGTTTTTTCTGTCATATGCTGAAGAGAACAAAAATTTGCAAATTTGTGAATTTTTTTAACTTGCGTTAAAAAGAAGCACAAGTTTTGCACAATGCAGCAAATTTTTGTTTGTTTTTTTGAAAATCGAAAAAGGTGGTGCCAACTTCACGCTTCGCAAAATTAGTTTTTGGCCGTAGATATGCGATTTATTTAATCCCTTCGTCGAATGGGGGAACAAACTAAGCAAAAAAAAGCACAGCTCTGTTTTTAAGGAAAATGTCAGACTTTAAAAAGAAAATCTAGCTTTAATTTTTGGAGCAATTGTTTGAACTACAAAACTGAATATTTTTAATTTTTGAGTAATTTCCAAATTGCATTCGTAAAATTTGTGATTTTTAGAATAATTACAGCACAAGTTAAGCACAGTACCACAAAACTTTTTTTTGAAAAACAAAAATAACGGTCTAACTTCGCGCAACAGTGTTTCGCAAGGTTTATTTTTTATCATAAAAGCAGC
This sequence comes from Dasysyrphus albostriatus, assembly GCA_946251815.1. NCBI lineage: Eukaryota > Metazoa > Arthropoda > Insecta > Diptera > Syrphidae > Dasysyrphus > Dasysyrphus albostriatus. The sequence continues at coordinate 127,013,004 of OX276336.1, read as the reverse complement.
AAGTTTTTCGAGTTATTCTTTTTCTTTTTGGCACTTGGCTATGCAAACGTAAAGAAAGAAATAAAAATGAACAAGAAATTAAATTAATGATGCAAGACAGCATAAGTTGAGCACAGAACTTTACTTTTTTTTAAAAAAAATTGGAAACGGTGGTGCTAACTTCAAACTAAAATAAAATGCATGGCTGGATCGCAGGTATTTGCTCCTATGTTCAAGTTGCTTTGAACTTAAGAACTTTTGAAATATGCAAGTAATTATAGAAAAAGTATATTAAAAAAGCATTTGAGATTTCCTTTAAAGTGCATAAAGAAGTATTTAAATAACTTAGAGCTCAAAAACAAGAATGCCATATGATACGAGTAACATGGAAAAATATGAACATGTATGTGCAAACAAAAGTTAAAAATCATTGGAATGGTTTTCATAAAAACTAATTTTGTATATGTGACATTCTATGCCAAATCACCGAGTTTTTGACCCGAGATCTTTTAATTTTGCTCATTTTTTATATTTTGTGATATGTATTAAAACCAACTTGAAAACTTATTTTCAGCCTTATATTCCAAACCGGTATTGAGTAATACATTTTTTAAACCTTCCACGTCTTTAAGATAGCCCCCCACCGGCTGGCGCCACGCGCTCCGTGTAGTGAGAGAGAGTCCCCTTCTAAAGAAATGTCCTTCTTAAAGAATCTATTGTTATTTTGCAGCACCATCAGTGCTGGCCGTATGAATCGTGCTGTCCATTTGCTAGATATTGGCAATTTGGTGTTACTGTATTCTTTGTATTTTTTGTTCCACATACAATCTAAATATACGAAAATAAATGGAATTTAGTGCTCTCAAACAAAAGTATTATGAAATATTTTCTGACAGATGAACAAGAGCAGAGTAAAAATGCTTAAACCCATTTTTCCTTAAAAAAATAGACAGTTTTTCGACAATAACTTCTCATTGGAAAGCGATGACAGAAATGTTTGAAGAGTATAAGTTTTATAAAATCTTATATCCTACAAAATCAAACAAAAAATTTTACTCTATGTCCAAAAGGAGCCGAGAAAACCGCATTAACGATTTTGAATACCTTTTTCAAAATGGCGGACAACACAACATTCCTCACCAGTCACAGACTACCCTCTCGCGAATCTAGGGACTTAGAGAATTTTTTAACGTTCCCCAGCTCTCGTACTATTACACAAACCAAAACCATTGTAAACAAGATATTGTTTTTCTTTTTTTATTCCATACTTATATAATAATAAAATCCGAAGACTTTTAGTCGTAAGACTTTAAGTCTTTATGAGCAGACCAACAATTAATTGACTGCAGTTGAAAGACTTACAGCCCTATAAATAACAATTGCTTAGATATCTTTTAATTCACAAATTAACTAAAACGTCAATCAGGAGTTAGTTCACGAATCAAAATTTCATAACAATAAAAATATAAACTGCTAATCGACGTTAAGTTCAAAATCTTAACGAAAATCTACTACAATCAACACGAACTCTGCTATTGCCAAGGACTATTTTTTGAACTGCACATATACTTTCTCACAAAATGTAAACTTTTATACATACACTCTCTCATTTGAAGTTGTAAGGTGTTGCATGTGTGTCACCAGCGTCTGTTTCCTTTTATCTCTAGTTTTCAGCAACAATGACAGAAGTGTTTTTACTTAATTACTCGTTCAATGTTCCTATTTTGGTGAGTTAGTTAATTACCTTGAATTTTGATTTATTGATAAGATTTGACACTTACCTCACTGACTAAAGATAATTCGTGTTTTATTTACGTTTATGAATAGCGGTGTTAAAGAATAAACCTAAAATCAGGCCAGTACTGAAGACTTTTTATTGACTAAAAGACTAAAACCAGTCACAAAGTACTGCAGTTAATTAACTTTTAGTCAATTGATTGCTTTTGGCGACTGTACTGGATTGAATATTAAAACTACTAATAACTGCTGAACTACAGTATAAGTTTTTTATAAGTTAAAAGACTTATTGAAAAATTGTAGTCTTTACAACTCTAAAATGTACTTAAAATAATACCCTTTTTTCTACCAAAATCGTTGGAGCCATTTCTGAGACGAATAACCTTTTTCTTAACTATTATATGGCAAGTAGGAGCCGTTATTTTTAAAGCTAAAAAAATCAATCCAATCCCCTATGGAGAATCACACAAAAGCCTTAAGTTCAAAATTTTAAGCAGATCACATCTGTAGATACATATACAAACAGACAACAGATAGACAGACAGACAAAATTTTGCCACCCACTTCTATCGGGTTTTCCATCATCGTAATTTCACATTTTATTTGTCGATAAATCACTCTTTCACGTCAGCGTCACTGTGATTCAAAACATTAATTTCAGTCAAAATAATCGGTGCTTAATAGCGTTGGATAGTTAGAAACTCCAAGATTGTCTCAATCAAACTGTCAGCTACAATTGCTACCTAAACTTACCGACAAACAGGTATTGGAGGCCTCATATAATATACCTGACATTTTGAAATTTTTCGATAAGATTCAAATTAGCTAGGAAAGACGGCCGGCGTGCGGTTGCTGGTGACCAAAAGATGATTCAACTTTATGAAAGGCTTTAATAATATCGTTTTCTGATTGCAAGAACTAGGTAACTCAATTTTAAAAACTTTGGAAATAGCAAGATTCTTAGATACCTAGCTACCAGAGAACGAGTGAAATTAAATTTTTATGTTTCTCACACTTCATAATTATGTTATCTTTTTCTATGCTAGAAAAAAATTGGATGAAAAGTCTTGAAAATTGCACAAAATAATACTGCTTTTGCCGAGATATTGTAAAAATTTTAAATTGTGTTACCTATAGTTCTTGCAATCAAGGGACGACATTTTCACCATTTTTGTAGTGAATTTTCACTTGTTCATTCATTCACTGTTTCAAATTTTTTCAAAATCGTTAGAACTGTTTGTGAGAAAGTAAATAAAAAATATGTTTATTTCATAGAAACCCGTTCTAGAAGAGCTTAAATAAAAAATTGTGGTTTTCTTCTCTAAAAAATCACAAACAAATTCTTTGCATCGAAATTGAAGCAAATCTGTTAACCCATTAAGGCTCTATCACACTTTATAACAAGACATCTTTTTTTCAGTTGTTAGGTACCCTTGATAGGCCCTTGTTAGAATTTATGTTAAACTCTCTAGAGCCTGGTTAAAAACTGGATTGCTTTCCATGCGGAAAGTAAAAATTAATTGAAGGAACTATAGGTACAATATCTGAGGAGTATTTTTGTCTGAAAAAATATTCGAATCTAGACTTGAGGTTTAGTGTGGGGTTTTAGAGTTAAGGTTAGACTCGAGTCAGGTGGTGGCACCTGTAAGTACAAGAGGGACCTCAACCAACTTGGAATGTCAACCTGGGGGGTTGAATAATCTTATTGGTTTATGTTTAGATTTAATCATTCAAATCCAATCAACACCGGTTACCAAGTTTCAATATTGAAAACAATGCAGGTATAAATCAACCATTTATCTCATTCCAATTCATTAGAAAAAAAAAAAACAAACTGAAAGAAACAAATCATTTTTTCTGATCAGAAAAAAAAAGTACAGAAAAACTCTTAATCCTTGTTTAATCCTTAAAAGGGTACGAAGACTACTCAAAACTACATCAAAACTTAATGAGCATGTAGGTAAATCAAACTGACGACGGTATAGAAAGGAAATAACAACTTGCAATTTTCCCCTTTTTCATTTTAACATCCATTTCACGTAATGAGTCACACAATAGTTTTCCTTGTTTTTCTTGACTTCCGTTAGTTGCGAACGAAGTTTTCCTTATTCTTCTTCAGCAGAGTGACAATATAATAGCAAAGAATGGTGATAGTGAGGAAGTATGTAGGTGGCGTGTGCGGGTTCAAGTGCAAAATACAACGCCGACGACGTCAACACATTAGGAAGGTTCGAAATTATTAAATGGAAAAACAAGGATATTTATTCATATTATGGAGCATCACTGGCGTGGAACGTATGCGTATTAGAAAACAAAAAACATAAAGCTAATTGGAATTATTATTCGAAATTGTGAAACTTTTACTCTAATTGAAATCTTTCATCAGTTTAAATTGTTTTTGTTTCTACATTGACATCGAATTCCATTTAATCCTTTGAGAGTGTTGTATGAATCAATTTTTAGAGTGAAAGAGTGAGAGTAATTATCCTTGATTATACAAACTACTGATGCTTATTAAAAAAACACAAATGAAGCTGGTAAAATTGATATTCTTAGATGAGGCAAGTTAAGTAATTTCTAATTTTGAAAAAATTAAATTTCTTTGACTTAACCTTATTTTAACTTTTAAGGTTGTTCCTTTAAGAAGTCTATCCATCTATAAATTTGAATATCACACAAAACATGAAAATGTTCTTTTCTTTCCCAGCATAACACTCATAAAATAATTTCAAATAATTTTTATTTTAAATAACCTCTTGATAACTTTCATTAAGATTTAATGATTAATGTGTGAGTGATATAAATTATTTTCTCATTATCAGGAAACTGATTAAAAAAAGAATGACAATTAAAATTATTAAGAAATAACTCTTTTTATTAAAAGCACCTTACCTTTACTTAATTCAACCAAATTTTATTTTAAGATTTTATTGTATGTAATTATAATTTAATGTATGTACCTATGTACTGTACATGTGCATGTGTTGACTGAGTACTATGGAGTTATTAAATGTAAATGAAGTGAGGTGTGTATACCTGTTCGTTGTTTTGCTCGTTAAAAATCATTTTCACCTCCTTAATGAGCCATCAAACGAGCGAGATAAGTGCGCTTGGGTACTAAATTAAGAACGAACAAATTACCTGTAATTAAAAAAACAAACAAGCAGAGATTGGAAGTTATTAAAAATGAAATGTTTATATGAATAAAAGATTGTTTTGTACAAGGACAAAGATGCATATTAAATGAAGTTAAATAAATATGATTTGAAAACAATAATGATATAATTTAAGGAACATACATAATAAGTATAATAGAACACTGATTTTTTTCTATCAAAATCGTTAGAGCCGTGGAGATAAATAAACTTTTCCTTAACTTTTGTTTTGCAAGTACCGTTATTTTTGGAGCTAAGAAGATCAAAACTTTGAAGAAGATCCTATCATATTGGTTTAAGCCAATGTTTCCCAACGTGGGGCCCACGACTCACGGGGGGGGGAGTTTGATTTTGAAGATGGGTAATTTTACATTCTGATGGATTAAAACCGTTTTTGATTTCAAAATTAAATGAGTGATGCAAATGAGAAAAAAGATCTCTGTTTCTTACTTATTTTATTTCAAAAAAAGTCCTTACTCAATCTAAACTTGTTCAAACTTTGGCTTGTACCAAATTGAGTTTGTTTTCCCAGCTTTATACTTCACAACAACTAAAACTATTTAAATAAAATTGTGGAACTTTTTTTTCAGAGAATATGAAAATATGATAACTGTCAATAAGATACTTATGGAATTTGTGATTTATTTAGTCGATATCTTCGAAAAACTTAAGTAACTTCAAGGAAAACATAGAACTCTCGTCGAAACAAAAACGAAGATTGTATTTTGGTTTGCTACCATTATTGATATGTCAGATAAATTTTATAGTTACAACACAAATTTTGACAGATTTTATTGAATCCAAAAATTTGAAGTGGCTGATACTGCTAGAGATGTAATTGTTGAGCAGCTGGAAAATTTACTAGCCCAGTCGAAAAGTATGTAATGGAGAGGAGGTCTATTCCCGCCGTTTAAGTTTAAGGAGCATTTTTTTTTTTAAATTGGCTTAAAACACAATTCAAACAATAACTTTTTTGAAAGCCAGAAGTTCATTCCCAAATTTCCTTAATAAAAAAAAGTAGTTTTTGTACATAAAAATAAAATAAATAAACTTGATGGCGCAACAGCTGTGGAGAACCAATGCCTAGTGACTTACAACTCTCATCCATTCATGGGTACGTGTTGTTGGCAGGAATGGAGGGGACCTTCAATTTTTTGCCAATTCCCAACGCCTAATGAGAAGCACTTATTCAAGACTAGTATACTCTCGGAGGATTTGTCAGTTCCTCGCAAAGAGACAGGACCTCAGTTTTTTTATGTGGCAGCAGCTGGGAATTGAACCCAGACCTTCAGCATGACCATTCAACGCTCAACCATTATGCCACGAGGTACTACAATTTTTGTACATTCTTTTAAACAAAAAATTTTGTATTCAAAATAAAAAAAGGAATAACTTTTCTTTTCAATTTAATTTATTTCAAAATGTTTCGCCATCATCTGTGTACTTCAGTAAAAATTGATTAGAACATTGAATACTTAAAACAAAAATAGTACTCAAAATCGTTAAATAAAATTTAAAAATATGTAAGAACAAAAATACTTTTTTGTTTGAAAAATAATAACATACCTACAAATCTCTTTAAAGAAAAGGAATTTTGAGAAAGGGTTTTTGGCTTTCAGAAAAGCTATTTTTTCTCATTTCAAACCAAATTCCACAACCTGGCCCCTTTTTCATACTCCCTGTATATATTAATAAAGCCATTTTTTGTCATCTTAAATTCAAGATGGTGGCCAAAGTTAAATAGCTGGGCGGTCGATGACTTGAATTAAGACTCCTTATACCCTCCTCTTTCAAAGAATTAAAAAATGCAAGTTTTTTTGTTTTTATATAGTTCAAAAACGTTCTTTAATGTGTTAACTGAAATACCATGAGAATAGATAGTTAAATTTTTGACAACTTTTACAAATTACATTTTAAGTCAAAAGTTGAAAACAGGCGAGTTATTTAACAAAAACTCATTTTTCTAAAATTTAAGATGGTGGCCAACGCAATAGGGTTAGGGGGTCGAAAACTTTTCTTATAGACTCTTTATGAACCCCCCTAACGAATTAAAATCAAAATTCAATTTTTTGTACATTCCGACTGGGCTATTTCGAGAGATTTAAAACAAAGATTTTCTGATTCTGGTGTTTTTTTTTCCTAATTTTTAATCATTCGAGTTTATAAGTTTTATAAGTGATCAAATTCAAATTATTAATGCTAAAAATTTTATAAAAACAATGTTGGGAGGACATAAGAGTTTTGGAAGAATTTTGGTAGGACATAGCACAAAATAGTTTTGAAAACACCGCTTTAGGCTGTAGATCGAGATACAAACAGACAATCCGACAGACAGAATCGTGCCACCCATTTTGTTCGTATTCTCTATCATCGTTATGATAAAAGTTGATTGTTTCTTGAAATTTTTTGGCACGAATCACAAATCTGCCCTCTATGTAAATAGTCGTATATCGCATAAGTAAGCATTTAAAATTTTTAAGAAATTAGTTTTGATACATAAAATTCTTATAACATTCTTAAAAAAAAGTTTTGGAATCTAAAACATAAAAAATTCATTAATGTGTATTTATAGGTAAAAATTAAATTTAAATCAAAGCCATCAACACATTTTTGAGGCCCAGAATTTCCAAAAAACTAATATATACTAAAAATTCAAAAATTTATTTTTTTAAAAATTTCAGTTCTGACAAAAATGAGAAACTTCAAATCAATAAACTATTCTATGGGAGTAAATTAATTTTAGCAACCGAAAAAATGTGAAATCGTAGCATCCGTTTTTGAGAAAACAACCTTGCGATAGTGCAAGTTTTGGCATCGTACACAAAATATGTTCGAGATAAGAATCCAACATGACTTTACGATGATAGGAACACGTAAAAGGTAGGTGGGAACATTGTATCTGTCAAAAATCATCAAAAGCTAATATTAATGGTACCTGCCACAAAACAGTTTTTTTGATTTTCGATTTTCTCACAAACGGCGTAACCGATTTTAATGAAAATTATTATAAAATATCTCCTTCAAAACGAAAACAATATAACATATCAATATTTAAAAAATAATAAATTTAGGATTTTTTAAAACAATATTACATAATTTTATATTGAAAATTCAATATTTTAAAAAAGGGTTGATGAATAAATTTAAAACTAGGTTTATTAATGTATATTAAAAGATACTCAAAACTAGAATACCAATTTTTTTTAATGTTACCAGATATATATATCAAAAATAAGTTTTTAAGAAAACAGCTCGAATGATTCATATTTTTCTAGGCAATAAAATGGCATACTTGTTTTTGATGTCTAAGTTAGTTAAACAATTAAAAGAATGACCCTCACTGTCTGCCTTAGGGAGAATTCAATGTGATTGATGTTGGTATTTCCTTCCAAAAATCTTAAATTGAAACAAAAAAATTGTTTTTTGGAAACTTTTGTTCGCAGAAAAATTTCCAAAAAAACTATTGTTTTTGTTCTCAATTTTTTTTTTTTTTGAAAACTCAATATGAATAAACATAGAGTCCATGTTTTAAAGAAAACAGGGTTTTCGGTGTTTTTGAAACTTAGTACCTGTAATACTTCAATAAACATTAAACAAAATTATTTACATAAGATAATTCAGTTTTGAAAATGGAATATTGATTTTTTTTAAACTTTATCGCAAATAAATTCAATTTCTAGTCTTAATTATATTTTTTGTTTATTGATTGAAGGCCGACCATTCAGTCTTAAAAGGACTTTCAAACGATAAGATTCTTATGACCACTTGATGAGCCAAAATGTTGCAAGAAAAAATATTCCCCAAAATAACAAATCGTTAAAATTTATAAATTTTTTGACAAAACAAAATCCCCTCCCAAGTAAATATTTGTATCATCAAAGGAAACGTTTGGCTAATTTTAAATGAAACAAAAAAAAAGTACAAAAAAGAACACAACAAATTTAATGAAAAATACATAATCAAAGATGTCATCCATGAAGCTATTATGGCTTATAAAAGAATAAATAAGCAAATACAAAAAAATAAAAAAGAAGCAACTTGGGTTTCCGCACACAAGAAAGGTTAACTACAATACTCTTCTCTAAAGTTCGTTTAGAAAAAAAAAATGTATAAAAACAAAAACCTATAATGGAGGATTACGATTTCCCTCGAATGTCCCTTTTTAACAAATCATTCATTTGATTAAATTGCAAAATGCTCCCCCACAATGACCAGCTATTGTTTACTCAATCCGACGTTTATCCTTGTGGTGTTGTAAAATGTCTTAAGTCTTTATATTTTTTTTTTTTTAAAATTTTTTTTTTAGACCGTCGCAAGTCCTTATTCACACAATAATGTGATTTTTTTTCTTACTTCGTCCTTCATCGCTGTTTTTTTGTTTCATAAAAAATTCCGTCGTACGATTAAACGGGCAAGAATGAGACATTTTCACACCAATTGGTTTTCAATATTATTGTTGCTTCCTTTGTTGCCTGTCCTTCTTTTCGTTTTTTTTTTTTCCTCACCCTCTGTACTTTTTTTCTTTTATTCCCTTTGAATATTGTTTAAGTAGGTATTTGCTTGTTTTTTTTTATCGCCAAGAAGCAAGCTTCCACTTGGCCACATTCAAATGCAGTGTGCTCTATGTTTATCTCTTTAATTGGAATAATTTTCGTTTGTGGGTGGCGCCCAACGTGAAGCCTACTGAGTTCACTTTTAGATCCATTTTGATATTACAAGAGGAATTAAATTTAACCCGTCAAAAGCTAAAGAGGTCGTCTTTTATGTGAACAGCAAGTCGAAACATGACGTTTTTTTTTGGTGGTTGGCTTCTATTTGCTTATCATAATTCACAATTGAGCCCAGAAGCTACACACCACATACAGCAGTGGGACTGGGTGAGATAACAGTTTTAATATACAGACGTCCAAGGAGGAGGCTTTATAGCCTTAACCATAGCAAAAGAAGACTCAAGGCATTTGTGAAATAAGCTCAAATGAATAGTGAACAAGAAGTACACAATCAACCAACAAAAATTGAAGCTAAGCAAATAATTTCAGAATGGAATTTATTTGTTGAGTAATTATCCTTTAACGGAATTTGTCAGCCTTTCTCTATCCTTACTTTACCTATTCAATGAAGAATTACTTCGGAGTTCTTTCTATACACAGACACATCCATAGATTTATATATATTTTTTTATTTATAGGATCTTTTTTTATTGTATTTTGTTAGAACGCTTTTTAGCTTGCGGACATGCTTATTTTCTATTAGAAAGTCCCATTTTCTTATCATGTTTTATTGTATTTGCCTCTAGATGTTGAATGCTTAGGCCTAATATATCTTTTTTTCTTTTTTTTTAATGGTCTATTTTTTTCTGTTTTATTAAAAAGATAAACGAAGGAAATAAGGATCAAAAGTTAAAGTTTCACTTTTGTTTCTTCTACTTTTTTATTTTATTTTTTTTTCTGTAAGGCTTTGACTATTAAATGTCAAAATTGGGTTTATACTTTTAAGAATGTTTAAAGTTTAGGCTCATTAATTTATTTTTGAAAAGGGATACTTTATATTCTATTTGCTTTTGTTTTCATGTTCTTCTGTAAAATATCGGATATAAATATTTTTTTTTGTCTGTCATGTAATATTTAGTAGGCCTAAAGTTGATTTATAAAACCTTTGTTTCATTCTTTTTAAATGAGGGTATAGAGAGATCATATTTCATAATGACAACAAATTTGAGAAGAAATATAAATCAGTATTTCAAAAATAATATAAGGCTATTATTATTTAGAGGCAATTTAGGCTATTCGTTGCAGAACTTTTGAAATTATTTATGAACATTTTTAAGTCTTTATAGATATTTAAAGACTACTTTTGCTTATAAATAGATACTTAAAAAATAAAACAAATATGAGTAAATAAAATGTTCGTCAATATTACTCACTTAAATTCAAAACTAAAAAAATAATAAATACTATAGATAGCCCATGAAATAAGAGACAGTTAATTTGGACAAAGCTGAATTTTGGTGGAAAGCTTCGTTTAAACTTTGCCTTAAAATACCTCTTAATTATGGCCACGGACAAAAACCTCCAGGGGGGGTTGAAAGGAGATGAAATAAGTTTTTCTGATTTTTCGAAAACTATGTATCAGCTTGGCCATATAAACGGCCACCCATTAACTTTATCTGTCCGTTCACTTAACATAAAATATGAATTTTCAAAAATTGGTCAAATTTTAGTAATGCTTTCAATAAATCTTTATTTGTACATTATAAAGTCTATTTTAAATTTGGTTAAATACCCCTCTAGAGATATTTTCTTTTGATTTTTAAAATTTTTTATTTCGATTTTGTTTTAATATTTGTCTTTTCGTTTTTATTTAATTTTCACGCTGCTAATAATTTTTAATTTTTCATTTCGAGGTTTTAAAAATACTTGCCCTTATTTAGTCTGGAGTTTTTTTCAGAAAGATGTCAAAATACGTTAGTTAATTGTGTACGAAAAATAAGTGGAGACTTGGATCTAGTAATCTACTACTATTTTCTGTTTTATTGACATTTTACTATCGAACTGCGTACTACATTACAAAAATCACAAGAAAATTTTTTGTTTCTGATTTCGTTTTGTCAAATTCTGTATGAAATTTTTCATTTCGCTTCAGCTGTGAACTATGCTTTAGGAAATGATTTTAGTCGTTTATTTTAATAAAAAATATTTTAATAAAAGATACGACTGCGTGGTGCACTAATTGCGTGGTGTTAGCCTTGGATTTTCCATAAGGACAACTAGGTCCAGGACTAGGGTATCACGACTGAGGGGACACCAACAAAAATTTAATAAACAAGAAATTCACAATTTAGGCCAGAAATGCACTTGATATTTTCTGTTGCACGATTATTTATTCGCGAAAAATAAAACACAGGAGTTTAAATGTGACTGAACGCACTTGGTAGACAAAAATCCCATGAAAATCAGAAGTGCGTTTCTAGCCTTAGTCACATTTTCTTTTTTAAAAATAGTTCGACTAAACTATTAAGACAAAAAATATAAGTAAGTAAAAGCATTTTTTTTGTTGTTGTTATTTTCAACTGACAGAACACAGAACTGACAACTTCTGCTTAGACAAACTTCTTGCCCGAATTCGCAAAAACTGTCAGAAACAAGAAATTCTTTACTCTTTCGTGAGCGTTCCCTTTTTTTTTTGCCAAAAACTATAAATGTTTCACATATAGACGAGCTTTTGGCAAACTTTGGCAGAACTTGGCTGTTTGATATCTTAACTCATTTACTCAATAGACTTGTCTGACCCAATTTTAAATGTTTGTACTTGAAAATTTTTTGTCGTTTATCTTGATCTGATTCTTTATTTCTATATACACAGTTGAAACTCGATACAGTGAATTTATAAAAATCAGGCTTGATCACTCTTTTGAGACTGTTTACTTTTTCGAGTGGGAGCTTTCTAAAGATAAATTTGATCCAAAGTGCACATTTTGTTCGATGTAAATGTTTTTTTTACATTTATTTAAACAAAGCATTCAATCAGGTTTCAGAAAAACAGAACAATTCCTCAGTGTCCTCAAAAAATGTTTAATGTTTGCAAGGCATTTTTTTTTTAAATCAATCCAAATTTTTGTGTTCACAACTGTGGATGATTGACTTTTTGAGATTCACTGATTCGAGTATCTACTGTATTGAGTTTTTTTATGCGTTTAATACAGCTAAGAATAAAACACGATAAAGAACCACGCACGAATATCTCAGGAAAAAATCATGGTAGCAACTTTGAGTTGATTTTATTCTACGCATATTAACGTGATAAGGAATTTGTAAAAATATTAAAAGATATCCAACTTAGAATTTTTTTTCAATAAAAAAAAGTTGCTGAAAATTTTTGAAAAAAGCGGTTTTCTCGAATATCTTGAGAATAAAAAATGATATTGGCTTCGGGGCATTTTTATTTTATTCTCTAGTTTATTAATAAAAATTGATACATTTTTTAAAAGTATTGAATTAAGAGTGTTTTTTTTAAGCGACTTTACCAATAATTGTAATTGCAACTAATTTTACCAATAATTTTTTTTTTTGCCTCAAATATCTTGAGAGCAAACAATGATGTTGGCTAAGTATCCTGAGATCACACAAAATGGTATTGGCTTCGGGTTAGTTAAATTCCATACACTTGTTCATAAGTGAGCTTTGATTTGTTTTGTAAAATAATTCAACCAACATTGTTTTCTTAAAGTGAAAAAACTACAAGAAAACTTATACCAAAAATTGTTAAACTAATTTTTTCTTCTCAAATATCTTGACACCAACCAATGATATTGGCCTTGGGTTAATTTTATTCTTCTCACTAATCTTCGCTTGATTGCATATTGAATACGTAATTTTTTTTTCGAAAATCTTCAATAGGCGATTTTTTAAAAATAAAATAACATCCGGCCTCTAGCTTCCGAGGGTACCAATGGGAAGTTACCAGTGTGGGTTGCACCCATCCTCTTTTTTAAAATGTAATTTAAATTGAATGAATTACACGAATATATAATTAATAACGAAATATATATTTCATGAATTAACAAAAAAAAACTCAGAAATTCTTTTTTTTTTATTCAATATTTTCAAATCGGGTTGATGATAATTTTGTTTGTTTTTTGAAAATTTAATATTTTTGTCTTAATTTGAAAATCAAGCCGAATTTAAGAATTATATTTAAAACAATATTTCTTGAGAAATATGATTTTCTATGGAAATTGATGGTTTACAAAATTTTATGTTAAAATTTTAGTAGAAAGAGAAAACCTTTAAGGAATAATTTTTTTTTAATTTTGTAGAAAATTTTGTCAAAAAATTTATTAAAATTTCAATAATCAATATGCAGATTTTTTTGTACGATTTGTGTTTGGCTACATCTTCTCATTAAAAAATCAAGTTTTTTTGGTGCCCAGTGTGAGGGGAAGACTGCCATCTTGAAAAATAAATTGATATGGTTTTTATTCAACAATTTGATCGAATTTCTTTTTATAACAAAGTCATGAAAAAATCATATTTGAACAATAAAAATGAACTAATAACTAACTCTGTAGGCTTATTAGTCTTGAAGTTATAGCGTGTCAAAGCTACACATTTGACTTTGTACTGAAAAAGGGACAGTAACATTTTTTTGTAAATATCTTAGCAAATGCAAATTTTTTTCTTAAACTCAATGAACTTATATTAATGCTCATACAATTTTTAACTTTTTTTCGTAAAAACAATAGATTTTTAGGAAAAACATGCACAAACGATATAGTAAGAGTAATTTAATGTATGTAATGAAATTTTTTTAATCATCTTGTTTACTTGTATTGGTACGTTTTTCTCAAAATCTTTTACTCCTACGAAAAAAAATTATTAATTTTTTTGTAAAGAATTTAATGAGCATTAATATAATATCATATCAATAAAAAAATATTTTTGCTAAGATATTCACAAAAAATTGTTATTTGTTCCTTTTACAGTACAAAATCAAAAGTGAAGCTTTGACACGCTATAACTTCAAGACTAATTAAACAACAGAGTTAGCTAATAGTTAATTTTTTTGTCGGCAGTTTTTGGTAGTTTTAAAAATAAAAAATAGCCAACAAACTACCTAGAATTGATTTTTGAAATTTTGATTATTTTGGTATTACATGGCATATTTACAATAAATTCAAAACTTATATAAAATTTATCGAAATTGGTTGAAAATGGTACCACAAACATTTGTAATGGCTATTTATTGTTTATATAGATTTTTGGAGTTTGACCTTCGAATTTTCTTTGACTGTCATTGCCAGACATTCTATCATATTGATCCAATTATAAAAGAATGAATTGTAGCAAGGGACGTACTCGTATTTACATTTGTATATCTAAACTTTAAAAAAAACTTTAATTTGAATATTGTATTCTCCCACAAACCAAGAAAACACACAAAATAAAATTAAAAAAAAAAAAAAACTACACAGCAAAGAACACTAACCTCTGTTCTACTCTGTGTTCTATGTACGAGTATCTATGTGCCCCGCCGCGCACACCATGCCGTGAGGCAAAAAAAAAGCATTTTGTACACAAAATTGAATAATATGTTTGTCGTTTTGTTCAATTTGTTGAAAAGGATCAACAAGAGCGCTCGGGGTCCTTCTACAAAAGGAATATACACATTTTATTTCGATATGGAAAATTCTATGTTTGGAAAATGTTTTATACTCGTAGGTTGTTATTTTTTGTTGTATCTATTTTGCTTGGTGGTATTTTCTCTTTTTCATACGGTTCACCATTAACCACACCACACTGCATAGGACCATCACCAGGACACCTCTACACACACACACATACACACACATCACCATCAATTTACCACCCATATTGAAACACCCACTTTGTGTACAGGGCACTGCATTCGAGTGAACTTAATTAATTATTAATATTTTTTGTGGGCGTTGAGAAATTTCATTCATCAGAAATGGTTTATGCATGGTATAAAGAGACGAAACGAAACGCGAAGTAAAATATTTATACAATTTTTTTTTTTTTTAATATTTTTTTCAGACACAAAGAGATTTAATTCGATTTTTAACCATACTTTTGCCCCCTTTTTGGTCTGGTCTGATGTTACGTATATTACCTATAAACCTGTACATCAATATCGCTCCAACTATTCTTATTCATTGAAGTGAATATTGTTAACTTTAATTTAAAAACTTTTCACGTCAATTTTATAATATTTTGGAAATATTTTATTGAATTGATTGAAATTGGATTTTTTTTTTGATAAAAGTAACAAAGAGGCTCTGTTCAAATTTCATCCTTTGAAAAATTAATAAATGAAATAAAATATCATTTTTAAATTTATAACAGAAATTTAAAATAATAAAATTTAACAAAAAAGAAAAGAATTCATTTCAATAAAATATTCTTAAAGGTGAACAAAAAAATAAATACCACATGAGACATTGACAGACGAACCAAAGGTCCTTTAAAGAGCGTAACTTGTCTTAAGTAAACATTTCCCCCCACAAGTACAATCAAAACGGATTGTAGATTTTTTATTATTAATTTTTTTATAATTAACCTAAAAACCTAAAAACAGCAAAACTCAATTTTCAAATTTATCACATAACATCCAATGTGAGGAATTTTATTCTTAGAAATTACATAAATACAAAACCCATGAACCGATAACAACATTAAAAATCCCTTTAAATACAAAAAAAAAAAAAATATATAATAAAAGGAACATCCATCCATCAATCAGTTTTATTCCTTCAAGCATAGGTAGGTACTCATTGTTTGTTATAAACTAAGTTAATAAATTCAATAAGGCTCCTCAAGCTAATGTACCAACATAAGACTTAAATTTGATAAAGTATTCAAGTTAAAAAGCATAATTTAAGGGAAACAAATATATTATACAAAAGCATACCACAATGTAGAATCCATTCAAAGTCCTTGATATAAGACCGAACATATGTAGACTCTTCCCGTAAACATTTTCATTTAAAAACCTTCTAAGTATAGAAATGTTAATTTTATTCTTAGCTCACCCTCCACATGGTATTCTGAATACACGTTTTTTTTTTTTTCTTTTTAATTTAAGCTTTCATGATTGTAAGAGAAGAGGAATTTAAAAGGAAGACGAGCAACAACAAAACAAAAAATCGAAAGGAAATATAAATTAATCAAAGCCCTTCAACCATCATCAATCGATGAAGAATAAAACTTCAAACGACAAATTTGAAAATCATTTGATAAATATCACATTTCAAATAGAAGGAGCAATAAAGCACACACCACCCCCTCCCCCCTCGACTCTCCCTTGTATATTCTGCTTGAAGATTTTGAAGAACACAACACAATTCCTCCATTGACACTTGCTGTCGATTGAATTTCAAAGGAACAAAAGTTTACATCGTTAAATAACACTTAAGCATTACACAGAGAGCCGTATATCGCGTATATCCTTTCAATTAATATTTAATGGTATTCCTTCTTCCAACCCTCTCTGTTCAGCTACACATCACACACACAAATACCAAGTTTGAGGTATACCCACCTTCAAAGTTTCCATATAATACTTTTGGGCTAAAAACAACAAACTTTTGCCACAAGAAAGCTGATTACAAAAACAACAAGACACTTATTTTATATGAGTGATGTATACTTATTCCAGTGTAGATGGAAAAACAACAACAACAACAGTAGCAGCAGCAACAAAGGAGGCAATAAAACGAACATTTCTTCAAAAAAAAGAAGAAAAATAACATGTCCTGGAAAGTTGGGCTTCTTCAGCCTTCGCGTTCACATCACATGAGCTTCACAAAAACATAATAAGGTCTTTGAAGTTTCATGTTGATTTAGCTATAGATTGAGAAAGAGTTGGGGGAGAAGGGTACAGAGAGTGGTTGTCCTTAAAAATAATGCTACCACCACATCGTACCGTGAAAAGAAACAAGCCTAATTAAAAAGAAGACGACTTTCGGAGCGACTTTTGTCATTATTGTGAAAAGTCGGCCACCACAAGTTGTTAAAAGTTGAGCTCGCGGGTAAAATGAAGTCGACAAAAGGTAAGTTTTTTATGTTTTTCTTTCAACAAAAACCTCAAGCCTTTGTAACACATATTTTTACTGAACTATTTGTGGTTTTTTTTTTTTTGAGAAAACACTTGAAGAACAAAAAAATAATATTCCAGGAAAGTGAAATTTAAATTAACTTGTTACTTTCGGGTAGAAATCTTTTTATTATGGGTATTTGAAAATAAGACCTTGAAACATATTCTTTCGGAACGACAGAAAAATGTTGTCATTTAATAATTAAGTCATGTTAGGTACAATTGAATTTGAGGCAGGTTCTATATAAGCTTGTATTTGTGGTTCAAGACTTTAACATGGCTAGTCACTGAAGAATTAGGGATAACAATCAAACATGAAATATTACGATGATAGAAAACATAAAAAAAAAAGTGGGTGGCAAACGCATTTTCTTCAAAATTTTAGATTCGAATATCTCAAAAACGTGACGTTCTATACTGCACATAATCTCGAAAAAGCCCAAACTACAGTTTTCATACTTCTGAGTTATAAAGGAAAACACCAAATCGCTAACCGCAACCTGAATATCAAACGTACAAAATTCCAAAAAATATTTTTTTAAAACGTAATGTGTGCGTTGTTTTTCACAATTACCTCAAATTAAAAATTTTAGAGAGTTTATAAAATAGCATAAATGGTCAAAGTGGTCTTAAAGACGAGGCAGGTTTCATTAAAATGTATCCCAAAACTAATGATGTAGAGTTGTTGGAAATGATCTCAGGATTCTAAATTTTGATACCCTTAATTCGTACCTGATCCCTTTTTTGAGTTGTACTAGAAAAATTGTAAAAAGCCCTAACTGCCATACATTGGGCTTCTTAAAACAATATAGTGGATCTGTTTTCAGTATGCAGCAGTTTATAAAAGGCCCTATGTCCTATGTGGTTAGTAAAGGCTTTTTTAAATTTCAGCGCATATGATTTGTAGTCAGGGCTTTTAGAAATTGCCATTTTCTGTCTTATTTGAAGAAATAGTGTCAAAAAATATATACGAATAAATCAGAGACAATTCCTTAGCTCCAATCGTGTAGATAGGGTCTTTTCAAGATTATGGTCAGTATAGCAATTTTGAGGCCAGATTCAAAATCAACGAATCAAAAACCAGATCCCAATAAAAGGGTTTTTGATGGTTTTTGGCTCAAATTGGTGTTGTCTGCACGAGAAAAGAAGTTTACCAAAATCGGACCATATCGGAAGCCACTTTTTTTCAAAATGGCAACCGGTTACCCTGGAAATGATGATTTTTATATCTTATCTAGGGCCTAAAAGGTAAAATATTCGGATTGGGGTCATAATTCTGTATGTCTCAAAATTAGGATTACAATCCAAAATTCTGTATTTCAAAATTTTGGATTTCAAATTTGGTGTCAAAATTCAGTTTCCAAAATTCAGTGTTTCAAAATTTTCAAATCTTAAATTCCGTATTCCAAAATTTTGGATTTCAAAATTCTATCAAAACAAATTCTCTTTTATCATTTACAGAATTTAGGAATACGGAAATTGTTTTGATAGCTAAGAAACGTGCTAAGAAACGTGCGCTTTTTTCCTACTATTTAGGCACAATGCTAAAAACGGTGATGTGAAATAAGGCAAAAATACTAAATTTGGCCTTATTTCGTTTTCAATATGGAAATAACGCCAAATTTTCGATTTGGCTTTATTTCGCTTTTGAAAACGAAATAAGACCGTAGAGCAATTTGCTTTTATTTCGTTTTCATGTTATATTTGCAGGCCGATGGTACTGTTGAGTAAAAAAAAGGTTACCATAGCCTCAAAAGAAACTGGTTTTTCGAGATTGCTTTAAAATAATGGCGCATTAACAGTGAGGTGTGCAACCCCCCTGCTTGGGCTCACTATAGAATTTGGGGTATGTGTGAGGCTGGGTGTATACAAAGCCTTTAAAGTATTGAAAGGAAGGCCAATTCGACCTTATTTCCATTTTCAAACTGAAATTAGGCCAAATTTGAGATTTGGTCTTATTTCCTTGGGCCTTATTGCACGTCACCGCTAAAAGCACTAAGAAATACTTTCTTTATCAAAATAAAAAATTGTGAACTTTGACTCGATCTACAAGGAAAACTATTTTCCTTATTGTAAGGATGTAGGCCAAGATCTTTTCTCAAAATTCGCCACAACGACGTCACAGAGATGCCCAACGCTTGAGAACGACGTGTGAGAGACACATTTGGGCTTTCTGCAACTGAAGCCACAGCGGCAGCAATATTCTTGACACTACGGGCACTTCTTTGTCTCACTGACACGGGAACATTTTGTACTGTGCCTGTGGATTCAAATTTTTCCACTAGACGCTCAATTGTTGATCTGCTAGGACGATTATGACGACCATAAATTGGACTTAACGCTCTTAACGTTGAGGATGCTGACTCCGAATTTGGGTAGTAAATTTTAATAATTTTGACTCGTTGTTGGCTCGTATATCTTTCCATCATGAAATGCAAGAAATATGGCGTCGTTTGTTGTCCCTGTCGCTCTACTTAGTAGCATCCCTTTTAAAAAAAAACCTTTATATACACGAATAGATAACAGTCAATTTCTATAGTTCAGAATAGCAGCGTTAGAAATGCGAATTAGACGCATTGATTCAAGACATAATTTATACAGGATACAGGAATGGTTCAACATTGAATCGTGCTAAATAAATTAGGTTCTCATGTTTATAAAAGATACCGAACATTAATTCATGATATTTTAACTAGATTTTCAGGTGAAATTAAAAAGATTTTTAGGTAAAATTTATACTTTTACTATTCTAAGGTAGTGGTAAATTTACAAGATGTCATGCAGTTACCTGCAATCCACGTTTATTTAACACGACACTTAAATCAGATTTTTGGTTAAGCAGTTAACCTGATCTACCGAGTTGAAAAATAACAACCTGAAAATCAGGTACAATAAACTAGAAATTTGTTAGCTATTTTAAAATTTGTTAGTTATTTTAAGTTTAAGTTTTTTTATTTTTCTAAAACGCTTTCAAAACAAATTTCTTTGGTTTCAGTGAGAAGTATTCAGCTCCTAGTTTTGTGCGACTTTTTCAATTTCGCAAGAATGTCTTGGAGTTGTGAATTGCCTCCTAGATTATAAACCCCATTATTACTAAACGCTAAACATTATGAAACACAATGAATGTATTAATATTTTGATAATTTTCACCACAACATGTGTTCTGTGTCTTTTTGTTTTTTTTTTTTTTTTTGTTCTTTTTCTATTAAACCATTTAAACTTTCATGTATTGAAAAAAGAAAAACAATATTGCACTTCTAAAATAACTGGTATGCACTAAAAAAAATCCTAATATTTACGGCAAATAACATTTTAAAAACAAAACAAAAAGTATCAAAGCCCAAAACATCACCGATGCATTTCACATTTAAAATAAAAAAAATCATGTTCCGTGTTAACCAACCGCAAATGAAGTGATAAGTTTGTCGTCACGTTAAATGTTTTTTTCATATCAATTATTTGTACTTTTTCTCCCACGTCACGTTGTTCAGGTCAATAAAAATTCATCCTCAATAAAAAGGAATAAATAATAAAATATGATGAAAAAAAATATTTTTTTTCTCTTTTTTTATGAACAAATATATACACGAACGTAATTCCTACTGCAATTGCATCCATCTATTAAAAACGTGACATTCCCCGTGTTTATTTTATTTCAAATATGAAACAGGACACAACAAAACTAAAAAAAAAAAAAAAAAGACACGATTCCTGTCTCCATCACCGCCTCCAACAAGCGAGACAAGCTTGCCAATATGTACCTATATAAAACACATCAACAAGATTCAAAATAGAACTAGAGTGAGCTTGAGCAAATAAAACGAGAGCTTGGAAAAAGCATCTGGCTCTCATTGTTGTTCGAATTAAAAAAAAAAAGAAAAAACAATCAAAGCTAAACAAAAATGTCCTCACTATGGACATTCGACATAGTCCATGACCAAAACCAGGAGACAGAATCTCTTTCTCTACACTCTATACCTTTCGAATGCTTTACTCACCTCACCACTCTTTCAAGTAGGTGATTCATTCAAAAATTCCAATCACGGTGATTAGTTTGCTCGGTATACTGATACCGCTTGTGAAATAACAAGGAATACAGTGAGAGAGAGAGAGAGAGAGAGAGATAAAGAAGGGGAATTTTTAATCCTTTGGGCTCTTTAAAAAGGATCACGTCGTCATCGGTCGTCGTCAATGGTGCAACATGACGAGTTTTTCAATAAAGGACAAACGATTTGGCTTAAATGATGCGATTCAATGCGATTAATTGCAATCAAACTTTCGATGGGGAATTCAACTGCACATGCACACATATTCATTGATTCAGCTGAAAATCTCGTAATCTCGTTTTTGATGCTCAGTTTTTTGTGTTCTTTCAATTTATTTAATTCCAATTAAAATTTGCTAAAAAATAAATTAATCACCCTTAAACCTGCCAGAGGGGATTATTATTTCCCAAAATAATAAATATTGTTCCCTGAGGTTTGATAAATCAAAAGTTCAATACTACTTGAATTTTGACTAGTTCAAGCTAAAACTGGGGCTTTGTTTTTTTTTTCTAAAAAAGCCTTTCCGGTTAAAGCTCCATGAAGGTTTGTCTGATATAAGCACACAGTTGAACAGTAAATTTTTTTTTATCGTTTTAACACTTCTCTTGGCTTTTTAAGAGGCCAGTGTATAAGGCATGTGAAATAAAAATAATTTCCCAACAACCAGCAAATTTAATAGTACCTAGTCCCCAGCTTAGATGAAAATCCATAAACCTTTCTACAATCCTTTTTTCCAGTTATCTTGTTTATTTCAAGACTTTCAATATATTTTCTCCAACTCTAACAAGACCCTGACAGAAACAAAGAGGAAAAGATTTCCTACGTGTCGACTTCCACTGGTAAATCGAAACAGGATACTCATGCGTGTCCTGCCATTTCCTTTACACTTCCCTCTATTAATTTGGTTACATTATGCCTTAGGCATTTCAACGCCATTTTCTTCCAATAAAATATTCGATCTTATACCTACTTTTGTTCATAGTGAATAGAGGATGGTATGCTACTGTTGTTTTCCTGCACAGGAGATTGAATTTAAAATACCAACACAACAAGAAAAACCTAACAAAAAACAAAAAAAAAAAGGATTCTATTGTGTCTTCTGGAATAGAAGACTCATTAATTTTCCTGTCAGTCCCATGTCTGTCTGATTCCTTTCCAAGTAATCCCCTATTGATTTTCTTCAGCCTTATATATCGATAATAAAACCTGATTGTTGTATATTAATTCGTTTGGCCCTAAACAACAAAAACAACAACAACAAAATACATATTTCCTTTTAGTTTGTTTGTTACTTACTTTTCGCCCCCCAGGGGATTTTTTTTTTTTTTTTTTTGTTATCGCTAAGCTACGTTCTTTATTTATAATATCTTGAGCTTGAGGAAGAAAGATTAAAATTCTTAGTCAAACACAAGAAAAGGAAAAAAGCGATGTGGGTACCTACATACATTCATCAGAAAATTTATGTGAGGATATCAACCGTAGTCAAATATTTGTCATATTATTTGATTCAATAGCCCCCAGTAGCAATTGACAAAATGTCGCACTCAATCAGGCTTAAGCTATTTTAAAAATTTTCCAACACGGTTTTGTTTGTCGTAATATCATATAATTTAGAAAACATCCATATTCATATATGAATACCACATACTTACTCCCTTTACTAACACATCGCCGACCGTGCGTCGTCGTTCGTCATCGTCAGTGAGTGATGATGTGTGTTTGTTTAAGGTTCTATATAAAAGCAAGCGGAAAAGGATACAAGCCTGATATGTATACGTTGTTGTACGTATACAACGATAATGCACAATAATTTGCCACACAAATTAGTTTATTGTTTGCTTAATAAAATTTTCAGATGATGCCATTAAAAGCGCATCTCCTCGTGTACATTTGATTCCACATAATGATAACTTTATTATCGTTCCCCATCCAGGACCAAACAAACAAGAAGCTTAATATAGAATATACTATACATGTTTGTGTTGCGATATGTTTATACTCTTACATACGAGCATAATATCCAGGTGAACTGTTTTGAAATTCATGTGTGTTTCAATGACATAGACAAGACAGGTGCTATGGAAAGACTTGGAAAATTGCTCATCATCTTTGCTTTTTCACATGTATCCTAGAGACTAGACGCCATTTCACGAAAGAAGGAGTGTGGCCGTTTTAGTTTTTTTTTAAGTTTTTTTCATTTGTTGCTTTAATTTGTCCTTTATTTGTTTCCTTTATTTTATTTTATTTTCCTTACACTTCTTCAAAAATTAGTTAATTCTTGAATTTCAAAATGTAATGGAATTCAGAAAAATGTAAGATGAATGCAAGCGAGTTCCCAAACGATTGCATTCAATTGATTATTATAAGACATGACTCGTTTGTATCATTAAATACGGATCTTTTTCATTACTCATCGATCTTTGCATGAATCATAACAAATATATATAATTCGCAAACGATTAAATTTTTAAAACAAGTAAAAAATTATAATTCTCTCACGAACAAACTGAATCCTTTGTTTCTGTGTCTTTTTTTCGTGAGAAATCGGAAATATAAAATTCAGGTAGAATATAAAGTGTGTTTTTTTAGACATCCGGTTTTCAATCTGGCAATACTTTTTTCGGAGTTGGTCTTTTTGACAGCTGTCACTGGATTTATGTGCAGTTTGAACCCACGTTTGCAAATAGTGCAAATTTATTAAGAAAATAATGGTCCGGTTCACGCGACGCATCACGAAGCAATGCATTTATTGGAGGAAACTTTTGGTGAGGGGCCGAATATTCTCTTGCAAGACGTTAATCGTCTCGGGCTTATCTGCGTAAGACAAGCGACTTCACATAAGCCCACAAAACAATAACCCCACGATGCGAGATAATGCGCTCACTAAAAGTTTCCTTCAATAAATTGATGGCTTCGTGATGCGTCACGTGAACCGGACAATTATTTTTGTTATAAATTTGCACTATTTGCAAACGTTTTTCAGGAGTAAGTCTATTCATGATGAAATGGCAAACCAAACTGGGCATAAGTCCAGTGACAGCTGTCAAAAAGAGCAACTCCGAAAAAAGTATTGCCAGATTGAATACCACACGTCTAAAAAAATACCCTTTAGTTCTCTCACGGTAAGTTTCGTAAGAAATCTTTAAAGCAAATCATTCTTCATCTAGAATCCATTCACTACGGTTGTGAGACTATTTATATATTTTATGCAATAATTTGTATTGAAATGACTAAAATAATGATATTTGAGTAAGTTGAATATTTTTTTTATAGTGAAGAAGCTGTTGAATAGCCTAAGTACATATGTACACATGTACAGTTCCTCTTCCCTCGAACCCAAACCCTTCTAATCGACAGTGTTTCCTCATTTTTCCATTCATCGGCATTTAAATGGTTTATCAATAGGTTTTAACTGGCTTTTTAACATCTTTGTCACTGGCTTTCAAAAGCTTTTTATCGGATTATGAACAGGATTTAACCAGCTTATCAACGACTTTTAACTAACTTATCAACAGCATTTCTACTGGCCATCAAAGACTCTTAACCAGCTTTTAACCAGCTTAACATTGTTACCAACAGATATCAATGGCATTAAACTAGCTTATCAGCGAGTTTAAATCAACTTATAGTCGGTGTTTTCACTGGTTAGTTTAACAAAGGAATAATAAGCAACTTGTGAACAGAGTTCCTTCTTGCTCTTAATCAATATGGCTTATAAAAGATTTTAGTGAGCTTTTTAACAGCATTGCGACTTGATATCAATGATTTTCGACGGGCTTATAAATGGCACTAAACCAACCTTTCAACTGCTTTTGATCAACTTATCAACAGCGTTTCCACTGGCCATAAACAGTTCTTAACCAGCTTTTAACCAGCTTATCATACATAAAAGTGTTTTACTGATTATCAAACTTTAGCCAGCAGATCAAGGATCTTTGAGCTGTTTCAAACTCTAATTTATCTTACTTAAACCAGGGACCCTTAACAACGGGAGGGGGAGATCGCTCCTGGCAAAGTACATAAATGTGTTCTGATTTTAGCTCTGTTTTTTAGATTCTGTCTACTATTGGACTAAAGTCTTATTTTGGGTTACTTTACTAGAAAGATTTTGCTTAATTTCTGCTCATTGAAGAATTAGTTACAGTTGAATGTGAATTATAAAATAAGGAAATTTAAAAATTTTAAGCATTTGTCCGCATAATGCTATGCCTCATGCTCATGCTTTCCGTAACCCGTAGTCTTGGCAAATATTAGTAAATCCATTCATGTTACTACAAAGAAGCATGAACTAGAAACTTTAAAATAACTTAGCCCTAATTTACTCACTCTACATTTACTGACTTATTCATGAACACATTTTAGAGACTGCGCAAAGTTAGTCGAACGTGTTTAGAGGTTGAATAGTGCCTGCTTTAGGATATTTTAATATGACATTAAAACGTAACAGATTTCTCTTTTTAGTACTTTTTTTGACACAAGGATGTCAGTGACATTATCATTAAAATGATTTGGAAAATGTTAAAGAATATGGATCGACGCAACGATAAATAGAGCCTTAATAAGGGATTATACAACTTCTTAACTATTCACCCGTTGAGAGGTGTTTAAGTGAACTCTAATGAATATAGCTGTAAATTATAAAGACATTTTTTTTAATTTCACACCTTTATTTACATATTTCCAATTTTTACTGGAAAAATTTGGAGAGTAAATATAGATGGGAATTCTTTATGTCCAGTGGAGACGGCATGTAAGGACCTAAAGCATTCAAAAGTTTTTTGAAGTTTAAAATTTTTTAATTATTATGTAAAACGATTTCTAACAAAAATAATAATTTTCCCTAAGTCTGGTCACACTGTTGTGCTGAAAAGTTTTCTTTAACTTAATATTCGTGTGCAAGATTTGGCTGCATAGAGGTCTTATACAAGTCCACGGTAAAGTTTTGTGTCAATAACATGAGCATAGAAGGTGTAGGTAGTAGGTATCTATGGAGTCTACCTACTATGTATGTTCAACCAAATGCATGTAATTGATGACATACACGCACCGGATGTTGTTATTTACTCATATTCAATTCTTTGCTATGTTGTATATCGTAGTCCTCGTCATCGTCATCGTCGTCGTCGTCGTCGTCATCATCGTCTCTTCTTTGTCACATTGTCAGTCGTTATTGTGGGTTTAATAATAATTCTCATTAATCAGATCCTCTATTCGAAAACACCACACACACACAAACCCATTTCGAGAATTTAACATGCTGTGAGTCCTTGATTAGCCACAAGACTACTCGCGGTGATAACAACTTCAAATTCTGAAGAAGGTATTGTATGATTTGCCAATAGTTCATGCTTCATTGCGTTTAACCGCACCACCACACTATCAATCTACAGAAAAGCCAATCTCAAATTGCTTTGGTGGCATTTTCTATAGAATCAATGGAAATTGATTGCGGTCTTAGGTTAGGGCGATATACTAATAGGCAATATTATATAGGGAAGAAGGAATAAGTCTATACTTTTCGTTGTAAGTTTTCTTTGAATGTTTTACAGTTTATGACTTGACACAATGTGACAAGAAACATAATCCAAAGGTCTCTTAAGGGCACATTTAATAATTTTGTTTAACTTCGCTAATAAGATATAAGAAAGCATCTTCACTTTTGGGGAAAAATTAAAGCTAAATTCATTGAAATTCGAAATAAATTCACTGACTCAAAGAAAAATTTGATGTTTAATGAACAATTTCATCAAATGTATGAACTATTCTATTCACTGGTCCTAAGAATTTTATCGTAAGCTTAATTTCTCTTGACGTAAGAATTTGTTCAGTGTAGAGACTAAAATCTTAAAGCCATCAGCAGATCCGTCCACACCGCTTCTATCTGTTTTCACAATAGGAATTTTCATTCAAAATATGCAATACACCCCAAACTTTTGACTTTCAATGTCATATCGATCGATCGACTGAAACAGCACAGTGATCTACCCTTTTACCAAACCATTGGAAAATCTCCTACAGCAAAGTTTTTATATGGAGATGTTCAAAGATTCCAAGTCAGATACGCAGTGATAACAGCGATAGCCTTTGAAAGCAAACAGAGAAAACTGAACCAAGTCATGCGAAGAACAACATTTCATAGGCTACAAATCAAATCTTGGGCGATATTTTTTTTTTATGAATAAATCATAAATAAACCACATTTTTCTCCCTTTAAAGATTCCAAAAATTGGTGCCACTTTTTATTCACTGATGACTCTTTGCGTCTAACTCTTTTAAATTGATGCGAAGATGAAATCAGATACGAACATTTGAAAAGAGCCAGACAAAGAATCGTGTCGTGTAATAGAGTGCCTTTCACATGAGCCAGAAACTGCGAATGCAAATAAATCGGTTTAGGCATTTCCAAATATCAAAAAAATCTTATTTTATGAATAAACGCTCCTATCTACATTTTTTTTAAAAAGAAAACACGACTTGAAATTAGATTAAATTATTAAATTTTATATTTTCTACACGGCCAACGAGATATTTTCTGCGAACAGCTAAACACTTGTTCGCGATCCACAACATCAGGACGTATTCCAAATATCTACGAATGAAAAATTCGCTAGAATTTGACCTCAAATTTTGTTAAGGACCCATTTTAATGGTTTATTTTTACATTTCGCGTCTGTAAGAAATGTCAAAACCAGCGACCATTCGCATTTCACAGTTCACTATTCACAGCTCATGTGAAAGGCACTTAGGGGCACTTACATAACTCAGTGGTTTTGACATTTCAAATCAACTGCAACTAACTTCACTTTAAAATCTCCATTTTAATTCTTCTTTCTTTTATGAGAAAACATTTATTTTAATTAGCGTTATTTTTTTTAGAAATAAATTGTGATTGAAGTTATGAGAACATTTTTTTATTATTATTATTGGGCTACTATTTGGGCTACTTTTTCGGCTCTGATTTTAAGCTAAAAACTTTTTTTAATAAAGCTATAGACCTTGTTTGAGCCAGACACTCTTGAAGTTGCAGAAGTGATATGGAAATGTAGTTTTAGGAAGAAAAAGAAAGTGGGAGGGGAAGTGGCGATCACGGAAGCAAAGGTGCTTACAGAACAGAAGTGGCAAGAACGATACGAGACGGAAAATGAGGGCTCTGGACTACGGGGCTCATCAAAAACGTATAGCTATCTAGTAACCGCATAATTTGTAAAGTGTACTATTACGTTACCCAGTTTCTAATCGGACATGACTACTTTAAAACTTTCCTACATACATACACATACATACATATGCAAAACAAGGAACAAGGAAAAGTGATGGTAAACAGAGAGCATACTTCATCCACATCCTATAACCCAAAAGCGTGAAGAATTCGCAGAGTGTGATACTATTAAACTAACTTGTAAACAAGTGAACTCTCCTTAAAGTAGTATGCAAGTGGTCCTCTGGGAGGGGGGAAGAAGGCTAAAGAAGCCCAAAGTTCTTTTTAGAGTTGCTCCCCGTTCGTTACCTTTAGGCCTGCTTCACACGGCAATGCACCGTACGTTTTTTGCAGAATAAATTCCAAAGGCAGTATAAATCCAAACGGCAAACGTAAAAATGTGTCGTGTGAAAGGTTCTATGTAGAATGGTATAACGCTACTGCTCATTTGCACGGATTTCTACTGCCAAAAAACATGCGGTGCGTTACCGTATGAACTAAGCTTTTGGATACTTAAAGATACAGATACTTAAAATTCTAGTTAGAAAGTTAGAAATGGCAAAATAGATCGAGCTGCCGTCTTACATAACACTAAGGTCCGTCCGTCCGTCTTACATAACACGAAGGTCTCGTTGACTGGAAGCTGCATTTTTAAAAAGGCAGGAAATAGAAAGCTGCCAAATCTTGAGCCGAAACCCTTAATGGGTCGGTAGCCCGCTAAGCAAAAGAATGCATGCAGGTTTCAAGGAACACAAAATACCATTGGTTTGAAATAAAATGTTTATACTAATAGAGGCTGTCAGAAGAGTTTGAAACACTTAGAAACCCATAATGGGGTTACCCAAGGCTGTATACTGTCACCAATATTTATTTTGATACCAGGGATGGCAAATATTTTATGTGACTGCTTTGAAAATTGGAAATGGAAGAATTTGTTTTCAGTATTTTTGGCTATTCGGGATAAACTATGGATAAATTTAATTAAAGATCAAATTTAACCCAAGAATTGGAATCCGTTGGAGTATGGACAAAGGCTTACCTATCGTTAAATTTTATTTGATTTTACAAAAAAGAAAAATTATCTAGAGCTATTCCCCTAATTCTAATAATGTGAACTACTCTACCCATGCAAAACAATTCAAAATCTATTGATATACATTGCCATTCAGATTTAGGTATTATCAAAAATAATTGATAATCCTCTGCCAAGCCTGGGTAGCAAAAACAATCACTTCAATTTGACAAGTAGGTGGGTGCATGTGAAGATCCTTTGAAAAATTAAATCACTAAAAAAAAAACAAGCAATTTAATTAAAAAAAAAAGAAGGAAAACAAATCTTTCTGTCAAACAACAATACAAAGCAAATGGAAAAGAAAAAAAAACATTCCAAAACTAATCCACTTTTAAAACTGCCTTTAAATCGGCTTTAACAACAAATCAACAACAACAACAAAAAATGCCACTTTGACAAGCAGTTACAAGCATTAAAAGCGCACAATACTGCTACCACCGCTGCCGCTGCCGCTGCCGCTGCCGTTATCTCGTATCCTTGGTAGTTAATCACTCAACCGTTTTTGTATGATTTAACATCAACGTCCCGCTATAACAGTCACTATCCCATTGCCAAGCTCGACCAAAACGAAATGACAATTAAAATAGCTGCAATAATTGACAGCCAACTGCCATTACCAGTCACACTCACACAAACACACACACAGACAGACATCAGGACATTCACAGTAGTTAAGCAGCCAGCACCATAGTTGTCCGAATGAGAATAGATTCCAACAAAAGGTCTTTTAAACGGAGATAGATTTAGGTTGGTAGGAGGAGTATTATAAGGTATATATGGAAAGGACTATGAAGCTGGAGCATCGGATTCAAGGAAAGGATTAAAATGCTTTTGTATTTTAGAATTTATCCAACAACGCAACGGCAGGAACACACTTGGTTTGGCTAGCTGATGGCTGCATGGTTAGGTGAAAATACCTTAACAACAATTTTGTGGAGCAGGCGAATAAACGTGGGTCCAGTTAAGCTCTTGAAAGGCTCTGGTTTTGGTTAAACGGCATCAAAACAAGCCATTTGCAATGTAGGTAATATCACACAAAAAGGTTTTTCAAATGTGAGGTTGTTTGATGATTCGTCGTAACAATTAACAAAAAAGGAGAATTTCGGTTGAAAGCTGCTTTCAAAATGTTCATTTCTAATAATATTTTGAGAGGAATCATTAGACCTGCTGCAGTCAATATGATAGTTCGGATTGAGATTGAGATTAACAAGTTCTAAATTGTATACTCCTTCAATTCTAGGTAGGTACCTTTCAAATCTTTCAAAATCCATAGTTTTGTGCAGAAAGGTTTTGGCCTACACAAGATGAAAATTATGAGAATTCTCCATTTCAATTGGGTTTTTAAAAAAGTCAGTTGCAGTTTTAAGAAAAAGGGGTTAGGAGAATCATGCATATCGTTGGTTTCGAAGATAAAACCTCAACAATTGACATTTTGGAATTGACATAAAATTTTTTTTGCATACCTACATAAGAAGAAAATTCTGTGCAGGAAAAACAGAAAACCCCAAATCATTTTGTGTTCTGAAATTTTAACAGGACACCCTGTTTTTCTGCTGAGCCAACCAACGATACGTATGATTCTCCTAAGCCCTTCTTAAGCTGTTATTGACTTTATAAATATCATTGGAGTCTTGGTCAATGGTTTAATTGCACTTCATACTCCAAGTTTCACAGTAAAAGTTTAAACTCCGCTTAAAATGTGAATTTAAGTTCAGCAGAAGAATAAAACTAGTTCAAGATTTAAACGAGATTGTGAAACTGGTCATTAGTTTTGTATGGTTGCATCCGAAAAATTAAATACAAAAACTCATTGAGAATCTGGGCCTAGTTATTACAAAAAAACTTTCCACCATTATTGATATTTGCGTATTGTCCTAGAGAGTCCTTAAATTAGTTTTCTAAGTCCGAAAAGCATATTTCTACTCTTAGAGGATTTGATGTGAATTAATCATTTTTTGCATAAGCTGGAACTCCATCCATCAAGAGCATTGTATTTTATTACCTACAGCTTCTTCATTGATACTGGTTGGAGGGTTTTCTTCAAAGATGCTTATTTATATTTTTCATTTACCTAAGATTTGCATCACTCAACTAAATATACCACACTTGGTGAATTTCTTCCGCATGTTTAAAGCCTTTTTTGTTGTGATTCCTTCTATTTCTCACACATGAAATTTCCTAAATCTCTTTTAAAAAAATCTTTTGAAATAGAAACAACGTGCATTATTATTTGTGATCCGCATTTATTACAATGCCTGTCCAAAGTCTTTGTTTTCCTATATAAGCTTCTCTAAAATATCTTTATAACAGGATTTTACTTAAGACGGACAAGTTAAAAACTCAAATTTATTCAAGAATCAAAACCTTTTCAGTAAAATAGTTTCATTCTGGTGAACTTGGTATCTTTTGTAAGGATATTTTATGAATTAAATTATTATGTTAGTTATGGTAGTTGGAATGAATTTTGATATTTTCATTGCAAGATTTAATTATGCTCTCTAGACCTACACGCATAAGAAATGGGTTCATATTCTTAGTAATTGATAGGAGATTCTGGTTAAAGAAAAGGCTTAATTTTTTAACTCAATTTTAATTTTTACTTGATTGAAAATTCATTATTTAATAAATAAATTCCAATCAATATATTTCCGTTCAAATTTAATAAAACAATGACAAGAAAGATGAAAAATGAAAATGGATGCAAAAATTACACTTTGCTTTATTTAACTATAATCTTGAAGTCGAAACTTCTTACAAATATAAATAATGTTGTAAAGATACTTGCACAAATTTTACCAACAAAAATTACATTTTCAAAATGATAATCATTTTTTCCTTTTGAAAACTTAATACTTTTTGAAACTGCCTATCGGTTTTAGCACTCTTCAGATTTAAGCTGATAGCTGAAGATGAAGATTAGTGCTTCGAAATATGTAGTGTAGAAATTTTTTTAAAATTATTTCTCAATTAAAATTTCGTGAGGCAACATAAAATACATTTTTGGGAGTTTTTTACTAATAGTTCGAGGACTGCCAATTATTCGGAAATTAACATCAAAGTACCATAGAAAGTTTAAAGAATTTCCAATAAATCTCTGTTTAAGATTTTTTTGTGTGACAATCCATTTAGTCTCAAGTGCTTTTTGAAAATTGATGTATTTGTACTGTTTTTCGAAAACCCACTCGGAAGCACTACCCTTATGTGAAAAAATTTAAATTTTTGAGTTCGAATTGGATTTTTTTAATTATTTAAATTAAGACGAAGGCTAACGATTTCTCAAAAATGAATGGTTGTACTTGAAAAATTTAAAAACAATTTTGAAGAAAAATGTATAAACTTGAGAATATTAAATCTTTTTTTTTTCAAAAAATTACCCCGAGAAAAAATATAATTCCAAATTTGAATAAAAAACGCAATTTTTATATCTTTAAATTCAATTATCTCAAAGACGTGACTGCAATTTCAAGGCCAGGATCGAACTCAGTGCATCAAAGACTTTCATTTTACAGATAAAAATTTAAATTTTTCATATAAAGTAGCTTAGTGCTTTCGAGTTAAATTTCGAAAACAGTAAAAATACATCAATTTTAAACAAGCGCTTGAGTCCAATTGGGTTGTCGCAAAGCAAACATCAAACAGAGATTTCATGCAAATTGTGTAAGCTTTCCATGGTTTCCATGGTACTTTGATGTAATTTTCTGAATAATTGGTCGTTTTCGAGCTATTAGTGAAAAACTCCCAAAAAATTCTTTTTTGCATAATTTTTTTGCATTTTTTCCATGTTGCGTCACGAAATTTTAGTCGCACACCTCTGATTGAGATTGAACACCCCTGAAAACATATAAGAGAGGCAAAATCAAAACTACCCCATAATTTGCAAGGTACTCGTACAATATAACTGGACTAGGAATGGAGATATGAACGTTCAAAAGTCAGAAACGGAGAAGTAGATGTCAAGGAAATACTTTGCAATAAATCAGGATGATACTTGTTGTTAGTAAATTTTATATTTTTGGAAAGGTAATTTGTTAGTTTTTGGGGCATTTTTTTTTTTTTTTTTTTTTTTTGAAAATGTTATTCTACGTGATTATAAATTCTGCTTTCACAACTAACAACCAAGCCTTGCTATTGATTCCAAACAAGAAAAATAAGTAGGCACAATTTTGATTGCCATATTTTAGGAGTGATGCTGTCTTTTGGGAAGCCTTTCAGACGCCTCAGTAAGTAAGCAAGATTTTAAAAGAACTTTAAGGTGAATATTTTTAAGTGGCTCTGAACAAAAAATGCATAAAAAATATATGAGCTTCATTTTTGTTTAAAATTGGTTATAGCTCTTAAAAACACAAAACATGAATCAAAACACAAAACACAAAACAAATTTGTAGAACTTATTCTTCTTGTCAGTAACGCATTTGTTTTTTCTCGATAAAATTAAAAATACGGATTTTATTTGTTAAAAATGGGCTCACTTCTTAAAAGAAGATATTGGCAATCCTCTAAAGGATTGATGGTCGAAAATTTGGATTTGAGCTTTCTTTATATAATTTTGACGAACTGAAAAACAAAAAATTTGTTTCCCGTGTCCATTTTGAGAAAAACCAACTCACACTTTTAAAACACTTAATTATTACGATGAGAAGATAGTTTTCAGGAAATATAGTTGGTAAACAATTGCTTATAACCAGAAATGTTAAGAATTAAAGTGTAGGACATAGTGATTACTAGAACTTTTAGAAGAAATTTTTGCGACTTATTGGAAGAAAACAAAATTGAAAAAAAAAAATGTGTGAACGTTTTTGGCTTATATGTTATAATTGGTTATAACTTATTGACAACAAAATTTAAATAAAAAAATTCCATATATTCAAATCTGTAGAACTTAATCAATACTAATACGTCTTTTTCTTGACATTTTAAGATATACGAGACAGTTAAGCCGATAAACCAATCAAAACCATTTTTAATATTTTTATTAAATAACCAATTGCCTGAAGAAGAACGTAAGCACGTTCGGAACGTCGCAGTTAAAAAATAGACTAGACAGAACTATAGCCCACATAAAAATAATCATTTTTACTCAATACTCATGTTGTTAGTAATGTATTTTTACTTTTTCGGTAAATCCTTAATTACAGATATTATTCGTTAAAAATGAATTCACTCTTTAAATCAATAAAGTGGCAACCCTGCAAGGCATTGAAGGTCGAAGATTTAAACTTAAGATTTCAGTATGGAACTTAAACGAAATCAAGAAAAAAATTGCTTTCCCAATCTTTTATTAAAAAAAGTCTAAATTAAGTGGACTAAAAAGGAATCACTAATAAAAAAGTGTTACAATAAAATCGAAAAATTACCTACTTTTTCATTTTAGTGTAGTGTGAAATTTTTTTTTTTTTTTTTGTAAATTCATTTTTATTTTTCAATTATCTTAGAACTATATTAAAGCTAGACAAAAATTCATAAAAACTAGCCTACTTATCAATATCTTAAAACTAACTTACTGGCCCCAGTCGGGCGCTCTAAGTTAAACTATAATGACTTAATGCTAATGCCTAACGGCCTAAGAACTATCTTAATACTAAATCCAGGTCGGTTTTATTTTTTACCGAGAAGAATTTCACAAAAAAACTCGGTATCTATGTCTTTAGTTTTTGGTTTTATATAAAACTTACAAACTACAAAACTAAATTAAAGCTAATTAAAACTACTTACAACTAATTTTAAACTAATTACAACCTACTTATAAGCTACTTACAGACTACTTACAAACTAGAACAGCCACAGCAAGCATTTTCCGGTTTTTATAATTTTTTTGTATTTTTGTTGATTTTATAATTTTTTTGGTGTTTTTGTATGTTTTATATTTTTTTTTATTTTTTTTTTTTGTGACATTTTACTGGCTGATATGGTCGAATTTTATAAAACTCAGTATATAAATTTTCTTACATTCTTGAAGTATTTTAAGAATAAATTTTACTTCTTTGACAAAATAACGATATTTTCAATAAATAATAAAAAAACCGATAAGAAAATATTTTTTTAATATTGTTATAATTATTATATTTATTATAAATTTAAAATAAGATTGGAAAATTTTCAAAAAAAAACGTTTGAATTAAAAAAAATAAACCAACATATTTTTTGAAAAATCCACATCTCAAAAACGGGTTAACAATTTTTTTTGAAACTATATTTTCATATGCATATAATCAAAATGTGACGATTTGCATAGCAAAAGTTTTTCTTAGAAATGTTTTAAGAATTTGATATATACAAAACTATTTTCTAAGAAAATCGTTCCACCGATTTAAATTTCTTTCAATTTAATCAAGAATTAAGATGGCATTCTTTTTTAATTAAAAGCTCTCAAAGAAGTTGTTTTAGCTAATCTAAATATATTATTTCATATGCTTTTAAATATTTTTCACTGATAGTTTTCATGACTTTACAAAAAAATTTCTTAAACCCTCAGCTTCTTGAACATAAAACGTGCGACCCAGTAGTGGATTTTATTTCTGTTTACTTACGAGTAACTCAATATCACAAAATCTACGCATGGGTTGCCGACATTAACAAACAAAAAACTATTTTGTATGTTCTCATGTATCTCAAAAAGTTTGAGCTCATACAAACTTATGTATAGGTATGTTTACCTATGTGTTGCCTTCCAGAGTTGGGAAGTAGTGATTACTTTTTGTAATTTATATCAACTTTTATTTCAATCACATGTAATCGAATTTTTCTCAATTACAATTACGCATTATTGTAATTGAAAAAAAAAATCAAATTTCCATTACTTGTAATTTAAATTGAAAATAATTACTTATAAATTAAATGTAATCGAAAATAGTAATGGGGTTTTTGGAAGTAATTGACGGAAAGCACTGTAACAATTACATTTAAGGTAATTAATTCCTTTTGTAGCAATTTACCACATGATATTATTATTCAAATATTAAAATAATACATAATAATAAAAGTAAGAAAAAGTTCTCGTACTGCTAAACTAATACAAATAGACAAAAACACAACGAGAAATTTGCCCATTTTACTATAATTAATTTAATTATTTTTAAAATGAGATTATTTAAAAGACGACAAAAATTATTGACACTCAAAATTGTGTTCCAAGCAACACACCTACAGAGATTAAGTTCACTACTGAGAACTTTTTGTGCAATATCATGAAAAATTTGTTGGCAAAAAAATTAATTAATTACATTTTGTGTAGTGAAAATAGTTATCATAACAGATTTTTTGATGATTACTTTTGTATCCAACTACATTAATGTAATTGAATTACTAGTAATTGACATTTCAATTTCAAAAAATTAATAACTTAATTTCTTTAATTAAATTTTCGAATAATCGAAAAAGTGCTCGGAGATTTCAATTGCAAGTAATTGGAATTGAACATTTTTTATCATAACTTCCCACTCTGCTGGGCTTCTTTGATTAGACGATTTCATATGGAAGGACTCATACCTCAACTTGTAGCTAGTAAGTACATTGATTATATGTTAATCGCACAATCTGATTTTGAAACTTCAAGAGTTTTTTAAATATTTAAGTTTCCGCTCGAAATAAGATCGAAGTAAGATGAAAAAAATACGAAAAGTAATTCTTTTGGACCACTAAATTATAGCTTTTGATGAATGATCCTCAATTCGCGATTCAAGTATAAGAAAATGTATTTTCTTGCGAACTACCATAAAAACAAAATCTAAAAAATAAGATTTTCAAAGTTTTTTTTTATATTTAAGATTTCACTAGCTAAAATTAGCTGAAAATCAAGCTTCTATAAGATTTTAAAGAAATTGAAAAATCAAAAATTTTGTTTCCCAGAATTTGAAGTGTCCTTATACCATATTTATCATGCAAGGCATTATATTGTAGCTTGCCTAGTTTTCTATGTATTTGTATTTTAATTCATGCTTGTATAAAACGGTATACCCTACTTAACGGGCAAAATAAAATAAAAATACTTTTAAACTTTTTCTATGTCAAAATTCATAGATTTTGTCAATGATAATTTGTTGTTCAGTTCTTTATGTGAGAGTTTTAGTTCGAAAATTTCCCTTTCCTTCCTCAATTCGATACCTTATGTGCATATATAGAAACGTATTTCCAAAAAAGAATTGTATACATTCTTATTCCGAATAAATTCAACTTGTTGACCATAAAAGCAAAACAAAAATGATCTCATCCATAAATCTAATCTTTGATCCGTCACTAGTAGCTTCTATTTTGATATTAAACAACTACAAAATAGTTTCTTCTTTTATCAATGAAAATGTAAATGTATGTCCTTCAAAAGAAAATCATCATTCGATAGCCATTTTAAAACCAATAAAACTCCATTTATTCTATTCCTATAGCTAACAAAATGGTTAAGTAATTGCATTTAGGGAAAACTGTTCATTTATTTACCATCAACTACCTACCACTATTGAGCGTCGGTTTTTGTCCTCAGCATCACTTTATTTCAATAATCGTTATCATCATGGTCTACTACACGATTCCTATCTGTCACATCTTGAAAGGAATCACTTTCATCATCTTGGCTGGATGTAATTTAACATTCGAACTCACTGAAGAAGAATAAGGACTTTTACGTTTAACCACAAATGAAACATCATTGCGTATAATACCTGTCTTTAAATTATAATAAAACGAGCCGATGACGACGACGATGACTACCTTAGAAGTGAACTCCAACTTGGAGGACTATTGAGGAAAACTTAAGTCCATATAGTAAATATATAAAAAGCTTTATGGAATACTTCCCAACTTTAAATTATATTAAACGTTATTTCGTGTAAAATTTTCTCACCCATCAAAAGAGACAAACTGCCTCTGCTGCTGTTGTTTCTCTAACAGCGAAGACCCAGCCACGTCGATGTCCTTATTCTCCTTCCTGGAACACACACACACTATTATTACTCAATTACCTTTAAAACAGATCTAAAGTTAGATCCTTCTTCGAAATTCGTCTTCCCTCTGTTCTATCATCGCAAAGCTTCAGTAAAGTTTTCAAGAGGTCGAACATCTCACGGTTATGGTGGGTGGAGATGGAGATACAGACGGATATGGCAGGAAGTTAGATGGCTGTTTCGAGTCAAGTCGAGAAAATATGGTGAGCATATAAATTTCATCATCCTTCCACGTCCTTCTTTCATATCGAGCAACGAACAAGCAAAAGACACCAAAGTGATGCCGATGCTTCTACATAGGCATCAGCATCACAAACACACACAGGATATTCGTTGGAGAATTATATCCGAAGCTAATGGTTGCCCTCAATGTCATTTAAGCTATTATGTAAATTTGCCAGACATTGTCCATGTCCTTGCGTACATGGATATGGCGATAGGTTGAAGGATATACACGTGGGCAAATTGGCAAACCGTTGGCCCGTAAACAATGTCCTGATCTCAGAAGGAGAACCCAGGCAATATCCTTCAATAATGGAGGATGCTTTCTAGAGTTACAACCAAGGCAATCTAGTTTGATGTATCAAGAGAGGTTCTCATTATATTCAGACTCATTGGAGTGAGCCTTACAAAGTTAACTTCTCTTTTTTTTTTTTTGTGTGAACAAAATTTTTCGTGGAACAAATTACCTCGTATCTAGATAGAAGTAGACTCCATTGTGAATAAAGTATAATTTTGTTTTGGTTGTTTTATGTCCTCTTTTTTTGCCAGGATCAGCAAATTTTACCTAAATGCAGAAAAAATACTTCTTCATCAGTATCTCCTTTTTCTAATCTACAAACAAAAAAACTTAAGTAAGATTCTACGAAGATATAGAAAAAAAAATCCTTCACAAGTTTGAACAATAGCTTGCCATTCAATAATATCGGCGCCAGGTAGAAGAGAGAGTGAAATGCACTCACTGAAACTCCACCATACTCACGAAACGGAACTATAAGATTTTCTATATGAAAAATGCCCTTAAACAAGAATGAAAAAAAATATTGAACTTTTATTGAAGTTTTGCAGTTGCAAAATTTTTGATATTTTTTTCTTTTGTATGTGTCTTGAATGAACACAGGACTATATATAAATATATGAATGTGTGGAGACTTAAGAGAGACAATATTTCGCTTTGCTGTCAAAGGACGATTCAGTTTAAAGTTTTGTAGGTGGATTTTTAGACACATAGACAATCTGTCGCAGTCTTAGGAAGTTTTGTGTTTTTCTTTTTGTCTTTCTTTTTGATTTTAAGTTAAAAACCAGGCAAATGAAATTGGTTGAGTTTTTGTTTAAAAAAAGAAAAATAGAGTCAGCGCTGATATAGGACGATGTATTTTTTTGCTGACGTATTTTTTTTAATATAGACGTGAGAACTCATAAGGAAATACCAAATCACATGGATTTGATTTTGACGACTATATGAATTATTCCAAATTTCAGTAAAGGAATCTTTAAGGTACCAAGGGAGGAAATCAACCGTTTTCTCGCATATATCAGCTCCCCCCTGATCGCAATGAAACATAAAAATTAATTTTTTTTT
Source organism: Dasysyrphus albostriatus (assembly GCA_946251815.1). NCBI lineage: Eukaryota > Metazoa > Arthropoda > Insecta > Diptera > Syrphidae > Dasysyrphus > Dasysyrphus albostriatus. Next base: position 126,972,690 of record OX276336.1, on the reverse strand, counting down.
AAGGCTCAATTTTTAATTTTTTTATTTTCACAAATGTTTTTTATCAACTTTTAAGAAAAACAATTAAATTTACACAAGTAATATCAAACACGAACACGATGCTGAAAATGTTCAAGATTTCAAATTCATGGTAAAATAAATCAATGGCAGTTTGAAAATCGACATTTTTGATCAAAAAACGGCATTTTCTCAAAGAAAATTCAGTTCTCTGAAAAGAAAACTTGAAAAGGTAGCAAAAAGTCACGACGCAAAGAGATGACCGACTTTTTAATACCTATACTCTCAGAAACAGGTCCATGATGGCAGTTGAGAACAAACTTCGGGAAGGTCAAATGTTCGAGTTTCTTCCAAAACTGTAGGAACATGAATTCAGGGTTCTTGGTTGAGACCGTACTGACGAGTATCACTAGACGCTATAGCTACAACGGCACGTGCTGTCTTTGCTTATACAAAAATATGGAAACTCATTCTGAGGATGCCTTGAAACGGGTGCCCTTCATTGACGAGTGCAGATCTCAAGCAGGACGGCAGGCGAAGAGAAATGTGCAGACGACCAGATGAGTAATATTTACAATGCAACATCATTCAACGAGTTGCTTTTTTTGGAGGTTCCTTAATGACCTAGAATAGCACATGTTTGGGATTTCACACGAAGTTGCATGTGTTTGAAAATGTGCCCTTGATAGTTGATATGTTTTGGAAGAAATTGTAGTACTGTTTGCCCCAAGTATCAGCCAAAATGATATCCTAATGTAAGGTAACGCTTGTTCTCACATCACTGCACATCACTGTCCACAATATTTCTGCTTATCTTCGCGATGACGTCTTGAATAACCAAGACTCGTCATACAAGGCCTGCCCCTAAACTGATTTTCATTGATCATGTTTTGAACTTGCTTTGCTGACAATTAAAGGAGAAAATCTAACACCATCAACTTTTAGGATATTGATTATGTCCAAAAAAACAGGGCAAAAAGGAACTAAGACGTTCAGGTTCTTTGAAGATGCGAAAACTGTGGAGTGCTATTAAATTAGAGGGTCCATTTCGGGGGTGCAAAAGCACCCTTTTCGGGTTTTTGCATAGAACTCGAAAATGAAGCAAAATTTCGGGATAATGTTAAGAAAACATTTTTTGTAGACAATTAACCATTGAAATAAATCATCCAAAAAAATTTAAATTTTTAGTTATATAAATTTTAAAAAATCATTGCAAACAAATGTGAAAAATCATTTTTTTTTCTATATTTGCCTTCAACTTTTTTACCTGCAGAAATAGGTATAGACATTGCTGTATATAAAAGAAAGATGATTTATTTTTCTTTAACATGACGTATTCAGAAAAAGTTTTTGGATAACATTTGACGGTCACTCAAACTAATATGATTTTAAGATTTAAAAGTAAAATACATGGCATTTATAGCTATTCTGAGAAACTTGTAAGATGATACGCTCTTAACCATTAAAATAAAAAATAATATAGAAATTTGCAAATTTTTTGCAGTTTAAGTGCCCTATTACACGACGACTTTAGTGTCATGACTTTTTTCGAAATTAAATGAGTGTGAAGGAGAGATCAGATGTTTTTTCTCGTTCGCACTCATTGAATTTCGAAAAAAGTCATGACTCTAAAGTCGTCATGTAATAGGGCACTAAGGGTTGCCATCTAAATTTATTTTCAAAATTTAAAAGAACTGCCAATCACAACAACCTTGCCCCAAAAAACCCGTTTTTTGAACATATGTATGTAAGCTAGTACCATCTTGGACATAAAAAAAAATAGTTCCACACGAGTTTTTCGGTCAAAAGTGCTTGCTATTCGAGCTATTATAAGAAATTCCAGTTTCGACAGCCAAGCTCATCTGGTTCTATTTTGTCAGACCCTTTTTACTTTTAAATCTTAAAATCAGCTTAGTTTGAGTGGCCGTATTTCGGTCGTTTTGTATCCAAAATTTTTTTCTGAGTCTATCATTTTAATGAAAATTAAATCATCTTTCTAAAAATACCTATACCTATTTCTGCAGGCTAAAAAATTATAGGAAAATAAGTAACAAAAACAAAAAAAAAAAATATGATTTTTCGCATTTTTTTTTTAAATAATTTTTTAAAAATTACTTAAAAATTAAAAAAAAAAAAACCACCCATTTTCCATATTCCATCAAAGGACTTCTACATTATCTCGAAATGTTGCATCGTTTTCGTCTTATATGCAAAACCCAAAAGGGGTGCTTTTGCACCCCTCTCCAAATACACCCTCTAATTTAATAGCACATTGTGGTTTTCTCATCTTCAATAACCCATTTACTGATTTTTATAAAAAGAAAAACCCAATAACGTCCTAGTTCCTTTTTAAATGACATAATCCAATACCCTAAGGAGCTAAGAAGTGCTTTGGTAGAACAGTAAAACAAAATACCACAGCAAAACATCGAAATTGTTATCAGTGACTAAAGTGACTTATTTCTATCCAAAGAATGCTTGAATTTTTTTAAAGTTCAATGAAAATTAACTTTTTATTTCAAAAATAGTGACCTCCATTATTTTTTGGTAATTTTTAATATTTTAGACATACAAAATTTGCGGAAACACCTTCACATGCCAAACGCATTTTGGGAAAATAACCTTGAGTAGACGCACCTTAGAGTAAAATGTTAATGTTGCTATTTTTCGTTAACATACTTTTTTTTATATCAAAGTGTGGGACCGTCACTTTTGTCATGTTCAAAATATTTAAAATTTCCAAAGAAGTGTAGGTCTAACCCTTTGACATAAAAGAAATTATATTCCAAAAAAGTGTGAAACACTGACACTTTTCCCAAAGGTATGTATTCGTAAACATGTTTAAGACATCTACCGTTATTCGGAACATGGAAATATTCGAAGTAATTTGGTCTAGATTGGGCGCAATTTTTCAAAGAGTTGTCCAAGAGACAGGATAACAACAATGATTCTCAACCCAAAATTCATGCTAAGGTATAATGTTAGCTCTATACGAAAACACCATAAGTACTTCTAAAAAGTTAGCTTTAGCTTCAGTATTCACCTATAAGTTTGTGTTTTTGAGCTTCTACCAGTGATAAAGTTGACAAGGGCAACTAATATATTAATTTAAGGTACTTGCAGCGTGTTGTTATGAATGCTGGCATCATAAAGAAAAAGCACAAGACGAATAACCAACTTCCTCATTCTTTTCTGGCAAATTTTTCAGCATATTCAGAACAACATTATATGACTCCATAAAAATTTATAAATTTTTTGAATTGATGTGGCCAGGCTTGTGACAGAAATTTGAAAAACTTGACAGTTGTGTGGCGTAAATCTAGCATTTACAATCAGTCAAAACGTTTTTGATTCATAAAGCTTGAAAACGAGTGCTTTGTTGCGCCTATTGGGTATGTCTTGGCTCATTAAACTAAATGAATTGTTTGTTTCGTAACTCACAATAAATCTATTTGATTGACTTGGTGTGTTTTTAGCCTTCAACTTACTTCGTTATCCCTAAAAAAAATTTAACTAGAGAAAGAAAATGTAATTCAAACAATATCCTGCATCCACAACATTTTTCGAAGCCGTTACTGTAAAGCTAACAGTTTACTGTGTTCAACTAATCATTAAAAGTAGAAATCTAGAAAAATTCAACATAAACATATTTTTGGTCCACAGTATAAATGGCAGATATAAAAATAAGGCCCTCCCCCGCACCAAAAAAGAGGAAGGATTTCAATTTCCTGAAAGAACTACAGATTGGGAGGCGTTTTTCAAAATAGCGTCGAAACTACAGAATTACAGAACATTTAATTTTATATTAAGTAGTATGAAATGAATTTCAATGATAAAAAATAGTTCCCTCAAAAATCCATCCTCGGATATCAATTTTTTCCGAACCAGGACAAACATTTTGGCACCCCTCCAGCTTTTCAGATAAAAACAACATTGCATACTTCATTGGTTTTTTTTTTAACTGGGAAAATAATTTTGTTCAACTCAATATTACCTGTTTAGCTACTTTGAACCTTTACATGTTAAATTAAACAAAAGAAAATTTAAACAAAGACTGCACACACACACACCTTAAGTTCCGTCAATCTTTCCAAACCTTTTGAGTGAAATGAAGTCCCAATTCGGGAAATTTTAGAGCCGATAATAGACCCAAATTTAAGACGTTTCATAAAAATTAGTGAAATACTAAATGATTCTGACTGTAGGTAGTATGAACAAATTTTTGTTTAAAATTTTAAAATTGTGGAAAAAAAATTTGCTTAAGGCTCATTAAAAAAAACATGTTTCAATTTCCACATCTGATTTCATTATGACAACAATTCTCAATTTTTTGGCACACCGATTTGATGCCTTTGTAAATTGCCCCTGGATGCACTAACACTGGTTTCTCCACCCCCATATGCACACGGCTTAATTTTAGGGCTGGCCACGATACCAGAAAAGTCTCGGTATCGTTTGGTATCGGAAATCGACATTATACCGAGACGATACAAGCCTCGAAACGATACCGAGACGATACCAAACGATACCGTATTAACGACATACTTCTGATAGTATCATTTGGTATCGGCAGAAAATATAGATTTTTGAATATTATTATTAATTATTGTATTACACACAAACAATTTTTGTAATTGGTTTCCCGGAAAAGGCTCTAATGCCAGCCCTTCTTAATTTAAAGTCACACTTAATTTTTTTGAATAGAAGTATTGAATCTTAACTCTAGTCTCTAAATTGTGTTTATTAATAAATAAGTAACGACTGTGTTTTTATTTTATAATTTATTGATTTAAAAAACATTAACTTTATTTCAGCTAAATAAACCAGCTTAATAAACTGTACTTGAAAATATCAAACTCATATTTTAAATAGCTAAATTCAATGATTTGTTAAGTTGTACTCAATAAAAATACTTTTATGATTTAACAAAAATTTCTCAGAAAGCAAAAAAATCTAGTTTATCCAATGTAATGTAATATGTACACATTTCACTTCTTTGGTAAATTTTATCCCTCCAACAAGTTGTCTGGGTTCAAATGGGATCTAATGTAAAGCTTTAAACAGGTTTGATATAAGTACTTAGTATGTTTAGTACCTTACCTACCAGGAATCAGTATATATGTAACTAATTAAATCAGATCCTATTATCTACACTTCATAAATTTTCATTGCTTGAGTAAATAATTGCCAAAATATTAGACGAAACAAAAAAAAAAAAACACACAAAAATTGTAACAATTTTCCACTTGGACAACACACAACAAAACTCAAATCCATCTCAAAATACGTAGCTAATAAAACATCATGAAAAAACCAACAACAACAACAACAACAACAACAATAATAATAAACTCCACTTAAATTCTTTATTGGATCAAAGAAAGCTTCACCATCCATCCGTTCATATCAAGTATATCAAGTGGCCCACTAGAAAAGTAGAAATACTTTTTCATTTTACTCCACACTTAAAATTTAATCCAAACGTATGGAACAAGAACAAGGACGACAATGACTCCTACTTTTCTAACAGATATACCTACTTAAATAATAATGTAGCTAGCTATGTAAAAACATACACTCTGAGCCACTTAAAATGATTCAGTTTTTATTTTTATTTTATATTTTTCTAGCTCCCTCTTAGTCCCGAGACAACATCCTAAACGACCGACACCACCGCCTCACCACCGCCCACGAAATGATGATGACGCGACGAGTGAACGAACACACGAGGTAATGAAAAATGTATTCGTGAAATAATAAATTCTAATGAAGTGGATCATAAGTGGAAATAAAATGGTCTGGGTCTCTCAGTTTGTTTTTTTTTTTTAGTTTAGACACAAAACGAGAAGGTATATAGGTATACCTTCTGTATATGGTTTCATTTACGAAGTTCTTCTTCTCCTTCCTTGTGCAATTGCGATTTAACAAAAATTTGATATGTTCAAAGTGTAGTTAGGGATATACATAAATAAAGTACAGAGTAGGAGCACCTTATGCTCGTTTTTTTTAAGGAAAGACCCTCAAAAGCTAAACTAATAACGAAAATTCTTGGTTTTCGGAGCTTGAGAGACAAAATGAAGACCAACGAACTCAACACTCAGCAGAAGAGCAGAAGAGGGCCAGATGTTTACTTCTTGGATTATTGCAACGTCCGCACTTGACATGAAAATAATTCTCGTTAGTTAATGTTTAAATTTGTCCAGCTTGTTTGTCATAAAATTACTTTAAAAAGCTAACATTTAAGTTCTAGTGAATTTTCTAGTATTTCATCTGTCCGATAGATGATCATAATTTGTTTACTTATTTATTTTGAATGTTTATACTTTTTGTACATACTTACATTAAGTATGAGGGTAGCGCTTGTGTTTGAAATGTTTGAAGTTCTTTCGTCATCAAGGTAATTAAAAAAATCTGTGTGTAAAATGTTATTGAAATCGGTTAACGTTAACACATGCGACGTACCGGGAAGCACTTGAAGTTTTCCATGGAGATTTTTCAGTCTTTTGCACAAAATTTTGGTTAATGGAAAATCTTTAAACTTGGAACATATAAAGGGTCTTTTTTTGTGTGTTTTCAATCTGGCAATCCTTTTTTCGGAGTTGCTCTTTTTGACAGCTGTCACTTGATTTATGCTCAGTTTGGTTTGTCATTTCATAAAGAACACACTTACTCCTGAACAATGTTTGCAAATTGTGCGAATAATGCTTCAGATTGCACGATGCATCGTGAAACAATCAATTTACTGAGGGAAACCAGACCATTTATTGTGTTTGACATTTGTGTTTTTCAATATTTATTATTTAATGTTTCTTTCATTCCAGCATGACGGACGGTAGCTTTTTGTGCATTTTTATTTATTTTAATTTTTTGAATCTGTGCAGTTGTTAATGAATATTTTTCCACTTCGTTTTCGTAAGCATTTCGTTGTCTTATTGGAGACCAACAAAAAATTTCATTTTGCATCAGCAGCGTAAGTATACTAGGCTTAAGTTTTCGATGTTGCAAAAATGCTTTTATCATTAGACAGTAGAAAGTCGGTATGGCATGGCGTGTAGGTATGTAGAATATTTTTTTTGAATTTATAATGTCGTTCACTATGGCGTATGTGGGACATTTTTTGGTTTGTAGAATAATAATATGATCAGTAATAGAAATTACTGATAAAACCTAGGCTCCAACGACTGTATTGTAACACTCACGATTCGCTTTTGTTTCGCAAAATTCATTTTTCATTTTCTTGTTTCGCCTAAGTCGTTTAATATTTCCTTACATTCGCAATCTTTTATTGACAATTTACGTTTTCTCTTTCATTCATTGCACTTTCCAACCATTTTGAGTCTATGCACTTAGCGTTTTTATCTTTCGCTTTTGTTTGAAATTATTACAAATAATTTCGCAAAATTTTTTGGGCAATTTGTTATTCAGCTTTTATTTGTTAAATTGTTTTTTATTTGGTAATGAATTTTTCTCGCGAAATAACGTTCCCCCATTTTATTATTTCGCAAAATATTGCAAAGCTGTTTCATTATTTTGCTGATTCTCATTACGGCTTGGTCAGATTTACTTATTTTCTTTCTGAAGTGTTGCTCAGTAATTTGTGTTTTTAATACCTATTTTTTTAACTATGTAGTTGACTATTCTTGCAGCTATCAATGTAGTTGGTTATTTAGTTCTTTAATTGTTTTGCTCAGTTTGATAACGGAATAATTTTGACATCACTTATTTTATCCTTTCGATTTAAAGACACAAAATCAAGATAATTATGTAAAATTTGGCATTTTCTTTAACTGTTTTTATTTGGCATTCAAGTGCTTTGCGAATTTTTGACTTCCATTGAATTATATGCCCTAAAATTTCACGCCAAATTTAAATTTTTAAATAATATGTCTTAAAATTTCGCGTGAAATTTTAAGGCATGTAATTTAATGGAAGTCAAAAACAATTGAATTCGAAATAATAAAAAGCTAAAAAACAAAATGCCAAATAAAAAAAGCGCCCAGCCAAATGTTAATTAAAAAATTCAAAACAAAAAAATGCCAAAGAAAAAATTTGCCAATCTCCATTCAAACAAAATACTAAGTGAAAGTTGCGAAAGATGCGAAGTGATTTTCTCAAATTGATTCGAAATAACTTTTTATGGCCTTTAGTCCTACAAATTAGCATTTCGTCCGGCTTACTCACTTGGACTCATCAGTGACGTAATGAGGGCCTTGTCATACGCAATTTGTATTAGGTTCAGCTCAACTTTCATGAATTCTTTTACAAAAATCCACTGTAAACTATATCAAACAAGATTAGAATTCCATGTCATTAAGCCGGAAATTTGTTTGCCCGGGGCAAGGCATAGTTTCTATTAGAAGGTTTTTTTATAATACAAATTCTATATACGACTGAAATAAATCAGCCAAGTAGATGACTAAGCATTAAGAATTGGACTTGTTGAATTATTAATTCAAAATAGCTTTTTATGGCCTTTAGTTCTACAAATTGTCGTTTAGTCCAGCTTACTTCCTTGGACTCATCACTGACGTAGTGAGGGCCTTGTCATACGGAATTTTTATTAAGTTCAGTCCAACTTACATGATTTCTCAAATTATTTAGAAAACAAAACGTTAAGCTTAAAATTAAGCAACGAAATGCTAAATAAAAAGCTAAAAACAAAAGCAGTCGAATTGAACCCCTACGAAATGTCAATTTGCCAAACAATTTTGGCGATATCATACCAAATACCCGCATATTGAAAATAAAATTTTGACTAATTTAAGTTGAAAAATAATTTTTGAAATTTTTTTAGTGTAAATGTGTAAATTCTGAGATTTTTGGTTGTTAAACAACCAAAAAAGTATTTTTGTAACATCAAACATTAAAAATATGTTCGTTTTTAACTTAATTTATTCTTAAAAACACTTCCAGTGTAAAATGTAAAGTAGTATATAGACAAAGGCATATAAGATAATTTTATAATATAAGATAATTTTAAGAAAATGGAAAAAAAAATGTATCTAAAAAAAAGAGCGTATTCAGCTGCTGAAAACATTCAATATGAAGGGAAGAGCAGGACAGAGGCCAAATCATTGTTTAATTAGTGAATAGAATAAAGATATTTGGGAACATAAATTTAAATTAACAATTTTAGGTAAAGTTTCTTGTAGTTTTTTCGGTTTAAGAAATAACTACATGTTGAATTTTTTCTTACAAATCCTATCAATTATTAACTATAAGCTAGTGTTCAAAAATTAGCTAACCCGAAGCCATTATCATTGTTTGATTTCAAGATATTTGAGTCAAAAAAAAAACAATTCGACAAAAAGCTATTGGTAAAATTTCTTGTATTTTTTTTTTCATTTAAAAAAAAAAAACTTTCATTAAATATTTTTACAAATTTTATCGATTATTTATTATAAACAAGTAAATAGAACAAAACTACTGTAAGGCCAATATCGTTGTGTTTTTGATATTGTGTCGTTGATATTGGAGCCAAAAATATTTTTGGAAAAATTTTCACATGTTTTAAGTTGATAAGTTTTCATATTTTTGCCAAGTCAATATGCGCAGAAAAAAATTCTTCGAAGTCGATTGCATTATTCATTCTCGAGATATTCGAGCCTTAAGAAGTTTAACAACTTCTATTTAAATTGCTATACCGCTCATTGAATTTTTTTGAAAGTCCTTTTGGCACGTATTGAAACTACTATCTATTAATTAAAATTTATCTGAAGTAGATATGTATCTTCATTCGTTCCTGTGATATGGTGAAAGAAAAAAGCAAAAAAAAAACCTACGAACATACGTGCAAACACAGACATCTCTCGAAAAATGATGAATTCAAATTCTAGGGAACTCAAAACGTGAAGATATGTCAAAATTTTCGATTCGACAAACCGGACCAAAAACAATAATTTTCAATATTCCCATTAATAAAATAACATTGAAGTAAAACCCTACAAATGCAAGTCGCTTACTTTCTGTTTTCTTATAATAATTTTGTTTTAAGCTTAGTTTAAGCTTACATATTCCGAAAATTATCACGGAGTTATGTATATTGAAACAAGAATTCTTAGATTTTCGGAGTTGTTCTAAGATTTTCCGAGCTTACCAGACTTTTATCAACGAATATCAAATAAGCTTTTTTAAACACTGTTTGTTTAGATTTTAGATTAGTAAAACTAGCTTTATAATTCTGTTTTATTTTTAATCTAGTACAAATATAATTGTTAGTATTAATATTTACAGTGTTTTTACCTTTCTGTAGACATTTCAGTTTTTTAAAATCCAGTCGAAAAATTTCTTGACTTAAATCTCATATCAAATTTAGTGGAGTTTGATGAATACAATTTTACTGTGAAGATTGCGATTAACACACATTCAAACAATTTTGTTCAATACAATAGTGTATAGAAATACACTTAGAAATTATTTTCCAAAAAAAAATCAACAAGTAAGGTTTTAAATTTTAATCAAAAAAATTCATTTACTTAATACCAAGAGTTTTTTTTAAGAAAATTTAACTAGATTTGAACTGCTTTTATTCTTCTCTTTTCAAAGTTTCATTCAAATCGGTAATGCCGTTTTCGAGATAGTCAAAAATAAAAAAGAGGTTCTATTATGGAAGTACTTGGTAGACACATCAGTTTAAAGTCTTCCAAATATTACCACTTTTTTTAAAATTTATTAAAATTCAATGTTGCTTCTTTGAAGAATAATTATATTTTTCTTTAGTTTTTAGACTTTGTTAGGAAGACATGGTCACATAGACATTGGTCCTGTGAAACAAGTTTTCTAAAATAATTTTTATTTAAAAGTCTTGGAAAATGTTTTTAAAAAAAAAGCTTCTTCTGTTACCATTGATTTTTTTAAATTTATTTCTATTAAATGTTAAAATATCAATATTCATTGTTTCAGTCTTTACGTTAAGCTTGCTCTTATTAAAAGTACCCTTGGCCAATGTATTATACCAAATCCGTCTCTGTTGGTTGGGCAACGTATAACCAAGCAAATATATGGAATATAACTTATAACACTTGTAACGAAAACCAAGCTCGTTTTTGTTTTATAGAAAAATATTCTTTCTCGAGAAAAGCTGCTTTTGGTCGTTGTAGTATATGTACTTGTTGTAGGTAAGCATCAGGATTTTGAAAATTCCTATGAAGTAGAAAATATAGTTTAACTAAAAGATGAAAGGATGGCAGGGGTGGTGTAGATGATGAGGTGGAGAATTATATTAGGAGTTAGGTGTTAGAAAATATATGTATGTGAACACGAACATGGTAGAATCCATGGCGAAGAAACACAAAACAAGGAATAATGTTGAAGAAGACGAGAAGGAAGAAGACAAAATAAAGACGAAGAAGAAGAAAAATATCTTCAAGACTACGAGTATATCACAAGACAATATAAGGATATCATCGATGGTAATACTTTTCTAAGACCAAAACTGCCAAGAAGGCGGTAGAATGTTGTAAATAATGTAAGCTTGCCAGATGCAGGAAGTGAAGTCCTTTTTCTCCAGAAGCAGCAGCAGCATCATCATCCGCAAGGATATGTGGTTTTTTTGTGCTTGTTTTTTTTTTCTTATTTTGTTCTTCTTATTTTTCTATGGCATGTCATCGTTTCTCAAAGGTGCGAGGTGCAGTCAGAGAATAAGAGATAAGTAACGCTACCATGCCACACTGCCATCACCAATACCCACCCATTTAACATTACAGCAGGAGGGTTGGATGGGTGCAAGAATGCTGCTTTAGAGTTTACAACCATTTGATTCTGTACAGAGAAATGCTGCTGATGTTAAATTGCATCCTTACAAAATTGATCGAGCTTTAAGGGGCTCCTACAATTTTCAGGAAGCTTAACACTTCAACACGTTTTGCTAAAGAAGTTATTGCTGGTTGAGTAGGTGGGAATGAGAGAAACGAAGCGGGGTGGTACAAAGCGAACAAAAAACAAGAACCAGTCTGAATCAAAATGAATGGTATCTGTTCATTTTCGAAACTTAATCCAGGTGGTTTGGTTTGAGGATAAATTTAGCTCGCTTTATAGAAGCTACAGAGAGAATGTACATATACCAAGTTAAAGGAGATATATAGAAAATACGCTAACCGTTACCATCATCGTCTATGGTATTGGTTGTCTGATTGGTGCTAGAATTTGTGGTTGAAGAAAACCAGCAATTTGGTGCTACACAGAGCTTCTCAATATAATATAAACCGTTTCGTATGCAGCTGCAATGAGATGATGAAAGGATGCTGCTGATTACAACGACGACGACGTTCAAACACACAAAAGGGCTGCTTTTAAACTTTTAATACAAATATATGTACCTTATACCTAGTCGAATATTATATATGTGTGTAGCTCTTAGAGCAGAGGAACAACGTAAAATATTGTTGTGCAGTTTCGGTTGATGAATGAATTCTTGAAATTGGAAATGTTGGAATAGTAGAATGGATTATGTAGAAGATTGAGAATGAGAGGATAATGAAAGAAGTTTAAGATGTCTTTAAATCCAGGAATTATGCCTGTGGGAATAAGAATTATTTTTCTCCAATATATTCAATATTATTGACAAAATACAAACAAATTGAAAGTAGTGAAATCAAATGATTCAGCTTTGGGCTATAATTTTGTAGTTACCCTAGGCGTAGTAGTTATTGGTTCTGGGTTCAAATCCCTTACTATTCGATCTAATGCTACATTTTAATTCGAGCCAAAATAAGGTTATCACGCAAATCACAGAAAAAGTGTTTTTGCTATCTAATTGGTAATTTTGTTTGACAGCTTATTTCATTTTTGAATTTTAACTAGGTGTTTATCACTATTCTTTCTACTTTCATTGTTCTTTGACAAATTTCATACAAAAACTTTTTTAAGCTCTTCGAACTGTTGCCAATTGGGTGTGTTCAATAGATTTTGACTTAATTTCCAACCTTATTTCATGCAAATTTGGTTGAAATCACCTCATTTCGAAATGTGAATTTGTATGGGAAATGAAATGATTTCGTATCGAATTTGGAAATTTTCAACGAAATTACCTCATTTGGCTCAATGTAAACGTATTATTAAATGCAAGGAAGTGACAATTCATCCAAGAGTAGGGTTTTAGGTTTTATCCATTTTTACCGACTAATAACACGTACACATTTTGAAAGTTATAAGGCATGTTACGTCATCAGAACACAACTGTCTTCATCAAAAGAAAAACTGGTGAAATGACCCATGCAAAAACTCCGTCAACTTCTTAATTTTCTAGTCATATTAAACGTCAAGAAACGTCAAATTTACTTTCAACAACTTCACTCATAACTCGCTCGCCAACAAATAAAGTGTAATCCGGCTCGAAGGACCAATTTGAATAGCCTTTGAACTATTTTTTTAATTTTACAAAATAAAACTTTATCAAAAAAAAGGAAAAAAAAACAACTTTCTTATGATTTGAAGTTTAAGAAATTTATGGAGCTTCTGCATGGGTCGTGTCGTTAGTTTTTTCTCTGCTAACGTTTTAAGACCATTGTTCTTCACGATCTGTTAATAATGTATTAATGAATTTAAGCTTTCGGTTAGCACACCCAGGATTTTCTCATAAGTAAAACTTTGATGTTGACTGTTTTTATAAAAAAAAATGACAATAAACAGTGGCGTATTTACCCTAGGGCCATAAGGGACATTGCCGGGCGGCACACTGCGTGGGGTGTCACTCAGCTTTGGATTTTTACCCAAAAATTTCTTTGCAAAATAGTATGGAGAAAGTTAAGCCTTAGAACCACCAAAAAGTAATCCGTTTGTTGAATTTTGTTAACAAAATCACATTCCACTCCAATTTTGATAAAAATTAATGAAATGTGGTTCACTTATTGATTTTGGGATGCGGAATTCAATGGTACTAAATATTTAAAAAAAAATGAGCTCAAGGAAACACTTTCACCTTTAAATATTAGATTTTTCTTATACGCGTTTAAACCTCGGATTGCTTAAGCCGAGTCAAAGCAATTACTTTGTCTTTACGCAACGTTAAGTTAGTAACGCTCTCCTTATGTCAAAAAACGACAAATCAAAAACTCTGGTTATTAAAAATGAAGACAAACCCTTGCTGATTACCAAAATTATTCCTTTTATTAAATTGGGTGAATAAATAATTAATAAATGGTTCAGGAAAATTAAAGAAACCTTATTAGTAAAAAAAAATAAACAAAATTTCATTTACCCTCCTTTTTGTAAATTTCGCATGATGTCATGTCGAAATGACATTTATATAAATGGTTTTTCAACAGGGACGCTACAAAAGTAGAGGGACAGGGACAGCAAACGACGCCATAATTCTTGCCGCTCTTTTGACATTTCTCTTCAGTAAGGTTTGCCATTTCATGATGGAAAGATTTATGAGCCAACAACGAGTCGAAATTATTAAAATTTACTACCGAAATTCGGAGTCAGTGGCCTCAACGTTAAGAGCGCTACCTCCAATTTATGGTCGTGATAATCGTCCAAGCAGATCAACAATTGAGCTTCTAGTGGAAAAATTTGAATCCACAGGCATAGTACAAAATGTTCCCGTGCCAGTGAGACAAAGAAGTGCCCGTAGTGTCGAGAATATTGCTGCTGCTGAGGCTTTAGTTGCAGAAAGCCCAAATGTGTCTCTCACACGTCGTTCTCAAGCGTTGGGCATCTCTGTGACGTCGCGTCGTTGTGGCGAATTTTGCGAAAAGATCTTGGCCTACATCCTTACAAGGCTTACGAGGCTCATTTCTGACTGAATGGCTTCGTCAATAAACAAAATATGCGGTATTGGTCAGGCAGCAATCCACACGTACACCATGAGTCATCATTGCATCCCGAAAAAATTACGGTTTGGTGTGGTTTATGGGCCGGCGACGTCATTGGGCCGTACTTCTTTCATGATGATGAAGACCGGCACGTTACTGTGAATAGGGATCGCTACCGTTCAATGATAACCGAATATTTTTGGCCCCAATTGGATGATATGGACTTGTAGGACATGTGGTTCTAACAGGTCGGTGCCACAAGCCACACAGCGAATTTCACAATCAATTTATTGGAAACCAAGTTTGGAGAACGTGTTATCTCACGAAATGGCCCAGTCGCTTGGCCGCCTCGGTCGTGCGGTTTAACGCCGTTAGACTATTTTCTGCGGGGCTACGTCAAGTCTTTGGTCTATGCCAACAAGCCAGCGATGATTGATGAACTTCGTACGAATATCGAACGTGAAATTGCAGCAGTATCGGCCGATTTATGCTTGAAAACCGTTGAAAATTGGGTTCAGCGTCTGGACTTCTGCAAGCGTGCCCGTCGTGGCCATGCTAAAGAAATCGAGTTCCATACATAATGGCATCAAACGTACTTTCACAGGAATAAATTTCATTGATATCCAAAACCGTTTTTGTTTATTTAAAAAAATTCTGCAGCGCTCTTATTGAAAAACTCGATAAAAGAATCTTTACAATACAAAAAATCAAGCTTAAAAAAAACTTTCTATTCTGAATAATTTTCTGAGTGACTGTATTTGTTATTTTTTATATGACTTTTTTTCATTATAAAGTACATACTTGTTTTTCGTTTATTAGTGGGGCACCAAAACTTACTGGCGCGAGGCGCCTAATCTTTAAATACGCCACTGACAATAGATCAATGACTCTAGACGCTGTTGGTCTTTCTGTCGACCGACAACATCTAGAAAAAAAAAGAAAGATAAAGAAATATTCTAATATTTTTTTTTGCTAAATCCGAACTGCTTTGCTGAGAGGCACTTGATCATGACAACAGATATCTAGGTTAGGAGAATTCGGAGTACCCCTCAAACATACATTTAAAATAGAATAGGCAGGGATTTGAACCAAGACTTCCCTTGTGACAGTCCAAATAACAATGAAGTAGCTAATTTTATCATATAGACTCTTAGAAATCCTTAAACTTTTGATAATGTCAAAATTCAAGAATCGACAATCGTGTTATTCCCAATCCTGTTCACTAAGAATAATATTAACTAAAAATATCCTAATTGGCAATGTGGATGGTGGATATATTTCGAAAAAGTGTGCGGTCATCTAACGTGCTTTCTTTCTTGCAAGTTTTTGTGCAGGAAACAAAAAATTAATATCATGACTTCATTAAAACTTTCAGCCAAAAACCTTTTTGATATTTAAATTGAACAAAAAAAAAATTATACATATATTTATCTTAAGACTATTTAAAATTCCCCAGATATATCCACCATAAAAATTACCGTTGCCATTTAATTTAGCGCACTCCCACTATGAACAAAGTAAAACACAACAAAAAAAAAAGTAAAAATTTTCTTATCAAAACAGCAATTTGCTTAAAAAAATGTTAAAGCATTTCCATAAAAATTCAGAATGCAGAGAGACGATGATGATGGTGATGAAGATGGTGATGATACCACCGCTCACGATGCACCCATCAGATCTATACCAATGTAAAACTTAATTAAATATTCATGAGATGCAACAACGGAAAATCCTTTTTATTTTTGGTTTTTGTCTGTCTTCTTCTTTTTTTTTTTAAATTTTTTTGTTAGCTCTCATAAACCCAGCGAACCTCGACTATTGTTGGTTTTTGTACATTGTATGGAGCGTGTGATGCAGTGTGTGTAGAGGTAGGTACCTTGTATTTTTGAAGTGTTTTCCTTTCAGTTTTCTACTTTTTTTTTGTTTTTGTCTGTTTTTGAAAAAGCTACTTAAAATTTTATACAAGCAACAGGGTTATGATTGGAACATTTAGTTATAGTTAACTTCTCTTCTTCGATACGATCAGACATCAAGGAGGGGAGAGTTATGCAAGTTGGTTATAGTCCTAGGGTTGGGTATGTGTTGGGTTGGATATGCGGTCAAGTGTAAAATGCAAAATAACGTTTTCCGTTCTAATAAGGATTATAGATTGTGGTTTAGATGGAAATTGTAAATCAGGATATAGTGTTTTTTTTTTTCAAAAAGAAAAGTAAAAAAAAAAGGAATTACTCTTCAATGAATCGAATGATTAGCAAGGTTATTTGGATTTATTGATGAGATTAGGAAACAGAAGGAAGAAGTTTGTTGATTGGCAGTGTTATATGTGTGATACGATTGGAAGGATACAAATATTCCTTCAGTCACAACAACAGACACATGTTCTGTTCTATATCCAATAAAAAAGCTAAAAATATAAAACGTTAAATTTGATAAGAAGAAAACGTGATTCTATGTGTAGTTCGTAGAGCACATGCACAGAAGCATTTTTAACCTCCTTCATGTTTGCACATCATCTACTAAGTCTTGTCAATTCTTGTTTAACACGTCACAAACATCTCAAACCGAGAACACTCTACAGATGTGCTATTTTTGTATGAGTCAATATTTGAAATTCTGGACGAATCATATTTAGAGTTGTATAGCTAGCCGGGTTCAATTGGATATGATGTTATTTTAAAGCTTTTTTTTTTTAATATTTCAGAAATGTAAGTAGGTACTAGTAACTCCCATAAACTAATTCGCAATTTTCAAATTTGTATTTTTTTTTGTAAAAGAAGATTATTTAAATGACCACCTTGTACCACCATTTTACTATTTTTGTTCATCCATCCTTTTCGGGAAAAGTTTTTAAAAAATAATGGGACAAAAAACGCAGCTCCTCAAAAATCGATATTTTTCAAATTGATGTTTTCTATTGATGTTTTTTACATCAACTTTTCTTGTCTTTTGTAATTTTTGAAATTTTTTACTTCGCTTTTATTTTAGGTAAATTCTCTTTTTTAAAAACGTTGAAAAATGGCCATTGTGAAACAAATATTTTTGGAGACTAAGAGTAATTTCAAAGGCTGGTGAATTTAAATTATTGAATTTTCACAATGCTTTCGTTTGAAATTTGAAAACTTAAAATAAAATGCACAACACTGGGTTTCACGAACTTGATCTCATGTTTAACACGCTAAGGGCTTAAGAAAACTATATGAAGAGAAGTGAGAATTAAGAGAAAGAAATATCTAAAAGCATGAAATACGAAATTTAAACAAGCTTAACTTAATTCTAAGAGAGTTTGAAAAAAAAAACGCTAATTTAATTCCTGGTTGAATATGATTTATCCCAGGAAAATTAGACTTTTACTTCGAAAAAATTCCGACATAGCTGAATTTTTGTGGAGAGCTTTGTTTTAACGCTTTAAAGATTTCCTAAAAAGTTCCGTTAATTTGGGCCATTTTTTCCCCCCGAAAACTATCTTTTTTTTTTTTTTTTTGAAAAAAGTGAAGGTATAAATTGTAGCCTATGTTATGTTGTTCTTTCAAGACTTTGTTGAAAGAGGAAATTCAATCGACTTGTTGGATTAAACCCAAATCACTATTTTTTTAAGATGGTGGTCTTCCTACTTATCCCGGGCACCCCTAAAACTTGATTTTATAGTGAAGAGATGTAGCATAAATCGTACAAAAAATTTTGAACATCGATTAATGAAATATTAGTAAATTTTTTGACAAAACTTGCTCCACCATGAAGTCCTGGCATGATTTTCTCAGAATCTACTGATTGTAGGAAAAAAAGTATGTTAATCTTCTTTGTGTAGAACTACCTACCTAAGCATACATCATATGTACCTTCACATTATTTTTTTTTTAAGGCTGATAGTTTTCGAGAAATCAAGGAAAAAACTGAATTGTACCCCCTTTATATCCCCTTCCTAAAAAATGTACACCTGGCCAAATTTACAATACGAAACTTTTTAGGAAATGCTGTAAGGACATCAAAACAAAGCTCTACACCAAAATTCAGCAGTGTTACAATTTGTTTCGTAGTTTTGCCATTATTTTTGTCTAATTCCTAAATCCTGGGGTAATTGTATAGAAAAAACAGAATTTAATCGTTGGAGCGGTTTTTTAAGAAATATGTTTATATCTCTAAATCATTTTTGAATAGAACTTTTCGCATGCAAATCTTTAGAATTTACTTCTGCGCATATAAAAATTAAATTTCAAAAACATTTGTCAACCCATTTCAGAGATTCTAATTTTCAAAAAAAAATTTAAACTTTTGGAAAATTCAAAAACATTTTTTTTAAATTTTGATGTACAATATTTTTAAATTTTATTAGGAAATTTGAATGCAACATAATGAATCTAAATCAGTTCAGCAGAGAGTGAGAACATTTAGACTATTACAGTAGAACTTCCATGAATTGAACTCTCAAAATGAAAGAAAAGAAACTTCGACCTAAAGATATGAGACAAAGTTTTTGTTTGACTTTTTTTTTGTATTCAGAAGTTAAAACAAGTGTACTTGCAGCACGTCAGTTTCTCTCATTCCCACTACATTTCTTTTAGCTTTTTTTTTTTTAAGCTGTCCCTAAAACTAGGAGGTTTTCATTCCTGGCCATTTGGAGACAGCTTTGTGAACACTTTCATATATTTAAGGTCTTTTTTTAATTCGAATTTTTTGTTTCGTGAAGTTTTAGAATTTGTTTTTTCTTCGGTATGGAAAGTCGACTCTGAGGTAAACCAAATTTTATGGTCACTTTTTTTCTAACACCACTCCCAACTTCATTGATGATCTTCATTTTTTGGTCGAAGTCTTTGATTTTCTTCTTAACTTTCTTCGTGAATTCCTTCTTTTCAAACAAACTAGGAACTTCTGCTCATAGAAACTTAAAACTCGTCCAAAACCAAAGTTCAAATCAAGAACATACAAACTCTAAGCTCAGCCATCCCTCTTCCTCAAAAAAACTTTCGAAATTTATCACGGTAGGCATTCCCGATTCCCGATTTAGAGCAAAGTATTAAAAGTGTATCTACCGAAGAAATGTCCAAAAAATTCATAGAAACGAAGTGATTTCAAAAAAAAAAAAATAATAAGAGAAAAAGTTCGAGCCAATGAGACTTTTCGGCATCAAACGCAATTTGAAAACTTTCGAAAATAGAAAAATTCGAGTAACAGAAGTTCGAATTATGGAGAGCAAATTACATGAAAATAAAGTTGAAAGCCAAAGTTTATCAATAAAATTTTGAGTTGCAGAAAAATTCGACCTAAAGAAGTTCGAGTTATGGAAGGAAATTTTAGCATGCAGGAAAAGTTTCATAAAAATCTTAGGAAATGCTTTTGAGGTAAAAATAATTTCCTTTACGGTGTTTTTTTCACATTTTTATCGAAGTATTTTTTCATATAAGTAAAACTTTCATAAGAATCGAACATCTAAGAATTAATAAATTTGGTGGCGCAACAGCTCGTGGAGAACTAGGGCCTAGTAATTTACAACTCTCAACCATTCCTGTGTGCGTGTTGTTGGCAGGAATGGAGGAGACCTACAAGTTTTTGCCGAATCCGAATGGCTAGATGCGAAGTACTTTTTCATAATAAGTATACTCTTAAAGCATTTGTCAGTTCCTTGCAAGAGGCAGTACCTCGGGAAAATTTTTTTTTTTTTTTTTTAAGTGGCAGTGGCTGAAAATCAAACTCAGACCTTCTGCATGACAGTCCAATACACTAATCCTCATGCCACGAGGTACTACTCGAATGTGTACTTTTCAAAAAAAAAATAATATTTTTTAAAATTAAAAAAAAAGCTATTGTTTGACAATTTTGGTAAGAAAAACTAATTTGTTGGAGCGTTTCTTAAGTATTTATTAATGTGCATGTAAATATGAAATTTCCAATGAATTTGTCAACCAGTTTTTGAGACATCGAATTCTCAAAAAAAATATTTATTTATTTTTAAAATTCATAAGCTTTTTTTTTGAAAATTTTGATATGTAATATTTTTAATCTTATTTTAAACTTTTATAAAAGAAAATTAATCTAAATCTGTCTGTTAAGCTGATAATGAGAAAATTTAAAACTAAAAAAAGAACATTCTATGAACAGTTTCTTCTTGTAATTTTTGTATTAATATTATTTACCTTTAAATAATAAAAATAATGATAGTAATAATAATAACAATAATAATAATTATAATAATAATAATGATAGTAATAATAATAATAATAGTAATAATAATAGTAATAATAATTTGTAAATTCTTATAATTTTCGATTGTATATTGCACAAAATTTAGCATACAGAAAAAATTGTATTTAAGTCATAGTAGCCGTTTTAAAGTAAAAAATTATTTTTCTTAATGGTTTTTTAACATTTGTACAGAAGGTACCGTTAATTTTTCATAAAAGTAAAAATTTTTCTAAAAATACTTTTAAAAGTATTAAAAATAACTCGCGAACACAGAGTCTTATAAAAATTGACCATATAGTTTTCAAAATATTGGATTTTGAAAAAAAACTGAATATTAAAAAAAAAAATTGTTTG
This sequence comes from Dasysyrphus albostriatus, assembly GCA_946251815.1. Taxonomy (NCBI): domain Eukaryota; kingdom Metazoa; phylum Arthropoda; class Insecta; order Diptera; family Syrphidae; genus Dasysyrphus; species Dasysyrphus albostriatus. The sequence goes on along the minus strand of OX276336.1, from coordinate 126,951,406 downwards.
AAAGTTTCGGTAAGAAAAACTATTTTTATTGCTTAGACGCTTCTGTATAAAAAATTATTGAAATCAGAAATATTGTTTTGAAGAAAATCGAAATACAAAAAAATGGTTCTTTTGGGAGGTACTATTTATAATTATTTTTTGAAAAATATTTTCCTATCTGAAAAAAGCCTTAACTGAAAGAAGTTTATTGTTTTTTTTAACAAAGGTTGTGCAGGTGTTTTTGAAAAACATAAGATTTTGTAAAATTGCTTTTAAAAAAAAATAGCTAGGCAGATACCGTTGTTTTTAGTTCTTAAAAAAAATGAAAAAAGGAAGTGTGGCCAGATTCACCAAAAACCACTATGTACCACGTTTTATGAAAATCAATCCAGTCGTTTAACCTGACAGACCCACTGAGACCCACTCATATCATCTTCCCTATCATCGTTATACTGATCAAAATATTGAGTTCAATTTTTTTTTTACGAATGCATAACTTGACATATAGTATACATATGCATAAATCGCTAGTAAAAATATGGATTTTATTTGTAAGTCATTAAATGGTTGATTTTCCATAAATGTATATAGGAAAAAGAAATATAGTAGATGCAATACAAGTATATAAATACACAAAAGTTCTCGTATAACCGCAAGTCCCCATGTAAATTTAACCACACAGACATTGTATGCAGGTACAAATTATTGAAATTATGTAGGTACTTTGATACAAGATACTTGAGGCAAATGTAATGTTGATCGCATTCTTGTCAAACGTATATGGTAATTCTAATTAGTTACACTTGAGCTATCATCAAAACGATTCGAAATGCATTCTAACATTCTCACACTTTCCCCTACCCATTTTCCATTTCCATCATAATAAGCATTTCCATCCAAAAAGTGCAAGCACAGCTAATTTCTGGCTTCCTTGCTATTGGCGCAATAAATTCAAGACCGGAAAGTCTTCTCTTACGAAACGCATTAAATTTCAACCATCACCTCATTCAAAATGCCTCCCCCTGGACACGGACAGGACAGTGTGTTAAGTGTTCTTTCGCAGCGCAGGGTTGTCATTTATTGTATAGTAAAAGTCGTGTCGTCAATGCGATGCAATGGCGGTGTGTTTTTCATATAATAAATTACGATTGCAAACTTGTGACACTTTTGCAGACTCTCTATAGCTCACACACAAACCGGAACATACCTACATTATATATGTACAAACTCCATGATGCTTAATTTACAAGCTTCTCCCGCATCCATCCGGATGCCAGAGAACATGAAGTTTCGATACTTTTTTGTTTGTGTGGGTATTATTTTTCTCTACTTCTCATCGGCACTCGAGATCGTTATTTGGCCATAAAAGCGATTATTACGGAAGGAAATCTTTTCCCTCGATGACATTTGTAATCAAAATCGACACATAAAATTGTGATCGGTTTTAAGCTCAAAACGTATTAAACGTGTCCCTATAGTGGATGGAAAGAAAAAAAAACACACTGTGACTTTGGAGAGGCGGATATAAATTCCTTCATCATACGACTTAAATTCCACTTAATTTTTTCAAGGGCTGAATTTGGTTTGAGGTGAAAAAAGGCTCAAAATATAATAAGGAGGCCTGAGGAAGAAATTTTATTTCATATACTCTCTTTATATTGATTTTATTTGTATTCGCAAGAAATGAGTGTAGACTTGTGTAGACTTCTATCTAGCATTCCAATAGAACTACTATCAGCTGAAGAATAAGATTTTAAATGCAGTTGAAAGACTTGAAGAATACATTTTTCTACACAGAGTATTCCTGAGATTTCAATTAAGTTTAAAAATAGCTCTCTAGACCAGTGTAGCCTATACAACCATCTGAAATCCACCCTAATCCAGCCCTGACTTTGTCCATAAAAGATGTGCACACAAACGCACAACGACACCATTCTGCAGAGGATGTCATAATACTACCGGGGATTTTTTTTTTTTTTGAAAGGCAACGTGGTGAGCGAGGGCGAGATTTAGGTAAAACCTCTAAACTATTTCGCTTTGAAACTTTATGGACCTCGGAAGTAATCGATTGGCAGTGTCGTGTTTCATAAACGGTTGTAAATCTGAAATTAAATGAAAGCGACTATATACAATGATCCTCCTCCTATACCAATATATCGACAAGCAAAGAGCTGCACTGCAAAAAGGAGTTATACATGTCGAGGATGTTGAGTCCTTTTGGTTTATGGTGCTATACTATCGGATTTATATGCCGAAATGAGCTTTCACCTTTTTCGATTTATGGAGTTTTTGTATCCATACTTATACTCGTGCGATATAACTATATATGTATATGGATATGATGTGAGTATGAATTGAGTATATTCGTGTTACTTTTTGATGTTATGTAACGTGATTGACATTGTAATTAAGGTGATTTAGTGAGAATTGGCTAAGAAGTGAATAAGCTATAGAAACGTACAATTTATACATATATAAACCTAATAACATTTTCACTCTATAGGGATTGGTTATTGAGAAAAGAAAAAATAAGGATTACGTTGGTGTAATTTTATGCTTCCTTAATTAAGTCTTTTTATGCGGGAGCAGAATGGTTATATAGTAGTTAACTAAGGAAGAGGTGATTTATTTTATGATATTATAAATAAGATTTCTTTGTAGGAAATTATAGTCTAGCCAACCATTTTATATTCGTTATCAAAGAATAATTATAAAAAGAATATATTTTTATTTAACTTTTAGCCATTGGATGGATTTTGATAAAATTTGGAAAACAAATACGAGCAATTAAATGCATGATAAGGTCCTACGCAATTATTGCTTTGGCCTGCTAAAACTTGAAAGATTTTCAAAAATGAATGTAATTAGAAAAAAATTTAAATAAGTATAAAAAAAATACTTTAAATAGTTTTGAACTCTTAAGCTACCGTTTTTTTTCTTTAAGATACTCGTATACTATTTTTCAACTCTTATTTCAAAACTCCTTAAAGTAATTTTTTAAAGAAAATAATCCTGTATTTATTTAAAGGTGACACTTTTTTTCTAATTCCTTTTGCGACCCCTCCCCTCTTCAAACGTGTTTAATGTTATTTAAAAAAAAAACTTGGGTAAAATTGTTTTGCAATAAATACGAGTACACTCCGGCGAGCTTTGAGTCTTTTACTCAAAATTTCAGAAAAGTGTGAAAGTGGATTTGAAATCTTAAAACTTGGCACATATAGTACAGAGTGTACACAAATATTATTTTTAGATTTTTAAGAAATATTTCTATCAAAACTTACAATAAGTGTCATTGTTTTTGTGTATTTTTGTTTTTTTTTTTTTTTAGTGGAGTAATCTAGTTAGCAAAAATTTAATTTCAAATCTCAAAAAATCCATGAAAGTGAAATTAGTTTTTTTTTTCAATGAAATAAAATTGTATATTCATTTCAAAATAACAAAAAAGCTACAAAAAAATATATAAATGCAAAACTAATAAAATAACATTGAAATAAAACCCTACAAATGCGCAAATCAATTTATTTATTCTTAAAATCAGTTAGTTTTAGTTTAATTTTAGTTTACATTTTTTAGTTTACAGTTTTTGCACTTGTAATGAAAAATTTAACAAAAAGGCTTCCTTTATACGTCTGTGAAGTTAGCAGGGCAACTTTCACCCAAGCAAATGGGACATTGACAGGAATTTGCAGTTTTTTTGTATTTTTATTGCCGATTTTGCAGTTCTCCAAATAAGGGTGTAATCGAGTGACCTGCTAACTTCACAGTGAAGTTAGCAGGTCACATAGCGTATCTCAGGAACTAAGCATGCTAGAAACTTGTAGTAAGGCTCCAAGTTTGCATTTCAATGAAAGGCTAGGTTCAAAATTTGGGAAAAGAAATACAAAAAAAAATGCATTAAAAATTCAAATTCCTGTCAAGATCCCATTTGTGTGGGTGAAAGTTGCCCTGCTAACTTCACAGACGTTTCTTTAATTCTGAGTGTATTCTAACTACATTTCGAGTACAAAGAAGCTGAGTTGGTACAACACAACAAAAGCTGATGAATAAAAATTAATGGTAGATATCAACTTACTCTAGAACTTTAAGTTGGCAACACTATTTTAACTGGCGGCCATTTTGACATTTTTGACATAGACTGACGCCTGAACAACACTTCAAAATTGTGCAAATTAATTTTGAAAATCATGGTTCTGTTTAATTCTTTTGACAAAATGTATCATTTTAAAAGCTTAATAGTAGATAAAGGTTTAAAATACTGCTAAGTGCACGACAAAATCGCACATACTTGCTCTTATATTCAAGACTCTTAGATCTAAGAACATTTTGTGCAAGAACATGGATATTTTGAGAGAAAAATGTTTAAAAGCATGATACGAAATTTAAATTAGCTAAAATATTTTCTATGAAAAACCTTAATGAAAAAAAAAGAACGCCATACATCTAATTCCTAAACATTTTTAAGGAAAATGTTTGGTATGCAAATCGTAAGTATTAATCTATGTGCAAATAAAAATAAAATTTCAAAAAAAATTCAACCTATTTTGGAGGTATCGAATCTTAAAACAAAAACAAAATTGAAATTTTTTTTTTTTTAATTTTGGTATGCGATATTCTTTGATCTTATTTTAAATTTGTGTATAAATTCGTTCAGCCGATAATGAGAAAATTCAATATTAAAAAAAAAAAAACGTTCTATGAGAAGTGATATTAATAATCGCCATTTGTTAATTTTTATAATTTTTGGTAGTATAATGCACTAATTTTAGCACATGAAAAAAGTTTAATAAAAATCATAGAAGAAAATAATATATTTTTTAATGGTTTTCTTAACAATTTTATGGAAGATACCGTCATTTTTTCAAAAGCGTTAATTTTTTCTTACAAAGTGTATAAAATATCGAGTTTTATAAGAATCAACCTTTTCATAATATTTGATTTTCAAAAAAAAGTTGAAATTTTTCAAGAAATCCAAAAAATATTTGTTTGAAAATTTTAGTAAGAAAAACTATTAACATTGTTTAGAAGCTTCTGAATAAAAAATATTAATGAAATCAAAATAACAGTTTTGCAGTAAATCGAAAATAAAAAATTATTTCTTAGGAGGTACCATTAATAACCATTTTTTGAAAAATGGTTTACCATACAAAGGTACCTTTATTAAACGAAATTTATTGAAATTATTATTCATGAGAAGAAAGCCATAGTTACATCCTGTGTCTGCCTGTGTGATGATCGTGTTCCTACACGTAGGTTTTAATATTATAAAATAATCCTATGTCCTCAGTCCTTTCTTCATTGAGCAGAACTAATCTATGTCTTGATTAACCAAATAGCGCCTCTAAGGAACTTAAGAGGCATTTAAATCCAAACAAAAATAATATAAATGTTTATTACTCCAAGTTATTTCATTAAATAGTTTACTAGTTCAAGTTTTAAGATCGCTGTCCTGAAAAATTTCAAAATTGTGACCTAGACTACTTCTGCACTGCACCGACGAACTGTGGAGCCGTTTTTGTGAGAATGTGATTTTGTAAAATTGCCAAAAAAAAAAACTTGTATGGCAGGTTACGTTACTTCAAGTTCTAAAAAATGAAAAAGAAAAATCACCAAAAAACCACTGTGTACCAAGTTTTAAGAAAATATAGACTTTAGCCGAATAGACAGACATCGAATTTTTCCACAAACTGTTTTGGTGTTCTCTGTCATCACAATGTCATGTTTGATTGTTATCTCGGTTTTTGTTTGCACGAATCCAAAACTTGCCTTTTAGTACCTATATTGCAAGTTAAAAATAAACCAAAGATCGGGGGCAAATCATAATCATTCCTTAAAGTCAAAAGTAAAACCGACAAAATTCCAGTGATTCTCAAGCCCCATTTTTCCACCTCTATTTATTAAATCTTAAAACTTCAATACCTATTGGTCGCGTAGAAAAAATATGTTTTCATAAAATAAAGGCGGCAAAACCACTCAGGTTGAAACTAATATTGAAATTGATGATTAGAAACTTTGACGCTTTCTAAGTATAATTTTTGTTTTCATTTCCATTCCCTCAGTTGCATTTGTTTTCGCACTTAAAAGTAAATACTAACAAAAAATAAAAATAATTGTAAAATAAAAGTTCTGATCCTTAAATCAATCCTTGGTTTTATAAAACACATCTACATCAATTTTTCAGACCATGATGTGGCTAGTAAAAGGGTTGAAAGTAGTAGGTCACCAGGCCTTAATTCTCTTGGAGCTGGCACTACCAGCCTTATTTATTGTGTGTGTACCTATAAAATACTGTCTTGCCCTGTGGTAAATTTTAATAATTAATGTAATAATTACTCTTGGGCTTGACACCTTTGCCAAAAAAACCTTCGTTTGCTAAAAAAAAAAAATTTGAAAATGTTATTAATTGCTAGTTTGATGCTTTATTTATTAAGAAAGCCTACTTAAAAAAAAAAAACTTATCATCTTACATAAATAATTGCAAGTTTTGAACTTAGGTTGTTTGTTAACTTAATAAAAATCAAAACTACATCATTTAAAAAAATTGTCTTTCTCTGTCTGGTTTAAATGCGCTAACAAATTATGACGAGACTTTACGAATACATCTATATTGGGTGACTCAAGGAGTAATCAAGGCTACACTGAATTGTAAATAATCTTAACGATAGTTTTGAAATATAAGAAAAACAATAAAATTGCTGAAAAATTATTAATTAATTTAAAAAGTAGTAGAAATAAATAATTAAGATAAAAAAATAACTTTCTAATAGAACCTATGCGTGACCCCAGGACATAGACCTGCATGGACAAAATAAAGTAAAGACTAAAGGTTTTAATATAGCATGATCAAAAGTTAACTTTAAATCAAAATTTTGCAAAGATATACCCATTCAAACTTTACCATTTCTGATAATTTTTGGCAGTTTCGGCTCGAATGCCTCTTTTTTGGTACAATATGACTAATTTTACATTCGTTAAAATATTCGCAAACTCAAAATTTTGATGAAATATGACATAAAGATTATAAAGAATATTTAAAAGAAGGTATTCTCGCAAATTTTGTTGTCCGGCTCCTTATAAATGCTTCTAGATTGATATAAAATTTTTATATTTTTTGTAGGTTGGTTTTTGATAACTTTTCCTTTTTGATAGGAAGTTTATTTTTTAACAAAAAGTTTTATGCATACAATTGTCAAATTCTGCTTAGTTCCGGAGTTAAACCAAAAATATTGAAAAGTGGCCAGTCTATCCATTCTCTCAGAAACGCATGGGTGAATCTAGTAGCATTTTCGGTTTTAAGCCTTCTTCTGGGCCACACAAACATATTCAATAATAAAACCCCTTGCACCTAATTGTTTCCTTTTAAATGGTATATTCAATAGACTATTCTTCAAAATTTTGAATAAAATAAAAGTAAAGGTAATAGTTGTTACAACTAAACAAACTTTTTGAATTTTTTACGGACAAAGTTGCGGCTTAAGGATAGTTTATAAAAAGAACAACTAGTACTAGTAGCCAGTTTTCGAATAATAATACCAATCGAAGTAAATTTACTTTAACTTTGAGGGAAAAAAAAATCTACTACGATACTCAGCTTTTGTTTAATCTACTCCTTATTTCAACAATAAAAGTTCTTTAGCCAAACCTCATCAAATTAAATGACAACACTGTTTTATTCAATTTTCCAACGAACTCCGATTCTGAAATCAGGAATGTGGAACGTCTATGCTGAACGATATCAATTCATAATTCAAGTTAAAAGTTGAAATGAACTCAACTCCATTGCGTTTATCCCAAGTATGATATCATTTTGCTGGTAGCTTTAATTTACTAAAAAAAATTGGTATTTCTATTCACATGGAAGAAATGAATTTTCCTTTAATTTTTAATTCAAAACTGAGAAACAAAAATATTTATTTTCCGCGAAAAACTCTAATCTTGAAAAACCAAATTTGCTACCAGAATTTTGATCAACTCCCGATTTTAAATATGACATTGAGGTCGTGCCCTGAGTGCACTAAAAATATTTCTTTTTTCTGCACGGTACAGACAAAATATGTCAGTTTTGTAAATGGTTATCTATAAATTGTACATACAGTGGTTCACAGTGAAAATGGAATGATGACTTGGGACTGCATCAAGAAAGTGAAAGTTGGTAAAATTTGAGCTTGTTCTACCTATTTCATTTCACCAATAAAACTTATTTTTAACTAGTTTCATTAAAAATCTCATGTATCTGAATTTCAGTTTTCATTTTTTGTCAAAAATTGTCAATCTGGTGATTGTAGTTCGATCTTAATCACCTAATGGTGTAGTAGCCATTTCCATCTTTCACATTTTTTGACGTTCAAAGATAGTTTTTAGAAACAGTTTCCAATAATTTTGTTGTCTTATCTATGATGTTTTAAAATAATATTGATTAAGAGAGAGGAGTTAATTTTCTTGTTAGATATATTTATTTGAAGTTGTATTTTAAAATTTGAACATGTATTTCTTGCTATTCTTATAATTTCTTGTGTAGCTTTTTTAATTCTCTGGGGAATCATGACCCGTGACCCTCCCTGTACGCCGAAATATTCAACTTTAAATAAGTTGGGGTCAAAATTCTTGTTCCAAAATTCAGATTTTCAAAATATAATTGTGCAAGTAGTAAAGAAATTTTATAGTGATTTCCATACAGTTAAAAAGCAGCCTGGCCAATGCATCAAAAAGCAGCATTCTAACAACAAAAATTAAATCTTATCAAAAACAAAGTCTCTTCCAACTTATGAAAAAAGTACAGCAATGAGTTGTCTGACAAAAAAGTAAAAAGAATTACTTTTTCTCTTTACTTTCTTTAATAATTTAAGTTATTTTAGTAAAAAACGAAATTGTTAGAGTTTTGTTGTAAAAAATTTTAAAAAGCAGAATTTTGACAGACAAAACGAAAAACAACAACATTTTGAAAAAAAGCGTGAACAAATAAAATTTTAAAAAGCTGAATTTTTGAAATCAGAATTTCGACCTACTCCACTTTTTAAAAAATTCATCAAATGCAAACAAATAATTTCAGACCATTAATAAAAAAGTTTTTCACTCTTCTCAACATTTAACCATGTTTAACCTATGTGAATATTAATTAAATTAGAAAAATACTTTTTCCGAATAATCCCATTCCCATTAAAAAAAGTATCACCCATAACTGCCACGCCCAATTTCCATATCGGCTTATTTTAAAATCAGTTTCTTTCAAAACAAAAAATAGCTAGCAACTCTTAATACTAGAAGAGAACTTTTTGTTTAAATGAAAAAAACATCTGCAACTAAAGCGTATACACTCAATTAACAAAGCCATTATACATTTTCATAGCTTCGTAAGAACGACCTTTGGTAAAGAGAATCTACAAAGAAAAAACTTTTATCTAAAAGCCACTTAGTATCATCGTCCAGAAAATCAGATTAACATTTCAGAATAATTGGTCCTTCTTGTCTTGTCAAGCCAAGCATGAAATTATTTAGTGATCATCAAAATCCAGAACCTATAAACCTAATTGTGTTACAAAATTTCTAATTAAATCAAATGACAAACATGAAGCATTATTTCCGAAGGATTATACCTTAATTGAAATTACGGGTTAGCTAAAAATATATAAATTATTTAGTATGAAGAGAAGATAATAATAGTTGTATAATGAATGAGTTTAAATTTATACAAAAAAGTACTTAATATCCAATTAATCCTTCAAGGACTAAATGATTTTATATTTGGTATCCCATTAATTATGAAATTGATTCTTTTTTTTTTGTCAAAATTAAGTACTAAATATGGAAATAAAATAAGATTAAATATTTTTTTAATTAAATTTAACTTATATTTAGTTAATTTTACCTGATTTTTGCAACTCCTCCTATTCGAATTGAAAGTCTCTGATGTTGAGATATTAGTTGGTATAGTCAAATCTTCCATCGTCACACAAATTTCTTTTAAAATATATTTTTTTTCTATTTCAATATTAACTTTAAGATTTATTAATTTTTTATTTAAAATTTCAAACACTATCACCATAAATTCTCTATAAAAAAAAAACTACACAAAACTTCACAATCCATCCATACGGTAAGAAAAAAAAAATTGTTTTGCCACAAAATTTAAAATTTAATATTGTTTAAGTTTAAATATGGCGAGACAAAAGTCGTTGGACTACTTCGAAGGAGGCACACCAGACCACCTTTGCAATCACATCATAGCTATAACAATGGTTGCAAATTTAAAAAAAAATCACTATGTCCCACATTCGAGAACAACAAAAATCTGTTAAAGTAGAAATTTACTTCAGGACAATCAACCTTCTCAATCCAAATATCCTTTTGCCTATGTTTGTCTGTCTGTTTGTTCACAAACCAAAAACTTAAAAACCAACAACAAAAATTTAAATCAAGACCCAGAGTTTGGAGGAACGAAATCCTTTTTTTTCTGAACTTAATCGAAAGCAAATACGACCACTCCAGACGAGTTACTCTGTTCAACTGAGTTTAACCATTTTAGGAAAAGCTTCTTTAACACCAACCATTGCCACGCTATCGTATTACAGACAGACAAGTAGTGGAGTAGCTCCTGGCAGCTAGGCAATATTTGTACATGACAGCGGGAGCAGGAGCAGCAGCAGCAGCAACAACATACAAACAAAAGGACGAACCCAGGGAGAGCAATTGAATAGTGTAGTGATGTACGTACATGCGAGAATTCGGAATGGAACACCACCCATTGTGATGGGACATCGAATACCCTTCACCCAACAGCAATCACCCATGGTTGTCGTTGTCGTCGTCACATAGTCGTTGTTGGTCTTTGGTCTTCGATCGTTGCCAAATCGTATAGACAGCCTAGCTACTGCACAAACGTTTCTACATTGCAAAAAGGACATTTTTGGGGGAATCGAATGGTATCATTTGATCCAATCTATTTCTGCGCTCTCTCACTCTTTTTGTCGCTCATTTTTCAAATCCTGCCCTCCCTGGCTTATCCATTCAGAGAGAATGAAAAATTTGGCTAATACGACAGGCTCATTCCCCGTAAAGAAAGAATTAACTTTGGACTTCCCCTTTTTCTACAGATAATATTTCCCCTCGAACTGTTATATCCAACCTCAAGGAAAGTCCTTCAACTTCCAACCTACCCTCATCCCCATTTTGGCTACACTTTCATATTTTGAATGCATCGCCCTTTGAGAAAAACGGGTCGCGCCAAAATAGCCAAGTAATAGTGAGCTCAGAACGATATCAGTAACCCCTTGTGAGTTCGATAAAACAATCAAACTTCTCATAGAGCTGTTGTGGGTTTCGATTTCGCATGTGTACAATGTACATCCTGCAGCCGCCATACATGACGATAATAGATGGAAACACATAAAGACCATCATATATGACTGTAGAATATGTTTGGCTGTTGAATAAAAAGCTCAAACGTTAAATGTCCTTATAGAGCTTAGAGACTTTTATGGTGGGGGAGTAAATAATCCTGATTTAACATTTTGCTTTCGCTCTTTTGTGATATTCATTTTGTTTTTGTACTTTTATCTTATTTTTTTTTTTTTTTTGCATGGACTACCGCGTGCCGTCAATGCCGTCGGCTACTTTATAATTTTTGGTATAAACTTTATAGGTGTGGGATGTTAAGGTTGTAGGAATTGCGTATTGTTTCATGTTGGGTAAATGGGACGTGTTTTTGTATTTAAGCGACACGACAGACACGACGAGACGTGTTACTAGTAATAAGGATTTATTTTGAATAAATCATCAGAATGCGTTGGCCGACTGACTAAAGGTTTGATGGTTTACTTTTCAAAAAAAATATATTTTTTTATCAAGCCATTTTAAGTTCATTGGACGTATTTATTGACATTGCTTAAGTTGCTGGAGTTAAACTGGAGTTTACCACATGGATAAGATTACCAAGTAATAGCTTAGACAATAACTAAAGGTATCCCATTATTTCTAAGCTTCTTTTATATCTTGCTTAAGCTTTAAGAAATAGGGGAATGCGAATGATGTTGCTTCCTCTGTCAGAAATGAACCTTAAACACATAAAATAAGTTCTCGATTTGCTTAGTAATTTACGTTATCTGTGACTGATGTTCGGAGCACCGTTAATTAGTCCTAACAACTTTGTTTTCTTAGACTTCTATAGAGCTAACATTTCGATTCTCCCGTTGTGAGGAGTCAAAAACAAGCTTTCCTTTGTCACTGAGGTTTGGCAGAATCAGGCTATCATTTCTAAACTCGGTGATGGAACTTGGTCTTTAATATACAGAAGGTGGATTCTCTTTTTATTCTTTCACTTCTTTTACATTATTCCCATTTAGAAGCTGCTGGAGGAACTGCTTCAATACTTCTAGAGTTATCTTTTTGTTTCCGTGATTAGGTGTCCTTCGCTTTTTTGAGGCCTGTGTTCCAGTTCCTAAATCCGATAACCAAGTTCTTGGCTCTTTGTGATTTTATTTTGATTTTATTGTGTTACGAACTTCCTCTTTTAGTTGCCTTTCTTCTTCTAACTCATTACTTTTCAATAGCTACTCTGGTTTTGTGCTGGAGAATATTCACATGTGCACCTTAAGTCACCAATTTCAGGTGCGCTCATCTAACATCATACCACGACGGGTTTTCTCTCTGCTCGGTATGGCATACGGGGATTTAGGCTAGCTCTGTAGTGGAGATCGTGGCACTGGGACCACATTATTGTTCGCGCCTGTGAAAGACAGGGGAATCTACAGAGCTTCTTGCTCATCAACAAACAAATTGATGATTGAGGTAGAATCCAAGGTTTCGTCATGGAGATAGTAAACCGCAGCCTGGAAAGCTATAGCTGATGACCAATGGTCTCAGGAGTTGCTTGCAGAAAAGAGCTATTAGCCGCGTTTTATTATCACTCATAGCCCATATGGGTTACATCATGAAAATAAAACGATGTGGGTTAATGAGAAAACAGTGCTTCCTTATGGTTCACCTCATGAAACATATAAGGCCTGTCTCTTTTTCTAACACTGATGACAACTGCTGACAAAACGCTGACATTATTCACAATGGTAAATAGCCGTCTGCCGGTCAAAGTAAAAACTTGTATCTGGGTTAATAAAATTAACCTCGATAGAAACCTGGATCCCATGTTGATTTTGTTAAACGTGTAAAAAGATAACCTCGACCCAGACCCGGAGATAGTAAAACGCAGCTTTTGTCTGCTGGCTCTCTTTTTCATCAGCATTAGATGGAGGTAATGGAGGGTAAAGTTGTGGAGTTTTTGTGGGACTTACCGTGAGTGTATGGGCAAGATCTCAGCAGCTCATTGATAGATCGGGAAAAATCTACAAAAAAAGGTCAATCGTATTCAAGTTAAGGTTTTAAATTACAATTATCTTTATAAAAGCTTAAGAAACACTCATCCAAAATTTCATTGTCAGATCAAGATCATGACATTTTTTTTCAAACATTATTAAAGCATTTTTTCCTCCAACTGATCGTGTTGAATACGAGTATATCACCCTTTCAAAAAGGGGAAAATGACGAAAATTTTGGTTTTTAGAAAATTAATTATAAACGATAAATACTGTCAAAGTTTGTATATCATAAAACTCTCCACATGAAAACCTTCTTTTTTTCTGAAATATTCTTTTCATTGAGTAGGTAATATTGCATTCAAAAAATACTATGACACTTTTTTCTATAAGAGCAATCAGTTGAAAGGTACTACTATTTCAAAAAGGTGAAGTAGTAGTAGTAGTGGAAAAATGCTGATTAAAATTTGTTGGTCAAGTGACCTTCTAACAGAAAGCATCAACGCATATTTTTTAACAGCAATCATATAAAAAATATTATTACTTCAAAAATTGCCAAAAAAACTCAAAAATACCGGTTTTTTGCTCTTTGCAAATGGAAGCAAAGTATTAAAATATAATTTGTGCTTGTTGTATAGATAATAACATTTTCTTCGTTATGATTTCTCACTTTAGTCTTTGAAAATGGTCAAATTTCGAAAATCCCGGGTTTTCGTCGCAGAATATGTTTCTTTTCCCCGAAATTTGATTTTTTTAATGAAAAATTTACATTTTTTGGATATAAAATTAAAGAACAGTATTTTCGAGATTTGACCATTTTTTAAGTCTACTATTTGGGCTACTTATTCGGCTCCAATTTGGGCTTCATAATTTTTATATTGGGCTATCGAACTAGTTCATGATATGGCAACTCTGGTAAAAACTAGTATTTTTGAAGTTGATGATGATTGGTGCTGCGTTCATTTGTTAATCAGGTTTTGTTTTAGGAGTTCTAGAATGATGATTGCACAGGTCAAGCAGACAAGTTCCGATTTGAAGGATTTGATCTGGATACTCCATTTGTTATAAGGCTCAAAGAGATTGAAGTTATAGACCTTGAACTTGCCTATAGCTAACGATGGAGATAACGATGAGTAATATGATAGCTACACTAACGAAGGGGAGAATCTTGCATTGTTTTTGTGATTTTTTGTATGCCAACTCCAATTCTGAAGCTCTTCAGTGATGATTCGTAGTTCTTCAAAAGAAAAAAATATCTAATCAATGCCAAACTGTAAAAAAACCTACAAGAAATTTTTGTTTTCAATTCTATTTTGATACCGACGACGCAATTTATAGGAACAACACAATTTGTTCCTTTAATTGGTTTGTAAAACTTTTGAAAATTTGGTAAAGAAAAACAGTTCGGTGAATCTTTTTGAAAATTTACAAGAAAGTTTATGTTATTAAAGTCCATAATTCTGTATACCAATGCAAGCCATGGAATCGAAATTTGAAAAGTAACAAACAATTTACCGAAAGACCACAAAAAGTTGTTTCTAAGTACATTTCTTAAACTATCGGTGGAGAGTTAAAAAAAATTATTTCTACAAAATCTTAAAAAAAAAATCATGTAAAATTCTTACCCAAATTTCAAAAACTGTCCTTAAATTTTTATATGACGCCAATATTTGCTGACATATTGGCAATCAAAGCCAAACGTTTATTTTTTCATAAGGTCAGATTAAAAATATAAAACAAAATTGTACGACAGAAAAAAATAGGATTAAAGCTGAATAAACAAGTGATCTATCTATTAAATTTGTTGACTCAAAAAAATTATCCATGGAAAGAAGTTCTTAAAGAAACACAAAAATACAAATTGGGTTTCATTTCTTGTAAAAACACAATAACGGTAAGTACTGCAAACAAAATTATTTGGGGACAAGTCTCAAAAAAAAAACTGATAAAGCTGTTTAATGCTTTTTGTATGAACTCAATACGACTTTTTTCACAAAAATATAGCTTTTCAAAAAACACAAAAAAAAACACTTGAAAAAAATGTTGTTCCCTTAATTTCTTTGACTAGTTTACTTTAAAGAGGGTAAAAAAACCTTAAATACCGAGTTTTATAAAAATAAACCATGTAGTTTTTAAAACATTTGATTATTTTAAAAACAAAAACTGTAAAAAAGTTTTTCAACTTCCAATTTTTTTTTTTTAATTTTGGTAAGAAAAACTATTTATATTATTGAGAAGCTTCTAGGTAAGAAAATTATTGAAATCATAAATACAGTTTTAAAAAAATAAAATACCTTTTATTTGGCATGTTTCATTAATAACGATTTTTTGAAAAATAGTTTTGCAACCAAAGGAAGACTTTACTGAAAGAATTTTTTTCAAGAAAAGTTGTGGAACCCTTTTTAATAAAAATAAATAAAAATAAGATTTTGTTGCTAGAAAAAATTGTATGGCATGTACCGTTATTTTTAGTTCTAAAAAAAAATGAGAAAAGCATGTGGGCAAAATTACCAAAAACCAAGTTACCTATGTACCAAGTTTTAAGAAAATTGATCCAGACGTTTAGGCTGTAGAACAAACCGACAGACAGAATTGTGAGAACGACTTTTTTCGTCTGATGAAAATCTCGAGTCAATTTTTGTTTACAAAATTTACAACTTGCCATATAGTAGCTACCTACAAATATATTACAAGTAGAAAATGGTCAGACTCGACGGCTATGGATTTGTCGAAATGTACGCGTGTCTGAAGATTTTTGATGTTTCGATTAAGACATAGTCAATTTGATTAGCGATTTGATCATTAGAGAAGCACTTGGTTGCTTTCTGGATCCTTGGACTTGGATATCTAGAGCTAACTTATCACATTATTACGAGCTTTTGCAAAGTCTCTTAGTCACAGTCTGCGATATCTTTTGGCGTTACGTGGATTCTCTACCTACCAACTAATCTAGACAGAAAGCCTGCTTTCATTGAGAGATTAATCAAGGTGTTCCTTAAGCCTCAATAGATATGATGCCTTTGTTTCTGGCGTATCTTATTGAACTTCAATGTTTCAGGGGTCATTTTTGCAGTTGAAGTTCCTATTCCTGCGTACAGAATTCTTAGGAGGGCTAGCGTCAGTTGGGGAGCTGGTTTCTTTGAACGATTCATTTTTGTTGTGAGCACTCATGTTTTCGAAACATGTACAATGTATGAGAAAAACTTAAAGCAAAATAATCGAAATAAAGTTAAAATGAATTTTGAATTTATGAAGCAAAACAAATGGCTTTAGACTTTTCAGTGAATCAGTCAAATTCGTCTGATTAAAACCCCTTAAAATTTATTTCTTAAAATGATTTTTTTTTTTGTTAACAAAAAAATATGCATTTAATATGAATGAACCATATATTTTTCTTTAAGTAATTCCTCCTGCTCCTGCTACGGATATCAAATTATTAATATTCATAAACTCAGGACTCTGAAATTCTGATATTCTATGAAATACTAACACCAGATATTTCAATGACAACGTCGTCGTCGTCGTCGGTTGTAGGAACAATAGCAACATCAATATACTCATAGGTAAGGAATATTGACAGAAATTTATTCCCTGATGGAATTCTATGAATAACAAAAAGTCTTCACAGCTCCTCCTTCTCAATGTTTATATACCTCTACTCAACACATAGGTAAGAGGTTATGATTGGCTTATGTAAAATTAAAGACCGTAATGCATATTTTAAAGTCTAACAATTTACAGCATTTAAAAGCTCTTAAATGGGAAATTATATAAAGAGCTAATGGGCAATTGAAAATGGACGAAAACTGCATATTCAAAATTCAAATGTTATAGGAATTTTATATTGTTTGACTTATACCTACACAGAGGAGACAGTTTATAAATGGCGCTTGATTTGCCAGAGAAATCAATATAATTCAGCCGTTGGCCATCTATTAAAATTATTTGAACTAAAGTGTTTTGTTGTTTTTGTCTGAATAATATGCGAAGGGCCTTAATATGTGAGTGTTCTTATCAAGCTATGTTTTGTTAAGACAGTAGATTGTTGTTTTCTGTTAAAGACATTTAAGTTTAATTATTGATGAACTTAAATGATGAGAAATAAGGAAATTAGGGCTTTAATTAAAAAGTGGATAAATCATCATTAAAATTAAAGATATCATAACACAGTTCGAAGAATAACAAAGTACTTTTGAAAAAAGATAAGTTTTAACTAATGAGTCTATTGTATCTAATGCTTACTTTAGTGAAGAACTTTGAGCTAGGTGTCTTCGTTAATTGCCCCTCTAGTATAATCAAATAAAGCTGGTACTTCTTTACCATAGGTACGGACAGTTCAATTCTATGTTGACTCGAATAGCACAACAACGTCCTTTATAGAAGGATGAGAACAAATAAATTATTCTAAAGATATTTTATTTCATTTCTACGAATTATATGTTAAAAATAATGATCTAGACAGATTCTTTTACTTTTATTTAAATCAGTTACACAAAACAATTGTTCAAGTATGTAGATATGTACTGTTGTATGTTTGTATGTTCTTTAAAAATATATCAATTTTTTGTTTGTATTTATAATGAGTCTGGCAATTTATTAAATGGTTTTATGGTTTTGGATCTTCAATGAACATTTGAATTGAAAATATTAACAGTTGATTCTATTCAAGGGAATATTTTTTTAAATGTACTTTACTTACTTTTGATGGCGTTCAAAGCCCAGGAGGAAATACGGGCTCACCCAACAAGTCTCTTCACTCAGCTTTGTCCCTAACTAGCCACCTCTAGTTACGCAGAGCAAGATGAGGTCGTTTTTCACCTGTGTGCGCCACCTGTTAGGGGGCCTTCCTCTGCGTCGTACACTAACAGGCTAGGATTCGAAGATTCTTCGGGCTGGTGCACTGATCAATTACTTCAAGAACAATGTTAAATAGGTAACATGATAATGCGTTACCTTGCCTCAGACTTTTCTCAATGTCATACTGCTCAGTGGTGTTCTTACTGACTTTGACGGAGCAGCGAGATTTCTCCATCGTCATTCTGCACAACCGGAGGGGTTTTGGCAGGTATTACGAGATAAGACATGGCTCTGTACAGATCGTATCTATTCACGCTGTCATATGCAACTTTAAAATTGATAAGGAGATGAAATTCCAGGGTTTTTTCCTAAGTCTGTCAGACTGTAAACATTTGATCGAAGGCTGACTTGTCTGGCCAAAAATCACACTAATAGGGGCCAGTCAAATCGTTGATAAAAGGTTGTAGGTGATCTGATCACACTGTAAGGCTGACAAGATTTTGTACACGAGGCTATGGAGACTTATTCCTCTGTAGTTGGAACAGGTCAGAGCATTTCCTGTTTTGTGAATGAAAACAGGTTGCCTAGGTTCTATTCATCGGGCATACTTTCATCCAACTAAATTTTGCAGATGAGTGCACGCTATCCCTCGCTCTTTAAATACTTCATCTAGGAGTTTGTCCGCACCAGGATTAAAGTTTGGAAATCTCAAACCGCACTTCAATAAGGTCGGGTGGATGGAAATGTTGCCCATCGTTGTCCAAGTTGAATGGAATGTTTTGTCTACAAGCAGAATGTTGGCTTTCTTCGCTGATGTTTAGTAATCGAGAAAAGTTTTCCTTCCAGATTCTTAGCACTGACTAAGACAATATGTATCTTTTACCATGTTCCCGTTTTCGTCTTGACAAGCTTCCGTTCTGGCCTTGAAGCCTTGGTAGAAGTTGTAAACACCATACTTGCCGGTACAATCCTCATCAATTGACTTGACCTCCAGGTTTTCGTGCTCCATCTTTTTCTTCCTGAGAAGTTGGCAAACCCGCCTCCTTTTTAGATCGATGATTTTAGGGCTTCTCTTTCAGGAGCTCTCGTATATTTTTGATATGCATTTTTTGGTATGGCTCATTCTTAGCTGCATGCTCCAGCCGGTACTCTTAATCGAACCAGGAGTTTCGTTGTGGTTACCTAATGAAACTCCGCATATCAGTGGCTGTACTTCTGATGGCTTCTTGACAATTCTTCCTCTGGTCCTCTATACTTGATACTTGTAACGGGCTTGCTTATTAATAAAGATTGAGGCGTGGTTGGCAAAAGCTCTGGCTTTTCTGGGAATTTAAGCATTTCGACATCAAATCTTTTCATAGCATCTGTTTGGCGTTGAAAAATGAATTCTGCGTCGTGGATATCCGCACACGTACTTAAAATACAACCAAGTAGTGGTCCGAGTCTGTGCTTGTTCCTTGGAACATTCGGACATCCAAGATACTGGAAGTATGCCTGGAATCTATGGCGATGTTATAATTTGGTCCGACGGTTTTTTGATCACAAGGCCACCGAGTTCATCCGTGACTTTGTGTATATCAAGGCATGGGTAACGAGTGCTCGCTATGACGACATTTGTCCCGTCAAGAAGCCCACCATGTTTAGGCTGTGTCCTCTGAATGTCAAACCAAAGATCCCTTCCTCTCCGAATTTGCCGTTGAAGTCTCCCAGAATAATCTTGACGTAGTACTTAGGGGGCACATATCTGATAACAGACGTATTCTCGCGAAGATTGAAGAATGCTTCTATGGTTGAGTCTTTTCCGTGGGAGCATGGAAGCAGATCAGCGCGATGTTCTTGAATTTGACCTTGAAGCGGATTGTGACTGTGCGCTCGCTTGCACTTTTAAAGCCAAAACTCCTTGCCTAAGTCTTCTTCTTCTTACTTTATTTCTTTCCGTAGTAGATGTCAAACGATTTCATTCTTCTTATGCCGTCTCCATCCTATTGTACTTCCTTGATAGCTGGTACTTTAGTCTTAAGCCTTTCAAGGGTCCCCACTTATTGTTAGGCTGTATGTAGTCCGTATAAGGACACGTGCAGATCCAAAATCTGTTGTTTCCTTCGCAGGGGTCATCAACATTAAGCGTCATCTTGTTGTTATTTTGAAACTAGTATATTTAACATGGTAGGGAAGTTACCCAGACGCCTACTCACAAACCTCATTCTGGAAGACCAGACTCTTAAATAATTCCAAGAGTAGAGAGCCAGATAAAACCGCTCCTTATAGAACACTGAGCTTTGAATAATCAAAGTAGCCAATACATATAAGATGTTCACCAAGAATTTCAACCTTGCTGGAACTGTTGACGCAATTTTGTGGAGTCGAAATTCCTTGGTGGGGACACTCTTTCATTGCAAGGTATAATTAGTAGCAACAACCTACTTCACTTCCACCCGTGGACCATCGGAAGCCCCTATGTAGAAACTATATTTCCGCGATCACATAGCTCTAGATTTCATCGTAGTAGTCACTGTTAGACTTACCCCCTAGTGAAGAATTTTTTTATGTGGATCGAATTAAAAAAATGTTGGCTAGAGACTTTACCATGTACTGGTTACATTTCAATTTGAGAACCATAAATAAACCCGGAAATAATCAATTCTAAAATAATGGACATAGTACAAGCTTCACGTTCTTAAAATAAAAGTGAACGCAGACAATGTGTAGATGTGCTCAATAAGTATGGACAATATGTACTCAATACAGGGACACATTGAAATGTTATCTAATGATTGCATAGGCATTAAAACACTTGACATCTTATTGAAAAATGAATTCTTCATAGCAATTTATTAAATAAAATTAAGTCAACCAATTATATACGTAGTACACTTTTTGTTCAAACAAGTTGTTTTGACAACAGCATGGTGTAAGAACTTTTAGTTTCAACTCAAACACTTCTTTCACAAGTATTCTGTCTTTCGACGTTTGAGTTCTCTTTTAGTTCAAATTTTAAACCTCATAGCTATAGTAAGCTGCTGATGTAAAATGAAAAATCCCATAAAAAATGACAAACTAAATCATAGCCCTGAATTTTGCTTCCCAGCTGTTTTTTAATGCTTCAAGATCAACGAACTGAACAGCTGGGCGAAAAAGTATAATACTTGCTGCTAAATGTTAAAAACCGGGTATCCGGGAAAATAAATATAAGAAATTTCTAAGTTTCAATAGCTCCATTTTCGTCAATTTTAAACATTAAATTTATTTTATCTGAGCATCTTCTAGACCTTATCTTGCTCCAAAAAAAGTTATTCGCAATTTCGATTAGACATCTTTGATTTTTGAATTTTTTTGGGTTGGCTTTTGGTGGTAACTTTTTCCAATAAACTTTTTTCAATCATCCATTTCGATAGGAAATTTAGAACTAAAAGGTTTTACTGTAAAATTGCCAAATTCGGCTTACTTTCCAAGTTATACCAAACATATCGAAAAGTGTCCATCAGTATCACCATTTTCTCACCATAAAAACCCTTAAATGTAATTCTTCCGGTATATTCAATAGCCTAACAGGGACATATTATAAAAAAAAGAGAAAAAAGACTAGAAATTGATCAAATCATTAAAACAGGGAATTAAATGAATTTGAAGGACCCCGTAAACCCTATAAATATTATGTATACAAATATGTGAGGACTACATTGTAGAAAAACACCTTGTTGAAGTCTCTTCAATTACAGTTTATTAAAAGTTATATTCTTTAAGCGTCTGTTGTCACTTTTAATACAATGTACTGTACAACATATAGCCCTTTATACCCAATCAATATTCCTTTTTTTTTAAGTTTTCCATCTTTGTATCCACAAATTAAAATTTATGCTTCCAATTTAAAATTTTTGCATACTCTCTTTGTCCAAATGTAAGAGAATATAAGAAAAAAAAATGATAACAATAAAAATATGTAATTATTTTTTATCTGTTCATCCTCGTTTTTGTTTCAATTAAAAAAGTGTTCATTATCTGTAAAAAGAGATCGTGCTCTCATAATTCATTTCACAACACATAACACCGCACAGCCAACCATCATTCCATCATATTATAATGGTCATTACTTACTATATACCTATATGTATACACCTACCAATATTTTTACAACCTTATGCCTGAGTCAAATACACGGTCCATGGCCGGACTTTTCAAACTGCCTTCATAGAGGCCTTATATGTATAACAACACACATCCATCACTTTAATTTAATTTTAAAGCGATAAAATATTTTCTCTACTTATTTCCATTGTTGTTGTTGCTATTAAAAGTAATTCAGTAAAATGAGGAAGAATACAATGTCAAACAAAAAAATATATAAATTGAAATAAATTTCATGCAACACACTTCTGCTAGGACACGCATTTCCGCTGAGCCACAGGACAGACAGACACGACAGACACACGACACATAAAACGACACGCACAAGACAAATGTACAAGATAATCACTTTCGTAATTTATGTAATTTTAATTGTTAAAACTGAATCGATTGCCTTTTAATTGATTGTCAGCGTGAATATGATTTCATATGTTGAAATAATTCAGCAACACTTCACAAAAAAAAAAAACTCCCTATATCTACCAACTACTATATACAATAAGGACGTAACTGAAGAACAGTGGCACTTGATAATATTTTTTATTGCCAAAATCATAATTCTGAAAATTAAATATTGTTTGTAAAATTGACTACAGGTTGAACAATTTTCGAAACAAAAAAATAGAAGGATTTATGTATTTTAATATTAAAATAGGGTGCGATTGGAAGGGGACTCGGGATGGAATGGAAGATTCTGTACGTTTCCTGTTTTCAGACATATCTTCCTCCAACTACGGAGCAAAGGGAGTGTTTTTCTTCATTGTCCACGAAGAAAGCAAATAAGCCCTGAATACTTTACATGTAAAATGCAACAACGGGGCTAAGATCTAAAAACTGTGATATCGATGAATTATCCCTTTGTTATCGATAATTTGTATGGGAAAAGTCAAAATATTTTCAAACTATTGAATAGAATTTTTTTTCAATGGCTGTCCAGTCAGGAAACCGAATTCCTTACGCTTTTTGGCGGCGACACTTTTTTATAAATGATATTTTTTCCTTATATTTTATTGGGGCACCTTATTTTCAAATTTGTAATTTGATAATAAGGTGCCCCGATACCATTTTCAAAAATTGTGCCCAATCTGTGAAAAATGGTGAATTAAAAACTCATAAATTACTTGAAAAATTTCCATGAATAAAATATCGAATGATAACTTATAAGAAATATGTGAAGTAGAGGTACATTTTAATAAAATTTCAGTGTTACCACTTTTTGGGGAGAACATTCTTTTTGTATGTCAACGGAAGGCATCTCTACTTTTTTTTTAATTCTTAAAATTTTGATCATGAAAAATGTCACTGAAACGCCTTCAGATGCCAAACACGAATTGACAAAACAATGGCTGATATCTTTAAAGATAAAAATCAAGTGACAGTGTTTTTACTTTTTGGAAACATACTAAAAAAAAGTTGCCAAAACGCCAATGGAAGTCCTAAACTTTGATATCAAGGAAGGTATGTTTCCTTAAAGTGGCAACAGTGACATATTAAATGAAGGTGCTTCTACTTTAAACCTTTCGTTAAGGACATCAACCATTATATACCAGGTGTTTCCACAACTTTTTCATATTCAAAATATTAAAAATTTTCAAAAAAAAGTGGAGGTTTCCCCCGTTGACTTAAGACAAAGTGAGCTCACGAAAAGTGGCAACGCTGATATTCTACCGGAAGGTGCTTTATCTAAACACATATCTCTTAAGATTTCAACCACTATTATTTTCAACACAAGTTTGGTGCCTTAAAGCGTTTCCTCAACTTTTTTTCACATTAAAAACTACCAAAATAAGGGAAAGTCCCACCATTTGACATCAAAAAAAAGTATGTTCCTGAAAAGTGGCAACATCTGAATATTAACGGAAGGTGTTCCTATTTTCAAGATGTCTATAGTTATTTTCAAACACGCGTCTAGCATTTAGAGACGTTTCCGCAACTATTTCATACATATTCAAAATAATAAAAAATTATCAAAAAGTGAAGGAAGTCCCACAATTTGACATAAGAAAGTATGTTCCTGAAAAGTGGCAACATTTAAATTTTAATGGAAGTTGTACCTGCTCAACACCTATTTTTGAGACATCAATTTCTAATTTTCCAAACGCGTTTGGCATGTGGAGGTGTTTCCGAAATTTTTAACTTGTTTAAAAAAAGAAAAAGTATGTTCTCAAAAGGTAACAATACTGAAATTTTACCCAAGCGTCTGCTAAAAACCTGATTCTTATTAGATATTATTCCTTATTTTAATCATAGAAATTTTCCAAGTAATTCATGATTTTCTTTTTATTTCATCACTTTCCACAAATTGGGCGCCATTTTTGAAACTGGCGTTCAGGCTACATGATTAAAAAAATAATTCCCAAGTAGAGCTCTTGAAATACGGGTTCCCGAAGACCCACCACCAAGGTACCCGGATGATACCCAGGTATCCAGGTACTCGAAATATCCAGATACTAGAGTACCGAAGACTTATTTCCTCAACCGTATACTTTCTTATAACATAAGAATCCTTATTTTAACCATGGATCCAAGTAATTTACGAGTTTTTTTTTTATTTTCCCATTTTCCATGAATTGGGCACCATTTTTTGAAAATGGCGTCCAGTTGACTGGATTGCAAAAATGATTGCCAAGCTTAATAAAATAATAATCATATCAAATTTAAGTAACAAATGTAAGAAAAACCCCCTCCCCTCAATTAGAGCAGGGATTTTGCTTTCCTGACTGGACTACAGAATGGGCACCAATATAGAAGATAGCGTTTAAGCGACATGATTTAAACAATGATTCACAAGTAGAGGCTGGGTATATCCACCGAGGTACCCGCATATTACTGGGGTAGTTCCCGGGTATTCGGGTTCTCGAAATGCCTGATTTCCCGAGTACCGAACACTTGTAACTCTGGTACTTAGGTGGTTGCGAAGCCGTGTAAAATCAGGATCCCTACTCCTTAGCTGAATTTCACCCTTAGTGTATAAGGAATGAATTTCAATGATAATAAATAGGTTCCCCCTTCAAAAAACCCACGGAACTCGGTCTCCTAACCGGACTATGTCTGATCTGATAAGTGGTAAAATATCGAAAGTATATTTTCAAAATGGCTACTTTAAATTCCCTATTTAATGGTTAAAAACCCCACTATTTGACGTACAATGTGAACGAACGGTTTGTCGTGGTTGAAAACCTCAACATGTGACGGTTCACGGCAGCTCAGGCTCAAATTGAAGTTTTTCCCATCCCATCAGATGGCAACAGCTTTAAAAACGCATTTCAATCTCCAAAAATGCTTTATGAACCAGCATCAAGTGTCACATGCCACACGGCTTATAAAATTCAGCGGCTCGTGATCCTTTTTGATAGATTTATCCCGATGGCATTTTCCATCGCAGGGAGGAATTCACTAATGGGGAGGTCGTCGCTTCTAAGTACGCATAAGGCGCTTATGACAGGAGCGATGATAAATGCTCGCAGAGTTTGACCCGAAATACAATAATCAGTTAAAAGTCACTCTCGAGCGGTTTTTGTTAATATTTTTTTTTTTGTTCCTATTGTTTTTGTTTTTAAATAAATTAATTGTTCGTTGGGCAGATTTATGGCCGACTTCCCATTCAAATCAATATTCGATTTAAGGATTTACTGCATTTTGAGTTTGGTTTTGTGGTTGGCATCGTGTCGGTCGTCCTTCCTCTTGGTTCTGTGCGATGCGTGATGGTGTGATGCTGGGGTGTCTAACCGCAAATATATGCGGCTCCTGTCCGTGATGGCATGTGTTGCATGAACCAACAATAACAAAACAAAAAAAATTATATTTCAGTGAAACACACAAAAATAAAGTAAAAGACCATCCTTCACAATAAATTACACCAAAAAAAAAGGTCCTTTATACCTACTACTCCTATATAATGGTGTATGGCTTTTTGTATGTTCCATATAAAGCGGCAGGGGCCAATTCGAGCTGAGGCAAAAGTTTTAGTCGCAACAGCCGTGCTACTGGTGGTGACACGAATTAAATTTTAACTTTTGAAAACACTTATTGTTTAAGGACTTATTATCCTAGAATTCCCCATGGTGTATTCTTACATACATACATATGAGTTTTTGGATATGTTTGTGTATGTGTTCTGTATGTGCGATTCTGCTGTGGGGTTTCAGCGCGAAATAAATTGTTACGGTCGCCATGGTGTTCGTTCGTGTTTAGTTCTCATGTAAAGCCATCCAATTCAAACGCTTTCCACGAGCTCTATGAGGGAAGCTTAATGCTGCTCAGTAGATTATTTTCTGTTATAATGCTCAGTAGTTCGACTCAAGAGCTATTAAATTTTTAATGTTTCACTGGTTATGTGTTGTACCTAAATATGACTGAAAAGTTTTTATTTTTTGTATTACTAACTTCATAAATGATATAACTATTAAATTTCAACATGGGACTAGAGTTTTAGTGTTCGGAAAGTTTGCCTTTTGTTCACATGTCTTCAAAATAAAAGGAAAGCGGTGATTAATGGGTAATTTTTTCTTTGTTTTTTTTTTTTTGCTTGACTTTGGTGAATGAATTCTTTCATTGTTCTTCATGTTTCAACAATTCTTTTCAACTCCTAGTCAGTAAGTTAAAACGTTATAATCTTTGATGGCACAGTGGTTAAGCCCGCCAGAGATATCCAGTGGCCTTATATCTTTTACTAAAGCCACATTTAGGCTTGCTATAGAAACCCCTTTTCAATGTAATTTTGTAGTGAATAGAGGTCTATCATAAATTATTCCTAATTTCCTCGTTTATTTGGTACGATAAGAGTCATCTTTTATACGTGGTACCAAATATTTACAAGTATTTTTTGTAGATTTCCAATTTAAAAAAGAAATGGGAATGACATCTTCAAGAAAGTGTGCTTCCCAATTGGTGAATATTAGCCAGAAAGCTTAAGAAAAGCATGGTATTTTCAAGAATATATAGTTTTTGTGATTTTTATCGCATAATAGTATTCTCGCATGATAGTTTTCTCACATGATAGTTTTCTCCCATTAAACTATTCTCGCGTGATAGTTTCCTCGCAGCACAATTTTCTCATATGATGGTAGTTTTCTTCCATGGTAGTTTTCTCAAATTATATTTTTCTCCCATGACATGATAGTTTCCTCGCATGACTATCTTCCGACTTGACAGTTTTCTTACATTATAGTTTCCTCGCATAATATTTGCTCGCATAAAGTTCCCTCGCATAATTATTCGCTTGAATTTTAGTTTTCTCGCATGACAGTTTTCACGCATAATACTTTCTCTTATGATAATTTCTCCGCACTATACTTTTCTCTCATGATAGTCTTCTCGGATGACAGTTTTCTCAGGTGGAAGTTTTCTTCCATGATAGTTTTCTTGCATAATGATTTTCTCGCATGATTATTCTATCTAAAGGTAATAATTTTCTCACATACTATTTTTCTCGCACAAAAGCTTTTTCGCACGACTGTTTTGTCGGGTCATAGGTTTCTAGCATGAATGTTTTCTCTCATGATAGTTTTCTCGCATAGTATGTACTTTTCTCGCACGATAGCTTTTTCGCATAGGTAATACTTTTCTTGAAAGATTAGTTTCCTCGCATAATATTTTTCTCGCATTATAGTTTTCTCTCATGACAGCTTTTTCTCTTATGATAATTTCCCCGCATTATAATTTTCTCGCATGATAGTTTATTTCGTTTTATTTTTCTCGCATGAAAGTTTTCTCGCATAAGATTTTTCTCTCATAATAATAATAGTTTCCTCGGATGACAATTTTCTCAAGTGGTAATTTTCGTCCATCACAGTTTTCTTACATGATAATTTTATCTCATAGATCATAATTTTCTCGCATACTACTTTTCTCGCATGATATCTTTCTTGCATGACAGTTTTCTCAGTCTTTTAGTATGAAAGTTTTCTCGCAGGATAGTTTTCTCGAATGAATGTTTTTTTTGCATATTTTTTGCTCTCATGATATTTTTCTTTCATATGATCGCTTACTCGCATGATAATTTTCTCATTATAACAGTTTTCTCTCAAGATATTTCTTATTCGTGATAGAATTCTCGTATGACAGTCTTCTCTTATGATTTTTTTCTCGCATGAAAGTCTTCTTCCATGCTACTTTCTTAGCTTCACAGTTTTATTTCACGAGAGTGTTCTTGCATGATGTATTTTTGCATGATATATTTCTCGCTTGCCAAACAAAAATTCTTACGCCCAGCTGACATCCCTACCCGAAACTCTTAAATAAGCCGAACTTTTGATTGAACTTTAAATTTTTTGACTTAAGTTCCTTTCGATGATTTTTTAGGGCTCACGGGTTGAGACTTTTTACATCCAATAAAAGTTTAAAATGTTCTTACAACCATGACTACGTCACTAAATTTTCTGTCATATGCTGTTGTTGGTAGTTGCCATAGAATCATGACATAACACACTCATTATTTTATCCCTAAACGCCAACCGGATATGTGGAAAAGTGAATTTTTCTCTTCAAACAGCCAAACACCCACAAAAAAATATACCAACATAAAATATAATAAAATAAAATGCGATACATAAATTTCGCCCCATATATAATATAAACATTTCCCTTTTACTCTCACTTATAAGGACAAAACCAGACAGCTGAACATAAATATACAACTCAAACAAAATGCTCGTTACACACAAAAACAGAGCAGCAAAAGCGAATTGGACATGCAAAAAACTAAAGCCCGAAGGACTTCACAGGACCATCAGCCATCACCATCAACATCAGGCCACCATTAGCCATCTAAGCCAAACAACATAATAACATTGACAATAACAACAATAACAAACAATAACAATCCTTCTGACGATTTTTAACTTTATGCAAATTTTATGTGTCTACATATTCCATACACTGCACAAGGACGTGCAGCACAGGACGAGTACTATATCGCTTACCAGTAGTAGCAACAATAACAAGAAAAAAAATTCTGTTGAGTTTTTTTTTCACCAAGTAAGGATTTCAACCGTCAAGGACTTTACCATGATGATTCAATGGTAGGAAGTGCGGCTAGACGATGAAGACCAACCGACGAAGAATTGGAAATTTCGCACGCACACACACACGCTCGTTGGTTAGAGTCCTTAAACGTCTGGAAGACGTATAGATCAGGGTTCTCACTAAACAGCCTAATGGCCGTGCACCCTCATTCGAGGCCGTTAATTTAAATGTTTCTCGCTCTAGTGAATCCTGTTTGGCTTTATCGATGCCATGCACTTGGAATTCCATACAAAACATAGAATGTACTAATTTTGCTCGGTAAACTTTGGTGCACCAACGAACAAAGTGCGGGCAACCGATTCGGGTGGTTGGGACATTGTGGGTGTTTCACCAGTGAGGAATTAATTTGCATAAACATAAAAAATCAAAATGGCACAAAATACAAAAACAAAAACAGAGCAAAAACCGCCAAAAAACAGGCCAAACTCGCGTAGAAAAAATATTAAATTCTGACACAGGACTATGGAAGCAGCAGAAAAGTACCTACAGTCTCATCCAAAGGACACGGAACAGAGTGAAACTAGTCAGAACCATGAGCACTGAATGCAGCAGCAATAGGTACCTACTGACAGAAAAAAAAAAACAAACGACGCACCACCACCGACCGTTTTGTTATAAAATTACGGAAGTGCATAATTTAAAATATTTTCCAGTGTTCCTTATGAATTTTAAAATTTATACACCACCCAGAGATTTTTTGCTGTTCCTTATTTTCCTTTTTCTATCTCTGTGAAAACAGAAAAAGCAGAAAAATGTATATAGGCTGATTTTAACCATAAGCTCACTCGCTCAGCTCTCGGGATATGGACAATAGGGCTGAGGCATATGGTTTTATTAATATTTTTTGAGGTTATGTAATAATAATAAAAGAAGGAAAAAAAACTATAAAAACTATGAAGAATTGGAGGAGCAATTTTTGCTTTTTTTGGGCTGGGACTGTTACACTTTCTAGTGGAATTTATTTTCTTTTTCGAAATTATGTTTCGAGTGTGAAAATAAAAAAGAAAATACGCTATAACTAAGCAATAAATTGTTTGGATGGAAAATTTCTTTTTTATGCAACATTATCGTGGTTGTTCAATGGAAACTCCTTAAGCATCTTTTTATTTTAAGGAATTTATATTTCTTATAGATTTTTCATTTACCATATTTTACTGTTAATAGAGTTTGAAAATGTTTTAATTTGAAAAGTTTTTGTTCAGAAAAAGAGCAATGAACCTATAATAAAACGGTGAAGGGAAATAATTCCAAAGGGAATCTGCTCCACATAGGAATTTATTCCATCTTTTGTCGGAATTTGTTCCACTTTTTAAAGTGAAGTTTATTCTCATCGCTAGAGGGAACTATCTACACCCGAAATTTTTGTGAAATTTTTTCCTATTTAGAGATGATTGATTAATAAATACAGAAAACATCATTGTTTATTTAGTTCGCGCGAATTTTAAATTTCACAAACCAAATAAATCATCTTTTTGGCGAAAAGTATATATTGCCTCAAAAGTGACTAGTAGTTTGTCGAGAACTTATTTACACTTGTCTTACCTTGCAAAAATACAGTGCTTGTACCCAGCATAACGGCGAATAAGAAGTGAGGTATGTATATGGGGAGGGGCAACCCCACTTCTTGGGCACACTATAGAATTTGAAGTAGGTGCAAGATTAAATGTTACTTATTTAAAGAATCTGGATTTAAAAAAACTTTGAATTTACCCTGTACTTTATGTATACCCAACAATAATTTTAATTGTATGATTTTGAAATTTTAAATAAAAGAGTATTTAAAAGAAGCAGAGTTTTTGTGGGTCTTATTGCAAAATGGAAAATAAATGCATGGGTTTTTTCCCCTTATTTTGGGAAATAAGGTCCATGGGATGTATTACCATCTTATTGCACTGCACCAAACATGCCAATTTATTATTCTACTTAAGTTTATGTTCTGCATATGTGAAAAGTACTTTAATTAACTGCTCATACCCTAAAGATGTGGTAATGACTTTAAAAGTTCCGTCAATTTATATTCTTCTTAATTATTAATCTGTTACTATTTTTGCAGTTTTAATATTATTAAAAACTATATATGTATGTATTATAAGAATTAAGAATAGAAGAAAAAGAGATAAATTGATTTTCACTCCAAGTGGGCAAGAATGCCACACTCCAAGTGAACATCTTTCTAACTAAGAAGAGTGCAATAAATACCCTCTCTGTGAGAATAAATTCCACTATGAACAGTGGAACACAATTCCCCTTAAGATGGAACAGATACTCATGTGGAGCAGATGCCCGTGGAATTATTTCTCTAAATCTAATAAATAACACACCTTATTGCATTTATATTAAGGGAAGTCATAAAATAAAAGGTTATGGTGTTATTTTAAACTATGCGTGCCCTAAATTTTTTCCTAATTAATAAAACAAATAAACAAAATTATTGAAAAATTTGGGTAGTTACTTTAGTATAAGCAAGGCTCCTAATACGAAAGAATTTTTAGTAAGGAAAACACATTTAGATAAAAAGTTCAATCAAACATTGAATGTTTATAACATTTTTTCTCATATAACAATCAAAACCAAATATTTCTTCAATCTTAGACCCATAGAGGAAAATTGAAAAAAGTTTAATTTTCCTTATGTTTATAAGTTAGGAAATAACTACCCTAAGATTTTTCACAAATCGCCATTGACTACATTTGTTTGTATTAATTATTTGTTTATTTATGTATTTATTCATTAGTAAATTATTTTTTTTATTATTTATTTATATGTATCTATTTATTTGTTTGTTAATTTATTGTACTTATTTATTTATTTATTAATTTTATTTTATTTATTTATTTTTTGTTTCTTTATTTGTTTCTATTTTACAATTTTTTATTATTTATTAATTTTAATTTTATTTATTTGTTTTTTTTTTTTTTCTTTATTTTTTGCTATTTTATAATTTTTTCGTATCCTATAAACTCTTATACATTTAATTGCTCATTCCATTATTATTTTTTGGTAACTGATAATTTGAAATTAGGGCTGTATAAATCAGGAACGATTCGATTTTTTTCGAAAAGTATCGATTTCAATCGATCTCAATCTCAATCAGTTTGATTCTCGATTTTCCATCTCATTTTCAATAATTTTGATGATTCTCGATTTTCCATCCCAATCTCAATCATTTCCATAAGGAATATTGATTTTTGGTACCAATCTTTTCAAAAATGTCTGAATTTTTAGAGATTTTTTAATCCATCGACAGCGTAGCCATTCTTCAATAGAATTCGGCAGTTGATGCTTAACAGAGAGGGGAAAAACTATTTTTTGACAGAAAACGTGTATTTCGATCTAAATTTTACCCAATTAACCTAAAATCTCCTTTTTTCTGGAGCAGTAAAAAATCTTCAAAATTTTTTTATTTCTTAGAGGTTTTTTTAATCCATCGACATCGTAGCCACCCATCAATGGAATTTGACAATTGGTGACTTGACAGATAGGGGACAAACTATGTTTTGACAGGATAGGTGTATTTTGATCCAAATGTCAACTTAAGATGTATTGTTTGTTAATTTGGAATAATTTGAATCCGATCAACGGTGCAATATTGAATTGAAGATTGGATTTGTTCAAAATCGAAATAAAAATCGAATCACAGCAGTATCGAATAAATGAAATGAGTGAAATAAAAATGATCGAATAATGGATTGATTGAAATAATCGAATGATTTTTTTGATCGATTCTTGAACGATTCGATCATTTGGAATGAACGATTTACCCAGCTCTCATTTGAATTGTTATCTGATATATTTATCTATCCAGATTAACTTTAGTTGAATACTTTGTTTTCAATAATAAAATATGAAAAAAAAAATTAAAGAAAATTCTTTTGTTTGAATAGAGTGAATGATCATTATTCAAGTTAAAAATTTCAGTTAGCTTAACTCCATATTACGTTTCGCCCAGGTACGACAGTTGGGCTCATCTTTCGTACCTGACGAAACACCATATGTAGTTGAGTTCACTTGAACATTTAACTTGAATAATATTGTTTTTATTTTACTTTATTTTATTTTATTTTATTTTATTTTATTTTATTTTATTTTATTTTATTTTATTTTATTTTATTTTATTTTATTTTATTTTATTTTATTTTATTTTATTTTATTTTATTTTATTTTACTTTAAACCACAATTGTTTTTTCTTTAATTTTTTTGTTTTATTGAAGATTTTTTGTTGTATTTTCGTAAATTTCAATTATTTTTTATTTGCATATTAATTCTATGTTAACAAGAAAATGTTTTTTATTAAATCTCAGAATTGTAAAATGTGCGGTCACAGACTTTTTTGAAAACAATATTACGAAATAAATATATTTATCTGTTTATCTGTACTAAATTTTTAATTCTTATCAATTGTTTAAAAATTGTATTTATATATAAAAACTGAATACTATAAGAGAAAAATTTTTAAAAGAATGGAGTTCGTTCTTTATAATGCTAAAAAACACTCAATTTAGTTGAAAAAAAGTAATGTCATCTAAAGTCTTGAACAAATATGAATTTATGCACAAAAAAAATGAAAATCCTTGTGGACCGGTTCTTCAAAAACTCCATTTTTTATAAAAGTATGTATATTGTACAAGTAAACACTTTTAATACAAATTTAACGGTACTTGCCATACAACCGTTAAGAAAAAGCTAATTTATCTCAAAAATGGATGTACCGATTTTGATAAAATAAAAAGGAGTGTATTATTTTAGGTAAAGTGTATTTTTAGTTATTACGCTCCTCTAAAATTTCCACAAAATTGCATATTAAAATTTAGAAAAATATTAGTTTTTGGATTTTTTTAAAAAATATTACTGTTTTTTGAATATTCTAAAAACGAAATTAATAAATTTATATTATTAAATTCTCAAAATTGGCATACTCAAAGATAGCCATCAATTAAAATAATTGAGATTGAATATTTTTAAAGAAAGATCATGTTTGAGAAAAATATTAGTTTGTAAAATTGGTAAGGAAAATCGTATGGCCGGTAGGTACCGTTATTTTTGGGTCTCAAAATTAATGAAAAAACGTATGGGGGCAATGATCTAAGACCACTATGCATAAAGTTTGAAAAAATTGATGCAGCTGTTAAGGCTGGAGCTGATTAGACAGACCTCAGACAGACAGAATTGTGTGACCCACTTTTTTCGTCTTCCTTTTTATTTAAATTACAAGACTGAAAATCGCAAGTTCAATTGTGTTACGAATGCATAGTCTGCCATATAGCCATGTCGCAAATAAATAGGGGATGGATTAAGGCAATCAGGTTTTATATGCCTCATCTTGAAATCCTTTGTGTCCAATGTAACTTCTCATGTAAGACCTTCAATCTTCACAAAGAGATCCTACAAATGTAAATTTTTGGCAGAAGTAAAAGTGATTTTCTAGGACTTGTGTTCAGTTTGTGGTTTATGCGAATAAGCTTGTGATTTATTTAACATATGCCAAAAAGAAGACGAAGAAAAAGAAGTCTTAAATTCTGTAATGTCGGTTGTCAGTTAACGTTAATTCCGCGAAAGATAATCGTACCTTAAAATAACCCATTTATGCATAATGTCCATAGTGGCATGCGCTGTGTGGCATGTCTTGTATATAGAACCGTCAAAATTAAACTATATTATGTCACCTAATTAAGGCCACATGTTTCCATATTGTACCTTTTTTGAGAAGATAATATTTGGTTGAGCTTTAGCTCCTAAACAGGAAGCGTTAATAAATGGGGTTTCATTTTTTCTTATGAAGTGGAAGTAAGATAGAACGTTTTATCTTGTGTCAAACAATAAAGAACTGAATGCAGTCATGAATTAATCCTTCTGCACCATTAAAGAATAGGTTAGTTCGATTTGTAAAACTATTTGTTCCTCGGAAGATTTAACAAGATTAATTTCTAATCTTCTAGATTTAAAAAATAAATTCGAAATTTAAATGAGATATGAGGTAAATCTTATTAAATCTTGGTTTAATGTTCGGTGGAAACATTGTATTAGACTCAATCTAAATCTATCAAGCAAGAGAAAACAAAAAAAATAGATTAAGAAACTTGAGCTCTTCGTCAAACCCATAAAATTCTTTAGTTTTGAATTCTTTCCTTATACTAACAAACCAAACCCAAATCTCATATTTGCTCTCAGATGTCATCGAAATCGTATTAATACAATAATACAAGTTAGTTCAAGTCTACCCTCACTTTGGATATTTTTAACAAACAACTTCCCTATTAAAAAAACAATAGACTTCCTTCGATAATAAAAACAAAACATAACAAAAATTTATTGGGAATGGACAAAATAAAAAACACCCTACCTTGATTATGCCCATCACCAAATTATGTATGTATATACATATATGCTTCATCCGAAGAACAAGCTTACAACGCTACTCTATCTGCATATTTCACGCAACGATAAAAAGGATTGCAACACCGCATCAACATAATCAGCCAGCAACAAGACTACCTCTACCTCTCTTCAACCAAACATCACACAAGCTGCCGTTCCACCCTCATAACATAATAGGCTCGCAAAATATGTGCATTGCACAGTCTGAATAACATAGATACACTACACCCCCTAGTTCTTCCCTCATCTCACCTCTCCTCTTCCTCCTTCACCGTGCACCCATTATTTTCAACTGCAAACAGGAAACAAAGCGTCCTTCATTTGCACTGCACCGCACTGTTACCGTTACCATTACCAAACCGACCATCGTGTACTGCCGTAGTAAACTTGTATGCCATAATAAAATATCTGACAGAACGTTCGTTGTGCCACCATCAACATCATGCACCACCCTCAATTCAATCCACACGCCAACCTTGTTCAATCTCTGCACAAGGACTACTTCTACTATTACGAGTACTACAACTACTATACCCACTACTGCCAGCCTATCTTCAACCAAAAACACTCACTACATGCCGCCATTCCATTGATGATACCCAGTAGACGACCCTCTCGTTTGCAACATCCATGTGCTAGGTCATGCCACACCAACCAGCCAAACGACCTCCCACCACGCCGCACCGCACCGCGTTGGTCCTGCTTCAACCGTCCAGCCGTGCCGACCACCACCAATCTGACTCGGCTCGACTCGTCTGTCTGGCCTTCGTGCGACAATTTTCGGATTCCACACCCCCAACTCCAATTCCAAGTTCCATCATCAACCCCTTGCCGCACTCCCACTCCATGTATATACATGCCATGCATACACGCCTTCCTGAACTATTAAATTTACGTGTTTTATTACCTACTTATATCACCACGTTTTGGCCAAAAAAAAGGACAAACTTTAAAATGTCCTTAATGGCGTTGCCTAGAAAATTCTTGTCGAACTTCAACTAGACAAAATTAAAATACAAAAAAAAAAACAAGAGAAAGAGAATAATATAAGTTGCAAATGAAATTGTTAAAAAATATTTCTTTCCTGTGGGTGGGTGGATGGGTAGACAACTACTGCACTCTCTGGCAGGACAGTTATTTACTTCTTGTCGTTGTTGTCGTCGTTGTTCTGAAAAAAAAAATACACAATCAGAGAAAGAGCCACCGAATACTTCAACTTATTGGCGGAAAATAATTAATTTTACCCAAGCCAAGGACATAATATGTATCACCAAGTTTGAAGAGTTCTTTCTCTTGTAATTACACTAGAAGAGCAGAGAGAGGGAAGCATTCACACAGACTGATCTCTGCTGTATGAACTGGCCAACAGCACGCAGTGTAAGCATGATGTCAACTCAACCCGGTAAATATAGTTTTTCAGATGTATACAAGGCCATTTACAATTAACCAATCGGTAATTCAACAAGCCAAAGTGGTGAATTTTCTTTAAAATGTTAAAATAAAAATCTTAAAAATTGATCGATCGAACAACTTTATGGCTGCCAAGATTTTATGAAGGACACGTTTCAGTCGTATGTAAATGCTCCCGAGCCTCTAGGTTATCTTTTACAAGAAAATTACATAGCTGCTAGTTCTGGTCTTTACACGAAAAGCTATTTCCAGTTTAATTGAATAATTGAGAAAATTAAAGCTGCTCCCAATCGCGCCAGTGCTGTCGAAAAAAATATATAAGTAATTTTTGTATTTATTTTGCCCAAGCGTAGTGGAAACAATTGGTCGAGAAAAGATAGATTTGGTTGTAAAAATGGTTGTAAAAATCAAAAATGAAAGTTGGTGGATATTTTATTAAACCGTCATTCAGATAGAACAAATTTAAAAACATTAATGTAAAAATACAAGAGTATTTTTTTCGACGGCACTGGCACAATTGAAAGCAGCTTTTGCGTATCTCTTCGTCTGCCATTAAACTGGGAAGAACACCTAGAATTTATCACCCGGATTGGATGAAGAAAACAAAATGTTTTTAACCATAGACACCCGCAAAAATTTTTCTGGGAGGGATGGCAACAAAACATGGACTCCGACAGAAAAAAAATACGTTTTCCATGGTAAGACATTAAAAATATATTGATACCTCAGTATTTTCCAGAGACAAGGGGTAGAATAAATCTTCTTGCTCCACCTCCAGGCATCTATGTCTTGGAAGTAGGTTCCAGTTATAGCTTTCATTGAAGTACATCAATGAAAATTTAATCGTTAATTTTGAGACGTTTAATAAGTAAACTTACTTATCCGGCTTTCATGAAGTATTGCCGCCTGAGGCACCGCAGTCTTCCATCTCTTACGATCTCAAGTATGCTGTTTCCAATCATCAAGACCAAGCTTTGAGGCATCTGAGAAACAGCTTGGCCTTTAAACCAGAAGTTCGGTCTTCTTCCTTAAATAAATCCTGGAAGCTGGGATTAAAAGACTCTCTTGGCTGATGCACTGTTGACCATGTCCATTCGCTTGGTGCCGCTGTGGCTGAACTTATGTAGTCTACGTGTTTTGATTTTCTGGACTACATTCACATCTTAATACCACTTATAGAGAGTTTGCCGTTGTATCTTCTCCTCCATTTGCCCTCCGTGCACACAGGATCAATTATCCGTCGAAGAATTTTTCTTTTGAAAGAGCCCTATTTCTGCTCTTCCTTTCCAACACTCGGTGCCACCTAAGCTTGCTTGGAACCAAGCCAGCTGCAAGAAGCATGTTGATTGAGGCCCTGATCAAACCTGGACTGTAGTGCCAACTTAAGTTTTTAGCAAGTCACTAGTGGTAATACGAGGAAGATGTCCCCCTTAACTTCTTCAAAGTTGGTGTTGTTA
Organism: Dasysyrphus albostriatus; assembly: GCA_946251815.1. Taxonomy (NCBI): domain Eukaryota; kingdom Metazoa; phylum Arthropoda; class Insecta; order Diptera; family Syrphidae; genus Dasysyrphus; species Dasysyrphus albostriatus. The sequence goes on along the minus strand of OX276336.1, from coordinate 126,912,935 downwards.
ATATCAACAGTGACTTTTTGTTCTAGCCTGACAGATCTTTTTGTTGATAGCATGTATTTGTTCTTGTCTTCGTTGACTTGAAGACCAACGAGTTTATCCTGTTCTTCCGTGAAATCCTTTGTCACGGCCTGTTGTTGTGTGGCTCATGATGTCGTTGATAATGTAAAAGCAGTGGATTCAGTGTTAACACCTATATTGGGCAGAACGAGGAAGAAATCACATGATATCGCATCCCCTTGCTGAAACCCTGTGATTTTTGGCATAGTTCAGAAGAGCTTTTGCTTAGTTGCACATAACATTACCTATTTTCCAATGCTATGGCACAGCTGGATAAGTTTTCCTTAGATCTAGACCAGTCATCGGACATGTTTCCTTCAACCCAAACATTGTTGATGATTTGAAGCATGGAACTTTTCAACACATCCCTTCCGTGCTTGAAAAGCTCCACCGATAAATCATTAGATCCGGCAGTGCTAGTCTTGACCTTCTTCATAACTAAGTCAACCTCTTCTAGTCTTCATAAACTGGAGGTGAGTTCTCTTTTTTTCCTATTTTTCGTTATAGGTACCTGATGCCCATTTTGCAATTTCAGGAAATACTGTTTGAATACATCTACTATTTCCTCTATATAAAACTTCTGAGTGTAGCTTTGAAGGTGAGACTTTTTGATTTCCTTGGGCTGAAAGACTGCATTAGAACTCTTCTTTCCCTCTTTTCTCTTTGCTCGATACTACTCTTTCACTGCTCTTGTAGGTCTATCTTCAGCTGAATGCATTTGTTATCAAGCCGCGGGTTTTTTTCGGGGTTGGTTGGGAACCTAATGTGGTTTTGGCTGCGCTTTTGATAATATCGAGATACTGAAACCAGCATAGAGTTTCTCACTTAGGTGCTCTCTGAAGACCCTGTGATTGCAGGTATGCTAAGGCAACCATCTTTAAATGTCTTCTTTCGTTGTTTTTTCTGAAAATAAAATAATTCTAGTTCTTAGTTCTAACACATGTGCAGATCTTAATTGGTTATCACCGGTTTCGTTCAATAAGCTATGAGCTTCAAAGTTATTTTAAATTATCTTCAAGACATTCAAAAAATAAATCCACCATCTCAATCAAATCTTTAGCTGCATCAAAAATCAAATTTACCAGCACCTACACATCTTGTAAATACCCAATACAAGATATGTTTAAAAAAAAAACTTATATTAAACTTTTAAAAACATCATTCCTACCAATATTTCAAGCAAAAAATAACATACTGGCCTGTTCGACTGGACAATTTTCTTTTGACCAAAAAATAAATAAAAAATAAATATAAAAATAATAACAGCAAGGTTGCCTAGAGTAACTGCAAAATCAGCAACGTGCACAGGCAGCAGCAGGAAGCATCCTTTGGGATCGCTAATGAGCTTTCAATTTTTTTCCATTAAAAAATTAAATTATATGAATGTGTGTGTAAACATATAGTTGAATGTTCCTCTCGCAGTTCCTTATGCGCCCAGAGTGAGAATGTACACATATATTTTATTTTTTTTACTATAGCATGTGCAATCGTGTAGGTTAAATGCAGCTGAGGGAAATGAAATGCCATTCATTCGGCTACTAGTACACACACTATGCCTCCAATTCTCTGCAGTAGAAGTTCAGTTCAGACAGACAGACGAATACAAAAAGATACAACAAAAGGACGATGACTATACGACGACGACGATGACGATGCGAGAAGGAACAAGAAATACAAAATAAGCAACGAAGAAAAACCCAACGATAAAAGGCAGCGACAACACCCGAAAATAAAAATAAAGAATCAAACAGACACAGAAAAGCAGATAACCCCAAAAAACAGGACGAAGTGCACAACTGCTGCCACTGCTATTCAGTCTCAGGACAACCGACAACGACGACGACGATGAGAAAGGAATAAACAACAACAATAACCGTAAAAAAGGGAAAAGCTCCACCTAGCATAACCCACGAAATGTGGTTCGGATTTAAAAAGGATGAAGACGAAGAATTCCAAACAACAACAAAAAAAAAAAAAACAAAAACGACACACATCTACAGAATTGAAAACAAGCTTTTTGGCACATTTTGTTTGGAACATCAAGCAAAGGACAATCACCCACATCGCACCGTTTGTTCGTTGGTTGTCTATCTTTTTGTATATCTCTTTCACTCTTCCACAGTCTGGATATAATTATTAAATTTATTTGCATTGCATCCGCTAACGCCACTGAGACTCACAAACTGGGACTTTTACTAAGTTGCTCATTCTTTTTTAGCCGCTCATTCTTTTTGCAGAAAGCTTTTATCAAAAAAAAACTCTTCGAACATCAAACGTGTTTGAAGAGTTGCTCTATTTCTGTACAAAACTGTTGAGGAACAAACTTACTTATACTTATTCTCAAAGAGAGGTAAAAAATTTAAAACTCTTATATTGAAATAAAATAGAAACAAAAATTGAAGGATGCAAAATACTTGCAAAATAGATAGGCAAACAAAAAAATAAAAAACACCTCTTGCGGAATAGTTTAAAACAAAAACAAAACACTTGTACTCGCCCTTTATTCATGCGACTAATGTGAGCACAAATTAAGAAAGGATAGAGGAAATGATGATGAAAAAGAGAATAGAAGATGAGGGCTTTCGAAATCATTGTTAAATCATTTCACACTTGTAGTTGTTTTGTTTTAGTGAAAGCATCGGTGATGATTATGATGATTATTATTTTTTCTGGATGATTTATGCTTCGTTTTTTTGTTTAAAATTCATTTTTGCAGACACTAATTATGATTATTATGGAAAGTTGTGTAATTGACATACACTTTGCTTGGCACTGCGTTATACAGCATACCTTCTATATATTTTGAAATTGTTCACCATGGCGTATACTTACTTTACAAAAAGTATCAAAAAAAACTTATACGTACTAATTTTTGAATTTAGGTGACAAACACAACAAGGTTTTTTTTATTAAAGTTAATAAATAGAAATACACTTTTTCTAAATAAAAATTAATGAGAATGAGTATTGGTATGAATGTAAAGGGTGTTTTTTTTTGACATGTGGTTTTCAATCTGGCAATACTTTTTTCGGATGCACGACGCATTGCAAAACAATCAATTTATTGAAGGAAACCTTTGGTGAAGCGCCGAATATCTCTTCCAAGGTGCCTATCGTCTTGGGCTTATCTGCTTATCTAACTCCACGACGCGAGATTATACGACGCTCACCAAAAGTTTCCTTCAATAAATTGATTGTTTCACGATGCGTTGCGCAAACCTAACCATTATTTTGGTAATAAATGTGCACGATTTTCAAACGTTGTTCAGGAGTAAGTCTATTCATTTTGAAATAGCAAACCAAGCTAAGTATAAATCAAATGACAGCTGTCAAAAAGACCAAGTCCGAAAAAAGTATTGTCGGATTGAAAACCACACGTCTAAAAATAACACCCTTTAAATGTTATTTTGTTTGCAATTCCATAAAAAATCTCATTTTTATGTTTTTCAATTCAATTCTTGGTTAACTTGTCACTTTAGAGCAGGGGGTGGAAATCTAAAAGAAAATGGAAATTAATAGCATGCAATATTAAAAAGTAAAGCAAATCGCATTTAAAGCATTTAAAAGCATTTAAAATTTGACAATACGATGTTTTCACATTGGATTAGAATCAAAAAGGAATCCAACAGCCAGGAAATCCAATCAAAAACGACATTAGAGTCAACTTAGTTGTTTTTTCAGTGCACAGTACGATGCAGAACCCAGACCTTCAGGAGCACGAGGTACTAAAACAACAAAACCTGCATTGGGATAAAGCTAATCATGAGGCTTTAGTGCCTTGACTGCATCAGCTTCTGAGGCACTTATGATTCACTCCCGGATAACGACGGTGCAAAACCAGACTAAGGTCTTGTTAATTCAAAGCTATGCTGTTTATTATTTTTTTTGATTGGCCACCTTCGAAAAATTTCGAGATAACCATCAAACATGTCATTGCGATTATTAAGAACACTAAAATATTATGTGACACAATTCTGTCTGTCTTTATGTACCTCGACCTACAGCCTAAGCCACTAAGAAGCAATTTTCTTCAAATTTTGAACTTAAGGCTTTTTTGGAAACTCTCCAGAAGGGAAACTGAAATTTTTGTTTAGCACCAAAAATAACAGTACTTGCCCTTCAACCGTAAATAAAAAGCTTATTTATCTCAAAACGGCTCTAACGATTTTGATCAAAAAAAAATCATTGTATTATTGTAGGTATGGTGTAATCTTTGATAAGAAAAAAATGTTATCTGAGTGTGATCTTTGATAAAAAAAAAAAACAAAAAACCGTTTTAACCTGCCATATAACGTTTTTTTTAATTTTCGATTTTCTCATTAACGGCTCAAATGATTTCAGTCAAAATTTCTTATGCAAAAGCTCTTCTGAAATGTTAACTGTATTGCATATCAAAATTTTGAAATTTTTTTTTTTGGATTTAAAAAAAATATATTTAATTTTTTTTTTTTTGAAAATTCAATACTTCGAAAATGAATTGATGAATTTGTTTTTTGAAAGTAGGTTTATAAATGTATATTAATACATACTCAAATTTGGCAGGCCAAAACTTTTTTTTTAAATGTTATTAAAATTTTATATAAAAAAATTTATTTTTAAGAAAACCGCTCCAACGATTTCAATTTTTTTTTTTTTTTGCATGTACCTTTTTATATTTTTTGAAGTTATTAAATGGCATAATTATTTTTGAGCTCTAAGTCTTAAACTAGTTGTTTATAAATTAAAAGAACCATTTTAATCCTTTTTTTATATATTTATATTTTTTTATAATTCGTTTCTTATTTTAGAAGTTCTTAATTCGAAACAACTTGAACATGAGAGCAAGTACGTGCGATCCATTCGTGCACTTTTTTTTAATTTTTTTTTTTAATTTGTATATAAAAATTAGTCTTGACCTTTTTATAGTGAGAAAATTAAAAATAAAAAAAGTTCTAAGAGAGGCACTATTAATAGTTACTATTTGGTACTAAATCGCATTAATTTAAACAAACAGAAAAGGTTTAATAAAAATATTAGGAGCGGTTTTTATGAAAACAAAATGTCCTTAATTTATTTTTAACATTTGTATGGAAAGTACCGATATTTTTTTTTTTAAATACTTTCATGCGTGATTTAAAAAAAAACTCTTAACTTAACTTAACTTTTATGAAACTTAGTATTTTCATAAAAATCTACCATATAGTTTTTTAATATAATATTTTTTTTTTTTTAAACTTAGAGCATTTTTTTTTAAATCCAAAACATTTTTGCTTGAAAACTTTGGTAAGAAATTATTAAAATCAAAATTAACGTTTTGAAAAAAATTGAAAATAAAAAAATGGTTCTTTGGGAGGTGCTCATAATCATTTTTTTGAAAAATGGATTCTCATCCAAAAGTAGCCTTAAGTGAAAGAAATTTATTGATTTTTGTTAAGAAAAGCTGTGGAGTCATTTTTGAGAAAAATTAATCTTGAAAAAATTGTTAAAAATATTTCTATGACAAGTACCGTCATTTTTAGTTCTAGAAGTCTGTGCAGGATCACCAAAAGCCGCTACGTCCAAGTTTAAAAAAAAATCGATCCAACCATTGACGTGGTATTCCGGCTCTTGATAGAAATCTCGGACGCAATTTTTTAAACGATTGCACATAGTTCGCACAAATCTCAAGTTAAAAACAAATATAATATTGTAAGTAAAGCTTACTTTCTGGAAAAAATATCAAAAACCGTTTTTAAGACTCTGCCCTATAACGGTTTTTTATTTTCAATTTTCTTATCAACCGATTTTAATAAAAAATTCTATGGAAAAGCTCCTTTAAAATGCAGTTTATTTGAATATTAAATTTTTGAAAAAAATTAATTTTGGATATTTATAAAAATATGTATGGATTATTTTTTTTTCTAAACCAATATTTCAAAAACAGGTAGAAGATTTTTTTTTGGAAACTAGGTTTATAAATGTATATTAATATACTCTGTTTTTTGAAAACCGGGTGCAACGATTTTAAATATTTTCTTTGCACATATTCATATTTTAAAAGCAATCAAATGACAAACTTGATTTTCAGCTCTAAGCTATCTTACGAGTTGTTTATCATATAATAAAACGGCAAACACGAATTTTGTGGTACAATCTACCCGGTCTACAAAAGGCGAAGGCATATAAATTATATATCGTTGGAAGGTTTTTTTTGCACAGAAGTGCAGAATCAAAAAAATTTATTTAATACAAAAAAATAAAAACGACAAAACAATAAAAGAAAATTGCTTAATAAGTGCGAGCAAGAGCGAAAGCGATACCGAATTATATATTCTCATTTGTCGAAACGTAAAGTGACGTTTCGACTTTTTCCACTCACCAACCAACCAATTTTCTAGCATGACTGGAAAGATTATTGAAATGTCTGATGACAGCGTTCAGTGTTGCAGAAAATAATAATGAGTAGCTCATATAATAATAAGTAGCTCAGTTTGACAAATAATGTTATTAGCTCTCGAGTTTCGAGGGCTGTCGTGCGTTCTATCTTTCTTGAATACGGCTCCTAATATTTTTTTCACAGTATTGAATTTGTGATACTCGCACTTTTTGCTACTGTGGCTTGCCAACCATATAAAATTTATACAAATCGGTCCAATACTTTTTGAGAAAATATACAAGATATTCTGCATTTTATTTATATTACTCCTGATCTAAGATTGACCGTCAGAACCTAATTAAAACTTTGCAATGATGGACAAAATCCGCAGTTCAGAAAAATATTTAAAAATATGTATTGAAATTCGAAACTCCTTAAGAGTCTAAGAGTTTGTGCCAACATTGCAGGGCGCTTCTTTTCTTTTTTCAATGACCTTATATACGAATAAGCCTCTTAACGCTTAATGTGTAAAATTTGTAGGTATTATTACCCATACAAAAAAAAAAACTAACCTATTATCCAATTTTTCTATAAAAACATAACAAATGATGCATCTTTATGTAAAGCACACAATTATTCTGAAAGAAACCATCTGTCATGTAAACACAATGTTTTTGTTCTTTTAAAACACTTCTGCAAACGTGAGTATTTTATCAAATATAAACTAAAACTTCCTGCCTTTGATAATCCTATTCCATGAATCATTCAGCACACCACATTTTATATGGGTCAGTTCGAGAGACCTGCCTACTTTTTCGCTTAACCCATATAGAATTTTGACATAAAGCCACCTGCGGCTGGTTCTCCCTCTCTAAAAGCTGATCGTTTGTTTTTTTTTTGTTTTGTTTTTGTTGTTGTTGTTGTAAACCTTTCAGCAAACAAACCACAGTCAATCCTCAAAACTTCATGACCGACACACAGTAATATGTTCAACTATTTACAAGGAGTCCCAAGATTTATTGCTTGGCAATAAGGTACTCTCTGGCCGAGAGCCCATCACCCACCACCCATCAACTATATTGACCAGCACCCAACTCCCAACATTGGCTCTCATAGTCTCGAGCCAAAATGTGTGCGTGTGTTGTACTGGATTGGAAAAGAGGCTTCTTTGCTTCATGAACCAATAAATTACGGAGCCAATCAGCCGAGATATCTATAAACACAAACCTGGGATGCAATCGAAAAGTTACCACACTCTCAGGACATAATCAGCCAAGAGCACCGACCGACGACGACGACGATGGCAACGACAACGGAGGGCAATCTGACAATAACCGAGGGCAACTGTGCTTTGGAAGGGTAAATCTTTGTGTTTAACTAACGTCCGAAGCCAATGCTGAAGCTGATGCCGATGCCGATGCCGAAGCAACATCGTTGGCTGATACAATAATAAAGCAAAATTTAGAACCCTCTTGCAATATTGCAATACATCAAGTGTCCTCTAGTCAAAAAGGATGCCAACAAATTGTCCATCCGGACGACGACATGCATAAACGCACAAACACCAAAAAACCACTATCACCACCACCTTTCGGCCACCCACACACTTCATAGGGGCACCTCCTCGGTCCCCTGCCCAGGCCCTCAATTCGTGTCGTAGCAAAGCAAAGGCCAACCATAATTTCGTCCTTTGTCCAAAGCGTTGTAAATTGACCACTTTTACACACTTGCAGCTCATAGCGCATCCGTTTTCGCCAAGGCAAACAGGGACATTTCCACTAAGGCATTTTTAAGTTGGCACACTCGCACACATTGTACTAGAGCTGTGTATACAGGGACAAGCATAAATATATCTTCTCATAATGGGAAAATACATTCGACAGAAAGAGTTGGGGGGTGAGGGAAGGTGGCACAAAGATTTACTGCATCACTCTCGCTTGTTCGCTCTAACACAATATGAGTCGAGTGTGTTAATTATTATCCCGTAATAAATAGCTGGATAATTAAGTTTTGCCCTCCCGGCTGCTCCCGAAAACGATGGCAGCTCTATGGTAGCTTTTGGCCATGTCCTGTCCGTTCATCGAAGCTAAAGCGAAGTGGCAACGGAAGTGTGGTGTGGCGCGGGCCGTATAGCAATAGCTTTGGAAGGACATAGGAAGAAAAACGATATGTTAAAATGTGTTGGCACCCAAGCGACGACATAAGCCCAAAGGGTTGAGTTTATTAATTATTAATTAATTATTTAATAAATAATGTTGGCCGCTAAAATAGTTTGAAGAGAGAGGTGGTGGTTGTGGAAGAATGCGGGCCAACAATATATTTGGGTGGCAAAGGTAGGTTTGGGGAAAATCATGTGGAGCATAAACTATGAACATAAATTGATTTCATGTTTTTTGTTGTGAGTTACTATGATATTATGAGCTTCTCGTACACTGCAAGAAATAAAATAATACAACTGAATTGCAACTTGACCTAGAGACTTAACAGCTGGACCAATTTTTAAATTTTGAATGCACAAAAGGGGATTGTACCGTGTGTATTCTTGGCTTTACTTAGGTTATTCCTAATTTTTTAATTTTGGATAAGTTAACCTAAGATTTGGTTTGCAACTTTGAACTGTCAAAATTGTCAAAATTTTATTGAGAAGCGATTACATACGACCTAAAAATAATTTTCAATTCATAAAATTTCAAAAATATCAATTCTAATCTTTTGGGACAAAATGCACAACATTTTGGAGCAGTTTTTCGAAATTTTCTAGAAATTTGAATTGATATCTCTTTTTATGAAGGTATAAATCACATATTTTATACCATTTTAAACATAAACTTGACTAAGATATTGACTTCGACAGTGCTTCTATAGTGAATTTGAAATTCTGAGCCATTTTCTGACAAATGTATTAATTGTCCCCAAAAATGTATCTAATTTAATTTATTCAGCATAGGAATTGATTTTTGTCGCTAAAATTCTAATACAATTTGTATCAAGAATTAGTTTGGGAAATTAATTTTGTTTCCTAAATTCACTGTGCAGGAATGATGCCATGCGTGTGTTATTTGCGCGGGCTTAAGTGTTTCAATTGAAACATCCCCAACATTTTTGTTTTGGTGATTATATCCTTACGTTGGAAAGATATTTCTTTTTTTTTTTTTTTTTCTATTTGCTAAGTTCTCAATTGAATATTTCAATTTATTTAAAAGTGAAATAAGATAAATTCACCTAAAATGCGAAAATTTCCACTCATATTTTGGTACTTTTTCCTTAAACGTACTGTTTTTTCTCAGTTCGTGCTGTCATGTTCCGTAAAGATACGAACAAAATCTCATAATTGCTACCTTCACGGCCAATAAATAATTTATGAATTCGTTTTTGAACAACTAATCATAAATTGTACTGTTTTTTTTGCTCAATTTGTGCTGTCAAATGCCGAAGAAATAAAAAAATCTCAAATTTCACGGACAAAAATTAATTCTGCGAAACTTTGTAGCGTGAAGTTGGAACAACATTTTTTTATTGTGCTCAACTTGTGCTTTCGTGCGCCATTAATATTAAAAGAGAAAATTCCAAATTTACTAAAATTACATAATAAGTTTTACTTAAACTTTTATTTAAACAAAAAGAAAGTTGCGCTGTTTTATGTTCAAAATGTGGAGCATTAACTATCGACTTTATTTCATTTTATAAAATAAAGCGATATAAGACAAATTCAACCAAAATGAAAAAAGTATCAAATTGATTTGGGTAATTTTTCTTTAAATGTGATGTTTTCAGTCTCAGTCCGTACTGCCATGTCCAAAAAGATCGCATAATTTTACGGCCAAAAAGCAATTAATACATTTTTTTTTAAGTTTAACCTTTTTCTTTAAAATAAATTGTGCTGTTTTTTGCTCAGTTTGTGCTGCCATATGCCAAATACAAAAAAAATAACATATTTGTAATTTCTAATTTTCCGAAATCCTGATGTTTTTTTTTTTTTTTTTTTTTTATTTTTTTTTTTTAATTCATTTTTATTTTCAATTTTCTTAAAACTATCTTAAAGCTAGACAAAAATTCATAAAAACTAGCCTACTTATCAATATCTTAATACTAACTTACTGGCCCCAGTCGGGCGCTCTAAGTTAAACTATAATAACTTAATGCTAATGCCTTTCGGCCTAAGAACTATCTTAATACTAAATCCAGGTCGGTTTTATTTTTTACCGAGAAGAATTTACAAAAAACTCGGTATCTCTGTCTTTATTTTTTTTGGTTTTATATAAAACTTACAAACTACATAAAACTAAATTAAAGCTACTTAAACTATTTACAACTAATTATAACTAGTTACAACCTACTTATAAGCTACTTACAGACTACTTACATCTAGAACAGCCACAGCAAGCATTTTCCGGTTTTATAATTTTTTTGTATTTTTGTGGATTTTATAATTTTTTTTTTTTTTTTTTTTTTTTTTTTTTTTTTGTTTTTTTTGGTGCCACCCTGACTGTCCCTACTTAAAACTAACTACCTAAACCTATGCAAGTCGGCCATACAAAATAAAAAAGCAAGGTCAACTATTAAATATCTGAAGGAACTTCATCTTCGTTTTTCAACCACCAGAACTGGTTCTCCTGCTTTACCCTATCTCTTCGGTCCCGTTCGGACACAGTCCTACTGAACCGAAGGTGCTCAGCTCCGTCTTGTGCGAGGACGTCCCGACTGTACAGGAGCCGCCGATCTACAGTTCTCCGGCAGACGTGGTAGATAAGCGGAACCGCTGCTCTATCCTGGATCAACCCTCGACTGTCTAGGTGGAGGAATGCATCGGGCGGAATAAAGCCGCTTAGACGCACACTCTCGTAGTATTCGTTGTTGGGGTAATAAGCCCCGAAAATTAAGCTGTTAGACGAGGACATCGCTCTTGCAATGTGACCTCGAATAAGCTTCAGCATGAAATTATCTATCCTGTTTATGTTGGCCCCGTTGTATAGAGCCAGGTTGGAATAGTAATGTTTGTACTCCGACTCTGGTGTTCTGTGCAATCCAAGGCAGCGTCGAAGACACTGCCTCTCAAACACCCGAATCTTTTCCATTTGAGATGGGGCAACGTTGAACCAAACCGGGCATCCATAGGCAATCATCGGCCGGATGAGGGCCATGTAGCAAATCACCTTCACCCTGCTGTCAAGCCGGCTGCTATAAAACAACCGTTTTGTCAGGGCAAAGGCTCCCCTAGCCCTGGCCAGGGCAGCATTTATATGTCTGTCGAAATACAAATACTGATCCATCCAGATGCCAAGGTACTTTACTACACTTTTACTCGCCAGTGGATGTCCATTTGGCCCTACGATCACCAGCTTGCGCCAGTTCTTTCTCGTATCCCTTGTGGCTCCACGCAATGGAGTCCTAAACAAGATAGTTTCTGATTTCTGAAAGTTGATTTTCAACTTCCAGTCATCGCAATATTGGAGAATCTTCTCGAAGTCACGCTGCAAAAGAATCCTGATGACCTCGACTTTTGGAGCTGTTCTGTACGCAATTAGATCGTCGGCATACGCAATTGCCTGAGTTAGACTACTTATCAGATCGCTGGTGTAAATGCTGAATAGAATCGGCGAGTTGACCGCTCCCTGCTGAAGACCATTTTTAATATTAAAGGTTCTGGCAGAAGTTACATTGCCACTTTTGACAACAAACTTTCTGCCATTGAGCATATCATAAAGCATATACAATAGTGGTTTACTAATGCCAAGTCTGGTCAGCTTTAGATAAAGACCCTCTAACCATACGGTGTCGAAGGCCTTCTCCAAATCAACCAGACAGGCACCCGTACACTGCTTCTTAGATTTGTTCCATTGGACATCAGAAACAAGTTTCGACGCGGCATGAATGGTGTCATGTCCCGCCTTAAAACCGAACTGATTGTCCGGTATGATATTATTGTCCTCTGCCCACTTAGACAGAGCTCTATTGATAACTTTTTCGAATACCTTGCTGATACTCGGAAGAAGACTTATCGACCGGAGATTCGCCGGATTGGAGTTGTCCTTTCCCTTTTTCGGGAGAGGATGCACCACAGCTGTCTTCCAACGCACTGGATAATATGCATTATTCAGAGCGTTGTTAAACAGAGTGGTATAAATGTCTACTGCTTCTTGAGGTAAATGTCGAAGTACAACGTTGGATATGCCATCGACTCCTGCTGACTTCTTCTTCTTTAATGAATCGAAGATGAGCTGGAGCTCCACCTTCGTAATAAACAGGGAACTGGGCCCATTTCGCTCGGCGATTATGGCGTTTGCCAACTGATCTTCATTGAACCCGGTGAAACCAAGGTTCTCTGATCGCCATTGCGTGATGTCATTCCGAAGGTAGAAGTAATGGAGCAAGGCTCTGTTTTCCAGGTCGTGATTCGGGTGAATGCACGCATTCACCTTGTACACTTGCTGGAAAGCAGCCCCCACAGCCTCCACTTTCTCCTGCGGATCTTCGACAATAAAGAGGTCATCGTCCAAGACGGCGTCCTCTGGATTAATTCCTGCTGTCAGAAGTAGGTCTCTGTTGTTTGTCGTTCTTTGAAGCTTGAGACACGGAAGGTCGTTCTGATCATTCCTTCTAAATATCTTGTTAATTTGGGGAAACATGCTCGGGTCGCTAGAATTAACGGCCCGAATTTTGTTATCCCAATACAAATTAATTGACAACCGATAGTTCTCTTTAATTAGTTGGTTGATGTTCTTAATCGACGACTTCAGTGTCCTAATCTCCAGATGGTGAGGGTCAGTAAACCGTCGGTACAAGAGTTTTAGTCTTGTCAGCAGTCCACTTTTTTGTCTGTGTAGTGCGTCAATGGTTGCGTTTCGATACATGTCGGTTGCGTCCCGTTGCTTGTATTTCGGTATTGTTCTGTTCATTGTTCGTTTGATTGTCTCGTCCATTTGTTCTAGGTATTGGTCTATTTCGTTATTTGTCAAATTCCTGTCATTTGGTGGGGATATGTTATTCGAACTGATTTCGCTAGATAAGGCGTTGGTAAAGCGTGGCCAGCGCACCTTACTATAATTGTAAGTATGCACAGGTACATACTCATCCAACTCCACGAGCTCGTTCGGAAGCTGTATTACGGCGGCGAGTCCGCAGTGATCACTGTCGTACTCGATCGTTCGTAAACAGTTTCTTGGTCTTTGACCCACAGTGTCAGTAATTGTCAGTCTTGCGTCTATTAGCAATAGATCCAGATAGGCACCGCTTCTTGGAAACGATGGCCGATCCGTAGCCAGCAGGTCGACACCATATTCAGTGTTGTATTGACTCATCCAATTGAATAGATGGATACCTCTTTGATTTTGAATTTGATTTCCCCAATCTTGGTGTTTGGCATTCAAATCACCGGCCATGAGAAAGTAATTTTCTTCCAAGCTCAAGTGTAGACATTCGAAAAGTTTTTCAAGCTCTGTCGTAAAATCAGTTGGCTGAGGTGATGCCGGTGCATAAGCCGCAATCACATACATTCGCTTCCCCTGTTGGAGAGGAATGCATACGACACACGCCTCTAACAGCCGAAATCTACGTAGATCACTATTATATATAACTTTATGATTTATGCCTTTTCGTATGAAGATTGCGACGCCCCCCCCTTGAGTGGAGTTGGGTCGATCTCTTCTAACGATATTGTAATTGTTGTTAGTCAATTTATGTTTCTGGTTCAGCTTAGTTTCGCTGGCCATAAACACATCTGGACTCTGGTCTTTCAACAATTGGAAAAGATTAGCTCTACGTTCGGTCCTAATCAGTGAATTTACATTCACAGCAAGGATCCTAAGAGGCCTCTCTGACAGCGCGCCTTTAACCTCTAATTTGCGTTAGGCTAGGCAAAACAGAGTAGAGATAGTCTACCCTAGTCACCTGCTCCTTTATCTGATTGTGAAGCCCTGTCAGCTGGCCTTGAATTGCCAGCAACATGCTTCTAATTTCGGCCTGAGCGTCCGGAGCTTTTGGCACGAGGGCCGGTTGAGCTACCTTAGCTGCAGGCTGTACCGTTTTTCCCTTTCCTGCCGCCATTTGGGCGTAGGAAATTTGGGGATTGACGGGCGTTGTTGTAGGAGCACGCGTTGATGGGCGTATCTCTACCGCTGTTTGCTTAGCCGCTTTGTTAATTCGAATTTGCTGAAAAGCTGAGCAGCCCCGATAATTAGCAGGGTGCCCCTCCTTTCCGCAAAGTGCACATTTAAGCTGGGTCATGTCTTCGACCCGTTCCTCGCCGAGTTTACACTCTCCCTTTATGTGGTCCTCACCACACTTAACGCAGCGTGACTGCATTTCGCAGTTTGCTGCAGCGTGGCCAAACCTTTGGCAGCGCTTGCACTGAAGCATGTCGCCGCCTCTCTTTAATTTATCCCAAGTTACAACCTGGTAGTTGAGAACGGAGATACTTCTCAACCTATCCAGTTTGCTGCTGGGCGATAGCTGGACTAGGAAGAACGGCAAAGACCGCTTCTCCCGTCTGGCTCTGACTGTAACGAACGGCTTGACCCCGATAAAGTCGAGATCGTCGCTCGCTTTTTGACGGAGCTCATTTAAGAGCACCTGTGGTTCCGTGCAGGAATCTATGCCCTTCAAGAGGACCGTTTGATATTTATCCACTTTGGGGGT
Organism: Dasysyrphus albostriatus; assembly: GCA_946251815.1. NCBI lineage: Eukaryota > Metazoa > Arthropoda > Insecta > Diptera > Syrphidae > Dasysyrphus > Dasysyrphus albostriatus. The sequence continues at coordinate 126,897,911 of OX276336.1, read as the reverse complement.
AAAACTGAAGAACTCAGTCGTGGATTTCTTTAATAATTCCTTAATAATTTTGTGCTGCTCCACTGTAGAGCAGTGGATAGCATGTCTATCTTTACTTAATCGCTTAATAAAAAAGTTTTGGCCTATGGCCGACTTACATAGGTCAATGGTTTCCTGAAGTTCCATTTTGTAAGTATTAATAGGTGGCACCTTTTCTTTTTTATTTTGGGGCGGCTGTGGCTGCTGCTGGTGAACTCCCTGCTGCTGCTCGTTCCGCTGCTGTTTACTCCGCTCCTGTGGTTTTTGTTGTTGCTGCTGCTTTTGTTTTTGTGTGCGTTGCACTTTTGGTTGCTGCTGTGGTTGCTCGGTTGGCAGCTGTTGTTGTTGCTGCTCCTGTTGGCTCTGCTGTAGCAGTTGCTGTTGCTGTTGTTGCTGCTGGGCTTGCCTTTGCTCTGGCTGCGCCATCCCTTGTTGTGGCGCTGTTTTTTGTGGCGCTGCTTTAAGTCGCGCCTCTAGCGCTTTTTTATTCTCGCGCTCCTGCCTCTCACGTTCTCTTCGGGCTTCTTGTTTCGATTTTAGGGCTTCAATCAGAGGGGTAACTATGGAGTTCAGCCTTTCCATCTCCCCTCGAATGGCATCAATTTTTTCGCTGATGGCTTTCTCATCCAGCGCGACTATAGCAACTTGCGCCTCATTTTCCTCTTCGGAGGACGCCTCTGGGGAGGTTAAGTCCACCAGCAAGTTGCTGTTAGATTCCCCTGTTGTGAATAATCCCTCGCCACCTTCTGACATGTATTCAATGTCGTCATCGGATGGCGAGGAATCCAATTGTTGTTGAATTTTTGTTGCTGCTGACGTCTTCGCTGTGCGCACCGTCTCCTTCACCCCGGCTGGCAGCTGGGCTGAGGTGGTAGTGGAGCGGCGCTTGACACTGTTCGGCGCACAGCTAGTCCTCTTTCTCCTCTTATTCTTAACATCGGCTGTTGGTGCCGTTGCTGTTTTTGCCGTTGTTGCTACGGCACTAGACGATGGTATGGCTGGTGGTGCCATCCCTTGCTTGCTTGTTGTTGTTGTTGCTACGGCACTGACCGTAGCTTTGGCTGGTGGTTCCATAGCTGGCTTTATTGTTGTTGCTGGGGCACCTTTCGATGTCCCCGCGGTGTTGTTGGTTTGCATTTGCTGCTTTTCCCAATCGATAAAGTTTTCTACTTCACGATTGTGAAAAAAAGCAGCCAAATAATTTTTGCCCGACTGGGACTCGAACCTGTGATCCTCAGGTTGTCGGTCGGCCACCTCTACCTCTGTGCTATTGCACTATTAAAAACAGCTGGGTAAAATTAAAACTTTGAAAAGTCACTCCGATTTTAGTTAAAGAAAACTGTGAAAGCCGATAACGTGCGCACACTTCCACAGATCGAGATCGACTGAAAACTTGTGCTTTCGTGCGCCATTAATATTAAAAGAGAAAATTCCAAATTTACTAAAATTACATAATAAGTTTTACTTAAATTTTTATTTAAACAAAAAGAAAGTTGCGCTGTTTTATGTTCAAAATGTGGAGCATTAACTATCGACTTTATTTCATTTTATAAAATAAAGCGATATAAGACAAATTCAACCAAAATGAAAAAAGTATCAAATTGATTTGGGTAATTTTTCTTTAAATGTGATGTTTTCAGTCTCAGTCCGTACTGCCATGTCCAAAAAGATCGCATAATTTTACGGCCAAAAAGCAATTAATACATTTTTTTTTAAGTTTAACCTTTTTCTTTAAAATAAATTGTGCTGTTTTTTGCTCAGTTTGTGCTGCCATATGCCAAATACAAAAAAAATAACATATTTGTAATTTCTAATTTTCCGAAATCCTGATGTAACCACCACCATGTTTCTACCAAAATATAGAAGAAATATAAAATCACGTATTCGCAACCATTTCAAACAAACATTTTTGTAAAATGTTTTTGGCCTGAAGTTGGCACCACCATTTTAGTTTTTCAAATAAAAAATTGTATTCTACTGTGCTTAGTTTGTGTTGTCTTGTGCCGAAAGTATTTTTAAAAAATAGCAAATTTTACAAAAATAATCTTTTTTTTATTCAATTTTGATAGTTTTTGAAAAAGAAAGCTCCTTGATTTGTGCTCAGTTCGTGCTGCCATGCGCAGAAGAGATTAAACAAAAATTAATTTTTTTCTTAGCTGTCAAAGACTATGCGATATGCTGTAGCGTTAGCGCCACCATTTTAGATTAAAATAAAATGCACTACTGGATCGCACGTACTTGCTCTTATCTTTAAGTTGCTTGGAACTAACAAATATGCCATTTGATTACTTGAAAAAAATATAAATCTGTGCAAAAAAAATGTTTAAAATGTTGGAGCGGTTTTCTTAAAAATTAATTTTTATATATAAAATTTTAATAATATTTAAAAAAAAAAGTTTTGGTATGCCAATTTTGAGTTTGTATTAAAAGACATTTTTAAACCTAGTTTCAAAAAAATTCATCAACTCATTTTTGAAATATTGAATTTTCAAACCTTTTTTTTTTAATATTTTTGAAAAGATACACAATTTTGATATGCAGCAGCCCAATTCCGCAAGTGTGAATGATTTTCCGTTCACGCCCAAAACAATTGTGAATAAATTTAATTTATTGTGCATACGATATTTGTTAAAAACTTAAAACTCACTCTTACGGAATCGCAAAAATTGACAAGTACACGATTTTCTGTGCACACAGAAAAAACTCACTCTTGCGGAATTGGGCCCCAGTATTATGAACATTTTAAAAAAGCTTTTGTAAGAAAATTTTGACTAAAACAGTTTAAGCCGTTCATGAGAAAATCGAAAATTAAACAAACCCTTATATGGCAGGTACCGTTTGTAACGGTTTTCGGTAATTTTTTCCTTATCAGAAAGTACACCTACATGATTTTTTTAATCAAAATCATCAGAGCCGTTTTTGAGATAAATAAGCTTTCCATTTACAGCTGTAGGGCAAGTACCGTTATTTTTGGTGCTAAAAAAATCTCTATTTCCCCCCTGGAGAGTTGCAAAAAAAACCTTAAGTTCAAAATTTGAAGAAAATTGCTTCAGTGGTTTAGGCTGTAGGTCGATATACGGACAGACAGACAGACAGAATTATGTCACCCACTTTTTTCGTGTTATCTACCATCGTAATGTCATGTTTGATTGTTGCACGAATCCAAAACTATAGCACCTATACCGCAAGTAAAAATATGATGCTTAAGCCGTAAATATTTTAAAAACATATATTCGCAAACTATTAAATTTTACGAACTATGTTTTAATGAAATTTCTAAACATTGGAAAATATGCTGTTTTGTGTTCAGCTTGTGCTGCAATCCAATAAATCGAGTTTTTTGTGCTCAGATTATGCTACCATATGACGAAGAGATAAGAAATATTAACATATTTGTAAAACGCTGCAAAGTGCAGTTGGAACTATCATCGATTTTCAAGAATGCTGTATTATGATCATTTAGTACCGTAAGTATAAAAAATAGATTCGCTAACTTGCAGATGTAGCGAATGAAATTTCTTTGAAATTTCTTAAAAAAAAAAAAAATTGTGCTGTTTTGCTTTGTTTGTTTTGCCATGCGCCAAAAAGGTAATAAAAACGGCCCAAAAGTGCACCTTTAACGGCCCAAAATAGTTAACTTAGAGCCACCATTTTCGATAAAATAAAAATGTGCTGTATTGTGCTAGTAAAACTAGATATAAAAAAAAAATGTTTCCAATTTGCAAGTTTTACGAATTATTTTTATTATTAAGAACAATTAATCCAAAGGAGATTGTGTTTTTTGTTCAGTTTTTGCCACAATTTGCCGAAAATATTAAAATCATTGCTACTTTTACAGCCAAGAAAAACCCATGAATTTTTGTTAAATTTTTAATTTTCTTACAACTAAATTGTTCTATCTTGTGCTAAGCTTTTGTTATCATATGCCGAAGGGATTAAAAAACATTGCATACATATTTGCAACTTTTAGGACGAAAAATATATTTTGCAAAGCTGAGTTAAGCACCACCATTTTCGATTTTCAAAAAAGAAGTGCTGTTTTTTTGCTCAACTTGTGATGCCTTGTACCGTTAATAATAAAAATGATTTCCTTTTTTTTAATTTCTTTAACTAGGAAAATGAGCTGTTTTGCCATTGACCGCCGAAGAAATACAAAAATGAGCGCTATTTGCAGCCTTTACGGCCAAAATTTAACTTTATAAAATGCTGTAGCGTGAAGTTAGCATTGCCATTTTCAACAAAAGGTGATGTGATGCTCATTTTAAAGAAATTCCAACAAAAAAATTAAGTTGCAAAATTTGCGTTTTTTAAAAATATTTACGGTACCAGCTGAGTACAATATACAACAAAACTATTTATTGTTGTTTTTAATCGAAAAAGATAATGCTTACTTGGTGCCAGAAAAATGGGTACCCTCTAAAACCCATACCCTTAGTACGATTTATTTATTTTAATGGCAGCACACATAAGGCACAATAATCATAACCAATTTTGTATGAAAATCTTAAATGCCGGCGCAGCCGGCGGTGCTTATTCCAATTTATCTGCGTGAGATGGTAAATATTTAATGAATCAAAACCCTATGATAAAAGTTTTACTCAAAGTAAAATCATTAAAGAACATTTGAAAGTTAAAATATCCCGGCGTTTCTCAAGATGAAAAAATAATTTTGTATCGCCATCACAAAACTATGGACATTTATTTCTAATGACAATATTATAAATTTTTTTCTCACTGTAGGTACTTTAATTCAGTATAGTTTCATATACAAAATAATGCTTTCAACAGAGCCTTGCTACTTCCTATCGTTTTTACTATTGCCATAAATTATCTGGTGTAATAGTAGTAGGTATAGCTCCAGCATCACTGTATCTCTATAGAAATGGATCGAAAATATTCTCTCAATAATGCTGCTTTAGACAGTGTATAAATATTAGAGAGATAGAGAGAAAGAGAGAGTGAGATAAATTTATAGCCCATCGGCAGTTTGTTAATACTTTGCGCTACTAACGCACAAATTTGGCGAATAACTTTGTGTATATTTGGCCACAATTTGCCACCATAACACTATCGCTATCGCCAAAAGGATATTTTGTATATCCTATATACACATAGATACTCGTAGCTCGTATATGTGGAAAGGATATCGGATTTTGTTTGGCTTTTTCGCTTATTTTAAGCGAGGAAGTGTAAAATGTTAGTTTCATTTGTTGGTTGTTTGTATTAAATGTCTATGTTCGAGTATATCTACTCATCTTTTAGTATGCTTAAATCGTATAATTTGTTGGATGAATAAGTTTTAGAAATGAAACAGATACTAAGAGTTAAAAGTTTTTTGGTCAAACAACAGGCGGAATCGGTTTCAAAAATAGTTAGAAAAACCAAAAACGTTTGCTTTAAATAAAGTAGGCAAGGACAAGGTTGCAACTATGTAATTGTGTTTGATTAAATTAATAATGCTTTGACGAGTAATTTGTGTCTGAAATCAGTTCTGATTCCTTCTGCTTTTAAGTAGAAAATGGAATTCCATTAGTTCTTGTTAGAACATCAAATCCTGTAAACGCAAATCTCTTACACAGCTTCGAGCATATTAAAGCTTTAATAAAATTACACCAAGCACTATTTTAGAATAACTAAACGTTATCGAGCTTTTTCATTACACAGTTATAGGTCAGAAATATTATCGGGTCAAAACTATATTTTTTAACAGACTACTAAATATATTTGGAAAACAAAACTAGAAACACAACAAAATATAGCGATGAAAGCTGCAAAGATTTTATCTCAAAATCAACACTTCGGTACATAGAGAGTGTTCTGTTTGGTTAGCGGGTGAAATAACAACAATACAATTTTCATTGTTATCAACTCCCCAGTATTGCTATTTCATTACCCAATACAAGAACCCATTCCATCGCAGTTCTATCGAAATACTCATTTAGAACCTATTCGAATCCAAACAAACATACACTTTAAGTCGCTTGATTAGGGATTTTTTTTTTCAAAAAACCTTATTTATGCGTTTTTTTATTTTATGGCAGCTTTACCGTTTTTTTTTTTTAATTTGTTTATTCAGTTTATTTTCAGCTTTTTTTTTGGACCTATTTTAAAATTGTATTTCAAAATTATTTATACTTTTGCTAAATTTTAAGAAAACTTTATCAAACGCAACTTCAATCAAGTTTCACAGAGTGTTAGGGTTTCTAACGTCCCATACCACGGTTTTTGATTGTTGTTTCGACTGAGAATGAAGCTGTGAAGCTGGAATGTTATGGCCTTAACCACACAATTGGCTCAACACAATGTGCCGATGGATGGACAGATGAGAACAACCAATGGGTTTGGTTGGTCATATTCATTCGGCAATGGAAACGCATCAATTGGTAGTAGTTGGGTTTCGTGTATAGGTAGGTACTATTTGGAATTGTTATAGTTACTTGGTTAAGATTCTTGGTTTCCTCTTTCTCTCTCTGCACTGTCTAAGTTTTTTTTTAGAAGCATTAAATGCATTGAACAAAGTTCCATGGCTGGGTTGCATGTACTTACTTGTTCGTACATCTTTAGATAAATCTTAGAAAAACTAAACAAAAGTTTGGATTCAGACATTTCAAACATTTCAAAGGTTGGTTTTCAGATATTTTTCACTTGAAACGATTCAATTTGACGTCTCTCATTTTTATCTTACTCTAATCTCTTCAGAAATAAATGGCCAAGGGAGACAGAAGCTCTAATTTTTAATTAATGCCTCACCTCACGTAGGAGTGAGACAAAAAAAAACGTCAAAATGAGTTGAGCACCGTTTTTCAGACATTTCAGACATCTGACATATTTCATTCATTTAAAATACTTCAGACGTTTTTGGACGGCGTTTAGAAAAGCTTCAAGTGATCGACTCACTCTTATTTTCTGGAAGGAGATGACAGGATAAGGCAAGAATTTTTTACCTTCTCACAGTGAGATAAACAAGAGATGTAAAAATGAGTTGACTCACGTAAGGAAATCTCATAAAATTCAGACATGGGACATTTCAGACATCAGATATTTCAGACATCACACATTTCCGAAATCAGACATTTCAGACATTAGATATTTTGGCTGTTCCCTTAAAAATGTCTCGTTCTTATTAATGTGGGAAAGTTCCTTATGACTAGAAAAAAGGGTTTTTTTATCTAAAAAAATTAAAGAAGGCAAAATAATATCATTTAAAAGGCAAAAGAAGGCATTTAGCACCATTAATCTACCAACATTTTTTCAAAGTTCTCAGGTATAACCTACGATTGTATCTTAAAGTCGGCTCAGAAAACCGAACCCCAATGCACTTTTTGGGCACATTTTTTTATGATCTGAATGTCTTTAAACTAAGGATGAAATTTATCTTGGGAGTCATTTTTGTAATCCTGTCACTTAGACGCCAATATGAAAAATGGCGCCCAATCTGTAGTTCAAGCAGGAAACCGTTATCCCTTATTTTATATTTTATTTTTATATTTTTAATTTATTTTTGACAAGCTAAGGATGTAATTTAGCTCGGGAGTCGCTTGGACGCCATTTTCAAAAATGGCGCTCAATTTGTGGAAAATAAAAACTAAAAACACTCGTAAATTTATTTGGAAAATTTTCAATTATCAAAAGAACAATTGATGTCTTAAGAAATAGATGTTTAGTAGGCGCAGGAAAATTTCAGTGTTGCCACTACGCCTCCAGATGATTCCATGATTAAAATAACGAGTGATGATGTGTTAAGAGATAGATGTTGAGTACAAAAACCTTCAAGTAAAATGTCAGTGTTGCAACTATTCGGAAACATAATTTTCTTATGTCACTTCTACTTTTTTTTTGTAATTCACATTTTTTTTAACACGAAAAAAAAAGTTGGCGAAACGCTTTCAAATGCCAAATGGATGTTGAAAAATTATAATTGATATTTTTAAAAATAGATGTTCAGTAGGTATATACCCCAAAAAAAAAAGTCCATGTTGTCACTTATAGTTAATTTTGTCAAAAGGTGGGACTTCCACTTTGCCTTTGTTGAAAAAATAAGGGTTGACACCTTTTAGCTTAGGTGTTGATTAAAAGCACCTTTGGTTAAGATGTCAGTGTTGCCACACAAAAAAGAGAACACACATTTTTTGATATCAAAAGATTGAATTTCTACTTTTTTACTAATTAATGATATTTTTAAAACTTAAAAACGTGCAACTTACTTTCGTTTTCGCATCATGTTCATGTTTTTCATGTTCAAATATGTTATAAATTACCAAAGAAGTGAAAGTGTCAACCTTTTGCAATAAAAAGTATGTTTCCGAAAAGTGGCAACATTGAAATTTTAACCGAAGGTGTTGCAAGGTATGAATCGTTACTTTTTCAACTAAAGTTTGGCGTCTTGAGAGGTTTGCGCATTTTTTTTTTTTTTCATGTTAAAATATGTTAGAAATTCCAAAAAAAAATAGAAATCCCACCCGTTTGCATCAAAAAACAGTATGTTCCCAAAAAGAAAAATGCAATACTGAAGTTTTACCCGATGGTGTATCTTCTTTACACCTATTTTTTAATAAATAAATTGTTTTTTTTTTAGCCTAGAAATTTCCCAAGTTATTTACGATTTTTTTTTTATTTAACCATTTTCCACAGATTGGGCGCCATTTTTTTTTAAATGGCGTTCAAGCGACAGAATTACCAAAATGATACCCAAGCAAAATTTCATCCTTAGTGTGTTAGAAATAGTTCCTATTGTAAAAAAAAGTGATACTCCTTAATAAAAATAACTGCTTTGTTCAAGAAAAATTGGCATCTGTCAAATTTTCATGAATTTCTCTCAGAGACAGAAAAAGTGTGGAAATGGTTTGGTGGCAACTTTTGGGAAGTTTTTTTTATTTATCTGACATCTGACCTACGTCATTTAACAGACTTTACATTTGACAGACCAATGAATTTCTGACAAAATAAATTTCTTGGGTAGGAAGCGGAAATGTTAACTTTTTGGTGACTTTACTCTTTTCTGCCTAAAACAACAAAATTTTTGAACCGAGAAACAGAAATTGGGTAAAAATTGATGACAAAACAAAACCAGGGAGGGCAAATGTTTACTCTTACGGGAAATGTTTACTCTTAGGTGACTATACTCTTTTCTGCCCAAAACAACACAATTTTTGAAGTGTGGAACAGAAATTGGACAAAAATTAGTGACAAAGCCAAGCCAATGTTAGTCAACAAAAAAAAGTACCTATCAGACTCTCAAAACTACCTTTTTTTATATTTTATGATGATCTTAGGAAACAATGAACGAGTAAACAAAAACCCAAAAATTAGTAAATAGCTATGTAAAATATTTCTCAAGTCCATACCCTACCTTAATTGATTCTCTATACGAATATATCGCAACTTAAAAATAAGTATTGACCAATTTCCAATTATGAACCAACGAAGAAATTGTTTTGTTTTGCTCTCTCTATATTCTCTCTCAATCCAGTTTTAACCTTCTGCTATTGCTGGTTGCTGCTGCAGAATTTGAAAGATTTTCCATAGATGCGTCACTGGATTTTAGTATCTCCATCTAGTTAGAGAAGCTAGTAGCAGTAGTAGGTAGGTAGTTTGGCCGATATCCAAGTTGTTGTAGCAATGGTCAATCTTATTGCAGTTGTGGCCGAATTAATTACACATCAGGAACGTATAGGTTTTGGTTTTCTCTATCGTAGCTGTATGTACATACATATGCTCGCTTTTTGCCTCGTCTGTATGGGATATTGTGGTATTACAATGATTGTATTTTGCCAATCTGGAAGAAGCAGAAGAAAATCGGTATCTTCCGGGGTTGAAAATTTTTTCTTTCAATGGATTTGTAGGTAGAGTGCTAGATGAAAGCACATATGCATGCACCTACGCAATTTTTTCATAATAATCCATTGGAACGTTTGAAATCTACTTTTTAAAGTAATTTCAATGTTGAATTCAATTTGATGTCATGTATTTTAAATTCCTGGAAACACAACTTTTTTCTTAAGAAAATAATTCACTGCAATTGCTCATCAACAACAAAAACTCCATCTGTAACTCATCGCTTAAAACAAATCTCTTATGACAAAGCTACATTTTTCTAGTTAGAACTTATAGGAATTTACCCACATAGGTACCCTTTCTAAAAATGTACTTCTTATGAGAAAAACAAAACTTTAAAAAAGATATAATCTCTGTTATTCGTACCTTAGCAAAAATGTTCCTTTGAATTCTTTACCTTAGTTAAACACCACCAAAAAAAGTATTTTTCAGTGGTTTCTATTCCTCGTTAAAAACCAAAAAAAAAAAAACTAAAATAAAATAAAATAAAAACAAAACATTTATAAAACCATTAAGTTTAAATAACAATGACGATGACAACGGTTCTGACAACAGCGCTCCAAATGGCCATTTGGAGAATTATGCTAGTTTTTGGCAATTTCAAAATGCTACAACAACAAAAAAAAAAACAAGCATACAATGTTGTCCTGCATAAAATGAAGGACATTATCCGCATGGACTTTAAAGCTAGTTTCCTCTATATTAAGAGCCAGCAACAACACAGTCCAAATTGTCATGACGAGAACCATTGACAATAAAAAACAACAACAACAACAACACCATTACCAACTGAGCCTTTTCCAATCTGAAACTCTCTATCTTACTGTATATGGACATGACTCTATATAGGCTGGATAAAATGTCCAATTTCGCGTCCGTCGTCATCGTCAGTTCGAACGGTTGCTGCAGTCATCGTCATTGCTTGAGAGTGTTTGGGCCACATTTCAGGAATCAAAACATTCTGCCTGAATACTTTGTCTTTCCGATCTAGGTACTTTGACTATTGGTTTGGGCTAGAGAACTTCATAGCCCACTTGGGTACTACCGACTGTATATAGTTGCAAAAGGGACATAAAAATGCAGGTATCACTTCTCGGTTTAGGCCCACCATAGTAACCACACCCTCATCTCACTCACTATCACCCACAATCGAAAAACCAGCCAAAGGAACCAAACTAAACCACTCATGTTGAGAATGAACACAAAAAGAGAATTTCACCAGTAAAAATGTTGTTAACCAAAATAAAATATAATTCTGCGTCCATAACTGTTCTAAAATCATAAAAAAAAACTCTCATCAATGTGAACAAAAATGTCAAGAAATATGAAACCCAAAAATTTTCGCAACAAGAGTTCTATAATTTAATATGTTTGTACAGAACCTAATAGTCCAATCAGGAAGCGGAATCCTGTGCGCTTTTTGGGGGTACTTTTTTTTATTATTAGAATTCATTTCTTACTAAGAATGAAATTCAGCTTGGAAGTCATTTATTAAGTCCTATCACTTGGATGCCATTTTAAAAACCGAAACGCCTACACGCTTTTGTTGGAGTGGGGATTTTTTCATATTTATAATTTATTTTTGACATTCTAGTGATCTAATTTTGCTTATGACTCTTTGTTATTATCCTGCCACTTGGACGCCATTTTGAAAATGGCGCTCAATTTGTAAAAAAAAGTAAAATTAAAAAAAATTGTAAACTAAATTGAAAATTTCTATTGTTACAATAACGATTGATGTCATAAAGGATAAATGTTGAGGAAACGCAACTTCGGGTGGAATGTCAATGTTGCCACTTTGAATGAATGAAAGAGATTTTTAGGGGTTGTTGCACTGCGACCTTATGATCTATTGTGCCCCCACTGTTGCCACTTTACGAAGACATACTTTTTTGATGTCACCGTTTGATATTCTCCATTTTTTTAAATAATTTTTAATATTTTAAACATAAAAACTTTCCAAAATGGTCTCCAGTTGCCAAACGCGTGTTGGAAAATAACAGTTGATATCCTTAAAAATAGGTGTTGTGTAAACCTCCTTCGGTTAAAATGTCAATGTTTCTACGTTTTGGACACATACTTTTTGGATATCAAAGGGTTTTGGTAATTTTAAGTATTTAAAAACAGTTACAAAAAGGACTTCAGATTACAAAAAAAAATATTGGATTGCAAGATTTTTCATATTCAAAATATTAAAAATTACCAAAAAAATGGAATTTTTTTTCCTGAATTCCTGAAAAGTGGCCACATTGAAATTTTACTCGAACGTGCATTTATTAAACACTTATCTATTAAGACATCAATCAGTTTTTTTGCATTAGCACATCTTTGTTCATGTTCAAAATATTGAAATTTACCAAAAACAACGGTAATTCTCACAAAAATTAAAAGTAAACTAAGAATAAGCAATAAATATATAAAGTAAAAAATGTAGCTATGACTTATGTTCCGTTATTTTTGGGCATAAAATAAACACTTACAAAATTCTTTTGATGGAAATACCAAATAAAAAGGCAAGTTTTATGTCTATTCACCTAGCATCTGGCAACCCTTTAACTTTTTCTCTTGTTTCAGATTGACTTACCGACTGCGTTTGAAGTTTGAAGCATCAGTGCAAGTAAATTTGTGCCATGCAACAGTACACGTCAGCAACTTGGCATTGAAAACGTGTGAAAATCCAACATTGCGTATGTATCATGCAATATATCGAGTGAGGAGAGCATATTCAGACCCACACATTTTTTGGTTCTACGGTATAGAAAACTTTCCATTTGTTCAAGAGCAACATCGACACTACTAACTGTCTGACCAGAAAAGAATGCTGCCACTGGAGCTGCAGCTGCAATTGGAAGTGCTGTCAAAAAATGTCGTACGTGATTTTTTTTATCCACCCACAATGTGCTGTACAAATTTCTGACATTTTTGTTATTTGAAGTCAGCTGTGCCAATTTAAATTAACACAAAAATAAAAATGTACACAAAAATAAAAATGGAAAATAATAAAATGGAAGCTAAAATTACTTAACGTCCTTATCAGAGATTTAAAAAAGTTTGAAACTCTCTTCAACCCCCATATAAAAACTAGGTTGCGCTCACAATTAAAAGTTGGCCAACTTGTCCAGGTGCGTCTGCGGCTCCGTCTGCAGCTGCGTCATGTTCTGTTCACGTCATTGGATTTGTGTGTATTCAACATTTTGACAGCTTTTCCAGTTGCAGCTCCAGTTGCAGCTCCGTCTCCATTCTGTTCACGCAGAAATGCGTGATTGATTAGGTGGGAATTCGTGCGGAAAGGATCAATGTGACCGATCTTCTACGGAGATGGATGAAGCTGCCATATATATGATTGAAGAGTGTTATTGGGCCATATGATAACAGATTTCGTTAAGCTGTAAGCTGGCAGGTAACGGCGGGCACCACAGATTACACACGAGCCAAGATAACTTTATTGCATCCTTTATTCCTCGGTCACCTAATTTAAAAAAGAAGTGAATATGACTTACCTTCCATGATCACCGGACTTACCCCCTCCATACTTCTTCCTAGAAGCCTTAAAAGACAATATTAGATATGAAATGGCCGTTATTCAGCCCGAAACACAACGAAAAAAGATTTAGAATTCAGGAAAACGGGCTGAAGACGGATCGTAGATGGGCCGCCAAGACAAAAAAAATTAAAGCTCCTAAATAAAAAAAGAAGCTGGTTGCGACCCACTCTGGAAACTTCCCATTGGAACTAGAGGACCGATTTTATTTTATTATTAAAAAAATTGTCAATTTTTGACAAATCGGACCAATTACAATAACTTCCAATGGGAAGTTAATAAAAAAATAATAACAGTCCAGAATATACATAGTCAGTCATTAGAAATTCACCTTCCACTTGACAAAAATCAAAACATCTAGACAAGCCTTCTTTCTACACGTAAAATTGCATAGGACAACTACACACCACCAGGACACCGGTACACCGGTACACTTAATTGCATACAATGTGTATATAAATAGTCGCTTCCGTCTAACGAGACGGTCCGGCAGAATAATAGTTTCTCGTTTTTTTTTTTTTATTTTTTTTCTTATTCGTTCTAAGTAAATACCGTTAGGTTTTTGAGTTTCGATTTGCAAGAAACCTTCTTTGGATATTCTTCTACAGCTGTTTGTTTGTTGTTTGGGAAATGTGCGAAGGAATATTGAAATAATTTTCGTTAGTTTTTCAGGACACGTTTTTTTTTTTTTGGTAGTTTTTCTTATTTTTTTTGTCATTCTAAGGGATACAATGGATGGAAAAGGGTGAATTCCTTGTTTTTTCTTTTTTTATTTTCTGTCCAAGGGAAGTTTAATATTTTTTTTTATTCAACCAAACTTTAAGGAATATTTTTTGAAGATTTGGCAAATTTGGATGTTTGCCAAAATACCTAACATAAAACATGTTACAATCAGGTAAAAAGTATAGAAGGTATATATGAATGTGTTCTTATAGTCAAAAACGAAAAGAAGTACCTAGTGAAGAGATTTTTTTGATCCTCTCTGGAGGAGTTCGTTTTAGACATCGAAGTAGTAGCAACGGTGGTATAATCGTCCTAGAGAAGACGACAATAAATGCATTTGAAATATTTCGCGCTGAAATGCAATTTTAAGTGCATGTCGAAAGTTTCACTGTCTTGCTTTCAATGTAAAATGGCAAAAGTTATTGGCGAATATTTGGCTGGGTTATAGGATAGCAAGTAAGACTTTAGGTAAATATATAGTTATATTCGGGGGCATAAGATATGAATGTTCATTAGGCTTCGATTGTGTTAGGCAAAACCCAACCCAGAGAAAATTCTCATTAAATGGGTTGACAGTCAATAATAACCATAATGGTGGAAGAGTTATCATAGACAAATGGTTATTAACAAATGGTTATTAGAGAATTTTCACCACTGATTCATTTTTACACAGTCTCGTTTTAAATCTGTTTTAATCGTCGCGATTTTGTCGTCGCGAGATTGTGCTTTCATTCTCATTACTTTCAATTTTTGGAGACTGAACTGTCACGCGATTGAAATTGCAACTGTGATTTTTTGTCCTTGCGACTAAAAAATTTAATGGCAGCCCAGTATAAATTCTTGGTGTCATATGCGTTCATTCTCATTTAATCTCACATGTTCTATTTTTGCGACTAAATGATCGCGAGACAGAAAATCGCAAGTGTGTTTCTAGCCTAAGTGTGGCCGTTTTTTTTTCTATTTTTTTGTCTTCTTATGCAATTTTTTTTATAAAATCACCCCTCCCGACCAAACGGGAAGAGGTATTACCCCCTCAAAGGATTTTTTCCTTGTCTATTTCCAACTTACAGACTCTAAATTTTTGTCAGATTTTAAGCGAATGTCCTAGTAAACGAAAATAAAAATATATAATTAAGTTTAAGTTTTTAAATTTTATTTGAATTTTTTATTCAGAGCCAATTTACTGCCTGAACGGAATTGAACACGGAGCTGGAATAGATGTCACAAATGCTGCAGCTGCCGTTGAAAGAGTTGAACAAATTTTAACTTTCAATGTAGCATTTTTGACATCTATTGCAGCTCCATCTCCCATTTTGTTCAGGCAGTTAAGCCCATCAAAGATGACCATTTTTAACGACCACCCTAATGTACATTTATACACTCATTATTTTATTTTTTTTCCTATGGAACATCTTGTTGACGAATAACTGTAGCTAATATTTAATTCTTTGGATCATTCCTTTGTCAGCTGATCTCATTCCAACATCTTAAACATCTAACTAGTCAGCAGCAGATCGTGAGTATTTGGCTTAAATAAAAAAAATTGCACAAGGTGTTTATATCACGTATACGCCAGGTATACCCCTTACTCCGATTAATGTATGTATCCTTGTTACATAATAAAGAACACTTTATTAGCTTGGATCTGTGGATCAACTGTTTTTAAAATAAACAAACAGGTTCAAACAGTTCTTAATTCGGGACTGCATCTAACTTTAACAGTCCTAAACAGTAAACTTCCTTCAATCTTTCAAGATTTTGATTTTGAGTGCATTTTTTTTGTCAGCACATCACAATTTTTTTTATAAAAATCGTTAAAGCCGCTTTATATGGCAAGTATACCATTTATTTTCTAAGCTTAAAGAAGATTCTAATTTTCCTTTGAGGGAATCACCCAAAAACCATAGGTAAATTCAAAATTTAATGAAAATCGCTTTGTTGGTTTAGTCTGCAGGTTGATGTACTTACATGTAAATGGAATAGCGGGATTCATTTTTAAACCTCTTATCATTTAAGATATGCTAAATGGTTTTCAGAACTCTCATTCGGAAGAAGACTAAGCGCTGACTTAAAAAAACGTTCAACGTTCGTTTGTCTGATTTGTATCGTTTTGTTCGTTTTACAATATTGTTCAAACCAGCTTAGAGGTAAAATCATTTAGTACATTTTACAAAACATTCTATGCCTTTTTGTCTATAATAATGATGACATCTATAGAAGGCAAAGTAAAAAAATGTTGAAAGTCAAACAAAAAACAATTTTGTATCTTCATAATGATCTCCATTTGTCTGCAAATTTATGTCAGTTAGTGAATTCTAACTTTGCGGTAATTTAATCACAGGTTTATAATCAACATTCAACAAGTCTAATTTTTGAGCCTTTAAGAAAGAATTCGATACTTTTTAATCTAAAGAAATTTCTAACATTATTTCCACCAACACAAAGTGAAAATTTAAGATTCAAAGAACAAATAAATCAAATATTTATCACGAGACTAGTTAGGATCCACAAGACTTATTCCTAACTCTTTCCAAAGTTTAAATTTAACTAAAATTAAAGCCACCGTGATGTAAAACGTTTCTATTTAAATTTTGAAAAACTAGAGACAACACTTATGTAACTTATAGAAAAATATTTCAACTCCACCTGGTGTTAAAATAACGAAATGAAAACATGAACATTTTTTTTACTCCCACATAACAATTCTTAGCCACTTAAAACCAACTTTATTTTTTAAATTGCTCACATTATTTTTCACCAAAAGTACCTACTTAACGACAAGAACTACTGACTTTAATATTTAACCATCATTCACTTATTGAAAACATCGAATTCTAGGATAGAAAGGATACCTATTTCGATAGAGTTTGTATAAGAAAAAGATATATAGAGATACATTTCGCCTGGATAACTTACAATTTAAAACTACTTAAGCGTAGGTTTGAAAGTGTTTGTATTGGTAAGTCCTGGCTCTTCTCTGCCAATATTAAAACAAAGACGCTTTAAAGTGAGGAACGAAGAGTTGAAAAACCAACCAACCCGACCGTCAAGACGAGGACAGTGGCTAGATGCGATAGGAAAAGGACAGCGTTTCTTATATATCTAAATATATGTATGAAGGACTACTAGAATGGTTATATATAGGTTTGTATATATGTATATGGAAAAGAGCGAAGGTTTTTGAGATGAAAAACGATCCATCATCAATACGCCATCCATTCAGCGTGAGGCATTGAGGCACTCAGGCGGGAGCGCTCAGCTCAGCACAGAGAACAGCCAGTGCATCAACATTGAATGGTGGCGGCAAGAGCTCTAAGCACACACATGGCCAAGAAAAAGGAGGATAATGCATCCGATGTGCACTTTCACATAGACTCAATATGATGATGGCTGCTGCTATACTGCTTCTGATGGTACTGGATGGACAAAGTGAACCACTTCGCCATGGATATGGCTACAATGTTCCTTAAGTTATCCTTAAGATGAACAAAAATACAAAAAAAAATGAATTGACAAAAAAGGAGAGTTTGCTTAGTGGGATAGCAGGACAGAAGGACGACATCATATAGACGAAAGCTATGTCTGTAGCAACAACAAAAACAACAAAAAAACAAAAAGCGGAAAAAAAAAACTCAAAACTCTATAGACAATATGAGGGTTTGTGTTTGTAGGATGATGATGATGACGGTATTAAATTCCACTGCCGCTTCAATGGACCAACGTAGCTATTTTCTTCCTTGCATATGTATAAATGGCGGCTTGTGTATGTGTGTATAAGGAGATGTCTTAAAGTTTTATCACTTCGTCACAATCTATCTCAGAGAATGATTTTTATGTTTTTCCTGTGTTTTCGTTACATCCCATATCGCACCTTCAGCTTCAACTCTTTAGGGAAGTGTAATGTCCTCCTTTCTTACAGAGATACTAGGAATCAATGACATTTTTATAGTTAACATATAAAAAAAGGCACATAGCTACTTACAAACTCAATATGAAAGTGGTGACCTGTCTCTCTCTCTCTCAAAAGAAAACTATGATTTTTCAAGAAAAAAAATTATAGATAACATGATGGCAGAAAAGTTATCGACCAATAACTATGGTGAAACATCAAAGGTGACATTTTCTCTACCGGCATGGCACGCAGATAAAGCAAAAGTTTGAAGTTCTACGAATAAGTCTCCACTCAGCTTGAGCTATGAAACTGGAATATAAGGCTTTTTGAATCGTAAAAAATAAATAAAAAGTTTTGAAAATTTAAATTCCTGAAGAATTAAAAATCTTAAAAGTAAACGTTGATATTTTCAAAATTCTAGACTAAATAAAATGCATGACTGAATGCAACGAATTCGGTTTTTGGTTCAAGGCTTACTTTCTTACATAAGGTGGCGTTACAATCCGGGTAAACCAGGGCCTCAACCAACAAGCTTCTTCTAGCAGGCTAGGTTTCTAGCGGGTTTCAAACGTCGAGTTGTTTAAGGTCCTCTTCTTCTTCCGGACCGGAGTATTGATGTCCATTCGTTTTAGGTAACAAAGTTATCTCAGTCATTGGCTTTTTACTTTTTTTTGTTGGTTATGTTGATGTCGCTATACAGCAGCCGGGTCCAAAATTCACCCGGAGAATTTGCCTCTAAAAAAAGCGTTGTCATCCACCGTTAAAAGTAGCCATGCGTCTTATACAGGGACACATTAGTTGCTCGAGAGATAGCTTTACTCTTTTGCCTTATTAGAACAAAGATTGTCAAGAGTAGGTAATTCTTTGTTTGATCTCAGCGTTGGTATTAATCACTGAGTTGATCAGCTGTCTTTATGACGTTCTGTCTGAGACTTCAGTGTTGGATATGCTTTTTTTGTTGACAGCATATATATGTTGGGCCTTGCCTTAATTCACCCTTAAACCCATCTTCTTGGCTTCCTTCTCAATACTCACGAAAGCACCACTGACATCACGAATTCTTCATCCAATTATGTCAATATTGTTGGTGTAAGCGAGTAATTATATTGTGCCTCTAGTGTTGGTGTGTGAGCTTTGCACTATTTTTTCAAGAACGATGTTGAAGAAGTTGCATGACAGCGCTAAAACGCACCGTTTTTGACATCAAAAGTATTGGTGAAGTCTTTGCCGCCAACCTTGTTGGAGCAGCGTGCATTCTCCATCGTCATCCAGCACTCACGGGCAAGTTAGGGTAGGATACCTAAAATAGACATTGCTCTGTATAGCTCATTTCTATGGATGCTGTCATACGTGGCCTTGAAATCGATGAAAGGTGGTAGTTATCGATTGGAAACTAAAGAATTTTATTCCAAAATCATCCTTAGTTAGTGCAGTCCAGAGAATTGCCTATCTTCGGCATTGGGCAAATAATTCTGAGGTTCCATTCATATGGCACTCACGGACAAGTTAGGGTAGGATACCTAAAATAGACATTGCTCTGTATAGCTCATTTCTATGGATGCTGTCATACGTGGCCTTGAAATCGATGAAAGGTGGTAGTTATCGATTGGAAACTAAAGAATTTTATTCCAAAATCATCCTTAGTTAGTGCAGTCCAGAGAATTGCCTATCTTCGGCATTGGGCAAATAATTCTGAGGTTCCATTCATATGGCATGCTTTTCTCGGACCATATTTAGCAGATAAGCTGGTGCATACTCCTACATAGCTTAGCCGAAATAGCACAAGCTATGGCAGCTTTATTGTACTTCAGTCTAGATATACATAGGTATCTTCACTTTTTCGATAGCGGGTGAACGGAATTATTAGCCTAAATCGCCGTCATACAGATTGAATAGAGCAATCTGCATGACAGCGACATTCAATGTATCATCGCCGTTTTTTACTTTTTTGCAATGATTTTCATCTATTTCCTCGGTCGTGATCATGCTCCTTTTTTTTCTTTTGCTCTTAGAACTCGTGAGCAGATCTGATTCTTCTATGCAGTGCCACTTTGACTGACTGTTGTTTGGCTGCATGTACTTCCTGGCATTGTTGGTAGAAGTATCGGTTTCGCTGTGGTGATCACGTAAGGCCTAGCACGTCAGAGACACCACTTTGGATGGCTCCCTGGCATTGCTTCCACTGGTTCTCGAAATGCTTAAAGTTGGCGACATAAGACTATTAAGGAGGTTGCAAAAGATTCATTCGGAAAAGCTTGAAATTGAAGCCGTATGACGTCGAAAGTCCTCACAGTATTTCCCAGTTTTGGATTTGGTATAGAATCTTGATAAGCGTAGCATTACCTTGGCTACAACTAGGCAGAGGTCAACAAATCAACGTTGGCTTCTCGAAACATTCGGACATCCTTGATACTGGAGGCATGCCTTGCATCGATTGCAATGCGGTCAATATGGTTGGTTGTTGATTGATAAGGATATTGCCATGTTCCATTGTGCTTACAGAGATGTGAGAACTGTGTACTAGCTAGCACAATATTTCGCCCCGCATCAAAGTCAATTAACCTGAGTCTGTTATGGTCGGTAGTGTTATGCAGGCTGTATATCTTCCGATTGTGCTACCAAAGATGTCACCCAAGACAGTCACTAGGGCCCTGCTTATATAAGTTTTGTCAAGGATCTCGTACAAATCGTTCTTAGTGTCTTATTTTTTTACTCTGTGGGGGAGGGGGGGCATATGAGGCTGATATTGACGAATTTAGTCTTACCTTGACGTTAATTGTTGTGAAGCAGTCGTTCACATAGTTGAAACTCAAGACTTCTTACCATAGTCTGCCTCTAAAAACGAATCTACTCTCAAAAAGACGGTGTCATTGCTGTCTTTCATTTTTCTTTTGCCCAGCCAATCCCATCTTCTTGAATTGTGGTGATGTCTGCTTTGTAGCAGTCTGGAGCTTCTACTTAATGTTTGGCTGCATGTAGTCTATAGAAAAACAGAGCATTCTACGTGCAGATCCAAGGTTTGTTGTCCTAATTTCAGTTGCTAGGTTTATCAACAGTTAAACCGTCTGTAATTGAGGTTGGTTGTTGCTTCGCCACAAAATACCTTTAAGTTGCACGATGACCCTGGCGGCACGACCCTCAACCTGGAGGGTGAGACCCATAGTTTAATGCAAAGGTGCGGTGCCAAATTAACCGCTTTTTATAGACCTAAGATCCAAATATGTATGTCGAAGTAGTCCGTTCCGTAAAAGATGTTCCTTGAGGCACAACAAAAAATACATTATAAGGGAGCAATATCTCGTCTAGATGGGAAAAAATAATGATTTTAGTTAATTTATGATTAGTCTGGGGAAAGGCCTTAAAATATTCGTCACATAAAATATAATTGGATGCCATTTTAAATAGAAATCACGTTTCCTCTCAAATTTAAATGACATCCAAAAATTAGTTGAGATGTCTACAATGAAGAAATGAAAAATCAGTCCTTGCCAATTTTTGTTAAATGAATTGTCAACCATTTTGCTTTATTGATCAAATTTCCCCCAAGGAAATTCATCAATTAAAAAACAAAGTACTAAAATTATAATTAAACTCTATCAATCTATAATGTATGTAAGGTATGCCCAAAGGCCTCAAATGGAATTAGCTGATGTTATTTGTGTATACTTTATTATCCTCGAATAAGAAGAGCAAAAATAAGGATACCTATGACCCATGTATACACGTTACGTCCTGGGAGTTACATAGAATCATCATCATCTCACGTTTCTGTGTATCCTTTCATCGTCATCATCAACACTTCGTTTAACGTCTTCTCGTCGTGTGTGGCTATAAATATATATACAGCATCCTGGTCAGCACTCTATGATTCTAGAACGAGTTTAAATAAGAGCTTGAGTCTATAAGGATTGAACGCATTTATGTAACCAATACCACAACATCTGATCTCTAATGGATTGCTTGATTTATATCCCATCGTTCTTTATAGTGGGAAAGAGTAAAGAATCTCGCTTTAATATAATCTTAGTGGCCAATGGTTCCCAGAGAATGCAAAGTAACTTTTCGATATTCGATACATTTTTTTTTTTTCATTTTTTTTTTTCTGCATTTTGTGGTTCCTTTGTGAAAGTGATGGAAAAATAACTAAGAGTCAATTTGTTTCATCCTCCCCAACAGACTCCTATTCGAGAGGGTGTTTCTGTGATGAGATGGGGTTAGAATGGGATAATTTCAAAAGGAAATGATAATGGGCAATGGCATGTGGAATGCGAATGTAATACAAGAAAATTATAAGAGCATGCGATGCTGGAGAAAGTCATCCATTAGGTGGATATCTTATTTTGTTTATATACGGTTATCTAGGAATATTGTAACAAGACTCAGGGTGAAAGCTGATGCACACATTGATTTTTTTTAAATAATCTACGTTTGAAAAATATAGGTAAGTTATTTTCTATGAGGAATTAATTTTTAAAAAAGGGGCAAGGAGTTAATCTTTTTTACAGCTTTTTTAAAGTCATAAAAGAAATAGCTGCAAATAGAAATGTATAAAAAAAATATATGTATATGTAGGTGTAGTTTTAAATTTTAGCAGCTGGCATAGTTGGAAACTGTGTTATCATTATTCTCTCTCTGCATTAGACATAACTTAAAGTTATTTCATGAGAAATAATTAATTAAAAGCATTGAGTAGAAAACTATAGGTTGTGGATTGTAAAATTATTATTAAGTTCCACTTTGTTTCGGAGGAATATTTTATTGCTTTTTCTTGGATTTATAATTAAAAATGAATATAATAAACTATCGAATATATACCTATACACATACGTACATACCTAATGTTAGTTAGGTTTTGTAAAACCACAAATTATCAAAATTCTAGAATCTTCCGAAAAAACGTAGAATCTAACAGCAATATTGGTAAAAGTCCGAATTTTGTTGTTTTCATAATTTTTTCCATGTTTTTACCACCATTCATGTGGTATGTCGTCCACCCAAGCTACTGTTATAGCCAAAAAAAAAAGAAAACTGCTGGTGACATTGCTTGCTTTGCCACTGAAAATACTCTTGCCACTAAGTGGAGCAACGCAGTTGCGTGGGCAGGACAGTGGCAAAAAGGAAGTTAAGATTTAGAATTTCAAGATCAGCCAGCCAAGATACTTTCGCACACAAAACTGTCGAAATAATTCTAGAATGAATTATGAAAAGAAAACATTTCGGAGTTTTGCAAATGCTACCAAAAATTCCAAGTTTTACTGCTTAATTCTTGAATTTCAGTACTTTGAGGTCTTAAAGTAACATATTTACATGTAAACATAACATATATATACTTATTGATTAAAAGACACCCGTTAAATATTAATGAATATGCATAGCAAAAACTTTATTTAAATATTTACGAAATATTTATTCATAAATAGGTTTTCATGGTCCCACCATTTGACATCAAAAAGAAGTATGTTCTCTTAAAGTGGGAACATTTACATTTTACCCAAATGTGCGCCTATTTAATACATCAATTGTTTTTTCCCAACACGCGTTTAACACCTGGAAGCATTTCTGCAACTTTTTCCGTGTTCAAAATATTATAAATTATCAAAAAAGGTAGAGATTCCAACCTTCAAGATTAAAACCATGTTCCTGAAAGTTGGCAGCACTGATATATGTTGCGAAGAAGCGTTTACTCAATATCTAACTTGTAAGACATGATGCGTTTGGCGCCATTAAAAAACACCTAAAAAGTATAGGCCCCACCATTTGACATCAAAAAACAATATGTTCCCTTAAAGTGGTAACATTGAAATTTTACCCGAAGGTGCACCTACAATATTGTCCATGTTTGAAATATTTTACAGCATAACTATATACAGTCAGTTAGTATAATATGTTACATAAATTTCAAAACACAATAGGGTTTTTTAATAAACAGCAATACATATAAAGGGTTTTTCAACAGGGACGCTAAAAGAGTAGAGCGACAGGGACAGCAAACGACGCCATATTTCTTGCCGCTCTTTTGACATTTCTCTTCAGTAAATTTTGTCATTTCATGATGGAAAGATATACGAGCCAACAAGTCGAAGTTATTAAAATTTACTACCGAAATTCGGAATCAGTGGCCTCAACGTTAATAGCGCTACGTCCAATTTATGGTCATCATAATCTTCCTAGCAGATCAACAATTGAGCGTCTAGCGGAAAAATTTGAATACACAGGCACAGTACAAAATGTTCCCGTGTCAGTGAGACAAAGAAGTGCCCGTAGTGTCGAGAATATTGCTGCCACTGAGGCTTCAGTTGCAGAAAGCCCTAATGTGTCTCTCACACGGCATCTCTGTGACGTCGTTGTGGTGAATTTTTGCGAAAAGATCTTGGCCTACATCCTTACAAGATTAAATTGACGCAAGAACTGAAGCCGCTTGACCACCAGAAGCATCGTATGTTTGTGAATTGGGCTGAGCAACAACTTGAAAATGATTCGGATTTTCATCGAAAAATCATCTTCAGCGATGAGGCTCATTTCTGGCTGAATGGCTTCGTCAATAAACAAGACCGGCACGTTACTGTGAATGGGGATCGCTACCGTTCAATGATAACCGAATATTTTTGGCCCCAATTAGATGATATGGACTTGGAGGACATTTGGTTCCAACAGGACGGTGCAACAAGCCACACATCGAATGTCACAATCAATTTATTGGAAACCAAGTTTGAAGAACGTGTTATCTCACGAAATGGTCCAGTCGCTTGACTGTCTCGGTCATGCAATTTGACGCCGTTAGACTACTTCCTGTGAGGCTACGTCAAGTCTATGGTCTATGCCAACAAGCCAGCGACGATTGATGAACTTCGTACGAATATCGAACGTGAAATTGCAGCAGTATCGGCCGATTTATGCTTGAAAACCATCGAAAATTGGGTTCAGCGTCTGGACCTCTGCAAACGTGCCCGTGGTGACCATGCCAAAGAAATCGAGTTCCATACATAATGGCATCGAACGTACTTTCACAGAAATAAAGAATTTCATTGATATCCAAAACCGTTTTTGTTTTATTTAAAAAAAAACTTTTGTAGCGCTCTTATTGAAAAACCCGATACATGCATCTCTGTCTCATTTATTTCTATACGTCAAACGCAAGACTTTGACACAACGGCATCAAAGCGACAGCAATTTTTTTTTTAAGGAAAATAAATAATATTTGGAATTTGGAATTTGTATGGAAAACTAAATTGTGGATCAAAAATTGGGAGAAAACGCCTTTCATTGCTTTTAGATTTCATCTGTCAGTGTGCCAAATGGAATATTACGCCATTTGCTAAAATTATAGCAAACTTACATTACGACATTACTTTTATTCCGACTCCTCACCCTCTGTGAAAAAATTAATTGTAAAGTTCATCAACTTGCTTTGTAATTTCATCTGTCAGGTGTGCCAAAGGCTTGGTTGTCACTTTGAAACTGACAGTTTGGCAGACATCCTTATGACATAAGATGCCATTTGCAATGATTATGACAAATTCAAATTACTACACTACTTTTGTTCCGACTATACACATTCTATGAAAAACAAACTTAAATATTGCGTTCCACAACTTTTTTACGCAATATTTTCAATTTCACGGCAATGTGTACTTATGCAAATATTTTCTTACTGATATAAATTAATACCAGCTTTTTAACTCGAAATGTGTAACAAAGCGGAATTCTCATTATGAATTAATGAATCTATGAAAATTATTAAATAAATAAATCATGAAGCACTTTTTTCTTAAAAAAAAAAAAAATTACATAGCCTTCAGATCAGATCGCAAATAAGAGTCATCGATATTTGTATTATTATTTAACTCATGTTGTGGTGTTATTTTTTGATGGAAAAAATGTCAATTAACCAAACGTAATTAATTGTTTAATTCTTGGATATAATACATTTTTACAGGTGTATCAAATTTCATGTTGTCGTGGCCTGTGGGGTAGGATGATGATGATGATGGCATGGTACATATCGGTGGGGTAGTGCCGAAGGGGCTATGGTCACTATGTCCTTTATGACTCCAAAGGAGACTAACCTTTGAAAAAAAATAAAAGAAATAAGGTAAAACATATATCAAATAAGCTAAAAAAAAAAAAACTCTGTGTGTGTGTTAAGTGTGAGTAAGTTAGTGAAAAGAAGGAAAACTCATGACAGAAACGGAAACGGATATCTAGACCATTCGTACAGAAGTTAATTAAGAATTTAATTTGATTTTTTTTTTTGTTTCATTATGAGTTAAGTTTCCCCTGAGGGTTAAGTGGAGAGAAAATGAAAGATTACATATATTGCTTCTGTAGGACTTAACAAGAGTGACATAATAAAATAAAATATTATTTATGGTTAAGTTAACTAAATAAATATTAAAACAAAAATACTTTTGGTGTATGAATGTTTATAAATGAAATGGATATTATTAAATTAAAATATTTAGATGAAAAGTTTAACATATTTGTGAACGGGTGGCAGTTATAACTTCCATTGTAATCATACTTGAAAAATTTATCATTCAATTTCAAAACATTAAAATAAATAAAATTGATGGTACTTTGGTAAAAGCTTCTTAGTAAAATAATTTGTTTAGCCAGCAAAAAAATCACATTTGGCATTTAAAACAAATTGCAAAAAAGTTCTTAAAAGCAATAGTTGTTGTTACACACAAACAGGTCAAACTTTCTGCAGTTAGTCGTTAAGAAAGAAAGAGCTAAATTTCCAAAATCACTCAGGTAGACAGACACAACATGATGTTTGGAAACTTGCAGCCAAGTTTTTCTATCTTCTTAAGGACTAACTGCAGAAAGTTTGGCCTGTGACAAGATTTGTTCCAAATTGCGAGACTAATATTTCTTGTATGCACACTTTTTGCTCTCGACCAATAGGCGTAAAAATAAATCTATGTAAATAATATGTACGTCAACTTGTACACCTCTTCGCAAGGTGCTTAGATAGGTAGATAGGTGGTTCTTGGTTCAACATCTCAAAAGCTCTTCATTGGTATGAATGAGCTTATGTCGATGGCTTTTGATCTATTAAGTAAACTAGTACGTCCACCACTCAAAACTCGAGTACTAATAACATTATTGTCTAATTTACAAACTTCAAGAAATTATATTGTAATTAACACAAAACTCTTGAAAACTTTATTTTTCGATAAACATTAATACTGATTGCAGGTCCAAGCCACACGCCAATGTACTTCAACATCAAGGTTAAAATCGCAAGAGTAAATCCATCGCTTAAAGACAGTCTTTAGCGCGGAGAAAAACTGAGCTACTTATTATTATATGAGCTTCTTATTACTATATGAGCTACTTATTATGATTTTCTGCAGCCCTGAACGCTGCTATTGGACATTCTTATAATCTTTCCAGTCAGTGCTGGAAAATTGGTTGGTTGGTGGGTGGAAAGAATCGATACGTCACATTAAGGTTATGTCAAATAAAAATAAATAAATGAACACTCGATCTTACCCCTGCTCTCGCTCGCACTTATTACGAATTTTGTTATTGTTTTTTTTTAAGTTTTTGTGGTGCAACTTTTGGTAAATTTTTGCATTCTGCACTTTTGTGTAATGAAACCTTTCAAACGATATATAATTTATATCATGCCTTCGGCTTTTGTAGACCGTGTAAATTGTACTACGAAATTCGTGTATGCCGTTTTATTATATGATGATATATGGTTTACTTGAGGACATTGCCATTTATGTCTAATATCTTTTAAAAAAATTCGGTTATGATTTTATAAAAATCTAAACCTCGAATTATTTTATCTGAGCAATTATGCAATTGTATCTGCTTATGGTAAAAATATACAGAGAAATACGAAAATGATGTGACAATTGACAAAATGCTAAAGCGAAAAGTTTGGGCCAAGACAAATTATATCCAGGGCCGTGTCTAGGGGCAGCTGCCACAGGCGCCTTGCCATAAAAGGACTCATCGAGAACACCAGTTCGTTTTTTTTTTGTTTTAATCGACTTCCTAGAAGACTAGCTGATCAAAAATAGCAAAAAAGATATTTTTTTGCGTGTTTCTTAAAGTTTCTTTAGTATGAACGACAGACAAAATTTACAGTTGTTAAATGCATTTTCATTTTTTCATTTGCATTTTCTTGGGGCTAGGAATTGTGCTTTTTCTATCTATTCCTCCCCGTTTAGAACCCAATGCACACATGCAAACATGTACTCGTATTTTGAAATATGAACTTCTAATTATGTGAACAACCGAATTTTGTGCATGCAGTTTTTTCATTCTAGAAATTGTGTGTTCACAGCTATCTATTAGATATACAAAATGTATAGTAGATTAAGAATGGATCCAATTTAATTCATTACTCCCAAAGCAATAACAAAACTAGGTTTTAATTTAAATTTATCCCATAATAAAGTCAAATAAAATCTCCTTAACTTACTTCAAATTTAGCAAACAAATAAATTCTACACATAATTAAACAAGCAATTAAATTTCACATTATTTTAGAATCTATGATGGGTTTAAAAAAAATATGTCCTAGATCCGATTTGGCAACATTAATTAAAAATCTAAAACAATATGTGTTATGCATATACAACAAAAAAAAAAAACACACAAACAAGTAGAATAATGATCACTGACACAAATGCACACACAACATTTGGAATATCCCAATTTGCTCATTGTTAATGATTTAATTGCCGTTAAATCATACAAACCGTCACACTTTATATCCTTATCGATTCTGGCCAAAATAAAAACCCTGTAAAAAAAAAATATAAAATAAAATACATAACACAAATCCATGAGCCACCAAATTTCAAATGTAGCCAAAAACATCATACACACAAAACCCCAATGGATATCCATTAAAAGCTTATAAAATGCTAAAACCCATTCGAATCCCTTGGCACAATTGTTATCTCTAGAATGTAACACCCGCTACCATCACCGTGCGTCGCATCGTCGTAGTTGCTATGATGGTGTACCCAATCATGTATCAGTGATAAATACCCCAATAAAATCCCAGCGAAACCTCCAAAAAGCCAAAAAACCATCAGACGATGAATCCTTGCAATGGAATATATAATAATAAAATATAACACAACGAATCCAAAAAATATATATGTATGAACATATACATCTGTAAATACTAAATAAATTGGCAACCATTAAAGACGGATTTAAGGACCAGAGCAGAGATAAGTCGATGGTATGGTATTAACCCAAGCAACGAAAAATTAAAAAAAAAATACAAAGCAACAACAGAGGACCTCCTCAATGACTACCGAAGGACTCTCTGACTCTCCGTCACTATTGTACATATCACCTCTTCCCAACCCATCCCATTTCACCTTAAATGAAGAAGTTAATTACTGGGAGATGTGCTCTTCCAACAAAATTGGTAAGCCAGCGAATGGCATCCCATTATCATTTAGCAACAAGCACATCCAGGATTCACAAGAACAGGGCACAATCTCCTTTATGCCACACCACAAAAGGATTCTTCGGGATTTTTGGCTCAATGTCACGATAGTTTTCCAAAATATCATCGTAATCAGTGACAGTGGTTAAATTCCTCGTTCAGAGATCAGGCAATATGCAAAGGAGGCTTTTCAGCCAGCACAGCGCCAAGGCTTCGCTGCTTCCTTCCTTCCATCCTTCCTTGGCACCGTTCACCAACCAGGGTCGATCCAACCAATTAAGAGTTAAATACTTTTTTGGCAACAGTGTTAATCGAAAAAGGTATGTGTGCATTAAAAACACAACATTTTTAAACATATTTCGGTGTTGCAATCTTAATTACGTCCCCGATAAGCAAATGTCCTTATTGTGGGTTCCAGAATTTTTTGGCTGTTGTTTTTTTTTTTTTTTAATTTGTTGGTTGGTCGACAACAACTTCCTCCAAATTATTATATTGGCCAGATGTGTTCTTTTCAGCTTATGTCCTGGGCCAATATGGCCAAATTGCTTATGATGATAGAAAATTCTTTTAACGTATGCGTTGTCAGTTGTTGCTGCGCCATCCATGGTGTCATGAGAAAAACTTTCTCATACAGCTCGTTCCCCAGACCCTCTAGAAACAACACTGCCAAATAGAATAAACAGACAACAAAAAATCTATAATAGTCAAAGGAGGAAAATTTGTATCGGAGATGATTTTTCATGATTCTTGGCATTTTGCAAAAGAGCGAGTTGCTTTGCAGGCTACTTTGTAATCTGTCCGTTTTGTCGGTATATCTATATAGTTGCTATAATGTCCTCAGGGTAATATTGAAGCAGTTCGAACAACTGGCAATCTGCCTCTTAAGATGGAGTATATCTGTATAAATGTTTCCAGCTTCCCAGGCCCCTCCCACCAACCCCCAATCGTAAACACATTTAATCGGTTTTTTTTCTTCTCCTTCATCTCTTTTAATCGATTTAGATGCCGTAAAAAAGTTTTATAACTTCGATACTGTTGTTGGATGAAACTTATTCAGCAAAGACGATCGTTTGATACTATTCTATGGTTGGGGTGAAGTATTGACTTGAAATCAATGATTGATTGATTGATTTGCTAAAGTGTTTAAACATTCGAGAAGATTTGTGAAAGAGTAGGTAGGTATAGGTGGTGTATAAAAACTGTATAGGTGTATTTACCGCTGCTGGTTAGTTTATCTGGTGAAAGGTTTTCTTAAATGAAATATTGTTTAACTGTTTTTTGAAATTCTCTTAACAAAACAGAACTAATTACGAGAATCCCACTCCTGACATATTTGTTAGAGAAGTTTAAACATTTAAACAAAAATAATAGTACCAACAACTAGTTCTTCTTAAGATTGCGTTAAGCGTTTAGAATTCAAAGTGACCCATGGCCGTTAGGTTAGGACACAAGTTTAACAAGCGAATAGAGCAATAAACTATATGTTTTATTGGGAAATCTTAAACTAGCACAGTCAAATTTCCCTCGGTAAACAACAACAAAGCCACTTTGTTACTTCCTAATTTTTAAACACTTTCTTTCTTTCTGTTGCTTACCCAATGACATTTTACTGCGTTTGCTATAATATTTTCCAACAAAACACGCCTATTAGTAGTTTTAACTCCTTATTGAGGGAGTACTTCGCTATAACATGTAAGCAAAGCATCATAAAACTTAGAAAACATTAAAAATTCGAAATCTCTACAACTTCTTAACGACACCTTACCCACTAAGTCCGACAATGTGCTTGTTTACCACAGTTCAAGCCAATGATTCTATAGTAAGAGTTTTTGTTATCAAAATAGCTAATCAGATATCAGACTACTAAAAGTTGTTGACAATAATAGAAGGCCGAAATGCCAGTTTAAAAGTTTGGTTTACGCTCTGAAATATCAATTAAATACGATTTTATTAGTGATGTTCAAATTTACCCCACGTTCAAATGTACCCCCTTCTCGACAACTGATTGTTTATTCAATCTCTGCTGCCTGAAGTTAATGTTCAGTTGTTAAAGCAATCAATTATAAGGTATTTAACAAAAATTATTTGTTACATGGCACATGACAGTTCGTGGAGAATCAGTGCCTAGCTGACTTACTGCTTAAACAGAATGGATACGGACCTGCAACTGGAGCTGCAACTGGAATAGCTGCCAAAATGTTGAATACACACAAATCCAATTATACGGACAAAACACGACAGAGCTGCAGACGCAGCTGGACAAGTTGGCCTGCTTTTAACTTTTGCCTATACCTTTTTTTTGACTTTCAAAAAATTGTGAGCGTAACCAAGTGTTAACATGGGGTTGAAGAGAGTTTCAAACTCTTTTTAATCTTTGATAAAGACGTAAGGTAATTTTAGCTTTAATGTGTTTTAATTTTTATTTTTGTGTTGAATTAAGTTCGTTCAGCTGATTTAAAATGCCAAAAATGTCAGAAAGCTGTACAGCACATTGTGGGCCAGTAAAAAAAATCACATACAGCATTTTTTGACAGCTATTCCAGTTGCAGGGTTGCAGCTGCAGCTCCAGTTGATGAACCATGAAAAAATCTACTGCCTTTTTAATTGAATCAGCTGCACTTTTCTTTTGCGGGAAAGAAAATTATCATTCTTCAAAGTTCAACCTACAAATACTGCATGAAAATTAAATGCACTGAATTTTTTTAAGAAAACAGGAAATTTTCCGATTAGTGGCAACGCTGAAAAACCTCATCGTCGTGTCGCCGTAATTACAGGAAGAGAATACATCATGTAAATAAATGGCCCTTAAATTATTTTTGTTTTCCCAGTTGACATCAAAATGTGACAGAAACTGACAGCGCAGTTTTTGACAGTTGTAATTGGAACACTTCGTGTTCACAGAACTTAGTTATTTGTTCTTTTATTTTTAATTAATCCTAGTTTACAGAATTAATTTTGGGTGCGAAAACCATTTGCATGCAAATAATGTCTTGAGGTGCAAGTGTAAGCCGACCATCAAAAAAAATATGTTATTCACCACCATTTTTTCGCATGCAAAACAACTCAATGTTTTTTTTTTGCTTGAAACTTTAAAAAAATTATGCAAGCAATTAATCTTGTATTTCACCTCAATTATTTTTGACATGCTAGGCTTTTAGCCTAGTTTAAAGTTCCCGTGCCCAAAAAAAATCTATGCAAATATTCTTACATGTCAAAAATAATTGCGATGAATTGCAAAATTAATTCTTTGCATGTTTTACAGTTTCATTGCTGTCATCAAATGTCATGCAAAACAATGGACCGGCAATTGTTTTGCAGTGTGGTGAATAAAATATTTCTTTTGCATGTTAGGTTTATACTTCCCAAAAAAATTAAATATACTCATCTCAAGGCATTATATGCATGCAAACTGTTTTTGCATCAAAATATATATACATATTCAACTCTATTACAGAATCCGACGAATGAGCTACAGAGCGTGTCAGACTCAGTTTTGACATTTTTTATAAGAGTTTAATGTCAAAATTGATTTTTACTGCCTTCGCATAACATTCAGTGGATTTTGTATAATCAGGGTGAATATAATTTCATCTGATTAACTTGATCTTTAGATTATATGTGGTAGGTTAAAACTTTAAATCTACTACCTTCTCACTTTTCAGTTAAGTTTTAAGGCTCTCCCAAACCATAAATCAAAGCGAATCATTCTGAACGATACAAAAAACATCAACAAAAACTGTGAAAATAAAATATAAGCATTATTTCTCACATAGAAGTCAAAACAACTTATGTTCTCTTTCATTCTTCTTACGTAATTTAGTGTGACAAAAGAATAATGAAGCAAGCAAATCCAAAAAATTTCGCATTCAATTTTTAAAGGAAAATGAGAGGAATTTTTTGTGAGGAATCCTGTTTATGTTTCTGAGTCTTCTGATCCATTTGAGATCTCAAAAAAGTAAACTGGCCAATTATTTATTCTTTTGGAATAAATTATAAATGTACCTACCTACAATTAAACAAAATGTAGGTACTTTGTTCGGTTACCTTTTTGGACATTGATTAAAAATGACAAATTTACAATTATTCAACTATGTCATCTTTTTTTTTTAATTAAGTTATTCTAACAAATATATAAAGTTGTTAAATTTCTTGGCGAACAAACTCAAAGCGAAGATTATTTTTTCTTACCTATCACAAGATACTTATCTGTAGTCTAACAGTTTTTCACCTGATAAAAATTATGCTTCAAGTTCTAATGATTGATGGATCTTAAAAAAAAAAAAACTCGCTGATAGCTCATTTCATTTCAACAAATCCCAACACTCTAAGTAATGAAGTTTGTATGTTTTTTTTACGTTTCTCCATAATATGTATAGGTACTTCCGCTAAAGAATCCATTGCATGTTGACTTTGAGTGAAATGCTGTTGATCCCGAATCATTCTCAAACCTGACATAAAACCGCAAGAACAGCAGCACCAGGAGAATAAAAAAAAAGTAGAATATTCAGTATTCAACCAAAAATATCCACTGGCTGCTGGCATGTGTATAACACAGAGTGCCAGCAAAACTCTTAAAATGAGCGATAATCTACGTTCCGTGCACATGCTACCTTTCAACCGGAACCGATGAGATTAGGTGACATCCTTAACACCAACCAAAAACTAGCAAACATCATCCCTCTACACTCCACCCACCCACTATACTATAGACCACCACACCATCACTATTGGGGCTGCCACAAAATGCACTCAAGTGATATATTACCAGCAAGGATATCCACACATATCCATCCCCAGCTCTAGTGTGCACGAAGAAGGTCCTCTTACTGGTACTGGACAAAACGGAGAAACAGAAAAAACAAGTGAAACGAAATGTTTAAAAGAATAATATAAAATAAAATATCTTCCAGCACCAAATACTTGCCTACATAAACATGAAAAAAAGAAAAGGAACAAATCACATTTTTATCCTCATTTTCAGGATTTACTCAATTTTTTTCCTATTCAATTGTTTGTCGTAATGGGGCGAAGGAAGCCACCACCAGTTTGTTCTGTTTACAGGTACTACTCTGTGTATGAGAATATACATCTATGTTTGTACATATCTATACAGTCATGCATGCAAAAATCTATTGTACTTCCGGTGGTTGCAGTCAAAACCCAGAGAGAGATGAATGGGTGACACACCGAAAAATAAGGATATAGACTTATCAGACTGAAGAGTGTAAGGAGCTCAGAGCTCACCTTTGTTGACATTTGACGCTCGTTGTCGTTGCGCCTCTCCTAATACCGCATGCCACACATTCAATAGAAACACCCAGCACACATTGCATTATCAACCACACCCCATTACGCTACCATACCCTTGGTGGTGGCGCTGCCATCGCCCACATATTATACCGGAAAGAAATGTCGGATTTGTGTCGTTGGGAATTCGGCTCGAAGGATCTATAAACGGTTTTCAATACTCATCGTTGTTCCAACACACGTCGTTGTATGGAGTTTTGGGTATACTTGCAGTAGTAGCTGCTGGGGAAGACGAAGACGAACCAATGATGCGGATCAACATGTTTGTCAAAGGATTTACCTTCAATTTAAAGTACCTTCTCACAGTTAGAATATAATATTTCCTTACATCATATACCTACATATGACTTGAAGGGGTGGATATTATGTATAGGAAAGGTAACTTCAGGCTTCCGAAAGAGTTAAAGTTGCGAGGGAGCAATTTGTAGGAGGTAGAGCATGAGTGGTAAGATATTCAAAAACAAAACACATTTTGATGCTAATGAGCCACGGCAGGAAATCAGCCATCAATAATGTAGGATTGTAAATGCATTAAATCCTTGAGGCTTCTTTTTTTTTGTATAGAAAAGATAAATCTATTCCATTTGAAATGGTTTAGGTAGGGTTTCTCAAAAAACGATTGATGTTTTTGTTTCGAATTTCGAAATTACGTAGATCTAATATTTAGCTTTAAAACATGCCTCTTAGATGCTGGATGGGAAGGAATTAAAAAGAATGTCAACTTACTATCGTTACCGGTGAAAGTACTTACAATGCGGAAGTCCATCTTCCCTGTCATATGGGTAACACAAGATTCTCGAGTGTACGAGAGGCTTACCAAACACCTTCTTTGCCAATTCGCATACCTGTACCTGCCAAAATAAAATTTCTTACGAGTTTACCTCATAGTTTTGTAGGTGCTCTTCAAAGTTATGGGTCGCATTCTTCCTATTGTGTCCAAGCTAAGAAAGGCTCCCACTCATCATACATTAGTTCATGCCTTGGTTATAGTTCCCGAAATTTTTAGACTACCTCTCTCCCATTGATTGGGAGGATTTATAGCTAAAAATTTCGGGAACTATAACCAATGTATGATGCACTGACTTAGATATTCTTACCCAGAACAACAACGCAGTAAAGTCAGACCTCAGAAAATACTTTTCCTGAAGATTACGCTTACTTATGGAGTCTGCTGGTTGGGAAAATGGTTCATCGCCAACTTTCATGCTGTCTCCACCATTATGACGCTTTTTATAGCAATGCATTACTATATGTACCCCCTACCCCTACCAATATTATAAAGAAAGCTCTCTATCAATCGTGGGATGGTTGAGAAGCTTTTCAACAACCTCTTGTTCAGATCATTATTTGGTAGTAAATATCAGAATCTATCCGTATTTAACTTGAAGTTTCACGTTTCATCCAGTGTTTTCTATAACCTGGAGTTATAGCAGCTATCTCATGGTTCATGGGTGCAAAGCCGATTTTAAAACTCATATATACTCGAAAAGAATATAAAATTGTTCCTAAAATCGGCAAAGTTAAATATTCTTCTGATTGAAACTCGATTAATTTCTTTTTGGGCAAGACATGCGATACATAGATGAAAAGGTATATTTTCCATATTTTTTGGAAAAGGCGAAGTTTCAGGCTACAAACTGAAAAAGTACAAAATAACAGTGTTTGGCAGTAAATTTTTATTTTGGGGGTATATTGAAAGTTTCAAGTATGCCATCTCTTTCAGTTCAAAGTGACCTTCAATTTGTAACAGGAATCGGTTCAAGTATTTTTTCGCGGTCACACAGTGTAACGTTTTCAGCACAAGAAGCTCATTTTGAAAC
This sequence comes from Dasysyrphus albostriatus, assembly GCA_946251815.1. Taxonomy (NCBI): domain Eukaryota; kingdom Metazoa; phylum Arthropoda; class Insecta; order Diptera; family Syrphidae; genus Dasysyrphus; species Dasysyrphus albostriatus. Next base: position 126,861,348 of record OX276336.1, on the reverse strand, counting down.
GAATAGATAAAGTTTTTTCCCAAGTAATTATATTTGACAACGATTTCAATAAACTGCTAAATCACTGTCTGATTTTTCCATTTCTCAACATGCGAATGTGTCATACATTGTTGAAAAGGTTTTTGCGAGTACATCATGTCATTATTTAGCCAATAAGCTCTGTGGGGTTCACCGGATATTCAGCTGATGTTGAGTAGAAAGGCAATGTCCAAATGTGGAGTTTCATTCTTGTTCTTTTTGGTGCTTTGAAGCTCGTGCACTCCATGGTTTAGAGATTAACGACTATATAATGAAATGATGTACTCCCAATTATCATTTCAACGATGTGTGTCACATTCGTTTTAATACAATTAACTGAGGATATCTAAGAGAAAAAAAGTGATATCGAAGATTTAAACACATTTTGAAAGAAGAAAATTAATTCTTTTACAGCCCTATTCTGGTGTTTTGAGGACATAAGTCAAAAGCTCTTGTGAGCTTTTTCATCAGAGGCTTGTTGTGATTGATTCGATACCATTTTCGGTATTCTGAGAAAATCCAAACAAGAAACTCACCATGGTGAATGGGTGCGTTCAATCATGTCAGATTTTTACGTTTTCTTGCTTTCTTGGGCTCTGATTGGCAGACTGTCATTTGGCCAGTTTATATTTCTTGAGCACTCAGTATTTTTTCTCAATTTTTTGACAGAGCAGGAGAGTCAAATATAAACAATAGAAGTCAAAACAACTCTCTTTTTCTTTTCTTCTTATGTAATTTACTGTGACAAAAAATAATTGAGCAAGCGCATCCAAAAAATTTCAGTCTCAGTTTTTAAGGGGTAAAGTAAGGAATTTTTGAGAGGAATCCTGTTTATATTTCTGCGCGCATGCATGAAACTGTAAACCAATTATGCAAACTATTAATTTTGCATTTTATCGCAATAATTTTTGACATCTGAAAATGTTTGCAGAGATTTTTTTGCGCACGAGAACTATAAACTCCGCATTAAGTGTGGTACACATTTTTCAAATTTGAGTGGCACCCATGTTTGATATTAAACAAAATTGGTAATGTGTACACGCTGAATGATGGGCTAACACTCACAACCTGCTGTTCACAAAATTTTTTGATACTGCCTGACAACACTCGCGATTTGTTGGGTGGTTGATAGATGATGTGTACACAATTTAATTTATGAGCCATCATTCAAGGGACAAAATAAGAATTATTAGCGTGAATTAGTGGGAAAAATTCAATTAAATATGATAAAGCTCGTGGGTGTGATTTTAAAAAAGAATGAAGACAATTCGTGGTGAAAAAAAATAACGTCGAAATAAAAAAAGACAATTTTCTGAAAATACTGCTTGGCCTGACAGCCAACACAACTGATAAGTGTGTACGTGAAACTTTTCACGAAGGTTTGATATCCAACACGGGTGACACTCAGGTTTGCTAATGTGTACCACGCTTTAAGCCTTAGTGTCTGTTTGAATAAAATATCCACCAAATTCTGCCCATCTATATGTTCAGTGAAGTTTCTATTCTCTAATCAAATTCACCACGCTCACTAAACACATCCGTTTTTCCGTTCAACACCGAAATGAACACATTCAGCTTTTAACAAACTTCAAAAAAATTCACATCAGCTGTCATGCGTATTTTATTTTCATCTTTCAAAGTTCGAAGCAAAACAACGATACTAAACAAAAACAAACAAAGAATTCCTAATTTTTTTGTTCAAAATCACTGATATTACAAAAGTTAAAATAAACCAATAATTTGAACCTTAAACCTACACATTTTATTTTAGGTCTAGAGAATAATCTGTAAGTTATCAACCCGCCAATCAATTTCCACTTCCACACACACAAAATGGCCTCGAACGATTCGGGAGTGGATACCAGCAATGACAGCAACGATGGTAACAACTTCATCCTACCGATTCCCTTGGTGATTCCAAACCTACACGACCTCAATTTATTGGGCGACGCCGGCATCGAAGACGATCATCCACCACAGCCTTTTGCCCAGCCACAGCCCAAACCATCAGACATGGGCGCTCTGATGCGTCCATCTAGTCTTCCATCTGGCAGTCACTCACTTAAGATGCGATGTCGCATAAAACTTAGGACTCGCCTTTGCAGCTACGCCAATATTCAAACAGAATCGAACGGCCGCCGTTTACGCCTCGCTGCTTCCACATGCAACGTCGAGCTACTCACACGAATGCTCGAAAAAGGAACCGACCCAAACTCCTCCGATGAACACAAACGCAGTCCCCTCCATTTGGCTGCCTGTCGCGGCTATGACGAGATCGTATCCCTGCTTTTACGATTTGGCGCTAATCCTAACATAGTCGATTCACTGGGCAACACACCTCTACATTTGGCCGTGATCTCAGCTTCCTCTAACAACTTTAATCAAGTTGTAAGAATTCTACTCCAAGGCGGGGCCAGTTTGCATGTATACGATCGTAGTGGCAAAACCCCTTTCGAGCTGGCCGAGAGTAAATGGCGGCTGCTCAAGTTGCGCTACCAAAATCCAACACCCGAAAAGGAAAAAATCCTTGAGGACATGTGCCTGCTGATAAGTCTCATGTTGCGCTACCTGTGCAGACAGAAACAAGACATTGACGATCTGGATGCACTAGAGAATCGTCTAAAAAACCTCAGCACCGAAGACCAAGTGGCCGAAGCTGATGCGTTGCTCGCCAGCGTCGAGAAGATGTCACTCAAGTAGTTGTAGTAGATAAAAGTAGTTTATAGTTTGCTCGAAACATGAATCCGCGATAGAAGACGAATAAAATTATGTATTTATGGTTTAAACTTATAATTTAAAAAATGAGGACGATGATGAAACATAAACTGAGAATGAGAATAGACCGCCTCATTTGGAATAAAATTTTTGTCTTTATTAAAAAGTTTGTTTATTCATTCTGCCTTTTTTTCTTGTTTGCTCTCCGAAGATGAAGTTGTTTTGTTTTGAGTGCGGCTTGTCAAATTTGCGGTAGATCATGCTTTTGACAAGTAATTGTGCAAATCAAACGTAAACAAAATTTATTTTGTTGCTTCAAGAACAGTGCACAAGTCGACTAAAATAACTTGATAAATTTAATCGTAAAAAAAAAAAAAACAAAAGCTGGGAACTCTAAAGCCGACATTCTACTTGTTCCGTTATCTCGAGAGGAGTAAGTTCCAAAATCTTTTTTATTTTGTTTTAAGGCAGAGGCACTATAGATTTATCGAGACGTTGCAGAACTCTTAATGAGTTGAATCTGATTAAAATAAAAGTAAAAGCTTGAATTTGAAAGATTACGATTGTCTTGGGGCTACCGTCTATATGGTTACTGAATGGGAAACTCCAGAGTTGTGAATTATTGTAGGACACCTTTTAGGTTAGGGCTGTTGAAATTAAAAAGGCCTCTACATGCAGAACCATGTGATGGTTATAATAGCTTCGGCTATTTGGGTAAGTAGTAAAGCAAACACTGGAGAAAAAGGAGAAAACCTCATATTTTTTGCAATAGTCTGATGATTGAAGTTGGTATCAGCACCTTCTCTACGAGCCTAAAATTGATGATCCTAGTGCAAAGAAGTTGTAAAACGTAAAGCCGAGTACACGTAGCTTACTATGTAAGTCGATATGTCCTCTTTTGAGATATCTTGAAGAAACTTTATTGTATGGAAAGAATGAATAGAAGATATTTTTCAAGTAGAATCAAAATCAAGGAGAACAACTTAGGTTTTTATTGTTCTCTGGAAGCTAGGATGTACCTGAAAAAGAAGCCCTCCAAAAATGTAAGAAACCTACACTTTGTACAAATTCCTACCAGACAATGTTTCCGCTTCGCAAAAATAAAGTGGATTTAGTAGCGGTGAATAGTGGTCTTCCGATCAAAACAAAATTAACTCGGCTTTGGACCTTTTGACTACCCACCTACACTTCTTATTATTTCCATCCAAAGATTGATCAAGAATGAGTGTGATGTGCTATGATTATAATAAGCATCAATTATTACCTTTAAAGGTGTGCTCAAGATGGATATATATAAATCTCTTCTGCAAAGTACAATGAGATTTGAAGAAAGCTATGAACCAAGTGTTAAGAATATGATGGGATTTGCTAACAATAGAACGCATTTTACTTTTAAATATGATTTTGAGCACCTATATTAATAACACTTGACTTTAAAATTGATTTCGTTCAAGAGAGGTGTGATCTAGAATATGCAGGACTGTGTGTGTCGAAACATAGAGAGATATGGACACAAATAGGCAACTAAAATTTAAGGCTTACATAGTTAAAATCATTAGAAGAGGACCTAAATGACTACATTGGGTCAAGAACAGTGCACAGTATAAAAAAAAATTAAATACAAAAGTGCGCATACGCCCGAGTGGAAATGTCCAATCTTTTTGAAGGCAAGAAATTCTATTTAAAAAAAAAGCTTGGGCTTATAATGTTCATATGTACATACTTTTCGAAGTTTTTTTTACTAAATATTTATTTGTTTCCTGTAAAATTACAAAATACGAAATTTTAGCCTTTTTGGGGAGCTTCATAGTGTCGCGTCGTTTACATGTAGGTTGTAAAAATAATACGACGAATACGAAGTTTTGAGAAATCATTTGATTGTTGCAACATTATTTTAAGTTTTTGGAAGTTTGTGTATAAAACAGCGGATAATAAGAAAACTCAAAACCAAAGCCACAGGCTAGTATATTTTTTGTTAAGATTTTTTAGTAGATAGAACAAAAATTATCAAAATTGTAGGAACTATTTTTGATGGATGGTGGGTTTACACTTCCAAACAAAAAAATATATTCACTTCAAGGCATTATTTGCACGCAAACGCTTTTTGCATTCAAAAATAATTATTTTCCACTTTTAGGCTTATAGTTTATTAATTTAGGGTAAATTAATGACTCAATGGGTGGTTTAGGCCAAGGCAAACTTTTTTGCCTTAAATATTATACAATTTGGTGCACAGAATAGGTGGAAAATTGTTTTGAAAATTGAGATTTTTTGAAGAATAAAACGTATCGCTGTACATGTGCAACTTCACATGCAGATGCCGAAATAGATGTTCAGTTTTTTACTGTTTTTGAAAATCAACTTAAAAGCACTAAGGTACTTTATGTGAAAGTTTAAATTTTTGTCAAAAACATGAACCAAGATAAACTTTTCTAATGGCCTTTGATGCGTTGAGTTCAAATCTGGTTTTGAAATTGCCTTAGCATGGCACGTTTATGAGATACATATTTGAATTCAAAGATATACAAACAAAATTAATTTGTTATGCAAATTTGGAGTTATGTATACTTCAAAATTCTATTTGAATTTTTCAAATACCTCATCTTCGAGAATTTCCCAGAAAATGCATTTATGCATCATTTTTTGCATATTTTTCCATGTTGCGTCACGAAATTTAGTGGCAAACCTCAGACTCGAAAACATAAAAGAGGGGAAAAGGCAAAACTATCCCATATTTTGCATAGTTAAAATACAATATGACTGGACTAATGATTATTTTCAATCAAAAGAAAATAGGAAAATAAGTACATACATCAATATTAAATTTACTTATTTTTAGGTAAAAATTTACTTCTAGCAGTATTTGACAGCTAGCTATATGTGATTGAATGTGTGAGGAGTTCGGGTTTCGATTTTGAAATCAGATCTTGAATCATTTTCTCTTTGTTTCAGTTATTCTGAATATCAAGAGATTTTTCCAATGACGACTAATGTGTATGTAATACATAGGTTTCCTCCTCATTTTTAAATCCCTCTTCCATTTTCTCGACCTACAAAAAAAAAACAAAAATAGGACTGCAAAAATCGGGTAGAATGTATACTATACATACTGACAAATTTGCGGCTCTGATTTTTTTCCCTAAGAGTAGTGTGTGAATGTGTTTATTATTACCTTGGTCTTTAGGTTCATTTTAAAGCTGAATCTATAATGACATCAAAACCGAAACGATACGACTGTATTGCAATTACAGTCCTTTTTATGAATTGAAGTTTTGTTAAAGTACAACAGGACTATTACCGAAAACACTTTGAAAATTATGGCTGGGGGGGTTGTCAGACCCCTGTGATCCCCCCTGGTTACGGCCTTAGTCATATCTGATAGTGTTTGCCCAGCTATAGTCAGTAGATAAGTCTACATTAAATTGTGTGTGTGCGTTATCAAAACTGCACTATTTTCATTATTGTAATAGATTATATTTTTTCGGACAACACTTTAGAGTGCTATCAGCTCAGCTGAGATAAGCCCGCCAGAAGTTCTATTTCCAATAAAATTAAATCGACAATAAAATTCAGTTTATTTAAGAGATCCATTAGCTTTTGTAATGTATGTGAAAAGTGAAAACTGATCTTCAGAATCAATATATTCTTTGTTTATTTGTTTACATTTTAACGGTTTTCTGATATTATTTTTTCTTTCGAAGCACATGCGTGTTGATTTATTTCTCAGTTGGATTATTTGTTTTCAATTTTCCCAAAACTCATACATGTTGAGTATTGATTTGTAAAATATTTTTGGGAATCCCCTTTTTGCATTATCTACCAATTAGATTTCGGGAATAGTTAGGAGATTCATTCGTTGAAATAATAATTTAAAATATTGTTTTAGTTTATGATTATGCTTAGATGTGAAATTGTGGTGCTTTAATATAGTCGGGTTTTCGTTAAGTCTCGTACGAGAAGTAGTTTAAAATAAAAAAAAGGAAATTTTAATAAACAAATACAGGTATTTATGTCGTTCTCGTTTGTATACTGTATCACAAATAGAAATTTTAAACGCTTTGTGCGTTAAACAGCTTTATACAATTCAGCTGATGTATAGAGAGAATTAAAGGTTTGAATATAGCAACATCAAGTTGAATTAGCTGCTCCGAAAGTTTATAGGCTGAAGTTATAGCTATTTCAAGAGTTAGCTGGTAAGCAGGTTTTGCTAAAACAAGTTGCAATATTACGTCATTTTTTTATAACTTGTTTTTGTACATGTTTTAAGGGATTGTATCTTCAACTTATTTTGATGATTTTGCGATATTAACGGGAAAGAAGAAAAAGAAATGGCAATCTTCTGTGTTTGAAATAAGAGTGGAAACATATTTAAATGGAAAAGTAAAGTGTTTCGAGCAGAGTTTTTGCTGGTCAAAGTGTTTTGAAAAACAATGAACTAAGACTCCGATGCACCTATAGTATTTACATTTATTATTAAACTACTTTTTGAAGTGTAACAAATTCTCCACAGTGTTTGTCAGATGTGATATAACTTGAAGCTGGTTCGGACCACAGTACACAAACCTAACGGTAATACGAGTATAATCACTGCACAACATGTCAAAATTGAAATTGTCAGAGTAAAAAATGGCTCTTAGAGATACCACGTATGCACTACAAAATATATTGACATTTGACACAGTACTATGAAAAAAAAAACTAAAACGCCAATTACCTACTTAAATATGTGTGCTGTGGGCTTTGACCTCCTTCATATGCTTTCAATTGTGAATAACTTTTTTGATTTGAATTTCATGTCGGCGCAAACCTGGTAAAAACAAACATTAAGGTTATGCACACAATAGCATAAGGCCGTCGTAAACATTGGAAAAAAGCTTTAAACTTCGTTATTTTTTTACAATTTGTATTAAAAAATTTGACTGATTTACCTACACAGTTTACCACTTTACTACGTTTACGACGGCTTTACGCTGTTGAATTTATACCCTCATTCCAGCTATTCATGGCCAGTCCTTTTGCATCCTTTCTTTCGATTGCAAATATTAAATTAGTGTCCATTTTTTACGTAGAGAGCTGTAAGTTTTTAAAGTTTTTGGTTGGTTTCCGCGCAACTCATTACTTAAACTTAACTTACCTTTATGATATTAGAATTATGATAAAAATTTTTTACAATAACTAAATTAAATATAATTTTTAAATTAAAATGTCAAAAGGTAAAATATAAATTTTATTTTTCGTTTTTATTTCTAGATTTCTGAATTAACTGTAAATCTTTTCTAAATAAATAAAAAAAAAAAAATTAAAAAATGGACAAAATCGAATACTGCAGTAAAAGGGATACCAATTGCTTTAGGGTAAGTTTATTATTGAGCTTGCTATTTTGTTTACATTTTATTAACCATATTTAGGTACCTTCAATCTATTTATTACTGCATAAGCTTTTCCACACCGAAGCAAAAGTTCAGTATTTCAAAATTCTATAAATGCAAAATTCTGTTTATCAAAATTATGTTTTTTCAAAATTCTGTATTTCAAAATTCTGTCTGGTCAAAATTTTGTTTTCCCAAATTCTGCCATGAAAACTTAAATTCTGTCTAAAAAAATTCGAATAGCAAAAAACATTTTTTTTATGATTCTATTTTCACCCAGAGCCCGCGAAAATTTTGGATGTCAGTGAAAGCAAAAAAAGAAGTACCTCGAGGCGTTAAAAACATGAGTAAAAGCAATTCCAAAAATCAAAGTCTTGGAGTTCATTGCCGGTTGCCGGTTGCAGATTTTGATTGTGAGAATAATCTTGACTGAAACTTTCGACACCTATACTCTCTATTTTTTGCTATCACTCACACAAAACTTGTGACATATTTACAAAGTTAAATGTTTTACTACGTTTACTATGGCTTTACGCTGTTGATGAATACTATTAATATAACTTTCAAATCGGTTTTTTATGACTCGCGCTATTTGTTTATTTTTTAGAAAACTTTTTTTTTATTTGCTCCCCATTTCTTACTGTATTCATCTGCGCTTATGCGAAAAGAAGTTAATTTCTTAGGTTGTTTATGAGCTTATAACCCGCCTTTAATTTGCCAACCAAACTTTTTAGTCAGCGACTCAAAGCATCGACACAATTTTATGTTCTTGGAAAAACTTTCGTATTTGACTTTTCATCATCAAAAACAGACCAAGACTCTGCCTTAAGATAGTTTGTATTTAATTAATTTAAAATCGTTTCAATTATGTATCTATGTTCTTTCCACGTTTAATTTAGTTCCATTACAAGAAAGAAGAAATCTGTTTTTCAAAACTCTGTAGGTATTTATAAATTCTGTAAATATGTTGTTAAAGAGAAATCGTTTTGATAATTGAAAAAAGTGCGCACTTTTTGCAACATATTTACAGAATTTTGAAATACAGAATTTTGAACAAACAGAATTTTGGAATACAGAATTTTGGTCATGCAGAATATTGTACAACCAGAATTTTGACATGCAGAATTTTAAAAGCAGAATAATGACCCTACAGAATTTCGACGCCAATCCGTTAAAAGGATATCAGATTTAAATTCATATCTCTAGATAGATTTGCCCAGATGTAGCCCAGGAAAATTAGACTTTCACTTCGAAAAATTTTCAACAAAGCTGATGAATTTTAGCAAAGAGCTTTATTTTGACGTCTTAAAAATTTCCTGAAAAGTTCCGTAAATTTTGGCCGGTGCTTAATTATTTATCGGGGGTGTTAAAGGGGTCAAATAACGGTTTTTTGCAAATATCTCAGCAAATGTAACTTTTTTTCAAAAAACTAATAACTTTATATTATTGCTCATAAAATTCTAGACAAAAAAGATTATGAAATTTTTTTTCGTAGGTGCAACAGATTTTGAGAAAAACGTGCAGAAAAATTAGAATTTTACCCACTTTACACACCTAAGTAATTAAGCCCCGGCACAAATTTACGGAATTTTCAAGAAATGTTTAAGACGTCAAAATATAGCTCTCAGCCAAAATTCAACTTTGTCGGAATTTTTTCGTAGTTTTGCCATTTTTTGTCTAATTTCCCTGGGCTGTAAGGTACACCCCAGCGACAAAAAAAAAACCTTCGCACTGATATTACACATATTTTATAGAGTAGATCTACTGCGAGGATTTTTCAATGGCAGGGTGGTGATCGTTATGAGGTGTATAATGTCTCAGAACTCAGACCATTAAACTAAGGTAAAATATTATTACATATATGTACATGCTTCCTTAACTTTTTACCTTGTCTCAATTTAATATAGTTTTTCTTATAAAGTTATGATAAAGCCTTATGAAGCCATCTGCTAGTGTTCTTTCTGATATTTTAGACAATGAAAAAAAATGGAAATCAATTAAAATAAAATACAAATTTGTTTTTATAGATTTAAAATTTAATCAATAGGTATGATTTAGATCGATATATATATATAGGAACAATGTATAAAATTAATATAAAAATACTATCAAATTATCCTCCGTTTTTTGAAAGCACCACATACAAAAATTTAAGTTCTTATACTTGCTTTTAATGACAAGGTAAAATTAATTTTTTTTAAAATATTTCCTTTACTTTATTTCTAGAATCTGTCTCTCCTCAGCGTAATTTCACAATGGTTCCAAGAAAATGATATTTACTTAGACTTTAATCTAGCACAAGTTATATGCTTTACTGTATTAAGCCTAATCGCTTGGATATTAATAAAAATCTTTTTTCGAATTATCAAATCGATGCTTAAACCACTGCTTATCATCTTTGGATTATTGGTATTCTTGGCTATTTTATTATTTAAATAATAAATCCTAAAATAAACACTAATATTTGTTTTTATTTTACAGATTATTATATACACAAAACAATTTTCCTATAGTAAAGATCCTGCAGAATTTGTAGAAAACGTTTGTTTAAATACATTAAATATTATCGTAAGTACATCTATGTATGTTTGTTCACTTGTGTATATGAACATAATATAGTATATAACATTCGTATAATTAAACAATTAGGTTTATTTTACATACATTAATTTTTACTTTTTTGTTTCAGACAAAATTTTTCGAAATAGTGTATAAAATCATTTTTGGTGAGCATCATCAGGTCGTCGCATAATCCAACTGAACTGAAGGAAAAACATGAATATATTTGAACATTTATATTATTTATACATATGTATATTAAATAAACAAAAAAGGCGAAATTTAAACATCTGTTGATCAATATGATTTATTATTTTAATTTTTTTTAGTATTAATCATATACTATATACTATACTTTAAGATTTTGGACGGCCATGAAATTAACGGAAATGACTGTCATAAATTCACTCACTCGGTCATCTCATATTGAATAAAAAAAATGATAGCACTGGAGGTCAAGTGTACTACATCTTTAACCTTAGAAAGATGATCATATTTTTTAGTAAACTTCACTTTTTTTTAGAAAAAACTCACAATTTTCAATAAATTAAGAAAAAACTTAATTTTACCCTCTTTCACCCACGCTAAAAAATTATACTCCAACCCAAATTAAAGGTACTTTTTAGGGAATTCTTAAGACACTAAAAAATGTTCTCTGCCAAAATTCAACTTTGTCGGAATTTTTTTCGAAGTGAAAGTCTAATTTTCTTGATTTTACGTCAATTGCATTATTTGCTTAATTTTAATTTATATATAAGAGGGAGAATGCGCAAGGGGGAACAGGGTGGGGCGCTTTCCCAATCTAATCAAATTTCGATGCTTATATTAATTTCCGAATGAGCCACAACCTACATATAACATCAAAATGCGAAGGAAGGGAAAAAATTTGTAACTGACTGATTTTTTGTATGCACGTTGGGATTGATATCAGGTACTTGTAATCTGAAAAAAGTCCTAAAAAATCCTATGACCGCTAGGTCAGTTATAAGGAATAAAAGTTTTGGCCAATATATCGAAAATCGTGAGTTTTAGGAAAAAAGTGGCAACCATCGTCTCAACTTTATGTCAGTTTTAACACCGTGGCAACACCTCTCTTAAAAGTCAATTTTAGACAGGAACTAAAGGTGTTCCAAAACGCAAATCGTCAGGTTTAAATTAAAGATATGTATAATTCTTATTTCTTATGGGGTTTTCTTTTGGTAAATTCAGATTTTGATTTAAAAATTGATTTTTTTCGTCGCGAATGGTATACTTCGTTTTTATTGTATTGGTGTATAATTTGTGTCTGTGAAACTGTAGCGATCCAGTCTTGTCAAACTGATGGCTGTGAATTGTTCTGGTGTGTAATGGTGTTAGTTAAAGAGGGTAAATCTGCCGAAAAATCCAGATCTGCTAATTTGATTTTCGATCAAAAAATAAATTGATTTTTCCACATTGGAAGGCTTTTATTGTCAAAATCTGTGTTTTGACAAATCGGAAGGGGAAAAAAATCGATTTTTGTTACCAAAAGAAAACCCCATTACACTAACACCCCCACTATAAAAGTCAGGTACCAGTTGCTTCATTTTTCTGAAGTTAAAGTGGTGTAATTTCTTAATGGTTAATTATATCAGCTGTTTGTGAAACATTTTTTTTTGTCCTAAAACTTACCGTTTTCAAGATAATTAGAAACCCTATTTTCGTGACCTTTGAAACCTTATATAACTGACCTAGCGGTCATCGGATTTTTGAAGATTGTTCTCAGATTATAAATTACATTAACCCCAACGTGCATATCAAAAATCAGCCTCTTACAAATATTTTCTTTGAAAAAATCCATTTTACCTGGGCTATATTGAGTCCTTACCGCTAATTAATCGTAACCGACAAAAAGCAAATTTTACAGGAAACACATTATTTTGTTTTTTTCCTGAGCTGAAAAACGAAACAATTCTATTTTCTGTATTGAGTTATAATTTTGTAAATAAATTTTATTCATAAATGCTCTATTACACGACGACTTTTGAGTCATGACTTTTTTCGAGAAAAAACATCTGATCTCACCTTCGCACTCATTTAATTTTGAAAAAAGTCATGACTCATAAGTCGCCATGTAATAAGGCACTGCAGTTGTCATATTAGCACTGTTTTTGACGTTTTTGGCACTTACGATATTTTTGGTGTTCACTTTTTGACAACACATGATCTAATTTTGGTGTTTACGATAAAAGTTAAAGACTTACAAAAAGTTGTATAAATATGAAAAATTTACTTTATTTATTCTTATTTTTAGTGGAAACAAAAGTTAAATATTAAAAAAAATAAATAAAATTTAATAAAATTATAGGTACATGATACAAAATAAAGAAATGTATATCGTTAACTTCCACATTTAAAACATCCTTGATCGTTGTTTTTAATCGCAGATAAGTAGGTACTCGTTCAGGAATAGTTTTTTTCACAAAGCCTTTTCAAAGCTAAATACTTTGTGAACTGTTTTGTTTAAAGGACAAGGTAGATCTAAACGTCTATAAAGTTAGCAGGGCAGCTTTCAGCTAGGCAAATGGTACCTGGACAGGAATATGCAGTTTTTTTTTTTCTTAATTTCCTTGCATTTGTTTTGAATTTCTATTCCCGATTTTGCAGTTCACCAAATAAGGATACAATTTGCAAGTAAGCATCGTATATCTCAGGAACCAAGCATTCGAGAAACTTGCATCAGTAAGGCTCCAAATTAGCAGTTTTTTTTCAACTAAACGATAGACTATTGTTGTTTGCATTCAAAGTAAAGTTGGCAGGTCAGTATGAAATTTTTTTAACTAAGGCCTTCAAAATTTGCACACAGCCTGTAAATAGTATTTTGAACTTTGAGCTGATTAACTTTTTGCAAATCAAATTTTGCCCAAAAAAATAATGGATCTTACCAACTAAACGTGATAGCTATGTACAAGTCACTGTCCTACAGTACTATAGCTATACTATATAAGTACTATAGCTATACACAACGGAGTTGACTATATAGCAACAACACTATGTGATTTCCGATATTTTGCTTTTAATACCAAATACGAATGTCACTTACGATTAATTTTATTTTCTCTATAACTTTAAAAAAGGTTTTATTTACAAACTAATAAAATTCCATTTCGTTAAAAATGTCGCTTGCAATGAAATTACAGGAAGGGGTCGATAAGGTCGTAAGAAACCGTTGAAAGGGAAAACGAATGCGTTATATCTCAGCTCAGTTAGAATTCATAAAATTTGAATCTGCTGTCGGTTGCACATTTACCAAAAAGCTTCTATTGAAAAGTTTCAGTTTTATTTAGATAAGACCTTTTCGCTTAGGAGGGTAGTGTATGTTTGCATGATTTATCTCTAAGCATATCAACTCCACACATTTTTATTCAGTTTCACTTTAGCTCTTAAGCTTAACACAAAGTATTTGTCTGTTCTAGTCACTCACTCACAATCCCTAGCTGGCACATCAAGTCATTAATGTATTTAATTCAATTTATGGACAATTGCTTTTGATAGTGTGAAAATAAAGAATCTTTTAATTTTTAGTGTCGCTGAAAAATATACTTACCTGCTACAATACTTACGATTTTCTTTGTTGGATTATTTTTATTGTTTTTCGAAAAAATATTTAAAAATAAATCAATTTAAAAAAATAAATAAATTCATATTTCACTGAAAATTGTTAATCTCAAAAATTCATCACACCTTTGTATGCATTTGAGTGGCATAATATAGAAAATAACTGAATTTTCTTTTATTAATTTTCATCAAATTTATAATCATGAATCAGCAGAAGGCATACTTTACATTTATTTATCACCTGGTTGCAACACAAATTGTTTTCGTTTGGTGGTCCGTAAACAACGGGAAGCGTTCCGAGTGCTTGTGAAAATGCACTAGCTTGGCACAAGATGACAGTTCTTCGAGATCATCGATATCTTCTTCTTTCATTGCCCGTCCCAATATGGCTTGATAAATACCTTAAATGAGCTCTTCCTTCGATTTAGTCAGCTGACAGAAATCACTGGATAATGTGATGAATTTTATTTGAATGATAAACTGTGATTTACCCAGGGCCTACAATTGCTTCGAAACACAGTTTAATCTTGCTGCAAAAGCACTCGACTAGCATGTCGTTAATCTGATGTTCGTCACATATCTACGGCTACAAATTTGATGATTTCAAAATCAGGATTAAATATTTAGTTTTAAAATCACACAAATTTCTCCCCACACGATGTGTCTCATTGTAAATGCATACAATTTTACGTCGTTTTATATTGGTTTCACTCAAGAAGACACTCATTCATTCTGTCACCAATGGAACAGTGCTTGTTACTTCTACTCAATTATGAAGTTTTGTACCTGTATTGGTGAATCATTAAATAGAAACTTTAAGCTGGCACATAAAAGGTGAAATTGTAAACAATAGTGTATCTACCCCTAACTTGCAAATAATTGTTTCTCTTTTTTGTTTTTCTTAATTCATTTATTAAATTATATTAAATTATTTGTTTTGGAGTGCACAATTATTTCGAATGGAATGTTGAAAAAATATGAAATTGTACTGCAATTTGTGTTGACGTTTGATTTTGAATGTATTAGTGCTTCTCGAGTAGATCCTGATTTCAACTCAAGAAGCGAATTTCTCTCCTCAAAAAGAAGAACAAGAGGATTTTTTCGCCAATGGAATGGTTTTAGAAAACTTCCGGACGCTTCGGAAGCCTTCTGGATGTCCAATGGAAAACGACATAAGAGTTATACCAAACATATTGAAAAGTGGCCAGTGAGACCCTTCTCTCGGAAATACATCAAACATATACTCAATAGTTAAAACCCTTGAACGTAATTTTTTTTATACCCCTCATTTTCCGGTATATTCAATAGCCTATTCTCCATTTACTTGTTTTTAACCCGGCCTTACTATTTATATTTGATCAAATATTCCTTCATACATACATAACCTCATTTTTATATGTCATGCTTGAATTGAACGTATCAATTAACAAAACAAAGCCCGAAATAATAACATTCGAATATCAACAGGTGCAAACTTAACTAACTATTCCATATGACAAGGAGTATCAACAAAAGTAACTGCGCAACTCTAAAAATTTGCTTACAAACCTGTTGACCCTAGGTCAGCACGTGGTTAGCACGTGTTGCAACTTCCTCCGCACGTGGTCAAAAATTATAAACAATTCAAAAGCGCATGTTGTAAATATTTTTCAAGCACTCGCAGTTTGGTCCTTGAACGAGATGACCCTATATCACTTGACAGATAGCCCAATCTCTCTTTCTAACTAACGTTCTTAAAGGAGTTTCCGAAAAAAACTCAATTTTGACTTTTCCAAAATACGCCATATTGTGAAAAGTGTACAGACGTACAATTTTACTTATCGCTATTATTTGCGAAAAAGTGGTTTTCAAGATAATTTTAACACTTTTGAATAGTGTTTATTTAACAGCGAAGCACATTGCAATCTCAAGAAAACTCATAATGATCTTGGAATAGAAAAAATCAGTTACATTTATATTATTAAATAGTGATAGTGATACGCAATGCACACATTTTACACACTAAATTTAGAATTTTAGTGTATAAATATTTATTTAAACATAAATTAAACCACAATGGAAAGATGGAAAAACTATATTTTTGCAATTTTATTAACTTTTTTGAGCTTATTTCCGAGCGGAGCTGATTTTTCACCAGGTGAAAATATCCGATACAATATGTAAGTTCTTAGCAAACTAAAAAGATTAGTTTTTTTTTCGGGACTTTAAATGATATTTTCTTCCAGAGTCCATTCATGGGCTGATAAAATTGGAGTGGAACTCTTTCATTTGGGTGATTTTATAACCAGGAGGAAAGAAGTTCAAGAAGTAAGTAATATTTTCTTCATCAATATCATTTAAAATAGGTAAGGGAATCCCGATGTACCATAAGTACCATGTAAGATTTTTATTGATTTTTCCCTAAGAAAATGTGCCTGTCATAGTGACAAAATGTAGGTTATCGGTAAATTAGGTCGTTGAAGTTTTGTTTTGTTACATGTTTTCTTGTCGTTTACATATTTCGGTTATTGCTTTTAATAATTCAAATCTGGCAGATGTCCTCATTATAACAAGAGTGTGTCTTATTAGTTAGTTTGTTTGTGCTTTTGAAAATTAACATGCAAGCACTCAAAAAGTTTCAAAATTTGATTGGATTTTTTTCAAAGATGGAGGGAGACTATGAATGGGATATGAAAGGATTTTAGAAAATTAAATCACCGGAGTATGCATTAGCAAAATTACAAAGTTGTCATTCGTTATTATTTTTTTTTTTCAAAGTTTTAATGATTGAATCGTGTTTTGAGATAATTTGGAAGTTTAATGAAAAATTCTAGATTTAATTTATTAGCTGCTGGGACATTTCACCTGAAGTGTACAACAAAAATAGTTTTGGGTCGTGAAATTCGGCTTCGTTATTTAAACAACTGTGTCGTATTGAGTTTTATGTATTATAAAATTTGCATTATGAGAGAAAAATGCTTAAAGCATAAAAGCATAAAAGATGATATTTAAATTAGCTAAAAGAACTCCTTTAATAGTTTTGCGGTGAAAGAAAAAGACAATGCTATTTGAATTCTTGGTCAAATATTATTGTATGAATAAAAATTTGAAATCGTTGGAGTTTAATAATTTGTTATAAATCAAATTCTAAAAACATGAACAAATTTTGGTATGCAAATCTTGAGTATTTACTTAGGTGCATATAAAAAAATCAAAAGAAATTTCAACTTATTTTTGAAAAAGAGAGCTTTCAAGAAAAACAAATTGACACTGTTTTTTTCTTAAATCAAAAATGTCTTTTTTTGCAAATTTTCATATGCAATATTATTAGATCCGATTTGAAATTTTTCTATAAAAAATTATCTAGATCCGTTCAGCCAATAATGAGAAAATTCGAAGTAAAAAAATCAATTAAAAAATACAATTGATAAAAAATGAGGTCTGAAAAGTAGATAGCCCCGATTTATTTTACAGAAGGTATCAAATCTCGAAAAACTTTCTTTGTCGCAAGCGCAGATCTCTTTGGATTTGCTCAAGGCTTTTAAGTGTGTTTCTAAATTTCAAAATCCCACAAGCAAAATTTCCTGCAAAATTTAATTGAATTGCTAAAATTTAAATTTGTTTGGTTTTGACAGTAAAAAAAAAACATTTTATGTGATGCAGTTTAAATTTGCAAGATTTTATTTTGCGGGATTTTTAAGTTCCAAAATATTTAAAGCCTTGGGTAAAGAAAAAAAGAGATCTGCCAGTAGCAGCCGATTTACATTAATCTTCCATTTTTTGTATTGCGATCGCCACCAAACATATCCCTTCGGTTTACCTAAGGTTAAAAAGCCGGATTTTTTAATAGCGGAACAGGCACCCAACGAAGGTGAACTTTAAACTGTCGTATCAACTCCAACAGAAATGCTTGGTAGTTTGGGGCTGTTTTAGAATTTTTAGAGACAAAGAATCCAGAGATTTAATTTTGGCTTGGATGTCTGCAAATATTCGGACAGCTGAAGTTTATATCACGTTTTCTTTGAGCCAAGATGCTGTGACATTGAGAATGAAGACGATATTAGATACTTCCTAAACGCCATTTCCATCAACAGTGTATAAATTATTTGATTGAAAATTTGATCTCAGTGACACCATTAGAGACAAAACAAAAAAAGTTTCCATACAAAATATACATAACAAGTACATAGGTCACGTCAGTAACAAAGTTTTTCTCCGGGCTTATTTCTCTGCGATTAGTTAAATCCGAAGATTACTTAACCAAAATGTATCATTAGTTGTTTGCATGATAAAATTGCCACTGCCCAGAGTGCAGAATTTTTAAAATACTTTCCTAGTGCTGCTGCAAACACGTCATCTGCATTAGCAATCACTCTGTTACTTTCCGCTTCCAGGCATGTCAGCAGCTCGTTTACTATCAACTAATTGTAAGTCTTAAAGAAGAAGAGAAAGGACACAGCCTTGCGGTATACCTCAACTGACAGATGGGCTTTCCTTATGGAAAAGCTAATAGTTTTAAATTGATTAGTTTTTTTTTAATAGCCAAATTTTATCATACATATTAATTTATTTAAGATAAACAAATTATTTAAAAATTTCAGAGCTTTAAACAAGCCCAAGTCTTGACGAGAAATGGACCAAAAATTGTTGACAGTATGGCGAATGAAATTAGAATGATGATGGATCTCAAAATAAGTGCAGTTAAAGTAAGAATTGAGAAAGATACAACCCGTGTTTTTCTTTTAAATCTTTCAACACTATGCATTTTATTTTTCTAATAGCGAATAATGGATACCGCAGAAAATACAGCTTTATCACATCAAAACGATGTCGAAGATAAAACGTTTTCGTATTATAACGCTAAGGAAATGCTTGAACCCGGTGAAAAAGCACCTACTGAACCACCACCAGAATTAGAAGATGTTATCATGGAAAAAACTAAAGTCCCTCCCAAGGAAATAATTTTGCAACCAAAAGCCGAGTTTTTCAATACACCAGTTAATATAAGCTTAAGTTCAGTTCATGTTCCAACAAATGTGTATGACCGAGGTTTGTACCAAACAAAAAAAAAGTTAAAAACTAAAAAAAAAAACTATTTCAAATAATTTCTACATTCAATTTAGCAAGCGAAGTTATTCAAGCAATTAAATGGTCGGAAAATTTAGATCAGATTTTCAGAGATAATTATAAAAATGATCCAACTTTATCGTGGCAATTCTATGGCAGTGCTTCTGGCTTTATGAGACAGTTTCCCGCTTCTAAATGGAAGCAAGATCCAGTAGATCTCTATGATTGTCGTTTGCGTTCCTGGTTCATAGAAGCAGCAACAAGTCCCAAAGATATTGTCATTTTAATGGATTCTTCGGGTTCAATGAAGGGACAGAGATTGGATATTGCCAAACATGTTGTTCGAACAATTCTCGATACATTGGGCCCCAATGACTTTGTAAATATATTTACATTTGGTGAGGATGTAAAACCTGTGGTGCGATGTTTTGAGGAATCTCTTGTTCAGGTAAATAATTTTTAAAAATTTCGTTTAGTATAGTTTTACAAAAAAAAAAAACATTTTTTTTGTTTAGGCAACCCTTGGAAATGTACGTGAGCTTAAGGAAGCAATTGAATTGGTCAAAACAGATTCAGTTGCCAATTATACAGCATCATTGACAAAAGCCTTCGAAGTCTTAGAATATGCCAGAGCCGATATCAAGGGTGCACATTGCAATCAAGCAATTATGATTATTTCCGATGGAGCACCATTTACGTATGAGGATATTTTCGAACAATACAATTGGCAGAATAAGCCTTATATGCCAGTTAGGGTGTTTACATATTTGATTGGAAAAGAAGTTGCAGATGCAAAAGAAATCAAATGGATGGCCTGTGCAAATCAGGGATATTTTGTTCATTTAATCGACATGGCTGAAGTTCGTGAAATGGTTTTGAATTATATTCCAGTTATGGCAAGGCCATTGGTTTTAGGTCGACATGATCATCCCGTAATATGGACGCAAGTTTATGCTGATGAAGTTGTAAGTGGATAGTCTTTTGACTCTCTATAGATTTGGGTGCTTATAACATTAATGTTTTGTTTTTGTTTTAAGGATCCAAAAATGACTGACTGGCTTTGGGAAGTCAAACAATGTGAACAACAAAAAGAAGATGTGGAAGTTGGTCGGCGCGTAAAAAATAAAAGGTTACTTAGGATAGAATTAGATGATCGCTATTGGAAACGAAGGAGAAAGGTGAATTATTTTGTATTATACTTATTTAAAAATAATTTAATTTTATACATTCACAATATCAAAACAATCATTCGAAGCATGGCCTCTATGATCTTATTTTGACGGATCACTTAGATATTTTAAGTTCTTAGCTTCTTACACTTAAATTTTCTAAGTGAATTTATCAGATTTTGTATTTGAATGACGCCCAACGTTCTTTTCGTTGATTTCATAATAGTATGTCCCAGTATTTTGTCTTTAAATTGCACCCAACGTTTATTTTTGCTTAATTATTTAGTTGATTTCTCAGTTGTTCTCCTTTGCCATTCTTAAATGGCGCCCAACGCTTTTGTCAAAGTTATTAGGGAATGGATTTTACGCTTAATTTATGAGTTTCAATATGAGGTTAAAAATTAAGTTTAAAATCAAAAATATTTTGATTAAAATAAACACCTTTAACCTTTTTAATTAAAAGAAAATTATTGTCCTCTATCGGAATATATTATTATTGAACTAAGAGGATAATCATTTTTTACTGCACACATTTCCCGTCATGCTGTTATATATTTTCTTAACTTTAAATAATTCTATTTTATATTAATAAAATATTTACAGAGTTGGGATCAACCTATCGAATCAGAAAAATACCACTTTTTAACCACAGTCTCCATGCCCGTTTATGACCGTCGTGAAAATGCTGTAAGTAAAATTTCTTTTATCACAAATTGATTCTTAATTTTTTTTTTCAAAAAAAACAAAAAATCTTTTAAAACATTTTCAATTCAATGGAAACAAGCATTTGCTTTAAAATTATTCATCAGCATATCTTCACATTTTTTTTTTAATATAAAATAATTAAAAAATAAAATTAATTTTAAAAACCAAACATTGTATCTGTATCACTGAAAACAAAAAATTAACTTATATAATATAGAATATCACCGAAGATGTGTTAATTAACGAAGCATACTGGGAATCACAAACTCGTGAGGTATTTCAAAAAAAAAAAATCAAGTTCCTAACGAACGAATAATAAAAAGTAATCGTTAGTTTTTGCGCTATAATACCTTAGACTACGTTTAGTGATTACTTAAAATAATTTAAAATTATAAATTATATCCGAAAAAAAATTCTTAGAAGTCAATTGAATATACATTATATACTCGTAGTAGTGTTATATTTTTCGATCTAATCTCGATGATTGGGCAAAAGTATAGAGACGAATATTTTTATACATATTGACGCCACTATAATAATTTATATATACATATATTCCTATAACTTAGTGCTATAGATACAAATGAAATAGTCAAAACTTAGAATTTTAGTTCTTTTTTTTTTTTGTTGTGTTTGGTTTTAAGAAAGAAAATGAAAATATTCATATTATAAATTATATTATACAATATTAGTGAAATGTAAATTTGTTTTGAAAATTAATTAAAATCCAAGGGTTTTAATAGTTATTTAATGCTTGTTGAATTTAGATGGTGAAATAATTAAATTTGTAGAGTAGATCACAAGAAAAAAAATTCTCATGTCATTAGGTTCAACGGTTTTTGTGATTTTGTAGGGAATTTCCTAAAAATTAGCTAAAAACTAATTTTGTTATCTTATGAAATAGACCAATGTCAGACTCCCAGATTTGGTTAAAATTGTTGCAATGTAACCACAAATTTATCTTAGCCTATATGCTTTTGAAAATGTGGTTCAGTTTAGTTGTCAAGTAAAGAATGTACTCGTAGTACTATACAAAGTCATTATGAAATCTGTGGTTGAAATTTTCCCACAGTAATATTCGATGGTTATCAGCACGAAACCTCCAATAATTAATGAAAATCAGATGTAAGCAAACTGGCCTGAAGAATTAAAATTAGGTCTGTTCCTTTACTTCTCAAAACTGCCTGTTCCTTACAATTTTAACTTTTTTTTTTTTTGAATATGAATTAAATAAATAAAATTAAATTTGGGAAGTAAACGAACACAAAAGTATTTTAACATTGAACACGATTCTTCAACAATTAATCTGTTCGAATTATTTCTGCGTACGCGAGTGTAATCTGAAAACACACTAAAGTCTACTAAAGCTAGCCATACACAACAGAGCCAATGAGCCAAATGGCCCTACTCGGATCCAAAATCAATCTTATGTACGGTGGATCGGCTACCGATTTAAAATCCATCCGAGCTCAATTCCTGTTTCCGTGTTTGCACTAAGGTCGTTTTGGGTTTTTGCTAGAGCAAGTTGAAATAGCAAATGAAACTGTCGAAGTGACATTAATTTTTGGTAAATAAGTGTGCTTTAGGTTAGGTAGAAGATATAAATTTCTTGAAATATATCAATGCGTCTATGTGATTGAAACGTCAAAATCATAAAATATAACGTTTTTGTTATTTAATTTTGGAACGTGGATTATTCTAATATTAAGAATTAAATGGAAACATTTATGCAAAAAATGGCCAAACATTTCATTCTCTCCATTATCGTCATTTTTATACTATGTGGTGGAATTTTTTCTTGGGTAAGGAGTTAACATAAAAGTGAAAACCCAAGGTGGAGGAATTGGTTGCTGTTATTGGGGAATATAAACATTCAGAGATCCAACTGTGTGAGCTTTCCATCACCCAAAAGCAACAAAAAAGTGCACAAATACAACCAAACTCAAACCAAACGAAAGCGCTACCACCCATTCTTTTTATAACAACTCTTGGAGTTGTCAAGAAAACCTGGGCAAGTTCCTAGCCCATAAATCTGTAAATCTGTATCTCCTTTTGATTCTCTGCACTTTGGGTCTAATCATTTTTATGGTAGTAAAAACCCCTTTAGCACACGTACATATAATACAAAAAAAACTAAAATATAAACACGCCTAATTAAGACTTCATATTTCACCATAGACTGCACAATTTTTTATTTATTAGGTGGTGCAAAAGAAATGTCAATAATTCTGTTAAGCTACCTTAAATTTTCACCAAATTTCTCAAACTTGGGTCTCTGTTATGGTTTCTGACAGTAATTGTGAAAAAAATAGGCTTCGTAAAAACAAAGTTCAATTTTTATAAATAAAATGGCAACCTTTACTTTTCTTCACTTAGTACATACTTTACACCGGTATTTATAAACACAAATAAAACACGAATTATTATTATGAGTTTTGTGTCAAATCTTATCAATGAATCAAAATTCAAGGTAATAAACCAACTCACCAAAATAATTGCAAAAATTATGCTTGGTTGGTAACGTTAAATTTTCACCAAGTTTCCCAAACTTGGGTTTTTTTCTATGGTTTCTGACAGCAAATTGTGAAAATTTCACGTTAACAAACACACCTATTAAACGAGTAATTAGGTACTTCTGTCATTGTTGCCAAAAACTAGAGATAAAAGAAAACAGACGCTAGTGCCACACATGCTTCTTACAACTTCAAATGAGAGAGTGTATGTGCAAAAGCTCACATTTTGTGAAAAAGCATATGTATGTGCATTGTGCAGTTAAAAAAATAGTCTTTGGTAACAGCAGAGTTCTTGCTGTTTGTAGCAGATTTTTGTTAAGATTTTGAACTTAACGTGGATGAGCAGTTTATATTTTTATTGATATGAAATTTGAATTCGTTAAGTAACTCCTGATCGACGTTTTATTTAATTTAAAATTAAAAGACATCCAAACAATTTTTATTGATAGGGCTGTTAAAGTTTAAACTAGATTCATCTCTTTCTAAAGAATAACACGGCTTCAAACATGAATTTGAATATAACACTGCAAATATAGCTACATACATAAATAGTTACCAAAAAGTTTCGTTAAGTTTTCCACCATTAAGGGTATCTTTTGTATTTTTGAAGGGAAATTTTACATATTCTGTTGTGTTAAAGTTGAAACTTCTAATTAGTTGTTTTTGCTTGGAAACAATAATTTTACAATATAAGTCAATTTACGCAGTAGACAATACTTAACGAAAAACTGTGACATTTTATTAGTTTTTGTTAGCAACTGATTTGGTGAGTACAAAAGTGATGTAATCGAAATTTGTATAATTTTACTCTTGAATCGATATCTTTTAAAATATTTTAAAAAAATTCTAAGACTCTTGCACTCACAGTATCAGTTCCATTTATATGTATGTTCTATTATTTAATAAAATCATTACCGAAGTTATATAATTTTTCATAATCAATAAATTGAGATCATCAAACCATCAATTCGCTTTTTTAGTTTGCATCAGTTGAAAGTTAACTAGTGATAGCTAATAAATGCTTTTTAATTTAATTTACTATAATAGAAAAATGTAGGTATAAGTAATTTATATTTTTTATGGAAACTATTTTGCTCAGTTAACAAAACAAATTATTGCTAGTTGATTAGAAGTATAAACTTACAATAATAATGCTTTCTTTAGCATATTTTACTAAAATTAAGAAAATGAATTTAAACTTTGAAATGTAATTTATTTTACTTTTTAATTTCTTGTTGATTTTTATGTAATCCATATTTAAACCAAATAAAATAGTACAAAACTGTAACGTAGGTGTGTATATTTAAGTCTGGTAATAATATATATAAACTTTATTCAATTGCCATTCAACTAGTGATGAAGCTTTATTTTGATTTAAGTTTCGTAGTAAATATTAGTAAACTCTGTATTTCAATATACATACATAGATGATGCCTTAGTGTAATGTAAAAATATATATGTTTATACATTATTAACATGTAATTTATATATCAAACAATATTATAATCAATGTAAAGATATCCAATAATATGTCCGTACTTCCGTTAGCTTGCCGGAATTATTCAAAAAAAAAAATCAATAACAAAATTTGTTGATCGAATTTGTTTTCAAACAAAAGGATAAATTTTGTTAATTGTTTATAATGATTTTGAATATAAAAATAGCTAGTAAAAATTATACAACTTAGATGATTTCGTAGTGAAATATATGTAATCGATGCCATAATATATAAAATTGCAAGAATTATTTTAACCAATTTATTTTAATTATTCTGCTTTCAAATAAAACGCAGACCCGGATTGCTAATTTACTTGGTGTTGCTGGAACCGATGTGCCAATTAGAGATATTAAAAAACTCTTATCACCGTATTTGGTAATGTTTGTTTATTATTAATTCTTTTACATAAAAAAAATTTATAATTCTATTAATATAATTTTAGTTGGGAGTAAATGGTTATGCTTTTATTGTAACCAACAACGGTTTTATACTATTCCATCCAGATTTTCGTCCAATCGTAAGTTTGATTTTTATAAACATAAAATAAAAAATAATAAAAATAATATTTTTTGTTTTTATAAAAAAGTTTCAAGATATTCTTAAACCAGCTTATAACAGCGTAGATATGATTGAAGTTGAATTGTTAGACGATGATCGAGATCCGAGAGATTTTAATCCAGTTTTGATAAGTGTAAGTATTTTGTTTCTTTTTTGTTTTTGTTAAAGTATGGATAACATCACATTTAATAACTATATATTTTATTTCCCTAAAGATTCGAGATGAAATAATAAACCAATCCACAGGAAGTAAGTGGATGTTGGTAAAAAATCATTTCGATGAAATGGTAAGAAATAATTTATGATTAAAAGATATATTAGATAAGTAGAACAATTGCTGTGTTTTTCCAAGCGTGTTTACACTTAAAAAAAATTGAATGAGATTACAACCAAAGAAAAATCGATTGATTTATCTGTTTTATCGGTCATCGAAGAAGTAATATGTCAAATTTGGAACAAAGCGATCTACTAATAATAAACTCTTGCACGCGTTTCACTTCATTTACATGATCCAACGAAACACAACCAATTTAAAACCATCATCGGTCACACAAAGAGTTTCTCATTCTAAATCTTTTAATTTGTAATAGCAGCTACTGTCACCCTAAACAAGAAATGAACGATGTAAAATTCACCCCAACAATGTGACACCTTAAAGTGCGTTTTTGTTCGAGAGTAATTTGACTACAAAATTCTCCATAAATATAAATAACTGTCTACCCCTCTGTGACCTAATTTCATGTCTATGTCGACTTGTAAGTTTACTCTCGAGAGCTGCTTGGCAGTTGCTCATTTAAGAATACTTTCGCTACCAAACTTCTTGAGCTTCTTTAAAGACCGTATTCACTTTTAAGTTCAAGCCATCCATGGAGTTAATTTATTAATCTAAAATTTTAGAACTTTATGATTGTAGTCATATGGAAAATACTTAAGGACGGTTAAAGACCGATATCGATATCTGACACTGTCCGGATAGTACGGATCCGGATCTGCTTTGGATATTCATATTTTGGCTATCGGTAAATTTTGAAACACTCTGTTAGTACTAACAACACAAATGAGGCTTAAATTTGCTTACTGTCTCATTCATTTGTATATTCGAATCCAAATTGTTTGGCGTTTTTTATGTGCACAGTTATTTTAAGTGTCAACCCGTGCCAAAAAAAACAACTCAGCAATCGTAGACGAAAAATTAAAGTGTTCCTATTTAAATAAAACTTCGTTTAATCGATATCTTTTTTTATTTGCTTCAAGAAACGAGTTATCCGAGTAAAACGCCAATACTACTGGACGGCTGTTCAAAATACTCCTTTTACTCTTGTTATAAGCTATCCTGAGCAATATGGTGTTAATCGCGTACACAGTCGTACAGAAGATGAAATACATCGGCTCAGTATAAAGGGCAGTAATACGTTAAGCTACTTTAGTGGTAAAAAATGGAAAATTCACCCTGATTGGTAAATGATAGAAAATATTTATTGATGTTTAAAAAAAAAAATATTTATAAACTTTTATTTTTGTAGGCTATTTTGTAAACATAGTAATATTACATTTACAAGTCCAGAAGCGGAACTGGTACACTTCTTGGACAAAATGTCAAAACCAGGGTGGAAATGGCCATCTAGTAGAAGCGCACTGCCCCCTGAGCATACAGCTGCAATGTTTTGTAAGTATATTATCTAACTTTGTGTAAGGTTTACTTTTTATTTTATAAACCATATACATTGAGAACAAAAAAAAATCTTACATTTGAAAATTTTGCCATGAAATTGATAAATCATTTTAAAAACAAAAAGTTTGGCATTTAAGGCCTTGTCTATAGAGCTAAAGGGCTGGTTACATTTGTTTGTACTGAAGCAAAAAATATATATATAATTAACGCTGCAGCTAGACGCGCATGCGATTATTGCTTTGAGTTTTATACCCTTTTGAATTGGTATAAATAAAATATTTTGTATTTGTTTTGTTTTTTACCAAAAATCGTCTTCCATGTATTTGATATAATTTCAAAGAAGTATTCGACGACGAATCACCATCATTTATTTTTATTTTTATTATGTTTATATTTTGTTTTAACTTTTTAAGGGAATTGTTTTTTTTTTCAATTTATAGGTATCGTTTTCATTATTTTTAATATTTTCTATCCTCTCTCTCTCTCTCTTTCTCAAATTAAAAAAAAAATAATGGTTTTTCTAAACAATGCAAATCCACAGCTAACACAAGCTCTGGGCGAATACCGCTTACTGAAAAAGAATCGTACTTTTGTGAGTACTTCTACAATCCATTTAAAAATGGTTTGGTACAATATTCTTAATTAGAAGTAAAATTAATTTATTTGGTTTCTTGTAAAATTGCACCTTTTTAATTGAATTTGTAATATAAACTTTAAAAAAAAAAACGAAGATTCTTATAAAAATTATATAAACAAATAGTTTGCGTATAAATAAATCCCTTTACAGAAGTTCATATTATTTTACATACCTACTGGTAAATACTTAAATTTGTTTAAACATGAATATATCTCTTTCTGTTTAATTTTAAACTCTATATACTTCTTGTTTTTGGTAAAAACGGTTTAATTATTTGAGTTTATTTAATACATAATTGTTAATATTTTAAATTAAATAATATATGCAGTCTGTATTTTTGTGTAGATTTTTTTTGATTTGGAGAGATTCGTGTTAATTTATTAGTATGAAACTTTTTACAAATTCATCAAAGCAAAAGTGACAGTTGTCACTTCGTGGGACCTATCAGGTGTCAGATAATTAATTTTAATCCAAAAATAAAAGGCGTCCTTCTTTGACATTTAAAGTGTAATTTTAAATACATACAAAAATCTTACTTAAAAAAGCCCCAATCGAATTGAAAGAAAATTGTCTATATTTTCAAAGAAAAATAGTTTGTTTGTTTGTTGAAGTTTACCCAGGATTATCCCCACAAACCAAAGTTTCTAATTTCTATTTGTTATTAATGTATTACATACATTTTTATTTCGAAAAGAAGAGAATTACCTGTAGAATGTGAATCCACAACCAAAAGCTCATTCCACTCTGACAGTTTATCTTCGCCTCAAGTCACCTCGGCAAAAAAACCTATATCTACTTCAGGGCGAGTTCAGGGTTTTCGAAAAATGCTTTATGGCGACCCCTGGGTGACTTCAGGGCTCAACAAACCCAGTTCTTGCCTTCAAAATTAAATACACAACTTTAGTATCAACATAACAAATCCACAAAATGATGATTTTGATGTTTGTGGATAAACGCTACAGTGGTATATTAAAGTAAGGAAGTAACGAGGGAGTTGAAATATTAAATATTATCAGCCTTATTTAACAGATTTTTTAGGGCTTTTAAAAGTCCTTAATAGTGGGAAACATGCCTTATTTAATAAAATAAAATGTCAATTTATACAAAATCTTAGACAACCGATGCAGTTATCCAAGTAAGACAACTTTAGGACAATATTAAACGAAGTTTACTTTTAACTTTTTGGAGTAGGATGTCTGTATTAAGTTAGACAAACTTTATAAATACGACTGTAGTTATGCCTTTGCATTCATTCCGAGATAAAAAGAAAGGTAGGCCAAGTATTGTTTTCCTTTAAAAAAAAAACAAGTTTTAACCAAACTTAACATTACGACGATTGATTAGTCCAACAAAGTTTTGGCTTCATCGTACTGTCCGTTGGTCTATGTAGATGTTTTTTTGAAGAACTTATCTCATTTTTGAGTTATTTTTACATATTATGTCAATAGCTCAGCGAATTTTGTTCAAGTTTTACACAGGTACTTCCATAAGTAAAAATAAATTCTACAGACTATTTCTTTATTAACATATTTTTTTCAACTTTTCCCACTTTTCCGTTAACAATGTTATGTTTTAAGATATGCTTATGCCTTATGCTTATATCCATCGTGCTTTTGTTCAAACTGGCGGCATTTTTACAAAATGTAAGACTGTTAGTGAGGTGTTTCATTCAAAATATATTACTGTCTGAACACTACCCTAAACAAATTTCTTCTGCGTTTCAATCTAAGTTTATTTCGCATTGGTTGATTTCAGATTTCATAAACAAGCAGTTTTTTGCTTCAGTATTTCATTTACAAGTTTTTTGTAATGCATAACCTAATGAAAGAATTTAAACGTGTAAACGAAATCAAGGTGCGGAAATGCTTCAAAAACATAACTTCGAAGTTCTAATAGAACTTGATTACTGTGTTCGGAGGGCAAAGTTAGTAAAAAAATGTAAATATGTTTCACATCGAGAACCTCTATGCCAAGATTACCCAAACGAAAGAATTAATCTTAACATTTTTTTATTTAATATGTTTTTTCTAAGTTTATTCTTATTTAGTTTTATTTGTTTCCTCTTTAAACACAGTTCAACCCTTAAGTACACTAAATACTTTTGCAAAATCTAAACAAGTAGAATTCTATGTACCGCACTTCTAAATCACATACCCCATACTATACTCACATATCCTCACAATCCTACACAATTTATTCATACACAACATACTCGTACATACTGAAATATTTTTGTCTAAATCATACGCACGATACTGTTTTAACCGTTTATGTAAATACACGCATTTAAAAAATCAAATGAAATCTGTTAGCTGAGGAATTGCACACGGTATTTCATCGAAAATATTATGACAATCCGTTTTATAAAATGAAGCACCTGTAATCTGAGAAAAAAAAAAAACTGCATGAAAGTTGGCACATATAACCACCTGCACCGCTATCGTCTTGTTATGCAAAACAAGATGGGGTGATTTGTTGAACCTGCACCATGCAAAACTCACTTATTTCATTAATTACCGTTAATTAACTTCAATTTTAATTTCGATACTAAATGGATGTTTAATAAAATTTTAGGTGATCGAAGCTTAATGCAGTCTTTGGTCTTCGATGCTCGTGTAACCGAATGGTTTTCAAAAAACACTAGTTTCTTTTCAAAGGACGACAATAAAGGGTAAGTAGAAAATGACATTATTAATACCGTTCATTGGCAGTTTAATTTACTAATACACTGTTCCTTAACTGCACATTATCATACCGTTAACCAAAATAATATACTAGAATAAAAACATAACAGGATTTTCTTATTTTATTTTTTCTTCATTTTGAATTTTTTCCCCCATTGCTCTTCTTTGCCATTTATTTTTTGTCTTCATATTGCACAATGTGTGTTTGTTATATACACATACAAACGTATACATAAAAAAAAATTATTATGCACAATTTAAATGGAAAAGCTCAAGCCCATTTGCGGTTTTAATGGGTGCGTTGCCAAGGTAATAAGTCAGGATAATAACATTCAGTGTATATTGTACAAATATTTACTCCCTGTATAAGTGTACATATACATACATATGTATATAACCTTTTGAGTGTTTTTTAATGTAATTAATATGCGTATGTAAACAATCTATTAAAAAAAACTCTGATTTTAATTTAGGAATGAATTCAAACAGCGCTTTGGTATCACTGTTGCATTTTTGGCAACACATAGTGGGCTAACAAGATGGCAGGAGTTCCATTCAAATGTTGCTGAGGAAGCGCATTCTGGGTAAGAATGTTTAAATTTTTGAAAAAACCAAGTTTCAGTTAATATTTTTTTGAGCATTTTTTTTTGTATTCGTATCATAAACATACACACACAAGTAGTAACGTATTCTTTTAAGTTCTTATAAATTTCTTAAAAACCATTTTAGAGAACAATTTGGGGAAAACAATCGCCGTGCTATTGATGAGGTTTGGTATAAACGTGCAGTAGAGCAGCATTTTATTCGGGAAGAGAGTTTTGTTTACTCGGTGCCTTTTGATAGCGGAGGTTTTTGTTTTTAATAGTTTTTTCTTGAATTTCACAAATTGTATAATTGCTGTGTTTTAGAAACTAGTGCTGAGACTATCGTAACAGCCAGTCATGCGATTTTCCATACAGACGGCGGTAAGAGTGCACCAGCAGCAGTAGTTGGATTCCAATTTGAACATAATGCCCTTTATACTCTTTTCAAAAACATCACTGGCACTGTAAGTATAAAGTCGAAGAGAGGGCTGTATTAAAAAATTGCAAAACAAAAGTTTATCGTTGAGTTTCGTCAAACTGTTTGCTGTAAATTGTGCTCAGTTGAATTTGATACTCTTGAGATTGTGTTATAAATCAAAAGAACTGAACTGAAGAACTATTACCGTGTATTAGGAACCAATTATTATTTTGTTCAGTGTACAGTGCTCCGGCTATAAGACTTTCTTTTTTTTAAATCTTGAAAGTCGCTTTTTAGCAATCTGGCAGCACTTCCTTCGAATCTAGAAAAAAAACTATCACAGAATTTATCGTAGTAGAAAATCAAATACAAGTTGTTTGTACAAGTTTCCGTTTACGATAAAATTCGTGATAGGTAGGACTGAATAATTTGACAAATTGGTTAAGATCAAATTTAATAACGTAGCACTTTTTTACTTTTTATATTAACACAACTTTTTCATCTCATATTTAATAGTGTGCTGACTGTGCAAAAACATGCACATCCGAGGAAATAGACTGTTTCCTTTTGGACAACAATGGATACGTAGTTATTTCTCCTAGACGTCGGGATACTGGAAGATTTTTTGGAGAAGTAAATGGTGCTCTAATGCGTCGTCTTATTGAAGAACGAGTCTATAAAGAAGTCGTCATTTTTGATTACCAAGCTGTGTGTTTTGAATTCACCGGCGATAATAATTCTTCAAGTCATTTGTTTTCGGTATTTTTAGTTTTTTTTCATAAGGTATGAACATGATCATAAATTAATATTTTTGTTTTTTTTTTTTAATTTTTAAATAGCCAATGACACATATTCTTCGCCTCGCTAAATGGCTGATCCATACATTGCTGTGGTATATTGTGCAATTTCACACTGTTGCCGCCAATGTTATGGAACATTATTTCGATGAAAACGTAACAGAATACATTGTTCCTAACAAAGAGTGGGAATCTAGGGTGACATTACGTCGGACGCGACTAAAGTCATGCGACCATAGACGTCATTTGTATACCCTATATAATGATAATGAAAATGTTGTCTACAATATGACAGCACATGCATGTGAACGGCCATTTGTCGTACTTCCAATACCAGCGAGTAATTTAATTCTACTCGTTCTTGATGTTATGTGTCCGAAGGAATCAGCATTCCGCCTTACAGTTGATCCTATAGAAGTGCAATATGACTACGATGCAAATTACAGCCTGGCTTGCTTTAAACGAGATCAAAAGCTTTCGAGAATTCGTCCAGGCAGTTGTATTAATAAGCACATGAATGTAAGAAAACTGATTTCAAAAGTAATAAAATTCAAATATTCTTAAAAATTCAATTTTGTTTTGTATATATTTTCAGGAAAGTGCCATTGTGCTGTGCGGCGATGCCACAAGTCAAATAATAAATTACCTTTTAATTTTAATTAGTACAATTTTAATTCGTTATCTTTAACAATAAATATTAATTGTTATATAGTTAAATATAATAATTATCATATTATTGTAAAGTTTTTTAAAGAAATCCTTTCATATTTTACTGTTGTAATCTTAGCTTTTGTATATTTCACATTATAAAAAAAGAAGAATTGAAAAGAAAACACATAGCATAAGACATTTTCTAGACGAAATCGTGTACCTACCTACCTACCAAAAATATATAATAAAAATAATAAAACAAAACAAGTTTTGATATTCTATATAAATAAAACTGTTAATAGAAAAGCTCTTATCCACTTAAATTTATTCCTAACAATTATAACTTATTAAAGAAAATGAATTGATTGCCAAGCCTTGCTTAATAAAATTTTATAGTCTTTCTGTTATTTGTAAAATGTATATATAATAATATTAATTTAACACGACTTTACCACAAACTTAGAGAAAACTAAACAAACACTCATATATTATTTAAAATGTCATTATTAATTTTTTTTTCTCTAGTCAAATACTAAGACCTTTAGCCTTTACAAATAATAATTTTTATTCAAAAACAAAAATAACTACATATGTGCTAAAGCTTTGGATTAATGAAGACTTAATAAAGAAACAAATTTGAATTTACACTTGAACAAATAGAGTTGTTTTTATTTCCATTTCAACACAATAAATTAACAATGGAGTGGCCGTTAAATAATGTACCATTTTGTACACATTTAATTGAATGAATTGAATTTTTATGTAAATTTGTTGTTCCTTTTAAATCTTTATCCCCGCTAATAATCCATTATAATAGTCTATTTTGAATCCTATATGTTTATGGAAATCTTAATAGTACAACGACTTTAAGACTAACAACTTAGTCATATCACAATAAATTCACAAAATTCAAAAATTAAATTAAGAACGTAAAAATTACGTATACGTCATAGTGACCCATCACTCTTTTCTGTAGGTTTAACATTAATTTCGTGAAGAAATACATAGGGATGTATTCAAAACTAATACTTATAAATTATAAAGATGTCCAACAACTGATCATGTGGCTTCGGTGGCCATATGTACATGGTCCACTCCCAGTTGACGGCAAAAAGTTGTTTAATCAAAAATGAGCATACCACACAAGTACCACTAAAGGAGTCAAAGAGATCATTAGATCAAGTTGGCTCTCCTTAAATAGCTACTCCAGCCTATAATCTTAGTGGTAGCATAATCAAGCACAATTGAATTTTACTTTGCAACTCATACAGCAATTTTATGGTTTCCATATTCACATACAAAAACTCCCTTTATTGATCAATGTTGATTTTTTATAAATTTTATTGAAACAAATATTACAAGTTTCAATTTTATCAATAAAGATAACAAATTTTGTAACCTAAATCTCAAAATATTAATATTAAACCTAGTTTATAAAGAAAACCGCAAAATTGTTGATTATATCAAAATAATATCTTTTAATTAACTTCCTTGAGATCAACCTTGTCACTTTTATTTTTGCTAATTGTCTTCCCCTTTTCTGCTTTCTCTAGCTTAATTATTTCAGTTATAGCTTTGCAAAATCCTCTCACAATCTGATATTCGGTTAAACCAATACGTCGTTTATTTGAAATATCATAAATACCACCTTCGACATCAGTATGCTCGCCACGAGTTCCTCGCACCTGTAACTTGTATCTTTTAGCAATTGCGTCAAATTTCTTTTTATCAGATGCCAATTTAGGAATTCTTATATGAACTGAGGCCCGAATCGTTGTACCAAGATTAGTTGGACAGAAAGTCAAATAACCCAAACGATCATGGTGTTCAAAGGGGATCTTAGCTTCCATAGCATTAATCCCTCTTACCAATCGACTAAAAACTTCTCCTAAGTTACCACCTCTCTGTATGGATATCATTCGAATATGATCTTCTTCGTTGCACCATACTAAGAATGATTTATCGAAGTTGTAGTAAATACTACGACCGGTTGGCCAAAACCGGCAAGCATTGGCAGATTTCAAGAAACGATCACCAGGCTTGAATAACAAATGATCATCGATAAGTTTACTTTGGACTGATTTCTTCATGCCGAACAAAGGATGTAAGACACCCTTAAACTCATTTCCCATGCTAGACAGAGTACAATGGATCATATCTTCGACATCATCGTAATCTTTTTTTGACATAACAGGATTGAAAGGGTAACCTTTTATAGACCGTGCACATCGTATACGAGTTGAAGCTATGTAATGCTTAAACGGATCAAGATCACCAAAGACACATGGATTACCGAAATTTCGGCAAGGGTGACTGTCTGTCTTCTTAAATCCATAATGACAATCTTCGATTATAGGATCGAATAGGTCAGCAAAAACTTTATAGGCTTCAGCATCTGGGGCATAAACACCACATCTAGAATCATGATTTTCCAGACCCGATTGAATGCAATCTAAAAGCGTTGAACTTTTGGTTTTCTTGTTTCTTAAAGATTTGAAAATGTCTGGATTTAAGTGTTTCTTAAGCAAAGATTGTGAATTCGATGATCTTAATTTCGCGTAGCCTTCATCTAATGTTTCCAAAACCATAGGTTCAATTTCAGAATTGTATCTAAAATATTGCCAAATTATTTCCTTAAGATGCTAATACATAAAGCTTAAACTTTAAACTTACGACTTGAGACGTTTGATTATAATCAGTAGCCTGTTGGATTGTGGATTTTTTAAATGGCGTGAAAGCATGTTTAATTTTTAATTTTGAAGGCCGAAATGTATATGTACATATGTATAATTTTTTAATGATTGAAAAAAGACTACAGGAAACAAGAAAATATCGTTTTTTTATTTTTGATTACTTGTTGTAAAAACAAAGTTTTGATCTTGTTAGATATTTATTTCGCCGAATCCACATGAATTTAACATGTAACTCGTGAAATTGTTTTGGTTGCCTTTTGGTAGTTTATAGTTTCGTGTTTTTCAAACTCAAAACCAGCTTTTCTTTTATACTCAGATTTCAAATTTCTTTCTTTTTAAGCTTTGAATGGCAACGGGGATGTTTCAAAAAATTAATACATACCTTAAATCAGTTTCTTGTTCACCTTGTTCAAAATTGATTTTAATTAATTTTACAACGATAATCATTTGGTTCGATCGTTTTGAGTTTGATTTTCTTTTAAGGATTTCAAAATTAGTGCGATTTTTTTACGGCCCAAGAAAGGGGCCAATTTAATTTGAAGGTTTTCCACCCGGTTTCTTTGAGGGCTAATAAGGAAGATATGAGAGTTTAATGTATATTTTTCTTAAAAATAAGCAGCCAGGGTACTTACAACTTGTTTCTCTTAACAAAGGGCTTCTGTTAATGTAATGTTCACTTCTAGATCCGTTTTGATGTAACAGGACTCGAAATGACGAAAGTATGTATAAGTTGCTTGATGATATAGATAGATATTTCCCTTGATAAAAAAATAATGCTTAGTTCATTTATTTTACCAGTAAGATCTGCGAAAATAGGCACTGCAGATCGTTTTCTGGTTTACTACGAACTACCTTCTTTTGTATGCCGGAAATTTTTAAATTTTTTTGTAAGTAAAATTCTAAGATAATATAAATGAAATTTGCTAACAGAGCTTCAATATTGACATTATCAAAAGACTAGTTTTCTTTTGGTAACATTTCTTTAAAGCGCTTTTAAAACTTATCTTCGTTTTACGGGCATTTGAGATAAAAGGCAAGTTCTATTTTAATACAAACATTTATTTAAAAGATGTCATGTAAAAGTAACAAACAAAATAATGTATTTATTTCTTATCACAAAAATAAAAAAAAACTATGAAATATATTTGGAATGATCCTTTGTGGTATTCATTTTACTTTTTCTTTATATTTTTTGTTAAAACAATTTGTTTCCTTATTTGCATCTTAATTAATTAAAAAAAAATCTGAAGTACTATATTCAATAATTACGTTAAGAATGTTTGTTGTTGTGTATATAAAAAGCTTTCATTTTATTTATTGTATATTTTCTTTAATTTATTTTGTTTACGCTTAAAATAATTATTTTTTTTTTTGTTCTTAAACATAATTTGATTGTTATGAGAATTTGGCAGTTATTAATTTAATTTATTTTGTTAATAAAAAATTGAATTAGTAAAATTCTTTAGTTTTTTTTTTACTCAATACGAGAAACAAGCAAAAAGAACGTGAGTGAAAAGATTCATAATCAGTGATACAGGGAAATGAAATAAGTAACAACCTTTGTGTATATATGCGATAAACAAATAGGGAATTAGTTTATGCCAAAGCGTGAGAAATATAGTTAGAGATACATTGAGTAATTTTGGTGTTAAATTACTAGTGAATGGGATATGCGAAGCATCATAAATCGTCTTCTTGTTCGTCTTCTCAACGAAATGGAATGTTTTGAGTAGGGTTAAGTGATTACGTTGATGTAACACCTTTACGAGCGACGAGCATGTTTAGCACAGGGTTTTTGCGAATGTAGCTCACTGCCTTTTTGTGCGTGACCATTGTAAAGTCATACCCATTGCACTGAAGAATTTTGTCATGAATTCGGAGACCAGCGCGTGCCGCTGGACTGCCTTCGTGTACTTCGGTCACATAGATGCCCTACAAGACAATAAGTATGTAAGGAAGTTTTCACTTTGAGATAACAAAAAAAGAAAAAAAATAAACTCACATAATCAGTATACCCTTGAGGACTTTTCTTGTAATCCTGGTCAATGCCACCACCAATCTTAAACCCACATTTAAGAATTTCACGACCCTCTTGGTCGTAATCGACTTCCTTGTGCAATGTTATTGGAATCTGTTAAATGAAAATTTCATCAAACAAAATATTAGCTCTCAATGTTCCCACAATCACCCTTTATGCTTGGGTGGAGCTCATTTTTTCTGGAAGACCGTCTGGTCGTGTTATACTTACACTTAAGCACTCCATTGCTGTACCGGCCTGGTGTTGAAAAGCCATTTTCGCCATGATTAAGATATCTATTTAAGTTACTTTTGAAATTCCGTATTGGAGAACTAGAAATATTGCAAAAGAAAAATTGGAAAGTGCAGAGAATGGATTTTTTCTACTTTGAGGGAAGACAGGCTGGCTAGCTGAGCTGCTGCTTTTGGTTCCTGGGAAGTTGATGACAAACAAAAACAATAAAAATTTGACACATATGAAAGAATTTTGGTATCACTTTAAAATGGACATGTGCAGAGATTTTAAGCGGTTTCTATTTCTATAAGGCTTGGTGCTCACTAGGCATCTTTGAGTTGCGTGCTCCAACAACTTTGAATTGCTCGCTCGTGCAAATTTCAGTTGCTCCCGATTCAAAAACATTTAGGGCCAGTTAGTTTACAGTGGGTTATTCGAACCATTCATAATCCATAATCATGATCTGTATTTATTCACTCAGTAAAGCATGGGTTTTTCAAAAATCTTTCTATTTTCCAGTCTATCTGTCAAATCAATCAATTGTCAAAGAGCCTGTTTATACTAAAAAAATTGTGTCCAGGCTCGCGAGTCGTGAGTCTCATCGAGTCTGCAATCGAAAACAGACAAAAACACATAGTTTGTTTGGTATCTTTTTCCAAAAAGTTTGTAAAACCTGCCAAATTTTGAAAAGAAAGAAAAATTTTGTTGCACGAAATTTCACGTTAACAAACATAGCTATAGAAACAACAGTAACTTCAATGCTTTGCAACATTAACAAATGAGCCTCATGAGCCCAGTGTTTATA
This sequence comes from Dasysyrphus albostriatus, assembly GCA_946251815.1. Lineage (NCBI taxonomy): Eukaryota > Metazoa > Arthropoda > Insecta > Diptera > Syrphidae > Dasysyrphus > Dasysyrphus albostriatus. The sequence continues at coordinate 126,822,430 of OX276336.1, read as the reverse complement.
TTTTTTTTCATGTTTCATGACATCCTTGACCCCCCAATTTCTTGTTTAGAGCTTGAGGATCGTAATTTTCATGGATAATTTTTCGAGTGAATCGAATTTAATAGTCCGATAACATGTTTATTCAACATCAATTCAGTTTTTTGTTATTGTTGTACAATTTTGTTTTGCATCGTTTATCTGACTTTTAATGAAAAAATTGGTCGTGAAAAATGCAATGGAATGGAAATGAAGTGAAACCACCAAAACTATTTCTTTCATGTTTCAATTCCAACAAATAAATTATACCTAGCAAAAAGCTTCAATTACCAAACTTTTAAATACATTCTTTAAAAAAAGTTAGTTCTTTCCTAATGTTCCCCTCTTTTTTATTCATTTACTCAGATATATGTGAGTGCAGAAAACAAAAAGTTATGTGCTTTAATGTTTTTGTTTTTCATATCAAAGCTATTAGAAAAAATTTGATATATCACAACACCCAACTGTTATACATACGTATATTTATTAACTTTAAATGTCTCACCTCCTAACCCACTGAGTCAGAATGCATAACAATTAAATATTATGCATAGTGACAGTTTTGGTTTCACACTTATTGTGACGCAATGGCTTAGTGGGACAAGTCAACTTCCAGAATGCAACTCAGTAGGTCAAAGCTGAGTAATGCATTTTGGAAGTTAAACCAAGAAGTTCCAGGTAGGTCGCCAGAACCAGAGGCGAGTCTGATTGTAACCGCGAACGTGATTGTTTGGTTTTGATTACTTGAGCACACTTAACATTGGCGCAGCCGGTACGCGAATCTTTACAAAAAAAAAAATTCGTAAAGTGAAATAAATATATAGTAAAAAATTTATAGTAAAAAAAAAAAAAAAAAAATATACATATACATACATACGAGTAAAGTGAATTGATAAAAAAAAAATAACAGTTTGAAAGTGAAATAAATTAATTTTATCTTAAAGTGAACAACAACAAGAAAACAAAAAGTGTAGTTGATCAATCAAAACTAATAGAAGGTCTGGTAAGAATTTTGATGTTTATATTGTGTTGATGTTTTTTTAAATATAATTAAGTTTAATATAATTTACACATTTTTTTAAAAATAATTTACATTTTTTTCCATATAATTGACTTTAAAACACAATCCTCCTCTCCTCTTCTTTAAAGAAACTTTATTTATTTTTTTTTTTTTTTTAAATATTAATAAGACTAGTTTGATTGTGTTTTTGGGTTGAGTTTGGGTTGAAGCTCGAAATTCCTTGCAAAGATCAATAAAGTTAATGGCCAAGAGAGAAATTGAGGCCCAACTTAATGATTTAATAGAGGAACTAGAAACTCTTAAAAAAGAGAAAAAAGAGCAACGGCGACAACTTAAAGAACTCAACGAGGTACTCCTTTCAGAACTAAAGGATATTTTAAATCCCGAGGTTTTTAATTTGGTCAAGTCTCAGCTTAGCTCTCAGTGGGGTCAATTTCAGCGTATTGAAACGACAGACGCGATTCTGACGGAATATATTAAAGCCGTACAGAATATAAGAAATAGACACACTGAAGAGACAGAACAGCTAGTCAAGCAAGTTGAAAAAAGCGAGAAATTGCGAAAGGAGGCTGAAAAGCAACTCCTGCAAGTAGCAGACGAAGCTGACGAACAACTTGACCAACTAACAAGTGAGTTGAATAAAAGCTTGTCAGCCCAAAAGGAGTTGCAAAGAAAAAATTTAAAATCAGCTTCATCTGATTTTTCGAAAAATCTTTTACCCCTGTTTTTTACATCCTCTCCAAAAACCCCTGTCACTAAAAATCTTGTAAATAAGGGTGTTCAGACTCCTGTCACAGGTATCGAACACCATATTAATTTAGGACAAGAATTAGTGGAGACATCTCAAAATCCACATATTAACTTAAGACAAGAATTGGTGGAGGTACAACCAATTAGAACTCAAAAATACAACATGTCATACGAAAAGGTGACAAAGATTGTTTCCCGTGTCATACCCCTATTTTCAGGGCAAAGGACACCGGACTTGTCAAGCAAAGTATACGAATTTATAAACGCTTGCCATTTAGGGTTGAAATGCCTAGAGGCAGGTGAAGCTGAAGATTTGTATGTGGCCTGCATTTCCACAAGGCTAACGGGGGATGCATTTGAACTAATTAGATCTAATCCTCCCAAAACCTTAGCAGAACTGGAGTCAGTTATAAAAACAGCGTATCTGGCAATTATAACTCTCGACAGTGTGATGCTTGAAATTAATCAATCACACCAAATGATGAATGAAGATTTCCAGTCATTCGCTCGACGCTTACTCACGCTGAAAATGAAAGCGAAAGAGATTATTGATTCACGTTACAGTGAAGCTCAATCAATAGCGTTGGTGGCTGAACTCAATAATAGTTTAGTTAAGGTTTTCAAAATGGGATTGTATGATCCTGCTTTGCGTCAGTTTATGCTGACCACCGCTGAAACTGACTTGTCAAAGTTGGCTGATTTGGCGCAGAGAACATCCCTTTTAATGGGAACTCAAAACAACTGGGGAGTTCAATCAAATGTGTTCAGTGCTATCTCACCATGTGCGTACCCACCCACCTGGCCTCAACAACTTCCACCGCAGCCAACATACCCACATACAAATATACATAGTCTTCAAAACTCATACACACCACAATATCATAATCACTTCCAACCATCCAACATTCCATTACATCAATCAAATAATCAGGTAAATCTAGACTCCCCCCATCCAAGTACTAGACACGTAAATAGAACGGCAAATTCTGTTACAAAATGTGGATTTTGTGGAAAACAAAATCACACTTATGCCGAGTGTCAAATTCGCAAAAGAACACCATACTGTGATTCTTGCGAAGATTATGGGCATAATCAAAACAGTTGCCAACGTTCACAAATACGTGTTACACGAGTAACATCACAAAAGCCCAGAATAAAATGCAAGTGGTGTTCTAGGACGGGGCATGTGGAGGAGGATTTTTTCTCCAAAAGGAATTATCTGAAGGAACAATCGGGAAACGGCCCGGGGGCCAGTTTAATTCAATAAACTGTGCCCCACCAAATTTACTCTCCACAAACAAAACACCGCCAAAAAATCCCTCTTCAAATAAAAAAATGATGACATCAGAGCTAGGCAGCAAAATACCACCTATGACATCAAAAAGGCAATTTGAAGACACTTTAAAAATAAAAGAAAAAAAAAAGAAGTCATTGCAGCACAAAAAACAACAAAAAATAAAAATAAATCGGAAGACTTACTCAAAAGAGTTAAATTTCCTTACTTTTCAGTCGGTAAGCAAAACGAAGCAAAAAACTATGGAACCTGTATCTGGGGCAAAAGTTGTCCCAGGTCAAGTAAATTTATGGTTATTGATTGCGAATATTTGCTTGGTTGTGAGTAAGTGTCGCGTAATGTTTAATAAATGCTTTATCTTTTTGGCGGATACGTTTAAGAACTTTATTTTTAGTTTTTGTTGTAAGTATTTGAACCAGTTCGCTATGACGAAAAAAAAAACTAAACAGAAGAAAATATTGTATACATTTAAGAACATTCGTAAGCACGATGTGTTCGTCGAGCTGCCCACATCATTAGCTAAGTACGGAAAAGTACTTCTTCTTGTTGATACAGGGGCAGACTCGAGCTTACTTAAACGAAGTTCTCTAGAAAATGCTAGCAATATAAACACCCGAGAAACAAAGCAACTGGGTGGTGTTTTTGGTGGTGTAGGCACAACATTGGGTACAATTAAGACTAATTTACTTTTCCCAAAAAAATTTTCGACTAAATGGAACATAGTCGATGACGATGATATACCTGCGGATGGTATATTAGGTCGTGACATCCTATGGAATCACACGATCATCGACGCAGTTTCCAAACGAATAACGTTTTTAGATGGGAAAGGGGAAGTCTTAATTGATTTACCTCTCAAATGTTTGCCTTCGAGTCTAGCTACCATGTCTTCACTGAACGAAAAAGTTGTGCAGTGCAAAATTGGAGCTCGGACACGGACAGTTGTGAAGATCCAAATCCCAAATTCAAAATCAAATGAACTGCTTATACATTCGCAGGAAATTGATAATGGAATTTATTTGGGAAACACAATTGTTAAGGCAAATAACGATTACGTCCATGTCCCTGTTTTAAACTGCACAACAGAGGACTATGTCATGGACACAAATTTCATGCCTACCTATTCAAATTTCAAAAACTACAAAATTATTGAAAACAATAAAAACGGAGGTAAAATATTAACAAATTTTAAAAAGGAATCCAGTAATGAACGGATAAATAGCCTTCTAAGCTCCATTAAAATAGATGAAAACCTAACCAAGGAGGAAAAAAAATCGATAGAGGAGTTATGCATTCAGTTTTCTGATGTCTTTCTATTAGAAGGTGATAATTTAAGTTATACACCCGTTTTGTCCCACAACATTCCCACCAAATCTGACCAAGGACCGATCAACACAAAGCAATATAGAACGCCAGAGATCCATAAAAAAGAAATTGAGAAGCAAGTGAAAGAGATGCTTGATCAAAACATAATTTCGGAAAGCAAATCTCCTTGGAATTCGCCTTTGCTTATTGTACCCAAAAAATCGGTTGAAGGTAAAAAACGGTGGAGGGTGGTTGTAGATTTTAGAAAACTGAATGAAGTAACAATTAAAGACGCATTCCCCCTACCAAGAATCGAAGAAATTCTTGATCAGTTGGGACACTGCCAATTTTTCACCACCTTGGATTTAGCAAGTGGCTACCATCAAGTGTTGATCGATCCAGCTGATAGAGCGAAAACTGCGTTTAGTACCAGCACAGGACATTACGAATTCAATAGAATGCCCTTTGGTCTGACCGGTGCTCCAGCAACTTTTCAAAGGATAATGAATCACATCCTGACTGGGTTGCATGGCATTGATTGTTTTGTATATTTGGATGATATTGTTATCTATGGTAAAAATCTAGAGCAACACAACGAAAAGCTTTCAAAGGTTTTGGCTAAATTTAGGCAGCATAATCTCAAATTAAATACCGAGAAATGTAATTTTCTATGCCGTGAAGTATCATATTTGGGACATATATGCTCTGAAGCCGGAGCTTCGCCTGAGTTTTGTTGACAATGACGATCGGTGCTGGGATCAATGGTTGAGACAGGCGATGCATGTCCACAATAACACCGTGCATACAGCTACTAAACTGACACCAACGAAGAGTTTGTATGGTTTTGAATTCGAAATGCCAACAAATTTAAAAGGAACAGCTACACCTCTGTATAATGCGGAAGATTATCCAAAAATCCTTCAGCATCAACTACAGAAGACGCACGAACTAGCGAGGAAAAATTTGGAACTGGCAAAACAAAAATCAAAACAACTATACGACCATCATACCAATCCTGCCTCGTTTGCGGTCGGGGAAAAAGTCTTGCTTAAAAATCCTACTAGAAAGAATAAGTTTTCACCTATTTGGTTGGGACCCTATGAGGTGGTGTCCGTGAATGGTTCTGTAAATACTAATATCCGAGTAGGTAGAAAAACCAAACGAGTACACAACAACCAACTTAAGGCTTACCACAATCAAGTTAATGGTAGTTAAATTTGAACACATACTAATAATATCCTAAACTAAAACTTTTTCACCACTAATAATTACACTCACTAACCTTCGACGCTAACAGGTATAGATAGGACCGGAAATTTTTTTTATATCAATTAAGTAAAACTACTTAAACTTTACCCACTGCCTTAAATATAGGAAATTTAAAAGGGAACGGAAAAGTTCTAATATGCTTAATTTAGTTCACCTAACTAATATTTTTTTTTCTCTTTTCAGTATTTACAAAGGAAAAACAAAACATTACATTCATATTATTCACATCATATATACAATCAATCTAGTTTATATAAAATTTTTAAGAATACATACAGTCTTTGACTATAAGTAATTTTTCTATTTAATTTTTTTTTTTGTTTAAAAATACTTCTTAAACACATACATAGTTAATTATCGAGTTGAAAAGAAAATGTTCAACCTACGGTGTTTTGCATTAACTGTACAAATAGTTATTAACTTCTATCCCGGGCAGACACAGAATGAGAAACCATACAAGATCCAGTCATTACAAAAAACATCACCAGTAGTGTTCGAAACGGTAGAACAAGCCGTATTCTACAGTGATACGTGGACAATTTTGACGAAGTTCACACCAATGGACTACGAAATGGTAATTCAGATGGTGCAAAAATGTGACAATAGGCTAGAAACGATGTGCAGAAGCATTGCGGACGATGACTTTCAACGCCATTGCCATTTGGTCGCCCAGGAGACAGAGACAAACATCGTAAACTTACGACAAACAGCAAATCGTATGAGGCAATTGATACACTCGAGGCGTCAAAAGCGTGCACTAGAGTTTATCGGAGGATTTTCAAAATGGGCCTTCGGAACGATGGACAGCGAAGATGCTAGAAAGGTCTACCATCACTTGGAATTCCTACATAAACGAAATGAGGATTCGTTCCAATTAATGCACCGACAACTATCCGTCATGAAATCAAATTTCGATACATTGACTAAGCCAATTTCACAACTATCGGAGGAAATGGAAAACGTGACTGCAGGTGTGGGAAATCTAAGTGAATCTTTCCTAAATTACAGCCAATTCACAAACAAGGAAGTTTCGATGCTTAAGATGAGGAGCGAAGCGAGTGCAATGATATCAGTGATCACCGCAAAAATAATGGAGGTCCAAAACCGGCAATCCCTGGAGCTTTCTATACTTGATGACCTTAACCAAAATAAACTCCACCCTTTCATCCTGGACGTAGGAAACATTACTGACCTGCTTAAGAAATCGGTCAAAGGAGGATTCTCATTCGAGAACCTTGGAATCATTAATTCAGCGGCCAGAACAGCAGTCTTTGCAAATGAGGGAAACCTGTTTGTTAAGGTAACGCTTCCACTTCCAGACTCCTTGCATTTTGACATCCATAAAGTGTACGCCTTACCAACAGTCTTAGAGGAACGATGGGATCTGGTTATCGATACAAAGTATGAATACATCGCAGAATCTGATAACCACGACCTTTTCGTAATGCTGAATGAGGAACAGTATTCCCGATGCTCACATATTGCAATAAGAGATGCTAAAAAAGACATTGCGGTATGCCGATACGAGACCCCGGTATTCACATCTGGATCAAATGAATGCTTAGTAGAACTCTTACAACACGCAGCTTCATCAAAAGATTCGTGTAAATACACTGCGGTTCCAGCAAGCAAAGGAATATTCCTGAAGATGACGGCACCGAACGAGTGGCTTTTCAAAGTAAAGGATTCCTTCGTTTTGAACTTGAAGTGTGCTGACCAACAATATACAGCCACCCTCAACGGTTCAGGAATCCTTAAGATGGAGCAGCCCTGCGAAGCCAGTGCCAAAGGATTTAAGCTACTGTACGAATTTCACTCTGAGGTTTCTACTGAATACAAACAACCAATGGTGGACCACTCAGAACTTGTGAAAGCATTTTGCCAACGAACTTAATTTTGGGAAAAAGAGTATGGAAGAGCTTGAACAAAGATGGAACCTTCTGAACGCAGAGCGAAAAGTAACAGATCATGAATGGGAGTTGTCACTACATCGCTACTCCATGTTGACCTTAGTCACCTTAGCAGCGGTAGCGGTTATTGTCATTTGTCTAGTCCGATGTCTCCGATCCAGAGCACAAACCATTCGCTCCATCCGAGCCAAAGCACCATCAACTATTCTACCACTCCGTGAGCTGACAGTCAACCGAACGCCAAGGAAACGTGCACCATCAACGCCACAGCCTAAAGCAGACATAGCGAGTTTCAGCGTCACCTCTGCCCGGGTGTAAACAAGTATATTGTAAATAAACAAATTGGCATTTATATAATAATAAAAAAAAAAGAAAATATTGAAACTTTAAAATTGTAATAGCAAATTTATTTTACTATAATTACGTAGAAAATATTTTTGAAAATAAAGTTTGTAGTTAAAAGAAATGAATAAAAGTCAAATAAATAAAACACAAAAAAAAAATAAATCAAATGTAAGCGGTATAAAAGAAAAAAACATCTTGAAATAAAAACATTTGTAAATTAAGAATTGTAACTGTAAAAAAGGTTAAAAGGTATTATATAAAAAAAAAAAATATAAACTTATGAAAATATGATACAAATTTAATTAATTCAAATATATGTACCTATGTATAATTTAGTATTAACATTTAGTATTTATTTAATAAAGAAAGACGAACCTATTTCTGGAGACCTGGCTTGAACTCCCTAAGGGGGGAGGGATGTTATACATACGTATATTTATTAACTTTAAATGTCTCACCTCCTAACCCACTGAGTCAGAATGCATAACAATTAAATATTATGCATAGTGACAGTTTTGGTTTCACACTTATTGTGACGCAATGGCTTAGTGGGACAAGTCAACTTCCAGAATGCAACTCAGTAGGTCAAAGCTGAGTAATGCATTTTGGAAGTTAAACCAAGAAGTTCCAGGTAGGTCGCCAGAACCAGAGGCGAGTCTGATTGTAACCGCGAACGTGATTGTTTGGTTTTGATTACTTGAGCACACTTAACACAACTAAGCACCTTGAAAAACAGGGTTTTTTCCACCTCAGCTCTACTGGCACCACCCCCTGAATTCAGAGGAAGAATAAGATAGTTTCCAGGGCTTTTAATTTCAATATCACTTGATTTTTTGAGTTTATTTTCGACTTAACATTTCGTAATTCCTGGTACCATGTTTTGAAAATGGTGTGATATATTTCCGACGATTGATATCTCTAGGATCGTATGAAGGTTAAATACCTACCCTGTAAGTTCGAATTCCTCCATGATTGTTTTTGTAGGTATTTTTTCTAATTAAATAAATTGATCTACAGCTTTTTCAATAAAAACAATAATAGGTGTGTTCCAGAACGAGTTTTAAACAGTTTGAAACGACCAGATTTAGTTTTTTAGTGCGAAGTCGTTCACAAGTAAAAGTTTGTACTTTTTCGGACTAAAGAGAGCGCTCACAAGAGAGTAAAAACTTTCCCCTCCTTGCCAAATTTGGTCCGAGAAATTTCTGGTTGCTGTTTCGTACTGGATGTCAAATGCCAGATGTTCATATGTCAGATTTGAAAAAATGTCAGTTTGAACTCAAATAACAAAACAGAATACAAATAGCTAGGGTTACTTTTTTTTTGTTATTGGCAGAATTATTATTTTTTTATCTTTTTATATATCAAAGGATTTTCTTAAAATGCATGTTTTGCATAGAAGAAAATTTTGTTATAAAAATGTGTGTACTTTTTGTTTAATGTAGTTTTCTTTTAAAGCAGATTTAAGTTTCATGATTTAATATGTTATTAAAAAATACTTCATTGCTTGAGTTGAATTATTTTAAAACGTATACGTTTCTTTTTTCTTACCTTTTAATTTCTTGTACAGTGATTTTCTATGAAAATTTTATTAACTTATGATTGCTCAAAGGCAGCTCTAGTCAAATATTTCTTTTGACGTAGTACAAATTAGTGCATAAACCGTTCCCGACATTTTGACAGTTTTTCTTCTCTGTGAGAGGATTTCATCACCACCTGTCACAATTTGACGTTGTTGTTTCTATATGTTTTTAGGTGCCTCAAATGTTCGAATGTACATAGACACAGTGGTACAGTGGTGCGAGAAAGCGATGTGATGCAAGAAACGTTTGCGTGCGAGAAAAATATTTACATTTATTCCTATATCAACGCGTGACTTGCGAGTTTCTCGCAAACTATCGCAAGCATCTCGCTCACAAACTCTCCTGACCACTTTTTCAATCGATTTTGTGCGAGAAGGTTCATATTGTTTTTTTTGCGTTTGAAGAAAAAACAAACCTAATGACACTCACGAGTCGGGACCCAATTTAATTTTCCCAATCTAAAGAAGCTCTAACACAATTACAAAACCATTTACCACCAAACAATGATACCACCAAATCTAAAATAGATGAATAGAAAACCACAAAAGCATAAAGCCGCAACGTTTAAAATCAATACTCAAATGCACGGCTGGATGTTTTCATAAATCAGCTTATTTTGGCACTTTGCACTTACGTCAGAACAAAAATTAAAAAGAAAAACATGAATAAAATTAAATTACAGTAGAAAACAAATAAATAAGTGCAAGTACGGTCGAGATACGAAAAAAGCAAAATACAGAACAATAATTAACAAGTTAAGTGACTCATTTTCAAAAAGATAATACAAAACATTATTAAATTAAAAAATAAATCCATACTTCAAACAATAGTTTTCTAAAAAATTATGTCTAAACAAATGGTCGACAATCCTCCAACATATACGGAAGTGATTAATTCGCCCGTATCAGCTCATCCCCATACAATTGGTAAATGAAAAAAGAATCAAAGTTTTTGTTTCAAATTGCTGATTATAATTTATTTTATAACATTTAGGAATAGTTTATCCTCCCACTGCAACACCATATCCACCATCAGCCCCGCCACCAGTGGGACAACAAATTCCTGGCTATGTTCCATCATATGGAGCAATTGGGTCAACTCCGACGGTTGCTGTAGCAGTGCCACCACAAATTGTTGTTATTGGGGGATGTCCAAGTTGTCGCATTGGTTATCTCGAAGATTCCTACTCTTGTTTGGGTTTATTTTGTGCGATATTTTTCTTTCCAGTTGGCATTTTGTGTTGTTTAGCCATGAAAAACAGAAGGTGCTCGAACTGTGGAACTGAGTTTTGAATTAATTATCCCAGATTGCGTTGAAAAAAGAACATTTTGTTTACCTACATATATATTAAGGCATTATTCTCTTTATGTTATGAATTATTTCTGTTGGTCTTATCACTAATGTATGTAATTACTTTTTATTTCTTATACCTATATGGCGAGTATCTTCACATAATCGATGTTTGTATTTTCTGATAATTGGGCGTTTAATTATCAATTTATGTTTGCCAAAAAATACTGAGTCAAATTAACCCAAACATTAATTTTTATTATTAAAAGTTGTATTGGTATAGTAATGAAAATGATGAAATTTAAAACTAAAATTAATTTTTAATTGAATTGTATTGGTAGACTATTTCATACTTAATTTGTACATATTTACATTTTGTAAAAATATACAACTTTAAAGTAGTTTTTTGTTTGAGTTTATGCCTATTAACATCTACTAGCTGTAACTAAGCCGCTTCTCTGGCGCCACCGAAACTAGCTTGGTAATAACTGACCTATTTCGCCGATTCATAAAAAGCATATACATAGCTACGTCTCAGAAATGTTGCTCCATCAAAAGGCTACGATTCTATTTTTTTCTCAATATTGGCCACTTTCATATTAGTTTATAAGCATTGAGTTCTGAGATCTAATTCTTATGAAAGTTTATTTTTCATATCATCAAAAAAGCACCCTTTTACCTATTTCACGGCACATCGTCCTCTACACCAAGGGCGTACGCAGGATTTTGGTTGGAGGGGGGAAACTCATTCAGAATTTCGGTTTGGGCGGGCCAACCAGTTTTATGAAAATAAAACATTGCTGTCATTAGGTTTGTTTGGTTACGAAGTTCAAAAGCTCTCAAATTAGGGAAAGAAGGGGAAAAATCTTTCATAGAGGAGAAAACTTGCTTCAAAGTAAAAAAACGCGTTGAACCAGTTTCGTAGCAATGTGTGTATAAAACGTCAAACGTGACACACACTATATCATACACAACAGAAAAATCTTAAAACACACACAAAAAAAAAACAGACGTGATTTGACAGTTATTTACTTCCTGCGGCAACGGTGAATTTTTATTGTTGTTTAGCGTTGTGTATTTGTCACATTTTGTACATTGAGAATGATTCACTGCGAATCGCTCCGCATTCGCGTTGGTTTGGGAGAGCCTTTAAAGGCAAAAAATAAAAATAGAATAGAAAAAAAATATGACAAATACAAACCGCTAAACAACAACAAAAATTCGTCGTCGCTGTGGATTTACGTTGGTTTGGGAGGGCCTTTAAGTCTCAAAGGAATACACACATAACATACAATAATTTTCAGTCAGATAACACGGGATCCACCATTTTCCACTGGTTTTGAGATATGCGCAGAACTGAACAAAAATGAAAACGCTAATGATATCACCTTCAATATGTGTATCGTGGGCTTAGGAGAGCCTTTTAAAAGCGAATGCAGAGCGACGACGATTTTTTGTTGTTAAGAAATTAATGAAAAATGATAGCAAGGTCAATTTATTTTCATTCTTATTAACATTCCATCGCTAAGTTGTATATATTTATCGCTTTCGTATTTGTCAGTGAGGTTTTAAAATTGGGCTGTCAAACAAATAGCTGTTTTAGCTGAAAAGAGCATTGAGATATTCACCTCTTTTAGGGAATTCGGCTCATGAACTTAAAAGCTCAAGCCAACGCAAAACATTTGCCAACGACAGTTTTATGTTGTTGTTTAGCGTTGTATATTGATTTTATTTTGTACTATTGTGGATAATTTGATATGAGTTCATGTGGGTTTGGGAGAGCCTTAAAGTTTTTTCGCCGAATTCACTAATAGAAGGTGATTAATACAAAAATCTTAGAAAAATGGCTCAGCCCCTCAGGTCAGGTGAGATTTTTTGTCGCACTTTAAAAATCTCTGAGTGCTCAGAGATTTTATATCCAAAAGAAGACCACCCTTTGCTAGATGACCATTTTCTTGACACCTACTTTTTAATAATTTTGGCATCACTTTTTTTTTGACAGATTTTCCAATTTCACTTCTTATGTTCTCAAAAGTCCCACTACAAGTAAATTTGATTATTTTGGACAAGATATTAAGTTGAAAAAACAGTTTCTTCAATAAAATAATCATAATGGCAAAGGTTATTAAAACTGTAAGTTCAAAACAACAAATTCAAATTTGTTGTATGTATGCTGGAACAAAAATGTCTTCAAACAATTTTGTATTCTTTTCGGGAGTTGTTGTTATGTCATAACCCAATAACCTTTACTTAAAAATCCAATTGCATACCAATTTATTTACATTTCAAGTCCACTGGGCTAACAGGATTGGCCGTTTCCCAGAATCCCCATCATGTACTTTCTGTATTGTATGGTAAAATCCAAAGAGCCTTAACAAAGATGCCATCAGATGCTGCTTATCGGAAGTACACTGAAAAAATTGTCACCGAGCGTGCTAACTTGGTTAATTCTGTAAGTAGACCCAATATTTAATTCAGTAATTGAGTTTCACAAAGTTCCTGTTTCAGACAAAAGACATCCCAGCTCTTGAAAAAGCAATTGGTAGCGGACAAGTTGAAGAGTTAATCGTGCAAGCTGAAAATGAATTGATTCTTGCTCGTAAAATGCTCGGTTGGAAGCCATGGGAATCCTTGATCAGACCAGCACCCCCCAAACAATGGGATTGGCCACCAGCACAGATTAAGGAACCTCAATTGTAAATTAAATTTTCTTCCCCCATCAACATCTTGAAGTAAAATAATAACAAAAAGCTTTGACCGCAGTCCAGTGTTTTTTTTTTTTCTTAAATCTTCTACAAGCTTTTGTTTATCTCCTCTTAATGTTCACAAGCCATTAATACATCTCAGTTTGAATTTAATCTCTGTATAGTATACAAATCTTTCGCAATGCTGCTCAACTCAAGAATTTATTTATTATTGTTCATCTTTTCAATCTTACTCGCTATCGGGTTGGGTCTACCTCAAACACGTCATAAGCGACAATTCGATTTCACTGTAACCGCAGAACACGATGATAATAATACGGAATTGGTTGCAGAAGCTATAGCAAAACTATGGAAAAGTAAAGATAAGAATACACAAATCGACGGCACCGCCAGGGTCATTCATCGAACTGGATCAATGTCTTCGGGTAATACAAAATTTTCTGGATCAATTCATGTACATCGTGAATATCGCAAGAAATGATCTATCCACTTTTTTCTTCTGTTCTTCTATTATTTTTATAATTGTTGATGGCGGTTCAAATTTTGGATGTGTTGAATGATGGCAGGATCGGATTATAAGGTTGGAGTGAAGGTGGTGTTTACATAGAAATAAGTACAAGTGCGATCTGATAAATGATAAGAATAAATACAATAATATAGCATACCTCGACATGAAAACTAATGGCTCATTGAAAATCCCATGAGTGTTGATAAACTTTTAACCTCAGCTTTGTGTTTGATTGTTTTTGTTTATGTGTAAAAATGTATAAATATAATTATTATGTATAATAAAAAAAGCTATGGTGGATTATTTTATTATTACTGCTCGTAAATTTTATATTATATTGCTTTGAGATAATATGAAAAGCAAATATGAAAAACTTTTCAACATAGCTCATAAGGATGGTTATACATTAATTTGTCTCGGTGAAATTTACCGCAACAAAAATATTTTTTTATCAATTTCCCCCTTACTTCACTTTCCATTAAAACGTGCTATTTTTACGCTCTAATTATCTTGAAAAACAAACAGTGATGACTGTACGGTGCCCTGAATGTGAATAATATCAGATTTGAATAGAATCTTGATTATTTACTATAAATAAAACCATATTGTCATATTAGAGCAAGTAAAAAGGTGCACATAGCGAAGAATCATCAATCAGTAGAAGAGATTCCTCACAAATGGAGACATTTTCACAATTTGTTGAGATTGAGACGCTCTTAAACTTCATTTCAATTGAGTGTTCAAACATTGAAACATTGAAAAAAGGTAGCCTATTAAGAAATGGAAAAATTAATTTCATAATACTTCCTTGAATTGAAATATTTCTAAAACTCAAAATCGGTGGAATAATAACTGACTTAAAAACCGGTAAATGCCGAGGTCACTCTAAAACGGTTTTCAGTAAATTATCAGTCTATGGGTGGGTTTGAATTTTGTCTGGTTGTTTCGTGGTGTACTCGGCCAGGCCTTTAACCTATACTAAAATGTTTATCAGTTCAAAAACTCACACGTCTAATAGTCCATTATTTTTGATGTTGAGTTGACTACTCAAGTCTTCACACTAACATTTTATTTTCCTAATTTTCTACCTTTGTTGGGTGAAAAACTAAACAAACAATTCCAATGTTGGGGCAGGAAAAAAGACTTTAATTTAATGAATTAAAATTTCGAAGACCAGGATTTTTTTATTATTATCTATAATAATTAAACAAAACTATTCACTTACTTACATAATGCATATTTAAAAATAAAAACAAATAAAATACCTCTAGAAGGTAGTTAAATGCACTATAAAAATAAAATGTCGCGTTTCAAGAGGCCGTACTTAATTTTGATCATCGTGATCGTTATCATCTCCATTCAATAGTCTCTTTGGTCGTTTGGCGGAATTATTTTTACTTTTTCTTCTGTTCAGTCTCAACATACTTGTAAGACGTCGATTCACCAACGTCTGAACCTCATGCATCAGATCTAACGCATCAACCTGATTGTGTTGGAATAATTCTTTAGCTTGGAATGCGATATTTCGGCCGAAACTATTGAAAACATCATCGTTCTCAGGTACTGTATCTAGATTTGGAATGAACTGAGATTTATTCTCATCAAAGGTGTATTGTGGGTTTTCATTAAGTTCATTTGTGATATCGTCAGCAGGCTCGTCCTTTATGCTAACCACGGTGATGTGACATTCGGGTTCCAGTTCTAATTCAGAATTTTCATTCATATCGCCAGGATCACAGACGTTGGAATTTTGATTAGGCATCTGATCCCCTTTAGGGGGATTACTGCTTTCTACATAGGATAAGTATGAGTTTGCAAATGAATTATTGGATTCTAGACTCTGTTCCGATAAAGCAACCGGTTGACATGGCTTTTTCTTTAAATTAAATTTATTTAGTGCAAATTAATTAGAATGTATGTATTTAAGGAACTTACTCTTGAAAGGACGACTGCGGGCTGCACAATAGACTCAGTCTTGTTTATTTTCTTCTTGTTTGTAAGTTTCTTATTGGCATCCCGAAAGCTAGTTTCCGTTTCACTATTCAAATTGGCAGCAGTTTTTGTTGAGTTTCGAAGGTTTGTTCCGGGATTTCTCAAAATAAAACCTTTAAGCCAATCCACACCAGCTTGTTGCTCTATATCCCACATTTTCGGATGCTTTATATCATGCTCCTTCACAAACTGATAGACAAGTTGTCGGGCAGCTTTGTAGCTTCCACTTGTATCGTATGGCAAGTACGTGTAACGATTCAAATACCCCATTAATTCTTTCTCCTGTGTCACCGAGAATATCTCAGCCAATAATGGTGTTGAAATTGCTTCAGTTTCGACACCTTTTCCTCTTTTGATAAGATCCATCTTTTGTTTTTTTTCAACACGATATATGATTGTCGTCCGCTTAAGGCCATATTTTCGCGCCGCGGTCGATGGAGTTTCAATTCCTTCACAAATATCTCTAACTGCCGATTGCATACAATCCTCATTTATCCATCTAGTAGTCTTTCGTCTGTGCTGGCGCGGCATCTTTATTTTTTTTTTGTTTTCCTGTGCTCTGTGGGGCTCAGTGGTTTCGAAGGGCGTATGATGACGACAATCTGACGAATAAAAAACACTCAACACGTAATTCGACAACTTTTATGTAAAGTAATTGAGTTGCTTTGAAGAATTCAATTTGTGGGTAGTTGTTCAATCCATGAAATAGTTACAAATATTAAAATAAAATCATTAAAATAAATTATTTACAAAACATTTGATATTTTTTTTGCAACAAAAGCAGACGAAAACGATATACTTTAATAACTGTCAAAATTTAACATTTGTTTGACGATCTGTCAAATAATTGCATTCATGTGGTAAATTCACAATAACGAGTTGGAGTTGTTTTCCATTCAACCAAAAAATTTCAATTTTGCTTTTTGATCTTTTTCAAATTTAATTTTCCATTACCAAAAAATGAAATACTCACATTTTTTTCATTTTTCTTTCAATCATTAAATGCAAAATTGCATCCCATTCCGATGTTAGCATTGGACTCACTCAACTGATTTTTGTAGGGCTTTCTCACACATAAAAAACGAATGTGTTTAGTGTTCCTGTGAATGAATTATTTTTCATTTTTGTTCTATATTTTTCGTTATTTTAAATACATATAATAAATAAATGCTACTTTACGCGATAGTAGAAGTAATTATGACCTGTCATTATATTTTCTTAATGATTTCTGAAATGAGCTTTCAATTCAAAGTCAAGTCATATACGTTCTTACTTCGCATTTGATTTTTTCAGTGGTTATCTGTCAAAACCAAAATAAAAATAAGAGCTAATAAGCAAATACATTAAGACAGTTTATATTTCTGAGTTCTTGGAGAGCTCAGAGGATTCAGAAATATAACCACGATTCCTCACAAAAAATCCACACATTTTCCCATAAAAACTTAAGACTGAAATGTTTGAATTTGCTTGCCCAATTATTTTTTGTCGCCATAAATTACGTAAGAAGAAAAGAAAGGAGACTTGTTCACCCTCTGTCCTCCTTCCCTTCTCACCCAGGAACTGAAAGTTGCTATTAGCTCCAGTTTAATTGGTTGAAAGGGGACAATGGAATACCTACCGAAAATTGCATAATTGTGAGCTATAGCATTTTCACACCGAATGAAAATCTAGATTTCAAGCCAAAAGCCCAAAATTTCATCAAAATCAACGAGATATCCCATACAATTTAATAGCCTTTTTACACCAAGCCGAAATATTAATTTTGAGCTACAAGATTTCAAAATCTACATGAATCGTTCACACCACACATAATGCTAGATTCTGTCTAATTTTAAAAGAATTTAAGTGCTCATAGGAACTTTCAAAAAAGATCCATTGCAATCAGTTAAGCCCCCAGGACACAATTGCACATATTTCTTTGAATAAAACATCAAAATCAACGAGATTTCTCATACATTTTAAGATTTCATCATCTATTCACAATCACACTTAATTACTCATTTTTACTCTCTCGTATAACAGTTTGCCCATAGGCGAGATAAGATATTAAAAGAGGTTTTATAAATATTTATGAGTAGGTGTAATCCTTTTAATGTTTTATTTAAAGAGAAAGTGAAATATGTGCAATTGTTTTTGTTTACAGTTTCAATGAGCACCAAAATTCATTTGAAAGGTCATAAGCATCATTAAAAAGTTGCTAACATTCTGCTTGTATACCCACGCCAGATAAACTCATTATAGCCAAAAGTAATTGTTAAATATCTGGAGAGGAGCATTTTAAGATAATTTGTCTTCGAACCATAACAAATAGATTTAAGAATGTAGGTATGATAAGATAAAAATACTAAGTTTTAAGTAGCATTCTAATTTGGTTGTGGCATGATAGATATGCCGAGTTTTGCCCTCATAACCTCAGGTATCTAGCTGCGATTTTTATTCAAAAATATAGCTTGTTGTTATCATTTATCGTCATTAAAAGGACCATAACAGGAATTATTTTGAAAACACTTGGCAAAAATAATAATGCTCTGACATCTGAAATCGTAAGTAAAAACATTTTTAGCCAGAAAAAAAACAAAATCATGAATAAAAAAAAAATACATACATACATACCCATTGGTAATAGCAAACAGTTCCTCTTCTTGTTTAGTTTATGTACAATGACTATACTTTATCTAGTTTTTGAATTCACGATTAAATTTATTTCCCCGTTAATTTTTTTTGGTTTTAATTTGGGATGCAAATATATTTTTGTGGATCATCCTCCTTTCTATGATTTTTCTCGTTAACAACTGTAACTGTACTCCCTTACTCCTTATTAGAATAAAATAATATAACCCTCTCTTCCATTGAACTTATAGTCTCCACTGTCAAAATCAGAAAATGTTGCTCATTCTCATGTCAAAATCTAAAAATATTGAAATTTTACTGTCAAAATAAGTCTTCACGAGCGCCGTCACAAGCCCAAATGTTGCGTAATAAAGACGACTATGAGATTACTATAAAATGGATACTGTACATACACATTCAATGATCTTACAAACTATTTTCGCTAGGTAGGTACATCGTCCTTCAGTCTATGGGGGTGTATTTGTGGGATTTTTGTCTATTGGTACATGGAGCCAGAGTCTATGGGATACACAGTAGGGTAGAGCGAAAATGTATGGAATTTTTTTTTAAATTAGTTTTTTTTTCGAAATGCAATAGCAACCAAATTGTGCCTTAATAAGTGCAGATAATAGGTGCTAAATATTTATTTTATTTATGGTGACGTTTGGAGGTGCCTCACATATTTTCATTATAACACTTGGTTGGCAAAATTATTAAAAAAAAAAAAAAAACACCATTTTGATTATAATTATACATAGTAAAAAAAAATCTGAAAAATGTATTATGACGCTACCGTGGTGAGATTTCAAAAAAACATATAAAAGTAAAACACAATATTAAAGAATATTGGAAGAAATGATGACAATTTGTCACTTGTGTAAATCCGGCATAAGAGCTGGCAGCATATTTTTTGGTTGAACACGTAACCAAAAAATGAGTATGTGGGTCCGTAGGTGCATGCTTTTTGACATAGAATTGGAAAGTCTGGCAGAATTTTTTTTTTTTTGCTTGGTTTTAGACTTTTGTGGGATGATGTGATTTTTGGGTGTCAAACTCAAATCCGTCATTTTCCCTTTTCACTATTGGCTCCTTTGAAATATCTATGTATTTACTTTCGAAATTGACAAAAAAGCAGGTTTCCACAATTTTTGAGGTTTTTTAACCAATCGAAAACATTGCGCTTTTAGAACAAATGCTTTGTAAATAACCAAATTTAATAAAACAATGTAGCTATAACTACATAAATTAAATTAAAAATTGTTTTATTATTTTTCTTTTTAAATATCCATTCACTTCATTTTTGTTTTTGTTTTTTTATTAATTTACGTTGATGATGCACAATAACATCTACATTTAATTTAAAATAGCACACAGAGATGTTTGTAGTTGTTTTACTATTTGATTTATTATTACTTTTTTAATATCTATTGTTATAGCTGAACATTAATATAAATTTAATGTTGGTACTAATAACCCTATTTGTGTATTTAATGAGAGATCTTAAAACTTATACAATGCAATTATGTTTAACATAAATTGTTCTATTTATCATATTAAAATCAAATAATAAATGAATAACAGAACATAATTATATATAAATGACAAAGTGTAATTTAATTTTTTTTTTTTAATTATTGCAAACAGTTTCAATTTCTAGTTTTTTTTTTGTTCTTTTTGCCTAAATTACATGATCACAAAATTTTCCATCGTTTCCGCAGATTGATTCCTTACTTTCTTTTTTTACGCAACCAACATTCCTGAATTTTAATTTTAATTTTTTATCCAAAAATATGTTTCCGTTATAGAGCCTAAAAGTTTAAATTATAATGTTTTTTTTTGTTTTAATTTTATTACATTTTTAGTTTAAGTTTTGAAAAAAAAATATATTTTGCGACTTGATTTTTAGCTTAGTTTTTTAATTTTGTTTCAAAATACTCGTCTCAGTCAAAATACAAAATAGTTTTATTTACATTTCGATGCTTTTTCGTTTTATTTTAAATGTTTGTTTTGTTTTGCTCTTTTGTATAAATTTTGTATTTCTTAATTTATTAAATAAGCCTCGTATATAAGAATTTACATTTAAACTTATTTTAAATTATTTAATAAAATTAATATGTATTTTGAATTTCGGCATATTTTGAATTAAATATGCGGTTTAACTAATTACGTTATGACTTAGGTGCTAAGTAATGATTTTTTTTTTTTTCTAATGTATGCTCTAAATTCTAAAAAGTTTTGTTTTTTTTTTAAACATTTAATTCATGTACATTTCTATGTATTGGATTAATTTTAAGGTAAAACATTTTTTGAAGAAGAAAATTATAAATATATCTAGTTTAGAAAATTTCATAATATACCAGAAAGTTTGGATTTGCTATATTTTACAATTTGCAAAAAAAATATTTAAAATTTCGAATTTAAAATGATGTAATAAAATAAAATACACGACTGAGTTTTTGGGTCTTGCAATGGGTTAAGAATTGAGACAAACTTATTTCACACTTTATTAGAGTTCTGAAAAGTTAAATATAAGAGAAAAAATGGATAAGGTTTTAAAATATTTAACCATTATTAAGTGGGTTATTGTGTGTAAATGGAAATCCTGCTGCGAATTATAAATCAATTTATAAAGAATAATTTTGAATTAACAACAACAACTTGTGTGTGTTACCACCAAGTGTATAGGCCTGGAGTTTGGTTATTTAGCGTTATTGTTGAAAACATTTCCTATGGGTTAAGCATGACTTCAGAAACCTAAAAGGTAATTCCGACACTTTTACATTTTTAATCAATGCCGAAAATTCTACAGTATCGTTAGTTAGTTATCGCCAGTCAAGAATAAACTGTTGCTCCAAATTTTATAATTAAAAACAAAACATCTAAATACATATAAGGCCATCCAATTAAAG
The DNA here is from genome assembly GCA_946251815.1 of Dasysyrphus albostriatus. Lineage (NCBI taxonomy): Eukaryota > Metazoa > Arthropoda > Insecta > Diptera > Syrphidae > Dasysyrphus > Dasysyrphus albostriatus. The sequence continues at coordinate 126,800,927 of OX276336.1, read as the reverse complement.
TTTGTAATGATAATGAAGTATTTTTTCTAGATTATCATCGTGACTTTAACTGAAAATCAAATTCATGTTTTTACTTGCGATATTGGTACTATAGGTACGGTGACCATCCGACCCGGGTTTCCTGAGACTGTCCCGTATTTTTATAGCCTGTCCCGGCTTATTTTTTAAGAAATAATTATTTAATATGTAAGTATGAACCTTGCCTATACTAACGTATGAAAGTGCAAATATCCCCTTAAAAACTCGCGCAGATAGAAGTTAACTCCAAAAATGAGTTTTTCAATCAATTTAAATCTTGAGTTAATTTTGAGTTAACCCATCTTATTCGGTGAGTTAACTCAGGGACTAATCGCTCCGATGAGGTGCCTACTTAAAATATTTAAAAAGGTCATATAATATTGTGTCGGACATCGATTTCAATAATTAGATATTTATTTATTAGATAGATAAATAAATAGATATAATTACTATTGTACTAATTGTTATTTCTGTACTAAGAAACAGGACCCTAGTTGCTTTGTCAAAAGAATTCAGAATTATTTTATAATGAAATTAAAAATATTGAAGTTCTGATTTTATTTTTCTAAATTTTAGTTTTTATTTTGTTGTTTTGAAGACATGCATTTTTTTTACTGTTCCTTTCTTATCGTTTATTTTTTTTTTTCTATTTGAGATATTACTTAATAAAAATAATTGAATAGTATAATAATTTTTCAACCCGGTTTTGCTCCTAGAAATATGGTCACCATTATTATAGGGCAAGTTTTGGATTCGTTCAAACAAAAATCGAGGTAACAAAACAATCAAATATGACGTTACCATGATGGAGAATACCAAAAAAACTGGGTGGAAAAATTGTGTCTGTCTGTTTGTATCTGGATCTTCAGTCTAAAACAATGAAGCGATCGTCTTCAAATTTTCAACTTAAGGCTTTTTGGTGATTCTCCACAGGGGAAATCAAATATTTGTTTAGTTTTAAAAATAACAGTGGGTCCTTGCCATACAACCGTTAACGAAAATAGGTGTATTTTTTGGTAAAACAAATTACCAAAAACTGTTCTTAACAACACCCGCCATATAACCCTTTTTTGATTTTCGATTTTCTCATTGAAGGCTTAAGCGATTTATATGAACATTTAAAAAATCCTCTAAAATGTATATAATATAAAATATCATAGTTAAAAAGAAAATCAATTTTGGATTTTTTAAAACTATGTTTTTTTTTTGAAAATTCAAATTTCAAAAACGGATGTATGAATATTTCTGATTACTTGCATATTTCAAAAGTTCTTAAGTTTCAAGCAACTTTAATATAAGAGCAAGTGCATGCGATGCAGTAGTGCATTTTTTTTTTCAATACGACGTTGATGTTTACGTAAATATATAAATTACTGCGATTTTCAAAATGCACTTCAGAGTTGAAATAATTTGAATGTTCGTAAAGATATTGCTAAGAATTTCGGTACCTATAAGATTTGAATATCTTTGAAACAAATAAAACAAAATTTTTGTTGTTGCACAGAGGATTGAGGTTAATGACCTAATAAATTTGTGTAAGAAACCAGTAAGCCTATTTTAGAAGTCTTCCAGTGGCGGTTTTGTACTTTTCTATTCTCTAAAAAGAGTAGAAGAAAAAGTAGGAATACCTTGGTAGTACTTGACATTTAAATGCAAAAACTGGAGTGATCATTTTCGGTAATAATCCAAATCGATGTCGGTACAAATTGATATCGCTCAGGAATAGGCCTATAGGTCAATATTTAAGTATCTCAGTGTTATACATATACAGCAGCGTTAGTTTCTTAGTTCTTATAGTACCATATAAAAATCCAGCCGTTTAAATAAAAGTAACTAAGTTAATAAATTCATAGCAAAATAAATATAGCAAAGCAAACGAATAAATTACGAAATAAATGATAACTTAATTGAAGCAAGATAAGAATATTATATATTTTTTTTTTAACTTTTATGATTTCCAATTTATTTATGTGTGGATATTTGGAAAAACTTAATAAAATTGTTTTTAATAATTCTTTTTTTTTTTTGTATTTTTATTTCTTTATCATTCAATTTATTTGCTATTTATAATAATTGACACATTAAACAACGTTCATAATTTTTTTTTGCAATTCATGTATGTATGTAGTTTGTATTTATAACTAGTCAATTTATTTAGAAAAAAAACATACATAGACTTGATTGTATTATTTATTTAGGATTCTTTCTGTAATGTTTAAAAAAATGAGTCAAGTTTTTATCATCCTCATGCGAAAATATAATATAAACTAAATGTTTATTTAATAAAATTTACTTCCATTGTTCTGATAATCGAAAGAAAAATTTTAAAACCATAATTCAAAAGAAAAATGCTATAGTATCGAACAATAATTCATTGAAATTCTCTGATTCGAAGAGGAGTTTTGCCACTTTTCCATTCGATGTAAGAAACTAATTCCACCGTAAAAGCCTTCTTTGGGAAACTATTTTCCACTTTCAAACGTCCATTAGTCACTGCCAAAACGAGCACTGTGCACACGATTATGATATAGTACCCCTTGGCATCTGGAATAGGTCCCCTTCATTCCTGGTGACTAGCACCACGCACATAGAGAGTGCTAAGTTACTAGACTATGGTTCTCCACAAACTGACGAGTCACCAAATTTATTTAAGAGATGGGAATCATATTGAAACATTTAAACACGGAATTAAATTGGCATTGACAGTTAGAAATAATTTGACGATTAAAAGTGGCTCAACGTGGGAATTTATCTCACTTTTAGTGGGGATCTATACTAATGGTGGTATAAATTCCTATGGAATAATTTCCTTGCACAGAGGAATCCTTTCTTACCAACCATTAGCAGAATTCAATCCCATACATAGCAGACGAAAACTAAAAAATAAAAACAAAAAAATGTATTAATTTTTTATATTTATTATTTAAAACACCGGTATTTTCTTATTTACAAGTTTTAAAAAGATCTATTACACTAAGACTAAAATTAAAATAAAAGAAAATAATAAACATAATATAAAAAAAATTCTTTCATCAATCTATTTGCCAATGGCATACAAAAATTATTTCTTACATACATGAACAAATCAAAACATAAAATAAAAATTTATTTTTTAATATAATATTTAATGTAACATAACAGGCAGTTAACGAAAATATACATACAAGGATACAAAACTAAGGCATCGATTCTTTTATATATCCCTGACACAATAACAAACTAAAATTAAAACAAATGATGATATTTTTCTTTTTTTTAGGTTAAGGGGGAAAAAAGTGGTGGTATCAATTTTGCTGATGGAAAAATATTATTATCAACCAATTATTTGTTTAAAATCTTTTTTTAATGTTTTGTATTTATTAAATTGATTGAATATTTTTGTATGTCTTGGGTACTATATTTTCTATAACAAAAAATCTATTATGTTTTATGTATTTTTTTGTTTGTTTGTTTATTCTGGTGAAAATTAATTTTCTTTAAATTAATATCGCTAGTTTAAATTAAAAATAAAATATTTGTCTATTGTTAATTAAATGAATTAAAAATTAATTTGTACGATCGAGAAGCAAAACAATATTTTTTAATTTTTTTTGGAAAATTATTTATCGTACTAGGTTTTACATAATAAATTGTAATAATTTACATAAAAAGAAATAACAATTACATTGTAATGAAAAAACATAACTAATATTAACTAAGATTTTTTGTTTACTTTAAAATTTTTTTTATTAGCCTGTAAAAATTGTTGTTTTTATTGTTTTTTGATTTATATTTTGTTTATATTCTATTTTTTTATATCAGTAGTTTTTGTCGTGTTTATGAGTGCGTGCTTTTCTTAATTTTTTTTTATTTAAATAATTTAAATTTAATTTAAAAAATTAGGTATATTAATAATAATTACAGTGCAAGTTTATTTTCTAAAATTATTATCAAAGAAGTTTATACTTAATTTTTGTTTTGCATTTTTTTTGTTATTTGAATAAAAAAAAAACAAAATAAACTTTAATTCATTCATACATCAATACATTTACATATAAATATAAAATTCTATCAATATATATATATATATAATTACATTACTTAGAAAACTTAATGTTCACTTGCATTTTTGTTTATTCTGTTTTTGTATTTATAGTATGTTTTGCATCTGAATTGAGCTATAATTAACATAATAATATTAATGTTTCTGATTGAATGAAAAATTTAATTTAATCAAGCAAACTAGACATATAATTTTACTTTTGTGTTTTTTTAAAGAGAAATTATAAAAAGTTTGTTATGATAAATTGCATTTTTGCTGTTTTGTTTGCAATACTTTTTTTTCTTATTGTTGTTGTTTTTGAAAACAGTTTCCCGCTGTATTTCTTGTCCATTTTTGTTGTAGGATGTGGAACATGGTATGATTTGTTTTATTCTATTGCTTTAATTTTGCTTTTTTATCGGTTGTTTTGCTGCATTCTAAATATTCGGGTTAGTGAAGAACTTGGTATTTTTAGGTTTTCCAGTTATTCTGACGACTGTTACTCGGTCCCGGCGCCTGAGGTGGGATCATTTCAAGTAAATACTGTCGTTGCATTTCTGCTGCACGTTGAATGTCTGCTAAACTAGGTGCATTTTTACTGGAGGAGACGTTTTTCTTGTTGAAAGCTGTAAAAATAAAAATAATAATACTTAATATAAATTCTTTAACAGCAACAAAAAAAAACTTGTCTATTAACTCCCAGGTATCATTATACCCCACCTAACTTTAAGGTGAATAAGCCGAAGAAATAAGGTCTGCAAACAAAACCTAAGTCAATTTTTCTCAAAAGTAGAAAAAAATGTTTATTATTTTGGTCCCAGCTTTGTTTAACTGACTGCTGAGTTTAGTTTAATCAAGTTTACTCGCCCCATGTTGGAGTATTTACAGAACCTTCAAATACGCGATACTTAGGGCTACTTGCACCAAATAAGAGGATAATTAAATAGAACTGAGGATAGCTCTATTGAGAAATTTGACGACTTGAGAGCTTTTCAGAAGCATGTGGTTTTTGGTAGCAATAAGCCAATATGAAACTTTGAAGATTATGATAACTCAACATCTACAAGATTTTGTTACATTTTGTTTACAGTGAAAATCATACCATTTATATGAATGTCGGGTATTATTTTGTCCAGCTCAAGTAAGGGAAAATATTAAGAAGGAATTTTGCTTTTTCAGTACACATCAATCTATTTTGATTGAAATCCACTTTTATAATAAGGGTATTCATACAACATTGTAAAGCCGTCGTTAACGTTGTAAAGTTTTAAACTGCGTAATTCTGTCACAATTTGTATGAAAAAATTGACAGATTTATGCAGTTTACAATTATACAATGTTTACGTTAACTTTACGCTGTTGCATGAAAGCCTTTAATGTTTTTTTTTTTTCCACCTTGCATTTTGCGAAAGTTAGATTTGATCTCTTTCTTCGTGTACGATTTTAAAAGCTTCGAAATGTTGTGCTGCAACCTACAATGCGATTCTTGCTCTAAGATCTATAGGAATTTACCGTTATGATATGGTTGGTCAATTAACAAAAAATACTTTCAATCCGTAGAAAGAAATTTGAAAAATAATAAGGAATTGGTTATAAGCAAGAACTTTCTTTATAATAAAAAGGACATATTTAAAACATGATTTAAGCACTTGTGAAACAAATTAAATTAGAAATTAAATTTATAAACTCTTGCTGTTTTCATTGATTGATAAATAATCTTATCGTCTCAATGATTCTGTATGCGTTGCGAGATTACCGTATTAGTATTCTTCTTAAGCTAATGGCGTTTTCTATTCTTCTTCCAGAAACCAGACTTCTAGATGCTTCCAATGGAAAATGATATAGCTAAACTTAAATTTGAATCAAACTTACCTGCTGCATGAGCTTGTGCAATTGCCATTTGGTAAGAATACAGCAAAGGTGTGAACTGCATCATATGCTGGGGATTGGAGCCGGCCAAAGCTGTAAAACAAAATATTTCAATTAGTTTATATAATTTCAGCGCTATTTACAAAAAACAAAATACCTCTAAATATATTCTGTTGGAATGCTTGCATTGCAGCGGCTGTTGCAGCAGGTGAATTGTTGCCTAAGCTTCCAAGATTAGCTAAATTACCCAAATTGCCTAAATTGCCTAGGTTGGCTAAATTTCCAAGGCCGGCCAGATTATTCAATCCCGGTAAACTTCCAAGTGCATTGAGTTGAGCTGCTGCAGCGGCTGCTGCTGCCGCCGCAGCTGTTGGCGAAAATTGTTGTTGCTGCTGTTGTTGTTGTTGATGCTGTTGTTGTTGTTGTTGTTGTTGATGTTGTTGTTGTTGCTGCTGCTGTTCTCTTTGCTGTTGTTGAAGTTGCTGTTGCTGTTGTTCTCGCTGTTGTTCCCTTTGCTGTTCACGTTGCTGCTCCCTTTGCTGCTCTCTTTGCTGTTCTCTTTGTTGTTCTCTCTGCTGTTCTCTTTGCTGCTCCCTTTGCTGTTGCTGCTGCTGTTCTCTTTGTTGTAATTGTTGTTCTCTTTGCTGAAGTTGCTGCTCTCTTTGTTGCTGTTGTTGCTGTTGAAGAGCATGCTGTTGTAACTGCTGCTGCTGTTGTTGCAATTGTTGTTGATGCTGCAGTTGTTGTTGTTGCAGTTGTTGAGCTGAAGCCGACGCCGCAGCCGCAGCCGCGGCAGCAGCAGCTGCTGCCACTGACATCGGACTCGGCGAGGGTGTACTTGGACTTAGATCGTAATGTTGTTGGCGCGATGATCGCGGTGTTGTTGGTGGCGGCGGCGGTGGTGTCGGCTGACTGTTAGGTGGTGGTGGTGTTGGGCGCGGCGTCAACGTTGGAGTCGGAGTTGGAGTTTGACATTTAGTCGGTATCATTATCATCGATGATGGGGGTGGAACTGGCGTCGATGAATGCGAAGCATGAGAATCTACTGGCGATGGACTACTTTGTGTGGCGAGCCTTTGTTCAATTTCTTGTTCCTAAACAAAAAAATAAAGAAGGAACAAATATTTTATAAATCTCTGAGGAGCAAAAGAAAACCACTCTAGCTTAAACATACTTGTTGCAAAGCTTTAACAAAAGCCTGTTTCAGTCGGTTTGTATGCTCTGCCTTTAGAGCCTTCTTCACATTTGTCGTCACACATTGTTCACAAATGACTTTAGGATCCCTATTACCTGCAAAAAAAATATAAAAAATTCTTTGAGAAACTTTATTAAAACACGTTATTTAAAATCTGTCTACCTTGCTTCTCCCATTTCCAAACGGGGGTGAAGTCAATTTTACATTGCGCACATCTAAATGGCGGAAGTACAGTCGTTAGTTTCTTATCCTTTGTCATGAGATAATCAACCACGGTCTCTAATCCCAGTAGATATACGAATTCCGTATTGCTTGGATTCGGTATGAAATGCATTTCTGGTGGTGGAGGTTTTGGGGGTGGTATCTAGAAGAACAATGAGTAAAGACAAAAAAAAATTAATGATTTTTGTAAAAATCTATAAAAAAAAAAATATCACATACTTGAAGAAGTGTTTTTTCCAACTGTTTCCTTAATGCTAATTTGGCGGCTGCCTGTCTTTGAGCGGGACTTTGCACTTCTTCTCTTGTCGATGAGCGGTCACTCTAATGAAACACGAAAATAATAAAATAAGTACAAAATTGAATTTAAAATGTTCAACCAAGCAAAAATTTGATCTGCTTTGAATTACCTTTAGCTCATTATGCTGCTGGTGCTGTTGTTGTTGCTGTTGATGCGACTGCTGCTGTTGCGAAAGCAATGGTGGAGCGGGAGTTATAGACACAGAATTGCTTATAGATCCAGATACCTTTGAATTATCCGAAATACTTAGCTGCTTGCGTACATTTTATATAAAATTGATTTAGAAAGAAACAATGCAAGAGAGATGAGGAAATGATGTATGAAAGAATATTGGCATTTCAATATTTATATTTTTTGTTTGTATTAATTGATGTGATTTGTTAGATAGAAAATAAGTGTCAAAGTTTTATAGTAAACAAATTAAAAGTGATCTTGTCTTGAAATGTAACGTAAGCCTTAAAATGTGTTTTTTTTTTTTATTTTTCAAGGAATAAACGAGAAGTTAGTTTTTTTTAAAGGTTTGGTTACACAATGTGTTTTGTTTCTCAACATTCTGCAATCTACTCAATTGTTAACAAAGCTAATTTGTTAACCCGGCAGGAGTCAATTTACTTTTTTTTTTTGCAATTGTAGATTTGTTAACGGGTGCACTTTTTTTTTGTCAAAGCTGAGTTATTTTTTTCCATTAAGTGTATTGCTGTGTTGCAATTTGATTGTTTTGTTTGACTAGTTGTTTTGAAATGTGAAAAAATGACACCCAGATCCATACAAGAAGAATTTTGTATGGGTAAGAAGATCGTTTTATGTTCAAAGGGTAAATAATTTTAAAACGCATCGATGGTAGACAAACTAAAGCGAATAACTGACGCGAATAGAGTTCCAACTTACAAATGTCAATAGATATTAAGTCAAGATATAAGACGCTTTTTACGGTTCTTGGTAAACCACTCTTCCAGTTTTAGCAATGGTGGTCAAATATTTATTGGAATCATCGATCCAGGATTGGCAAGTGGGTGTTTGTTTTTTGAGTGACATATTCGAATAATTAACGAAATGCCAAGCAGGGTAAATTTGACTATTCGGGTAGATTTATAAACTTTGTCCATCTTTGCTTCACAAATGCATCAGCAACAAAGCATCAAGCATTTTCTTGATTCTTGTTTGTTTAGATTTTCCCCACCATTTGATGCTAATTTACAATTAGTGAAAGTGAAGCCGGTTTACTGCGTGTATTATTGTTTAATAATGGAAGTGATTACGCACCGTTCATACACAAACTTAACCAAAACTAATTTCAATGCAATGGTTAATCTTCCCAAAACCTAAGACGGGTTTTAGGGGCTTTTGGTCTTATTTGGATGTTATCCATGAACCAACTAAAAATATGTAAGCAAATAATGTAATATGTAAACAAGTTTAAGCGGACCAGGGAAATAATTCCAGGGGCATCTGCTTCACATGGGAACTTATTGGAGAGTGGAGTTTTTTGTATGAGAATCAATTTCACTTCTTTTTCTTTGATTCGTTCATATAGTTTTTAATGTTATTACAACTGCAAATGTATGATCCATACCTACCCCAAATCCTATAGTAAGGAGGTCGCAGGGGGGCAGCATGCCCCCCATACATACCACACTATTTATTCGCCGTAATGATGTGTGATAGCACTACATCTATGTAAATAAACAATGACGTTTAGTATATTTATGAATCAATAATAGGTATCTCAAATCCCAAATTTTAGGTGGGGAAAAATTCCACAAAATTTCGGGTGTAGTAGGTTCCCTCTCATGGTGAAATTAAATTCCACTTTGAAAAGTGAAGCAGATAACCACTTCAAATGGAAAAAATTCTCACGTGGAGCAGATGCCCGTGGAATTATTTTCCTGCACCGTTTAAGCATTCAAGGAAGAAATGGAGGGCGAAGCAATATTCTCATGCATCATACCCATTGTCGAGTGTGTTTTTATTTGTGACAGGGTGGTTATTCTCCCTCAAATAACCACCCTGCCGAAGAATAAAGAGAGGTTTCATGCGTGCCTGCAATTATGACAAATACTAGCCATTGTTATATATTTTACATTATTCCCCAGAGAAAGAATTGAATAGCAAGACACTATGGGGAGCTGCTAATCCAAACCCTTTGAAGCATTTCAGTTAATATTTTGTTTTATCAATACAAAGTTGCAAAGCTAGTATATAAATATTAAATAATTAACAGGTTTGAAAATACAAATCATAAATCAAAAAAACCCACACATCTAACCAATTCTAATCCGAGATCCCTAGCCAAATTCAATAATAAAAGAAAAAATAGTTTCCAATAAAAACATCAATCGTGTGTCGGGTGTCTTTATGCCTTAAGTGTCGATGGAGAATGTTTTAGAATGCAAATGTAAATGATTGTTCTGAAAATGAATTAGTGTTATTTTGTGAACTCTGAGAAATGTGTCTCGTTTTTTTTAAAAGATTTTTTTTTTTGCAAAACAAAAATAAATATTCTCCTTCGATCTGGTTGAATACATTACAATAACTCACATTGCGTGGTTTAATTCCCGATGGTGGTGCGGATGTGGGTGTTATTGTCACTGATGGTGTTATTGTGAGATTCGAACCGGTACGTGGCAATATTGAACTTGTCCGATGCGCCGAAGATGAACTACTCCCAGCTGTCAAAGTTGCTCCACCTGGTAGCGATGAGCGTGGCGGCGGGAGTATAGTTGTATTCGATCGACCAGATTGGGGCTGACAACGACTGATACTTGTGTTGTTGTTGCTGTAAATTTGATTAATGTTAAGACTGATTGAATGATTATAAAAAATAAATAAATACAAATATGAATAAGAACTCACTTCAAAACAGGAGATGGTCGTCCTTTTGAATGGGCAGCAAGTGGCACTACATTTGTCGGCGTCACACTCAATGATCCTTTCGTCAGAGCTGCCGGAATCGACGCTAGCGGATTGTTATTGTTAGTGGTTGGTGAAACATTCGATGGCGTCACCACTAGATTTTCTTTCATCACATGTTGCGACTGTTTCAGCTTTTTTAGCAGGACCAATTTAGTTTCTTCGTTACGCAGATCTTCACGCAATTTTCGCAATCCCTTTTCACGCTCTCTCAGCTCAGCTGGGGTAAGTTCCTTTATAGGATAGTATGGTGGCATTTCTTCATCGTCAGTCTCTGAATCGATATTTCCATTTTGAGCCCGTCCATTGACACGGGCCGGCAACAGCACAATATCGGGTGCTTCGGCATATGATTTAGGTTCAGTACGGGGGCGTAACACTCTCCGTTGTACTTTATTCTCATCTTGTTGTTCAACAAAATTATTCAGCGGTGGCGGTGCGGGTGTTATTGTTAGACCAGCATTTTGGGTCAATGCACGAAGATCTCTTACTGTGGCTTGTGTTATCGTAAGGGAATCTCTTCCAGAACCTAAACTCAAATCGACAACATCATCGACATCCATCTTAGCCATTTAAATTGTGGCGACTCGATTAAACGACGCCCTGCAATATGGAAAGAAAAAACAATTTAGAAATCTATTGAAATAAATTATTGTTTGAATATGTTTTTTTGTATTAGTATTTTTCAACATCTGCTCACGGCATACTGTGAGGTGAGGAAAGAATGCAAAGTAGACAAAATTGGAGAGTAGTTGAGGTAGTTGTTGTACAGGAAAAAGTTGAGTGTTCAAGGGTGTTGTCGGCTATTGTTTTCATTATGAAGCCTTAGACACAGGCAGAAAATTAACAAGGTGCCCAAGATTGTTTTGTTCTTTTATATTTAATCAGTAAGGTAGTTGGAATTTAAAAAGTTATAAAGCAATACATAATATTTCTTCAAGTGAGAAAGGAAAAGTTAATTTTTTTTCTAAAAGGTTAAATATTCAGATTTTAATCAGTTTGATTTTGTTTGTCAGCATTACAAGCACACAATACACATTCAACAACATTCTTTATATTTAGTTCTATGCTTTATATATTTAAATGTAAATCTTCATTCTCAGGATGTTTTTGGTCAGGATTATTGGATGGCATGGGAGTCAGGATTTTTACTAATCTAATTAAGTATGTACTTTGAGTTTAAATTAACTTACTGGAACACCCTTTACAATAGTGGACATGGAATTGACTAGGTTTATTTCGTTGTTGTTGTTACACTGCCTTAAAGTCATCACAAGCATTGCATGTCTAGTTACTTCCTGTTTGGTTGTGTGCGATACATTATTTTATCCTTTTGACCTACCCCGTTTAAGATTGGCCTTCGGTTTTTAATGGCGTGGTATGTATCTACGCGATAAATATACACAAACAAACAAAAAACGATAATAACTTAGAAGGGGGAAAAATTCTTCAGGAAAGTAATTAAAGGAAGAATTCTAGGTTTTGTCAAATGCCAGCCTAAATAAGGGTTGAAAATGTTTTTTGTTCGTCCTAATACTTGGGTGTTTTTTTTTTTTGGTGCGTATTTGTGATTCTATTCAAAATAAACCCCAAACATAAAATAAAGTTTCTGCATGGATGTTTTTTTTTGTACTGAAATTTATTGTCAGGAAGGACTTGTTTTTTTTTTTTTGTATTTGGTGTGTGTTATTTTTGACTAAAAAATGAACAACGCGTCGTCACCATAAGAGTTTGCGCAAGGTGAATTTTAAATAAAAGTCTTTAAGTGATGAAGTTAGTTTTTATCCACGTTATATGAAGACACATGTATACATTGTACAATGTAATCATATGTTTGTATGTATGTTTATTTGGAGGAAACGTGATAATCAACAACAAAAATCGATTTTTACACATTTCCTAAGCACACTGTGCACAATAGTACATATGGGTGAAGCGTGTTTTAGGTGTTTTCAGTCAATTGGCGAATAACCTAAATTTTGATAAATAGCTTATTATGGCATTGACATGCAATATTCAAATTATTTCACAAATTTCTTGCAATATTAGCAGTTAGAAAAGTTTCAAACCAAAGCTGTTAGGTAAATATGTGAATAAATATGCAAAGCACAAAGATACATATATGTACAAATACATATGTATGAATGTACCTACTATATAATTATAATGCATGTGATTTAAAATGGTCATTGTGGTGAGCATACATCATTTATTTAAATGCCTATTTGCTGTTGATAAATGATATTTAGTATGAATAATCAGTTCAAAAAAAGTGCGATAAATTGAACTAAAAGCTGTGAGTATACAATTAACTATAGGCTTTTCAGTGAGCAAGGATTGCTATATTCTAATGAATCACCTTTATAACGACTCGGCTTCAAAAAACACATTTTTTACATTTTTTAAGAAAAATCAAAATTTCAAAGGTATATCCGCTCTTCATTCTTCTAATCTAACTATAACAGTCATAGTTCTTTTTACTGAAATTTCTTCCAACTCCTATAAATTCTTGGTATTTAATTTTGGTGATAGTAAAAAGTCGGGTTAGTAAAATGACAGTCGTACTTAGGTTATGTGTAAAATTGAATACATATAAATTTTATTAGATATGTAGATAAAAAGCAAATGAAATGTTGGATTAGGGGACATAAAGACCTGTCTTATGAATTCAAATATGTGCCGCCCAGCATGCCTTAAGTGTATGTAACGGCTACGCGTATCGTGTTTAAAATATACGTGCATGAATACCGAGCGAACAGATTTGTGAGCTATTATATAATTCTATGGAGCAACATTGTAGTCGGTTTAGTACGAAATTAAAGCTTATTTGGTTTGATACTAAGCTTAAAATTCTTTTCACATGAGCTGCGAATGCGAATAAATTTGTTTAGGCAATCCCAAGCAATAAGTTATTGTTTTAACTTTTCGACCTAGTGATTTAACGATCCTATCTACAATTTTAGAAGAAGTTAAATTTAGGATATTTATATTTTCTACGCAACCGACGAGATATACTCTGTGAACTGCCAAACACTTCTTCACAATCCATGATATGAGGACGCATTCCAAAAATATTTAATTTATTTTTACTAATAACGTAGCACTTACACAATGAAAGCAAAACTTTCCCTACAATTCCACTTGAATTCAATCTTTCGATCTGGAATTGTCATAAACCTGGGTCGAAGTTTCGATCCGGATTGAATCCGATCCTTTGATACTTATTTTTATTTTCTGCAGCACTGAACGCTGACATTCCAGTAATACTTCCAGTGAGTGCTGAAAAATTGGTTGGTTGGTGGGTGGAAAAAATCGAAACGTCACATTTAGGTTACGATAGATAAAAACAAGTGCTCGCTCTCGCTCTTCTTCGCACTTTTTACGCAATTTTATTTAGTTTTTTAGTTTTTGTAGTACAGTTATTTAAAAAAAAAACCGTTCCAACGATATATAATTTATATGACTTTGGCTTTTGTAGACCGCATAAATTGTATCAAAAAATTCGTGTTTGCCGTTTTATTATATGATGTATGTTTAGCAAGGCAAAAGAAAAAAATATTTAAAATTAAGCAGAAGCAAGTATAAACTCACTTGAAGGTCGGTCGTCTAGAAGTCATATCTTCGCCGGTCTCTCGCCTTTCCTTAATAAACAATTTGATGAAGTTTTTTATTTTTTCCTGAACTATAAACACTTGAGAGTAACTGTCGCGTTAAGACTGTTAAACTTGAACTCACCTTAATCAATGGTTCGTGCGATAGATGGCATAAAGTTAGTGTGATACTAAAAAAAATAGATCAGACTTAGGCGATTTAAGTTTAAATGCAACTGTTTAAGGATAAAGAAAAACACCATTTTTACCTAGTGTTACACTAAAACTGTTTACGTGTCGAGTTAACTTCACTATAATTTTGCGCCATTGATTATGAATGGAATATAATGACATTCCCTTCAAATAACTTAGGACCTGCCAAATTCTCAATGTTTTCAAAGTGTTAATAGGTAGGTAATAAGATTTGGCATCTAAAACAAAAACATCTGTGCAAACACAAGAAACCATTTCATACACAATAGCTCTACTCAAAAGTCAAAGCCAAAGATAAGCTAACAAAAATCTTAATAACCATATAATTTTTACTACAAGCCACGTTACTAAAAAAAACAAAAAAAAAATATTATAGTGATACAAAAGATACTTAATCTCTTCAATTCAAAATCTTATAAAAAAAAAAACAGAATAAAAGTAAAAGACGACACGAAGTCAATTAACTGAAACCAAACAAAAGAAAACCGCATATATTATATAAAAGAAAGAAGCCAACAAACAAAAAATAAAATGAAATGATGAATAAAATTAAAGAAAAAAAAAACACACACACACATACATATTAAATGTCACTTGATATTGATGTCTTTTCCATTTTAATATGTCTTTACCTGTGCCTGCCTATACCAAAACCAGACCAAATATTAACCAGAAAAAAAAAATACAATAAACAACAACTGAAAATAAACTACTTCAACTTCAAGTCTCATAATCCGATGTTATTGACATTGACTCGGAACTGAGGATAAATATAAAATATGTACATTTATGTAGATATGTGAATATATTTTTTAAGCATAATTCATTTTTTTCTAATAAAAAATGTGATCACACGTTCAATACAAAAAAGATGCACGTGTTGGTGTTGGCCCTTGCCTGCGCAGCACTGCTGGTGGTTCAGGCCAACATCATCATCTAGTGGCATTCGTAGGTAATATGAAAAATAATTTTCGTAATGTAGTTTACGAATACGTAGATACAAGAATACACGAGAGAAATGTTCTTTATGTCAGATATATTTTGAAATCATCCACGACGCCAACAACCGACGATGACGGGAACCTCATGCCCCAAACCAAAAGTGAGATTTTTAAACGAAAAGAAAGCCAAAATGAAAATATAAAAATCCATAAATTTAATTTAAATGGAAAAGAATCGGGAAAAAATAATTGCAGTTTTCATTTTCAAATAAGTGTTCAAGTATTCAATTCGAAGTTGTATAGAGGAAAAATTAAAATAAAATAACAGAAAACTTTGCATACAACAAGTATTTTTTGTTGTTGTTGTGTGTTTGTTTATAAGAGCAACAACCCTAATCGCTTCTGGTCTGGCCAGAGGACGAGGAGCTGTGTTTGGTGCTTGTGGTCAGTCAGCAGAAGTAGCAGCAGCAGTAGCATCAGCTTTCGCCGCATATAAACGTGCAGAGTGTAATACATACTGTACATTACACTTATACCTGCCAAGGGCGTACGCAGGATCTTGATCAAAGAGGGGCGAGCACTCATTCAAAAATTAGTAGAAGTATAGAAATTTAGCTTTGAAGATCATTCAAAGAAGACAAATTGTATGAAAAATAACTTCATTAGCAGAGGGCAAGCACCCCATTCTGCCCCTTCGTGTACGCTCTTGATAACTGCATCGAGATATAATCTACTTATGTGTTTAGAAGAATGCTGATGTACAGTCAAGCCCAGAAATAGAAACTTTTGCATGCCATGTTTTTTTAATTTTCTTTCAACGTTTAAACGCAGAGAAACTAAAAAGTATTTTTTAACACTTTACTGAATGTTCTTACATTGTCTAACACCTATTTTGTCATTTCATATCAGGCAGAAGGCAGGATTTCCATACCATAATTGTTTTAAAAGACTATGTAAGACTTGTTGATAAACTAAAGAAGTTATCTAAATATCTATCTATCTATCTATCTAGGCGCGTTCGGTTGCATTTTTATCGAAAAAAAGATTTAGCACGATACTAGAAAAATATTTAAAAGTAGGCAAAAGAAAGTACTCGTAAATCGCTATAAGCCCGCCTGGAAAAATGGCAAGTTTTAGTCAAGGCCCTGAAAAGGCTTCGGTAGAAGAAATCTAGACAACGAAAACTTGTCAAATACTAGTGAGGCCCTTACTAGGAAAAACTTGTTAAATAAGTTTTTTTATCCCATCACAAATACCCCATATGTAACTAACAAAAAAAATATTTCATACCCAACCTACAATAGTTAGAAAAATCAAAGTAGATAAAATCCCCTGATTGCAAGAACTACGTAATTTAATTTAAAAAAAAAAAATGGAAAAAACAAGGTTCATAGATACCTTACTACTAGAGAACGATTGACATTTTAATTTTTATATTTCTCACACTTCATAAATATCTTATATTTTTTATGGTAGAAAAAGATTGGACGATAAGGCTTGAAAATTGCACACAATAATACCGTTTTCGCCGAGATATTGTAAAAATTGAAAATTGAGTTACCTAGTTCTTGCAATCAGGGGACGATATAAAGTTTTTCACTTTCAACAATGCACAACTGTGTTGCAATATAGCTCAGTGGCTAGTATGTTGGACTGGTATTTGGAAGATCGCAGAATCGAATCCCAGGTGGAAAGTAAGCAGATTTTTGAGTGATATCACAATACCTTAACATTAGGCTGTTCAAAACTTTGCTCCATTTTTAATCACTGCCTCTCTAGAATATATTGTAATTGGTGTTGCAGAGAAAATGAAGTCGAAACACAAGCTGAAAGATTAAACTTAAGATGTTTAGGCTTTAGGCAATTACTTTTGTATTTTTATTTTATGTAGGTTTTACTGTACTTTTATGTTTATCATTTTTTCTTCGTTTTCCAATGCTGAACTCCCCTCTATACACACCAGGTACAGATACAGAACGCGAGCAAGACTGGTAATGATAATGAGGTGCGCACATTTTATATATGAAACAAAAACAACGCTAACATCGCGTATAGAATAACCAAACAGGGGAAACGAAATAAATGAAATGACATTTTAATTGGAGTAAATCGCTCATGAATATTATACGCATAACATTTATTCAAGCGCGCATGAATACTACACACACTGGAGATGGATATTTAAGATTTTTGATAAAGTATATTAATTTAATTAAAAAGAAATTTATGAATGTTAATAAAGCTTTGTAGGAGAGTAATGTTGTAGATAGTTTTATGATAGTTCAGCTTTGACTGTGTCTAATTGACTTAAGTCAATATTCTTTCGGTAAGAACTGTGTTTATCTATAATCCTCAGACATTTGGGTTATGGCAGTCTTTTTTGAAATATTTCCATGAATTATTTTGCTTTGGTATGTGTAAGAGTTTTAAATATGCATAATGGGGCATATTCATGGATGTTTTTTAAGCTGTTGCTAGACAAAACTGGATTTTACCTGATGAAGAGTCCATATGATGAACTCTAGATTTGCTAGGCAGCATTAAAAAAAAAAAAAAAACAATATGAATATTGTTTCGATATCTTGAATAACAGCATATCTGTTAGAGCCAGTAAAAGACCAATCTTTAACACAATCGATAAACGATAAAACCTATGCAGATTGTGATGTAGATGACAATGATCATACTACAATATTAGCTTTTAATCAGTATCGGGGTAATTAGCAGACAACTTACAAAATATTGCTTACATGTTAGCATCATACTTCCTTATATTTTATTAAAATTAAAAACATAGAATTCTTTTGAAATCTATAAATATCATGAAGGTTGTTTGACACGAACTGTTACTTTAATAGGCGTGTTCAACTGCAGTTATAGTACAGTTCTTTCCATTTCGATTGGCAATTCGGAAGAACTCTCCGATCCGGAACACCAATAAAACATTATTGCATCTTCCAAAATAGTTCTTCACATTTGGAAACTTTGCGGACACAAACATGTACGAGTATGATAATTTTCAATATGGCGAAATTATATTCTAAACGGAAGATAATTGTTCTTAGAAACAGTAAAATGTGTGAAATTAACTTATTTTTAGCTAAAAACTTACTTTTTGCAATATTTGACAACTATGTGTTAGAATGCTTGAGTAGTTTTGCTTTCTATTTTCGTTTTTCAGGAGAAGAACTGTCATTCTGAAAGAAAATAGAACACTTTCAGAAGGGCTTACACGTATTCTGGATTGCCAATCGAAAAGGCCATGAATGAAAAGTCTGGTTAAAAGAGAGCTCTAATATAAATGTTTGTATTCTTTGCATTATCTTGTATAAAGTTAATCTAATATACCTAGTAGAAAGTAACGGTAAACGACCAGTTTGTTACAAGAAGAATGCCATAAATTAGATAGGCCAATAAAACATTCGTTGGTATCTGTCTGCATAATATTTATGAAGTTTTATGTGCTGCAGTTCCTGTCAGCCTATATGATACTCGTACTGACAAAATAACTCTCGGATTGTTGTATAACTCTCGAAAGCATTAATACTTAAACAACAACAACAAAAACCCCTATATTTCGAAAGGAATTTAGATACCTACCTAACTTGCATTTAGATGAAGTGATGGCTGGCTCTTAAGCTTTACAAACTCCCACATTTAGTAAGTACTCTTCCTAAACTAAAGTATATATATCATCACAGCGTATGCGTACAAACTTCTTCGCGCAAAATTATATTTACAGATACCTTACCATGCGCATTCTTATACTCGTTCACATACATAATCAATATACTCCACTAGCATACGAGTTTTATAGCTTCATAAAAACGATAAAAATAAATCTATACTCTCAAATTTGACCTGCTCAAACTACCTTTCACGCTTGCTCCCCCGCTTGCTAACTGGCTTGCTTGCATGTCGATCCACGACTTCTACACACACCATTCTCCAGTAGTAGTCTAGAAAACAGGTTAAGCCAATAAACCCCAAGATGAGAGACATTAAGACCGTTTCGAACTTACCTATAAAAATAACAACAACAGCAAAAACAACACAGTACACTCGATCGACTTTGTTTTATTTATTTTTTTCTCATTAATTCAACAACACAACCGAACTTTCCTTGTTTCTCTCCTTTACATCGTGGAGTTGGGTCTGTTTGTAAGCAGGGATGACAAAAAACTAAATTCAGTGAATCAAAAATTTGAAAATTAGAGAATTTAAAAATGCAGTATGTAGACAGTTTAAGTGCGAGGTATGTCTTCCTTTGAAACTCTGAAAACAAAAGTTCTCTCGCATGAAATCAGTCAAAAAAGTCTAATAAATTATTTCAAAACAAATGCGTGCTCTTTTTAGCATGTTCATCGGGGTCTGGTCAGGTCACAGTCATGTCTTGGACCAATCTACAGAAATAATATCACGCGTGAATTGGCTGCTAGTGTGTTAGAAATGAAAGAAGGTTTGACATAAAGATGAAAAATGATAAAACGGTCAAATAACCACCTCCTTATAATAGAATGTTGAATCGTCGCTCACAAAATATCTGCATCCAAATAAATGTTGAATGAATGAATTTACTTTATTGAGACTTACATTATTTTTTTTTGTTTTCCTTCAATTACAGACTTTTATTTCAATATCGACTTTGAATTGGAACAAGCAATATGGTATAACCAAAGAAGTGTTAAAGCAGAGTGACATTTGGCGTCTTTTGCTAAATTATGGCAATTCACATTATTATATTCCTTAATCTAAGGTAATATATGGCGCATAGTTGTCAAAATTTAAAATGTAGGGTATCAGTATTTGTACTGCACTTACTTAATAAA
The DNA here is from genome assembly GCA_946251815.1 of Dasysyrphus albostriatus. NCBI lineage: Eukaryota > Metazoa > Arthropoda > Insecta > Diptera > Syrphidae > Dasysyrphus > Dasysyrphus albostriatus. The sequence continues at coordinate 126,780,821 of OX276336.1, read as the reverse complement.
CGCAAGCAAGGTTAAAATACATATATAACTAATATTTAATATTAACAAAATAAAAAAAAGTACTAAATTAACTTCAAATGTAGCAGATTGTCATCCGTACGTTTGAAAGCTATAAAAATGATCAGTATGCGATAACAGTCGCACATTTTGAAGGCGACAACCAAACCAACAACTATGACGACAGCCATAGCACATGGCGGAAAGAAACGAACGACATCGACCTCATCGAATTATCGCGATCGTTTCCAAATGAATTAAAAAAAAAAAAGAGAGACTCCGATATAACTGCAGAATGAAAGATGTGTTTAGGTTTTTTGATGGTCATCTAGAATCTAGATGATCATCATCGGGTTCCATACTGGTAAATGAAAAGAATCTTTCGGTTCAGGAAAAGGAAATTATATAAATACTTGTAGCCGTGTATTGTATTATACGCTTTAGAGAGCTGTGAAAAAAAAATATAATCATAATAATCAGTCTCAACAATGTGCATCATCATTTGTGTCATTTTTGTGTACGTTGTTAGTTTGGAGCGATGCGATGAGTGCTAGTAGGGGAACTGATCTCTCTCTCTCATATGTGTGTATTTATGGAGTGCTTGTTATGACAAGTGTTCTGTGAAGCAGATTCAAGTAGAGGTTGCCGGTTTATCTGAATGGATATTTAAGGGAAACAAAACAATGATCTTATTAAGAATGAACCTTAATTGGCTGACCCGAATTGATTAGTTTTATTATTATTTGGAGTAAAAGAAAAATTGAAGTATTATATTAGATTATGTGTACTTAGGAACTAACAATAAACTTCAATTTATGGTCAAAATTTATGAAAACAAATCATGTCTAGCAAGAACTAGTATAAAGTTTTCATTTACTTATAAGTACTTTGCCACCTCCAGAGAAAAACGCATAATATTGATATCACGCCACGGAATCATAAACAAATATTAGGTGTGTTTGGTAACGTGAAATTTCTTTCAAATTTTCAAAATTTGCTGTCAGAACGTATAGGAGAAAAAAACCAAGGTTACGAAACTTGGTATAAATTTCAAGTTACCAAACGGGTCTATTTAGTAATGGGTAATGCTTTTCGTTATGCGATTCTAAGACCCAAATTAAACAGATGGCCAATATTTAGTTTCCAGGACTATTCAAACGGCCACTTTTTATTAACCCAATGTGAATTTCATTTGCAATTTTTAAGGCGTCTAAAATTGGCATATTTTTTAAAGAACAACGGAGCGAACACGATAAGCGATAAGTTCAAATCTCCGACCATTTTCATTTAAGGGCCAACTGAAATTGAGTTTCTAATTGCTTTTATCAGCTTTAGCAACGTAGCGAACATACAATATTGTATGAACATATCCTTAATAACCGCTTTGCTCGATTTCGATAAGTTTTTATAACTTTGGTGAACTAATAAGTGAGAGAGGAAGAAATAACTTATTACAGTTCTCGTCTCCGATCATGTTTGATTTGTTTGAACGAAGCAACTTTCGTAAGGTTTTGATTAAAGTAGATTTTATTTCTTATAAATACAAACAACTATTTTGGTGAGATTTTACGAATATTCTTTCTTAGCTACTGTCATCTAGTGGAACTTCCAAATTGCATTATTATCTTTTCTTTACTTTTCCTTGTGACAAACGGTTCATTAAAAATATGACATTTATGTCAAATACATTTGTTAAAAAGTTTTTAAAAGCATATATCAGAAACATTCTTAACGTTTTTGCTTGACATTATGTTGTTTCAAAGAAAGAAAATAAATTTTAGCACATTGATTGCAAAAAAAAAAAAAAATAAAACCTATTGATCTTTGTCGAGCTAGATGAAAAGCATACATTTTTGTTTAGCGAATTATTATGTCAATTGTAAAAGAAGAACTATGGTAAAGAACTTAAAGCTTCAGTTTATGTTATGAAAGAACATAAGGTCAAATCCACCTATTTTTACATTTGAAACAATGAAACAAAAGAAATCGAATCAGGTATCGATTATGTGAATATACTAATTATTTCTTATGTTTGAATATTTTATCGTATCGAGACTTTATCGATATGAGAACAATTATGTAATCTAGCTTAAGTTGTTCTCCGATTTGTGAAATGGTAAATTTATGAACTTGAACTATCAAAAATAAATTAATTGCTGTTTGTATTCCCATTACACCACTTGACTTCACAAGCAAGAAAAATTGAACCAAAATGAACGAAAAGTAGAAATAAGGATCATAATGATTTCCTTGTTATAATTCGCTTGAATTTCGAACGATTACTTAAGTAATTGAGGGCGTTTAAAAGGAACCAAAGCTTTTTTTAATTCGACTGACCATTTTTCAAAATTTAATTTATGATATAAGTCATTGTTATTTCATTTCTCTAAAGTGAAATAAAACAAATTTATTTGATAAAGTTCCAAGAATCCAATATGTAGGTATTGTGTATCATAAAAAAAAGATTGAAACCTTTTGTATATACCTAATTCACATTCCTATAAAATTTTAATTGTTTTAAAATTATGCAAATAAAGTGGTTTTGCTTTTAAATAATTTATTCATAAAAAAGGGTTATGTGTAGTTTTCCATAGAAACCCTCAAGTCTTGTAGATGTTTTATTTTTGTATCTGTATAAAGAAAAGAAAGCCACTAAATCATTGGCAATGTCAATTATAAAACTAATCATCAACCCAAAACACTAACAACAATGCAACTTCAGAATAGGACAAAAGATATTCAAAATAAAATAAAAAAAAAGTAAAATTATCGTATACACAAGAAAGCGAAAACTTTATAGAGAAGACATAATGTCGACGACGACAACGACGCGACGATTATTTCCTCTGTTCGTTCCGAGCTTGTGCATATGAGTACAATAAAATAAAAACAAAAAACTCAATATGTACGGAGGGATTCGATGGTTTTCATTCACGATGTCGATTTGCCCATTGGCGACAACCGACCAACGAAGAGGCACAGTGGAACCGTTTCATACAAGGTAGACACAAAAAAAAGTCAACTGGTACGTTTAATTTGTGATTTATTCTTTTATAATTTATCTTAAAGTGTCCACTGTGCGAGACGTCTAGTTTCGAGGCAACCAAATCCCACCCCGCTACTATTCTTTTTCAATCTAATGGCTCTCACTTTATATGCTTTGACCAGAGGTAACAACTTAGATAGGTACAGTGCCCACTCCACCGACTATGGTCTTCGTCATACGACATCGGACAATAAAAACGACGACGACCTAAAATCATATCAGTGCTACGGCACAGTAGAAATAGCAGCTGAGACAAAACAGACAACAGCAACCAAAAAATACAGCAAAAAAAAAAAAAACAGAACAAACAGCTTAACATTGCGCTAAATGCGGTTGCCACTTTGCGGAATAATAATGAGATAAAAATAAAAAGCAAGCTAAAAATAAGCGATCGTAAAATATGCAATTCAAATTAATTCATGTTAATAATGTAAACACCTTCTTTCAATCATCCTCCAATGGTTTTCGAATGGCCGTTCGGGGTAATATTTTCGAAGTCTTTTTCTGTTACCGATTTCAAGAAGGAGTAGATTTGGAACACAATCATGCATAGTTGATGATCGGATGACTTTTTGTCAAAAAAAATAAATGATTAAAGAAGCCATTTTGTTAAATGGCGCCATTCGGTAGAATGTGTGTAAATTTGACAATACAATGTGTTCATATTGGATTGAAATGAAAAGGAAATGGAACAATGCTTCAAATGTCTAAAAAGCTGAACGAAATCATAAATTCAAATTGTCCATGTAGATCTGTTCGCGTACTGTCTAAAACTGCATACATATTTCTAGACTATAGTATCTATTTGCCGTATACACATGTATGTATGTTTGTATCTGGATTTTTAATTTATTAATAAAAATTGAACTGTAAGTGCGATTCTTGTGGGATCGGCCACTTAATATCGCCAGTAGTCAGCCCCCTGTTCACATAATGAAAAATGGGGGACGACTATAGGGACACACTTTTTTATACGTGTCACATGTAAGCAGCTCACATAATTTTATTTTGTAAAGAGGCGACTTACTACTGAAAATAGAGATTTAAAAAAATAGTTTTTATAGAAATAAAGAGAGATTGAAAGATCCATTCAATGTTCATACTCAGCTAAATAAAAAAGTGTAGTTTTCAGTAGTCAGCCGGGGTGGGAGGGGTGCTGAGCTAAAAATAATTGAACAAAATTTGTCTGCTAAGGCCAGCCCCCTTCAAAATAATTATTTATTGAAAAATAATATAAACTCTATTAAAAAAAAAAATAAAAATAAAAATTCAAAAGTTAGACTAGTTATGCTTTTTTAACGAGGTGGCTGACTACTAGAGAAGGCTGACCTCACAAGACATCACCCTACAATCGTTAGCAAAAAGCTTATTTATCTTAAAAAAACGGCACCAACAAAAAGTATAGTGTACTTTATGGTAAAAAAATAATTTATCAAAAACTTTTGGTAACGGTACCTGCCATATAACAGTTTTTTTTTAATTTTCTCATTACCGACTTAACCGATTTCATTCAAAATGTTTATAAAAAATCTCATTTCTTTCGACAGAACAACATTAAGCGGATGTACCTATGTTAAATTTATTCTGCCAAGTTGGGTTTGTGCACATCGTCTAACGTATTGCGGTATTTCCCGAAATTCTGAATTAATGCATAATAAAAATAAAGTTTGAAAACAAACAAACCTATTATTAAGTTTAAATTTTCATTTGCAAGTGATGTTGTAGGGCCTACCCTCATTGGCAACCATTGATATTGCTGTAAAGCTATTGCCTTCTCTTTTTCCGTATATAACTACATATACTATACATAGGTAGCTATTCACATTTCTCGAATTCTTGTTTTTTGTATCTGACCCTTCATCCGCGTTCCCTCATCAGCACTTAGTCCGAACTTTTAATTTGCTTTGTTTTGTTGTTCGTGTTATTTGTGTTCGCTGCTGCTGCTGATTCCAATGACAAGAGATAAGATTTATAGATGCCAAATAAAAAAAAAAAAAATAAAGAAACAAACAAAAAAAATCGAACGCCCAACGCAAGGGGGCAGCACTTGCGACCTTCTGGGTGTATACTACTGCAAACTGCACGCGCGATCTTCTTAAACGATGCGATGATGTCAAATGAACGAGTATAGTTTCATCCAATCACCACACAATCATGATATATTAAATACATATACAAAAGAATATTCTCGAGAGTTCATTACAGCGCGCGGTAGCGTGTAATAAATATTTTAATGTTTTGGTTAAATCTAAAAATAAACAAACAAAAAGAAGCACACACATCACGCCTGATATCGATGCACTTCAACCATGATTGCAAATGGTTTTTTTGATTTTCTTTTAAATGCTATAATATTGAACAAAAACAAAAAAAACAACCGGAGAATGTAATGAAGGACATATTTTTTTTACTGACGATATTTTTGGAGAAATCCACTTGATCGAAAATTAACAAAAGAAGATACCTACCTGATTCTATTTTCGTCATTTAATTTATTATCGAGTTTTCGTTTCATTTTTGTGTATGTTTTGAAATAAATATAAAAATTGACAAGGTGGTAATGTTATCGATTCTGTTTAAAGAAGAGAAATAATAAATGTACATAGTTCTATTATCAAAATGACTTAATCTTTTGTTATCAGTTGCGAATAGGTTAAGCAACAAAAATATATATGGATACCTTTATTCGTACATACATACATAAATTTATATCTCTGGGGCAGGTTTTCATTGGAATTTAGAAGTGAACATCCATGAAAATGTGAATTCGACACGTATGGAAATTAACATAGAAACCAGTTATTTTGTTTGCGTTGTTTGTCTGAAATGATCGATGTTTTTTAAATGCTTAATGGGTCTGTTTTCATGTTTCTCTTTTTTGTTCTCTTTCTCTGTAAAGACTTTCTGAAGAGATGATTGCTGGTTTTGAAGGTGGATACAGTTTTATCATTAACGTTGAGTAACACTTAAAAAGTTATAAAAAAAAAAAATAATAAATAGTCAATCATTATGTTTTTTTTTTTATTATTTTATTAAAGCTTATCGAGTTAAATTAACCGAAATGGAAATCGTTAAAGTAATAAAGAATGGCCATGAATTCAAACTGAAAAAAATAAGATGAGAAGAAATTGTAATTTGGGAACAATAAACGTTCCATGACTTTGAAATATGTAGTTTTAAAATTCAAGTTAAAAGCTCAAATGAGCTGAACTCCATATTGAATTATATTCAGTAGCTCCACTTATACAGAAGAATTTTCTTTTAAATTTTCTTCATGTTCTAACATTTTAATTTTCACACTTTCATAACTTTTGTCAATAAAGTTCCCAGTATTATTAAATAAAGGAAGTGACTTGACATTCCAATTTATAACACTTGTGCTTATGCAATCCTTATAAAAATGAATATAAATCGGGCAAACTATGCCAAGTTTATAATTATTAATTAATACGCGTAAAGTTTCAAGAGTAAATAAAAAATACAAATTTAAAGTTACGAAAAGTAGAAAGTAAGTAAATAATGCAGTGTTTTTCAAGAATTACGTCAGCTTGATTAACCAACTTTGACAGTTAGTAAGTCAGATTACATTTATTGAAAAATGTCACTTCACGAAAAGTAACAACCACACTACTTTGTAGTAAAAAGTATTCATAGTGACCCTGATTTGATGAATGGTTGTTACTTCTCAGGAATCGAAATTTATCATGACTTCCTTCTTTTCTTCTGTTATTGAATATTATGTCTGTTTTGATTACTACCCAAAACTTATTATTTTTACCAATGTAAGTCCAAAGTCTTATCGATGATCTTAAAAAAAAAAAGAAAAATTAAAGTTGCTAGTTTTTGAAAGTGAACGAAAGAATTGAATATTGAGAGATGAGAACGAAGCATAATGATCAAAACTTCTGATAAGAACATCTGTCGGTTGCGCTAACTTACTGTCAATGTTGGAACCTAAATATAGTTCACTTTTATCCGAAATGGGCTGAAAATCAATTTGGAAGTAAAAAAATCATCTTTAAAGATATATTTTTAAAAGATAAGAAGGCCAAGGAACTGACCGGTGTAATACCAAGAAGAAGGTCATTTATATTTAAATTCATTTAAGTAATGATATACCTACTCTAATTAATTTGTCTATTTATGTGCGTACGAAACAATATTTATATTTGATATTGTTGCACTTATAAATATAATTAGCACCGAGTTGCTAATAGTCTGACTTGAAGCATTATTATCTGAAAAATACATACTAACAAAGCTAATCATTTTTCTAGTAATCTTAGCATCTATCATTATTTAATTTTCAACTGTTATTATTGTCAAAGTAAAAACTAAACATCTAATAATATAATTAATTAAAAATCATGACTAGTTTTACTAGTTTTTTTTGTGAGTTAAAAGGTTAAAGTAAGATAAGGAAAAGGATATTGTCAAAAGTTTTGTATGTTTTATATATGGGCCTTGTAATAATATACTTTGAATGCATCTCTGATGACTAGTAATTCTGCTTAAAATACACTTTTCCCAATCAATCCGATCTATGTAGGTGCTTTGTTTTCAGCAGAGTCAAAAAGATCAACGTATTATCTGTGTCAAAATGTTACAACTTCTAGATTCGATTCTGAAATATAATTCAAATGCATTTTCTATTTCCGTCAGAAGAATTACTATTAATGTTTTCTATTGATAGCTCGCACTGAATACGGTATGATAAATACGTCAATTATATAATAATCATTATGTAGTCCGTTCCTTATCTATCTAGAGAGAAGTTTAATCGAAGGATGGCTTACGTTAATTAATAAACCTCTGAAAATCAAAAGAAATTTAAATTCACCCCTAAAAAGATATGTAAGTGTCTGAGTAAAAAGGAGCCAGATGTTTAAGAAAAGTGACGTTTCTCAACGAAAATGCAAATGTCTGATTTTAAATCAAGAGTTGTTGTAATTTCGGCGAATAACTTGAGACTTTTGACTTAATCGTGTAAATGATTAAAGATTTACAAAAAAAATAAAAAGTGTAACTGACGCAAAATTTGTATATTAAACTGGCGTCCGGGTAAAGGTTATGCTCACACCAAATTAAAAAATATGGCAAACAAACTGTCATCAATGTGGAAGCAATCTGTCAAAATACTAGCAAAAGAATGAACAAATTCATTCTTCCATTGATGTAAATGCGGCATGATTCGCTTCTAGTACTTTGAAACACGAGTTCCACCAAGTGACAATACATCCACAGAAATTTCTAAATCGCCTCAAATTCAACCAAACAATATTTTCGTTGTGATGTTATTTTAATTGTTTTTTAATTACTATTAAATTCAATTCCGTCTACCTTAACTTATGATTTTAAAACAAAAACCAAAATAGATATTTCATACGTAAAATAATAAATTGAATATTTCACACGCTTTTTGGGTTAAGGTATGACTTTTAGAACCAACACATCGAAATATTTTTTTAAAATACGATCTATTTCAATTGTATGTATAGCGTCCTACAATCTATACCTACATATCTAATTTAGCTACATTTTATGACTACAAATTAACACATTTGGATATTATAAGTTTATTTCAAACATTCTTAAACTGTTCAAATAAACAAAGAAAAAATCAAAAAGGAAACAAAAAAAACAAGAAAAACTTTACCATAGCTGCAACCAAAATAAATAGACAACAATCAGCTGTCACTTTCTCCAATAGCTTCAAGGTAAAATAACAAACAAAGTGTCAGAAAAAAGATCCAATAGAATTATGTGTATATTATTTCCATCTGTTATACATTTTCAATAAAAAATGAAACACCTTCGGTTAATTGAATTTGTGTTTACATTATCTATTAGCAACAGTTTCATGTTAAAAAAAAATTTATCAAAAAATATTTAGCAAATTTACGCGCATCTATTATGGGCTATTGTGAACTATAAATTTTCTGTCAAAAGAATGTTCACCTATTTGAGTTAGGTATCGTGCAAATTTGGTGGAATATAGAGCAACGAGTGAGACGACAGACTCTTAACGAGTGGGATACAAACAAATAAGAAAACAAAACGAAACGCTTAAGAAATAGGTACAAACATTAATATGAGGGTATAGGATAAAACTCGTGCGGCAAAATGCTTATAGAGAAATATCTAGCAGCCAACAGCCGCCAACAATTTGTTGAATACTTTATTTAACCGAATAATCTGAAGAATTCTGGAAATTGGCCAAAACACTTTCGGAAGCAGGCGAGAGGAGCTTTTGTGAGAAAATTCAATAAAATTGTTCTGATTGAATAGCAAGCAAGAGGGGGATTGGCAGAAGTAGGGAGGATGAGAGAGGGAAAAAAACAATTCACATCGACTACATAATCAGGCAATGAAGGTTTGTTCAGATATTTAACACGACAAAAATGAGGTGAACATAGTTCATTTTAAAATCAGTAAATCTGTCTACTTTGTCGTTAAATGTTAACATTGATTATATATGTATGCATGTATTTGTATATGCAAAATATGATTCACGATGAGTGTGATTTGACTTTTTGCTATCAAATCATTATGATAGACAAAATGACTTCATCGATTGATCTTTATTATTAATATCTATCTTCGCAAAAAAAACAATATATCAGCTATTAAAATATTGTACCTATCAATGCCAAACTTATGCAAGTAAATTAAATGATAAAATAAATAGCACCCCACTGATGGTAGTGGTTTGGTCAGGTAGGGCAGGAGGGGTGCAGCAATGGACGGTGAAAAATGCTTACGACTCGCCATGAACCCGGATGACATCATTCTTTTTTAAGAACAAAGCAGGTTCCAATCACTCTCAAAATTGGTTGTCGTCGTTGTTGTTGCTGTCGTTGTCTTCTTCTTATTCTCCGATGTGGTTCGAGTGTTTTAATTATTGAATTTCAATTAATTCAATTTTGATTATAACCTTCGTTAAGAGAAACCCAATTCATCGCATAAACATATGTATGTAGGTACATGTTGACGATGTTTGGGCCTTGAAAAACGAAATAAAAAACTATAAATGCATAATAAATCTACATTAGATAAATAAAGAACAACAAAAAAAAGAAAAAGTCTTCAGGAAAATACAAAGATGTATTCGTTTATTTTTATGCAGACATGTCATTCCAAGAAGAAAAAAAAAACTAAAATAGCCACAACTTAACGAACAAATGACATTTCTCCGAGCAATAAAAAAATAAAACTGATTCGCAGTTTGTGTTATCATGTTTCAAGGGGCACAGAGGATGTGAAACTATGTACTTGTAAAATTGGTTATTCATAAAAAAAAATTGCACCTAAAATTCTAAGAAATGCAACAATAGAATAGTTGGTTGATAAGCTCCTAGTTTCAAAAAGCATGTTATTGTTATGTACACTGCTTAATGTCATGACGCAGCAATTCCAAGTAGCTGAATTAAATTGAATGATAATGTGAAATTGCTCTCGAATTTTGCACACAAGTTTACAAGTTTATCTGTCACTTAAAAGGTTGATATTTTTATTTAACGATTTGCTGTCCGCACTAGAAAAAATCCAATTATTTTTGTTTGTTCGAGTTGATACTAGCCGCATTTTATTATCCACATGATGATTAGGATCAATTTTTAACAAATAATGTGGACAGTATTTTAAGTAACTATTTTTAGAATAACAATTCGGAAAAAAAAAATTGAAAATAACTCAACTAATTTTTCGATTCTTAAAAAAAAGTTTGTACTTTGGCGTTAGATTGGTCCCACAATATGTGACCAATAACATCAGTCGAGGGTTCATTTAATAGGTGAATAAAATGACAACAAATTATTCTGGGATACATTATAACATTAAGATGGAAAAACTTACAGAAGTCAGTAATAGCTTATTTTGTAGATAATTTTGTTCTCTATAAGATTTAACCCTAGAGCCCTTCCCATATTTGGAGTGAACTTTTCCTACTGAAGCGACTGAATATAATTCAATTAAAAGTTCAAATGAGCTCAAACGCATTTTGGAGGCGTTTCGCCCAATTATGATAGTTGAGTCCAATTTCTGTAACAACTTTGTTAATGGTATCCATTTGAATTCGGTTACGTTCGAGTTAAAAAAAATGAACAATATTGTTGATCAGCACGATCAACAAAGTTGCAAAGTTTGTGGAGATTTCCAATGGCAAAATGACAGGTTTTATTACAGCTGTCAGCTAAAACTTCATGTACAGTATATTAGTGCTTTTCCGTACAATTTAGAACAAAAAAGTAAAACATTTTGCTATTCAATGAGAAATGTTCTCCGTAATATTTCTTGCACTTGCTGTCTAGTCGGGGAAAGACAGAACATGTTCGGTCATTACATTTAAAACAAATTTTTGGTGTTGAAAAAAAGATGCAAATAAAAGAAAAAATACAGCATTTTTAAACACTATTCTGCTTCAATATGATGAATACCGGCGCCAAGTCTGGAATCGCTGATGGAAGAGGAGGAGAGAGAGGTTGTGACAATTTCACCAATAGTTAATGAAGATTTCTCACAGTCAACTTCAGGCCAAGCTCTACTGCTTACTACAGAATGTGGCTCTTGTATTGACAATTACATCAGTCACATGAATGACTGTTCTAACTAACTTGTTCTGACATTTGTCATGGAAACTTGTTCATTTCTATTTTCCTCACTAAACAAAGCTTATGATGACATTAACTTTGCCCATCTTGTACTGCTGAACAATGAAAATGTCGTTTCGAGATAATGTGTTCAGCACTAAAAGATAAGTTCAATTTGAGAAAGTATTGATCTAAGCAAGTTTTTTTTACTTATTTGCTTACTGTTAAGTAAATTAAATATTGGTTTATTGGTCGCTGGATAACATAATGTACATAATAATACATTATTATTACTGGACCTGATGAAACTTCAGAGCTGGAGTGAATATTTATTCGGTAACCCATTAGGTAAGACTTTACTTTTGTGTTCGCTGTGTTAGCTTCATAAGTGCGATCAATTCAGAAAAAAGAATTTGTTTGCTTCATTTGACATAAGTAAAACTTTTTGTTTCATTTACACTTCACGAACAAAAAATAAACGCACTTGTAATTTGAAAGGTTGATACTACTTTTCAAAATGCAAATGGTGGTTCATTTTAAAAATTTCAAAATTTTAAATTTTTGTTAAAAAAACACAATTGACAAAAAATAAAAAATGCATGCTCGAAATCTAAGCTAAAAATTAATATTCCATCAGGACAAATTAAATAAGAAAATATTTCCAGATGGCAATTTATTTCAAAAGATAAGTGATGAAAAAAAAACAACTGCAGATGTTTGAAAAAAAAAGAAGAAATTCAAAAATATAAAATTTAAGGATAAGCACAATAATGTAGGTATATGAACAGATAAATAAATGGATTATTAGCAGGTATGTATAGGTATGTGCCTTTTTTTTTAAATTTTAGAACATTTTACAAATAAGGACCTTTGTTTAAAAACACTTTTTTATCTTTCATACATTTTGAAAAAGGCTAAACTATAGAAAGTACAACAATTGAAAGAGAAAACTTTTTGATAACAAAACAAATACTCTGCAGAAAGCACTAGAAATAGTTTAATGTTTTGATAAATGAATGCAATTATATTTGTAGGTATGTCGCCGAGTGTCAAAAACAAAACCTCCTTAGGTGCTCCTAGTAAATTCTTGCACACAATTCTTTGAAAGGATGTTTGACTTAAACAATTTTTATACTTCAAAAAAGTATGACACAAATTCAAACTAAAGGTTTTTCTAATTAGCGCAGGTTGATGTTGAAATGGAATGAAACAAACTATGTGTGAGGTATAACATGATAGGACCATGCTGTAATCATAATTGTATAGATTGCTATTCAAATTTTTAATTCTTAAAAGGCACTTTTTGACAGAAAATTCATGTAAATCTGGACGTTAAAATCAGTTACTTTTACAAAATGGTAAATGGCCTACAAGTTACCAATTAATACAATACAAATATGTACTCGTATCTTGGAGCCAATTTATGTCATCTTCACGACTCTTAAGTCGTTCATGTGTCAGAATGTCCTTTGAGGCATCAGTTGCGTGACACAGAGTGCTGTCCTATTAAAATCACATCCAATTTGGGCCAAAAGAAATTGTTTGATAATAAGGTTTTATAATTCTCTGGTTTTGTTCAATTGTGATAGGTACATACAATGGTCAATTTAATAGGCATCAGTGACTGAGTAATAAAAAATAGATTTGACAGACGCTACCAAAACAACATGGCTGCCACAGACTGTCAAAATAGTATCGTCCATTTTGGGGAAACCTTTACAGATGAAATATTTGTCAAAGTCATCTGTGTTAGGTCACAATAATGAAAAAATAAAATTCAGCCGCAATATGATTGCGTTGTTAACATTAAAAATTTATATTAATTTACCGTATCCATTTTGAAGAAAATGTAGGTATTTTTTATTTCAAATCGAAAAAGGTCTTATCATCGCAAAAGTATTTTGATTATGGTTAAAAGAATTCGAGGCATTAGTACTTTTAAGAATATGCATTTTTTTCTAAAAAAAAAAGCTTTGAGTCATAAATTTACATGCGACTTAGCCATGTCAAAAACAAAGTAGTTTATTCACCATCAGAGACTTATAATATGTCACGTGATCGAACATTTCCACTGAATTAAGCTTCAATCTTCCGCCCATTAAATAACAACGGGAAGTAACATCAATAGGGAGTCAGTTTTAGTCCGTATTTATGTTAGACACATGGAAATCACAGCAGGTGGGTTCCATAAAACAAGAGTTATATTCAAAAATATCTCCCCATACAAAATTGGATTTATCTATGTAACTTCTTATTTTAAGATATTTTTCTGACAATACCTACCTCTTACAATCATAGGCATATATAACTAAACTAGGTATACTTAACATAGGTACATACAAGTATTCATTAAACATATTATATTTTTTTTTTGTTCTCCTAAAAATTCAAATAAGTAAACATTTTCATGGCAGGCAATTCCATCTAATTCAAGTGTTTTATATCTCAAACTTCAATAAACCCAATGCCCCATGAAATCATACATAAAGTATCAGTTAAGCGCGTCGTCGTCGTCATATAGTCATGCAAACAGATGAACATGGTACACCGAACTACGCCATAACACCTCCCAGCGCCCCTCATCACACTACAGCACCTTTTCAGTCTTATTCAAGAGAAGTAAAATTAATTAGCAGAAAACAATTTAATCTAAGTCCACGACGAATATTGTTGCTTGGCTTGTTTCTTCCCCCCTTAAATATCTTCTTGTTTTTTTTTTGTTTCTGTTTTAATTCTTGTGTCACTATAAACTAAAGGTAATTTATATATCTATTTGAGTTGTTGTACTACTTATTCTCTCTATCTCTCTTGAATGGTCTAATGTATAGGGTATAGCTGTTTATATACAGACATACCTATACATATATGTATATGCAATGTCAACACACACGGTGCTACATAAAATATAAATAATAAATAAATAAATGATAATTTATGTGATACGTGTAGTGTGCTGTTGTATACCTATGTGGCAGTTTTTTTTTTTTTTTTGTTTAATTCCAAAATCACTTGATGATGATAAATATATGTACATACAGAAAAAAATTAAGAAATAGAAGAGAGAGAGAGAAGGGGATGACAGCAGAAGGCGTTTGAGCAAAAACGAGATTGCCATGGACAATCACCAACAATGATCGTCTCTATAGGGTGTCCCACTCAAAAGATGGCAGAAAAAATTGCTGTCAAAATATGGAAATCGAAAATCGCTTTATGCCTTCGTTCGATTATGACGGATTTACACGACATGACGACCTGTCAAACATTCTTTTATTTTCTTACTTTTTATGTAAATTCTTAAACCTGTCTCTATTTCCGTCATAAGAAACTGACAAGTGCAACTGACGTTTAATTGAGCAACTATACTTGCGTCGAGTAAGTGCTGCCACCATTCTGAAAATTTGAATAAAATATATAAAAAGAGGTTTTAAGACTCATGCCAATAGTTGGATTAATGGCTAGTTGATGAAATGAACAAACAAAAACAAAAAAAGAGATAATTTTGAGACACCCTTTATGACATAATTATACACATACATATATATAAATACACCACGATCAAGACCGACCGGCATAATATTATATCTATGTATGCAACGTAGAGCAGAAGAGAAATTAACTGTTCAGCAACTACTTTTTTTTTGTATAAGCAATTGGTCGAGTGCGATGCTATTCTATTCCGCTCCATTATGTATCTGTAACAACAAAAACAACAACAACCAAACTAATCATCGAGTGAAATTTCCCAAAAATAGATTTCACCTACTCTGCGCGATTGTTTTTTTCTGATGCGCATATAATAATTAAAGTATATGTAAATATATACAAACACTCCTTAAAATCGATCTCAATAAAACAAAATACGTACAAAAAAAAATTCCAATGAACATCACTATCTACAGGTCCATAAATTTGCATCTACATAATATTTCTAATATAGAGATGGCACAAATTATTGTAATTAACAATTTTATTTTTTTTTTTGTGTATAAAAATCGTTTGCCCTTAATTAGTTTATGACTATGAATCAACTTCATGAACTGCACTTCAAGTTTTTTTTTTTTGTTTTCTTTTTACGGGACAACCTCTATCTGAAATAATGCTTATCAGCACAATTTAATCGAAATACTCGCAGCAGTGGACAAATTTGAGTTTTTTTGTTGTTTTTTTTTTTTATTTTTTTTGTTGTTACTTCCATTTGCTTACATCAGTAGTGTATTGGGGGGCTTAAAGGGGCCTATTCACTTTTTTGAACTCGATCAGTTCAAATGAGGCGAAACTGGATGAATTTTTTTTGAAGATATTGGCCGCATTTTACTATCGCCATGATCTGATCCGGATCAATTTTTAACACGTAATTGCAAAAACAACATGGATTCCCTTTTTTTTATCTGGATAAGTTACAATGATCCGAAAATTAACTTCAGTTTTTCGTAAAAACAAAAAAGAACTTGTTGGAATTCAGAGATGAGCAAAACAAACATACCTTTTGAAAAGTTCAGCGCCTAGTGAAATGTCAAAAAAGAACCTGATGGGATGCTTTCGAAACAAAATGAAAGCATTTTAAGAAATTCTGAAAAAAAGTTTACGAACTTCTGTCACATCAAATACAAAATTTGAATAACAAAATTATGTAATTTATTTAAAATTGATACCATTTGCTTGTGGTGAGTCAAATTAGATCTTATTGATATTAATTATAACCATTTCGAGGTGGCTATCGTGAAATAGCTAAAATTCTAGCCAATACACTTGGTGGTAACACAAACAAGTTGTTTTTGTTCATTCAATATTATAAATTAATAACCGTTTTTTATTTTCAGAAAATGAAGAAGATAAATTGCAAACAAAAACGTGTGATGTTCACTGAGAATGGTTTTCGCCGAAAACCGGTTTTGGGGTTTGGTGTGAATAGCCTATTAGAAATTAATCTTTATAATCTAGGACAAATAGTTTTACAAATCGAACTAACCTATTCTTGTATGGCGCTGAAGGATTCATTTGGAAGCTCGATTTATGGTCTTTTTGATTGGGAGTAGAATTACTCAAAAGAGGATACAAAGCTTCTGAATTTGATTTCAGAATCGAAACTAGAAGCGTTCACACGTATAGAATCAGTGTTCCGGACTGCCAATCAAAAAAGCCATTAGTTCTCTATTGTTTGACAAACCAGACATTATATCTCATTTCTACTTCGTAAGACAAATGAAACACCATTTGCATTTTGAAAGGTCCTGTGAATGTACATTTTCATCAAATCTTTTTGTATGGTGGAAACACCAAACAGATCTGTTTAATTTGAACTGAGATAATCTTTTGGTGGAAACAAATTATGGAAACAACAACATTCATTTGAGTTTAATCAAAAATGTCTATTTATAGGAGTATGTTTAATGTCAATATCAGCAGGTGAAGGTTGAATTTTGTAAACCAAAATATATAGGATGTAACTGGCCTTGTATCATTGCAAGAGTGTAATATTTTTTTTACTGAATGTTTTAATTTCACACTTTTAATATACCCCAGCCCTATTGTAAAAGAAAAATATAACATAGTAAAGTTTGCGTTTTTGTATATTTATTTCTTGCCAAATGTCATTTTTACTGTCAGGTGATATTTTTTGTGAAATAAACCCTGCTCCTTGTTTCATGGCCAAGGAAATTTACCAAAAGTCGTTGGTAACGACACAATGTAGGTCTTTCTCCACTCTCAGTTTCAGCTGTTATAAAGAAAGTGATATATGTATATGCTCGACGGACGTATCTGGATTGGATTGACAAAATTATCGCATTCGGAAAATGAATGGCTCTGCAAAATTGTATAGCAAACGGGAATCGAAAAGCTCCAGTCATGCCCAAATTCTAACTAAAGCCGTTTTCTCAGTGTTTCACTAAAATTAAAACTGCCATTTTGTTAGTTTTTGGTTGATAGTTGGCTTTTGGTTGACAACTAGTTGTGATCGATAATTCCGATAAGTGACCATCGCTGGTTTGTATGTTTTGTTGACTATATAAAATTCGTACACACGAAAAAAAAAATAAATGAAAACGACTGGACAAATGCGGTCAAGATTATATTTTGACGAAAATGTTTATTTTAAGTCCTTAAAATTGCCCCTTTTATGGAGAAAAAATAATATTAAAAAATTTCTAATTTTCAGAAATTTTTGTTTACTTTACTTTTAAATCTATCAAGATCGTAGCCATCCTCCAATGAAATTTGACACTTTATGGCTTGACAGATAGATAACAAACTATATTTAGACGCAAATACAATATTTCGTTCAAAATGTCACCCTTAAATCAACCTTCAAAAAAAAAAGAGGAAAAAATTGTGTTTTTCTGAGGTATTTTTTGTCCATCGTGATGGCAGCCAACCGGCAATAGAATTTGACAGTTCATATGGCAGCATGTCAGATTGATCTAGGGCTATGGGGTCTATTGCAATATTCTTTTTGAAATTTTGATATTTTTTCCATCATTCTTTATGGCCTTACGATGTTCTTGACCTATTCCGGCACTATTTTAAATTTTATCAGATTTATATACATTTTTATTCAAGTACATACCTACCCAGTACCCACTCCCTCTACCTTATATGTTCTTACTACCAATGTATATGTGTGTTTACATAATGCATTTAATTATATCTGAGATGATAGGTTATTATAATACCGTCGAAAAAACTATTGTGTCAAGGGTATTTTGAATAATTTGTTAATTTTACAAAACTGACCAATTAATTGGATTTAAAAAAGAAGTACCTTTTATTCATTGTTTGTAAATTGTTCAAAAAAAATGACTGTATTATTTTATAGCACCCTTCCCTTTAGAAAAATTGTGAGTGCATACCATCTATGGTCTGAAATACAGCTATAGATACAAATAACACTCCCCATACCTTAAAGTATCTTGCTTGTGTCTATTACATCATGTCATTGTTTATTTGAAATCAATTTCTTGTTGTTATTGTTGAATTCGTTTTGCAGACTGTACCTCTCTGTATAGACCAGGCCAAGCAGAAAGAGTGCGTGTATACGAGTATATTTATAGAGTAACACCAGAATTCTCGACTTTTTTGTTATCTTTGTAGGTAGGTACTAAAATAAGGCAATTATTCTCTTGTGACTGTGTGTAATGTTTTTTTTTTTTTGTTATTATTATTATTTTCGAGAGGTATATTATATAGCTAAAGTTAAAATAATAATTATAAGGAATTTATTGATTATCTAAGAGGACGCAACCAAATATGGGTAATACGTGATTTTGAACTTATAAAAATGATTTCTAAGAATTTATGTCTTATCATTGAGTAAATTAGAAGAGAATGAAATGGGAATCATAAAATTATTGCAAAATTCTATTTTAAGAAGAATTGTTGAAAAGAGAAACTAAACATGTCTGCAAACAAAAGGTCAATCGGCTCCATTATACATTGCTAATCGCTTGATTAAATACAATGTAAACGATTGAACACTTGTTTCTTTATTAATAAATTAATTTGAATATACTCATGAAGTTAACATTAATGTTTTATGTTTACATTAATGTTGTATTTATTTACTCGGATGATTAGTGGTCACAGTTTCTTAAATTTTTCTTTTTAATTTTTGACTTTATTGAAGGTTGGTATAATACATTTTGGAGGTACATGAAAATAGATTCTTACGGCCATATTATTCACTTAGGATTTCAGTAATCTGAAATTGACCCGCCCGGAAAAATGGCAAGTTTTTGTCAAGGCCCTGAAAAGGCTTTGATAGGGGCAATCTAGACAAGGAAAACTTGTCAAATACTAGTGAGGCCCTCGTTAGAAAAAACCATACCCTATATATAACAAAAACAAAAATATTTTATGCCCATCATACAATGGTAAAAAAATCAACATTGGTACCTATATACTTTTTCACTTTCAACATAACATAAATGTATTGCGAAATAGCTCAGTAGCTTAAGTGATGGACTATTAATAGTAACCACAAGATCGCAGGATCGAGTCCCAGTTGAGTCATTTTTGTTTGTTTTGTTGTTCTCTTTACCTTACGGGCAAGGCCCTAGAGAAAATCGATAGTTACCCTTGCTAGAGCCTTGTTAGCATCAATGTAAAATTTCTTTTATTTAAAAACTAGAATATTTTACAGGTGGCCAACTATTAAATTCGGATTTATTAGATCCAAACTTTAAAATTATTGCGATATCAATATTCATCTATGTATTGTAATAATAATTTGATCAAAACCCAGAAAATGAGTGTAATACAATTTTTTTATATAAGTATGTTTTTTTTTTTTAATTTTAACTATTGTTTATTTCTAACAAGAAAGAATTTGTAACAGATTAGCAAATTTCTAGGTGCATCTAACCAATAAAACTGTAGTGTACCTGTATATAATGGAGATTAAAACCATTATATGTATTAAAGATATACATATATGCCCATTCACTTGCAGAAAAAAAACACCAAGATGTAAAAAAGCTATTAAAATCAAAAACGAAAAAGAATCACATTTGACTAGCGAAGCATGGCAAATAGCAACAACAACAACAACAGCAGCAATACTAATAGAAAAAAAGACCCAAAGAAACCTTCACTAAGACGATAAAAAAATCATTAAGAAAAAGTGCTGCCAGATGAACCGAGATATGGTACATATATGTAAATTTATTTGGCATTTTACACAACGTTGCCGGAGCGGCGGCCTAGATTAATTCCATATTGCAAAAGTATTTTAAACTGTTTTCTATATTTTTTTGTATTTCTTTAATTTTAAGGAAGTAATCATCGCAAATATATACTTACATAATTTTTGTGTTGATGCAATCGACAAAAAATGTGTTCATTTTGATAAAAATAAAATCTTTAAATTAAAAAAAAAAAAATGTTTACTGAGAAAAAGAAAAGTGACTAAGATGAGATAGTATTTTAGTCACTTTTTTGAATAAAATCAAATCAGTTCACAAAAAAAAAAAAACAAAATAATAAGAATTATAGCAATGACCTTAATTTTAATGTTCAACTTAGTAAATTCGGAAGACTTTTTATTTTTGCCTAATTAGCAAGTCTTCATAGAATTATAATTTTGTTCTCTGAAGAAAATAACGGAGTATTCGTTTCTCTGAAGAAAATAACGGAGTATTCGTAATTCAAAGTTTCAATGCGATGTCAACTACAAAATAATGTAAATTAGTGTATGAACATCTAAATGTTATATACTCATAACTAAACAAAGAACAAATAATATTAAAAGTGATGAGCAAGGTTTAAACTGTTTTAACATAAAGATATGTGTAGCTTTATGTAGCAAATTTATAAGTGCGCATTGAGCATTTTGTAAAACAAATAATGGCAATCTATTGACTTTTCTTTGGGTTGAATTGATTGTTAGGATATAAGTGCCTTACAGAGCCTTAAGAAAATCCTTATGTTGTACTTTTATTTTTGCAGCCAATAAAAGGGGTTTGATAACTCTTAAAATGATAAAGAAACATTTCATAAAGCGTTTGCTTAATAAAGAAGAAATTAAATAGTTTTGAAGTTTTTAATTTCAAAGTGGGATGAAAAATAGAGCCAGCAAAATAATTTCACATTCGTAATGTTCGGCGTTTTTTATGGGTAACCTACACATATCTAGCTCAGCAAAACAAGACCAAATAAAGCTATTCGTTAAAAAAAAAAAAAACAAAGCTGATATCGGTCACAATCGCTTGTTAGTGTTATACTACATTTACACCTAACACTAATTTACATAAGATTTACCTTTAATTTTCTTAAAATTTCCAACATTAACTATACAAATTTACTCTGTAAATCTTAAAGATTAGAAATTAATCTTGTTAAATCTTCCTAGGGCAAATACTTTTACAAATCGAACTAACCTTTTCCTATATGGCGCTGAATTCAGTCCTTCACACATGAAACATTCTATCTCTTTTCCACTTCACAAAAAAATGAAACACCATTTGCATTTTTAAAGGTGCTGTCAAAATAAATCTTTTTTTTGTGGTGGAAACACCAAATAAATTTATTAAATCTGAACTGTGATAAACCGTAGGTGCAAACATAAGATAATCTGTTTTTATATGGCGCTGAAGGATTCATTCGATTTAGAGTTCAGTTCTTCATTGTTTGACACAAATGAATCATTCTATCTTACTTTCATTCCATAGACGGTGATCACATTGAATTGAAAAACTGGATTTTTTACTTTTCAGCATTCACATCTCGCTCCCAATCCTTTACTGAAACGTCAAAAAATCCAGTTTTCAGGTCCAATGTGAACACCGTCATAAGGAAAAATTAAACACTACTTGCAATTTGAAAGGTACTGTCAAAGTAAATATTCCTTAAATCTTTTTGTGCGGTGGGAACACTATATAAATTTATTTAATCTGAACTTAGATAAGTTTATGGGGG
This sequence comes from Dasysyrphus albostriatus, assembly GCA_946251815.1. Classification (NCBI taxonomy): domain Eukaryota; kingdom Metazoa; phylum Arthropoda; class Insecta; order Diptera; family Syrphidae; genus Dasysyrphus; species Dasysyrphus albostriatus. Next base: position 126,758,780 of record OX276336.1, on the reverse strand, counting down.
TAATATATCTAGTATAATAAGGAAAATCAATTTTTGGAGAAAAACGGTGGCACGAACCAAAAGACCTAGAAAATTGACAACCAGGTTGACAATTAAGGGTAAAATGTCAGACAGCAAGCAGCGTTGTTCGAGTTAGGTTTAGTACCTTTGTACTGCATGTCGCGCATGTTCTGAACATCCTCTGAATCAAGCGTGTTCTGAGCGCTCTGAATTATTTTTGAAACATCCGACCATAAGCTGTTAAATACTTGTGTTCAGTATTTAACTCTGTACTTCCAAGCCAAAACTCTTCAAAACAAAAGATATGAGCAAAGCCCCAAGAGCCAATTGCTATTCCAACAAACCAATCGGAAAGAAGTTGCCCAACCACGTAAATCGAGTTCTTCAGGCCAATTTTCGTTCAACAATCGTTTTCGTACAAGAATATTGCCACAAGAACTAGCTGCCATCAGATCAACCGAGAAGATTACGACGCACATTTACGAATGGTTTCTAAAGAATGGTGGGACCTGCAATCAGCTATTTTTCTCTCGCAAGTCTTTGAAGTTCAACACTGTTTTATGCAGAGGCATAAATTACTGAAGCTCTCTCGAAGTATTAACTCTTTCCAACACTATTTTAATATTTTGGAGCCACTATCCGGTATGGGAAGTGCATACAAATTACAATTTAATTTCTCCAAAAATGCAAGTTCTTGGTAAAAGAGAAGAATGGATTTTAACATTAATTGATATTGAAAACTTTATCATCAACACTTGGAAGTTAGTCTCTCTAATATCATAAACCTTTACAGTAAATTACTATAAAAGGAATTGCATTAGAAATATCATTAAATAAATCACTTTTACAAATACATACCTACACATTATGATGAAGCAAGACAGCATACCTTAGCAACATAGGCACATACATACATACATTCTATAGGTACCTACAATTTCAATGCAAAAATCCTTTTGATAATATGATGATGTAACTCCTGCAATGTCCTGTGTAAATAACAAAATCAATTTCACCAAACGAAACTATTATACGGAAATCACATTAACGATTTAAGAGGGGAGGCATGTTGTATGCGCTGTGCTTCTATATTTCTTCAAATCAAAGCACGAAAACGTATTCAATTCACATTTTTTTCTCTTTTTTTTCATTCATTTCTTTTTTTTTTCTTTCGTTTTTGCTGTGAAATTTAATAACGTGAACTCTTATATCAGTTTCGTTCAACTTGTGTGTGTATCGATTTTTCTTTAAGGAAGTTCATGTTTGGCGAGAAATCGATAGAAGAGAAGAACGCACATGCGGAGCGGAAGGATGTTCTTCTAAGTAGAGTTTTGCAAAGTTGTTTTTATATTTTTTTTTTAGGATTGCATAGGGATTTTTTTGTCTTTTTCTTCTTTTTATATTACTTTTTCTTTTGTCTTGGCCACAGGTCCACAGTTTGATATATTTGAAACTGTTTATACCTATGTGTGGAAAAAAGAAAGGTTTGAAAAGTTTTTGATCTGGGCCAAGAGACACGTTTTCTTGGGTATATGAAAAGTTGAGTCTTTATTCTTGGATGCAAGGATTTGTTAAGAGAATACAATTCTAATGGATTGTATTTAATTATTTTGTTCCCTGAAAGACTCTATTCTTTTGCTACATAAATGTAAACGGGGACTTAATACTGGAACGCAATACAGCACAAATGCTCTGGATGGCCTGGTCATCACTTGCATTGGGATGAAATTTCTTTGGCAAACATAATGGCATAAGGTTGAACTTTAATGGCATGTATAGGAATGGAATGTGTACGTGGTAGTTCGAAGCTATAAACTAATAGGTACATATAATGCGAATGCGCCTATAATTGGGGAGGGGATTGTTGCATGTCGTTTAGTTTTCGTTCACTTTTGATTTTCTAAGTGAAAATCGCTGCCAACAGCAGTAGAAAGGTGGAACTACATATAATTTTAGAAGAGGTATTTAAGTTGTATTATAAAAACAAACGAATTAGTGACAATAACCCATCAAAAATTGCCAATTGTTACTTTTCGTCTAGTTTCGTTCAATTTGATTAGTTAGTTATACGTGCCCTGAAGAAGCGGATTTTTCTATACACAAAAGTAGTTTCGTTAAGATTTTTGCAAGCGTATTTCTTCCTGAGAAAATTTTCATTAACTTCAGAATTTTGACAGATTTTATCTGTTTTACTACAAAAAGATGCTTAACGGATCTTTTTAGTTCTTGTATGAAAAAACAACGAAAAAAATCATTTAGTATCAAATGCTTTGCTCACATCAAAATTTTTATTTGTGAAACTTAAACATTTCGAAACTTTCAGAACATTTAGCTCTCTTCTATGTTCGTGTTTGTGTTTTATGCATAATCGCATTTCTCATCAAATTAGCTGAATCTGCATATACATAATGTCACTACTAAAGGGTGATTTTTTAAGAGGTTAAGAACTTTAAAAAAAAAAAAAAAACACACAAAAAATTCGAAAAAATGAATGAAATATTTATTTGAATCGATAGTTTGAACCTTGCAATTTAATGTTTAAAGATAATTTCATGCAAATGTTGACCGCGGCTGCGTCTCAGGTAGCCCATCCGCTGAGTCCAATTTTGGCATACTCTTTCACACATATCGGCCGGTATCTCACGAATGAATGCATGGATGTTGGCTTCCAGTGCGTCAATCGAAGCGGGCTTGTCCCTATAGACATTAGCCTTGACATACCCCCACAAAAAATAATCTAATGGTGTCAAATCGCACGATCTAGGCGGCCAATTGACCGGCCCGAAACTTGAAATTAACTGTTCACCAAACTCGCCTCGCAATTGCGCCATTGTTTCGCGTGCTGTGTGGCATGTGGCACCGTCTTGTTGAAACCACATATCATGCAAGTCAAGAACTTCCATTTCGGGCAAAAAAAGTTTGTTATCATCGCTCGGTAGCGTTCACCATTGACAGTAACGCTGCGATTCGCATCATCTTTGAAGAAATATGGCCCAATAATGCCGCCGGCCCATAAACCGCACCAAACAGTGGCTTTTTCGGGATGCATTGGTAGCTGTTGCAATGCTTCTGGCTGATCTTCACTCCAAATGCGGCAATTATGCTTATTTACGTACCCATTCAACCAAAAATGAGCCTCATCGCTGAACACAATTTTTCGATAAAAAAGCGGATCCTCGGCCAGCTTTCCAAGAGCCCATTCACCAAAAATTCGGCGTTGTGGTAGGTCGGCTGGCTTTAGTTCTTGCACCAGCTGTATCTTAAAAGGCTTTACGCCCAAATCCTTCCGCAAAATTTTCCACGTAGTGCTGTAACAAAGGCCTAACTGCTGGGAACGGCGCCGAATCGACATTTCGCGGTCTTCTGTCACACTAGCTGATACGGCCGCAATATTTTCTTCACTACGCACAGTACGTAAACGTGTTGGTGGTTTAATGTCCAACAAAGTAAATTTGGTGCGAAATTTGGTCACAATCTTCCGAATAGACTGCTCAGAAGGTCGAGAATGCCGACCATAAAATGGAAGCAGCGCGCGATGAACATTTCGAACCGAGCACGAATTTTGATAGTAAAATTCAATAATTTGCAAGCGTTGTTCATTTGTAAGACGATCCATGGTTAAATTGCAAACCAAACTGAAGCTGTTTGACAGTGACACAAGGTACTAAACACACGTCAGCTGTCAAAACCAGTGTTGCCAAAACCAAACCAGCTAAAAAATCACCCGTTAGCAAGTCAAAGAATTCTAAGATGTTAGATGTCTGCTAAGCTTTGCGAGTTCAAATTCCCAAGTAATTGTTTGACGTTCTTTGAAAGCAAGTTTTTAAATTTTTAACTACGGTTTGTTACTTTTAGTCTACTTAGTTGAGCTAACTCTTGCTTCAGATGTTATGAGGGTTCTTGAGAGCACCTCACTTAAGTGAAAATGTCTTGTTTTTTTTTTATAAATTCTTAAAGGCTCCTGATTGCCAAATAGGCTAGCTCACGTCTCACGCTCATGGACGGTTTTGGTATCGCAAATAAATGAGGGCGCTCTTCACGTTTTGCTTTCGCACATAATGAAAGCGCCCTGGACATGAGCGTTTTGATGTTGCACATAATGAAAGCGTTTTTGACGTGAGAGCTTATAAATCAAACGCTAGCGAGCGCGAGCCAAACTAAAAGTTCTCACATCTGATGGGCGAGCGTATTTGGTAAGTGCTCATTTGAAAATGCACGCTCGCGAGCCGCTCATGAACAAATAAGCAGTTTCGGAAGTCGAGAACTTATGTGAATCGGCTGCCATTTTATTAAGCCGATTACGCTACATTCTGATGCAAAACGAAATTTTCCAATAGTCTCTTATTAGACAATTCAAAGATAGTTTCACCAATTCTTCAAAAAAAATCTTAACTTAATCTTAACTAATGTGGTTTTTGATAAAGCTCCTTATAACGAACGATTGCTTTCAATTAATGGCTTTTTTCGGAAGTTGATCATCGAAAAAATATATTTTATTGTGAAAAATCTTATTATTGTGAATGAAATGTTTTGTTTTGTTAACGGACATTTGGTGCAAACATTTAAACATCAAAAATTTAATTGAATAAATTTAATTAATTTAATTAATAAATTTAAGGAGAACTTACAATACTTTTCAAAACATACAAATAGTTTTTCGTTTTGTTTCATGAAATGGAAATGAGACAGAATCAATCTTGTGTCAAAAGAAAGCAAATGATATTTTTGCTGTGTCATGGTGGTTTTTGTTGTTGTTGCATTGTTACCTGTATATTAAGGGTAGGTATTCATGCAACTTCGTAAAACCTTAGATAAGTTTACAAATTGGATAAGTTTATCTTTTGGTTAATGAACTGTCAAAATTAACCAAACTGGTTAAACTTATCCAAACGTCATTGTGACTCTTTTTTTGATTGAATTACCTAGCATTTAATCAAATGTTCAAAAAAGGTCGTTCATGCAAACTTTGCGTAAACTTATCATTTTACACAATTTGTAAACTTACGATGTTGCATAAATACCCTTATTGTTTTTTTAAGGTGAAACTTTCCTTGGATTGTCTAATTGGAGACATCAGGAAAATTTCGTTTCACATCAGAATGTAGCGTAAGGCTTAATAAAATGGAAGACTTTTGACTATAATTTGTAAAATTTTAGAGTTTTGAGAAGTGAATAAAAACAGGTAATATGACATTTCTTTTGAGCCACCTTGCAGATAAAATCTGAAAATAAACTACTGAGAATACTTTTGCCTCCAGAAGAAAACCGTCATAAGTCGGCAAATTAGTTTTTAGAATTAACAACAAATATTTGGTGCAGAAAATAAAATTTCGTTGATAGAACGACAAAAAGACTCGTGCTGATATGTTAACAAATTAGCAGGAATTTTAAACTATTTAAGCAGAAGTTGAAAAAAAAATATTCAAGCGAAATTTTAGGGAAAAACTTGACACTACTAAACTCTGGTGGTGGGCAGATGTAGCAGTGCCATACAGATGAGGTCGGCGGACATAGACATACAAAAATTAAACTGGATTTGCGGCCGGAAAATTGCCCCTTTTATTAATTCACTAAAAACACTTGCAGAATTAAGATTTGTATATGTAATTTCTTCTGAGTATAAAATACAACCAAATAAAATACCCAAATTCCGTAAAACACTTGTGTAAGTTTGTACTAAATTATTTCCTAATACTACTCTATATAATAGGGACAGCCTTCATTTTAATGAACTTGGTTTATTAGTGTGTTTATTTTATACATATCTATATTATTTACTCAGCCTATTTTTATGTTAAGACATTCAAGTCAGTAACAAACAAAACAAAAACAAATAAACAATTTAAAAATACATCCAAGTCCATGACATAGTCTAATATCTAGTACGTCAAAGACAGAGACGTTGAGTCAATTTTCTTGCTGAACCCTAATTTTGGTTATAAAATTGCAAGTAGCGCAAGTTCTGTGTGGCATATTGTTATCGTTGAAAAAGAAAAATACGATTTTATCTTTACAACATTTTTTTTATTATAGCTATACGACTTTTATTTTATGGTTAGGTATTTGGTGATGTGTGTGGTAAGAAAATTGAGGGAATTTAGTTTTCTACCTGGTGAACTGAAAATAAATTTATTTCAGGTTTAAAATATTTTTATAATGATTTTGGGGTGAAATATTGTACAACAATTATTACGTATGTGTAATCATACATATATGTAAATGTATACATTATGTGTGGGTACCTATATTTGCATCACTCACACCATAATCTTTTTTGTAATTAACAAAATCAATGACATAAAAGGAAATAACAAAGTGTAACAACAATAACTACTGCACGAAACTTGTGCGCGGTACCGAAACTAATCGGCCATTTCCAATGCATATTCTCTCTCGCTCTCGAAAATCCAAAATTTAAGCCACAAAACCAGGAACCAGAACCACCATCAACCAGTACTAGCAGCAAGCCGTCCCAGCAGCGTAGCCCAGCCACCGTCGTCGTCTTCTCATCTCATCACAATAATACTCTTGAGTACTAGCATCACATCACATACATAAACGCAGCAGTACAAACATACAAAACAAACGGCCGCCAATATATTAACAAAGGGGTTGGGGATGGTGATGGGGGTAAGTTTTTAAGGGGTGAGGTAGGGGTTGCTGTGGCTGTTGATGCTGGTGTGTAGTTGCTCTCGATGCGATGGTAGATGAGTTCGGTGAATTGGGTGGGTTGCAAAAGGAGACACAAAAACCACCACTTTGCTGCACCCCTACTTTAAAATTCAAGAAAACAGGGCCGTTAAAAATTCGCTACAATGTAGGCCCATGGCCACATGCATATACTCCTAAACCAAGAAAAAGCAAACGAAAAGCTCAATAAATACGACAATGTAACTACCTTGTCATTTTACAACTATAAATATAGCTTCGTTTGAACTCAATCCAGGTTTTCTTGACAACCACGAGAGTTGTAGAAAAAAATGTGTTCTTGGGTTCTCTTTTTAATTCAAAAAAGCGCTCTGAACAGAGTACGAGCTGTTCTGAACATTCCCTGTTCTGAGCGCTCTGAATAATTTTTGAATCAAACCTGAACACAAGCTGTCAAATGTTTGTGTTCAGCATTTGACTCTGTCTACTCAGTTATTTTATTCGTTTTATTTTCGTTACAATTTCATTTTTGAAAGATCAGGCTCTGCTCTGAACTAAAAAAAGAAAAATGCCTAAAGGCTTTCAATTGTATTTTTGCCATTAGCAAGAAATAGGAAATTTTTGCAATCTGATAATTAAAACTTAAAATTTGCTTTAAACTTAATAAAAACAAATCAAAGTTTTCATTTTCTATTTTTCTTTTGTGTTTATTTAAATACATTTTGTCCATACTTTTACTTTATTTTTCAAACATAAAAAATATCATGTAATTTTGAAAGTTTATTCGTTACCTCGAGTTCAGTGCAACTCTTCAAAAAAAAAAAAAAAAAAAAACAGAGTTTGCTTGTCAGAGTGACTTTCGGGCTCAAGAAACAGACCCGAACAGACCTAATGACTGTGTTCAGACAGGCTTTACCTCAGACGACTCATTTTGCCATGTGTTTTTGTTTTAAGTCCTCTTTCTTGGTAAGAAAGATGACCAGTCTGAAGTCTGAATAACACAATTAACTGACATTGCTATGACTTTTGATGGAATTTATAAACTATGTACTAAGAACTAGGTTATCAATGATTCTTCGATGTACACTTGTAGGTAAATAACGATGATTCGATTATGACATCCCTTGTTTAATGACCCTCTATAAAAATTGAATTTATGATTTAACTCAATGGATACGTTCAAACGACACAAGCCCAAGGGACTAGAAAAAAAGGAAATAAAGCAAGTTTCTTGTCTCTAATTGTCCAGACGTCAAAATATTGCTTTCAAATTAAGGCAACTTTATTGGAAAATTAATTGGAAAGTAAGTCAAGAAAAATCTCTCTTAATATCAAGTGCACTTGTGTAAGAATATCAGCTGATTATATTTTGTCACTAACAGAAAGCCGAACTATACTCTTTTGTGATTTATTTATTTTGTTCACGTTCATTTTTAAGGATTTTGTGTGAGGGTTTTCTTTATCACAGTAAAATGACAAACTGTATGTATGATAAGTACATAATAAGTTTTGTATGAGATTTTCGAATTTTATATTTGGTTTGATAACACCTTAACCCAATATTCTTAACAAAACATTTGCTTACATTTTTTTGCATTTACAAGGCCGTTTTTTTCAGTTTGTTTTACAAAACTTTGTATTTTTACTAATTGGTTACTTGAAGGAGTATTGTTGTACTAAAAAAACCATTTGGTAAAAGTAACTGATTTTAACTTCCAAATTTACATAAATTTTCTGTTAAAAAGTGCCTTTGAAGAATAAAAAATTTCAATATTAAATGATAAATGATTACATAATTAGTGAAAATCGTAAATAATAAATTGAATTTATATCCACTTAGGTATAAAAAATTGACTGTCAAAAATATTTTTTTTTTAATTTAAACATTTAATTATTTTGCATTATTAAAAAATGTAGGTACTAGGTAAAAAGTAAAAAATGTTCTTCAATACATTTTTGCACAAAATGCTGTAGTGTAAAGGGACATTCACATGAGAACGGCCAACGAATAAACGAACAAAACAATTACTACAATTGTAGTTCTGTTCGTGTACTTCACATAACCATGAATTTCTACGAACTTTATTTATTTTATGAGTTTTGACAAAACTTTGGGTAAAATTGGTAGAAATTCGTAGCTGGCGCGAACCGACATTGTATTTGTTTATGGTAAGTCAAATTGTCATATGGATGCTATTTAAATAAATAATCACCGTTTTTATTTTCAGAAACTGAAATAAAATAAAAAACTAAAGAAAATTGTTGGTGGTTGGTGCAAAAAAAATAATGTAATGTAAAACGAAAAGTGTAATTTTCAGTGTGAATAGTTTTTTGCAAAGTTTTCGATGAAAACCGGTTGTGGGGTTTGGTGTGAATAGCTTATTACTACCCAAAAAATGTTTATTTTGAGCAGTAGGAACCGTTAAAGATTTCACCTTCCTGAAAATAGGTCTGTTCGTGTACTTCCGAAAACTGACAATTTCTACCCGTTTAAGTCCAAATTCCACCTAACAAAATTTGCTAAGTTAGTGATTAGTAAATTAATAAAAAAATACCATTTTTTTATAATACAAAGTTAAAATAAAAATTCTAATGCGTGGCTTTGTTTGCTTAATTTCGTAGGAAATTTTTTTGTTTACTTTTTGCTGACGTTCAAAAAGTGGTAGAAATGTTATTTCTATTCGTTCGTGTTCTTTTTGCACGATTTTACTTCTCTCTGAAAAAATTACATTTCCAGTCCAGCTTGCATCTTAGACCAGAAAGTACACGAACAAACCTACTACTGTTATGCTGTTTTCTGTCAGTTGAGTACAACAACACAAAAACAAAATAGCCGTTGTTTACTTTTAGTTTTGGTTTTTCCTTGGTAAAAATGTTTTTTTTTTTAACAAATAATTATAAAATACTGAGTTTGGGATTATTAAATTTAATGAAGAAAGTTACAGTTATAGTTTTTGCAATCAGAATCAGAAGTAGGGCCTATTTTTTGGCTAATTTGTGCAATTTCGTTCCTGGAAATATACACAAGCGAGACTGTCCGTCGTCAACGTCATACGGCCGCCAACATTAACGACGACACGACGAAGGACGCGACATGGCACACTGTGGAACCGAATCAGTTAAAGTACGAGTGAAGTATAAAGTACGTGTGTTGTAGCTAGGATAGGCTAGTTGTATATGTTTGTATATATACATATATATATATATGGATATATGTAAGTACACGTACGCCTTGGTTTTAGCAGAGAAGCAGCAGCAGCAGAAGCGTGGGTACACAAAAGAAAAGAAATCATGTGGAAGGGGTGAATTTCCGCCGCTCTCCAGAGAGATAACATGATATGATAATGCAGGGTGGCAAACGGGGTGGCGATGACTAGGATATAGCGGTTGGGTGTACTCTAAACTTTAAGGAATGAGGTAGGGTGCCTCTCTATACTGGTGGGAGCTACAGTGTGGTGGTGGACAAATGAGTTGAGCCATGGGGCTGAAAAGGGATGCTTGCCTTTAAAAAAAATCTCTTTTTTTCTATGGAATATTTCACTGTTTGGTTGTTGTTTGGATTTGAATTGGGAGATTGGGGTGTTTTATGTTTTCTTCTTTTTTTTTCATCATCATCTTTTCTATTTGGGCTGTGGGGTTGGTTTTTTGTTAAAAATCTTTAAGCCACTGAAGCAAGTAATGGATAGCGGAGAAAATTCTAGCAACTCACCAAGCGCATGTATGTAAAGTATTTGGACTTTCGGGGGCCTGGAACATACATACATACACGAGTGTGGAAATTATGTAATCATCAAGTGAATGTCAAGACTCGGTTTATTTTGTAGTTTTTATTATCGTTGTGAAATATCTATTCATAATAATTATAATTTGCTCCAGAGGTGACATGTTTCTTTTTTGTTTTTGTTTTATTATTAATAATAACATGTCAGATAAGATGTTGAGTTTGTAACGAAATTTATTTTAATTGGAATTGCCTGGAGCACGAGTAATCAGTTCTACAATAATATCGTGGTTGAAAATTGTATGTAATTACATGTAGGTATGTACATACATGTATGAATGGTTGTACATATATGTGCATTATATTGTCCAATCAATCAAATCTGTCAAAAAAGTGGAAAAATGGAGAATAAAGAACAAACAAATTGGAATATATTAAGCTGTTGGCACACTCATACAAATACAGCTTCTTGGAAATTTGATTTCCTTAAAATAAGTTGATATGGAAATAGATATTTCTTCTGGAAGATTACAACACTAAAGTTATTTTTAAGGAAAAATTTGTTTTGGAACTTCGCAATTTTATATCAAAAATTGTGTAGGTAATAAAAATTGATCGTGGCAATCCAAACTTAATGAGAAACATAAATTCTTACTTTAACAAGAAGAAAACATCACAAAAACTAATTCTCTTTCGGACAGTTAAGTTTGATCAAATACAGAAAGTTAAAAAAAAAACTTTTTTCAACAACGAGCGATCGACAGTCGATAAATGGCTATTGTGGGTGTCGATTGCTAACACTCAATCTAACGATCGTTTGTTATCAACGCCATTTTTGTGGTCAATGCGGTCTGGGTTTGCGCTAAAAATATTCTAGTGCACAAAATGACCTTTTTTAAATATTTGCTGATAAAATAATGGTACGTGAGAAAAATGGACCCAGCTTTTTTTTCAATTGCAAAATCTTTGTTTTTTCTTTAATTAATTCCTTTCAGTAAAAAAGGCGATAGCTTAATCTGAAAGTTCTTTGAAAAAAAGCAAACGGTGGTGGATGAAAAAACAGCACCACGTGAGATTAAGGAAATAGAAATTTAAGAATCTCATGTACACTACATATAACTATAACTAGCAACTTACATGTTTGCAACCTTGTTCAAGTATACCAATTTGTTGGTGTCACTTGAACAAAAATTTAGTCTCACCCAAAATCAGAAGTTAATTGATTTTAAACGATGTTCGTGGATGGGACATGTTTGTGGTACCGAAGCAAGTTTACTCTCTTAGAAACATTTTTGACAATTTTCTAAAATATTTAATAATAGTAAAATGTCAATGGATCGACAGATAAAGTCTTGCGGTGGCCAATGAATTGTCTGTAATTCTCCAAGAATTGTAAACGAATTTCTGAGATTTTGTATTTTCAATTATATTTTATGAGATGGGTATTTTTCAATATTCAATATGCTCTTCAAATAAGAAATTGCCAATTAACTTTACCATTAGCTTGGTAGTAGCGCTTAGCACAATTCTATGTACGTTCTCGTTTGAATCAAAATTTTCTATAAAATAAATAGTACCATATTATTAGCATGCATGTTTATCAAACAAAAACTGATTGTAGCTTATAACAAAAGATTTTGCTCTTGACCTACACAAAACGACATGTACATACATACATATATCCACCAAGCTGTCTTAAATTTTCAAGAATTTTTAATCTTTTTATGCAGATAGCAAATGTTTACATAATAAGTGGGACAAATACATACTTTATTTTTCCCGAAAAAAAAACTGATAAATTCATACAAATATGTATATGTTCATACAAATATGTATATGTAGTACATACACATTATCAAAAACATAATTCCAATGCCAAATGTACCGTTAAATAAGGTCAGAGGATAGATGATTATGAATCTACCTGTGTAATTTTCAACCAAAATTTATGGAAAAGATAAGATATTAACTTTTTGTCAATTCGGTTAGCGTTCGAAAGTCATTAACAAACTGAACAACACCCTACGGGGATAGTAATAATGGAATGTAAAATATAAAAAAAAACAACTCTTTCCTCCACACAGAAAACAACCCCCGCCTTACCCTTTTTCACGTTATCCATAGGTTTCCTCCGCATTGGAGGAAATACAAAACATTGAACAAAAACAAAAAAAAAAACGACAAGAATATAAAATTGGGTGGGTAGATGGTGCGTGGGTGGTTGGATAGGGAGTAGAATAGTAGTCAAAACCATCCCTTGTTAGCACCGAAATAAGTGAGTAGGTAGGTACCAAAAAAAAAAAACTTCAATATCTATTTAAATTTTGTGTCTTTCTATGTTTCTTAATGTAGAATTATGAAAAAAAGAAACTGTAGAGATGCCCAAATTAATGAATTCGAAACCTTTATTTACAAACATACACATGTACATGCATTTAAGTATGAAATCTAATTTAAATTTTATTTACCTTGCTGGTAAAGCTAGTAGGTAACTTAGTAGAAAGTTAGACTAAAACAAACTAGCAAAGATTTTATCTAACCATGAACATAATAAATACACATAGGTAGGTATGTATGAGTAGGAACATTTGAACACTAAAAAAACCAAGAATCATCGATATTGTCAGTTAAGTTTAAGTTGAACTGTATCTAATTTACATATTGTTTATTATTGCATAACTGGCCGAACACAATAAAATTAAGCTATAGCTGTAGCAGAAGTTGAAATTTGCTCAACTTTTGCTACATCATACATACATTTACCTCTACATCTACAACAGCACTGTATACTATTTTTTTGCAACGAGCTACAGCTTCAACATTATTGTTCAGCCAGTAAAAATTCCTTTCATTTTTTACATTTTAGATGTTAAGATTTTGTAACTTTTTCGATTTGCTTTGGCTAGGATTGGATAACTTTTATAACAAAACTAAACTAAACTAAAAGTCAACAAACTTTCAATGACAGCAGGCATAATAAAGGCTTGGAAATAATTGGAAAATCGTAAAATCTAAATTGTATTAAACGTGGCGATTGACAAATAATGTGTTAGGTCAACTTAATATTAAGTCAAATCAAACAGCTAAAGCATAAAAAAGAGGTGTATGTCTCAGCAAAAAGTAAAAATATGTTTTAATTTCTTTTCTATTAAATTGACTTAAATATGTTTTAAAATATACATAGCTACGAAGATAAGTATGTGCTTTTCAAGTTAAAAGTTCAAATGAGCTCAAGTTGAACCTTTTACTTGAATTATATTCAGTCGCTCAACTTAAAAAGAAGAATCTTTCACATTTTATTCATATTCTGTTGGTTATGTGGTTTTCTTCTGTTTTTAGAAAAGATAATAAATGAATACAAGAGTAAGCCTCCGAAACCTTCCAAATTTAGTTACATTCCAGGAGTTCGGAAGAAATTCATCAGATAGCTGCCAAGTCAATTTGTTTGCGAAACTAAGTTGGTACCGAATGGTCTGGGTTCAACACAACAAAGGGGTGTAAATTAAAATAAGTAATAGGATCTGTTCTTACTGTGCATTTTCGTAGGTACCAATGTACTCGCATTACACAAATGCGTCCCATTATATGAAAAATTCTTGTTTTTTTATAGGAAAAAGCTAGAGAATAAATAATTTGGGATTTTTTTTGGGAGGGCGTACATTTAAAATAAATGGTTGAGAAATGTTCCTTTGTAATAAGAACTTTTTTGTGCTAGAAATTATTTGTAGACCTAATTTGATCGAATCTTAAAGAAATTAGATAAATTTGTCGGCTGGTAATAGCGAATCAAATTTTTGGTCAACTACTCAAAAAAAAAAATCAAAAATAGTCTAAAGTAATGTGCCGTTTTCGGTTGCATGTTTGGAGTACTTCTTTTCTACTCTTTTTTCATTCCAACTACTCCAATAATTTTATATGCTATAGGAGCAGAACAGAACACAAAACCAATCAAAAACGACAATAGTTTTAATTATATTGATATTTTTTTTCTGGTGGCATTAATCAAATCTATCATCAGGCTTAGAAAAACAACCTAAAATTACTACTTTTTATTAAGCAATTTAAACATTCTTATATTTAAAAAATTACAGTTTTTTTCAACTATCAACTACCAGAATTCTTAGCTTGAATACAGATTTAATTAATGCACCGAGAAAAAATTTCAACAAAATTAAAATTATTACTTTAGATAATTTTTGATTTTTTGAGTAATTGACCTAAAATTTGATTCGCTATTTCCAGCCGTCAAATTTTTCCATTTTTTTTTTTTTTAGAAATTAGGTCTAAAAATAATTTCCAATACAAACATTTCTTAAAATAAGCACTAAAATTAGTTCTTATCCCTTAGGAACATTTTGGACCATCTTCTTTGAATTTTGTACAAATCACTCATCAATTTGAGTCATTTTTATATCAAATACATTCAGGCGCATATTTTAGGACACTTTCAATATAAACTTGATTCAAATTGTGAAGCCCTTGTTTTAAATTAAACAAAATAGGCAGTACCACTGAATTCAACGTCTACAAATCACTTAGTGTACCAAATTTCAATAATATGTTTAAAGAACCGGCGTGGGAAATGATTTTTGTCGCCAAAACTCAACAAACAGACCACTGTGGGGCCAGTTTTGAAAAGTAATGTTAATTCGACAGTCTTATTTTTTTGTAATTTGTCATTATAAATCCATACAATAACGTTGTGGGCATTTTCAAAAAATTCCATGAATAAAATGGAAGCTTGGAAAGATTTAATCATGGCATTTGCTCCCGTAGTGAGAATGTTTGAATGTCAGTACGGTTTTTGTCAAAAATAAATGCTGCAAGTCTCTCAGATCTGTTCCAAAATTCCAAACGCATTTTCTTACATCCCACACTAAATTTCGATAAGTTGTCGATTTTTTGCTCAAAAAGTAAGGGAATAAAACTATTTTATGTAATTATTGTTTGTACTATAAAAGAAACTACATAGGTATGTAGGTATAGGTACCTATTACTATTTTTATTTTTTAACTTAAACTAAAAGCTAACTATACTTGGTTCACACTAGATTAAAATACATTACAAAGTGAAACTTTCTTTTGACCCAAAAAAATAATATAGGTATATAAAAAAACAAGAAAACACCGCTAGATGCATGAACCACACACGCCATATTCTTTTCTTCATTTATTTTTTTATTGAAGCATTTATTTTTATTTTTTGAACAACCACTCCTCTCCATAATACGCGGCAGAATATAAAACGCACACAGGTGCTGCTAGTGCCAAGAGTGCCAAGACCAAGAGCACCAATGGCTAATTGTGTGACAGGTGTAAAGAGTGTGTAGGTACCTACATAATAAAATCCATGGAAATATATCTAAACCAGGATCAAGAGTGAAAATAACAGCAACTCTAATTAAACAAAATACACATCGATAGCTGATGGTTGGTTGGTCAGGAAGAGTGAAGTTAAAGGATGGAATTGGAATGGAAATGAGGAGTTAAACCGGGCAACTCACCGTGGGAGAGAAAATTAGAAAATCAAAAGAGGAAAACTTGTAGCGGGGGTGGAAGTGGAATAGCTGAGGGAGGAAAGGGAGAGAAAAGCTATAAATCGAGGGGGAGGCAGGGCAAAGAAGTTAGGTATATTGTGAAGTAGAAGTAAGTAAAGTACCTACCTGCAGCGATGACGATGGTAGCAGCGACAACAGTGGGGTCAATAATTTCAAAAAAACGATCGTTTAGATTGCCTCTGCTTGTTTCTGTTCCTCTTCTATCAATGCAATGGAGTTGGTCGACGTACGATGGTCGGTGCGGTGAGGCTTGGCGCTGTCCGATGTAGTGGCACTATATAGACTTGGTGTACATATACATATACATATAGCTACACGTCAGTACAGAAATTCTATATGTTGCATGGAAATTAAAACGCATAAATAGTCATATAACAGACCAGAAAAACAAAACGTTACGCTTTCAGATGAAACGAAAATTTAACTCTGTACACGAGAAACATTTTTTCTTCGAATTTTATATCAATTTCTTTGAATTAATTTTGCATCTTTTTTGCACTTCTTTCACTTGGAAAGGGGTTGCGGCGGGACATTAGATGGCAGTGGTGGAGGGATGACGGGCGACTAACTGGAACTGCTGTTTTATTTATTTTCCGCTTTTTTCTTTCTGCGTGAAGAAAACACGTGAATTTATTGCGATTCCTATCAGACAGCAAATGAGAAAATTTTTCTTTCTAACCGAACCACCCTATGTCCTATAACTTTTTTTTTCCTCTATCGCCACTCACTGGACACAGCCATTATCGGCGATAGTAAAACAATGACATTTTATTTGTTTTGGAAAACAATAACAACAAAAATAATAATATAACTGTTAATTTCTTTTGTTTTGGATGAGGGAAGCCAAGAAAATAAATAGATAATAATTGGAAGTGACAAGAAGGTGGTAAGAAAAATGTTTTTATAGGTAGATTGAAAAACTTTTTTTTGTTGGTTTTTCTTGTCGATCCTCTTTTGATTGCCTCTTCCCTATTTTACATAATGCACAAGTGTTTGTGTGTCACCGCGCGTGAACACAGCCGTAGACGAGAAAGAGAGAGAAAGAAGTAGATAAAATTCAAACATGCAGAGTTGAGAAAATTTATGCCGCGCTGAACACCGACACACATACACTCAAACAGATTTAACAAAAACGACACACACTAAATCGATTATCGCATCGTTTCATTAAAAGAATTGAATGGAAGACGGGAGACGGGAGAAATAAAAAAAACTTAAATTCAAACTGTGTATCTTCTTTTTTTCTTCCTCACAGTTTGCACTTCTTGAAGATGTGAGAATTTTTTTCGATAGGTAATTACTTTTATATCTTGTGAGAATGTAAATATTTCACAAAATGTTGATGCACTTTGCACTTGATGAATGCAAAAAAGAAAAAACACTTTTTTTATTTTGTTTTAACACAACGATAATATAAAAGTATTTTTTTCCATGAATTTTGTTTCTTTTTTTTTCAATTGATTCTATGCACAGGTCCGACGAACCGACGAGCTGCACACTCTTCTAGCCAGACACACCGACGTATAATAAAAGATTTTTTGTGAATTTTTCTTTGAGATTTGATTCTTTTTCGTTTTTGTGCGGTGGTATTTGTGGGATATTTGGAAAAGGTGGGAAAATAGATTCCGTTGAATGCTTTTTATTGGAGATGGTTGCGTTCAATGTTTTTTAAATAAGGAAAGGTGCTCAGAAGCGACGTAGAAAATGACAAGTAGGTGGCGCAAAACAAATCGTCATGTGGTGTCGTTCTATGGGACCAACTATTTGTAAAGAATCTGACGTCCCAGGAGGAGAGACGCAAAAGAAAACGTAGAACACTTTGATTTATTTGTCAAATGTTTGAAATCAATTTGAACAAGTTTATAAACTATTAACTTGATTAATACTATTACTTAATTTGTAAGGAATTTTATTTTAATGTTTTGGAATTAACTATATTTCATATGAAATAGATTTATAAATGTCTTTAAAATGAAATTTATTATTTTAAAAGCAGAATATCTGGACGAGTAGAAAAAATTGACTTTGCTGGACGCCGTTGGAAATCGGAAGCATTCAAGAATTTGAATACCAAAATTCAAATTCTTGAATTCTTCTGATTTCCAACAGCGTTCATCAAAGTCAATTTTCTTCTTTTCGAGTTACTTTTCATTTAGGAACGACCAAAGTTAAAAATAGTTGATGATTTGTCAAACAAAATGGATGAAAAAAAAATCAAAATGCATTTGGAATTAAAAATCAAGAACAAATTGTGATTTCATTTGATTTTATTGAAAAAAAAAACTTTTATCAGCATTTTGAAAATGCATACATTTTAAAAATATAATTTCATTTAACTTCGTTCTAGCACAACATTGACAGTCGTATTTATAAACTATATCTAACCTTAGACAGCCGTAAAACTCCAAAAAGTTGTTAATGAACTTTGTTTACTGTTGTCCTAAAGTTGTCTAACTTGGACAACGGCATCGGTTGTCTAAGATTTGTCTAACTTGATATTTTATTTAATTAAAAAAAAGCATATATATCCAACTATTAAGGACTTTAAAAAAATTGTCTACCTAGTCATCCGCCTGAGCTGTGAATGTTTCAGCAAAATATTTCCATTTTATTTCATTCACAAATCCACAAATTTCTTTATTTCAAATCAAATTGGATAGAAAAATTTCGCAGAGCATAGAAAATAATTTCCAAACTCAATATCGATGATAAAATCAATCAATCTGTGACGTCATATAGTTAAATAAAGTTACTTTTCTGAATTAAAGGAACGATGAAAGTTAACTATAGTTAACTAGGTTAGAAAAAGAACGCACTTCAGCACTACGTCAATCAGTGACTTTTTTGTATCAGTAGTTGGCAGGGTGTCTTATAAGGAATACCAATAGATGGCCTTTCATCCATAGAAAGATGAAAATTTATTTAGGGCCAACAGATGAGTCAAAAATGTTTTAAATTTTCACCGCTTGGCCTGAATTCGTCGCTAATCTCGACTCTAATAAGTGGAACCAATTTCGTAGCTCATTTTATATTGAAATGACATACAACTTGCAGTCCATATATAAAACGTCGATGACTATAATGCTCGGAGGGGCACTTAAGTGTTTGGGAGAAAACAAGCGATTACATGCAAAGTATATGACGCGATTTTAATGGCTGATTTCTAATGACGCGTGTGCATCGAATACAAAGTTCAAGCGTTTTTTTGAACCCAAGATACCTAAATTAAAAATCGAAATGTCAAAATGCTCGCAAAAGTTGAAAGATGTGATTTCACCATCGCATCTATTAAATTTTTAAGTTATACGCAAGGAATCATCGTGTTAATCTGAAATTCCTGTCGTAAAAAAGAACTACAATGACCGAAAAAAGTCTTCGTACGAAAAAGTGATATGCCTGTCACTTTTGGTTACAGATAAATTAATTGACATAATTTATCAATTTGGTTGTTGGTGGGGGTCTCTCTGTCTTGCATTTAGCATTACTCCAGTAAATTAAAATTAGTGAACAAATTTATTATTTTATTAACAAACAAGATTTTAATACAAATGATGCTCAATTTGAAAGTTTCAATTCTTAGAATTTCAAATAGCTTATTTAAGCTTTCCCAATGTTAGCAAAACCACTTGCTTGTTGATTCAAATATGCTTTCCTGCATTCCATTTCGTCGGCTGGTCTATTGTAAGGTAGCCAAACAGGCTCCCCAACGAAGTATCGCTTTGCTTTGATATAATTCTAAAAAATACAAAACAAAACATATATTTTATTTACAAACAAATAAAGTTTTCAAAGAATCTAACTTCGTAAGTGTTAATTTGATTTGTTTATAAATAGAAAAAGGTATTATTTCGATTATTATTATTATTATTTTACATTCAAAATTTCAAACTCGAAGAAAATAATTACATTACAAAAATTATTTTAAACTTACATTTGTGTCCAAAGTAAAGCGATGATATATTCCAGCTGGAATAACAATCATATCTCCTTTTGACACAGCAATTCGAATCCATTTTTCATCTGCACTATTTTAATGAAAACCGGGAAAAATTGTTATTTTCTTTAAAATAAAAGTTAAGAAAAAAGATTCTATTTACTCTCGAACATCAAAATAACCGGATCCATCAATAACAAAACGAATTTCCTCATCTGTGTGCAAATGCTCAGTGAAGAAAGATTTCAACTTGTTTTCATAGTCGGGTAGACAATCTTTGGAACAATTGATCTAAGTTAACAAAAAGAAAGTTGTTATATTTGGAATCTTGTAATTTTAAAACTAGTCGGCCAATTGGCAATTTGTTGCAATTTAAGTAACTTCCACCAACAACTTGCTGACTAAAATGGTTTAATATTTAAAAGTAGCCAAAACAGCCCAACTCTCGTAATAAGATATTTTCAGCATTTGAATAATTCGCTTTAATAAGACAACAAGAACTCGAATCTTGAGCAACAAACTGCTTATTGTGCAACTAATTAAAATACTATCAAAAATCACCTCATCTTCATACGAATAGTTTCTCTTTTTTCGTATATCAGCAAGGAGGGAGTCATTCTTGTAATTATCGGCATCAATCTAAAATTTATGTAAATAAATCATTAAAACTCGAATTAAAATGACCATAAAATGTTTAGGGAATCAAAAAATCGTAAGAACTTTTTCAAACTAGGTAGGCAGGTAGTAAAATAAAAATATATAATACATATAATATATTTATTGCATTATTGTTGTATTATTTATTATTTATTTCGTAATCTATAAGAGCTTTGTAACTCTGTTTGATGAATAGTGATTTGGTGACATGACAACTCGTGGAAGACCAGGTCATAGTGACTTAAAAACTCGCAACCATTCCTGATTATTGTCATAATCGTGTTTTTTGATAAGAAATGGATTTTTAATTGCTGGAATAGGTTGGCACTTGTATTTTGTCAGTCGTGTTACGGCTTAAATAATAAATAAATGTTAAATAATAAAATGTTATTTAAAATGATGTGTATATACAAATATGTAAATTAACAAAAATATATAATGTCGATGACCTAGTAGAAAGGTAGTAGAGTGGAATTTCTTATATCCGTCATCTACTGTAAAAACATAACAAAGAAAAAACTACCTGAAAGTACTCAACTCCGGTTTTCTTTAATAATTCATTCAATTCCAGAAACACTTTTGGATTTAGGTGGTGTTCCAGACGTTGATCAGTTTGTTTATCATCCATGTACCAAGCTTTAACCATTTTAGCAAAACGAATGTAAATAAACTTATAAAAAAGACACAAAACAACAACCTTTCAGTCTTTAGCTAGAATCACGTTTCCAAAAACAAATTACTGAATACTGATTGCGATTGGCACTACATAAGCTTTAAATAAGGAATACGCAAAAAGACCCAACTAGGTTAGGTAAGTACGAAGGTTACTAGAAAAAAATATACAAATATCAATAAATTAAATATATATGTACATACGAGATGAAAGAAGTTGTACTCGCGCTGCCTGTGTGGATAAGGAATAATCCCAGCAAATTCATTGTTTTATTTATTTCGATTGAAAATGTTTATACTTTTTGAGTAGAAAAATTAGAGATGTATTTTATTATGAAGTGATGATTTATATTCCAATTTGTATACCTGGGCCTGCAAGAATTTTCAATTTTTGTTTAGATTTGTTTTTTTTTTTAGTTTTTGATGGAGGGGATCCCTTGTTCAAAACTGCACACCCAGGAATGTCACAATCAAATACACAAACCATAGTCGACAATGATGTTTACAGGGTGATTCAATTGTTATGGTGAGCCTACATACGTTGCCAGTTATAGCTGTCATTGAAACTCATCATTGATAACTTTAATGATTGATTTCGAGACGTCTGGAAAGCAAAATCATTTAATTTTTGGATGGACGAAACAAGTTTAGAACTCAATTAATATTTCTAGCTAAAAAAAATGAATAGTTCATACTTAAAACATAAAATTAATTTTAATATTTCAATGAACATTGGAAAGGTAGTTCAGTCCTTGAAATAATCATAGTCATTTTATGTGGAAAGTTGATCATATTTGAACATGTTTTTGGCTGGAAATATTAATTTAGTCCTTAGCTTTATTTGCCCATCAAAATAATTAACGATTTTCTTTTTAAAAAGACCTAAAATTGATCAACGAAATTTTCGTCGTTGAAAATTTTAATGATGGATTTTGAGAAAGAAGTAAAACCATTTCTTTTTTTGATGAACAAATAAAGCTCAAGGCCGAATTAATATTTCTAGTTGAAAAATTTTCAAATTTCAAAAATTTTTTGAAATTATATTTTAAAATTGCAATTATTTCTTGCATTTCCTATAATTTTTTCAGGGGGTCATGATCCGTGAACCCCCCCCCCCCTGTATTCGACGTTGAAAAAAGTGGTTGTAAAAAATCTGTCTGTCTGTACCTGGATCTACAGTCTACACCCATTAAGAGTGTGGTTTTTGTAAACTTCATCGCTCTCTATCTGCTTGGGGACTTACTACAGAGTGTCTGACCTATGACATTAATTGGACCAATAGGTACTGAAATAAATCGATACAAAAAATGTACGTCAAATTCTATACCTGTTCTCTACGTGTTAAGGTAGGCAGACAAACGAAATACAAACAAAATATGAATTGCACAAGTTTGAAAATGACTTGACTTTTTGTGTCGTTGGCTCTTAAACTATTTGTTTAGAGAGTCAGTGTAGTTCCTCATTTAATTAATAATTTTCCACTTCTCTCGTATGATAGAATAACGGACGCCCATCCGTCTTATATGAAAACAAATCTTAAATTATTACTGATCAATTATGGTTTTCGAATAAATTTCCGAGCTTCGAACCGATAGGAAAGAATTTTTTCAAAAACGATAAACTTTCAAACTTTCGCTTGAACTATCAAAAAAGTCGAATGAGGCTATTCTAATGTTACAAAAAAAATATTTGTGTATTTTATGCCATTTTCGATTGGATATTGGAATTTTCCATTCGTAGCGAATATGGAAAACCTTCTACTCCCAATTTTCCATAATAGATAGGAATGAAACAATTCCAGAATCCAATAGAAAACGACATTAATCTCAGGAAGTCTATCTGATCTTGTGGCTTTGTATAAAATATTATTTGTTTAAATTAAAAAAGTTCCTTTGGAAGTGAATTTTAATATAAATATAAATGAGGCTATCCAAATGTTACGGACTGTACTAATAGAAATTCGCAATGCCGATTGAGGTTTATATTCAAATTTAATGCCGCTTTTGGTTAAACGCTCGGAGTACCCCTTTTCACTCTAACTACTCCAATATGCCATAGGAATGGAACAGAACACAAAACCATACATAAGTCTATTTTGAATAGACCCTCGCAATATGTATTAATTATCCAGTTTAGATTGTTTGAGCACTCAATATTTTTCCTCCGTTTTTTTTCAGAGCAGGAGAATAAAATATAAAAAGATGAATTTATATATTTTCAACTAAACAACAACAAAAACAATAGCAATAACAGCATTCCTCAAAATAGAAGTCAAAACAACTCTGTTTATCTTTTCTTCTTATGTTATTTACTGCAACAAAAAATAATCGAGCAAGCAAATCCAAAAAAATTCAGTCTCAGTTTTTAAAGGGAAATGTGAGGAATTTTTGTAAGGAATCTTGTTCATATTTCTGAGTCTTTTGAGCCCTCTAAGATCTATAAACTGGCTAAGTAAAACAAATAGGGGAACCTCTGACAGGTAGAATAAATGTCAATTTTGTTTGTAAAGGTAGAACTATGAGCTTGATTCCACGATTCGTGTTTTCTTTCATTTCGTTGTTCGTCTTTTTGACGTTAAAAAAATATGAGGTTCATTTATTGGAACAAAAAACAGTAATAATAATTAAAAATATTTTTAAATCACTTCTTTTTCAATCTTATATCTATTTAATCACGAAAATCAGTTTAAAAGGTCATTATTAAAAGTTTATAAACATCCCACGCCTCTACTCGTTTGTCAAATTATAAACGTCAAAGTTCAACCAGAAAAAAATCCCCCACATTTCTACACCCCTCACCCAGTGTTTAAAAAAACGAAGCACGAAACGTACAAAAATAACGAGCTTGATTGGCTCTATATGTCGTAAGGCCACTGAAGCTAATGTCAAAAACCAACGAAAAGCAGCTATCCGCATCGTCAAAAGGACAACGCACCCATACTGGTACTTATCATCTATCTCTTTTGGCATTCATATTTCACCAAATGTCAGTTTTTCTTAAGTGAGCGTGAGGTGCGCTCCCGACCGCTGAACGAAACTCTCCACTCCACAATTATAGCCTCGCCATTATGCTTTGCGTGTATTCGCTTGGTTTCGTCCGACCACTGAAGTGCCCCTCCGAGCATTATAGCTCTAGCGGCCTTACACGTTCAGGAAAATAATTATGGAAAGTCCAACCTATCACAAGGTGTTTCATTTTAAATTTCGCTCCATTTTTTTCTACCCACCATATTTTGCCACCGAGCTTTCAAATGCCCCTTATCAAATAAATTATTCCTAGTAAGCGGGTTTTAAGGTTCCAAAAATAAATTATTCCTAGTAAACGGGTTTTAAGGTTCCAAAAATAATTAAGTTACTTTCTTCTTGATAAATATGATGTTTGAATTTTAATATATGGACATATGAAGGTACATTGTTTAAAATTATCTTTGTGATTATTTGAAGATGTGAAAGTCAAACTATTTTAAACTATTTCATTAAAAAATAAAAGTATGAAAAAAGTCAAAAATGGTTTATAGGAAATATCTTACTAAGTATCACATTGGATTATTTAAAAGTCATTCAAAATCCTACATAAATGATAAAATATTTTAATAATAAATTATGAAAATACCTATGTACATAAAATGTACTTTGGTCGATACAATTAACAAGAAAATACATTCAATTTTTTAGGTATTGCTAATAAAAATTCTTCCATATATCCAAACGTAATGTTTGATTTATCTTTTAAAGTTTTTTCTTGTTTAATTTTGTTTTCTAGCGCTTTTTTTGGTATGGAGAAACAAAGCCCTGAAATTATATTTCAATAAATTTTTCTCAGAAAGTTTGCCCCACAGTATAAGTTTGGATATATGGTAGATAAGCACTAAAAAGACTCAAAAATATGTGAAGTCGTTAATCGAAAGCAAACGACACTCGTAACAAGGCCCAGAGATACACATGTTTGTAACAAAATACCACCCCTTACAATTGTACATTATCAAATTAATATTGGATAAACCTCGAAATTAGGATTTTTAAACTCAGTTTATCAAAAAACTGATCGACTAGTCATTTTTAGTTTTTAATTGTCAGTTTCTTTCAGCTAACCTATCTGGTTCTGGTCGTTCACAAAAATATCGACTACTCAGTTATCTTTGATAACCTATCCGCCGGCGGAAACCGTACAAATAATTTCCCAGAATATTTACCTATATTTTGAGTAGGAGCGAATTTTTCAAAAGAAAAGACTGTTTTATAATTTCCGTCACAAAGAGTTTTCGGTTTAGTTCGAGCTTTGATCGGTATAATGTAAATCGATTTGAGCCGTTGATTGATTCACCAACTACTTCAAAGTTCTGATTATATTTAAAATATAAATTAGTTTCCACGAACCACGCACAAGTAACTCAAGCTATTGATTGAAAACCGGTCTAATGTATAGTTTAAGCAACCAAAAATTACAGATGCACCAAAAATCCCATTATCTGTTTTCGAGTTAATTTTTGAGAAACTCTTTGCTTTAGATTTCAGTTAAACCAAACTTCTAATGTGTTTTATGCTTACTTGTACTTGTTATTATCATCTCATGAAGTCATATCTTAAAAAAAAATAAAATAAAATAACAAATCTCATTAAAAATTGTATTATTTCGTTTCACGTTTATTTTCTTTTATTAAATTTTCCATAACAATAATTTTTTGGATGTTCTAAAATTTGTTACACAATGCTGTTGCTTATGACAATCCCACCAGGCCTAAGTTAGGTGGTGCTTCCAGAGCACAAGTGGAACTGATGCTATTTAAATACTTTTTTGGTGGATTGTTGATTTGATTTTTTAAATCGCGCATCTATAGATTTCTTTTTTAAAGTGTTTTTTTTTTTATTTTTATTTATAAACTTAAGGCTTAAAATTAAAAATTTATATTTTGTTTTAGTTTTAAATGTTAGATGGTTTCACACATTAGCTGTTGTTTTTTTTTCTTGTTTTTTAGTTTTCCATCGCTCACAGTACATAAATTAAAAATGTAGAGAATAGGAAAAAAATGCAAGGGATATCCTCTTTACAAGCTCTTCTCCAATTTGATGAGCTCGGTGATACCATCGTACATTTCCTTGACGGCTTGGTATTCGGTGAGACCCATACGACGCTTGTTTGAGATGTCATAGATGCCACCTTCGGCTTCGGTGTGCTCACCACGGGTACCGCGCACTTGCAAGTTGTACTTGCTGGCGACTTCTTCCAACTTAGCCTTGTTGGCGGCCAATTTTGGTACCTTAATGTGCACGGAAGCACGGATGGTGGTTCCCAAGTTGGTTGGGCAGAAAGTCAAGAAACCCAAACGGTCATCGTGGCTGAATGGAATACGCTTCTCGATGTCGTTGACAGCTGTCACCAGACGACGGTAGACCTCACCCAAATCACCACCCATTTGCATGGAAATGATGCGGAGATGATCTTCCTCATTGCACCAGACCAAGAAAGTTTTGTTGTCATTGTGGTAGATACCACGACCAGATGGCCAGTAACGGCAGGCGTTGGCGGCTTGCAAGAAACGATCACCTTCCTTGAACAAGAAATGGTCATCGATAAGTTGCTGTTGAACGGCCTTCTCCATGCCAGTCAATGGGTAGAATTTACCCTTCAATTCACCCTCCAAGCCGGACAAGGTGCTGGAAACTTTCTCTTCCATTTCCTTGTATTGGGCCTCGGATAGACATGGGTTGAATGGGTAACCTTGCAGGGAGCGACCGCAACGGACACGTGTTGACACAACATATTCATTGTTAGGATCAACATTGGAGAAGGTGCTCACATCACCGAAATCACGAGCTGGATGTTTGTCTGTCTTCTTGAATCCACCATGGTAGTCCTCAATGATGGGGTCGAAAAGTTCAGAGAATACTGAGTAGGCTTCAGCATCGGGAGCATAGATACCGACACCGGAATCGTGGTTCTCCAAACCAGATTGGATAACATCCAACAAGGTCGAGCCGAATGATGGGGTCTTCTTGTTCTTAAGATTATCGAAGACCTCCTTGGTCAAGTACTTCTTCAGCAGGGATTTTGAGTCAGATGCAGCCAACTTGGCGAATCCATCTTCCAATTTTTGTAGAACAGCAGCGTCAACCATAGTGTCTGATTTGTTTCTGAAAAAAAAAAAAATATATCTATTAGTTAAGGAACTCAGCAAAGTTAATGTAAGGATTACTTGATCATTAAGTTGCGTTTGATTACTTCAAATGCATTTTTCTGACAAAAGCTTAAAATTTTTCTCATCATTTATTAAAGTTCTTAAGATCTTAATGTGTAATAAATGTCAATCATTCAATGAAAAATTGTTATTCTGATGTTATTCTGAAAAGGCAATTATATTCGGTCATGAATAGAGATATCTTGGATTTGAAATTTCTACATTCTACAAATGCCGGTGCAGTTGGGGTGATTTTTAAAAGGATACCTCAATTTAATATAAATTTAGTTTTTTTCACTATAGTTGCTTTAAAATTTTGCTCCCCATATTATTACGCACACTTTAACCACTTTAAAGTTGCTGTTTAAAACAGAATTTAGTTCAGAACTAGAAAAAAAAACTAAAAATTTGAGCAAACAAATTTAAAAATTATTTGTGTTTTATATGTTTATGCATTTATTATTAGTTTTGGAAAATTCGTGAACAGCACAGATAATTTGATTATTTTTAAAAGTCAAACTTGATTTAAATTAAGTAATTTGGTTCGTTTAATAAACTGGTCTAATGAGCAAAGTAATTTCGTTGAAAGAAACTGTTAAGCATTGAAAATTGTGTTTTCGTATAGAAACTGTCAAAATTGAGTAGTCTTACAAAAATCAGCCCTCAAATACCCGTCACGTATTCACTTACGCCATTTGTATTTTTGCCAAAACATTATTTGTTCGTTGAGCCCTGAAGCCCAGGGGCGAGCCAATTCTGTGTTTTTTGAAACCTGAGATCGCCCTGAAGTAGAACTAGGTTTTTTGCTGAGGCGAGTTGAGGTTAAGAATAAAATGTCAAAGTGGCACGAGCTGTGAAGCATTTCTTGGTTGTAGATTCACGTGCTGCAGGTAATTTTTTGTTTATGAAACGGAAATCCAAGGAATACACAAATGGAAGCTTTGGTTTCTTTTTCTTTTTCATTTTTAGATCAATTTTTTTTTTTTGCTTATCTCAACAACACAGTTGAAAGCCAATTGGTGTTTTTTGAGAAGCGAAAAAACAGTTTTTTTTTGACAATTTGTGGGGTTGTAAAGAAAACCTGGGTCAACCCTGGGTAAACTTCAACGAACAAACCTATTTTTGTTTGTTTTAAACATTTAACCTTTCTGTTATTGTGGATGTACCACAAAATTTGTCAGCCTTGTTCATCTTTTTGTAATCTCTGAGTTCTTAGATTTCAAAAATTTGCTTTTGAAAAAGGTAGATTTAATTAATTTGCTGATTGGATATTTGAGAAAAGCGTTAGCTATGATAAAGAAACATACAAATCCATACTCTTTTTTAAGTATTTTTTAAATAATTAACAAATTTTGTATATTATACTTTCATACTTATGTGAGATTGAATAATTTAGTTTTAAAACAAGTTAATATCTAATTAAATTCAAAAACAAGTCAATTGATCGACTTTAAACAAAAATATTCAACAATTAAATTGACTTATTTATGAAGAAAAAAAAAAACTCCCATAAGGAACAAAGGAAACACGAGAAAGGCGCGTGTTTAAAAGTACCTAACCCACACCCATTTTTATCTCTCTTATGAGTCTTTGATGCGCGCATCAACCCCTAAATTAATTTTCTTTCCTTATTTGTGTTGAAAAAAAAAAAAAAATAAATGCAATGTAACACAACGGTCGGCAAAGAATTCAGCACAAAGTACAAACAATATTAGATACGGTTAAACGTTTACGAGAAATTGCGCACGTTGTCAACAATAAACTGTTATCTAAACTCGATTAAGAGAATACACCTATTTAAGAGGAATATTGCTGAATTGAAGAGAAAACCTTGCCAAAACTCCAAAATATGTACATAATATTCTAAAAACGGTTGTTGCTTTTAAAATTCAGTATTCCCCTTCAATAGAGTTTGTTGAAATTCACCCTCATAAAACTTTGTACCACCCTCTAGGCAAGGAGACAAATAATATATGAAAAGGACGCGACATGAGGGTGCGACTCTCCCTTGAGTCATCTACAGCGACAGTTATTATAATCAGAAAATATTCTAAAATGTTGATTTATAAAAAAATTCTTTTTTATTTTTTCAAAAAACCTTTCCTAGATTCAAAGAACAAAAACATTTTTATGTTTAAACTTTAGGAATGTTAACACTTATAAAAAAAAGAGAGTAGAGAAACAGAGAGTAAGATACACACCCATCGGTTGTAGCGTCTCCGGCATCAGCCGCGGTGGCGGCATCTGTGACAACTTCGTCCTTTTTATCTTTTGATGCGCACCCGCCCATTTTAATTTATTTTATAGTAAAACTAGTATTTAATTAAAAATTACAAATTCTAAGAAAAGTATTCAATTTTGGTCACACAACACACACGATTTTTGTTTTTACTTATTTTTTGTCTTGTATATGTAAAAAATATTTCTATTATTTTTTCTTTTTACTAAGCAAAAATTGTTTTTATTTTTAGATAAAGATTAGATAAATATGTAAAAGTTATCGTTTATACAGGTAAAATTAACAATCACAAGGACTTTACTCTTACTAGACTAATTTTGTTTATGGTTGATTTCCTTCTTCTTTTTTTTTTAAATGGAATAATCTATTGGTATAAAATATTCGTTATATGGTTAGTTGTAGGTTCACGATAAATTAAAAATGGTTTTTACTATTTTTGTATAATAAATATAAATATTCATGAGCTGAGTAAAATCACACAAAAAGCAGTAGAATTATATTTTTCATGGCAATTTTTAATTTTCAATCTGTTTTTTTTGTTTTTCTTATAAGAAATTTAAAATTTACGAGTTTTTATTATTTAAATGTTATAAAAATGTGGATTTGGGTGGGTGGAGTATTTTGTTAGTCTGTGTGTTGAATAAAAAAAAATCACTCGCGATGTATCCTTTTGTTCGATGGATATGGACAAGATGTATTTTTTGTAGCTGTAGATGTTTTTCACATAAAATTTTAATTTTATATATTTGTTTTATGTATGTAGAGAGACAGAGTATGTATATTAGATCAATTTTTTTTTTTTGATTTGTGCGTTGTGTTTTGATTTGTATCCTTAAATTCTATAAGAAGGTAGAATATTAATATCTTTGGCGTTTAAAATTTTGTTTCTTTTTTGAAAATCCTTAAAAAAAACTTTTAAAGTTTTTTTTTTAATTTTTGTGTTGCTATTGCTATATAATTTGTATTTTTTTATGTATACTATGGTATAAAATTTTCCTTCGTTTTGTTTTGGCAAATACAGGACAATTAAATATATACTTTTTAAATTCAATTTCACGACATGGGTTATTATTTGTAGAAAATTTAGTTTAAAAAAATTGTTGTATTTTCTAGAGTATTCGTTTTATTTTTATTTTAAATATATTTTTTTCTTCCTGAAGGTCGCCGCGCCCAATTTTTTTTTTTCTTCTTTCTCTTCGGATTTTGCGACGAGCGCGCTGCCAACAACAAACGAACACAATCGGGAAAATGAAAGGAACTAAACTACCATCATGTCGAGAAGTTAAATAAAGTCCTGTCTCGCGCCGCGCTGCCGTTAGTGAATTCTTCTTATAGTCCGGTGTACAGTTTTATGTGTGTTGTATACTCTCATTTCTGAATCCTGATGTATACCTTCAAAAACTCTATGATCATGTATCGAGAGTTGATGCAAAAATGTATACAACAACTAGGTATACCTATAGGGATATAGCTATACGTAGTACAAGGCACGGAAGCAAGGAGTGCTGGACATTAAATTGTCGACAAGAGAGCGAAAAACGATGAGAGTGTTGCGTACTCACATTTTAATGAAAACGTCCTGAATTTGAATTATAGTAGGTACTTTAGGGGTGAAAAGGATTTGTGTACAACCAAACAAAGTGGAACATAGAGGTAAACTGTTAGCTCCAGCACATAATACCCTATAGCTTATGAAAGAATAACTGCTTTGGAATTGTTGTGTTATGAAACACACTATTTTTTTGTATCAAGGGAAGGCTTTAAAAGCGTGGGGAGTGTAACTGTTGCAATTGGGTATGAAGATAGTTATTACTTTATAAGGGTTTTCTTGGGCATTTTTAGCTTTACTTAAAAAACTGCATGTTTATGTTTAATTGTTAAATATAATATCAGTATGGAATTATACCGAATTGTTGTGTTTTTTATAGAGAATTTTTTGAACAGAGATAAAAGTGCACCAAAAAACACTGCTTTTATGAAAGATACGTTTAGTGGAAAATATGTAGTCCGTTGGATTTTTTGGTAACAATATTATATTTATTTTTAATTTAACTGAGATTCAGTTTTTTAGATATTTGACAAATTCTGTAGTGTGTTCATTGTGAATGAAGTTGTAAATATACGCGTATGGGTGACATTTTGACGATGTTTTGCGTTGATTTCAGTTGTTCACAATCATTTAATACGAACAAAAATACGTTCATATTGAAAATTCATTCGATATTGACAAAAACTTGAAAGGGGTAAATATTAAACGGTGTGCACATTGGACGGTGTTCATACGAGCTTCACGTGAGGCGACTCATTTTGACGTCTCTTTTCTTCATCTCATTTCTACTTCTTGAAAAGAAAGAGATGGCGCGGTGAGGCAAAAATTTTCAAAAAAATTAAAAACTTCTGTCTCACTTTTTATTCAAGAGATGAGAGTGGATACAAATAAAGGACGTCAAAATGAGTCGCCTTCCATGAAGCTCGTATGAACATCGTCTTGGTCTCACTCAGAGCAACACATTTTGACGTTCCTTTTTTTCATTTCACTTTTGTTTAGTTATTTCAAAATTCTCCTTTTCACGAAGATTAGTGATTTTTGTTGGTTAGTCATTGTGAACAACTGAAAACAACAAAAAACGCCGGCTTTCAAAATGTCATCCATATTTAATGTTCACACCTTCATTCACAATGAATAAATTTATGTATTTAAGAAATATTTAAAATATCAAAACTTTTTATTTGATCTAAGAAAAAAAAAAAGATTTAAGATAAAAATACAAAAATTGGTTGATCAGAAAATTTTGAAAATACATTTTTTTATTAAATGGAAAGTGATATTTGTTTAAATTACAAAAAATGTCTGTTTTATGTTTTTTTGTTTCAAAATAAGTAGGATGGAAACTTTCCCTATAATGACATGAGAGTATAAATGAAATAATAACAAGAGTAATGGTACAGTTGAATCAGTTGAGTGTACCTTATGCGGCACTTTTGAAAATAGCACATACATATACATACAATTGGAAACGTGCGCACACCCATATTTTCACCCCTAAGATATACAGAAAAAAAAAACTGGACCTCTCACTTCCCCCTCACCTATTCCACCCCTTAGAAATGTTGAAATTCTTTTTCTTTCACTACACCATACCATCACCATCATTACCGTTGCTTTAACATTGTGGCATTGTGCACACCGCAAGGATATGATTATATTCTCCAGGCAAATTTGTTATTCTCTTTTTGTCTGCGAATCATCATCATTATCAACATGGTCATGTGGTGGCTTTAGATTTTTTTTAATTTTTTTTTTTTAAAGGAAGAGAAAAGATTTTTAGCCTAAGATAAACTTAGAATTTAGTCAAAAGGGTGGAAAGTTGCGGGTGTGACGGAACAGAAAGGGGAATCTTTATACAAATTTGAGCAGACACGCGCGTAGAAATGAATTTTGCTGGGTAGGTTTTTGGTCCTTCGGGAATAGTCTCGAAATACAGTTTAGTCTAGGTACACAATAACAAAAATTTTGCTGATAATGTTGCAGACTTTATTTTGAGAAAAAAGACAAAAAATAGATAAATATGGGGTGTGTTCTTTTGAAAGAGAAATAAGTTTATATGAGAGCTGAGTTTGTTGCAGGATTTTAAAGCTATAGCAGGTGTAGTTTTTTATATTCTTGATGAAATTTTATGTCAGTGTTTCATAAAATAATTTAAAAAGGTGGGTAGTATATAAAATTGAAACTCAATATTGAGAGAACTAATGACCTGGTGGAACTATTGATGCCTATCCAACAATCAGCAACCATTAAATGCCATTTTTACTTGAATGCATATTGCATATATCGGCTGACGTGACTTATTTTTTTGTGTCGGATGTATATATTTGTTCTCTGCTGACAAGGACAATGACTAATAAGGAAACCCTTCGTGGAATTAATGGGTTTGGCATTTTTTTTTTTTTATTTTTTTTTAACCCAGTATGACACAGAAATAAACATAAGCTTTGTTGGAAAGAGTTTACATCAAGAACAAAAGCAAACATATTTTTGACATGCAACACGAAACTTGTCTGAATTACAAAGGACAACAAAAAATAAACTTTAAACATTGGCTGAGGTCATATCTTAATATGAGGTAAGAATACGTAACTTATTAATGAGTTACAAGAAAGAACAAACAAATGTTGGGATAGTGTATATTATGCATTGTATACCTACATATGTACATGTAAACTACTTTTACACAATTAACTAAAAGATTTAAGCTAAAACTATTACGTGGTATACCTAGCCTTAAATGGTAGTTTCTTAGCGTGTTTTTTAGGGCGTTGAACTATCTAAACTGGGGGTCTGGGTTGGAATCCAAGGCCAGGGCACTGATACTAAAATGTTTTTATTCAGAGGTAATGCCTCCTTTGGAGGAAGTGACAAATCCCTTAAGAATAATTATTAGTATCATAGATATTTTTTTTTTAAAGTTTTTTTATGTTAGGCTTGCTGACCCCCAAACACATGAATGGTTGAGAGTGTAATTCATTAGGACCCGGTTTTCTACGAGCAAGTGATTAATTTTTATTTGAAGTCCTAAATGGCGCCCAATGTGTACCTAGACTAATTTATTTCAACAAAAACTCGTGAGCTTTCTGGAAAAGATGAAAAACTGGCGCCCTATTTACCCACAGTCAAGTTAATTTACTACAAACAATTTACTTGTTAAATTTGTTATCTTAATCTTCTAGTTAAGCTTGCTGCCTTAAAGCCCACACATGAAAATGAGTGAGATACAAGTCATTCAAATCCATAGTAATTAATTTCGTTTTAAAGCCTTAAAGGCAACTTACTTTGTTTTTTATCGGTGCAAATTCACTCGTTTTCTAAAAAAAATGGCACCAAATTTCTCTTTTTAAAATTCATCCTCTGACATGAACATGTGGAATCTATTTACGTATGACAATTGGAAGCTGTTTAAAGTCTATGGAAAACTCCATCACTTCATTCCAGTCATAAGGCCCACTTTTTGTTTGTGCGAATTCACGCATTTTCTAAAAAAAAAAATGGTGCCCAATTCCTCATTCTCTGACATGAACATGTGGTATCTATCTAGATAAAACAATTGGAAGTGGTTTAAAGTTTAAGGAAAATTCCATCACTGTATAATAAACTATCTCTGTGACAATTGCTATCTTATATATTTGTTTTTACAATTATTTGTTTATCGTTATGTTTAAAAACACTTTCCAGAAGTGGACATTTTTAAAAAGTTACCTTCTAACGCCACTTGAGAAAAAAAGTAGCAAATCAATATAAAATATTTGTTTTGTTAAGAACATATATGATATCTTGTTGAAAATGATCTTCACATTAATTTAAATAAACTGTTATGTAATTGATTTTTTTATTTGATGAAAAAACTTGGCTGAATTTATTACCTACGTTAACTGATTGAATTGAGTGAAAATAAGGTAACTATCACATTTTGATTGATTTTATAACCTTCGTGCAGAAAAAAATGTTGAAATTCGATTTCAATCATGTCAACAAAAGCATTTGATGGCATATATCATTTAACTATAAACTTGAAATACTATATGAATCGTAGACTTAATTTGAATCACCACTCAACACGTTGTGAAGAGTATAGGTTTTAACTTTATTTATATATCTTTTCAATAAGAACTAATAAAAGATAATTTGAAAATGTATATTCGATCCAACGCCAACGATAGTCATATGTCTGGTAGAAAAGGTAAGCCAAAGAATATCATATGCAAGAGATTTGTATGTCATCAATATTTGCCCCTATTATTTAAAGGAACCCTCATTTAACTAAGACGTAAATTTGGATAAAGCTGGAACATTTTTTTTTTTAAATTAAATGTTTTGTTAGGTATTTGAAAAAAATCTGTTTATTATTTCATACCATGTTGTTGCTAATTAACAAAAATTAAAATTCAACACCATTTTTCTATTAATAATATTCATTGGCATGCACATTTTTTTACTCATACAAATTTGTGTATACGTGTATGTAAGTATCTATGTACCCAACACAGAACCAAATGCGAAACAAACAAAAATTGAGATGCGTGTTCCGAAAATATTATCATCATGACTAAAGTTTAAAAAGCTGCTGCTAATCACGTACCAGAGACGAAGTTATGGCTAATTTGCTTTAAGATTTAAAAATTTTATTTTATTTTTATTTGTTCCAAGCGGTATATTTAGCTTTTTCACTAGGTTTGATTTCATATCAACTATTGTGAACTGCCCATAAAATTGTTATCCTTCTGTTTAAAGTCAACAATAACAGCTACTACGTCTAGTATCAAGTTACTGATCTGTCAGCAATTTAAAACAAAACCGCATAATGCCACTTTATTCACACCATTAGAATTTAATTTTTTCGGGATATCCGGTGACATGTATTCCAATAAGTATTTAAAGGGGGGAGTTTTTTAGCAAATATAAAACAAACAAAATTATGAAAAATTGCCATGAAAAAATAAAACAACTGCAATCACAAGTACAGGATAACCAAATCCCTTGTTTTGCGTGTAGTAATTAATTATGTTCTTTCAATATTTAAAAACTAACAAAAAAAAATCACAATAATATGCGCTTCGGGTATGTTATTATTTCCGGTATTGACTTAGTAATTATGGGAGAACGTCACGAAAGAACACACAGTTAACAATCAAAAAGAAAACAGGCAGTTAGCTGTAGAACAAAAAAAAAATGCAAAAAAAAAACAACCTCGAATCATCAAACCATGTTAATAAATTAAAATTGAAATGAAATCGCGCGAGGAATATTAGGACCGACCAACTGCTTAATCTCAGCGGAACAAACTAAACTTACTACTAACGAACGGAAGAAAGTATTGTTACCAACGTTCGCTATAGATGGTGACAATTATTGCGCTACTGTTGCCATTGCTTTTTTTGTAAGTCTCTCTCTAATCTGACGGTTGAAGTTTTACCATGTTTTTCTACCGTTTTCAGCAAGTTGTTGCTGCTTCCATTGGCGTTCGGGTAATATTGACAGTATAGCGGTATATTGGTTGGTACTCACATCACAAGTGCAAAGTATTTTATTTTGTATTAACTTTATTTTTGCTATTTAATCTAAATACCTACCTAACGAAAATCACATGCAATTTTATTCACTTTACTTACCTACAGTTATTAAATTCTTGATTTTAAGCTTATGATAAATGGAGGAATAAAAATATGAAGATAATGAGAGTGGAAAGATATACCTATTAATGTATATACAATTTCCAAAGACATTTGTTTATAGTATTTACTTTGAGGCTCTTCAAAGAATATTAGTTATTTTAGCTTTTTTATTTTCACTACTTGCCACAAGTAGATTTAACTCGTGTATTAGATTTTAGATAAACGCACGTAGACACTCATAATACAAATGATTGTCTTGACAACAGAGAGTGAAACGGGTGTATCTTATTTTAAAAGCATATAGGTAACATATGTACATACATTTTCATCTATTTCATCTTTTCCCAAAATCTGTGCAAATATTTGCGTGTGAATTAAGATCTACTTTAATTAATGCACTTTCACACGTCATAGTTAACTGATTTTTGTGTGAATCTTAACTATTAACTTGAATTATTTGTATATGATTTAAATTTTTAAGGCAATTTCATAGTTAGTCAGATAATATCAACTGAATAAAAGTCTAATTAGCCCAAAAATAGAGATTTTACTTAACATATTTTCGTGAACAATTTACATACAAAATAAACTTTTGAATAGATAAAGATGTTCGTGGTGAACCGGTAACATTTAACAGTTTTTTGTTTTTTTTCGAATTAATTAACTGTTTGAAATTTTTGTTCTGATTGCAATTTTAAATAAAAATAAAAACACTTTTCACAATAAATCTCAGTCATCTGTTAATTAGTATTTTTAAGATGAAAGGAACATAATACAAATGTACATATTTTACAGTGTTATACATATAGCCTTTAGCCTTATTCCTTAACGCATTTTATAGCGACTATGAAAAATTACAATGCTTCCAAACTGGAAAGTGTTATTCATAATAGTAATGTGACATTGAATAGAGCTATTGTAGCTCATTTTTACGCGTTTAGAAGTTAAATAGAGTGGCTACGTTAGGATATTTTAGAATGACATCTAAATGTAATAGATGTCTCATTTTTGTTTTTATTTCACACAAGGGCTTTGCAACAAAAAATTTTCGGAAAATGTTTTTTGAATAGGGATTTACGCAACGTTGAATAGAGCCTTAATAATAGCTACATATATAACAGCGTAATTATTTACCCATTGAGAAGTGTTTAAGCGAATTCCAATCAATAAGGCCAACGGCAAATGTATAATGATCTGAAAGACAGCGAAAATAGTTTTCGTATTTCTTATCGCGCGATTGTAGAGATCATATTGCAATTGCGCCGAAAACCCGTTTAATATCGTGAATAATTTTCGACAATAGAAATTGAAGTGAATAGGTCTACTCCAGATATTTGAAAATTGACTATTGTTTAAAAGTTGTCATCAATTTTGTGTCCAGAGAATTCTCGGAACTTAACTTAAGACCGGAGAAATACTATGACTGGCACGAATTGAAAACAAAATTGTTTTTTTTTGTGATGGTGGGGCTATCGTGAATAAAATTTCCGATGAAATTTCTTATTTCTCCCATATTCCAAAATTAGACATGGGAACAATTTGTCAGTTTCTTACAGGTTCAAATTTGGTCCGTCAAAATGGTAGCCGAGAGAAAATGCGACCACAACTCACGTTTCCAGTTTTCGACGATGGGAAATTCCGTGGGAGTTCATTCACGGTGGCCCTAAAAATCTTGGAACTTACAAAAAAAAAGACTAGTTTCTATGCATACAAATTATTTTTCTCAAGTGACAATTTAGAAGGACATGGGCTAAGAGTTAACAACTCGACAGCAAAAAAATGATTTGGACCAATTAAAAAACATTATTTAAAGAGATCAATATCAAACAAAATGAAAAACAATCCATTCTTAAAAATGAACTTATTAGAAATATAAAAAAATATTACATTAAATGAGGGAGTACACCTTTCACTATAATGCAAATGCAGTCCCACCTTAATGAAATGTGGTCACTTCGGGGAAATGTAGTAGATAATTTTATCGTTTACATTCGAAAGAAAGGAAGTTCCTGATTGAGTGAGTGTCATTAATAATTTACAATGTGAAGTGAAACGCATGTTCCACATAAAAATTAAAATTACATTTGCAAATTTACACGCAATTCCTTCCTATTTTTGTTTTGACCGTTTACAATTTATGGACGTTAAATGAATCTTAAGTTTAAACTATAAAAAAAATAAAAGTAAAAAGGAATGAATTAATGGGTGACGCACAGTGCATTTACATTTGCATTGATAACTAACTTGGATATTATGTGATATGAATTTATACGTAGAGGCGTGCATAAGTAAAAGTGGTTGAAAGAAAGTAATAGATATGTTTAACTTTTAAACTGCTTAAAGCGATACAATAAGCCAGTTTATATTTCTTGAGCGCTCAGTAGTTAACCTCCATTTTTTGAAACAGCAGGTGAAAATAGTATAAACACCATTCCTCGCATAAGTCAAAACAACTCTCTTATCTTTTTCTTGTGTGATATACTGCGACAAAAAATAATTGAGCAAGCGAATCCAAGAAATTTTAGTCTCAGTTTTCAAGGTGAAAAGTGAGGAATTTTCAACAGGAATCCTGTTCATACTGAGTACTCTGAGATCTCCGAAATATAAACTGGCTGAATAGGTACACAAATAAAAAATGAAATTATGGAAGGATAAAGTAGTAAAATAAAGTAAATTACGAGATTGTATTTTGTATTTTACATGGAAAATTGTAGTTGGTTGCATAGTATAAAATAATAAGTCCTTATTATGGACGACGTTAAAAAAAAATATTTGCCAAAAACTTTAATATTAAAGTACACTTAAAAAAACTTTTTTTTTGATTTGCACTTCATCAAGAATGTAGAACAAGTTACGTAAATACTTTCGAAACATTGCTTTAACAATAAGATAAATTATTTTCGTTTGAAAATAAGTTTCTTTTATGGTGCTAGGTTCATCACTTTTAAACGTCAGTTGATAATTATAATATTCAATTATATTTTAAACAATCTTTGAAAATGCAACTTCCATAAAAATGCAATTTGGATCTTGGAAACAAATGACTTACCAATTCACTACTCAGAAACGAAGAGAACTTTACCTTATATAAATAATCTTGGATGATGTAAATAGCTACCAATAAAGCGAATAGGTATAATTCAATATTGTTATTATGCATGTAAATGTAGTGTACCTATTAAAATATTCGAAGCAGGAAATAGGTACCCTGTGCTGTGTTTTTGTAGCGAAATAGTTTTGATTTGTTTATTTGCAATAAATTTTAGTTTATTTTGTTTGTTCGTGAATAGTTTAAATTTTTTTGGCAATAACTCAGCTTTCAAAAAGTCGTAAAAAATCAAATAAATCTTTGTAATGTTAAACAAATTGTGAAATAAAACCAAAGAAAATGTGAAGTGTTTTTGCAATCATTAGGATTTTATAATTTAAAATTAAATTGATTTAAAACAGTCTACCAATGCAAATGCAAAAACCTCTAAGCGCCTGGTTTTCCATTTTGATACCACACGTAATAATAATTTATCTGTTCCTGTCTGACTCTGATAGTGTCTGTCGGATTATAAATTAAACAGTTTTTTATTGCACTTAGAAAGCATTACGCAAATATTACAGTCCCTCACTAATTTGGTGTGATTACTTTTATTCCATTCTGTAGAGTATACCTAGATAGAAAAGATGATATAACCTTCAAATTAAAGCTTAAATTATGTGAGGTGAGAAACAAAGTGGTTCATCAATGTGGGTGATACAAAAGCTTGAAATTAAAAAAAGATGGGAAAATAACTTGAGTGTTTTTTGAAAGTACTTTGTTTTGAGTGCAAATTATAGAGAGCTTTCACTCAAAGCTTTAATTCAGTTACAGTACTGATTCGCTTTGATGAACTTTGTTTTTAATTATTATCTTATTTATTTTTATTTGTCCACATATTTTTTAACAGAAAAGTTTTGAGACAAATGTTTTTTATATTTTATACAAAAAAATTGCATTTTTTACGATCTTTTTAACGAACAATCAAATCATGAGTATATATTTTTAAAAACTATTATTGTGACATTTTCCACAATGGAACTTTAAGGGCAATGAAAATAAATAAATGTAATTTTTTTTTGTAATTTTAGTGTTTATTTATTTATTTATTTATTTTAAAGTTAGCAAGGAAAGAAGAAATTTATAAGTAAAAGAGTTCCTATCGATGTGAAAACAAAATAAAAACCAGTTCATGGAAAAAGTTGGAAAAAAGCCAATGAAACGTCGGGAAATAATTATCTAGATTTTTATTTAATTTCATTCGGAAATCAAGGATTTGTAAGCCTGTCAAAAAAACAATTTTATTCGTTATAAAATTACCAGGTCACCAATCACAAAAATATAATAACGGGTGATTTTTTAGCTGGTTTGGTTTTGGCAACACTGGTTTTGACAGCTGACGTGTGTTTAGTACCTTGTGTCACTGTCAAACAGCTTCAGTTTGGTTTGCAATTTAACCATGGATCGTCTTACAAATGAACAACGCTTGCAAATTATTGAATTTTACTATCAAAATTCGTGCTCGGTTCGATCCGCTTTTTTATCGAAAAATTGTGTTCAGCGATGAGGCTCATTTTTGGTTGAATGGGTACGTAAATAAGCATAATTGCCGCATTTGGAGTGAAGATCAGCCAGAAGCATTGCAACAGCTACCAATGCATCCCGAAAAAGCCACTGTTTGGTGTGGTTTATGGGCCGGCGGCATTATTGGGCCATATTTCTTCAAAGATGATGCGAATCGCAGCGTTACTGTCAATGGTGAACGCTACCGAGCGATGATAACAAACTTTTTTTTGCCCGAAATGGAAGTTCTTGACCTGCATGATATGTGGTTTCAACAAGACGGTGTCACATGCCACACAGCACGCGAAACAATGGCGCAATTGCGAGGCGAGTTTGGTGAACAGTTAATTTCACGTTTCGGGCCGGTCAGTTGGCCGCCTAGATCGTGCGATTTGACACCATTAGATTATTTTTTGTGGGGGTATGTCAAGGCTAATGTCTATAGGGACAAGCCCGCTTCGATTGACGCACTGGAAGCCAACATCCATGCATTCATTCGTGAGATACCGGCCGATATGTGTGAAAGAGTATGCCAAAATTGGACTCAGCGGATGGGCTACCTAAGACGCAGCCGCGGTCAACATTTGCATGAAATTATCTTTAAACAATAAATTGCAAGGTTCAAACTATCGATTCAAATAAATTTTTCATTCATTTTTTCGAATTTTTTGTGTTTTTTTTTTAAAAAAAGTTCTAAACCTCTTAAAAAATCACCCGTTAGTTTTTTTTTTTCATTTTTAATTTTTACTTTTCGAATACATATTATTTCTGTGGTGTTTGGAAGAAACACGATAACTCCATTTTAAAATTTGAGTCCTTACATCGAGCTATAACCTTAACCGATGAACAGATTGCAATGGATTCAACGATTTTTTTCTTTTGGGGTTCGATGCAGATTTTTGATTATGATTGTTTTTGTGATAGGGCTTGGAGGTTTTTGCACAAAATTTTTGAGATAATAGATTCATGGATCTTTATGAGTATCATACATAGTTAATAAGATTGCATTATGCATATGTTTAATGCTTTAAGTTACCACTTGCTGGCATTTTGACAGTGATGTTTATTTTTGCGTCAGTTCACAATATAAAAAGTGTATATGAAGAAAATTTGAAAAGAACTTTTAACTTGAATTAAACAAAGTGCAAATATTGAGAAATAAACTGAATTCAAACTAACAGAAGGTGAGTCGCCCCGAAGTAGATCTTAATATTTTGCTGGGGTTAGCTGAGATAAAGAATAAACTGTCAAAGTGCCATCAGCTCTCAAGCATTTATTTATGGGTGCTTTCATTAATCGTGGTTACGAAACTCTGATCAACGCATAACTTTCATAAATGCACATGATAAATGTCAGATTTTCATAAAAGCAAAACGCAAATATTTGCAGGGCAAATATGCAAATATAAAAACTATCATGCATTCTGAATTGCTCTCTTAAAGAGACGGATTTGCTTGGCAGTTTTTTGACAGCTGACGCAAATAAAAATAGGGTTCATAAAGGCAGTGTAAAACGCATGTTCGAATTTTTTATATGACGTTAATAATGATCGCATGTAAACAAAGCAACTATGCATTTATGAAAGCACCCTATATCCACGTACTGCAAGTTATTCTCTTGTTTTTGTAATAGAATATTTTTTATTTTCAAAAGATTACAAAATTTTACTTTAATAATACAAAATTGAAAATGGAAGCAATGCTGTTATTTTTATTCATTTAAAGAAATTGTTTCTTGCCTATCTCAAAAACACAACAACATCATTTGGTGTTTTTTGAGAACTGAAAGTAGTGGTGTGTTTGATAAATTTCATTTAACCAAAACCTATGAACAAATAATTATTGATATTACCCAATATGAACAAGCTGGCCCTTAACCACTTGAATGAGACCAAGTAAAAGTCGGTTAGTACGAGTACCTACCCACATATCAAATAGATTTTAAAACTCACTTTAATTGCAATATAATCTGAAGTGACGAAAGATTATCTTTTTCTTATCCAAAATAATTTGTTAAATCCTTACCTAACTGACTCACCAACAAAACTATTAAGCTTAAAACGAGGTATGTAGGTTCATGAACTACCTACATATATAGACGAATACTTATGTATGTATATTTTATAGGTTTGAAGTAGCCATAAGTTTTTATAGCTAAGCACTTCTAGGAAGAAATAATTCATACAACTC
The DNA here is from genome assembly GCA_946251815.1 of Dasysyrphus albostriatus. Taxonomy (NCBI): domain Eukaryota; kingdom Metazoa; phylum Arthropoda; class Insecta; order Diptera; family Syrphidae; genus Dasysyrphus; species Dasysyrphus albostriatus. The sequence continues at coordinate 126,715,230 of OX276336.1, read as the reverse complement.
TGAGTCACGATGTGTATACCTATGTATGAATGTATTAAGATTTCCTGTGAGGGGAAAAGAGCTCTGCACCGATCTCAACCACAGCCCCAACGTCATGATGGTGTAAGCAGTGCAAAGTTACAATTTAAACAGTGACCAATTTCATAATAAAAAAAGCTGCAAAATTGAATTGAACTTTCTAACCTCTAGGCTCTAGAGGGCATTGTTCTATGTTCGCTAAGTTTATCTAATTCTCTTCAACAAAGCTTAATTCTAACATCATTACTACGTAGATATTAACACAAAAAAAGAATGTACTGCAAATATACGTTAAGCAGTTAAATCTAACGAATAGAATCAAAACAAAAACGTTATGGATGGTTGAGCTGGTAGCTTTTTTTTAATTTTATAATGAAGATTCAGTCTCCTATCCCCTTCACTATTTGTTATAGAATTGGATGGGTATTCACAATAGAAATAGATAGAATGAGAACTTTCAAACAAAACTATTCACATGTATCATCTGCTTAGATAAAAAAAAACTATTCGACAAAACAATTTATATTGTTGTCTATTAGTTTAAAAACAATAAAATAACAAAAAAAAACATACACAAATATACCGGGAAGTTACCTATTAGAAAATGCATTCTATTCATCAAGCCGAAGTCACAAGCCACAAACACTTTTAAAGAGGAAGCTCACATTAGTGTTTCTTCTCATTTTCTATGTTAAATGAAAATAATCTTTATCCATGTGAGATGTGACTATCCTAGCCTCTAGACTAGGTATATTTGCAGCGCGCATTTATTTCAGTAAATTAATTGGCGGGTCGCGGGCCATTAATAGGAACCTACTCGCTTGCAAATAAAATATCTCGCGCTTGATTGTCTGTCGTCTGTCGACGTTCGCATTGTCTTTCTAAATGCAACGAATGATACACAAAAAAATTAAATCTCATTCGAGGGGTCTAAGCGACGACGACGTAAATCGACAGACCTCCTCCGCTGTCCGGTGCCTTAACTGGTTTCAATTGAATAATGGCAAGTAAAATGAATAACAATTAATTACGAGTCGACCAAGAGGTCAGCTTTTAGGACAGTTTAAAAGAAGACAGAAGAGGAACCGACATAAATTCTCAGACATCTAGTCAATTTCAAGTGCATGAACGGGTATTATTCCATCATTATTATACTTTTATGTATGTATAGTAGTGTGAAATGGTATAGTTTACTCGAAAATTCAATTTCCCATAAATCATAATAAATGTCATTTTAAATTAAATTCGAAATTCGGAGAAGGAAAATATGTATAGTACCTTTCCTTTTTTATTTTTCACTTTAAGTTTCTATTTTTAGCACAAATTCCCGTTGGATCAAAAAAAATTTTAAATCAGTTAGCACTGTTATTTGAGAAGGGGCAAAGTCATTAATCTAAGATGCCATCGAAGCACAAACAATTTCAACCGAAAACGGTTTCAAATTTCGCACTGCCAGAGAAACTGAAGAAGCAGCAAGAAGGTAGGTAGGTAATTCGATTTCGAAAGAAATTCACTTCGTTGATCAATGCCTTACTTGGGTAATGGTATAAAATAAAGAAACAATTCAAATCTCAACCCGCCCGCCGGCTAACTTTTTTTAGGTACAGTCAGTTCAACCAACACAAATCAGAATGAGAACCTTAAAAAATGAAGATTTAGCAAACCGTTGAAACAAAAAAAAAATCAACCGGCTTTTAAAACCTACAAATGCAGTTCAATTCTTGTTTTTTTTTGAAAATTTTGTAGGTAGGCAATCATAAAAACTCACTCACTGAACAATAATTACTGTGATCAAACACTTTAAGTTCACAATTTATAATATAAATAATTCACAAGAAAAATAAAATAACTTTTGTCAGAAAAAATCAAATATTTAAAATGTTAATAATATTTTTAAAAAATATCTTTTTTATTAAAAATTATAGAATAGAATTTCTTTTTGAGAACGCTCACCTTTCGCAACCTTTGAATACAACGTTCAACGAAATAATGATCTCAAATCGTTCTTCGTGGTTCTTCGTACAGTTGGTTATTCACGTTGGATTTCATTCAAATCCCACACAATCATACTTTCTGACACTCATACATGTTTGAAATTCTTATATACTACCGGTATTTTTATCATAGCCATGTGATACACTCAAGATATAGAATATCTATGAGTGTGTATTAAGTGGACAAATAAGCGAAAAAGCTTCACTCAAATTATTCACTCTGAAGTCTGAAGCAGAAGCAGCAGCAGATGGTGACGGCTGATGGTGGACTCCCACACTTTTATTATTTTGTATGATGAGAGCTTTTAGGATTACAAAATAAAAGGCCAAATGAAAGGGGGCGAAAGTAAAGCAAGTAAATAAATAATCCCTTCAATATACTACCTACCCTATGTAGAGGTATTTAAATTTTTGTTTTTTTTTTTGTGCCCGTTATTCATTTGAAAAATGTTTGTTTTTTCTTTATTTTGAAGAACGAACAACGAATGCAATAAATTGGAACCAGCATCAGCAACTACAGGACTTCCACATAATGTATGTTGCCATTGAAAACAATTATTATGAAGTTATTTTCTCGTCATCGTAACATCTCTGGGAATTGTTGGATGTTATTTTGTTTAATTCAAACGGGTTTTAGTGGATACATTTTATAGGGGCTCTTTTTTGCTTAGAAATGTTTATTTGACTAGTTCATCATGTTCTTAGATTCTAAAAATAAGAAACTGAAACATAAATGTATGTAAGTAGGTTAAAAATACCCTCTTCTTAGCCTCAGGCTTAAGTTTATAGTAGGTAGGTACCTATCTATATGGATGATAAGTAGATAATCAGACTCATATAAATTACATATAACTTCTGCTGGGTACCTAACCTACCTACTTATTTATAATGTATAAACATTTGATGACCTTTGTCAAGGATTTTAGTTTACTAAGCTCTTTTTTTATAAAGATAGATGCATGGGATAGTAAAAGACAGGGCTTTTGAACAACCGTTCATTTCGCTGATATAGGTACGAAACCTAAAGTTTTCTAAAAAGAGAGACTAGGCTATTGCAATTGCAACTTCTTGTTGACCATAAGCTCTTTGCTAGATTCTTTGAAAAACATGAATACATTTTTTTTGTTTAAATTTCTTTGAACTTTAAAGTTCAAAAGTAACGAATTGAAACTTCTCTTACCCTCATGTTCTTATTACATAATAAATCTATTTAAATAAAAAAAATAAAGAGTTGGTCGGAGGAGTTCTAAATTCATTTCAGACTTTAAAAAAATACATATTCACAATAATAATAATAATTAATACCAGCACGTTTGTTCATTGCGTGTTGTTACTGTGGGTGGTTAAGGTTGTTCCATTTGGAAATAACCTTTCACATCAATATTGTTCATGTACAAAAATTATTGATACCTACCTAGAAGAATTTTTGTAGGTCATTCATGTGATATAATACCTACATTACATACATACATAGGTAGGTTCAGATTTAGATATATAGGAGATTTCTACGATAAGATTGTGTATGCTCATTCAAAATGGTGAAAATATGAATTCGGAATGAAGTTGTTGGAAGATGGGAGGGAAAAGGTTGTAGCCCTTACCTTATTCACCCACTAAGAAATCAGAAATGTAAAATATTTATAAAAACCTCCATTACATAACAAGAACTGTTGTAGAAGTAAGTAGTAGTTATAGTGATATATTTTACATGGGATGTATTTCAAAAACTTTTTCGTGTTACACAGTGCTCTGATTACTGCAGGATGAGACTGTCTCGAGTAGTTTAGATCAAATTTCCTGCACTTACATTCAGATTCAGTAAGAAAAAAGGGTAGCTAACGTTTTCCAACCTTCTTTGTACTATAAGCCACCAAAGCTTTTTGCTTGGGAAAGAGTTTTTTTCCATTGAATTTATTTCAGTTGCTCACAAATTCTTTACCCATCAACCGTTAAACAATTTTCATTTCCGGTTTGTTGCTGAAGAGAATCGGAAAGTTCCACACATCTGTTCAAAAAGTTTCTTACTTTAGTGTGAACTATAGTTATTCTTTTATGGTTTTCACTAAGCTATTAACAAAATGGCTGGGAAAATCATACACAATTTGACACAAGCCAAAGTTTGAATAAGCGAATATAGAGTCCGGAATCTTTTCGAAATCAAATGATTACGAAACTGAGACCTTTTTTCTCCATCGCACTTATGTAATTTTGAAATCTAAAACGGTTGTAATGCATCAGAATGTAAAATTCCCTCCCACCCCCAAATTGGGAAATACTGTGGTAGAGCACATAGACTGCCAACAACAAGAAGTGTTATCGTTATTGATAACTATTTGAAGGTGTTCATACGAGCTTCATTTGAGGCGACTCATTTTGACGTTTCTTATTTATATCTCACTCGCAACTCTTTTAAAGAAATTGAGACAGAAGTTTTTTAATTTTTTGAAAATTTCTGTCTCAACTCGCCATCTCTTTTTTTTTTAAGAAGTAGAAATGAGATGAAAAAGAGAGACGTCAAAATGAGTTGCGTCACGAGAAGCTGGTATGAACACCATCTTAATTGATTGAATAATAGTATTTTTTTCAAAAGTGCATTATTATCAATTTTTACTCAGGTATTCTTGTGCTTTGTTCGTATCTCGTATGCAATCAGCACAAAGAATAGAAAAAAGAAGAAATGTTGATGATTTTGGGTTCTGATTATTTATCATAGAACTGTTCTGCTCAATTCTGTTCTGCTCTGATCTTTTCTCACTGAACAAACCTATGATCTGACACATTGTAGGTAGATATGTTTGGGAACTTGAAATTTCTTTCAAGTTTTCACAAATTTTCCCAAATTTTCGAAATAAAGCCTGGTTTATAGATCCATGCGAAGTTTAATTTTCATACAAAAAAAATACTTTTTTTCCTTGGAGTGAAAAACTGTCAAAAACAAAATGCAAATATTTTGGCGAGAAGGAGGGACACATTTGTCTCGAAACAAATGCAACTAAATGGGCTTTTCCAAAAAAAATTTTATGATGCAAACTATTTTTTGGAAAATCCTTTGGTGCATAAATTATTGATGTTTCATTTTAAATTTGATTTCACTTCGCTTTGAAGTAAAAACTAGGCTTAAGTTGTCAAAACCCATGACAAAAAAAACGACAATTAAATAATTTCAAATTCTCATGCAGGCATTGGAAATGTTTCTTTATTCATTCCGAACATTCAGAATATTCAGTCTGAGTCAATATTCGGGAAGCATTCTTTTTAATTCCATGTGAAAGTTAAATGAAACTAATCAGGTGAAAGCACCTATTTACGTTATTGTTATTAGTGGTGTTATTCACTTAAAAAATTTCTTTAGGCAGTAATTGTTTGATCTATCAAATGTAAGTTTAATCTGGGCCAGATTTAAGGTCTTTAAAAATTCAATTCCTAGCAGGATGCGAGTTTCTCCTATCAAGATAAGAATTTTTTTTCATCTATTTTGACTGGTTAAAATTCAGATTTTTTTTACTTCCAATCATTGAACGAGACACGATTTACTCACAAAGTCAAAGCATAATTTATCGAGACTAGATTTTATACCTAAAGCTTTCAAAAATATATACATATTGACTCAGAGGAATATATATTGATCGAAATATACCTAATAATGACTATCCGCTTAGTTTCACCAGATCAATTGGCTATATCGTAAGATCGTATATGATTTCACAGAATAAGATATTTTTTTGTGAAGTCATTTATTTATTATATTAAAAATATATAAATATTTTGTTGCATAATATATTTTCGTTTAAAGATAATGATGTGCAAGAATAGCTAGCTAACTAGCAACAAACTTGATTTGTTTTAATATTAAAAATTAAGTTGAAACGTGCGCATTTAAGTCAGGGCATTTTTTTTTAGACAGAAACGCATAAACGGAATTCAAAACAGGTAGGTCTATTAAGGTACATACCTATACCTTTTTCTTTATAAACAAATTGCAAGGGTAATGTTCAAATTTAAACTAACAACTAGTACTTATAATGACTTGTTTTGTGATAACGCCCCCTTTTAAAAATGCATGATTATAGATATCTTATCAAACATTTGAAGATATCTATAGCGAATTTATCGATCTTGTGTTAAAACTTAAAAGTGAAAGCTCATAATTTTTGTCAAGTTCACCTTCAATAACTTTCAAAAAAATATAGATCAAAATTGTTTAAATTGATTTTTTATCGAAAGATAACTGTTGTAGGTATAATGATATAAATAGTGTTTGTTATCAAATTCAATTTATTAAAAAAAGTGAAAACCAAAAAGTCAAGATAGCAAAACAAATGCGGTAAATGATTATCACATCTACTATAAAAATAAATATCTATACCAATACATACTCATATAATGTAAACATAGGTGTTTCTTCAAACACGAGCCATTGCATTTGATATGTGATTAAAAGAGTAATATAACTTAGTAAACGAATCGATAAAACTAATCAATTATTTACTTGCGAGTTGCAATAGTTAAGTGCCTGCCTACAATATAAGGGCAACTAGAAGATTGCTGAAAAAAAAATCAAACTTGAAAGTTCATCGTTGATGCAAATAATATGTAATTATCGAAATTAGTTTTTTTTTTAATTTCAATTAACTTGTTCAGATAAGTTTTATTTTAATTCGACATTGAACTATTCTTTAGAGATTTCAACTTTGAATATGAAATTTTAAATTCACATTTTTTAATTATAATGTTATAATAATTGCAAGGATTTTCAATTTGAATTTTATATCAATTCGAAATGTTTTAATATTCTTTAATGTTTTGTTCTTCATTTTAATCCAAAATTTGCACCCAAATCAAATAAATCAGCTGATGATTTGAAACTTTGACAGAAAATATGCCTGTTTGGTAACGTGGCAGAATAATCCCAGGTTAAGGGAACTTTGTTCAAATTTGACGTTACTAAACAGGCATGGAACAGAGTGTGTTTCTTTATTTATTTCGGAATATGAATAAAAAGATAGAATAAATGAAATATTTACCCAGAATATCCATAATGGAATGTATAAAGAAACAAAACTAGGAGCAAAAAGAATAGCAATGAGTTATTCGTTGATATATAAAAACAATTGAGTACAAACATATTTTTGTTTAACGTAATTATTTATTGCTGAAATGCAAAATAAATACAAGATTACTTTAAATTCATAGCAATGTGGTGCGAGACGTTTTTTGTTGTATTTAACTGAACAACACCAGTGCAAATCTAGCATAAGTAAAAATACAAACGTGAATAAGTGCACTGAATGCGCCTAATTCCTTTTATTCCACCATTTACATGAATGGAAGGAAAAGAATGCATTCCATATTCCAAATGTCCGGAATAAATAAAGAAACAAGAGAATGGTTTATCTGGAATATTCCATTGAATAAAGAAATGCAAAATGCCCGTTCCGAATATTCTGAAGGTTCAAAATGAAAAAAGAAACACACTCACTACAATGTAATTTTTGTGCAGAACAAATTCATTAAACACACCTATTCACTATTTTTCGGATATTCCATATAATTTCGCTGGTCATACGCACATTTTCTATTCTATGAGAAACATCGTTTAAATATATGATAAGACAAATTACAGTTTAAGCATAATAACTATAGTTCTAGGGCTATCCCAAACCAACGTTGTTGTTTAGCGTTGTGTATTAGTCATATTTTGTACTATTGTGAATGATTCGCTGCGAATTTGCGTTGGTTAAGTCGAGGCTTTAAAGCTCTCCCAAACCAAACCGAATGCGGAGCGATTGGAGAGCCTTAAAGCCTCTCCCAAACCAACGCGAATGCAGAGCGATTCGCAGCGAATCATTCACAATAGTACAAAATATGACAAATACACAACGCTAAACAACAACAAAAATTCGTCGTCGCTCCGCATTCGCGTTGGTTTGGGAGAGCCTTAAAGCCTCTCCCCAGCCAACGCGAATCATTCACAATAGTACAAAATATGACAAATACACAACGCTAAACAACAACAAAAGTTCGTCGTCGCTCCGCATTCGCGTTGGTTTGGGAGAGCCTTTATGCCTTGAAATTCTAACTTTGAGCTGTAAAAATTGAGCTGCTGATATTCTGTTGTTAAAATTGCAGTACCCTCTTCATCCTAGGTTAGGTTAGGTAGAAGTGGCTGTCAGTAAATTAAAACTGACAAATTTAGACCAGAGTTGGTCTATTGTGATGCCACATGAATCTGGAGAACTCCTTCCTTATTCGTTAAACCACTAGGAACTTCTGACGAAGCGAACGGGACTAATTATGTCGGTGTTTGCCAGATCACTGGGATCGTTATAGAAGTAGTCTCCTAAGTGGAGCCTACGTCTGTTAGAAAGTGCTGAGCATGTACAGAGAAGGTGAGGAATAGTCTCTTCCTCCTCCTCGTCCATACAGCTTCTGCAAAAATCGTTTGAAGGTATGCCAAGCCGCTTTGCGTGCCTGCCTATCAAACAGTATCCTGTTATGACACCTAAGACAGAGCTGATGTGCAGTCTGTTTAGAGATATTAAACACATGGAGCGCTTTAAATCAAGGTTTGGCCATCTTCATCCTACATGCCTTCCAATTACTCTTACTACGAACCTATACCTTAGATCTGTCTCTTTCTCCCTTTTGGAATATCAAATTTCAGGCGTGATTTATAACAGTGTAGGGGACAAGTCAAATCAAAGTATATGACGGTGTTCACATTGGACTGAAAAACTGGATTTTTGACATTTCAGTATTTACATCTTCCTTTACGGAAGAAGTGGGAGCGAGATGTGAATACTGAAACTTCAAAAAAAATCCAGTTTTTCAATCCAATGTGAACACCGTCTATAGATACCTAAGTACATTTCAATCAGGACTGTTGACGGCTGTTTGGTAATGTGAAGTTTTCACAAAGTTTCCCAAACTTGGGTTTTTTTTTCTATGGTTTCTGACAGCAAATTGTGAAAATGTGCAAGAAATTTCACGTTAACAAACACACCTATAATGTCCAAAAACAAATATATCTGCCATTTTAATATCCAGGAAAGCCTTATAAAATTGGTTGAGTTGATAATCACGTCTTCTGCCCAAATCTGAACATAGTTAGGTATTCGATACATTTTAAAAAGATAAGAAAAGATTTTTATTATCAAATGAATGCTCTCATAAAATGTTCACAATAGAAATAAAATCACAAAAGACGAAAAAAAAAACAACCATACTTTTAAGATCTCTCTATATTTGTATACATATATGTATGTAACGGGCTCCTTCTTGAAATATTTAATTAAAAATGCATGCATTTAGTTTTTTTTTATTTCTATTAGATGACCTTGAACATCAGATGAGTATGTACATATATTTTTGTTGTAGTTTATAGGAATTTAAACTTCCAGCAGCCACAGACGAGGGAAGATTATTTTTTTCCAAAACTTTCCACCCCAAAAAACTAAATCGAAACCAACTCAAATTGCATAACAATAAGGCGAAAAAAGTATAACTCAATGACAAGAGAAAACAATTTCCCCTCTAGCTGAAGGCAAAATGATGTCAAAAAGAACTACTATAACAGCAACCACTTTCTTAAATTGTTTGTGTAAATAGCATCAAAGATAAAATGATATTTATTATTTTTATGTATAGATATTTATCCGGGTATAGTATAACGTCTTGAGCTAAGCAGTGACTTATTTTTTGTTTTGCAAAAAAAAAAAATAATAATAAAAACACCGGCAACTCAAGTATTTGCGCTTCCTTCAAAATAAAAAAAACTACCGTTTCAACTCATTTCACAGATCCCTCTCTCTAAAGTGCCAGAAATAATATGAATTCCTACCGTTAATTTCTGGGACTTATGCCAACGGAAAATTAAACATATTTTTGCCATTAAATAATCTCGTACTGATGATGATGATGGCAGTTCAGTTGTCGGTTGTGTGTGTGTTTTTTTTTTCTTTTATCTCACCCCAGCTGAGTTCGTATAGCAGTTGCGATTTCTAAAAAGTTCTGTTCGATTACATAACTTCCTATAGATACGCCACTGTCGCTGTATATCTTTTCACTCAGTTCGTCAGCTGAATTGCGTAACAATACCTATACCTACATAAACGCGATTATACTGGTGGGTGGGGTGTTGTTCTGTTTTGTTTTTGCTTATTTCACTTGCAATTGACCTTGAAAGCTTTGCAAGGATTTTGTAGGCTGTCAGGCATCTAGCTAAAAGGTGTATAATACTGGCTGATTGCTTCTATGAAAATTTCCTTAGCCCCGCTGAGCACCTTCTTTCTATTTGTGTATTTGTTTATTGTCGACTTGATGAAAACAAATAAATCGACTTTAGGTATGTATGTCGTGGGAAATATCCACAAATTAAAGAAAAATCCTAAAAGATAAACAATCGGCAATATAAAACCTTATACCTATCACACATATCACATGCTAAATAAATGCATACAACTGAGTTGCAAGTACTTGTTCGTATAATTTAAAATGGAAATATAGGTAAATATTTATTTCCGATGCAATTAGCCAGCTTCGAAGTTCTCATAATTATAAATAGGATTCCTCAGTAAAATTTTCTCATTTTGCTCAATCTTTGATGAAGTAATATTTTTTGTTTTGTTTTGTGATGATTTTGGCGAAGTTATTCATTTATCTTTGCACATTACTTGAGTTTTCGAAAATACACAAGAAATATATAAGTAGGTTGGCCAATTTGGCCAATTATTAGAAGTTGATGTGTTTTTTTTTTAATTTTCAAATTTGTATGTGCAAAATATGTTCATAAAATATGCACATAAAATGAGAAAATATGCGCTAAAAATTAAAAATATGTTCTGAAAAAATGTCAATAAAGTTAATGAAGAATCATTAAAAACAAAAAAGAAAGTTCTACATTAGATAATCACTAAAAATAAGATGTACCATCAAATTATTGACTGAAGTAATTAAGCTAGTAATTAGCTGTTGAAACAAAAGAGCCAGGGCTTCGTTTATAAAAGTGTGTGTTTGTCTTTTCAGATGTTGAACTACTTGTGTTTTTAGAATAGCCTTTGTTGCACGCTTCACAAATACATCTGGATTATTTTAAAGATATTTGTTTAAATTAGTAGCCAAAAATTAATTTACTATCAACATTTAATCATAATAATAAGTAAATTTTTTTTTAGAAAAAAAATAAATAAAATTTCACTTATAAAGTTAGCTAAACGTTTCTTCTTTCTATTTCTTTCCCATTTGAAATTTGATTTGACAGTTGAACAATAAAATAGCTGGATTTGTTTTAAGTGCTGCCAAATTCTTCAATGAAAGTTGGAAGTTTGATGGCGAGAATGCACTGTATGCAATATTTACTTGCGATAGTATAAAAATGTGGAGTAAACAATCAAACAATATATTACAAATAAATAGCACGAAAAAATGGGTGGCACAATTTTGTCTGTCAGTCCGTACTTCAACCTACCGCCTAAAACCACTGAAGCGACATTCTTCAAACAAGGTTTTTTTGTGATTCTCCAGAGGGAAAATTTAAAATTTTCTTGTACCTCTAAAAATAATGACACTTGCCAACCATTAAAGAAAAGCTTTTTTATCTCAAAAACAGCTCTAACGATTTTGATTAATAAAAATCAGTGTATTACTGTAAGTATAGTGTACTTTCTGGTAAAAAAATTTACAAATAACAGTTATTAATAGTACCTGCCATATGACATCCTTTTTTGATTTTCGATTTTTTCATTAACGCCTCAACTGATTTAAATCAAAATTTTTATGAAGAATTTCCTTTAAAAAATCAATAAATTGAATACCAAAATTTTGGAAAAGGTCAATTTAGGATTTTTAAAAGCTTGCTTCTACGTTATTCCAAAAAAATAATTAGGTATTTGCATACAAATTCTAGTCCTAATTATGGAAAGTATATTCGTTTAAGACCTCTAGTATGCAGTTTTTTGAATAAAAATAAACTGAGTGGTGAGAAAAAAAAATCGTCAAGGAAAATGGTGTAAACGAAATTTTTGTTAAGTTTACAGTGTTTGTAAGAAAAAATCAATTCTAAGCAAAAGCAAACACAAATGGCCAAACGCAAAATCTGTACTTAAATATTATTACCAAGAAAATATAAAAAGAATAATAACTACCAATACTGCTATAAATTGGGTTTGCTGTGATGGCTTTTTTTGCACTTTTCTGCACAAACAAGACATTTTTAATTCGATGGAGTGGTTTAAAAAAATAAATTTCTTTTATACATATCAAGGGAAAAACTGCTAGATGATGACATCTTGAAGATTTTTATGAGAACTATTAGATGTAGTATTGCGCTTTAAATGGCTTTGAATACTTAAAAAATAGCACTTTTTCAAAGAACGTTTTTTTTTTAATTTTTTGTTTGATCCAAAAATTGAACAAAATGGTATTTTAAAAAGAAAACTTGTGCCTAGACCTAATGGCATTTCAGCTAAACATTAAAAAAAAAACTTTCCGATACCTTTTCTAAATATTTCTGTCGAAGAAGATTGAATTTCAAAAACGGTCCACGTCACGCTTTAGAAAAATTAATACATATTTTGAAAATCTAAAGATGTCTGAATAAAAACCAAAAACCTGTTTTCAGTTATCACGTACGATTCAAAAATTCGAACTTTTGGCTGCAACGTCGATGGTCTTTTTGACTCATAACAAATACCAGGCAAAGAAATTTAAGAAGTTTAAATCAAAAAATATGTATGCAAAGTGAAGTTACCCCGTGCTAGATAAAATAGTTTGTGTTACTTTCATTAATCTTTCTTTGAAATTAGCGTTTTATTTTTAATAATAAATTTACACTAAAATTTTTTTAGTGGACTTAAAGTGGTTTTCACCTGAACTCCTCGTTTTAAAGGAAACATTTTGGCATGCAAATTTCAAGTATTTCTTTTAAAAAATAAATAAATTTGGTGGCACAACAGCATGTGAAGAACCAAGGCCTAGTGACTTACAACTCTCAACCATTCCTCTGTACGTATTTTTGGCAGAAATGGAGGGGACCTATAATTTTTACTTACCACTTATTTATGACAAGTATACTCTTGGAGGATTTGTCAGTTCCTCGCAAGAGGCAGTACCTCGCGAAAAAAAACATTTCTGTTTTTTGGTGGCAACGGCTGGAAATCGAACCCAGACCTTTGGCATGACAGTTCTACGCACTGACCATCATGCCACGAGGTACCACAAGTACTTCTTTTATGTGCACATATTAATCAAATGACAAAAAAAAACTGTCCACCTGTTGCTAAGATGTACAAAAAAGTAGCTTCTAATCAAATAAATAAACTGGCAACCACAAATCGTAAAAATTCGAATCGGTGCCAGTTATAAAAATAAGTAAATATTCGCCACAGTACCCAAACTTAAGGTAGAGTAGGGTGGGTAACTTTTTGCTTTGGAGATTATCAAAAGACAGCTTAATTATTTTCAATGAGAAAATGTGGATTGCATTTGTCTCTCCAATTAAATACAAATTTTGGTAGTTTTGTCAAAAATTGTGGTGGCTAAATCAGTTTTAAGATTTTGTAGTGATTTTGTGTAGTTTTTCTTAGGGCTTCCGATAAAAATAAAACTCAATCAAAAATTCATTTTAAAAAAAATATACTCTATCTTCAGAAAATGTGTCGAATCCATCCCACCTTACCCTAATATATTGCGTAGGTTGTCAAAATTGAAAATGTCAGTAAATTAAAAATACTATTTGCGCAGAACTGAATACAAATTTAAACGCTATATTACCTTTAGTATGAGCATTGTGAGTTTTCACTTCATGACCAATTTACCCTTTTACAAACTCAAAGAGTCACATCCGGAGCAGTTGTTTTTTGTCGCTTTTTTTTTGTTATCAAAGTTCAGTGAGGTTGATTTCAATATTGCCAAACTTCGATATTAATGTAGATTTTTGACACCTAAAAGCTATACATAGTTGATTTTTCATTAAAAAACTGTCGCAGATAAGTTAACTCAGCACTGATTTTTAGTGTCAATTTAAAGAATCGTATGGCCGATATACTTTATATGTACGAACTATATTGTTCTATCTTCTGAGGATTTGTCATTTTCAACTATTGGATCTTCAAGGAAATTAAATACAAGTGCATATACAACATACACGTTTTTTTGTATAGCAGCAATTTAGCTTTAAAAGAGTCCTGCAGTCCTTCAGTGCTTATTTGTAGAGCAACAATTTTGTTTTGAAAGAGTCCTTCAATCACACTAATCTAACTTAGTTTGAGCTCATAACATATATTTCTTTGAAATTTTAACAGATTTATAACAATACCTACAATTTTGAAATTCAGGTTGTTTAAATACATTTCCTTTTTTCTATATAATTTATTTAAAATTTTATGTTATTATTGTTATTTGGAAAAATTCAAAACAAATATTATTCAAAATTAGAAAAAAAAAGATTTCATATTTTTTATATTAAAAATAAAACACAAAACTTCTAGAAGGAATTCATATGGAAAATATTATCTAAAATGATAACAATTTTCTAGGTATACCTAATTCAATAAAAATTTTGAAATAGAAGCCAAAACTGAATTGTCTTGTTGCCAAAACATCATAATTTGGCAACAAAGTATATATTTTAATTCGAAAACTACCCGCCATTCAGTTTTTTCTTTGATCATATGTTATTGTTTTTGAAATACAAAAAACAAAAAAAAAAATACAAAATTTAATAGATTGGCCCCCTAGAAAGCTCATCTATTTTTAAAATTAAATATTATGTATTTGAACTATCTAACTAACGTTCAATGTCAATAATGACTAAAAATTCTGGCATTGAACCTGAACATATAGAACTATACAAAAATGAGCAATATACTAGGTGCTACATGAGTGCCTTGTTTTTCTTGAAGATTTATTATTTATTGATGGGATTTGAGTTTTTGAGTTATGTTTTCTAAAGCGACATTTTGTCTAAAAAGAAAATAGGGGCACACAAATATTGAATGATATATAAATAACGCACGCATGAGCATTTTGAAAACACATACATCAGCTATCAGCAAGATGTATTTCGACATTCGAGTGACTTTTCTAAAATTTTCCTCGGATTTTTCTTTTTTTCTTGGTGTGATTATGTATAAATCTATGTACCTTCAAATACTAACATAATGTTTTCCACAAGCAACACTGATCAGATCAGATTCAGATCCCCGTTGAGTTTATATTTGGATCCAGTAATTTTCTACGGTCTCCCGCACAGCCAAGCGCATATAACACTAATCTCGCCTGATAAAAATTTTATTTTTCCTAAGCTAACTTGTAAATACAGTCCTTGTCAACTGCAAATTTACTGCATTTTTGTCTTCAGATTATAGAGCAACAAAAAAATAATAAACAAATTAAAAACGGATTCCTATAAATTGACCAGCAGCCAAAGAATACAAACAAGTGGCCTGACGTTGCCGTTGGCTGGGTGTATCTTCTGTTGTTTGTTGCAGAGAACCGGACTGTCTAAATTAAGTTCAAATTTTCAAATTATCTGGCAATATGCCACAATATGTTTCAAATACTTAAAAGACCACCGCACTGGCTCCTAAATATACATAATATATGGCTGACATATACATATTATAATTGATTTTTTAAAAGCTATGTTCCC
This sequence comes from Dasysyrphus albostriatus, assembly GCA_946251815.1. Taxonomy (NCBI): domain Eukaryota; kingdom Metazoa; phylum Arthropoda; class Insecta; order Diptera; family Syrphidae; genus Dasysyrphus; species Dasysyrphus albostriatus. Next base: position 126,699,570 of record OX276336.1, on the reverse strand, counting down.
CAATGTGCGCGATGATCGTGGAAATTATAGTATGTCCATTTTAAATTGGGTAATTTAATTTTTATAATCACCTTTAATTTGGTTTATTTACGAGTTTTTTTTTAATTTGTTAGCTTTTTTTGTTACAGAAAAACACTTTATTGGCAATTAAGTTGTAAACATAAGTTTGTATATTTTCACTAAGCACTTTAGCAGGTGGGTGGTTAAGTTGCAGCTCAACACATCAGTGGTAAGAAAATCTTGCCTTTCAACTTCTTTCCCGCACTTGTAATCTACAAGGTTTTTTGCAAAATTGCTATTTAAGCGCCAGTGTTGCTTGCAATAACGAAAGGAAATACGGCCATCAGCTTGGTCTTAAAGAATAACTAGTCAGCAACCGATGAGGTATTGTTGAATAACCAACGAAAAAGACAAGAATTTAGAGATGAACAAGACAAATTAAGAGTGCGTCTCAGAATCTTTCGATAAAGTCTAGCAGGACACCCACCATGGCTTAGTATAAACACCCTTTTCAAGCACAAATATTATTCAAGAATTCTAGTTTAGAAAAAAACTAATTCTGAGGGAAACAAGAAATTAAATATTTGGCGTTTAATAAAATAAATGCTGGTGTTCCGCAAGGAACTGTTCTTGGTCCGGTTCTGTTCGGTTTTTAAATTTCAGATATACATCAATATGAAGATCTCAGAGATATAAGAGACAATTTTGGGCACTTAATGTATAGTAATAGTGACTGCTTTTTTTTCTAGTAAGCCTTAAATTCGCATTCGTATTGGTTCAATATCGATAGTTTACAGCTCTTAAAGTGTAGATAGATTTCGTAAAAAGTATTAAACATTTTTCTAAATACATTATAATGGTAGGTATCATTGTTTTAAATTATACTTAAACAAATTTTTTTTACACAAAAAGTTCTTTGAAAAAATCGAATTTTTGGCTTTCGAAAAAAATGAATATCTTTTTAAGAATCCAAAAAAATGTTTGGGAACATTTTGTTACATAAGACTATTTAAACTTTTAGGAAGATTCTGTTTAAAAAAAAGATGTGAGTAGTTCTCTCATTAAAGATGTGTAAACGTCCGATTACCCCTCAGAGATTGGGCTATAACTGCGAATGGCAAAAATTGGGAATCTGTAATACAAAAGGTCTTAAGCAAAATGGTTGCGCGACACATTCGCAAGCCCACAAGGAGTGAAAACAAGATATGAAAAATGTACCCCTAGCCTTTCAGAAAAATCTCTCCACAAAAAGTCCCTCACAAATTCAGGAACCATTTTAAAAAATAAAGGAATTGATATCAAGAACCATTCACCGTTATTTCGGTAGATAGTCGGTTTTAAAAAGCCAGTTAAGAAACTACAATTTATGATTTAATAAAATTAAATAATTTTAGCGTTAGCTTCTTCACTATTCTTGCCATTTTAACTGTAGTTGTTTTACTGAAACACCAAAACTCCATGACCTTAGAATAGATGAGCGGAGTTTACCTCACACTCTTTGTTTACTAATAGGCGTTTTTCTTTTTTAATTCAGAATAGAGCTGTGAACAGAGCATGTCAAGCATGTTCTGAACATCATCTGGTCTGAACCAAGCGTGCTCTGAGCGCTCTGAATTATTTTGGAAACACACCTGAACAGAACACTAGCTGTCAAATGCTTGTGTTCAGCAGTACATCTATCTTCTCAGACCTAAAAAAGAAACACAAAGAATTTCAAATGGGTGCGTTCAACACATCAATTTCATTTCCTATTTTTGGACTGTTCGAGTTTTTGTTTGGTCACCAGTCAGATGAAAATTAAATATTAGTGCTAAATTTAGGTGCGTTGGATGCATTGCAATCGCATGACAGTTTAGTGCCCAGATGTGTTTCAAAATTATATCGGAGAGCTCTGATCATAGTCTGTTCAGAGCAAACTTCAGTAGCTCGAACTCCTGCTCAGAGCGAAAAAAGAAAAACGCCTATTGTGAATCAGGCCTTAAGAATGCTATCGAGATATTTTTCTTTTTGTCTCACTAAACAAATTAATATAGGTTTTATTAATGATGCCCAAGTCTAGATATATATTCATATACAGTCGACTCCTTCTAAGTCGAATTTTTACGGTATATTAAAATTAATTTTAGTAAGAGAGAGTTTAGCAGAAATTCGAGCTCGAAATAAATAAAAACAGTATGGAAATTTGAGGGGAATACAAAAATATGGTTAGAGGGACCTAACTGTATTTGTTTAGCAGCATATAAAATAAGCATATTATTGAGTTTGACTTAGAGACCTTCAACTGTTTTTGTTCAGCAGCATGTAAAATTAGCATAACTAATTGTCAAAAAACGTTCTAGCCCAAAAATTTTAATAACATAATTGCATACCAAAAACATCCCAGAATTTTATTTTTCCTAAAACAAAGTTTTGGTAGATCAAATGATTTATCATCAAAAAATACAAATTCCTAGAATTTATTTTTTTTCAGAATGATTTTGTAAAAATTCCTCGATTAAAATTGTTAAAAAAATTCCAAGAAGTTTACTCTGCTAACTAATGGTTACTTGGGCGTATACGTACTATTTTTGTTTGTTTTAATTTTAAACCATTGATTCCGGGGGAACTGGGGACTTTTTGGTTGGCTGTAATGGATCTTTTTTTAGAGTTCCTATGAACACTTAAATTCTTTTGAAATGTCTTATAAAATCTAGATTATGTGTGTGGTTTGGAATCTAAAGTTTATTTATTATAAGAATTATTTCTTATGAATTTTTAAAGAATTTAATATCTCTTTTAACTAGTGTAAGAAATATCAACTGCAATAAATGAATAAATTTATGGACGAAATTCAGTAGTTGAGATGGTGCCACAACTGAAAATATCCTCAATTTGCTCCCTGAGTTTATTCTCCAAAGTAGGTGAGTTAAGGCAGGTTTAACCCCAAGTCTTGTATGACTGAGTTTATTCTCCAAAGTAGGTGAGTTAAGGCAGGTTTAACCCCAAGTCTTGTATGACCTAGCACTGAAAAACCGACATTTAATTGCTTTTACTAGTTTATTGTTTTTTGTCTGTGACAACTTAGCTGTACTTCCTGCAGATAAATGTTTCGTTTCCACTACATGTGTGAATAAAGTTACTTGCACCGAAACCACTCTCTTGTTCGAACGAGTAAAATTTGCTTGCAACAGAACTGCAGCCTTATTTTAATAAGACATTGTTGCTGATTGTTTTCTTTTAAGCTTGTCATTTTAGCAAATCTAACTTTCATGCAAGGACATTCTTTGTAACAGTGCTAGAAGACCAACAACTCTCGAAAAGAAAAAAAATTAATATTTTATGAAAACATTAATTCTTAAAATAATTTAGTTCATTTCTAAATCTCTTCTTACTCTTATACTAAGCATTTGGTTTCAATTTATTAAAATTTATTTTATTTTTAGACTAAAGTCACAATAGAAAAATAAGATAAATTACTACTACCTTTGAATTTAAAGCCACTCACAAGAGACGTAGGTAAATAATCAACCTTACAATTTTCTTTGAAAATAAGCTGACATTTGACGAGGCTGAAAATGAAAATGGAATTTATTTTTGTCCCTCAAAATTCAAAGAACCAGAAAATTTAATTGAAATAAAATGTCGTGACGGTGGCAAAGATTTTGAATTTTAGTGCAATGCACTATCGCTGCTGGCTGATACAGTCGGCGCTGCACCGCAACGACGCACGACGTATGTACATACATCGCCGAGGACAAATCACACGTTGTCGTCTGCGATGTTATAAATTTAGATTTTTTTGAAAGTTTTCGTTGCCGCGGGAGTTTATTGAACCCCAACCGTATATGCTGAGCACAAAACTCGTATAGTTTTAATTTGAAACATGCATGCGACTGACGATGTAAATATAACCCCATCGATTTCTGAGAAAAAAAAAAAAAAACAAAACTGTCCCTCACAGCGAAAGTACCTATGGGAAGAAACAAAAATGCAACATTTTCTGGCAAGTACTTTATATGAAGGTAATGAAGCGCGCTAGTTTATTGCTTCCTTGCCAAAAAAATATAAATCAAAATAAAGAACTAAAAAAAAAATAAAAACAAAAATAAAAAGCAATACAAAGCACAAACAAGCATCGATACGATACATACACCTAATATTTTTCTTGGCCAAAATAGTATTTGGCCAGTTTATATATGTATTTCTGAGATATCAGATAGACTTCCGTTTTTTTTAATACAAAATAATTTCTTACTTTTTTGTAAAATACTGAGAGCAGCTGAGTTTTTAACGGAGGAAAATTTGTGTGTAGATTTAGATATAAACTGACCAAATCTCAAATAAATGTAAACTGACCAAATCTCAAAAACCATTCTGCTGATTCAAATTTATTCAGTTTAACATCTTTTGTTTTTTTTTTCATGCAAGTTCACCCAAGTTTCTTTTGAGATGTCTTTCTGAGGCGTAATTTGCATCATAATTTATCATTTTCAACCTTCGTCTGGTACTTGCATATTAAATTTAAGCAAAGCTATCTAAACCTTTCTTTTAGCTATAAGCTTCATACCTTAAAGTCATAGTTTTCGACTGTGTGAATGTGGGAGCCTGGCCTTCTCCTGCAAGAAAAGAACTCGTAGCGTCTTTGATATTTGACTGCGGTGCGATGCTTTCACCGTTTTCGAGGTTCTTTGGTGCTCCGAATATTTTTCTATCCATACTTTCGGCAGATGAAATTTTTGGTACATTCTTTGTTGGTTCAGGAGTAGGAGCAGGAGTTGATGGTGGAGGAGCTGGTGATGCAGCTTTGGGCTTTGGTGGCTCTGGTTTGGCAGCAGGTTTTGGAGGTGGCGTTGGTTTTGCTTCTGGTTGTACAACTGGCGCTGGCTTAGCTGCTGGTTGCACTACAGGAGCGGGTTTTGCTTCTGGTTGCACTACTGGTGCTGGTTTTGCTGGTTCTGGAGTCTTTGGCGTAGGGACTTTGACTGGTTCAGGCTTTTTTTCAATAGCTCTATCAGTGGCTACTTTATTGCTCTTGAAAATATCGAAAATTGACGTCCAACCAAGACGTTTTCTAAGTAAAGTAAAATAAAAAAGGTAAATAAATTATAAAATAAGAAAATTATAAAACAAAGAAATACTAAACTTAAATAAATTTAAATTTAAATTGAAAATATAGGTAAATTAAATTATTCAATACGTCACGAAAAATTAAATTATTTAAACCAAGAAGTAATATTGGTAACAAAATTATTTGAAGGTCATTATTTACTCATTATATTCCATAAGCTACAAAAGCAGAAAAAATACCAACACAACTTTATTTTCTACAAAGGTGATATTCTATACCAAGGCTGGGAATAGAGATGAGAAAATAAATTTACAAAACAAGTGATGCATGTCTGGCCGTACCCAGAAATGCATGCCCATCCATCAAACTAATTACAAATTCTGTGTTATTTATAGATTGTTGGATTTGCGAAATTTAAATGCAATTATTTTGTGTGTTTGATGTTGTTTGGTAAGGAAAGATGCAATGCACAAAATAATCTCTTGTCGCAAGGAAACTTGTATCTTATTTATTTATTTTTTTCTTTTATTATTTTAGTTTTTGGCAAGTCGATTCACTGCCACAGTGTCTACCAAATAGATACAAAAAGGATCATTTTTCAATTTCTTATTTATGTAGTTAAAAATAAAGAAAAGAAAGTATAAACAAATATGATTTTTTTTCAAAATCTTTTGGTTTTATTATTTTAAATTTAATCATTTATTATGAATGCAAAAATAAGTTCTAAGTCTATTTTTGTATTAGAATTAGGTTTTAGCAAAAATGTAATTCCCAATAATAAAAGACAAAATATAGATAATATGAAATACAGAACTTGATAGTCTATAATTTAGGACCACTAATTATTTCATACAAATTACAAGAAGAAGAAAAAACGTACGTCCGTAATCATAAGAATTCGCTGAAATGCCACTCAATGGTCGAATAGTTACGCAGGCTATATTTAACGTTGGTTGCCAATTAAAATCTAAAATATCAGCTGTTTCCATAAATTTGACAGAAGCTTTGTTGTACCATCAAAATTATTTTTTCTCCTATTTTGTGTATAAAGTATTAAATGCTTTGAATGAGGAGAAGAATATTGGCAAATGATTTAATACGTGTATTTACTTTTTTTTCAATCCGCCTACAATCCGTCACCTAAACACCTACCAGTGCCAGCCCGAGATAAATTAGCGACATGTGCAAGCTTCATTATTAGTCATTTTACAAATATATAAGAACTAAAAAAATAGCATTTAAGTAAAAAATATTTAAAAACTAATTCAAAAACATTTCAATATATAAATAAATAATCAACTCATTGCCCGAGTGCATTTTTGAATGATTGCTCAAGACGCCCATTGGGTTCAGCGCCTTGGGCATTAGCCCCACTTGCACGTTTAGCTTGCCCAGCCATGACACCTACTGCCTTATTTTTTTGATTTTAAGGCATTTGACTAGTTTGACTAGACAGTTTTTTTAAAAGGCCTATATAGTTGAAAATATGCCTTATTTTATTTAATGAAACGTTAATTTGGACAAATCTTAGACAGCCGATCCCGTTGTCTTAGACAACTTTAGGACAATAGTAAATAAAGTTTATTAACAACTTTTTGTAGTTGAATGGCTGTCTAAAGTTACAAAAAGTTTACATATACGACTGCTATCGTTTTCAAAACACAAAATGACAATGAAATTAAAAAAAATACTTTAATTTAAGCAATCAGTTTTATTTGAGAAAACAAAACTTTTTTTAAGGTCTTTAATTACTGGAGAAGTAATAATTAGTTGGAAAGTGCTTTCACTTTCCATATAAGGTCGAATGCAAAGCGAATCACTTTTGAGAATAGGAAAGAACAAATTTGCCATTTAAAGCTATCCGCCGCGCTTTTCAGAAAAGGCCCCCGGGCAACCAGTGCGTTTTACGACACTTGCGCAGATCCGCAACGAAATTGCGTAGACCAATTGTGAATAGTTTCAATGGATGGAGAAAAGTCCACATAATATTTTTGGAGTTTTTGTATTATTTTCATAATGTTTTTTTTTGCACAAAAAATTTTGTTCTATCAGTCCTTAAAATTCGAATTTTCGCACTCTGTTGAAAAATTTTCGAACACTTCTGATAAAAACCGCTACAGTAACAAAACCATTGCACAGATTTGAATACAATTTGAATACATATTTCGGAACATTCATTTGAAATATACTTAATCACAGCTCAGTTGTTGGATTTGAGATTTCAAGGTCATAGTAATAAGTTTGCAGGGACTTATTGATCCGCCCTCGTAAGTTAAAAATATTTTTGTTTTGAACTCATTTTTGTGACTTTGAAAGTTAATTTTGTAGAGAATATTTCAAGTTTTGGTTGCATACTTTTCAGCTTCTTGTGCTCCTTTTATTAATATGTACCTAAATTTTAGTTTTTTTTTTGTTGCTTTCACAAAAATCGTGATTAAAAATTTGAATAACCAAGTCAGAAAAAAATGAACTAGACTTTTATTTATTAGCATTCAAGAATCTGTAAGCCATTAAGATGTATTCGAAAATTTATGTACATTTATTTAATTTGATTCTTCTCACTTTCTCCTTTGCTATATAATCATTGATTGTATTAGTAAATTATTACTTTACATCTTCTTCAATGCTAAGGCACTTGATAGCCTTCAAATGTATTTAAACTATAAGACAAGCCGTTAGCTTTTCTGTAGTTTAAACGATTGAAAAAACCTACCAATCCCGCATTTAGGTTTTAGATATTGCATTCCAATAAATGAGTTCATATAATTCCTGCATTTCACGTCAGCAACCTTATTAAAAATTAACTAAAACAAACAAATCATAATATTTATACAGTAATTTTATGATCAATCCTTAATACATAATGTGCAATTAAATATTAAACACATTATTCAGTCATGCATGTAGAAAACCACATTAACCAATACCAATACCACAATCATTTAAATAAAAAATACTAAACATTACCGTCAGAGAGAAATGAAATAATATTATTGCTAAGAGCACTCTTACCTAATCAGGTTGGATATAAACATTTAAACAATCTAAAACAATTATAATTTTGTATATATTTCGATGGAACTCATATCATATTCTCCAGAGTGATTTAAATGAGTCACTCCACTCTTATACTCATTCATGATCGTTTTATTAAGAGCTCTCTAAGCTCCTAAGGTACATATGTAGATAAAAAAAAAAACACAAACAATTATACTAGTAGTTAATATACCTACATAAATATTATTTTGTTTGTTGCCTGGGGTGATTCATTATTTTTAGTCAGTCATTAATAGCAGTCTCAGCTGATTTTAAAAGGTTTCAAGATATATGCAACTCACACCTTCTCGTTTTGTATGAGTAAAATCATATGACTGACTATATTTATATCATTTTTATACTATTTTTTTTCGCCTTATCGAATCGACACACAACCGTGAATTGTTAATTTGCAATTTGCAAAAAAGTATTATGAATACAAAACTAATGTGGGTATATGTGGTGATAAAATGTCTCGATATTGGCCAAAATATAAAATAAAAACGTTTAATAACTCACGTAGCACTTCACCGCCCCTTTACCAACCCCATTTAGACCTCTCAAGGCTATTTCATGGTGTTTTTTTTTTTAGTTTTGAGTACCGGCAAGATGCCGGTATTACTATATAATGGTTATATGTTTTTGGTTCTAGTTAAATGTATTTTGGCTAAGCTGTCTGTCTTTAAAGCCAAAGCATTTTAAGCACAAACACCTGGCGAAAGCAATCGATATCGGTAAATAAATCACTCTTGGCAAGAAAACTAAATACTTAGCCATTTCATTGTAGCAATTTGCAATTCTTTTAGTCTAGGAAACGTCTGTAGTAGATGCATAGGTGTATATAATATACAACGTAAGGTTTGTATTGCTTTATAAAAAAATCTCAACATAGCTAATTATACGAGTACCTACTCAAACTTGTTGTTATATTCGAGTGGTTCTACAGGAATTACTTATACCTTTTTTTCAAGCAGCAATTACAGGTGTGACGTTTGAGTTGAATTCAAGCAAGTGCGAAATACAATATTATTCCTTTTTGTAAGAAGTAAGTAGACATGAACGCAATTTAAAAGATATTTGTTGAGTCATTACCCGTGTGTAAAGGTAACACGTTTTTGCTTAGTTATGCAAAAGCTCTGGAAAGTTTTACGTATGGGAAATCTAGTGGAGGAAAACTTGCCAAATACTTGTGAGAACCTTTCTATTTCTATTTCGTATTGTTGGCAGGGATTAAGGGGGCCTACAATCTTCTGCCGAGTCCGAACGGCAACGGCTTGATGAGAAACATTTTTTCATGACCAAGTATATACTCTTGGAGGATTTTGTCAGTTCCTCGCAAGAGGAAGAACTTCGGAAAAATACATTTTTTAGGCGGCAGCGGCATCATCATATAATTTTAAACTAAATGCAAACTTCAACATTTGTTTAACGCTAAATCAATACATTCTTGGCTTACAGTTTACAGAGCAAGTAAGAAATAAGGAAGTAAGGAGTTCAGCAATAAAGACATCAGAGAAAAAAACGAATGAAACATTGTCAATCAAAAAACTAGTGTGTGTCAGTGTTGACATGTAGACGTCACTTGTGTCAAAAAATTTTTGTTTCTTCATCAAGAGTCAGCATAAATGCACTGACCTACAAAATAAAACTGACAGCTGTGTTGATGAACACGGACAGACCCAAAAATTACCGCCAGATTATTCAGTCTATTTTATTTTAATTGGATTTAAGAGAATTTTAAATCCAACTATAAGATCCAGATTTATTTAATCGAAAAATTTAAATCCATATTATTTACTGTGTTTAGTTGCCATGTTGTCATAAATGCAATAAATTTTAAATTATCTTAATACAGATTTAAATTGGTTTCAAATCCAAATGTAAAATCGTTTAATCCAAACTTTAAATTTTTGAAATGTCAAATTTGTCCCTCCCATTGTCGCTCGTTTTTAATTGATCAGAAAGTGGTGAATAATAATTAATAAGTGACCAAAATATAAAATATCATTAAACTTCGATTACATGTGCAAACTGAATACGCATTTAAACCGAGCTGGCGCAACTTAAGCTGATAAGACATGTACAATCATAAAAACAACGTGTAAATGTCACGGAGAGACCAAAACGAGACTATAGCGACAATCAAAACCGTGTTGTGACTGTGACAGAGGTCCGTTAAAATCCAATTGGATTAATGGAATTGAATTTAAAAAAGTCAATTAAATGTGGAATAAATAAGTGAATAATGCGGAGCTGCATTTGATCTTTGGATTTTAATTACTTTAAAGTTTTAATCTGGACTAAACGAGTGAATAATATTGGCGTTCTTGTTGATTTCTACCCATTTACCCGGGTTGGTTTCGGGCTAACATCAGTTTATTAAACAGCGCCACATTTACACTTACACAACATTTTTGATCAGCGAAGTTGCAATTACAATAAATCGACATAATGTCTTTGCTGCTTTAAACAAAATTTATTTTTTTTTAATAATAATCACCGACGAATGAGCTGCGGAGAATGTCCATCTCAATTTTGACATTTGACTCATAATAATGTGTCTCACTTTCACCGCAGCCCATTCATCGAATTCTGTAATGGGGGTGAATATGCTGCGCACTGGGAGTTATTTTCAAACAATTTATATTTAAAAATGACACGAGCCTCTAGAAATGTTCGCCATCCCTGAGCCTAACGAATTATAAGTAAGTTCATGGTATTATTTAATTATAAAAGATTATCTTTGAGTCAAAACTTATATATCTGATTTTTTTATAAATCTTTTGAACCAAATTGAATCTCACTTACATTTCTGCTTTACAAAACCACTCAATCTTTGCAATACTTCTTATAGCTTTTTTATACGTATTCCATGTAGTATAAATAATTTGTGAACCGTTTATACATATCGTCGTATTTTGCATTTCTTGCATACAAATATTTAAAAAAAAAGTGTTTGCATTACTTTAATAAAACAAAAATTGCAATTAGTATTTTTTAACATTCGTTACTACTTAATTCAGTGAAATTGAAAAATTTGATAGATTTTTGTATTTTGTAGCAATTTTTGAAGTGGCCTATAATGGTCAAAAAAAAAAAATGTGGAGTTAGCCGCTTTACACTCTAAGCCGATGATATATAGATTTAACGACTAAACTTGAACTTTTCTACAATTTTGTATTAGATTTATATTTTTTTTTTTTTTATTGAAGCACAATGAAGAAACTCAATAAGAGATTAGGTACTTAAACATTCAATTTAAAAATAATTGTTTTGTTTTTGTTCGGGATATTAAAATTTTCAAAAATCAAAAAATCATCCCAGAAGTATGTTTAAAAGTCATCATATCAGCCCAAAAGCACTTCAATGGAAGTCAATTTTCTTTTGAGCACGTAAATATGCAATTTATTTTATAAAGATAAACGATCGTATAGAAAGCTTTTACAGAAAAAGTTCTTAATAGGGTGTTTTGGTTGTGATTGAAAATTTTGATAATTTGTTAGTGACAAAATTATTCTTCATCCAATAAGGTTGTTTAAATATTGTGGGGTACTTTAACAACGCGCAGTTATGCTACATGGATTCAATCGATTTACTATTTTTTAGTTTGTTATATCACAAAATACAAAATTTCTTGCTTAAAATTTTCTATAAAGATATCTTCAGTTAGTTATTTGTTTCTCAACAAACTAAGAAATCTTTTTTATATGTAAAAGATCAATATAAGTAATAAAGTTAAATATTTGTATTAAGCATATATTTAAATTCTTTTTAAGCTTATTGTACTTACCGAATTTCATCGAGCGCTAATGAAAGATACCATAAGGCAAACATGTTTAAAGCTGAAATAAAACGAAACAAAGCTAAATTTTAGAATTTGTTAGATTTTGTATCTTGTATCTTTTTGTTGAATGTTAATATTATAACTTAAAAGTTAACCTCAGGCCTCATTTCAATAAACCAACAATCGGTTTTTCATCGTTAAAAATTCAAAATTGAGGAGGAAGCTTAAACAGAGTGCTTTCACTAGTTCGATTGCTAATTCCAGTTCTAAGAAGTTGGAATGCTAATTCTAGTTCTAAGAAATAAATCAAAGAGCTGAAATTTTGTGAATGTTTTATTTTTTTTTCTAGCAGAAAATAGTTTTTTTTTTTTTTAAATCACATAACGAAAATAATCAACAATTTTTTTTTTCCTTAAACTATCTCATTTGTTCATAATTCTTTCTTTTTTCCTAAATCAATTCTACAACATAATTATTTTTCCAAATTTTAAAACAAAATTAAAATATTTCCCCAAAAACTCTAAATAAGAATGTTTCTTTTTTTACTAACTCATATCCAGCATGTATGCATAAACGATCAATAGAGTAGTAAATACAAATAGGGACACATGCCATGATATCCAAGATATTAGCTTTCTAGTTCCTAAAAATAAAAATCGATAAAAATAGTTTTTGAAAATAAACTCGAATAGGTTGGTATCCATTAGGATTTGTTTTATAGGATATCAAATAAATATCACCAGTCTATGTATTTTAATTTAGAAATGTTTTATGTAACTTTAAAGTTTCTTCTTTTTTTTCAATTGAAAAAGAAGAAATAAGTAAACAGTTTAAGCAAAAGTTAACAGTTCCTGTGCAAAAAAAATACTAATGTTAAAAAATTACTGAGACAAAATACAAAATAATTTTTTTGCTTGAAAGAAACTCATGCAAACAAAAAAAAAACATTGTTGTCATGGTCATGCGAAACAATTCACCATTAATTGTTTTGCATGATACAACGGTGTGGTGAAAAAATATATAATTTTTGGTTTTGGATTTTTGGTAAGTTTCCACTGCAAATGTTTTTTGCATCCAAAAATAATTGTTTTCCATTCGTGGGCCTATAGTTTATTAATCATTGGTATATAAGTGATTGAATGGGTGACTTAAGACAAGTCATGTAAGGATAAGTATGAATTGTTGCAAATTCAAAGTTTGCAAGTACAAAGTAATGCCTCAATATTGCTAAATTGAGGATCGTTTAATTGGATTCATACTCAATTTAGATAATTTTTCTTATTATAAAGTCAATAATCTTCAAAAATCTAAGACCAAAAGCTTTTGAAAATATTTTCATTCAATTTTTTTTGTGAAATTATTTTTCTCTCTAGACTAGTTCACATGCGAAAAAAATCAAAATTTTTAAAAAATTTTCCACCTATTCTGTACATCAAATTGTAAAATATTCAAGGCAAAAATTTTTTGCCTTGGCCTAGGCCTCCCATTGAGTCATTAATTTACTCTTAATTAATGAACTATAGGCCTTAAATGGAAATAATTATTTTTAAATGCAAAAACCATTTGCATGCAAATAATTCCTTGAGGTGAATACATTCTTTTTATTGGAAGTGTAAACCGACCATCAAAAAAAATATTTTATTCACCACACTTTTTTACGTATGCAAAACAATTGCCGGTCTATTGTTTTGCACTACATTTCATGGCAGCAATGATGTTTTTTGCATGGAACTGTAAACCAATCATTCAAACAAATAATTTTGCATTTCACCTTAATTATTTTTAGCATGCGAGAATATTTGCATAGATTTTTGCGCACAAAAACTATAAACTAGGCTTATATGAATAAAGTATACTTTTTATGAGATAAAGAAGATTTTTGCTGCTCCCATTTATTTAGAGTTGGTTTTTAATGTTAAGAATTTTGCGCCAATGATTTTATGGTATTTTTTAGTTTGGAGTAAAATACGTAGGGAATTTGTAAAACTGTTTAACATAATTTTATGTAAGCAGTGATTAGCGAAACCCTGATAAATTAGAAACCTTTAATACCGTCGTCAATTAGAGGTCCCTCATTTTAATTTTGTGTATATTCGTTTGTATAGTGAGTGATATTAGTATAGGCCAGTTGGCTAACATAAAATCTTTTCAAAATACAAACCAAAGTTGGTTTGAAGTTTGATTAAATCAATGTTAATATAAAAGTGATGGTCTGGCAAAGTGGGTTTCGTGATGACCCTGTTAGTTTTTCCTTATGTGCGTCTCTACATATACATCTAACCACGGGCGGATTTAGACTTTTGCCCAGGAGAGGGGGGGTCACGTTTTTAAAGATTCAATAAAGTATTGTACTCGAAATTATTTGTTTCCCAAATATATCTTAGAAACAGTTATTGTTTGCCCTTAAAACCTTAAACTTTAATTACAATAATATCGCATATCGCATCTATTTTTTTCTTTAACCTCGCAACACGAAGCAACTTTTGTGACTCACCGCTTTGTTTAATACAGAAAACGTGAACATATACAATCTCAAAATATGCAGCCAAGAAATCGAAGCGAAATGCGGTAGTATTGAGATCAAAAATTGGCCGCTACCAATTCTAGTAGCTTAGGTTTGCTCGACGCGTAAAGTTGCTTCATAATGCTAGCAACTTAAATTTGGACCCAATTCAGTTGCCTAGTGGTTGCTAGGCCTTGACTTTATTTCCCTCAAGTAAGCATTACCACTTAAAAATTTTGAAAATCTAATAAAATCGATTAAGTGAAAGAAAAAATGTTTCACACTTGTATGGTAATGCTAACTTGATAGTAAAGTTAGCACTATCAACCTTTTAAATAATGTAAAATAAACTAAAAGGAATGAGTGGGAATTTGCCATAGATAAATATTTATATCGTGAAAGAAAAAAATAATTTAAAAAAAATTAAATTCAATTAAATTAGCATTACCAAGCTAACTTGATGTCAAGTAAAACGGAATCCAAATTGTTTCAAGATTGTATCGTATCAGAAATGATCGCTTATTTTTCACTGAACAATGATGACAATTTCAAAATATTGTGATTTTTACATTGTGTCAAAAATAATTTGTCGAGTCCCAAAATCGTTTTTTTTTTCCTCTTTTCTCAAAGCCTATAATTTCGAAACTGCATTATTTTTTAAACATTGAAAAATCTATCAAATATGTAAGCAATCTCTTTTTTCATAACATAGCAACTACATAATCTGGGCTAACAAACTTGCAAATTTTAACTGAAATCCAGAAAATTTAAATCTCCAATAACAAATTCTAGCAAACGTAAGCCCTTCCGTGAGATTTTGACTAAAAATTCACTTGTTGCAATTCAAATATTGCGAGATTTCCTCCTTTTTGCAAAAAAAGCAAATTGAGTGCCTACTTTCTAGCTGAATTATTAGCGGTATTTTTATTTCCGATATTTCGAATGCGAGATTTTGATTTGCAAGATTTCTTAATTCGTAAGTAATAATCTTGTCAAGTAGTATAATAAACATTTATGCCATTTCAAAGGTCAGTTAGTGATCATTAAAGATCAGCTAATTTCATTTATTGGTCAGATATCGATTTTTTTAAATGAATTTTAAATCAATTTGCGGTTTCTATCCTTTGAGTAGTGAAAACTTTTTTGATTGAATTTAAAAAAAAATTATATATCTTGAAAAAGTCCCTGGGGGGATCATGACCCCCATGATCCCCCTTGTATGCGCAAATGATCTATCTTTATGTGCATCCACTACTGCACATCGAGCTTTAGCCTAAATTACTAAGTTGTTACTAAAAACAAACTGCTAGCACCAAGAATGTACTTCTTAGCACATGTCATTCAACTTATTTCTTATTCACCTGATTTGTTTAATTTATTTGTATTGTCTGGTCACTTAAAATGACTTCATCAAATATTTCTATCACCAAGGATCGAAACAACAAATAAAGCAAACATTCAAATCCAATACATAAAAGAAGGTATTTTGTTTGTCAAGCTTTTTCGTTAGTAATACAAATCTTTTAAAAAAACTAATATCTTCTTTGTAATAATGCCTAGAAGAGCAAGTTAATGCAATCCAGTCGTTGGTTGAAAGGAATTCAATATGAGTTTTCTAGTGTTTGACACCCTGGTAAAAACGATCTGCTTATGCAAGTATTTGTCAAAACCCCATAGTCACAAATATTTAAAAAATGTTGAAGCATGGATGGGATTTTCCAGATCAGGACGAGTGCAAATACCCCTCCTTGTCTCCCCCCCCCACCTTCATCATCCTTCTGTCACCTTTGCTCTGCTTGTTAGTTCCTTCAAAATATATACGTGTAAAAGCTTTCCTAATCCAGAAAATGCCATTCGCATACTTAGCACTTTTGTTTTTTATCATATCTTTTTCGAACTTTTAAAATCTATTGAACTGACGAATCGCACTTGATCTGTCAAATCAGTGATTTTCTCAATAATTTTTTTTCATTTACTAAATATATTACTTTTTATGTACATTGAAATATGCAGACAGAAAAATACAAATTAAAACAGTAGTGTGCAAAATATTGGTCTCAAATTTCTAAACATAAAAGTGGTTACAATTTCAATAATTCCGGATTTCAGTTACAATAATTTCTTGCTACAATATATATTAATTTTATGTATTTATCTTTTGTTTTAGTAATTTTATCTTTGCGGTCGGTGCTTGAAAAGATTTTTAAGAGGGAATCAGTTTAAAATAAATACTTTGAAAAAATCTACGACCTCGACAGAAGATTATTTCTCGAACTCATCAATTCAAAAATGAATTTTATAAACTTTTCTCACTATTGAACAAAAATTACGCAATTTTTAAGTTGAAAATGAGAGTTAGTGGAAAAACATCAAGATCAAGCGCTACTTCATTGGAACTAAATTCGTTCATTCGTTTAAGCTTCAGCTCGATGTTTTGGTAGGTACCAGACAATCACAATAACATACCAAACACAAAATCACTGTTTCAAACTTCTCCACTATCCAAATGTCAGATCTCAAATGAACCTTGATCATTTTTGACACGAATCTAATACAAATACAAAATTCATGATGCTTCAAATCATTTCCAAAGTTACCTCTAGCTCTTGTTCAAGTTTTTTTGTTAGGATTTTTTGATAATAGGACATAGGACGTTTCATTCATTTATTAAGAAAAGAAAACAAAACAAATGATATGTACCAAAACTCTTTGCACAGCACTATTATATAGGTACTGCAAAAAGCCGGCATGCTAACGGTCTATTAATAGAAAAACATACTAAAACTGTCCACATGATACATTTATAATTTCAAGTACCACCATTAGACTAAAAGTAATTAATATTTATCTTTAAGATTACAAAAAAAAAATGAATCTTTTTAACCTTTATATTTATAAGAAACCGATATACTTAACGACATTTCGTCGGTTCTATTTAAGATAAATGTCATAATACTTTCAGGGTTGGTGACTATGACGAAAATGCTTTCTAGCGAACTCATAAAAATTAGTCACAAAATTAAAGTTGGGTGTTGATTTTTGTTTCATCATCCGTGTAATATTATAAATTCTGATTTCATACCGTTTTCTAATATTTAAAATATGCAAGAAAACTTGAAATTATTACCATTATTGACAGGAGAGGTGGAAAATTAGGGTTGAAGCAACAACAAAAAAAAAGAGGGATATCTACAAATCGTTGTTACGTCATTTCACAAGTGCACTCACCTTTTGTGTGAAGAAAAGTTAAAGAACTACAATTCGAATGCAAAACACTCTTGATTCTCAAAGGCTTATTTTCTATCAAAAGATAGTCACAGTTGTGCAGGTGGGCAGTTAAACAATTTATTATCAACAAATTAGCTTTATACACAAATGGTTTTTACACTTAATCAATATTTAGAAAAAAAAAAAGAAAAGTATCAATGAGCTTTTTTATTTTGTGATTTTCCTTCCCGCAAAACCACTCACTCACTCGTTTCCAAAGAGCTTATATTAGCCGTGAAGTTAATAATACTATACAAAAATAAATAAATAATTTGTTTATAGAAAAATCTATTCAAAAATAACAACACTGCAATTTGATGAAAAGGAACTCTCTATGTAGTTAGAAGGTTTAGAACTTATTATGGCTGTCTTTGCTACAATTCACAGACTCCTTCAATTGGATACTAAAGTTTTGCACTCTCTCCGGCAAACTGATTGAGTGAATTTTGCCCTCAGAATACCTACCTGACTCATAGAAGGAAAAACATTTTTGTTGGCTCCGCCGCTGATGATGAAGAGGTATACCGATGGGGCGGAGAGGTTTGGGAACGAGGAGTATTGCTTTTAGATATCGTGCTGTTCTCTCTGTAGGTTGATATTTTTCTGTATTTTTAATATCTAGCTCTGTCTGTGGAGCTTTTTTCTGTAGCTCTATGTTCAAACATGTGCTTTTTTGCAATTTAGTTTTTGTTTGTACTATAATATTATTTGTTTTGTGACGTATTTTGGGTTAAAAGATTCATGGTCGTTAATCTTCATCTTGGTCATCCGACGTCTTATAAAAACTTAAATTTGACAGTTATTATTTATTCTTGTATTTCCAAAGTACACGTGAGGTTTTTATGCGATTCGCCTAGAAATAATAATTGAAAAAAACGTTTTTCTTACAATTTTAGTTTGCAATTCATGATATTTAACGAACAAAAATAAAAAAAACACACATTTAACTTACATTTTACCTTTTTAGGAAAGGTGGGTTTAGTTTTCTATATCAAATAGACATCACATGACAATTCAAGTTTCACAAGTTGTTTGTGGTATGACTCTCAAATAGAATCTGACCCAGTTTAACATTGATATACAAAATTTAAAAATATAAATACAATAGTTGACGACTAGGTCAACTAGGTCGTTTGCTTATTACATTAGTCTGGGTTATAAGATATAAGACTCAAAGTGACATTTATTTTTACTTGATGGTTCTGATTACAGCAGTAACTAAACTTTGTTAAAAATAAATTGCTAGATAAATTTTTACATAGTTGCAATCGAGAAGTAGAGATAATTTTAGTGCAGTAAGAGTCTCACACACCTATGAGCACACGCTTTTCGGTCTTCATAGAGCCTTTTGAAGGTTTTGCACCTACCCACGGTAAGTAACCTAAATAAGTGGTGACCCTAGACCCTAGTTAAACAGGTTTTAGAGTATATGTTTAGTATTTTGTTACAGTTTATGCTTGATATAGAAAAGAACGGCACCGTATGATAAGCTCATTAAATTCTGATCTTAACAGCATTGCCCGATGGGGAATAAAAACCGCGTTGAGTTGAATGCTTCAAAAACTCAATGCTATTAGAGCAAAATCCACCCCCTCCCTTATGCCACTATCCAAGAGCGGCACTTGCAGCGAGGAAACCGAACAGCTTTTAGTCCTGGGTATGTGCATCACAGACTGCCTTCTGTGGAATGATCCCATATTCAATGTCGCCAAAAATGCTGCAAAATGTTTTCGATTTCTTCAAAGATAAAAGAAAATTTTCACCCCTTCTAATCTGGCTGTAATCTCATAAAGCCTTCATTCGTTCAAAGCTCCCATATTATTATTTAATCGGTATTTTTACAAACAGTGTTCTAGTGAAATAGCCAGTTGCAATCCTCCCCTTAAGCAGTTCCACCGTAATACTCGTACTTCTAGGAATGCACATAAGCACATATGTTTACCTTTGAGCCCAATTTCGGACGTACTGTCAAGTAAAGATATTCTTTTCTAAGTGGCACTTAAATTCCCTAATGTGGAATGCTTTACCTGGCTCTGTACTTCCCTCTCATTTTGATATTCAGAACCACAAAACTAATGTGCATCAGTATCTCCTCTCAAATCCTGCCCTATTTTTCTAACGCTCTTACTATGTCAAATCATTTTAAGGGTACTCAAAACCCCTTCAGTGCACCCTCATTATAAAAAAAAAATAAAATAAGATACGCATTACTTGTAGTAATTAGTTTAGGTACTGTTTTTTCAGTTATCACTTTTTTTTAGGCTAATTCCACACGAAAAAAGATATGATCAAAAATATGCCCCTTTTCAACTCCATAGGCATAATTTATTTCTTAAAATGAATTCCTCGAACCTAAAAACCGTTGATTCATACGAAATCAGTGTTGTACGGTAAGTCAGAAATTACAAAAGTTACAGAATTTTTTCTGATTTTCAGGGTAATCGACCACCGTTTTGATGAAAAGTGACTTTCAATAGTCCGATTTTGGCAAACTTTTTTTTAATGAAGACAATACTTATAAGAGCCAAAAATTATCAAAAAACCTTTTCTTTTGGAATGTGTCCTCCTAAATATTTATAGTTTTAAAGAAAATTGCGTTTTTGATCTAAATTTGGCGTTAAATTATTTCTCGAGGTAATTTTTTATTGTCATTCTGAAGTATGAATATTTTGCTTCGAACATCGTTTTGAATCTTTGATATACCTTCATTTAGCGTTAAGAAATCATTAACTGTACGAGTATGTTGACCTTTGTCCTAAACTACCTAAGTTGAAAATATACCAAATTTATAATTTATTCGAAATTTTATATATAATCTCAATGTTATTTGTGAAAAACCAACAGTTTTCTACTTATAAGCATAAAACGGCAAAAATGTATTTTTGTACCCCTTTTTGCGATTTCTGTCGCAAACCTCAGATTCGGATTCTACCCCACAATTTGTTCACTATAAATGGCCTTTTTTAGCATAAATTGATTGGATTATTATTTGGGAAAATTAATCCTTTTGTCTCGTGTTTTTACATTTATGCATCAAAAAATATCTAAGCCTTCCAAAAATATGACTTTTTCTTCTATAATCTCAAATTAAATAGTATTTAAAATCGATTAAAGATGAAAAAATTGACCAACAAAAAAAGTGGGTCACACGACTTTTGCACTCAAGGCCACAAATATCGATATTTAAAATATTCAAAAAGAATTTCGAAGAAAAAATGTTCATTCTTCAAAATGAGCATACAAACTTATTGAACAAAAATTACCTCGAGGAATAATATAACTCAAAATTTGCATCAAAAGCCCATTTTTTTCAAAACTTTAGACTTGAATATCTTAAAAGCGTGACAACAATTCTGAAAACAAATTTGAATTCAGCAAATTGAAAACCATCAGAAATAATATCTTTTTTAATGTTAAAGTCAAAAATTAAAATTTTGTCATACAAAGTAATTAATTATAGTAGGTCTGTTCCTTTGCTTTGAATGTCTGTGATTTTTTGTGCATTTTAGTCCAAAGTTATGTCAGAACTCATATACAAATTTTTTTTGACACAATTTTGGACTCGAAATCACAGAAATTCAAAGTAGAAGAACACACTAAGTGTTTTCGAGTGAATTTTTGGAAACAGTAAAAATACGCCAATTTTCAACTACCTCTTGATTTCAAATGGGCTGTCCTAGAAGAAATCCTTAAACAGAGATTTTTTGAAAATTGTGTATACTTTAAATTGTACTTTAATAAAATTTACGAGTAATTTATAATTTTCGAGCCATAGGTGAAAAGCTCGTCGCCGCTGCGTCACCAAATTTTGGTTGCAAACCTCAGATTCTTATTCAGCACCCCCGAAAGCATTAAGCAGGGAAGAAATCAAAATTACCCCACAGTTTGCTAAGCTAAGGGCCGTTTTGAGCAAAAATAAATAATTTTCCGTACAACTTTCAAACGCTTATTGTTATCACGAAGTACTTTATACAGTGTTTGAACTTTACAAGATTAAAAGTTTTTTTTTCGAAAATATAACATTCAAAAGGTATGGGCATTTTATTTTAAGAATTTGGTAAAAAGTCAAAAATAAGGTTTTTTTTTAATTAATACTTTTAAGTGGCTAAGTTGTTTATAAAACGTTTATGCTCAGTTTTATGAAGGTTGAAATTATTTGACTAAAAACAAGTAAAATTTTGTCCTATACAACTGGTTGGTCAAAATAGATTGCAATTTAAAAAGGGTCAAATATTCTAAATATAGGCTTTTCACATAAAACTCTTAAACGGTGAATATTATCGAAAAGTTTTTTAAGCGAAGTTTGTATAATCTACAAACGTTATACTTTTGTTATAATATACAATTCATCAAGAAAAAAATCAGAAAAATGACAAAATTTATTAATTATCAATTAATTTTTTTAGTTCACACTTTATTAGCTATAAATAAAGCTTCACTGGTCTAGAATTGACCCCCAGTACGTCCTCAGTTAATCAACATTGTCTATCAGTGTTGGTGATTCACGCAAGTCAACATAATTTGCACGCTGCTTTATACCACTATTAAGCCTTCTTATAACGACATTATCAAATTCCAGGTGGAGGTTAACAACTAACTGAGAATTCAGATATTGTAAAGTTTTTGACTGGACTTTGAAGAAAAAGATTAGTATTTTTAGAAGTCTTCCCTAATTTTGTTGAAAAAATGTATTAGTAGTTATTACATATAACGGGATTATCTTAAAACCAGAGCTGATATCTGAAAAAGGATGAAAGATTCGATTTCAGCAACGAAAACTACCTTTGAAACTAGTCTTTCCTGCCCGTGTCAAACACCGTTTAAGTCTGTGTTATGCTTTCACCGGATCTCATATGCTCAAAGCCTTGTCTTCACCACCCTGCTTCCACCTATGCTATATTAATATTATGAACTTTTTTATTTTCTACAAATTAAATATTATTTAATTTCCCTTAAGTCAGGCCTCCCTCGTTAATTAAATATAATTTTGTTAGCCATAAAGAATTTGTACATTTGTACACTGTGTCGTATACGTAGCATTATTTAACAACAGAGTTCAACTAATTAATGATTCCCCAAGGTCATCTATCAGACACATTGTGTATTCCCATAATTGTTTGTCATCAGAATGATTCAATTTTCTATATGTTTAAGTTTATAAAAGGGGGCACTGCTTTAGGCAAAACAAAAAATCTTCCCAACCGACTACTGAATGATAGCTTAATTAAGACTTCTGTCACGTTTTCGTGGTAGTGTCACTCGTTTCTGATATTTGTTTTGAGTGATGTTCTTTATACTTATGTATCTTTAATTGCACTCAATTCAATTGAGTTCTTTTGTTATTATAAAGTTTTTCGATAAAACTAAAATGTGATTTTTTTTTGTTTGTACCTACATATATAATTTGCATTTCAATTTGAAAACTATTTTCGGGTGAGCGGAATTGACCGTTGGGGTTTATGCACTTTCTATACTGAAGATGTGACAAATGCCCAAGAATTTGTCTGCAGTACTTTAGCCATTTATAAAAGACTGTTTTTAAATTTGCGCATTAAAGTCAATTTTTAGAACGACATGTTTTGGCTATGATTCAATTTATAGTCAGGCGCCAATTATTGAATTAGATTTATAAGAAAATTCAGTTTTTTATTTGGCTTCTTGGAAATCTAATTCAATTGAATGTACCATTTCCAAATAGGTTCTACTCAATTCTTACATAATAACTGTATATGTATTTATGATAAGGCAAAAACTATAATCCTTTTAAAGGAGTGTACATCTTTCAATCATAATAAGTAGATTTAGTGCCAAATGAAACTTGATTCTTATATTTTTCCAGTATCGGTATCAGTTGGAAAGGATATACATATGTATTATTCATACATTCATACATTATATAGATACAATAAATTGTGGGTGTTGTAATACATAGAAAAAGTTCAAGGTCAAAAAAAGCTTATCAGTGTAAGTTGGTGGTTACGCTATGTATATTCGACATTAAAAATAATCAACAATCCTTGTATCCTTGTCCCAGTTTTCATTACGTAAGAATTATCCGGGCTTTGCTTACAATGATTTCTCTGATAATAAAGCTTTTTTTTAAATTTACGTAACATTGTTACGACAATAACGATAAGGGAAATCTATTTGGTTTTAATATATGTAACTCAACGGTTACAAATAGGTTTTTGAGCTATGTAGGAGTAGATTAGATATTTTTCGATGTTATAAACAATTATGGAGATTGGAATTAATTAAGAAGAAAATGTTTCAGCCATGGAAAAAAAGTATGAATATTGTGTAAGGATGTGTAGGGCTTGTTGGCCATCACGAAAAAGGGCTTATTTTTATTTTTCAAATGTAGCGTTTTCGAGATATTTGAATGTAATTGTTTCAAAAACGTCTTTGCCTGTACTTGATGTTACACGCAAATGGTAAAGCCCGAAAAATATTTTTTTCCAAAAAATATCCTTGGAAATGTGAAAGAAAAAATCATTTTCCCAAAAAAAAAATAGTTTCATATTGAAGATTATTACTTTAAGATTCCGCCAGGAGTTTTTTTGGGAAAATGTTAACTTTACATGATTTATTTTTTCTTTTAGATTGAAATATATTTAAAACGCTTCTTTGGTGAAATAAATGAATACCACTTTTATTAAGAACGAAAAAAAGTAAATAAAATTTGAGATGTTTTACAGTTAGAGCTAGTGGCAGAGGAGTCTGATCAAGGCGTGGTGTGGTTCGTATAATAGTGTGATCTGTTGATGTGTGAGAAACACTTTCAAAATTGATAATTTGGCTATTGCTTTATTTTTGAATAAATGAATACTGAATTTTATCTATTAGTAAATTTAATCAAAGAACAACAAACTAAGAAAATTCAATAACTAAAAATCGAAATGTCAAAAGATATTCAAAATATATTATGCAATAGCACGCTTAATGTTTATTAGTTTTTATGAGTTTTTTTTCTAGCTTCAAAATGGTTATGGATAAATGGAAAAATAAAAATGGTTCAAAAAATTTATATTTCGTCGGCTTAGAGTGTAAAGCAGCTAACTCCTATTTTGCATTTTTTACAAACAAATATTTCAAACAAAGTGTTCGAATTGCTTGAATAAAACCAAGATTACATTAAATATTTTTCAGCAATCGTTATTGCCAAATTCAGTGAAATTGAAAAGATTTGACAGACTTTTGTATTTTTTAGCAATTTTTGAAGTGGTCTATAATGGTAAAAAAATGTGGAGTTAGCCGCTTTACACTCTAAGCCGACGATTTGACAACTGAAATAGGCATCAAAGAATTTTTTTTATTGAATCCAAAACGAAGTGCAACAAAAAGTATTATAAACATTTTTAACCGTTTTCGATAAAATTTAAAAAGCTCATTTTAAAAATCCTTCGGTACAAAATATTTTTGTATGAAAAAAAAAAATAAAGAATTTTTGATACTCAATGAAATGAAATCAGATGCTGCATTGTAATTTTAAACTATATTTCTCAGTCAGTGCCTTCCAAACTTTTTTATAATAAAAGTACCTTTAGTCTCTTTTTTTTTTTTAATTTTAAGTAAATTTAATGAAACAAATTGAAATTAAATTAAAATGTGCCTATGGAAGTTATATGTGTGGTAGCATTGTTTAATGTATTATTATTTAACAACAAAGCTTATTTATTAAAAAGCTACAAAAAATCATAAGATTTGGTGTTTTTTTTTTTTGGTAATTTAGAAAAACTGGAAAGGCGCTAAAATCAAATTTTACTTTTGTGTTTCAAAAAGATTTTTCTACGCACTTACAGCTAAACAAATTTAGACTGTTGAAAAGCGAATAAGCTTCTACAAAACAACGAGTGAGAAACAACAAGTAATGAAAATGATTGAATAAATTTATGGTTTTGTAGGAGAAATGAGTTTTTCGATAAACTAGAACTCTTTTAAATAAATAAAAATAATTCCTGTTAAATTTTAGTTCATTTCTATACCGTTAACCCAGCCCCTAGGTTAGGTTAGGTAGGGTAGGTACGTACAAAATGACATAAATCTGCTACACTTAAAGTTCTCAAAGCAATTTTATTTGTTGGCTTGGATCATTTTAGAAATCCTGTGAAAATAATGATTCATTTCCTAATCTTTTGTCGTCACAAAAAATAAAAAAACTTTTAAAGAAGAAATTTTGTTTTTTTTTGGTACTTGACTGTTTTCGTGTTTTGGTAGTTTTCATACCGTGAAGAAAAAAATTTAAAACATTAAAAAATTTAAAACATAAAAAAATTTTAAACATTTTCTAAATATTCCTTTTATTATTGCCAGAACTTTGGTAAACAGTACTCTTATACTTACTGTAGCCTAAATCATAGCGAAAATTAACTGTCTTTGGTTTTATAGACGGCTACCTTATCTAAGAAAATAATTACTTTGTCTTTCTTAAAAATCTATCATTTGTCTATTTTTTCTTTAAAGTGGACTAAAGGCGTTTTTCACCTGCACCCTTCAATTGCAAAGGACGAGAAGTGATAAAATTTAAAGTGATTTCGAGTAAATGAGTCAGGATAAAAAAACCCAATGTCCAGGAATCGCGTGTCATGGAAAATATGTGCAGTAATCAAACAAAATTTAATAACTACACAAAACAATCAGCCTTATTGTGAGTTTCACGTGAACAAAATTCCACCCAGAAAACTGACATTTCACTTTCCGCCTATTGTGAGTTTCACCCGAAAAATGAAAATTCCCCTTTTTTGTGAATATTCATTTCGGGAGAAATGTATTCTAATAAAGAGCTTAAATTTTCATTTATTTATTTTGACGGTGAAAGAAAGGAAAGCAGGGGGTACTGGGCTCTTTGGGCAAGTTTTTTTTTTGTTTATTTTAGACCGAAAGAAAGTTCGGACAATACTTATAATAGCCTTTACAATTCTGGCGGAATAATAATTTTTCGGGTGAAATTCACAATAAAACTGAATATCCCTTCCGACTTGCAAAATAATGCAGATCTGTTATTGACAGGGACTCCTTTTCATAGCCAGTACATTCTCCCTTTAAGAAATACTAAATAATATTTGTATGGTTTGTTTTCATTAACAAATATGAGTTATGTATTTTTCGAGAAAAGACAGAATAAGCACAGATTTTTAGTGCTTAAAATTTTTAATGACACGACTTTGAAAAGCAAAATTTCAACAGGCAGAATCGAATTTCGAAAAGCAGGGCCCGTATTACAAATTACGAAACCGAAGGCAAAAACAAAATAATGCTTAAGAAAACGAAAGTCATGGCATTGACCGATTATGAGAATGGATACTTGAAAATATTGCCAGATAAAGTCAAAAAATCTAAGTCCAAACAACAAATATAAAAAATGTGTGACAATTACAAAAAGGCATGGGCGAAAACTATAAAAACGACTGTTAAAAGTAGTCGTATAAAAATTAGTATCGTTTTAAAAAAGCGACTATCGTAAAACGTAATTGCAATATTACGATTACGATGGATTTTAAACGATAATCGTAATTCGTAATGCGGGCGCAGAGTTTTGATACCATAATTTCGACACGCTTCCAATCATTTCGCTTCCCCGCTTCTCAGGAGTAAATGCTTCTTTTTAAATTCCATGTTGCAATTATGTGCGCGTCATATAAAATTCTTATTTTCGCTCGAGTTCGTTCGACCACGTTAAGTTGGTCTAAACACCCCGACTCCACATGGCATATAGTGAGTGATACAGATGTCTAACATCACAACCACACTCTAATAAACGATCAATTTGAATTTGAAATTCTGTACGTGAGTTAATTAAAAATACTAAACAGGGTATCCAGTTAACTACTTAAAGTAATAAGGCAAATTCATCAGTCAAGCACATACTTATCTAGTGTCACCCGTTGGTCATTCAGGAAGATGTTATATCCCCCATTAACACCTTTAATTAAAACAATCAAATATGTACATTTTTGTAAATTTCAAATTTATTTCTTCTACATTTTTATTAAGTTTTTGTTTGTTCTTAATAATGCATATAACTTGTTAAGTTAAATATTAGTTCCAACACAAATCAATATTAGTAATCATTTTCATTATACATGTGTATGCATATATATTTAAGTATGGGATACAATATTGGTACACGTTGTAATATCTAACAATGGAAATTAATTCAAAACAAAAGTAATAATACATAGTTAATATTAAATTTTATTAACTTTTCCAGTAAATAACATTATTTTATGATTTTATAGACAAAAAATGTTATTTCTTTTCATAATAATTATAAATTTTAATACAAAAAAATCAAAGCATTTGAAAATAAATTTCGTTGCGTTTTAAAAATAAAGTTATTGTAATAATAATCCTACTCATCTTACAAATTTTGAATTTGATCTAAAAGATGTTTATATATATATATCTTATATAATTTATTTAAATATCATTTTAAATTGGAATTGTTTCTTTAAGAATGCAATTTCTGTTGATGCATTTTTTGTTGTTTGTATTTGAAAATAATTGATTTCATAGACACTTTGATGTTTTATGTATTTTTTGTTTTGTTATTTGTTATGAGTGCGGATATTCTTTTCGATCAATTCGACTTTATCTTGATTAGATATCAATTAAAATATATATTTTCTTTCAGTTCTTATCACTTTTGTTTTATTTGATTAGTTATTTTCTATTTTTTAAGGGAAGTGTGCATCCCAAATACTCGCACAGTGTTCTGGCGATTTTTTATGCGTTTGCGTTTTTTGTTTGTTTGTTGTTTTTCTTTACATAATGTTTTCTTCAATTTGTATTAAGGTGTTCATACTATAATATCACAGGTTGATTGATTTTATGATTTTGTTTAATATTTTTATTTACGCTTCTTAAACTGCTGATCTTTTTCTCAGGATACAAATAGTTTTTTTTTTTTGTTAATAATTGTGTTCGGTTGTACGGTGTAATTTTTGTACGTTCACCATGATAATAGAGATGACAAAAAAAAACATTTAATATAACGATTTTTCATATAAATATATATAATATTCTTTTTTAATATACGTTAGACATTACGATATCAATGTAACGTGTTTTTGCTTATCTTATATTTATAATTCTCTTAGTTTTTGTTTTCATCACTTTTGCTATAAAAAATGGAATGATCTTAATAAATGACTGATATTTCGTCTATTTAGGCTTAAGTTTAAGAATAACAAAAAAAATAATATTATCAATTTTCTTATATTTTTTTTAAATCAAACACTTCCATGCAAAATTAGTTCTTTTCTGTTTTGATTTTGTTTGCAAAATTAAGGAAACAAAATGTTTTTTTTAAATTGTTATTTTTTTTAAGTTAAATAAGTTTGATAATATTTTGAAAGAAAATAAAATATCACGTTTTATTCATGTGCTATCATTACATGATTTATGTAGTTGTTATTTTGTTTTGTTTGTTATTTAAGTTGTTGTTAGCTACGTGGTGTGTTTAACATTTTAATTTTAGTTTTTTTTAAACAGTATATAACGAGTGTAACTGATTTTAATAGTTTGGTTCATGTTGTTAGTTATTATTTTGACTATTAGTTATAATAATAATAAATATATCTTAGAATTATTGCATAATGATGATATATTAGCAGATTTTCTTTTCTACATCATTTTATCACTTAAATTTTCAAGTTCTTTTAGTTGCTTGTTTGGTTTTTGTACAACTTTCATTTCCTGTTTGTTTTTTTTTTTTTTAATTATATTTTGAAATAACTGCTAACGATGGACAAGATGAAGGGAACAAAAAAATGTATTTATGTCGGAACGTTCTTTTGTCATTAGCAGCATTTCTATCACATTAAATTGTTGTCACTTTGTATTTTTTAAAAATTTATTTATTTAAAATGAAAATTATATACAGAAGATATCATTTTTATATCTACAGACTCATGGTAAGTTCTTTTCCATTTTCTTTTTTTTTATTTATTTCTGATTAAAACAATGGGATCTTTGTTAAGAATAGGGATCGATCTTTGTTTTAATGAAACAAACAAAATATTGAAGGAAATACATATATTCTGTAGTGGAAGTTGTTTTTTATTCATTTGTTCAAAGTGTAAAATTGTTTAAAATTATAATGCGGCTTTTAAACGTTTTAAATATTTGCAGGTGGTACACATCTACGCTTTGATGTTGACTCAGTCTTATTTTAAACATTCTTGGTTGGTGCGTTATGGAGGAGGAGTGTTGTAATTGTAAGGTTTTTCTATGCACAATTTAAAAAAGAAAACATGTTTTTGTGAATTCAAATACAAATCCAAAAAATACTAATTACGAATCTATTGATTGATTTTCGACTTGTGTGGGTGGGAGACTTTATTGAAAAAGCTAGATCGGTGCTGTTGTGCCGCATATTATTAAGGGCTTATTAAGAGAGTCTATTCTAAAAAAAATTTATAAAATTTTTGGTAGAATTAAAAGTTCTATTAACAGAAAAATATGTAGGTAATAATCAAATATAAAATTATATTTTAAGAGAATAAGAGATTCGTAATACCTAAAATAAACTTTAAGTCTAGTTCAAATAGACTCTTGCGATAGGCTTCTTTTTACTCTACAAATTTAAGAGACGAAGAAGAAAAATTGGATTATGCTGACATTGTTTTTTTTTTTAATTTTATTTGATAAAAATTTCATGTGATAACTTCCATATCTGTACCATCATTACTTCTATACAAAATTTGTTCTTAGTGGATTGAATATGTAATGAAATTTTCACAGGTTGCTCACCAAAATTGGCTGATAAGCGATTTCGAAGTTTAAACAACTCAAACAATGGATTAAATGATTAAAATTTTGGATTTTCATTGATTTACGATGATAAGCTGTGAAAAAAAAACTGACCTTTAAACTCTGGCGCTCAGGTACAGAATTCGGCTTATTGTGAATTCACGTCAATATAAATAGTTTTGAGTGTTCTGCAAACCGTTTTTCGTCGTTAAACTCAAAAAGGCTAATTTTATTTAATAGGATATTTAAAAACAAATGAAAAATGATTTTTCAAAAAAGGGATGTAAAAGCTTTTATTAATTTCTAAAAAAAATCGAAAACACAAAAATTGAAATTGGGAATTTCAAATTACGCATTTATGTATGTAGTATGATTTTAGTTCAATTTATATGGTTAAAATTGTGTTTAGACTCAACGTGAAAATGCTTCATTAAATACCATATTATATTGAGGAACAAAGCTGCATAACTTTTTTCAATAAGTGGAAGATATTTGTATTCCTTTTTGAAGTCACCCCTCAAAAAAAGACATTAAATTCCCAAATGCACTGCCCAATCGAAGCACACCAGTCTCCGCGAAATTGAAGGTAGGTTTGATTGAGCTTCTAATAGTTGAATTAATAGATTAGTTCTTTTGCACGCATAGAAGTGTTCAAATAAACATTTAATAAAAATCATAGCCCCCATACCCTAATATTAAGAAAAAAAAATCGACGCGACAAACTCACCAGAAATAGTATGAATATCAGAAGGACAACCTGAAATATTCCAGAACACCAACTAAGATAAGTTATCATTTAATGGAATGATCTATGAAAATTCAGTTAGAGACAATTCGACTTGCAGTGTTCGAAATTTTATTTTATTCCAGTCTTTTCTTTTAAAAATATTTTAAATTTAAAGGTTATTATAGACTTTAAATTTATTGTTTGTATATTTATTTAATATTTAAAATTTATCAACACAGCGATTTAAAAAAAAATCCTTCCTAAAATCGTGTAATTTTGTCATTGTGATATTTTTTTCAAAAATCTTAATTTTTTGGCTCACTTTTAGTAAACAAAAAAAAACAATTTGAGCTCCATGAATTTTTGAGCAACTTTTGCACAGCCGAAAGAAATTAAACAAATCAAAAACCACATGTGCAAGCAGACAGTTCAAAATTGTTGTGGTATTCTTGTTAGTACAGAAAGGAATATACCCGAATATCCGGGAACTCGACATATACGCGGGTACCTACAACCACCCGGGTAACTGAGTACGTAAAAATTTAACAATACACACTATTGCACAAATGTACCTTCGAATTATATATTTTAAATGTAGATAATCAGCTTTTATACTTCACTGCTACTGGTCCTCGAGTGCCCGAGACAAATAAGAAAAGGGGTACCAGGTACTCGAGACTCATGAATACTCGGGTACTCGAGTCCATGTCCCACAAAATGATGAGCGCAAACCAACATTATTTAATTTGCTGGGCTTCCAATAATTTTGGTAATTCATAATTTTCAGATATTTTTTCGTTGTTTTTAATTTCGATAAAAATGATCTCGTTCGAATTTACATAGTCTGCGTTGTGTGTGTGTAGGTGCTTTTTTGTTGTACCTATGTTGATGAAGTGCCTTCTTTAAATTCAGATAGAAAAGCGAAAATTTGGTATAGCGAGAATTTTCCATTTGAAAAGTTTACATTTGCGTAATTTCGAAATACGGGATTTATTCAAGAAATTCAAGATTTCATTATTTCCTACATTTTTTTGCGGTAAATTGTAAAGACACTTTTTTTTGAAGAACTAAACGAAGGGAAGAGTTATTGAAATAGTTTGAGTTTGCTGACGTAGATTTTCATAAAAAATTATTTATATAATACTTCCTTTTTTTTAAAGAAACTCTTGCAATTACAACACATCATTTACAATAAACATAATATGTTATTTTTCAGGTACTTGTTATGTCACGTTATTATGTGTCAATTTTCATTTCGAATGCTACCACCTGCTGGGAATAATGTTACGTTTATATTCTTGATAACACCTCGAACGGTGAAAATGAATCTAAGCAAAATTAAGTGAATGAAACTACTTGCAAAACTTTACGTTGGTCTTATCGTTCATATAAGTTTTTCGTCTTCTAATTATTTGTTTTACTACTATTTTGACAAACATTATAAATTTGCTATAACTGCTAAAAAATTGATGTAATAAAATTTAAGGAAGCAACACTATAGTGGGCTTATTGTGTCTTAAAGCAACTTTCGAACTGAAGATAGGACCAGATTCTTATTTTCTATTCTTGACAGCTGCATTATTCTACTATCGCATATTTATCGTTTCGTTTTAGTTTTTTTTTTAATATTTATAAATTATAAAATATATTTAATGTAAAGTTCTATGCTTTTCTATGACAATAATTTAAAATGTCGCATTTCACACACACGTTGTCGTCGTACAAACACGTTTTAACCGTGTCTAGTCTCCTTCAATATAAAATATAAATTTAATACAATTCGATTTTCTTTTAAAATTTGTCCTAAAAAAAAAATTATAATAATACTTGTAATACAATTGAATATTTTTGTTTTGTTTCTTTCGTTTTTGCTTCATTTTTTGTTTTGAACACTTACTATTCTAACGTATATAGTGGTAATGTAATGTTTTTTTTCTTTTTAATACAAATTTGTTGTTGTTTTGTCGTTTTAAATCATGGCATTGATTGGTTGATAAATATATT
Source organism: Dasysyrphus albostriatus (assembly GCA_946251815.1). Lineage (NCBI taxonomy): Eukaryota > Metazoa > Arthropoda > Insecta > Diptera > Syrphidae > Dasysyrphus > Dasysyrphus albostriatus. Next base: position 126,666,449 of record OX276336.1, on the reverse strand, counting down.
TAATAATAATATTTCTTTTTTGTTTTGTTATTGTTCATTTTTGTTTGATAGTTAGAGCAATGTACATATTTCCGTATGTCCATCAACATCAATATATTTTTTGTTTTGTATCACATTTCATCAAGTTTATAAAGTTGTTTATTTGTTTTGAAAACGCATTTTTAACGCATAGCATTATACATTTAAAGAGATATTCATTTCACGCTATTTAAGGGTTCATTCTTATTTTTATTTTCTTGTTTGATTTTCATTAATATTTTGATAATTAAGAAGAAGATAAATTGCATTTGTATGTTTTCTTTTTTTTTTTTTTTAATATTTGGCTGATCACAATTTTTTCGATTTAATTTTTTTATCAGAAATATTTTTTTGCTGGATTGCTTTTGGTTTTTGAGCTACGTTGACATTTGAGCTACGTAATGTTTTCTTTTTTTAAATATTATCACAATTATTTGTTGTTCTGTAATTTTCATTTAATTTTTGTCTCAAATATTCTCAAATCATCTCTCTTTTTTTAATTTACTATATTTTATGTATTTATTTTTGGTGCGTCCTTTTTTCATTTGTTTGCATAGTTTTTTTTCTTGGGTTACATGTAGTAAAAATTATAAATGCACTTTGTTCTTAATACCTACAAAATAACAATATCAAAACCGATCGTAAGCACGAATTTTGTTGTTTTGTTTTATATAATATAGCTGACGGATTTTTTTCTTTATGGTAATTTTTTTTTTTTTTAAGATGGAACTAATTTTTGAAAAATCAAGCTAATGTAATATTAATTGTGTTTTTATGAGACTGTTTAACCAATTCAGTTGAAATCTCACATGTTATGCAACAACAATAAGTTACTGTCAATTTTTTACTTTACCTCTATTCACCAGTCGATGGCGACAAGCGATTAATAGTTTGGAATAATTTGAAAGTATTGAATTCATTTGCATAAAAAAAAGAGTTTTATAACCAAATTATTATTTTGCAATGAATATATTGAAAAGACTATTTCTATGTTTTGTATAATTTTCACGAAATAATGAATATAAGTTCACTAATCACGTTTGTTTATACGTAAAATAAAAAAAAACAAGCTGGATAAAAGGGTTGACTGATGTGTACTTTTAATTTTAAACTGGACAAATAACAACACATTCTGAAAACCAAAGTTAAGGTTATGTTAGACAGAAGTTTCTGATTCTTTATGAAAATAGTTGTTGTCTTTAGCCTTTTTTCAAGTTGGCATGCGCTTTTCTAATTTTGGGTTATAACAATTATTTTTTAAATTGAATTTTTCGCCATATAAGAGGGTATAGCAAAGTGCTTTTTCAAGTTCTCTCCTATGAACCACATCGCGATGCTGCACTCCACAAAAGACGGAAGCCCAAAATTCGGGACGTTGCTCTTTTAAAAGCCACCACATGTAGCAAACTGTAAAAGAACACAGCCCGAATTTCAAAATCTACCAAAATCCATAAAACGATATTAGCTCCCGCTCCAGCTACTCCAAATTTTAGACTTTGCTCTTAACATAAAGTTTGCGTACACCTCACTTTAAAAAAAAAAATTGTGTCTCTTAAGGATTAAAAAACTACAAGTGTATATAGACTTTGGTGAGGGTATTTGTGAAATAGTAAAAATTAAAAATAACAACAGAGTTAGATACATAAAAAGTTGCCTAGTTCTTGCAATCAGGTGTCGATATTTGTTTTGTATATTTAAAACTTAAGGGCTATGTAGTAAGCACACGAAAATGGTGGGTTGGAACTTGGTTCGAGTAATATCGTCATTCTTATGCCAGAAACATGAATGTGCAAATTAATTTGTTTCGAGGTGGTTTTGTTTATTTTATAAATTAATCGCTATTCCATAAGATTACAGTATAGTTAATGTGCATATATCCAAGAAAATATAATTAAATGGATTTCCATTTTACACACCAAATCCTACTTAATAAAAATGCTCTATTCCGAATAAATGAAATGAATATTTCGAATTTGAAAAATTTCCAAATATAAATTGTTTTCCTAGGCCATCTATCAGAAAATTCAGTAATCGACAATATCGACAATCACAATATGAAGAACGATCGGATATCGAAAAAATTCGTTTATCGATTAGAAAATCGACAACCGCAATCGGGGCCACTTTTAATTTTTGCACATTCATGCTTCTGGCATACGGTGACGACATGATCTAGTTGATTAAACTTGTATACGGCTGGTTCAACTACCATTTTTTGGAATCATTCTACGGACTCGTTTCCTACATTTCCTTGAAAAAGTACGTTAGTTCACTTTTAAAAATAAAAATATATTTGGGCATAGATGTTGCTATTATGTGTTCAAAAATGAGTATGTTAAGTGAATGAAAGAGCAAAGCTTCTTTCGATCGAGTATACCCACGGTGCTTATTATGAAATGACAAATACAGTCTAACGTAATCACCGATATTAAAAATAAAATTAAAAATTCCTTAAACTTGCAGCTATCGGACTCCAAATGTTTCCTTAAAACTATGTTTTTTTTAAAGTATTGAATCCTATCAGTTGTTTTTTTTTTTTTTTACAAAATTTGCTTCTATTTTTAAAGTAATTACTTCAGCTCGATTTTTCAAATCATAGTCGGCTTTATACCATTTCTACTTGTTTAATATCTAAATTGATATTCATGCTAAACCAGAACATTATTATTCACTTTCACATGTATTGTTCTTTTGTTTTCGTTTATCTTATTATAGTATATAGTAAGTATCCTCTCATAAAATTGGTTTTCCTTACATCATCAATATAAAAAGCGTTTTCTTTTAGTTATAATTATATTCGTCTCTCTTATTTTATTATATATTAACTCCTTTAAGACGTTCACGTTTCCAGAGATAGTTAATTAAACAAATACATTGAATTAAATACAAAGAAAATTAAACAATTTTTTTTTCTAAACATTTTGTTTCGTTTTAAAAGTTATTTAAATAAAAAACGTAAAATAAATATTGAATTTTCTTTTTAAAACATTTTGTATATTTTTTTTAATGAAAAATTAACAAAATATACTATAAATATTATTTTTCCAAATTTCTTTTTGATAAACAAAATTAATTCAACGTCGATAATATGGCGATCGTTTTCGTATTTATTTTTTTTTTTTTTCTAACGCAATACATTTTGGTTTTCCTTCATTTTCTAATTATGGTTTAAATCACAGAATGGTTTTGTTTCAGTGTGTTGTTGTTGTTTTTATAACAATTTGCAACAAAATTTTGAATTTTTTTCTTTAACATAATAATAGGTGTAGCATTTTTTCTTTACTAATTTTAATTAAAAAAAAATTCTAAATTGGATAAAAAAGCATTCGATTTTTTTTAAACACACTTTTCTGTATACAATGACTGTGTAAACGAAAGTAGGTGGAAAGGTAAGTCATGAATTTCCATAAATAAATAAAAAAAATATAAAGACTATTATATATTATGAGAGAGGTGCGTTTTGATCACAAGGTAAGAGTTTGCTCTAAAATATAATCATACTATTAAATGATTAGTTAAGTTTTCGTTATCACTTACTTGATGTCTTTTGTTGTTGTTTTACTTAAATAATTATAGTTGAGATTGTTAGTTTGATTGCAAATCAGATCGAATGAGATCAAAGACATATTCATCACGAACATCATCAGAGACTGGGGCATATCCAAGCGATGGATGTAGATTAGCTGGATTAAGTGGCTTCCAGCGTTGTCCAAGTAAGGAACTTATTTCCTAATAACAAAAGAAAAGAAAAAAAAAAAACAATTAATAAAAATATAATTGCTTACGTACGCATAAACAACCACGCTATAAATGGCGAGGCTATTTTCTTTTGAGCTGAGAATTTTTAAACGATATTTTCAGAATTATTATTTAGATCTTTAGAATAATTTTGTTTGTCAAAGGAAAATATGAACATAAAGGGTCTTCCAATAAGGCCGCTTGAATTTCAGTACGCTATAGGAGCCATGTTGTTACATCAACATGAAAGGTTAAAGCGTTTAACAAAATTTGTGTAAAACATCAAATATTTTTTTTAAATCAGAGCTTTGTTGGAGAAATGCCCTTTTTGGATGAAAGAATGTGTGAACAAGCAAAATTGTTGAATTTGCGACGATACCCATCCACACAAGATACACTTCTAATGCTTTTGCCTTAAAAGGAAATCCTTTTATTGTCTGCTGTTTTACTTAATAATATTTCTCTGCTTTCTTTATTATCTTCCAATTTATTACTATTTGGTATATTTCGGGTCAACAGGCCGTACTCTTTTCAAAATGAAAGTGGCATATTTGTCATAGCCGTTAACGGTGAAATCTACAGATCGATAATAAACAACATCTTGTGTGGATGATATGGATACCAACGATATTCAGAAAGCGTTACGAGCAACACGATGGATTTTCTGCAAGATCAACTTATGGGAATGCGACGAGAAAAGAATGTTCTAACACTCCCTGATATTTATTCGAAACATTTTCCATTCAACGACAAAATATACATACCTCAATAAATGATTCCATACTAGCAGTAGAGGGAGTGTTGTCAATCATAGAAATCTCCAATCGCTTCAATGACCTTCCACGAAGACGTGAAATTCCAACAATATTGTGCGCATCCAATACATAACCATGAATAACAATCTCTTGCAAATTTTCACATCGCCAAGACATCATTACAAAAGGATCCTGACCCGAACGTAAAAATAAATCCATCACATTTTTATCTGGGTGCTTGAAAGCCTTCAATTAAATTAAATTAAATGAAAAGAATGTTGAAAACCAAGATTTATGATTTTTTTTAATTATGAAATTTACAGAGTCAATCCATTGAACACTCTTGAGCGTATTCTTATTGTAAAGTGACATCCATTCCAAAGCTTCGACATTTATCTAAGAAAATAAGTGATGTGAAATTCCATATTCATTTACTAATAAGTTTTTGAAACCTACAAAATCACAAAACAGAACCCTCAAATGGGTAATTGGCATATTCTGGCGTAAAATTCGAACTTGAAGGACTTCAACAGCTTCATATGCATAAACCAGTGAGACAATCAAATCGATGTTTTGGAATTTTTTAGAAAACTCGGACCATGCTTGTTCTGAGATGCCAGGATGCTCACGATCCAATCCATGAACGCAGATCATTAGTTTTTTTAATGGAAGTATTTGGATTGTACGGAGGATATCTTCGTTCAATGTATCATAATCAAGCGATAATACCTATAAATCGAAACAAAAATATAAAAAATTATATAATTCTTATTGCAACTGAAATTCTTACCTGAAGTGATGTACATTTTTCTAGGAATACAGGTTCCAACACAAAGATTGGATAGTGACTAGGATCGAATTTAATCGAAGCAAATGTTAGCTGTTCGATTTCTTGAGGCTTGGCAATAGATTTAAGAAAATCTGCTCCATAGTATGTCAACGATTCGATAGCGCCCATATCGAGAACCTTTATTGATGACTTTTTACGACTTAAAATAATTTTTATTGGCTCAACAAAGAATCTAAATAAGAGAAGGAAGTTTATTTAACAAATAATTTTTCATAATTGTTATTTATCATGCTTACTGTTCAATATCGACTAGACCTTCATCAATCATATCACCAGGCGCAACATGACCAACGCTGTTTGTTTGAAATCGTATTCCTTCCAAACTATCACTTCTGGCAATTCTTATTTAGAAATATAAGGTAAGTAATTAGCGATTTTAATTCAAATTTTAATAAAAAAAAAACTATTATAGACATACTTATAAAGGATCCTTCGGATTTTCTCAATGTGATAAACACACATAAAATCAAAAACCATTGTTAATTCATTTGTTAAGTTCAAGAGGGTTTGTAGAAAAAATGTACATTGTCGGTCGTTGTCAACGTACAGAGTAAATTTAAAGTTTTGGAAAAACCTGAAAAACAAAGAAAATAATTTTCCATACAAAAATAACATTTTTTTAAGATATCAATTTTGCTTTTAAGAAGTTTTTTTTTAACTAAATTAAAAATGTAAAAAAAAAAGAAATTTGATCTATTAATAAAACACAGTATTTTTATTTATTAAATATAAATAATTTATGGGGAAGAATAAATACCGAAATCTCGATAGAGGGGTTTCTAAAGCTATTGCTTTCAATTCGTATATACATACGTCGAAATACTTACATACATTAGAAACAAATTATTTAATTATTATTAGAAACGTTTTTCTAACTTAAATATTAAAAAAATTATATTTGTTTTTATTTTTAATGTAATACACGGATGTAAGGATGGTGCCAAAAATATGTGAAAATTAAAACACAATGAATCACCACTGGTAGTTTTGTGAAAAGTTGAACATATATATAAAGTACATGGTGTATGTAAGAGTATGTTCATTGTTTAAACATTTATTTCAAGAATTATTTCGTTTTATATTTTCTTTACATTTTCTTTATAACCATCCCGTATGTCCCCAGACTGAGTTAAATCACAATTCACCACTCTATTATCAAAGGAATACTCACATTTGTATGCACACAAGAAAAAGGTTGAGTACAGGTTCTTAATTCTAATTAAATTATTCAACTTACATAAATAAAAATACTTGTGAGTATCACTATCCCATCAATTTATTGTATATTTTTCCTATTAATTCAGGTTTTGTTTGGTTAGTTTGAATGTAAATGTAAATAAAAGACTTGATTTCATTTTTAGTCTACGTTTCGTTATCATCCAGGACTTCTTCAGGGGTTTTAATAGATTTTTTAAATTTGGTAGAAATAACATATAATGTATGCCTTTGAATTTTGGGAATTTGTACAGTGAGCGTCAAAAAAAGTGTACAGCTTTGAACTGCATTCTTGTAACTCTGTTGAAGCAAATAGATTCAATTTTTTAGTAAAAGACTTATCTTATTTTTTAAAGCAGTTTATCTTCAATGGATTGGCATATAAAACTTATCAAAATATTTTATTGTAAAAATTCAATAAAAAAAATTACAAACTTCATTTTTCACTTCAAAAGTGTACACTATTCAATTAAACCTCAAACCAATACTTCGTCTGCTTCTCTTTTGTCCCTAGAACATAACGAAAGAGTCTGGGTATTGACTCTTTTAGCTTTCTTGCCAATTCGGCTGGAATTTTTTGCCACTCTTCAAATTATATTGAATTTTGTGCCTCTTAGTTTAATATGTTCCTCTTTTGGATCTGTTTATCCAGATAATCTCACAAATGCTCGATGAGGTTTAAGCCTGGGGATCATGGAAGGTCTTCTAATTGCTTAGAGGTACGATGGTGTAACCATTCCTTGGCAAATTTCGATGTGTGTTTGAAGTCGTTGTCTTGTTGGAAAATCCATGAATCAGTTAACCAGTTTCGCAATATTGCACGGCTAATTGTTTCTTAAAATATTAAGCTATCTTCATTTCTCATCGTGCTTTCAATAAAGACGAGATATCCATCTCCAGATGATTCCATACATCCCCTGTACTATCAATAAGGAAGAGATTTTTAGCTCCATATGTCTCCATACATCTCCAGGCCATTTCCGAACCACCTTCAAACATTGTCATGTAGCCCCGAAAAAATCGAAAGTAATAACTTCTTAACATTAAAATTCGGGTTTATCATTTTAGGAAACGATCTTGTCAGTGGACTAGAGCAAATTTGAACTTTTTGGTGCAAGACAGCCACCAAAATATGGCAACTGAAAAACACAGAATTTAGTAGGTTTTTAGCAAAAAGCACAGACCAGGTTTGATAATGGTCTGGGTGTGAATGGAGTATTATTTTGGAGTTGGAAACCTCGTCTTGATAGACAGTACGATGAGAAATAAAGATTACCTTAATATTTTAAGATACAATTATCCGTGTAATGTTGCGAAACTGGCGGTTTCCAACAAGACAACGACCTCAAACACGCATCGAAATTTGTCAAGGAACGGTAACACCATAGTACCTCTAAGCAATTAGAAGACCTTCCATGATACCCAGACTTAGACCTCATCTCAGAATTATCTGAATAAACAGATCCAAAAGAGGAACATATTAAGCTAAGAGGCGCAAAATTCAATTTAATTTGAAGAGTGGACAAAAATCCCAGCCGAATTGGCAAGAAAGCTAATATAGTCAATATCCAGACTCTTACCTTATGTTTTAGGAACAAAAGTGAATCAGACAAAGTATTGGTTTTAAGTTTTTCGCTTAAATTGAATAGTTTACACTTTTTTGACGCCATTAAGATGAAGTATTTTTTTTATTTTTTTTTATTTAATTTTTACAATAAAATATTTTCAAAGGTTCTATATAAAAAATAAAATAAGTCTTTTACTAAGAGATTAAATCTATTTGCTTAAACAGAGTTACAAGAATGCAGTTCAAAGCTGTACACTTTTTTTACGCTCACAGTATATAAAAGAAAAAAACATATATAAACATTGAAGCAATTAAACAACTTAAACAACAATTGATAAATAGAATTATTTACTAACGGAGATTAAAGCGAAGAATTTACGTTGATACATCGAACTGTGGTTCAGGGGTGGACAAAAATCATTTTATTCACTACTAAATATTTATATTATAGACATTGCAGTTTGATTTTGGTTGAAGCATTTGAATAAGGATTTGTTTTTTCATAAAATCAGTTTTGAACTCAGTTGATAAATGACATTTCAGTAACTTTGAAGCAAACATGATTATTTTTAATTATATGATTCTTTGGACTTTTTGGTATTTTTTCTGTATTGGAAATTTATGAAAACAAAGTAAATTTTTGAAAATAATTTTTGTTGTTTTTTTTTAAGTCAAACTCAAAATTCAACTAAGAAAAAGTTTATGTTCCCTGATATTTCTCGTTCGGGCTTATAGTACATACCTATTTTACACTGAACCATCACATATCGAATAAAAAAAAATAGCTTATAATAAATACCTGCGAACCTTCAAAAGCTAAAGTTTCTATTTTGTTAGTTAAAGTAGGCCCTACTTCTCTCCAATACACCTCTATAAAGCTGTAAGTGGTAAAAAACTTTGTATGACATAACTTTTTAAAATGCATTTATAATAATTTATTTATAATTCTATTTTTTATATGTATATTCGATCGTTGTTTTACATGCAAATATACACCTATATAAAATAAAAACATCTTATGCATGTTTAAAAATCAAAGTTTGATTGTATAACAACTTTTTTAAGAATTTAAAATTAGTTTTAGTAAAGTATGCTTATAGTAGGAACAAGATAGGTACCGATATCAAAATTAGCTTATTTATATCTGCTCATAAAAATTGTCATCTTCAAGATTATAATTAAAAAAGTGTAATAATAGTTCTTAATATTGTAGGTAATTGCTACTTCGGCAAACATAAACCTGTCACACAAAAGTATGAAGGTATATACACTTGCGTTATTTTGTATTGACTCGGAATCTAAAATATTTTATGATCGCAAAAAGTAAAGCATGATATTTAAACCTACTTTCACAGCAATGGTATGTAGAACACAATTTGTGTTTTAAATTAATTTTCCTACGTAAAACAATTTATGACTCAAGGTCATTTGATTACCAGTTCAAGTCACTCACTTAATTGCATTTCGAACATTTTGAAATTGCAACAAAATGCTCCAATATAAACAATAAATTCCTTATCGTAACTGGTTGATACCCATATTGATGGATTTATAATTTCAGGTCGTGTTTTGTTTTAATAAACAAAACAGGTATTTCCCGAAGAATTGTGGAAGAAACTGTTTATAAATCTCTCAACGCCTATGACATGCAAACAATTACATTACGACTATCTTAAACCAGAAATGTAAGTAATCGTAATTTAATCGTGAAGCACAAAAAAAAACTTAAGTTTGTTATTCAATTTGTTTTTATATTATCAAAGTTTAGTTGACCAAAAATTTCATCACATTATCTCACAGAGTACCTACCAACTTGTGTGACATTCTTTGTCGTTTTGTTGTTGTTGTGGTTGGTGTTTTTGTGGTCAAACGCACGCCCAGCTAATCTATCATTAAATGCAGTATTTTTTATGTTTTGGGCACGTTGACGGAATAATAACTCAAAACAGAAACCACAAAACAAGAAACTTAATCACAAAGTCTAAAGAAGAAAAATAGGTAGGCACCACAGGTAAAAAATACTTTCTCCGTTACGTGTCGTATTCACTTTGTTGTTGTTATCATGTTTGTTTCAACAAATGAGCATTACAGCAATAAAATAAAATTGCCATAACAACGCAAATGAAAAAATAAAAACAACAAATTCGAATTCAAGCGATTAAAGGCGACTCCAATGTCCAAGCAATCCCTCTAGCCTCTACCAACCCAACTTTGTAAGGTTGGTTTAATAATTTGGATTTATCCAACCAGCCCAACCCACTTCAACCACCCGTTTAAGGTCATATGCATCGAGTCTAGAGACAGAAGAAATAATTTTGTATTTCTCTCTGCAAATACACTTTGCACCTGCACTTTTCAACTAATTGCTGGTGCTGCACCACCAGCGCTCTTGCCGGAGTAAGAGCAAATGCGCAACACCCTGCCCACCAACCCACTCGATTAACTTTAACCTCCCTCCTTTCGAATAATTAAAACGCAAAATAAAAAAAATGTACAAATCTTTACCCTGGCTATTTTTAGAAAAATCTTTAAACAAAAGGTTTGACATCTCATTTCCATACCTGATAAAATAAACGTTTACTAACCTTTTCTGGAAGAGAATGCTCCGCCAATGCCAGCAAACCAGGGAAGCATTAAATCGATCCTTGTTCTCGTCCAAGTATTCGAATACCCGACTAAGGGCAAGGGCTGGAACTTCACCCCATTGTGGAGATGTTCTGGTCATTTTTCGTTCACCTTCTCTCGAATCAGCGACCGTCGACCACCCCACGGCCAGCAATGATCAGCAGCAGGAGTTTAAGATTTTTAACAGGGAAAATATACAAATTTTATTATTTTTTATTTAAATTATTCTCGGGGGTTTTCCGTTTTGCTTTTATGGTGTTCTTTGGCGTAAGTTAAAAATGTTCGTTCAAGTTGAAGGCCCTGAGAAGAAAATTTATATATTATTTTTTCAAATTGTTTTATAAATGTCGCCCTGATTGAATTGTACACAAAGAATTTAGAAAAAATGAAAGTTAAATCAAAAGAAACGTAAATTCTATTTTCAATTTGATTTCAACTAAAATTTATTCACCTTTTTATGATTTTGCTGATGAAATTGATGAAGGAAAAAACTTTTTTCTTGATTTCTTTTTTCTCGTCTGTGATTGCGTCGTATGAGTTTTTCTTTTTGTTCCGTCGATATTTTAGCTGGACAAGTAGTACAATTTTTTTTTAACACTGCGACGAATGCATCCAGTTCAAAATAAAAAAAAAGAATGACGGCGACGAGTGATGGCAATACATAAGAAAGAGGACAACGGCTATGAGAAAACGGTGAAAATAAAAGAAAGATGATGGTGAAAGTGAGAAACATATAGGATTTGTTTTGGAGTTATCTCTCTTGCACTTGCAGATGAAAACAGAAAGCAGCTGATTTTGACAACGGTGCAGTTGTTGCAGTGCTGGAAACATGAGACCACGAAAATTAATAGAATTCATCCAATGATTTGTTGCTGAAAAATGAATTTCTAGACAAGGTGATGTTCGCATTAAGGCATGGTCGATTGGTAAATTCCACCATACATCATTTTTTTTTATTTCCAATCGCATACTTCTGCAAGAGATATGTAGAACTATAATTGTTGGAAGGGCACTGAACCAACGAAAAGCTATTTTCAGAAGAGAAACAAGCCCATATTGTAGGTAATTTTTGGACAAGAAAAGTGGGGGGTCAGGGATGTCGTGAAGCAAACTGAAGACAAAATATAACCACTGAGCTCATGCGACTCATTTGTTTGTGTTCAATGTGCAAAGTATTGAAATTATTAAGGCTCACCCAAACCAAAATTTAAGCTTTCTACATCATTTTTATAAGTTATCCAGTTAGAAACACTATATCCCAAAATAATTTTTGAAAATGTTCACTTTTGTACTTTTTCACTTTTTTGGCTTATGTAGTTAGGGCTTTAGAGGCGATGCAAGAAGTGGGTTTTTTTTTTCTAACCAAAGTTAACTATAGTTACCTTTCATCGGTCCTTTAATTCAGAAAAGAAACTTTTTGACGTCACAAAGTCGTTCCTAAATTCAAAGTTAAAGTGCCAAAAAGTATTTTTGACTAACTTACGAGTATTCCAACTCACAGAAAGGGTTAATCTGTTAACAGCAGCTGAAAATACAATGTTTTCATTTTGGATTATCTTTTGTTTTCTTCTCGATCGTTCGGTTTGGATTTGGTTTCATTTTTGTAGTAATATATTTATTATTTAATTGATTTTATCGTCGATAGTGAGTTTGGAAATTATTTTATTTGCTTTGTTAAATGTTTCTATCCACTTTGATAGGTTTGAAATAAAGAAATTTGTGCATTTGTGAATGAAAAAAAAAAAAATGGAAATATTTTGCTAAAACATGCACAGCCGTATTTATAAAGGAAATTTAAAGGCTTCGTTACTTTAGTGCCTCTAAGTTGCTCTTAAGTGCGAAATCGGTATCTATAATCAATTTTCACTTTTAAGCAACATTACTTAAATGCATCTTAACTTAAACGCCATTCACCGCGTTTAAAGGTTACTTAAAGCCATCTTAAATATATTTTCGCTTTCGAGACTAATGGTTTTTTTATTTCAGAAATATAGGTATACCTATGTATGTTTGTGGGTACCTAATGAAAGTTTTAAGATTTTTGGTTTCCTTTAGTAAAATAAACTGTAAAATAAATTGTTTCGATTTATCTACATATTTTTCTATCAAAAGGCCAAGGTGTGAATCAAAGAATTGAATAATAGAGTTTCTGAACACAAACATCAAAGCATCAGGAACCAAAATGGAACCATGTTTCATTTCGTTTGCGTTTAGTATACCAGTTGCTTCTCTTTCTTTCTTAAAAATACACGTGCTCATCTTTTGTTTGCAAGCTGTCAAAAAACAGCTGAAAAGAACATGTATTAGTGAGTTTTCTCACGTTACGTTACATTTCAATCGTTTAGTTAAGTAGCAATGGAATTTTAATTATAGATGAGAATTTAAGTAACGTTATTTAAAGGCAACTTAAATATTTAAGCAAACTTAACTAAATGATCTCTAAGAGGCATTTTAAGAAAATCTAATAAATTCGGCTGTCAACGTTGAGCTAGAACGAAGTTGAATGAAATTTTTTTTTAAAATGTATGCATTTTTTCAATAAATCAAATGAAATCACAATTTGTTCTTGATTTTTAATTCCAAATGCAATTCGATTTTTTTTCATCCGCTTTGTTTGACAGATCAACTATTTTAACTTTGGTTGTTCCTAAATGAGTAACTAGTAACTGATTAACTAGAGTAACATAAAAGAACGAACCAAAGGTCGGGGAAGCATGTAAAATGCCACATGTGGATGCGCAGTGACGTCATATTTACGTCACATAATGTGTGTCCCAATTGCCGCATGCCAAGTAATTGGCATGTCTATGACAGCCGCATGCACATATTAGCTGCATGCAACCTCAATGTGAGCATATATGTCCACTGCTGCATGTTTTCAACATGCGACACATATACTGCAGTTTTTAATGACGTCAGTGCCCAAGTGCATGCGGAATTTAACATGCCGTGTGTATTCTAGCCTAAAACAAAATGATGTGAAATATTGCATATATATATATATATTTATGTTTTTTTTGTAAATTAGATTTCAATCCTTTTTAAATGTATCTAATACTATGTTCCCACCGGAGTGAGATTTCAGTCCAAATCTTCACAATTCCCTATACAGTTTTTTATACTTCAAAATGTGAGATTTCGTTGAAATCTCAATGAAATCTAGTAACGATGCGAACTCTTCTTTATGAACGGACCCATTTTCAGCTTTCACCATAGAAAGGTGAAAAGCTTTTTGATAAAAATTAAGATATTTTACTCCAAGGCCAAGCAGGCAAAAAGAAAGCGTATGATATTGTAATGGTAGTCCATATGGACATTGGCGAAAAAACTACATCGGGTCATTTCAACATTTGCCTTGGTCTGCCATTTTGTATTGAACAATTTTACCAATAAAAACTCGACAATTCTATACAAATTATCGATAATGTAACGACATAAGTCTGGCAATACCGTTTTTATCGGGACAAAATTAATTAATTATCTGGACATAGCTAGCTCTATATGGACATAGTTGTTGTTGTATTTGATATGTAAATTGCTTTGTTTTGCTGTCGTTTTTTTTTCAAATAGAATTTACTGGAGTTGCAAAGAAACACAGCTAATATGAAAACAAATCGGATTCGTTTCAAACCGCATGCCTTTTGAACACACCCTATAATTTGACAGCAAAACAAAAATGGTAACAGCTGATGAAACGTCAAATTTTTTGGTGTGTTTTTCTTTTTGTTATTTCTGTGAGTTGATTGTTGAAACTAAATAATTGTTATTATATAAAATGATAAATTGAAACTAACTCAGTAATTTACTCATATAAACTTCTATCAATGTGTATACTAACATAATAAATTAAATATCAACCTTATGTATTTATGTTTTATTTAGTAGTATCAAATAGAATGTTATGAAATACCAAATGCTGTGGTTAGGAAGAATAGCTGGAGTTGCTACCAGAGAAAGACCTAGCATCTCCTTTGCAGTCAGGTCATTTTCATGCCTTAGGAAACGTGACGATGAATCAAAGAGAACATCACCGTGTGCACTCCGGCTTCCTCATAGAAACCTTGCAACTGAGAAATCATTTCTTGGGGGTTTCTGGCAAACACTCTCCGAAAGCACTCCAGTTGCCTACATGCAACAAGGGCTAATCGGAATACACGATTTCACTGGCTTACCGTGGTGGGCAACGATTGTTGTATCCACGTTTGTTTTTCGAACTCTTGTCACTCTGCCATTGACCATTTATCAACACAAGATCACAGCAAGAATTGAACTTATTACACTGGAAATGCCTGCATTAGTAGCTGAACTTAAGCAGGAAGCAGCCATGGCCATGAAGAAATTCAATTGGACAGAAACACAAACGAGACGTGTCTACAATCATTCGGTAAGATTGTATTTTAAAGCAATGTGTCTTTATCTAAAGAAAAATCTCCAAACAGCTTAAAAAACAATGGAACCAACTAATTATTCGTGAAAATTGCCATCCCGCCAAAACTTTGATAGTTCTATGGGGTCAGATTCCTTTGTGGATATTCCAATCGGTTGCGCTCCGGAATTTAGTTTATATGCTACCAAATCCGAATTCCCTGGACGCACAATTGATTTTCACAGAACTCACACTAGGCGGTTTCGGTTGGATTCCCAATTTAACTGAAATTGATCATTCGTATATCCTGCCTGTAGTACTGGGAATCATCAACTTATCTATCATTGAAGTGAGTTTAATCCTGAATTGTGTATATCTTGCTTCTCTAAAATAAGATCCTACTTTCTAGATGCAACAAATGACGAAAACGCGTCCTTCTGGTCGCTTTCAAAAAATAGCCACAAATGCTTTTCGAGTTCTGAGTGTAGCAATGATACCTATTGCTTGTACAGTTCCTTCGGTAGGTAAACATTTTGTATGTGTAAAATGACAATGCTAGCAACTTTTTTTCCAGGCACTGTGCGTCTATTGGACAGCATCAAGTTCGTATGGACTTTTACAAAATCTACTTCTACTTGCGCCAAAATTTAGAAGAGCAGTTAGAATACCGCAGACACAGACTGAGCTACAAAATCCGTATCAACATTTGTGGATGAGCATGAAAGCAAGAACCGGTAATGGAGAACCTCCTGTGCTACCAAAGATAAATAATGACGCACAGAAGAAATAAAGGGAGAAAATTACATGAAGAAAACGTATTTTGTTCTTTTAATTTGCGATAAACATAATGAAAGTTTTGGATCCGCACAAAAAAGATTTCAAAATTTTAATCAAACTTGGTATTACGGTGATAGAGAACGAGACAAAATAAAGTCCCGCAGTTTCGTCTGTCTGTCTGTATGAACTTCGATCTAAACCCTAAATCACTGATGCGATTTTCTTCAAATTTTGAATTTAAGGTTATGCTTATTTCGTTGAGGAGAAAATAATAACCCAAAAATAACGGTAGGTACTTCCCACTCAACCGTAAAAGAAAAGCTTATTTATCTCAAATACGGCTGTAACTTGAAATAAAAAAAATCTACAAGTTACTGTAGGCATGATCTACTTCTTATTTTACCTAGAACTGTTATAAATGGTACCTGTCATAGAACGGTTTTTTTTTGATGTTCAACGTTCTCATTAAAATTTGTATGCAGAAGTTTTCTTTAAAAGTCAATAATTTTGCATATCAAAATCTTGGAAAAAACTCAATTTTCGGTTTATTCAAAAACAGGTTGATGATATGCTTGGAACTTGGCTTATAAAAGACGATGTTCACATAGGCTTGTCGTGAGGCTACACATTTTGATTTTTTTTATCTCATTCTTAAGAGAGGTGAGGCAGGAATTTTCAAAAAATTTTGGAAACTTTTTCCTCATTTGGCTTCTCGCTTCATATGACACTCACTTGATATGCATGTATTAATTTTACACACGGTTGGTATCTCCTTATAAATCCTATTCTATTTTTGTACCATTCACACAATGTCTTACATATTAACCCCTTGAGTCGGCGTCCATTAAATTTTATTTTTATATGGTTATTTATTGCTCGCCTTAATGACAGTATTTAAAGACCTTAATCTTAAAGATCCGTTTAAGAATCATTTAAATTATAAATTTATTTGTAGAATTGTGGTTAATTAAATTGGTTAAAATGACCATACCGGTTTCCCTGTTGGATTTATTTAACCGTAAAACCGTTCACCTTATTGTACACGAGAGTCGAGAAAGTAACGCTGGAGAATATTATTTTTGCAATTTTTAAAATTTTGTACCAATATTTGAATTTAGAATTGATGCCAAAAATCGAATGGACGATTGACTTAATCACGGCCCCTTACATTATGAAATTAGTTGTTCCTCCGCAATATCTTATAGCCCGCGGTATCTAATATCCCGACGTTTAAGCAATAAACAAAGCAAGCGATTTCGATGCAATTTTGTGATTTTTGGTGTAATTGAAAATCAAGATTGTGACGCTTGTATAGCAGGTAGGAAAACAAATGAGGTATCAGAATAGATGTTGTTTATTGACGGTGTTTGCGCATCATTGTAAAAAGTTTTCCCTACACAGCATTTCTGGGTTTCGAGAACACCTGATTTGCCATTATTAACCGCATACCGTCCATAATACCCTATTCTCAATAAAATGGTTAAAATAAGACAAAATTTAATTTTCATGGTAAATATTTAAAATCCAGCACATGAACATAAAGTTAAGGAATGTCACTAAATACATTCGTGTTAAATGTGATTCATGATGATGGGCTTATGAAACTTATAATTTGTCTTTATATCTTCTACCCTTATCAATCAAGTCATGTTTATTTAACTTTTTCAAGACATTTTAATTAGCTATGATGCACATAGGTAAATAAGAATATCTTCTTACTTAAATAGGAAGTATGTAGATACAAAAATATATGTGTACAATATGTTTCCAGTTAAAGAGACTGCATTAATGCATTATAAACAAAATGATGTTGCACAATGTTTGCACACATGTCATGTTGGACAAAAAAAATTATTTTCAATGGGATTTACCCACTTGATTGTTGGTCTTTTTTGGACCATAAATTTCTAAATGTGGCACAAATATAAAAAGATATTACTTTTAGAGGTCAACTCATGTTTTTCTAACAGAACAAACATAATGTACCTTCATGCAATGCAAGAAACAAACAAGGAAATTCTAAGCAAGGCAAGGCAGTCTGTAAAGAATCTTTGAAAGGCGCCTGTTATGTTATTGTAAAAACGGTGACGATTATACAAAGAGATGCTCACTGATATATGAATAAAGAGAAAAGTAAATTGAACTCCATGCAGAGGTATATCAGTTGTTTCTATACTTAAGTCAGGTATTTTAAAAGCATACACTCGTTGACCTAATTAGCGTTGGAGTGCGCATATACCACAACTTCTTTAAAACTTGTTGTTAAATAAAGGATGATTTGAGATGTGGGATTTGAGGGATTAAAAGTAATTTGTTTGCAGGTTAAGTTAATATCGTTCAGTTACGTGTTTGAAGTTGATGTTTCAGTGGGCCTCGGTCTACTTTCTCCACATGACACAAAAGGCCTACAATGGAGATCACCATTTGCTCATGGAAACGATATCGCACTTTGGTTAAATTCAACGGTTATAGGTTGTATTGGTTGTAGTATGGTAATTGGTCCATGGTGTTTGTTTAACATATACCCAAGAAACAGGCCCTTAAATATTATTGACGAATTACCTGACACCCTGTATGTTTTAAATCCAAAAAGCATTTTTTTGTATGGACATTTTTAAAGTCTGGTTTTGAAGCATTTGTTATGTTGTGAATTTGCTTGATTAGAAATGTAGCATGTGTTCTCTCTTAATTTGGATGCTGTCTTTATTGCAATTTGCAAAAATTCAAAGTTGATTGATATAATGCTTAATCGTTCTTGAAAATTTTGTACTTATTCAGTTAAACAGAAAATTAACTTTCCCTATTTATAAAGAGGGAATGTGTATAACAATTCAAAATAAGTTTTCGAAGAACACTATGGAAATTAATTTTTAAATGTTTCATTGTCATTATTAATCGATAGTAATATGGTAGTCTTTGAAGAAAAATGGTAGTCTTTGAAGAAGGCATAGTTCTACATTAAGGTTTTAAATCCGTGATCTGAATAATTTATACTCAAAGTCATAAGGTGCACCGTGTAAATTTACAAACGCCTTGTGGCAGAAATTATGCGTTATCATTTATGTGAAACGTTCATAGCATGTATATTATTGCAAACCTTAAACAAACTAGAATCTAGAATAAAATTGTTAATACGTTGTTGCTGATGTATTTGTATTAGCATCAGCTGCATTGCGAAAAAAGTAGTGATCACCAATGACTTGAAGTTTATGAATTTACACATAGCCATTCATAAATCATAGGTCTTGGTTAAAAAAAAAAAAAAAAATCGGGAGCCGAGCTGTTATAGGCTCATTCTGACCAGAATTATAGCTAAGCAACACGTAACAACTCTTTAACCCTATCATTTTTCGCTCCCTATCTAGGCTTCATTCACATACACACTTTATTTTCGAAATGAAAATGACGTAAAATGCATACAATTTGAACAGGAAATTGATGATTACAAAACGGAAATACTACATTGATTGAGTACCTACCTATATCCTTTACATCTAAAATTAGGCATAACAAAAGCCTTCTTTTGATGTAGCCCTCTGCCCTGACTAACTGACATCACCAAACAAAACCCAGAAAAAAAACACTAAATTGTTATCAATTGAGTTCACTCAATGATTTCTTAGAACGTTCCGATCCAAACAATCCTCATTGATCGCACCCTGCGAATTTATTATTGTTTGCCATTTTATTGTTTCCTCTTCTCTACAACAACTTCGGTCAGATTGTCTTTCACCCCGGGAAAAACCTTCCCCTTGTGTCTCATTTGCGTGATAAGAAGGAGAATTTTTGTCATAAGCAAATAGACAACAAAAACACCATCAAGAAGCATCGAGATATATGTATATAAGTAAGTAGATAGAGAAAGGTCTTTAAGATCGTCACAGGCGATAACAGAGACCGAATTTCTTCTATAGCAAAACACTGACAGTAAGTTGTCGTTGCCTTATCTTTTCGAGCTCATCTACATTACCCTCACACTAGTATCATTTACTCATCATCCTCAACTTAGAAGTATTTTTTCTGCTTAATTGGAATTGATTCTGTTTCGCTGCGTTTCAAAACTCCGAAGATGCTCGACGTGAGCACATCGTTTACGCTTTTGTTTTTGTACCTACAATTCGAAAATTGAATCCGGAAAAGATTTTTCTAAAAAAACAAACAAAACAACTAAATTCATCCCACATAAATAAACGGTCCATTAAATAGGGATAACGTTTAAAACAGTGCTTTTGAAAAAAAAAATAAAAAAAAAAAAACAAAAAGTCAACCTATGTGATATAATTAAACACGCCAATCGACCGACCGTTCAAAAATGTTGCAAAATAAGATACTTTTGAAAACACTTCTGCTAGTGGTTTTGTCTGCCAGTGCTGTTGTATCTGTTAGTATGATTCATTAGCTACAACTAGATAAATTTGTGAAAATATAAGAAAAGTACAAATAAAACCGTTTCAGAAGTCTTTTATACACTTTAGTAATAAATTCCCATAGTTGACACATTTTATTGTGGGGTGCTGGTGCTTTCTTTTGTTTTTAAATGTTTTTTTGTGTTTTTTACTTAAAAAGAAAAAAATTAAAACTAAAAATACTAAAGAGTGCGTGTTTCGAACTTCTGGTGTCAACGGCAGATGAATTGTGTCTCTGTTTACCGTTTAATTAGAGATTTTTCAAAAAAAAGTCTGTTTTATTGTTTTTATTTTTTTTTGTTGATTGCCCCTTTTTGATGACTCTAGTCTCGCTATTCGAAAATACTATGCACGGAATTTTCTCTTGAAGATGTGTTGATTGATTAAAGCTAATAGACTGATAGGACGTTTTTGACCTTTGTTATGCCTTTGTCTGTTTGATGTGCAGCAAAAAACTCACGCGAAATGCAAAATCACTGATGGATAGGCGATGTGTAAAAAATGTTTGGGATTTTTCTATGCGACTTGTTAACAGATTGATTGGATGTTTTTTGAATGGATTAGGGGCAATTACAATTAAAACATTTGGGTTGGGGGTTTTGTCAAGTTGGTGATTTGTTTTTGAATGTTGATTAACCTTAATACCTAATACTGCGACATATTTTGCTAAATAATTTTGTTTTAAATGATTCTTTTGGTACTGATAAGTCAATTGTATGTGTGTTTTTCTTTTAAAATAAATTAATTTATATGCATAGATTAAAACGTTAAAATAATATTGCATCAAGACTACTATTTTGAAGTTCCTATAACATAGAAACGAAATAAAAACAAATTAATTATTCTCATTTTAGTGACCTTTTTTTTATTTTTCAACTGCGACGTTTCGAACGTGTTCTTCTTCAGTCCTATACGAATTTAAAAAAAGAATGTATAATAAAATAAAAGTAATTACAAAATTATATCATCAAATATATGACATTACGATGATAGAGAACATGAAAAAAGTGAGTGGCATAATTCTGTCTGTCTGTCTGTTTGTATCTGGATCTACATTGGTGTTAACCGATGAAGCGATCTTCTTCAAATTTGAACTTAAAGCTTTTCTGGTGATTCTCCAAAGGGGAAATTGTTTTAGCTCCATGAATAACAGTACTTGCCATACAACCGTTAAGAAAAAGTTTATTTATCTCGAAAACGGCTCTAAATATTTTGATAAAAAGAATCAAAGTGCATTATTGTAGGTATGTTGCAAATTTTAATTCAATTGTTTTTACTTTGAAAATTTGTGATCTTTTTTTTATACCGATTTCAATCAAAATTTGTATGAAAAGGCCCATTTGAAATTTAAATAATATTGCATCTCAAAATAAAAAAAAAAAAAATGTTGGATTTAAAAAAATTTTTTTAGTTTTTTGGAAATTCATTGATTTATGAATGTTTGTGTTAATAATTACTTGAAATTGACACACCAAGTTTTTTTTTGAAAAATGTTTCCAAATATTAATATGTACATACCTGTATGTAAAAATTCAGTTTTTAAGAAACCGCTCCAAAGCTTTAAGATTTTTGTTTTGCACATGTTTATTTATTTTTAAGCTCTTAGTTATTCAAGTTATTCAACGACTGAAATGCCTTATGTTTATACTTTTTTCTTATAATTACATGCATATTTTGAAAGTTCTGAGGTTCTAAGTAAGTTGCTTGTACATAAAAGCAAGAACGTGCGATCCACCCTTAATTTTTCATATGCTTATCGTACATTATACTTTAAGAATAATGTAGCCTTCAAATTTAATGATGACTGATAAAATGTCAATATTCCTGTCATAAAAAATCCCATTATTGTCATACGAAAAGATTATGGTATACAAAAAATGGCTTAAATATGGCAGCTATAATCGTAGTTTTAAAGTTGTGTAACTGCAGCACAAGATTAATAGTTTTGCAATTATTATTAGAAACAAGTTGCTGGAGATTTTTTTTTGGGGTTTTCTATAAATTTCGTTAAAATTCTTTTGTACATTCCACACGAGGAAACAAAATCTCGAGATGATTTTGAAATTTTCTTTGAAAGTCTATTAGTTGAACGCACTTCTGAATCTAGATGTGGAAGCAAATGTCGTCATGGAACTGAAAGTTGCTAGCAACTTAGTTTCCTCCTGTGAAAGGGGACACACATTTCCACCTAAAACAAATTACTTTTACAAATTGAACAAACCTATTCTTATACGACTGATTCAATCGAGGCTGCATTTAGTTCTTCAAAAATGAAACATTCTATCTCACTTCCTCTTCATAAGAAAAAAATGAAACAGTATTTGCTTTTACTACTGTCTGGTACTGTCAAAAAAATCTTTATTAAATCTATTTGTGCGGTGAAAACTAGAGTTGGGCAGTTTAGTTCATTTGAGTGAGCGATCAATTAAGTTCAATTCTCGCTACTGAACTAGTTCGTTCATTTTAGTTCAATAGTTTATTAAAAAAAATAACTTGGCATTTGAAATAAAAAAAAAAAACACCAAGTTGCTAAAAACAAATATATTTTTCAAATTTACTAGGAACAAAAAGACGAGTGGCTGTGACGTATGTGATTATTAAAAATTATTCAACTCCTTACCTCAAATGTGCTGTGTTTCGATTGTGACATTTAGAATCGTGTTGTAATCTCGTTTCCAGCTAGCTTATTTGATTTGTAGCTTTAGAAATTTTTTAGAAATGTTTTTTATATTATTTAGCAGCTGTTTTCTGGTGGTTGAGGTATGTCAAAAACAAGTAAATCCATTGGGACCATATCCAATTAAAAAAAAAAATGATAGAAGTTTTTGCTCTCAAAAATAGTTAAACAAATGCCAGGTTCAAATTCATGAAATAAATGATTTCACCGTTTGTGAATAGAGAGAGGTATGTTGCTATTCGGAACATGGACCCAATAATGGTTCATAAAGAGTCGAAACGTTGTTCAAACTCACACTGAAGGTTTCATGCTCTATTAAAGAAACCAGAAACTCCAAAGAAAAATATAAAATAAAAGACAAATGAAAGAGCTTTTCTCCTTCCTTCAGAAAAATTTTGCGAACTAAAATAAACTAGTGAACTAAGTGTGTGAACTAAGTTCACTAGTTCACTTAAGTGAACTAGTTCATTGAACTAGTTCGTTCGTGAACTACACAATCCTAGTGAAAACACCAAACAGATTTATTAAATCTGAACTGAGATTAACCTTTGGTGGAAATATAGCATAACGTAAGATAAGATAGACCATATTTAGTATTCGTTCACTTTTCTGACGTGGTACTCGTTGATGTTAAAGTCCTTTTATGTCAAAATTGCGTTGATAACTCAAAATTTTCCCATGTCACTCTCTCTTTAAAACTAACAGTTTTCTGTTGAATTTTCTTAAGATACCGTTTGTGGGAAATAAAAATATAAAAATAGAAATAGCTAATGGGATAAAATGAGTATTTTCGGCATTCTCTAAAGAACAACCTTTAGCGCTCAGAAAAAGTGAACGAAACTAAATGAAAAATCAAAGCCGCGTCATAAATGATTGCCGTGTATTCGCTTGTCTTCTTCCGATGACTTTAGTATAGCTCTCCGAGGATTACAGTTCTACTTTTTAAGTTTGTAAAGTTTAAAAAACGGAATAGCCAATTGTTAAAAATACGAGCCGCCAAAAAACTGAATAAATTAAAAAATATTCCACTCCATTTGTTACTGAATTTAAAAATCAGACCTATAAATACACTAATTTAGGTATGGGAATGAAATCTTTCCATATTTTGGGTTCGTTCAAATTCGAAATTTCATTCAAAAATTCATTAAAAAAATGTAAAATTTGATTCAAAAAATTAAACTCGCCAAAATCTATAAATCTCGTATGTATTTAAATGTCGACAAATTCGACAAGCATGCTATCTTAATGTGATAATTTGAAAGCTTTACAAAATATCTAAAGTAAAAATATGTCTGATCACAGAGGGCTCAGAGGACTCAGAATACAATAGTACATATATTCCTGAGACTTATTTTATTTTTGATTCGCTATTCGCTTGCTCAATTATTTTTTTGAGTTGTTTTGACTTCTATGTGAAGAATTCTCTTTGTATTTATTTCTCCTACTCCGTGAAAAAAACGAAGGAATATTATATAAAAAATGGTTAAATATAAAAAAATTAATATTTTTTAAAAATCCAAAACGTAATTTTTCAAAATTTTGATATCCAAATTTCAATGTATATCGATTCAGCCGTTAATTTAATTGATAAAAGCCGAGAATATGGGAAAAATGGGTGTTTTGCAAGCGTTTTTTGCAAAAAAAAAATACTTAATAACATAAAATTTGATATTTTAATTAGGACATTGAAGACAAATTTTAGTTTTGTACCTACTAAAAATTTTAATGATGCAAAATAAAAATGTCTTTAAATTTTGAAAAAAACGCATTTTTGACAAATTTTTTTATTTATTGTTAAATTTAACTTATTATTCACTATTTTTATTAATATTGTAATCATAATTGTATCATTTGATATTGAAATTTTTAACTCTTAAAAGGCACTTTTTGACAAAAAATTATTTTGTAAATTTGGAAGTTCAGTTACTTTTACAAAATAAAAAGTTTTATAAAATAGAGTAGGTATCTGTTGAAAGCGAAAAAACGGTCTTATATATACAAAAACAGCTAGCAAATGAGAAAATCAAAAATAAAAAAACGTTACATGGCAGGAACCGTTAATAACGTTTTTTAGTAGTTTTTTTATCTACAAAAGTACACTTTTTTTGTCAAAATTGATAGAGCCAGTTTTGAGTTAAATAATCTTTTTCTTTAAGGTTTTTCAATTTTTCCTTTAAAGGAATTCAAAAAACCATAAGTACAAAATTTGATGAGTACTAGCTTCGGACTGTAAATCGAGGTATAGGCAGACAGACAGATAGAATTTATGCCACTTATTTTATTGTGTACTCTATCATCACATGAACCCAAAACTTGGCCTTAAGCACCTATCTACATAAGGGTGGTCCGTATATAAGGTTGTTTGAAATACCCATCTGGATAGGATCAGATGGCTTTAAATAGAAAAAAAAATCCTATTTTTTCAGATTTTTATTTCACCCCCTTGGTCTCCCTCTTTTCACTTTAAGTTATGTACTAAATGGGCTAAATGGGTGATTCATATAACACGTGAAAAAAATAACTGCGCGTATAGATTAGACTCAGAAAAGAACTAATCGTATCGGAGGGGGGTCTATTTCCCGCCTTCAGGTGGGAAAGGTAATTTAATAAAAGTTGACTCAAAACAGAAAAAAATATTTTAAAAACACTTACAATGCCATGCTTTAGCTTTTATCCATTATGCTTTAAAAAGAAAATATTATTTTAAAGTTTTTGAAAAATAATTTTCAAACACAAAATTTAAAAAATAATAATATTTTTTTTTAATATTGAAAATAAAGATCTTAACAGTTATTAGACGGTTTAGAAATTGTAAACTCTATTCTCTGATCGGTCGCCGATCCATTTAAACCAATCTAAAATCCAACCGAGCCAAGTGAATCAGATGACTCGGTCATGTAGTCTTGGGGACACATACTTACATTTTATAGTAAGGATAACATCAACATCATAGTTGGTTTCGGTTACCTAAACGACTATATATCCATTATCTTAAGAGGATAATTCTGTTGGAAGTAGCCTTTGTTTTTCATATAAGTACCACGATAGTTTCAACATTCACTGCATAATGTTTAATGCATATCATCCATGTTTTTAATCCTCAAAAATTATAGAAATTCTAAACGCGAATTCACTCTTAAACTTTGCCTTTTATGATTCTGTATATTAACTGAATAGTAGAATCCATTAGCCTTATCTTTTATCATTCCATGCATAGCTCGGTTCCCATAATACTTACTTCCTTATAGTCATATTTCTTCACATATGTAAGTATTCTAATAGCAAATAGGTACATAAAACACTAATGATCAGGATTAAAAAAAAAAAAACAAACGAATCAACAAACCACTATAAAGCTTATCAAAACTTGGAATTCGAATAGTGCATTCAAATGAATCTATAAACTTCACCTAGAAAATTACAGTCTTGTCTGACGTTACTCAGAAAAGATTATTTTATGAAATCGCTTAAACTTTTTTTATATACATCAACCTTTCGAATTGACCTTAACTCCTGGATTGATGATAAATCATCGTCACTATCATGCTAGAAAAAAATGCATTGCATTTATGAAATTTTAATACATTTGCGTTCATAGATCTAAGCAATTTAATTAGTGTTTTTTTTTTCTCTTCAGATCTTTGATCCAAATTACACTGAAAAAACAAAATCTTATCGCTTGGATCCATACATAGCTCGGGAACTGCAACGCACACATCACAACCACCAAGGAATTCCCTCATACCGCTCGGAAAGTAACCCAAGGTTATCAACGTTTGGTCGTTATCAGGAAAGCAGCAGCAGCAGCAATGACAACGTTGAACAACAAGAACGCCATGCAAATCATGACCGCAAAGATTATGCAAACAATCTGGATGAGAACTATGGTGGCTGCCCATCGGGATACACGGGATTACTTTCTTATCCATATGACTGTAGGAGGTTCGTTAATTGCTGGAAGGGACGTGCGTTCATTCAAACATGTGGCCCAGGAACTGTCTTCAATGGTGACACTCTGGAATGTGACAATCCTAACAAAGTGGTTTGCAAGGGACTAAATGCAAAATTATTTGAGCAGCAACCATCCAATAACCGTTTGGGTAAACTACAACAGCACCCCGGCGGAGATGAGGAGGTGGTTTCCTGCCCACAAGGACACACTGGACTTTTGCCTCACCCAAATGATTGCTCGAAGTTTTTGAATTGTGCCAGTGGCATAATGCATATTCAGACTTGTGGGCCACACACAATGTTCAATCCACGCATGAAAGTATGTGACTTTGCCACCAAGGTCGACTGTACAGGAAGAGGTGTAGGAGTAGGAGGAGATGGCTCTTCGGTTAATGCATCACCTTCACAGTCACCTCCATCATGGGGCGGAAATCGTGGCGGAAAGAAATTTGAAATTACCACGACAGAAAATCAGCCTTCACAGCCACATATAAAAGGCTGGCATCATAATCATAATCATGACCACAGTCATAACCATCATCATCATGGATTCGACCATGCATTTGGCCATGGATCCCACCATGATTATCCATCTGGTTCATCCAGAGGTGGCTCATTTACTCACCACAACCATAATTGCACAAACAGAGCCCACAATCACCATAACCATCACATTTCAACGCAAATTCCAACTGTCCACACTCCACTCATTAACAGAAATCGGTGGGCGTCCATGAATCGAACGCGTCCAGCTGCTCCAACAAGAAAAACTTCCACAGTTCCCATCCACTCATGGACACCAATACCAAGCCAACAACCGACAGGGTGGAGACCAATTCAACAGGAGCCTATTCCTTCTCAACCAAATTGGTCGAACCGTGGGAACTCAGAACCGCCAATTACTACACCGAATCCAAGTAGTTATCCGATTCCAGAGGAGCGAATTCCTTCTCAATCAAGTTGGTCGAACTGGGGAAGCTCTGGACAGCCAATTACGACAACTCCCCCAAGTAATTATCCAAATAGTTATTATGGAAGCACTCCCATACCTGGCACCGATACTACCATTTACTATGCACAGCCTGTTGACGACAATGAACCATCTGAAGAAGTTTTTAACAATGTGGTTGGGGCAGACATATCCGAGATCACGCTGCCTGTTAATCGAAGAAATTTCAGTCGGGGTGTAATTCTCCCCAATACTGATCGCTCAGAGTCTTCAGATCCATCACTGGATGCTATAAACATCCCAAATATGAATCTCATGCCCCCTTATCCAACTTCATCATCTGATGACAGACAATTCCAAATCCCCAATCAAGATCCCGTATTTTCGGCCCCGGATCCAATTCAACCGACACAACACAATCCTACAAGACCTGATTCACGGGATTCGGTGTTTTTGACTTCAGGTTCATACCAACCCCCTCTGAATAACCCAAGACCTGACTCTACTCCTCAGGAGAGTTATCCATCAAAACCTTCTGATGAATCCATGGATGCTATTAACATCCCAAATATGAATCTCATGCCTCCATATTTGTTTCCTCCTTCTTCTGATGATAAACAATCAGAGATTCCTGATCAATTTCAACCACCTCCATTCCCTCAGCTACCACCAAGGCCTTCCCAGAATGCACCTACACCTGAAAACAGGCCGGATTTTAACAAGGATCCAATTTATAAAATAAATGTGCGTCACAATATTCCTTACCCAGAAACAACACCAAAATGGGAAGAACCCTATCCTGACTACTCATCGCTGTATCCTTCTTTTACATCGCCTGATAACAAACCCAGTCCAAATCCCGAGTCAAGAGATTCAGTAGCCCAATCTCAACCAGCTTCAGGTCAGCCGTCTTGGCTGAAGCCTCAACCACCACTACCAAGTTATAGTCCCAACCCTGCTGACTCAGTTATCATCAGCTCAACGCCATCTCCAAATGGGAATCCCTGGCTCAGGTTTGATGAGTCGAATCTCTTTGGAGGAATGCTTCCACCTTTACCTCCAGGGTCTGAAGATCCATCCTCCTCTGACCCTTTTTTGACAACAACACTTCCTTCTCAGTCAACAACGCCACTTACAGGTTTAAAGACTAATGTGCGTGTCTTCCAGATCTACCCGCCTCTAGGTGTTCAAAATGCTACAACAAAGATCCATCCCAATCCATTTTATAGTCCGTCTTATTCTGGCGTAGCACATTCCCGGAACACCTCTTGGCCAAGTATCAAGACTTCTCCTCCAAGCAGGAATACATCACCATCTCCAAAATCCTGGACAACAACACCTTCAGCTTCAGATGACTCCTATGAGCCTGATATCATTTTCAGCCATGACGGAGGTGTTGTGGTTGCGAGTCATCAAATGTCTCCAACAACTACTCAACGTCATGGCCTTTTGCCACCGAGCTACAATCGAGAGTTCTACAAGCCAACAACTCCTATGAGTGTTCAACGAGCTGCTCCTCTCGAAACAGATACCAATGACCAAACAGCCCAGATGCCTATAAGTGAGGCAATTAAACTCCTATTACGTCCCTATATTAATCGAAGTGGAACAGTGACAGATGATATGGTATCTAAAGCCGAGTCACACATAATGAACTTATCCCATTCACTTGATCCAACTTCTTCCTCGACCACTAGCAGCAGTAGTGTTGCACCTGATTCGATGCATAAAGATGTTGAAATTGTCTTTGCAGGTGAACAGAATAGTTTATCACCCAGCTATGCTCCTCCACCTCCCATCCATTCCCAAGTCCAACCAACACCATCTTCCAAATATCACGAAAGACACGATAGACATTTCCATCAAATGCATCCTAACTTGCTGAATCCTTTTGGGAATGAATTAGGTGCAGGTGCAGGTACAGGTGCAGGTACTGATGATGATGGCTCAACTACCCCAAATGTTGATAATTTGAAGGAAAGTGATTTATGCGAGTTTGATTGTGGAAATGGTCAGTGTGTCAAGACATTTGAGGTGAGATTCAGCTTATGGATTAAATCAATAAATTTCAATCTGATAACCAGAAAATTTATCTTTCAGACATGTGATGGTATAAGCAATTGTGAAAATAGGAAAGATGAGGAACAATGTGGCCATTTGGGATATGAAGTTCGATTGTCAAATGAGGGATATGGAAGAGTTGAAGTCAAAAGTAAGTAAATATGTATTTGTTTTGAGTGTAGTAAGTTAAGTTGTTTATGTCTTGGAATAAATTAAGGGTTCTGCAGAAAATTCGATGCAGAAACTTATGTCCCGACCCAAAGAATCCATTGCGTCCGTTGTAGCGACGCTAACGTACTCAACTGACAGGTCGATTAAATATATGTTTTCTTATGGGAACTGACCCATTAGCGACGTATGCGTCAGCCGCAACGAACAAAGTAGCCGAACTTTAAACTTTTAAACTCCGACAGATGCCTTTGACAGCAACTATTTTGTGTGTATTTCAAATGTGTGGTTTCAAATGGTTGTTACATGTGTGTGTTTGAATTTCAACTGGTTGTCATATGAATGTCAACGCATTCATTGGATCACCTCAGTCCGTCGCATCTAGCAAACGTGAAGAAATACGTTGCTGCAACGGACACACGGATTTTATGGACTTAAACTCTTCAATTTTTTGGGGAAAAGTCGATAAGGAAAAGTTGCTTTGGATAATTTGAACATATCAGGTAACGCAAAGGAAAACCTTGCTTATTCAAGATGTTAAAAAGAAGTCACTAGTGTGATTAAGTTGCAGCGCTGATTACATTTTTCTGCGTAAAGCTAGTGTGGCTACTATTTAGCATAATATAGTGAACTAAATAATAAGTCAGTAGTAGCCTTAGTTGCATTGAAAGCACACCAGACAACGAACGTCAGAAGTTAAACAAAAGTTTAGGTCTTAGGTAGATTCCTAAGTGCAGCGACGCATATGTATTTTTTGTAGATGGTCGATAAATGTAAATCTTGTGCAAAAATTTGAAAACATTTGTGTTATTTGCATTTTTAATTTAGTTGAAAAGAAAATAATTATTTAATACAAAAACAAATTGCACTAAATTCAGAATGGCGCCCAACGCCAACGCAAATTCCGGAAAGTATAATTAAGATTTCTTATAGCCGCCTGTACAATTAAGTGAGGAAATTTCATTATTTTAATTGGGCTGTTGAGAATGAAATTTAAACATATAACGTTTTATGGTGGACGGATTTTAACGAAATAAATATTTCATTGAAGCTTGCTTGAATTTCAAGTACTTCTTTCTCTTGAAGCTATAGATAAATCAAACCAAGTATTAGAATACTATTTTTTAGTCATAAGAGGTTGCTAGTTTTTTATTTTGCCAACCATTAATACATTCTCAATATTTCTGTTTGATTCCTTTGATATATCATGTAGTTCTTGGCCAGTGGGGTTATGTATGCGATGACAAGTTTGGAATTCAAGATGCCAACGTCGTTTGTCGCGAATTGGGTTTCCCACTTGGAGCTAGTGAAGCGCATGGAAACTCATATTATCCACCTGCCGATGGTGGTGAAGTTTCCTTCGTTATGGATGAAGTTGATTGTTCTGGCAATGAGACATCACTTAAGGATTGCCGTTTCATGGGATGGGGTGTTAGTGATTGTGGACCAGATGAAGTTGCTGGCGTACAATGCAAAACTCCAGTCATGACCTGTCCCAATGACTATTGGTTGTGTAGCACATCAAAGGAATGCATTCCACCGGCATTTGTATGTGACAATGTTCCAGATTGTACAGATAAATCAGATGAAAGTATAGCGGTTTGTAATGTAAGTGAGATAAGACTTACGAGTACAAACATCCAAGATAATTATATAAGGTTATATGTATATTCTTAGTCAACTGTAGAGTTTAGATTGAAAGGAGGAAATGTGAAGCACGAAGGTCGCCTGGAAGTTTTGTACCGTGGTGTCTGGGGAACGATTTGTGATGATGATTTTGGAAAAACTGAAGCCCAAGTTGCATGCAATTCTTTGGGTTATTATGGACCTGCGGTAAGGATTTTCTTTTTATAGTTTTTTTTTGTGAAATTCCAACGTCCCTGAAAATAATTTTTTTTAACCAATATTGCAGGCAATCGTTAAAAATGCCTTCGGACCTGGCTCTGGACCAATTTGGCTAGATCAACTGTCGTGCTATGGCAACGAGACTACCCTTGACACATGCAACCATTGGTCTTGGGGTGAACACAACTGCAATCATACCGAAGATGTCAGTCTCAAGTGCACACCAGGCTCTGCCCCACGTTCTACAAATACCAAAACCAAGAACCCATCAAGCTCTGCCGAAGATTTACAAACTGCCGAATCCGATGACATCGGCATGGATCTTTATCCAATGGAAAGGTCTAGTAAGTTTGCACATACCCGCAAGGTATGTGGGCACTTTAATGCAAACCTAACAGACGAACTCCCTCGTGAATTGGAGCGTGTCGTCAAGGGTAACATTGCCAAAAGGGGTCATCATCCCTGGCAAGCAACCATCCGTACCAAAGGTCGTGGTGGCATCTCCAGTCATTGGTGTGGAGCCGTCTTGATATCAAAGAAACATCTCCTCACAGCTGCCCATTGCTTGGTTGGGTATCCAAAGGGAGCATACTTCATCCGTTTAGGTGACCATTATGCAAATATTGCCGAATCATCGGAAATTGATTCGTTCATCGAGAACTGGTACATCCATGAAAAGTTCCGAGAGGGCACCCACATGAACAATGATATTGCTGTGATAGTCATGAAGAATCCGGTCCGATTCAATGACTACATCCAGCCAATTTGTCTGCCACAGGAAGGAACCGAGTATAAGGAAGGTCGGAGATGCACCATATCCGGATGGGGATCTATTCAGTCGGGAGTCTCAAGTGAGTAAACATAAACACAAATACATGAACTACACATTTTGTATGGTTGTTGTTTGTGTTCGATTGTGGAGGTTGATTTTGTGGACTTGAGGTTATTTATTTGGGTATATGGTATTTACTTTTGTTCTTGGTTTATATACATAGCTCCTTCGAATAACCTTCGAGTTGCAGAGATTCCGGTGATATCAGATGATGTCTGCAAGTTGCCACACGTCTATGGCAGTTCTGTGACTGAGGGTATGTTCTGTGCTGGCTTCCTTGAAGAGGGTGTGGATGCATGCGAGGGTGATTCAGGTGGACCGTTTGTATGCTCTGATTCAGGTGAGTTTTCTATTTATTTTCAAAGTCGAACATTTTCCTCTTTGATAAATTGATTGAAAATTATATTTTTTGCGATGTAGATGCTGAAACGCTTTATGGAATAATATCATGGGGCCAGCAATGTGGCCATGCTAATAAACCTGGTGTTTATGTGAGAATTGAAAAGTATCTCGATTGGATTTATGAGAAAATCCGATTTTCTATGCAACCAGCAGATTAGTATAAATGAAGTTTTATATTAATTTTAGTGAGAAAGATCATAAATATTATACCAAATAATTTTGCCATAGGCTTTTTGTAGATACTAGAGATAATACTCAATAAAAAAGAAAAACAAATTATAGTTAGCATTTAACTATAATAAAAATTACATTAATATAAAAATAATAAAAATGATTAATAATTACATACACATGTATAAATTTATGATCTAAGAAATTTAAGTTTCACGATTTGTAGGTTAAAGTTTTTGAATTTTTATACCTGTTTTGTACTGTTGTTTTTTTTTTTTAATTAATACCAATAAAATCTGATGATGATTATATTTTTATAATTTTTATCGGTTAATTATTACCATCAAAGATGAAAACTCTGCAATTAGCAAATAAGATGTTCAAAGTATTCATATCTTTAGACTAAAAGTTATCAAAGTCTGAAAGCTTTCAAAGCTTTTGAATTTTTGGATCTAGAATAACTATACAAGAATTGAAGTAGGAAGAACATGTATCCCAAAAACACTACAGAACTGGTCTCATTCAGCTTTGTGGGTATCTAATTTTCAATTATATATGGAAGCATTTATTATGGAATAAAGCAGACAAATAAAAATTGCTTTATAATTATAAATCTCTTAAGATCAAAAAAATCAAATAACGCTCAAACAAAAAAAACCGTTTAAGCCTAGTACGCAGCTGGAGCTTAAATTTCACTCAAAATTATCTCCATAACTGAGTCAAGTGAGGTATACGCAGCTCCAGCTAAAAAAGTCCAATTATCGTACAGCGGTGATCTGTCAAAATTTAAACAACATTTAAATTATTAAGGGTATTTCTCCATGCAACAGCGTAAAGTCATCGTAAAAGATGTAAGGTTGTAAACTGCGTAAATCTGTCAAATTTGCCATACAAATGGTGACAGAATTACGAAGTTTAAAACTTTACAACGCTTACGATGGCTTTACGCCCCGTTGTATGAATACCCTTATTGTGAGAGGGTATTTTATTCTTTAGATTTATGTGAAATTTACGTTGTGAAAATGAAAATCGAAGACGAGAAATATTCGAGGACAAAGGATGTATCAATGTCAAAGAAAAAAAACAATTTTATTTTGTTAGATTCACTTAAAAAATTGAAATGAAGTTCTTTGAAATGTTTGAGTAAAATTTGTATTCAGAAAACAGCAGTTTTCTGTAATATATTCTCAACTGAAATCTTATGTCAAGGCTAGGCTAGGCTGGCTAGGGTTTTAGCAGGTGTTTGGAAAAAAGTGCCAGAAAAAAAAATTTTGCGTGATCTGCGTACTAGGCTCTGAGTCACAATTAACAAAGTGTAATCACACAAAAGTCTATGAGAACCGAGTGAAACAAAACATAACAAAATGACTGCTTGGATGGAATGTGTAAGTAATGAGTGAAGACTTGTTTCGTTTATTTTGACGGTGTTCACATTGGACTGACAATCTGAAGATATGGGGAGCGAGATATGAAAATTAAAACAGCAAATAAATACAGTTTTTAGTATAATGTAAGCACCGTCATGTTCGTTTTTTTATGGCCTTTTCGATTGGCAATCCAGAAGCGTTCGGAATGCGTGTAAGCCCTTCTGAAAGTTTTTTTTTTTTTGGCATTCAGAATGACAGTTCTTCTCCTGAAAAGAACAGAAAACGATTCTGGATTTCATTTCACAATCGAAACCAGAACTACTCACTCATTCAAACACATAGTTGTCAAAGTGTTGTCAAATATTGCAAAAAGTAAATTTGTAGCTAAAAATAAGTAAATTTAATACATTTTACTGCTTCTAAGAACAATTAATTTCCGTTTAGAATATTATTTTCCCATTTTCTTTTTTGAAAATTATCATATTTGTCCATATTTGTGTCCACCAAGATTCCAAATGTGAAGAACTATTTCGGAATCCGCATGCGAAGTCGCACAAGTACAGGGATACGAAAACTTTAGAATCAAATTGCATGTACCTGTTTGTTTTATTGGTGTTCCGGATCGACGAGTTCTTCCAAATTTCCAATCGAAAAGTCCATTAGTCAAAAAAGAAAACACAGAAAAAATACTTTGAATAGATAAATTGATTTCATAGATATAAGTCTGTCTAGCCTATCCATACAGCCTTAAACATAGTTCCTCATCATTTTTTACACTCAAAAAGCCTTAATACTTACTCTGAAATTTTTTAATGTTTCGAATAAATAAACGGACATACTCAAGAAGTAGTAAAAAAGAACTTAACAAACAGATCTATTCAGCTCATCTCCTACAATAAGCCCATCTACTACTTTCTTTTGATCTTATCGGAAGTTCAATGACAGCCATTGTATTCAATTTAATATCCTATGGCAAGTCATACAAGAAAAAAAAACTCTTAACAACTAACTGATCCAAATTAAGTGAATTTCGCGATTGAAAAACAAAACGAAAAAAAACGAAATGTCATCGACTAAAGTCCAAACTGGAAAATGTTTAAGCATTTGGATTCATTGCAACAGATGTTTTGAAAACTACAACGACAAGCAAAGAATCTTTTATATTTTATCCTGCTTCCATGTGACCTGCGAAAAATGTATAACAATTGGTAAGATGCACAATTATTCCTAATTATATTACATATAATTATTTTTTCTTCCATCATAGTGAACAAAAACGATAAAAAATGTTTGATCTGTAAAAATACAGTAAAAGGTTATCAAATTGGCAATAATTTAACAAGAAATTTAAAAGAACTTTTTCATCCGCGCCCGTGGTCTTTGAGCTTTCCTAAAGCTTGGACAGTTTTAAAATTTCAAACAAAGCAAAGGAACAATTTTTTGATTGGTTGCAAAAAATTGGTAAATATAAAATAACACTCTGTACTAACATACCGATTCATTAATGTATACCTACTTATTTATTAACAACAACAAAAAAACAAAACCTCTTCTTTCTTAAAGAAAGAATATATCAAAGCGATGGAAAAGGAAAGAGATCGCGTGAAGGAAGAAAGCAAGCAAATCTATTTTCGTCGAGAGAAAATTAAGAAAGAGAAAGCAAAACTTGCAACAGGTTTAAAGAAGTTAAAAGAAATAAGCTTATCAAAGAGATATGCTCAGCGAGGGTAAGTCTTTGAAATTCATAGGCGTGTCTGAAAAAAAAATTGCGTCTCATCAAGCACTTTCATTTTTTTGTTTCGTTTAGTTTGGAGAAAAGTCATAGGTTGGAGAAAAACCTTAATAGAAGTGGAAGTGATTTCAAGTTTGGAATGCAACGGATTAATACACGCAACGAATCCTTATTTCCTTCTACCTGTCACGTGGTATCAAGATCAAGAGACGATTATTCTTTCGATTTCCCTGCTGAGACTAGTCATTCAAAAAGTTTTTATTTGTAATAGATTTGTCGTTGTATGAGATCTGAGTTAAATAAAGTTCGAAAACATTTTCTTTTGAAATGCGAAGCTCAGTTTTATTGTTTACCAGTCAATCTCCTCCACAGGGCAGGATTTTTTCTGAGCCAAGAACGGCATCCTTAATATGTATTTAAGCAGTATAAGATTTCCATTAATTGATAATTAATACATTTTTATCATTTTGATAGTCAGAGATTTAGCGCTGCATTTTTAGCACTGATTGCGAAAGAGCTAAACTAAAATTTAAATTGAAACTATTTTTTGAAGGGCTAGAACTACGTTTGAATTACCTGGGATTGAAGATGTTCCCTCTAAGACTCCTATTACACGATGATTCTTTGCGTCTGACTCTTTTAGAATTTTCGTGAGTGCGAATGAGAAAAAAACATCTGATTTCACCTTTCGCACCCATTACATTTTGAAAAGAGTCAGATGCAAAGAATCATCGTGTAATAGGGGCTTAAGAAACAAATTTTAATAAGAAAATAAAGCAAAACAAAACATTTTGTATCGCTTGTCGTCACGTTGTGTTTTTGTTTTTCAATTTTTCGAAGCCATTATGTGACAAGCTGATAAGACGATGAGAAATAATGTCTTATTATGTTTTATTTATGTCGTTTTCAATTGGATTTTGGAATTATTCTATTCCTATCAAAAATGGAAAATTGTGAGTCGAAGGTTTTCCATATTCAATAGGAATGGAACCATTCCAAAATCCAATCGAAAACGTCATTAATTACTTACATTTACAAAATTGCGAAGAGATTTCGCCACGTCAACATTTCGTTTCCTTGTTGCATGGTGAATTAGACTTTAGTGTTTAGTGTGAAAAGTCAATCCAGTAAAACCAGCTTCTCCGTGTATTTGCCGACCAATAACATTCTAAAACACTCCACTTAAGCTAAACTTGCTCAGGTGAAAAACCTACCTGAAACATATTTTCATTTGTTTTGTTAATTTTTATGGAAAAAATTCCTTAAGGTAGATTTACAGTTCATTGACGAAAAAAGAAAGTACCTACATGCATTTCTTATGGCAGTGATTTTTGGGCAAAAAAGTGTTTGACATTAATAATTTTTATTCAAATGTGAACTACCTACAAAAAACAAATTTATATCCACCATAATTTTTTTCAGACGAAAAAATGTCACTTACATATATTTTACAGAAAAGGATTTTTTTTTGACATTTGTGTTTGCTTTTGCATAGAACAGTCTCATTCTGTTTTTTTTTTTGCTAATTGTAAACTGACGAGGAGTTAAAACATTTTGTAACAACGTGGACATTTTTGTTTTTAAGCAAAACAGTTTGTCTCACCACGAAGCATTTTTTTATTGAGAAAAACTATATTTCTTCTCATGCCGGATTTACACGAGTGACAAATTGTCATAATTTGTTCCATTTTTTCACCATTAATGACATAATCGTGTAAACACATTAAAAATTTGCAATAATATTCGTCATAAAATAAATGACATAGCTAATTACCATTAAATATTGTCATTAAAATGAAGCCATGTAAATGCACAGTGACACCATTTTGCAAATAATGACAGTACACAATAAAGTATGAACATGCTCATTCCTTGTCAGTATAATGACAGAGCATCAGAACGCCATTATTTTGCCATCATGTAAAATGATTTGATTTGACCATTATTTTGCCACTTTAATGACCTGAATTAATGGCAATTTGTCCCTCGTGTAAATCCGGCATTAGATTTAAGTGAAAAATTGAATCGAATAGAACAAAAAATGCTTTCATTTCCTTTTATTTTTCACCTCTACCACGTATTCACCACGAAAATGACATTTGAATTTTCTAACTTTAAATTTTCGGTTAAGCTTAGTATGCAGTTCTTTTGAATAAAAATAAACTTGATGGTCAGAAAAAAATAATTGCAAATAAAAAATAACCGTGGTGTAAACAATTTTTTTATTAATCGTCAGCTTACAGTTTGTGAAAAAAAAGTTTGAATGAGACTGTGCTATGCAAAATCAAATTCAAAAATGCCAAACACATTTTTTTCCGCAAAAAAATGCCAGTGGCATTATTTTGCGCGAAAAAAAGACCGTGGTGAATGTAAAATTTATTTTCTTTGGGCTCACAGTACCATACAAAATTTAAACGTCAAAAATTTGTTTCCGCAAAAATCGCTCCATATAAGAAATACATTATTTTGGTGACAAGGAGGGACAAATTTGTCTTGAAACATATGCAACTGAATGGACTTTTTTACACCAAATTTTATGACGAATTTTTTTGAATTAAAACCCCTTGATGAATAAATTATTGATGTTCCATTTCAAATTTAATTTGAATTCACTTTGTAGTATAAACTAGACTTTTTTCGGATTTTTTTTTTCACTTAAGCCTTTTACAGTTCCCGTGAGAAAAAAGAATCTATGGAAATATTCTCGCATGTCAAAAATAATTGAGGTGAAATGCAAAATAAATTGCTCGCGTGATTGGTGTACAATTTCATGCAAAAAAAAAACCATTTCTGTCATGAAATGTCATGCAAAACTGTGTATTGGCAGTTGTTTTGCACGCTAAAATGTGTGGTGAGTAGAATATTTTTGGATGGTCGGCTTACATTTCTAAAACATAAATATATTAACCTCAAGGCATTATTAGCATGTTTTTGAATTCAAAATTAATTATTTTCCATTTTTAGGATCAGGTATAGTTTATTAATTTAGGGTAAATTAATGACTCAATGTGTGGCTTAGGCCTAGGAAAAACGTTTTTCGTCTTGCATATTATTCAATATAGTACACTAAAATAAGTGGAAAACCCATTTCAAAATTGTGATTTTTTTCACATGGGAAATAAAACTATGCTTTAAGCAGGGTTCGTTTAAGTGAAACCCCGCTTAATTGAAGCAAAGACTTTGCCAATTTGTCGTTTTTCTTAAGTGGGTTTGATTGATGTACCTAAATTATTTGAAAGAAAAGATTATAGATTATAAATGTAAGAACGTATTTGCAAATTGTATAACTTTATTATTAAACAGAGACATAACACATTTCTGAATGCCACTTTTAAGAGATAGATACAAATCAATTAACCTCAGAAATCAAATTTCAATGTCAGTCACTACCATGCCATATCTTTTAAATTCATCGTCAAACCGTCATTATGGTTTGCCATGTTAAAAGCTACTATACCATACCAAAACAAATTTCATATCCTTAATTAAGTACAAATCAATCAAAATGTCTTTCTGTATTCTGTTTATTTACTTATTCAAGCATTGGAACTATATAACATACATTTTCCTTCATTGAAACATTTGTAAGTGTCTTTGTCGACATCACAAAATATTAAAGAGATGGAGCAGGTCTTTATAAAAAGCTCTTCACCATCAAAGGTTCTGCTCTAGCTCTTCTCTTACATGTTAATATTTAAGCTTTGCTATAAGTTTTTGAGAACTATATGTATGTATGTAAGTTTGTTTGTACCCATGTAAAGGTACATACATATGTTTGTGTAAAATATCACAGAAGCCATTAATCAATATTTGTGTCATTGTTGTCACTTTTTAAATGTTGACAAGCTTCTGAAGTGTGCTTATCATATTTCTAGAATATAACGGTGTGGTGCGTTACGAAGGTACTTCAACACTCTGTCATCGTTGAGTTGTAAAAAAATTCTTCCTCCTATTTTGTCGTTCGCTCGTTCAAAAAAACGAATATTACAGAGAAAAAATCAACAAAAATACACACAAGAAGAACCCATACATAATATGTTTTGGTTTTTCCATTGAATTGAAGATAATACGGTTCGTATAACGATTTAACGGAAGGAGCTAATATTTCACAGGAAAGTGGTTTGCATATACATTACCGTTAGAGTATAGTGTGTCGCATCAACTTACTTACTACTATCATCCTCCTCAAACATCACACAATGCACAATATACACACATCACATCATCGATGCAATGCGATTAGAAAGGAAGCAGCCATCGGAAATTGGATTGTACGAGATAATGGTTACGATGTCATTGATGGTGGGAAGCTTGAAGGTAATGGCTGCCATTGTAAGTAGATTTGCGGAAAACTCTAAATAGCCTTTGTTGTTCAACCATCTCTCTTACAACTTGGATTCTGATGTCGTGATGCACAAATTGAAATAAGAATTTCAAAAAAGGAAGAACAGGAGTGTTCACAAAGTACGAGCATAGGTACCTATAAAGGTAATGCGTACAGAAAGAATACTCGAATACTATAGGAGCTGCACAAAGTGAGTGGGTTGTATGCTTTATATATACACACAGTAGATAGAGGACAGCAAAAAAAAGAAACCACAATAGAACTTTAATTTAAAAGTTTATTTCCGGTCCAGTACGGATGAATGGGAGGAAATTTTCTCTGCAGTGACGTGCATTCTGAAAAAAAAAGATAAACAAAAAGAAGTTCTGATTTTTTTCACTACATTAGCTTCCATTGTATAGACTATAGATTATAACATTTGGTGCTTTTCAATTTTGTTTTGTGACATTAATCCCTAATTTTAAAGGACACTTTTCTTTATTGAAGCTTATGTCCATTTCGGACTTTATGGAAATAGGGAATACTGTTTGTTTTTTTAACTAACACCCTAATGTATTTCATATTTACAAAAACAGTTTCATGGGTACGGAACCTAGGAAAAATAATAATTTAATTCAAATTGCATTAGTTCACTTGGGCGTGTACGTAATATTTTGTTTTACCTCCACTGCGTTTTGATTTGAACAATTGATAGATTACCAGCAATGTAGGTCACCCTGCACACAGCTGCAACTGTCTTTCTGTACCTCGAATATCGAATTAAAGTTTAAGCCACTGAGGTGATTTTTT
Source organism: Dasysyrphus albostriatus (assembly GCA_946251815.1). Lineage (NCBI taxonomy): Eukaryota > Metazoa > Arthropoda > Insecta > Diptera > Syrphidae > Dasysyrphus > Dasysyrphus albostriatus. Next base: position 126,624,843 of record OX276336.1, on the reverse strand, counting down.
TTCAAGAATCTTGAAATTTCATAATTCTTTTCATGATTTAAAATAAACCCTCTAAATTTAAATCTTTTAGAGTTCAATATTTTGAGTAAGTATCTCTTAAGTTACCGGAAGATTTTTTTCCAACTGAATGAGAAAAGAATTGATAAAATGATGAAGATACGATTTCCTTAAACAACTCTATTAGAGGCCAGCTATTTAACAAGAAGAGGATTATTCAAAATATATTTTAGACTCTGAACCCATGATAAAATTGTCTTTCTCTGACTTTGATTGTTTTATTTGTTAAGAACCTACACTCTTTTAAATATGTACATTCACCCAAATTGAATGAGGGGAGACAAACGAGTTTTTTTCGTTCATTGCTTATATAAAAAATTTCAAGTGTGTAAATTGAGCCACCCAAGTCAAAAAAGACAAATAAAATATTTACAGCAAAATAAAAAAAAACAAGTCAGACAAACATAAACCAAAGACGTTATAGTATGAATAAGTCATTAAAACACGCAAGTGATGGGTAGCAACCAGTCAAACAAACAAAATAAAATATCAAAAACTTTTTGAAGCCTAAGAGCAAGGGATCTCACTTTGTCACGTACATATGAGTTCAAGTGAAACTGCCTAAAAGAAACTCCAATTTAATTTTAAATCAAATCGAATTAAATAAGGTGTGATGAAAAATATGAAAACTCTTTTTATAATGTAATAATAATTGCATGGGAAACGGAACTTCACCTAAAAGAGCACTCTAAAGACCATTTTCTTCCCGCATAATTTCTAAAGAGTTCCCGGAAATGTACAATTTTTTGCTTGTTTGCATTTAAAATAAAAAGGAGAACTCATAATCTGATGCAAAATGAAAATTTGTATTCATTGACATCTTAAGACTCTACCCGTTTTTTTTTTGGTTTAAACCTAGTTAACACGTGCCGCACTGAGCTTAAAGTTGATGCTTCTGTGAGAGTAAGGGTCTTTTCTAATCCTTTTTTAGATCCAAAAATAGTGGTGCTTGCTATACAACAGCTAAGAAGAAGTTTATTTATCTCAAAAATTGTTCAAACGGTTTCGAAACACAAATTCTAAAACATGTTGTATAGTAACATGAATATTTTTACTTTTTGAGCAATAACATGCGACCCAGTCGTGCCATTTATTATTATTTTCAAGCTCCAATTTTGGTCGGTTTTATGAAAAAACCCAATTCAAATTTCCAAGCTCATTGTTACACGTGTTAAGGAAGTCCGATTATCCTGAAGGTTTTTTTTGTACACGTTTTTAATGTAGAAAAACAAAAAAATGGTGCTCAGTAAAAACAAACAACCTTTTTTTGTCTCCATACAAAGAAGGACCATCCTAAAGTACATAAATAAATTAAATACTACATTTGCACTTAATTTTTTATTATTTAATATTTAAATTTATAAAAAACAATCCTGTTAAAACAACAAATAGTCTTACAAATCGAACTAACCTATTCTGAAGGATTTACTCGAAGCTGGAATCGCTGGATTCAGTTTTTCATTGTCTGATAAAAATTCTATCTCACTTGCACTTCATAAGAAAAAATGAAGCACCATTATTTGCCTTTTGAAAGGTGCTGTCAAACTTAAACTTGGAATAACAATTCGAATTCAGATTCGATGATTTTCTATTACAAAACGAAAATGTTTGTTTGATTTAATATGATCCTAACTACTACTAAAAGGTCCGTTATTTTCAAATATTTGGAATTTTTAGGAAAAGAAGAAAATTTGTGGTAATTAGATTTACTAAGAATTTGAAATATTAGAAAATAAAGAAAAATTATGTTCTTGAGCTAGTTTTGTTTATTGGAATATTTTTGTCATTATGAGAAAGTTTCGGATTATTTGTTAAATTTCTTCTTTTTTAAACATACAATTGATAATAATTTCCAAAAGCTATTTGCTGCAAAAACAAGGATAAAATTAAAAAATCAGCCTCAAATTGATTGAAGCCTTAAAAGTAACCTTTAAAATGATTAAATCAAATACGACATAATGTTTTCCTCTCCTGTTTCCCAGAGGTTGAGAGTCCATTTGGCAGTCGTCTTAAATAATTTTAACAAAACTTGTCAGTGGATTTTTGAAATAAAAAAAAACAACAAAATCAAAAATGTTCTTTTAAGTGAAATTTTGGCAACACATGATTCCGTTGCTGACAACCTTGGGAATCCATTTTGCCAATTTTCCATATTTGTCAAAACTTCGAACGGAGGCTTCTTAAGCCAAATTAAAATTTAAATCCAGATTTAAAGAAATTCAAGTCCGAAAATTCAATTCAATTCCATATTCCGCCCAATAATCCAAGTTTTTTTTTTAATCCAGTCTCGATTAATCATAGTTTAAGTGCTGGACTACGGATGGCCGTAGTCCATCCTGAACTGTGAGCCCCATCTAAAGTAAAAGTAAGTAAGTGCTGAAATCTAGACTAAAACTCAATATCATATTATTAATTTCATTTTCAAGGTTTTATGAAACAAAGAGATGGATAAACTAAAACTAAAACTAAACTTATTTAATAATTCTTAATAAATAAAGAAAAAACTAAAAAAATTGTTTTACATATTCATGAAAAAAGGAATATTGATATTTATTTCTTATTTAACAAATTTGCCACACGTTGTCTAAGCCAACTGCCTCATTGTTAAATTGGCAAATAATATTTAAACACGTTTAATCTTAAAACAAATCCAAAATAACATAAGAATAGTTTTCAATTACTTAACATGTATTACCTAATATGCAACAAATAATTATATCAGTATTTGTTTATGGTTAATAATCCTCTTCTTATTTTTCTCTTATTTTTCTTCTCAACGTCTAATCTGCCTTGAATTCATTAAATAAGGATTTTATGACTTGAGAACCAAGGAAATTTTTCTACAACCTTCTAAAATCCCCTCAATATTTACTGAGAAGAGGTAAATATTACATAGTGCACTTATCGCTTGGTCTTCTTATCCTATTACTTTATCTTTGTTTACTTGACTGCATTTTGTATTATAAGCTCTTAAGATGCCATTTAGATTCCTGAGTACCAGAATTTATTTAGCCTAAAAGGGATTGTTGTTCATAAATGCATTTAGTTCCTTTTGCCTTAATGAATATCATTATTTTGACTTGAGTTATATTACAATGAAAATTTATAAAAGACTTCAAGCACAAGAAGCATTGATATTGATATCTTGAACATTATTACTCGAACGGAAGGAAATTCAAAGTTTTCTTCCTTCTCAAAAAGCATTTATGTGACTTGTTATTTTCAACTTCACACAAAATTTAGAGATATCAAATGCACAAAAGATGTTTTTCTGTTTGAATTACCTTTTGTACTTTGTATACAACCTATTCAATCGTTAATATATCTTTATTTTGTCATAGAAACAATTGTCTTATAAAAAAGAAAAATAAACTAGAAGGACGAAACATATCTTTTTAGACTGCAAAAATGTCTGAATATTAGTTTTTGTATAAAAAAAGGTATACAAAGTCTGAAAAAATCAATTATTCTTGAGTTCTCTGTTTAAATTTTTTTGATTTAAGTTTTAGTTTGAATTTTTTTCAAATGCAATGTCTTATGTATCTACTTGTTGGCATGACTTTAAGCGACTACTTTGTTTTGGAAAAGACAAAGAAGAGTGAGATTTAAAATCTCACATATCAAATTCTCGCAAACCAAAATTTCTCAAATTCAAATCTCATAGGAACATTCCTAATGTGGTGTGAAAAATTAAAATTCTGCGAACAATAAAAAAAAACTCAAAAATAAAAAAAAATTTTTTGGCCTAGTGCAATCTGGCATTTTAAAAATTAAATCTGGCAAAGTGATAACGATCTTTTAAATAATCTCGCATTTTGGTACATCTCTCACAAAAAGATCTTACAAATATCAATCGAAATCACGCAATTTAAAATCTCGGTTATCAAAATCTCGCAAACTAAAATTTTCCCAATTCAAACTAAAAAAAGACTTTCACAAAATTGATTTGCATTGCGACCAATAAATATTGTAAACTCAAATTTCGCAAGAGATTTTGATTACAAATTTCTTTGTTATAATGCAATTTAATTTAGCGAAATTAAAATTTGCGAGTTTTAAGTTTTGACGATTTAAATTACGAAAAGCGAGATTTTGTTATTGCGAGATTTCGTAGGGCGATATTTCAAATACGAGATTTAAATTTGAGATGTTTTGCAACAGGATTTGACTTTTTGCTACAGCAAAGTAGTAAAAACTCATTACTTGACAAAATATAAATTCATCTGAAAATTTTTGAATTTAGAAATTTATCTGAGTAAACAAGTCCCCACCACGCGTACAGATTTTTTAACTTTAATAAAGCACTTCCTCTTAACAAAAAAATATGTTGTCATAACCTTTTAGTTAAGCATAAAAAAAATTTACTATATACCTATGTCATGTTAAAATTTAAAGAACAAAAATAATCACAAAAAAAAAACAGCATCATTATAATTTCATAAACAGATAAAAAGATAAGAATACCTGGACACCGGGTGTAAATTAAAAAATTATTAATTCATAAATTCCAGGACAAAGATGAAGTCAAGTACATACTTGATGATAAGAAGTCTTTCTATATCTGGCCAGCTGGTAAGGCTTTAAGGCCATATATGTTTATTATTTAATTCCAGAACAAAGGTTTTGTATAGTTGAGTATTTTTTAATCACTTTTTATATGGAGGCTTTCTGGATTATTTTTGTCAAAGTTTTATATAAACTTGTAAGGGACATTTCTTATAAGCATGATGTACTCGTACATAATAAATTCAAGTATAATAAACAATGAAATTTTTTGAAAGTGCTTATTAAATAAGCAAAAAAGGAATTAAGTTAGTTACATCGGTCAAATGATTACAAAAATAACAAGAGTTATATCGGTCTCATGAGAATAGTGGATACATTTCGGGAGGTGATAAAGGTCAGGTAAATAAAGTGCACCCATGAGTCACTTTAATTGACTCTTGGGTGTACTATTTGATTGTCTTAAATAATTTTTTTTCACTCGAACAAATTTTATTTTATGTTAAATAAGAAAAGTAGCATATTTAATACAACAACAATTAGGAACTATGGAATTATAGCAAATTGTTGTTGTATTTAACATAAAAAACCATAAAAAGAACTTTTATAATAGAAAAGTTAATCAGAGAATTTTACTGACTAACTTTCGAAAACAATAGACAATTGAATGCAAAACCCCTCAATTACTAATTTTTAATTAAAATTAGTTTATGATTTGGCCTTTCACTTTTAACCATTAAAATACTAATTACAGTGAAACAATCACCGCGTGTCGTACCTCACAACCATAGGTCTGTTTGTGTACTTTCTGAGCTAAATTTGCCAGTCTGTCAAAATTTGAGAAGTGGAGATGAAATTCTCTCAGAGAGAAGTAAAATTGTGCAAAAGTACATGAACAGAACCAACATTTCTACCACTTTTTGAACATCAACACAAAGTAAACAAAAAAAACTTCTATCAAATCAAGATAACAAATTCATAGCATTAAAACTTCAATTTTATCTTTATATTCTTAAAAAAATGGTAATTTTATATTAATCTACACATCACAAACTTGGCTATCCAGTAATAAAAAAACTCTTTAAATAAAACTTCTTTATTATTAAAAAATATATATATAATAAACAAAAACCAGAAATTTACAATTTAGTCACATTTTCTGCCTAAAAAATTGATCAATTATCTTATTAAATCCAAAAAAATTAACAGATAAGAAAATTAAAACACTTTCACAAAAAAAAAAAAAAAACAAAACTAAAAGTAAACAACAGCTATTTTGTTTTTTGTGTTATTGTTCTCAGCCCTGACAATTTCTTGAGCAGAATTTGGCAAAAATTGTCAGGAAGGGAAATTTTTAACCCTCTCGCAGCGTTCTCTTTTGCCAAAAACTACACAATTTTTGCGTATGTGAACAGTTTTGAACAGTACAGAACAGTAGTTTTTTGAGTACACGAACAGACTTTCAGTAAATAAAAAGATTTTGACGGCCTTTTTCTGTCTGAAATAATTTATTTGGGCGTGGAATGTGGAAGATGTTTATATTCAGCTCAGCACACAACTGGGAAAATAATAATATTGGTATTTATAGCTAGCGCAGCAATGCAAACACCAATAAAATACTATACTCACTTTTATATTCAACCCAAGTCTGACGCCACATAAGTTTAAACTGAAAGAAACTTTATCTCAACTTTTATATCCGCGTTTTCACTGACTTATTTATTGACACTTTCAGACTTGTTGTGGTTTACCGAAGGAAATTTTACCGTGCTAGCTATAACTTTTTCAATAAAACACGTCTTATGTTGCGAAAATAAAATAAAATAAAACCTATTTTTTGATGATCTTATATCCTCTTCTCTTGACCAAATGTATTCGTTAGAAATGTTTGTCTGGATATGAAGCTCTAAAATTCCTACTACTTCTAGTAAAATTCTAGGAATTTACAACTTTCGTATAAGTAAAAACTTCTTTTTACTACATAAGCGCTCTCCTAGCTACCAGGATTTCAAAAATGTTCATTGGATTCCATTATGGAGTTCTGAAACCAAAACAAAAAACTTTTTACTTAAAATTTTTTACCATTTCAATAAAACGTCTATGACTCTATACTTAAACTTTAACAGCGTCTTCACATCGAATATTTATAAATTCTATATCATCTGCAATCAAATTATGCTACATTAATTTTGTAAATGCAAATTCATAATCTTATAGTTTCCAGTTGATCAGACAAAAATGTGCTTTCTCATAATAATTTCAATCTATTCTGGATGTCAATCTTCAACCATCATCCAATAAAGTTACACATACCTAACCTACCTACATAAGGGCATGCCACATAACAGTTCTTAACAACAGGTTTATGCATTCAATGCCAGACCTTCCTTTTTTTTCATTTCGATTTTATTTTTATTTTCGTCTTGATTGCTGAAATTGCTTTCGATATAAAGTTATTCGTGCGCAACTTCCATTTAACACACTCATCATCTTCAATGAACGAATACATACCTATGCATGGAAAAAATTATAAAGAAGGAAGGAAAGTTATAACGTAAGAAAAGGATTACCTTTTGAACCCTGACGAACTTTTTATTGAATACATGAAATCAATTTTTGTAATTTATGTTTAGGTTGAAAGAAAATGCTTTTGACATGCAGATACATAAACCACAAACTGTACGGAATGAATAGTTAACAAGTTTAAGCATTCTTCACACACAGTGGAAAATGTACATATAATTTGGGCTATGAAATTCATTTGGTCACATTTCATGAATTCCTTGTGAAACATAATCAAATTACTGACACAAATATTAAGAAATGATAATTAATATTACATCTACCGTCTACCCGAGTGAGAAAATGCAGTTATTTCTGATATTTTGCACTGCATTTTTACTTTTATAAAACACGATAGTCAATAAAAGTTGGGCGAACGGTTAAACGACAAAATAAGCTACTACTAAATTGTAGCTGTTCGTGGATGACCGTACTCGGCAGTTGCCCAACTATATACAGTAGATATGTCCTTGGACGAAAAATTGCTCTGACGTAGGTCTTCGGACGACCCCTGCAGAACAAATCAAACTGATTTGATTCGTCAAAACAATTGTTCACCCGAATCCGAATACGCACCTATACTGTAGCCATAATTCCCACGAACAGTTCTGACGAATACGTAAGAACAATTATTGTTAGATCGAATAAACATCCAGTGTAACCGTAGCCTCAATTTAATGATGGCACCGACCCACCTGACGAAAGAATTCAAAGCCATTTTGAATTTTCATTGAATGATGTTCCTCAATTACCTATACCAAACAACAATTGAAAATGGACTGTTTCCTCTTCCTCTGTGCTCAAAATTTAAGTGCATACTAGTATATAGCTCTAGTTTCGTTTGGTGTTATCTTCTTCGGTCTCAAATTCCGCTTCTTGGGAGTGATTATCGATTATGATTTGATGTAAGCCTACTGGTCTCCTCAAATGTTGCTGGATATCCATTAGGCATGATTCGTTGTCGATCCATGATTCTGCTAATAGGGAGCAACCGATGTGATGTTTTAGAGTTGTTGGTGTCGATGAATTCGATGGTAGTAGTAGAACAAGTGCACTAAGCAATTTGTATTTTACGGTCGCAACTACCGTTATTTGGGCCCAACCGAAGATGGTAATCAAAGAACATTGCCAATGGGTGGTAGAGTGACCAGATCACAAAAAAGAGGATACCTTCAAAAATCTCAAATGGAAAAAAATATTATTGCCGTACATTTACATTCTTGTATATAAACATGGGATATTTTTTCGGAAATTCTTTGTTAAACGTGCTTTGGCATTTTGTTTCTTCGTTCGTTTTCTTTTTACATTTAAAAATCACACACAATAAGCAAAATAAAACAAAACAAAAAAACAAACCATGGTCCTCATACTTTAAACAACAAAAAAAAAAAAAAAAAATAGGTGTTGACATACCTGTCAAATGAGTGGGTGTGTTCAGGCGATTGTTAAAAGAAAAATTAAAGATGGCGTTGTGTTCAGAAGTGAAGAGTTCAGGTAAAAATATATTTTCGGTCGTGTTCACACCAGAAAGACGAAGAAATTTCTAAATTAGTTTTTAAAAAAACGGCAGTGTGGTAAAGTTGAAATAGTTAAATGAAAAAATTCAAAACAAAACAAATTTCATGTTTTTTTTTCAAAAATAAACGTTTGCCTAAACATTTTTGTTTCTACACAAAACAGGACATGTTCTCTTAAAAGAGGATGTCTGGTCAGCCTAAGCCTCGGCCTTTGTTTAGTGATGATGTTGCGATTCGGTGGTGCTAAAATAAACTTAAAATATAGAAAAGGCAAAGAGCAATATTTGCTTCTTTTGCAATTGAAAACCAATGTAAATAAACTGTGACGTGCAATATTCTCAGCTGCCGGCAACTAAACAAATTGTCTTCTCATGTGAATTAAATGTCAAAGTTTGCAACTATTCTAAATAAAAAATTAAATAGCCGTGTGTGACTTACATATGTGCAAATATATTTTACAGAATACCTTCATATATGCTTCCCACTATTCACTTTAAAACATAAGCTGGTTTAACAGAAAGTTCTTCATTCCACATAAAAAATTTTGCATGACTATTACATTTTCACTTGAATTGTGACATTGTGTCCTAGAGAGACTGAGACAGACTGAACTGAACGACTAGGACAGATTGCGGAGACCGAAGTTTCAAACCTAGAGCATTCTATCAACTTTTCACTTTTATTGATCTCTAATAATTTCTATTTGATAAACTCTTTGAATTTGTGTATTAATTTTTATTTATTAAGGCTTAGTGAAATGAAAAATAAATACATACATACCACTTCCACAATCATTTATATATTTATTGAACGGCCTTGAGATTTCCAAGCAGTAATGAGATGATTGATTGGTCTTGACTCTTTAGGACTCTTAGTGGTATTGTGATTTCTGAGATGTCTGAGTGGTCATAAGATGTCTAAGCGGTCCTGCAAACCGTCTTGAAATATCTGAACGCTCCTGAGTACGGCTGGCCACGAAAACAGAAAAGTCTTAGCTTTGTTTGGTATCGAAATTGGAATTTAAAACAATGATGAGACGATACCAGCATCTGAACCGATACCGAGCCGATACCGAACTTTGGGACCTAACTTTATTTCAGGACTTACGCAGAAGTATCGATTGGTTTGGTATTATACTCGTAGTTATCTCTTGAGATGTCTGAACTATCCTGAGAAGTTAAACAGTCCTGAGTTGTCTTGAGATGTCTCAAAGGTATTGAAAATTCTAACCGGTCTTGAAATATCCGAGGAGACCTGAGATGTTTGGACAGTCCTGAGATGTTTGAACGGTTCTTAAAAATCCAATACAAATAAAATACAAAATGCAATCCAAATACAATACGTGCCTTTGCTTCTTTGCCCCATTTCACTGCCTTGACCCATTTCACTTTGGCGTATTCTTCGATTTGACACAATCTTAAGACTGTAGACACGCACACATACATAACTCCCATTTGGCATCTTGATCAGGCGGGTAAGTCCTACGACGGAATTTTAAACTATTTCTGACAAGTTCAAACATTTATTAAGTACTATTTACATAATTTGTATCCATAAATATCGATGTTTATGTTTCGATTAATTTACAATCCAATGAGTCCTCTCCGGATAACCTTCGGCGTCGACGGACAACAAATATTAACATAAATATCGTAAGAGGATGTTATCGTAATGTGATCTTTTGCGGTTCTATGCAGCATTTAAGGTTGTTTTTGTAAATTACTAAACTTTTCTTATTTGATTATCCTCTAGACGTCTTTAAAGGTCGTTTCCCGAGAGATTTTCATGAATCAACATTTCGATGTTACCTATCCTAAATAAAATAAGATAAACTTATAAAAAAAAAATTGAAACAAGAACAAAAAGGCAACATCTTAACGAACCCAATTTCAACAACCTTATAGTCGTTTATTTGAATAATTCTCTATACATATGTATGCATACATCCAATAGATTTTCACCTTGGATGAAGTTTTTTCTTTTCGGGGGGTCATTCATTGGGGAATTGCGCGGTCCATTATTTTGGTGTCCCTTTTTTGTTGTTGTTTGTACGAAATAAATTATTTCTTAAAAGCACTGGACTTTGCAAAAGTATTTCAACTTAAAATGTTGTCTTGGAATAGAAGATCATAAGCATCAGGTAAATTATAAATATATATAGGTGTGTTGGTTTTGGAGTACCTAGCAATGTAGGCATATGATGGTACTTGGAATTTTCGTGTTGTTTATTTCTTGAGAAAGGTTAATGAGAAAAGTTAAAAGGTGCTTTTCTGTGTTAAGTGGTTGAGTTATACTTTATTTTGGAACTATATTTTCGTAATTCCGATAATCACATCACCACACCACACTACACCATCCATATCAGTTGCTTTTGGGAAGGAAAACTTATAAACCACATTCGATTACGTGAGCAAAATATCTAATGTTTTTATTTTTAGGTTAGTTGAATGGTTTTTTTTTTTGTTTACTTTTTGAATGTGTTGAAACCCAAATGAAATGTCTAAATTTCTTTTTTAAGTTCAAATAACGGATGAGATATTTAATTTAACAACAACTTTTGGTGAAATCTTTAAATAAGAATTTGGAATAAGGTTCACAAAGCAAATTGAATAGTTTATTTTGTAAGGATTATTATTTGTTTCGAAAAACCTTAAAAAAAACCTTATTTTTAAGGTTTTTCGACACAAATAATTTAATATTTTTCAATGGTTGTTGATTTATTGAAAAGAAGAAAAGCATCGTGCTAATGTTATGAAATTTTGCGCCAGTGATTTTGGGATCTGCACCCAAGTTCTTATGAAAAATGATTCCAAGGATTTTTGAGAAAGAGAGCAGACTTATTAAGATAGAATTTTGAAAATGAAGATATCCAATCCATGGTACCTACTTATCTTAAAAATAAACGATTAGACCATAGTACTTGAAACAAAAAATGCTTAATTTTCCACATTGATAAATTGAATTATCTTTATACTAATACTGATTTGTCAATCATTTTCTCTCCTTCCTTTTTTTTAATATGAATTTATCCAAACAAGCTCCATAAATAATTCTAAAATCCTTTTAATGTTCGTCATTCAATCATCAGCTATCTCATGCATGAACATTTGAATCCCTTTTTCCTTCAGAAAATAAAACAAACAAAATCCAAAAATAAAGGAAAGTTTCTATGTGAATTCTATAAATGACATTTTCCATCTCTATTAAGAGGACTTTTTGTAGACCTTCAAAGTTTGTCTAGCAAGTCAATCCCTTATCATGGTGTTTTGTTTAACAAATATTTCGTTATCAATCTTTATATATGTGTTAATCTAGAAAGGGATTTGTACAAAAGCACCAAAGTGTGAATATCTACACAAATAACTTTAAACTCAGTTTATCTTATTTGTAAACACAATAGGTAAAAGGTAGATTGATAAATTTATCAAAATCATGTAGATAATGGTAGATATCTATAGAATTTATTTGAATTGGGGTTTGTTTGGTTTTAAGGCATTTATTTCAAGTTAATTTATTTCGGGGGCACGTGTTTAAAATATAATCCTTCGCGACTAAAATTGGACCATCATTTAACCTTCCAAATTTGTCTTGATATATCTATATTGCACGTTTCAAAAGGAGAATAATAAATTGAAACAATTTGACTGGAATTTATTGAAAAAACAAGTTTATAAACTTCTGTCTATGTATATCTTAGCTCCATTTGAAGGAATCCACATATCAAACTAGTTCACAAGAAATAATAGCTTATGCAGGAGTAAGTATTCCACAAGATAAATATAAAATTTTGCTGAATAAGTAGCTACATATATGTAGGGAAAATAAATTATCTTATTTTGTTTTCGAAAATTTGTTATTCCTAAATTAATTAAAACATTGATCAAAATTTAATCAACGAATAAGAACATCGTAGAGATAAACAATGCTGTGATTGGAGATGGCTTTACGATTTAAACCAAATCTCTACGAACAGCTACTGAAGAGGGTCTTCCAACAAAAGTTTCCATTTTAAATTTTTTTGCAATTTTTATATTGCCAATAATAAACTGTTACTGCGATTACTTTTGGTAAGTAGATGGTTATAAGGCTGTTCAGGCTGTTACCACTAGTTAAATATTCGAAAAGTTTGAAGCTTTCGGACAGGTTTGTAATGTGAATATTCCAAATCGAATTCCCCGTGGTTGGCACTTAAAAATTAAATTTATCTCCAAAATTCAAAATGAAACTGACGAATCGGAGCTTAAAATTACCAAAATTATTTTAGTCTAAAATTATTTTTGTAGAAGCATAATAAATTCATCACATTTTTTACTCAAATTTAATTTTTAATAAATAAATTTAAAAAAAGTAAAAAAGAAATGGTTACACACAAATCAACATAAATTAATAAAAATTACGAAACACCACTGGTCAATAAAATTGAACTCATTTTCGGTCACAACAACGCAGCCTTAGATATTTATCTGTAGGTTTTTGATGTCCTTAATTCTAATCTGACCTTTGATTTCTTAAATTTTGTATTTTCCATCGAAAAAATTTTTATGAAAAACATATGAATCGAACATAAAAAAGAATTTACTGAATTCACTTCTATTTACTTAAAACTTTTATATAAACTAGTACGTCCAGCACTCAAAAATCGAGTGCTTATAACATTATTTTTAAATTGACAAGCTTCAAGAAAATATATTGTAATTAACATACAAATCCAGAAAACTTTATTTTTTCGATATAACGATATATAAAACCATGTTATAAATTAATTAAAAATTGAGGTTTCTCTACAAATTATAAATAGCAAGTTATTCGTACGGTTACATAATTTTGTACATAAGCCCTTGATTACGTATCTACTCATTGCTAAATTTAAGAAATTAATACTGGTTGCAGGTGCAAGCCCATCACCTCGCATGTACTCCAACATTAAAGTTAAAAAGAATGTAAATCCGTAATCGTTTAAAAGCAGTCTCGTGAAAAACTCAACTACTTGTTATTATATGAGTTACTCATTAATTACTATTTTCTACAGCACTAAACGTTGCCATCGGGCGTTCCAATAATCTTTCCAGTCAGTGCTGGAAAATTGGTTGGTTGGTGGGTGGAAAAAATTGAAACGTCACATTTAGGCTACAACAAATAAAAACAAATAAACACCCGATCACGCTCACACTTATTACGCAATTTTCTTTTATTGTTTTTTAGTTTTTGTCGTACAATTATTTAATAATTTTTTTATTTTGTACTTCCGTGCAAAAAACATTTCTAACCATATATTATTTATATTAAAGTTGGGCAGTTTTGTTCATTTAAGTGAGCAATCAATTTAGTTCAATTCACGCTACTAAAGTAACTCGTTCGTTTAAGTTCAATTTAGTTCAATAGTTTATTAAAAAAGACGTGCGGCTGTGACGTGGGTGATTATTAAAAATTATTGAACTCCTTACCTCAAAATCTGTATGACTGTAATCACATTTCCAGCCAGCTTATTTGAAATATTTCTTAGAAATGTTTTCTATATTCTTTAGCAGCATTTACATGACGGTTGGGAAATGTCAAAAACAAATAAATTCATTCGGACCATATCAAATTTTAAATGAAAATTTTGGCAAAAGTTTTGCTCTCAAAAATAGATAAACAAATGCTAGGTTCAAAAACATGAACTAAATGATTTCGACGCTTGCGAATAGACAAGAGAGAGATATGTTGCTATTCGGAACATGAACCCAATAATGGTTTATAAAGAGTCGAAACTTTGTTCAAAAATATAAAAAAAGATAATTGAAACAACTTTTTTCTTTCTTTGAGAAAAATTTTGCGAACTAAAATGAACTAGTGAACTAAGAGTATGAAAAAAGTTCCCTAGTTAACCTAAGTGAACTAGTTCGTTCGCGAACTGGACAAGCCTAATTGATATGCCTTCAGCTTTTGTAGAACACGTACAAAATTCGTGTTTGCCGTTTCATTATATGATTTTTTTTCAAGGGAACTCTAAAAGATAAATACTATTTTTTCTGGATTCAAATTTCTGACTAATTTTTTTACCTATCCGGGCTCCACTTAAGTGATTTTTTTTAATCAAGCAGAGTTCGTTTGAGTGAAAGTCCCTCTTAAGTGAAAAATCGCCTGCGACATTTTGGTGTTTCTCTTAGGCGGGTTAAGTTGTAAAAAGTACACATATTTCACTATATACTTGAGGTTATGTTATACAACGAAATAATTTTCCCCAAGGAACTAATAACGGTATCTGAAATAAGATAATTTCTTATCATAAATCTGTTTGAATTATTTCAATACTAAGAAAAATTCGTGTGTTAAATTTATGGGTTTTGCACAATGGTGGAATATTTGAGCGCAATGTATGAACAGCGAGGACTAAAAAATATGTATATTCCAAATGAGTTTTAGAATACCTCTAAAACTTGACGTGATGAAGGAATTTTGAGGTTATGTTATGTATAATAATGGATGTTTACTTTCAATAGGACGTTGGAACATGCCAAACAGCTCGTGTAACAATTGCTCTAGTGCCTGACAAATTTTTTGACGAGTGATTTCTTGAAATTGAGAACTAACAATAAGGGTATTCATGCAATGGCGTAAAATCGTCGCAAACGTTGTAAAGTTGTAAATTGCGTTATCATCTGTCAAATCTGTCAAATATTCCCTGCAAATTGTGACAGAATTACGAAGTTTAAAACTTTACTTTATACGAATACACTGATTGTATTCACTTGGAAAACATAAAAGTTGTTATTCTAGAAATACAGCCAAAATTTAGCGAAAGCGAACTGCAAAATTTTACTAAAAGAAATATTCTTTTCATGTAGGTAGAGCTGAGGCTGTCATCTCGTAGATATTTTATTCTTTTATTACTCAGAAAGTTTTTACTTTCCATATAAATAAAACTACCACCACGGTTTTCAACGAAAAAAAAAAAATAAGCAAAAGTGCAACCTCCTGTTGGATGTTCCAATGCATATATCGCTAGAAAAAAAACAATAAGAGGACCCATTAAGCCTATGGCCTCCTTCTGTATTTATTCTTGAGTTTCTATGTGTGTGAGGTATGAAATTAATTATCAAAAAATTTAATAATCAACTGAAACAAAATGAGCATAGACATTAGACATAGACAGTATAGACGCTCATTGCCTTTTTATTAGAACGCAAGCAGACTAGCTGCAAAATGCTCACGAATAGTTATATTAAGAAAATTAAATGATTCTTAGTTGTTAGTTAGCAATACTAAGAATGAATATAATAATTGTATCTAGAAGACCATGGTTTAAGGTGATCAAACCTTCTACATTTATGTTATGTGAATTTGCCTAGCAAATGATATCACTTAATAGTATTTTTAGGATTTCAATCATCCTCGACTAAAGCCACAGTCATAAATGTAAATAACTAATGTAAGAGAGAGAGAGAGAGTTAAGACAATATACTCCCAAAAATTAAATAGATAATTTTACGTAACTTAAAAAAAAAGAAACAACTCAAAAAAAAAAAAAATAATTGATGGTCGCATGAACAACATAGCCAATTTATTATATTCCTGGAAAAGAAAATAACCCATTATCATAAAAAGGGCTTCAAACATAATGTAAAATTTTGCCAATGTTATATATTTTCATATACATACATTCATATGCAAAAATGTGTGTTTTTTCTTTAGTATTTTCTCCTTACCCGTCCGAATGTAAATATAATGGATGTTATGATTTGATGTCTGCATTTAGGTTTATGTGCTTAAAGGATATTTATAAATTTGTTATAAAAGCTAAAATACGGTAGTTTTAAATTTGGTCTGACACTCTGTTCTAAAATCTGAATGCAGCTTATCAAATAAAAGTTAAAATCACCAACAGATTTCAGATTCTCATAAAAAGTGGTTTGGTTGGAAAATGTTCAAAAAGAAATTTTTTACTTGTTTGGCTTTAAAATTTTTTTAATGATTTTTATCTTTGTGCCATTTAAAAAACTACAATTTTTATCTTTGCCATTAAAATTTGTAAATTAGTTAGTCTTCTATTTTTTTTCTTTTAGTTAAAACATGTTATAAGGACAATTACTTGCGACTTAGAATAACACTTAATATTTTTCATGGCTGTAATGGTTCTGCTTTTTAACCTGAGGTTTTCTCTTTTAGTCGTAAAATTTTAGTCACAAAATTGTATATGGACTACCATCGGAATGAAAGATTTATGTGGTGTATCTAATTTTATGTGTACGGTCATTCAGAAAAGATAGCTTTAAAAAATAAAATTCACCTACACATACATGATGTTATATAAATAATATTTTCAGATAAATCTGCATATTAATTTGATTCACATATTTAATTAGGTATGTAAGAATTCAAAAATTAAAACCGTAATAATGTTTATTTACATAGGCTTCCATTATGAAAAAAATTAAGGTCAAATTTATTCGTTTGTATTTACATAATGTATGCATTTTAACATTTTTAATTAGAAAAAAAAAAAACGATGAATAAACAAACGAGTAAAATATAAAATATTAATTCAAACAGTCTAACCTGAAAGTCAAATTATAAGTATAGGAGTAGATGGAAATTGTGCATACCTAGCTGTGTAGTATGTAGTATATTAGGTACGTTCAGCAAAATGAGTTCTGGAAATTTTACCAATTTCAGTATCAGGAATCTTCTTATAAATTTCAGAGTTTTTCTTTCAAATATATATTGAGAAAAAAAAAATTTATTTTCGAGAACTCAATTTCCTGATATGACCAATTATAGCTGAAATTGTTTTTTTTTTTAATCTGTATTACCATAAATAAACTAAGTTAAAAAGTTATAATCTTGTGAGATAAATAAGAAATATTTATGATTTTTAAATTTGTTTTTATTTTTTCTAAAATTATTCATTCTGCTTATGGTTGAATTTTCGACAGACTTCTATTTTTTAAAAGTAATGTTTTCTAGAGCCTAGACAAACAAAGAACATCTAGACTATTTAAACAAAATATATACAATGTCTTTTTAAAGATGTTAAAATGTAGCGATATGGACATCTTGAATTGAATTTATAAAATACGCTTTTCTATGCCGGAATATGAAGGGTATACAAGAACAATTACGTTCAAGGTGTATTATTGAATAATATGTTTGTTTGGAGTATTAGGATGTCTAGAACCGAAAATGCTTTTAAATCCATCGCTAAGAGAATGGTCACACTGGCCACTTTTCAATATATTTGGTATAACTCGAAAATTAAGCTGAATTATAAAATTTTACACATATAAAAGTTTTTGTAAACTTTTCTAGCTAACATTTTTTTATAAATTTTCTTAAAAAATAAATATTTTTATAAATTTTCTTAAACCAACCATTTCGATAGAAAATTTTATTTTCAAACTTTTGTATTAACGATAAGTTCCACAAACAATTTTTCGGATCATTAATAAGCTTGTGATGTGCTTAAACAAAATTTAAATTAATTTAAGATTAAAGGCATTAATATAAAATGTTCAAAAAGCCATTTTAATTTAGGACTGATAAACTATTTAAACTTAACCATTTTTAAAAATAATTTTTTGCAGAAAGGTAAAGTTTAAATAGATTTTTTGAATATATTTTAATAAAGTCTTTAGCCTCTACTTTATGAATTGGCATATCTTAAGCCTATTTTGCTCTAAAATAAGTTATCAGTATTTTATTAAAAAAATTAGAAATCTGTAATTTTTCGATTTTTTGTGGGTTTTTATTTACTTTTCCTACCACAATTTCGGTAGGGAATTCAATTTTGAATAAAAAATATTGAGGGCTTAATAGCTAAATTTCCAAGTTATACCAAATACATTTGCTTGAGCATAAGCTAGCGTCCCAACCATCCTACTGAAGCCCGTGTAAACACATGTCAAAAAACAAACACCCTGTTGCTATCAATTTGTAAAGTCTCAATCTCATTTAATGTCATAAATTTGTAAGTGATGTTTAAAATTTCAATTCCATTTTGTATTTATTGTACAGGTCAAGTTTATTAAATTTTCATATTAAATAAATCATTTCAAACTAATTAAATAGGTGCGTTTTATTGGTTTTTATAGCAAGCGCAGTAATGTAAACACCAATAAAACGCTATACTCACTTTTATATTCAATCCAAGTCCATCGCCTAAGCTTAAACATAACAAAATTTACCTCAACTTTTATATTTAATTATTTACTGTCTAATATCGACACTTTTGGTTATGTTGTTGTTAACCAATGAAAATTTTGCTGTGCTAGCTATGTATAACTTTTTCAATTTCACAAAGGCTAACCAATCCTTGGTGTTCACCTAGTTGCTTATTGAAAACCTGAGAAAACTTAAGAAGTCCTTGAATTTCTCTAATTTCACAAAGGCTAAGCAGTCCTTGGTATTCACTTAACTACTTATTGAAACCGTCAGAGCGTTTTCAAATTTCTTGACCTAAATTGAATTCTTGATTCTTTTTTTTGTATCAAGAATTCAGATAGAATTATCTTTTTACACCTCAAACTATAGCTAATTTAAATATCGTATTTCACTCTAAGACACTAAACCGAGATTTAATAAGATGTAACCTACTCCTAGTGAAATTTTAAAGATTAACCATACTTTATTTCGGAAATTTAGAAATCTATAAATAAATTTAGTTAAATCTTCCTGAGGCATAAAGTTTTACAAATCGAACTAGCCTATTACCATTTTGCGCTGAATGATCACTTCAAGGCTCGATTCAATTCTTCATTCTTTGACACAAATGAAACATTTTGTGAGCTTGATTACACGATTCGTGTTTCATCTTTTGGACAGGTACGTACCTTCGTAATTACACACAACCAAAAAAGTCCATTCATTTCTCTGACGTTCAAAAAATATTAGGTTCATTTATTGGAAAATATAGGCACTAATAATAGTTAAAAATATTTTGAAATCACTTCTTTTTCAATCTTATATCTATTTAATCACGAAAAACAATTTTAGAGCTCATTATTAAAAGTTTATAAGCATTCCCCGCCTCTAATCGTTTGTCAAATCATAAACGTCAAAGTTCAACAAGAAAAAATCTTAAAATTTTCATACGTGCTTTCGTTTTTTCATTCCCCCTACATTTTTACACCCCTCACCTGATGTGTCAAAAAGACGAAACACGAAACGTCCGAAAAAACGAATCGTATAATCAGGCTCTATCTCACTTCCACCGTACAAGAAAAATATGAAATCCCATTTGATTTTGAAGTGTGCTGTCAAAGTTCATCTTCTTTTTAATCTTTTCAAAACATCACATAAATTTGGTCTCTTAAATTCCGGATAATCTTTTGGTGGAAATGTAGTAGATAGATCTGTACTTTGTATTTTTTACTAACCAGAATTTGAAAATGTTTGATTTAGAGATTTTTTCCTATAGAAATAGACCATCATAAGATTTAGAGACCTCGATTTAAATTCCTATTATACTCGTATTAAATATTATGTCTTATTTATGAGAAGCTTCTCAGTTGCAAAAAAATGGATTTAAGGAGTATTAATTAAGCGAAAATATAAGGCTCTTACACAAACCGAAGAAGGTAGAGCAACCTAGAGGTGCATTTCATGTATCTTTAGTTTGAATGCATTTACACTAAAATAAAATGATTTACCCTACTCTATAACAGTTTTACGAGTATTAGGAAGTTAACAGAAAATTTAGTACACACCTGTTGGAGAATATTCTTGGAGAAATGTGCTTTTATTTCACTAACCCCGGACACACAAAATGAGAAACAAAAAATTCGGCGCATGGATTTTTAAGTCTCTAAATTCCCCTGTTGAGAATTCGTTCCACAAAAAGAACAACACCGACAAGGCTTGTTGCTCCTTTTAGTCGCTGACCTAGAGACCAAGTATATTCTCCACCCGTTGCTTGCTAGCAACTGGTGGCAATAAATACCTCAAGAATGCTCCTGAAGGACATCAACCCTGTTACCTGTTTGGGGCATTGTTAACGTAAACGGGGAAAAAAGCTTTCTGTTTTTAAATGAATATGAGGAGAGCATCAGAGTGCTCTGCTCTTCTTAGGTAAAGGTATATTGTTTTCAAGGGTAATAAAGCAAAGGGCCTTGCTGTTATACTCGTACCTGGTTGCGTTTGTATTTAAAGCCAGATTTTTGGTAGTTGGATGTTTTTTTTTTCATTTTGTTGTTGCTGTTTTTTTATATGAATTAGTGTATCTGTATGAGAACTTATTTGTATTGATATTCTTCAACATAATCTGAGCAATATATAGGCAGGTACCTATCTAAAAAATATTATGCCGCCAGGGCTGTTTATTTAACCTATTTATTGCGAAGAACATTCGTCGTTTGCATTGAACTAAAATATTTGTTTTCATGTATGATATGTGTATAAGGGCTCTCTCAGGGATTATTTTAGGGCAATGTCAAGTTGAAAGGAACATCATCGTTCATCAACAACAAAAAATCATTCATCACATCACACACAATGATTTAACGACTTATATACTTTTATGATCTCTTATAAAGGATTTGAGAGTTTTTAGGTTAAACACTTGTTGTGTTTAATTTAAGTTTACCAGAGTTTTTTTTTTTTTTTCTAAAAGAAAAAACTCTCTCTCTTTTGCATGTCGGTTGAGTTTGAGTCCTTGAAACTTTAGCACATCACATTAATTAATTACCATGTAGAATGGCATAAAAACGGACTGAAACAGTTGGAATTCTTATTTATGCTAGTAATAAAGGCCAGCAGCTGCTGTGGAGGTGTTATCTAGTAAGTCTTTATGGTGGACAGATACTCAATAAAAAAAATTACATTCTAGCCCTTATTATGAGCTTAACAAAGATATCGGACTTGTTAAGTAAGTTTTTATGTTTACTTTAAGAGTGTGGATATGTGTTCTTGTTCTTGTTGCTATTATGGAGACTTAGACTTAGTTGATGTTTTTGTTTTATGCAGGAAAATGGGGTTTGGAGTAAGTATTTGTTTAGCCTAATAAGTTTTTATGTGGTTTTGTTGATTCTTTGTCTAGTCTATATAAACTTGCAAGTAGGAAAAGATGTTAGATAATATATAATGGTGGGTATGGAAATATCACAATTTTTAACGAAATATTAGAAAAGCCTTTTCTCGTTTATTTTGTATGGGATATGCTAAGTTTTGGAAAAAACTGTTCATTAGGTTGTCAAACGAATTTATTCTTAAAAGGAGACATTGCAACAAGCAATTTGACACTCGTTTTTCAAAATGCTAAATTTGATGGATAATAATTTCACGATAAAAAAAAAAACAAAAAAAAAAATAAAATGTAGGCAATTTTACTGTCATAACATAGTTAACCATTCTTAACAAAAAGCCAATTCTCTCATTAAACAGGCTATTCTAACATGCTTATTATGTAGGGGAACTTTTCTGCTCGAATCAGCATGCCTGAAGATGAATTTGTTCATTCCTTTGCAAGAGGCAGTACCTTGAAAAAAGGTCTGCTTACGAGAACAGAAAAATTAAACCGATGTGAGACCGAGAAATTACCAGCTGCCAAGGACCTATAAAACAACACCGAGAAGTTACCACATTTTCGGCATTTAAACTTATACAGGCTCTCAGTGGCCTCATTTTTATCCGCAGAAAAAATAGCAATTTTTAGTTTTATTTACTGCTCTTACTTTCAGCGGATTCATATTACTTTCAGTAAATATTTTTTTAATTGTTTCTCAGAAACAACTCGAACGATTTTGATAAAACTCTTTCTTTAATTTTAGAAGAATTCACATAAAATGATTTGTAGAAAGAAGACTCTTTTAAATCAAAAGACGGATTCCTTTGAATAAAAGGCAAACTTCAATCAAGAGAAGACTCCTTTCGAATAGAAGGACTAACTCCTGTGAACAAACAACAAATCATTCGTTTAATTTGTAAGCAGCTCGTTAAAAATCCAAAAGTTCAAAAACAAGTACGCCATTTGATTACTTGAAAAAATATGAATACATGCAAGAAAAAACTTTAAAATCGTTGGAGTGGTTTTCTTAAAAATTAATTTTTTATATATAAAATGTTAATAACATTTTTAAAAAAACTTTTAGTATGCCAATTTTAAATATGTATTAAAATACATTTCTGAACCTAATTTAAAAAAAAAAAATCGTCAACTCATTTTTGAAATATTGAATTTTCAAAAAAAAAATAAAATATTTTCTTAAAAATCCCAATTGTATGTTTTTCAAAATTTTGATATGCAATATTTTTTACATTTTAAAATACCTTTTGCATAAACATTTTGACTGAAATCGTTTAAGCTGTTAATGAGGAAATCAAAACTAAAAAAACCCTTATATGGCCGTTACCGTTTTCATTTCTCATCAAAAAATACACCATGCCTACAGTAATTCACTTTTTTTCTATCCAAATCGTTAGAACCATTTTTGAGATAAGCTTTTCATTTACGGTTATAGGGCACACATAATTTCCTTGACATCCAAACTTCAAGTATTTAGGAAGAAATGAGCTAAAGCTTTTAAGGTGCTGGTTCATGAAATTTCATATATGGTGTTGTTCCAGCTATAAGATGCACCTTCTGAAATACTTTAACTTAATTAAAACATTTAATCTCAATTTGAAAAGCACGTTATATGTACGTTAAAAGTTCTTGTACAAAAAGCTTTTTAGTTAAGCTTAAATATTTATGTTTTTTTTCATGGTTTCATCTAACGAATTTAATAGATTTAGGAACTCTCTTTATCCTAGAGAAAATAAAATATTCTTTTAATTGGAATCAAGGACATCTATTTTCTTTAAGTTATCTAAGGGCTAAGGTTACTGGAGATGCTTTTTTTGTTGAGAGTTAGGTTCATACAGAACGCTACCGCCATCTAAGGAATTATGTTAGGACTTTTTTCCCAACTTGGCCTTAACATAAATTACGATTCATAGAAACTAACGACATCTATTAATTTATCGTTTTAAAAAAACAAAATACGCACCATCTGTTGTTACTGCAAGTAACTATTTGATGCAGTGTTAAGAGATCATAAGAATAATCCCTACTTGTGAAAAATTCGGGATTTCTTCTTTATTTAAACATTTTAAACTTCCAGGAAAAAACGATATCTGAATTATTATGTTACTACGTGATATAACAAAATTCAAGCAAAAGAAATTCTCAAGTTCACAGTTTTATAACGAAAATTAAAAACTTTCCATTAATTTATAATTTAAATCTTTTTTGTTTTAGCAAATTTTAATTTTTCAATAATAACTTTTCAATAACAATTTTCGTTTAAACTTTATTTGTTTCCATCAGATATAATTTTATTCCAATTAAATTTTTTGTTTTATGCCTTTTGAAAAAAAAAGGAATTTTTGGTGTAGTTAAGAGAATTTATTCTTCAAATTCCCCCGGTACTAGTTTGACATTTTTGATTCTGCGCAGTCACTTCATTATTCCAAATTACTTGTGACAAATCGATAATTCCAAACCAGAATTGGTACCAGAATATTTGTCTTCTGGTAGCTTCCGGTTTAATTTTTTTTTACAAGAAAATCGATATGAAATGCGTTCGTTGCCTTTTTTTTTAATTAATAAAGGAACTTTTTTTATATGTATGTGGTGCTGATTTGATACTGGGGTGGATGGTTCTTTCAAATATTAAAGGCGACATTCTTTTTTGCTCCTGTAATATCGAGTTTTTCATTTGTAAGTTACAGATGACAGATTCTGAAACATTAAAGTGCTGAATTGCTGAAAAACAGAAGATAGGCGGCATTGCCAGGTTAGCAATGGTGCTGAATCCAATTCGCTCCGGAAATGGTTTTGCGCTGACAGGAAGTTAAAATTTATTAAACCGTTTGGAAAAGTTGTCCAGTATGGTGAAATTTGTTTCCATTATGTGCCAGCTACTATAAAGAGATATATGTAGGTACACCATTGTACACTTCCGCTAAGGTTGTGTATCGGCATTTAAACTATGGTTAATTGCAAATATTCTGAAACATATTTTGTGCATAGAATACAAGATATGTTTAAGAACTATTGAACATAAAAACGAAGCAAACAATGGATTTGTAAAAAATATCAACCTGTCAACAGAAAAACACAACAATTTATTTTCGGAAACACTTTTTTTGCTAATGGCGGTTGAAATTTTGTTTTAGTGACAGTTGACAAGTAGTTGAGAGATGGATTTTTGACTGACTTGACGTTTTGAGAAATTATGCAACCTTTGGCGCTGTTTAGATTGGGAAGATGGAGACCGGTCTCAAGGTAGTTTCTGGAAAAGAGAAGTGAGCGGTCAGGGATGTCATGAGGCATGAACAAAATATAAACACCGACCTAATGAGACTCATTTTTTGTTGTTTCAATGTGCCAAGCATTGAAGTTGTTATTGCTTCTATGTGTTATGAGGCGCCTTAATTGATGAAATGTAGACACGATGAGACTCACGAGCCTGGACTCAATTTTCCCAATTTAAACAGGCTCATTTAGCATGTGCTCTAAAAAGAGATTTTTCCAGTGTTTCTTCGGAGGATAGCAATTGCCCTCTCACGATGCATCAGGAAGGTTGACTCTTTTAGGAAGTAGATTTATAATATACGAGTACAATATACATACCTATTAAATCAACCAGTTCTTTACAAAATATAGTTAGTACCGAATAAGTTTTGTCTATAATATCGTCACATAATTGCAAGTAGTATTTAACTTGATGTTAAACAATTTGGATATCGGATATCCACTTTTTTTACATCTTGAGAAAATAATAAAACTTAAGTTTTTGGAAAAGCTACTATATGTTGGATTTATTTCTTTTTTGTTTTGTTTTGCGCCATCTATATCTTGGATTCATTGACTTATCAACCAGCCATCAAATCAGGCAAACTTCTTTCCAGTTTAAAGTGTCCTCTAATTCCATTTGCTTTGAACTGTTAAAAAATTCATACTAAAACGAAAACCCTATGAAAGCTTAAAGTCTTCAATTGCACGCGTTCGATTTTCAACTATTAATTGCGAAAGAGAAAAAAAGACCGTGGTTGTTTTTACAAAAATTATTTTGGGAAATAAGACCTCCGGGCTTTATTTTCGCGGGTCCTACCGCACTGCAAACCTTATTGATTCCTCTTAAACATCCAAAAGTTTTGCAGATAATTTTACCGATTTTCAAAACATATTTAAGAAAATAAATAAAATAAATTTAGTGGCGGAACAGCTCATGGAGAACCAGGGCCTAGTAACTAATAACTCTCAACCATTCCTGTGTGCGTGTTGTTGGCAGGAATGGAAGGGACCTTCAATTTTTTGCGGAGTCCAAACGGCTAGATGAGAAGTACTTATTTATGACAAGTATACTCTCGGAGGATTTGTCAGTCCCTCGCAAGAAGCAGTACGTCGGAAAAAAACATTTCTGTTTTTAGGTGGCTGTGTCCGGCCCAGACCTTTGGCATGACAGTCCTACGCATTATGCCACGAGGTACTTTACTTTAAAGAACAAAATAAAATTTGAATTTGGATTGAAAATATAAATACAAAATAATAAAAGAATAATATTTTAAAGGAAACTAACTCTAATTCATAGTTTAATTTGTTTTTTGAAATATTCTATCTTCTGAACATTCCCACTTCTTTCCGCCACGATACCAGATTTTGCGTTGTTGCTACTAAATATACAGTTTTGTTTTACATAAATGGTTAAGTAGGGACTAAAATCGATATCAAAATTAAAATAACCAACACTTTGCACAGTTTTGAATAAGTAACAAACTTTTAAAAATTTCAATTGCTTGTATGTATGTGGTGAACTCTTTCATAGGGCTCAAGAAATATTGTCAGAAGTTAGTTGAAGTTATCAGTAAAGGTGGTTTTAATCTTTTCAATTTATTCTATTCCGATGCCAAGTGGATAATATACGTCACAGATAACCTACGGATAACACGTGAATACCTCACGGATAACACGCGGATATCTTTCGTATACCTCGCAGATATTACCCAGATATCTCTCGGATATATTGCGTATATCTCGCGGATAACACGCAGATACCACGCTGACATTTTACGGATAACTTGCAAATATCTCATGAATAACACGCTGATACCTCACGAATACTATGGGAATACCTCGTAGGTACCTCGCTGATATCTCACCGATTGCTCACGTAAATGGTTTGCGGATTTTTCGCGGATATCTAGTAGATACCTTGTGGATACTACTTGTATACTCCTTGAATACCTCGCAAATACCACGCGGATACCTCACGGGTAGCACGTGAATTTGTCGCGAATACCTCTACATATAAACAAACTTTAAGAAAATCCATCGATGAAATTTTTCAAACCAATTTTAGTACAACCAAAAAACTTCTTTTCGTCGACTTATTTTAGTTTTTGCTGGTAATATTGAGGGGAGTTAATTTTTCTCTGTGATTTTTGTTTTAAATAAAACGCATATTCTTTGTTATTTTCATTTATATATATAATATATTTTTAACATTATTTCCCATTGTCTGTTACATTGAATTTCATTTTCGTTTGTTTTTTTTTCTCGATTTGTATTGATTAAAATTTTAGTAAATTACTTTTTTATTTTTAAATTAATTACATTTGAAAATCTTAAACCAAACTAATTTCAAATTTTGTTGAAAATCTTCTAAAAAGTAGAGGTGCGCATTTCATTTGAATTTTGTATACTTATCCAACAATTTCCCTATGTATTTTAACAAGAATTGATTTTATTTTGGGTGTGATTGATTAAATTGAGGGTTACAAAAGAGTTTCAGTTTTAGCTGCCTTTTTTAATAACAATTTGAAATTGGATAAAGTGTTGTTGCTTTGTTGTATGGTATTTAGAAAAATGTCCAATTAATTGAGGTCTTACAAAGATTAAATCTTTAATTTATTGGTTTAAATTTGTAAATTATAAAATTTGTTTCTATAACAAAACATATTACTTTTTGTTCTAGTTACATTTATTTAATTGGTTTAATTTAATTTACAATAAAAAGGATATTATGTTTGTTTTTTTTTTTTTTAAAGATTAAACAAAAAGTATCTATATTTGTATATTTTTTTCCATTAAGTATCAATATTGTCATTAGTTTGGTTTTTATTTTTACTTATGTACTGGTTTTAAAATATAATGTGTTGCATTTATGTAGATATAATTGGTAAAGGTATGTTTCTTTTCAATTTTTGTATTTCTTTATAAAATTAAATTAAATTTTTTTCTTTCTTTTGTATAAGACATTTTATTTGGGCTATTGTTATGTTTTTTTTTGTGTTTATGTTCAATATAAAATATTAGTTATTGTTATTGTTTGTGTGTTTTTTTTTTTTGCTTATACGTCAATTAATTTCTATTTACTTGAAGTTGTTATGTAAGGTTTTTTTTGTATGTGTGTACCATGATATTCTAGCTATATTTCTTTGTGCGGTATTGCCAGTTTGATATTTCAATATGTTTCTGGATGTTTAATTGATAATAATAATTTTTGATGCCATATAATTTTTTCTTCTTAAACTTTTTTAGAATCTAAAAAATAACTAAAAATCTATTTTTTAGTATTTATGTATAAATTACCAAAATAGTACCAATTTTAGTTTTGATAAAAATAAAAAAAAAGCAAAGTGACAGCACGTTTGCCTAGTTGATTGTTGATTTTCGTTGAAAGACAATTTTTGTTTTTTTTTTTTTAAGCAAACAAATCCAATCAAATTGTTAAAAATAAAATAGAATTCGAAGCAAAAAATTAAGAAATATACACAAATTAATCTTAAATCCAATCTAGCCTATAAACTTGGTTGCAGCATACTCAAGTTGTTATTTCATTCAAAATTGTTTATCGGGACATGTCAATTTATTATACTTTTTTATATAGTAAAAGTGTCTTTTAGATCCACTGAACCCAACCCTATTTAACTATATAGGGGTTACTAAGAACCATTACTCAAACTGTGTTAAATCGTACTAAGGGTATTTATTACTTACTGAGACTGTTTATAACCCTACCGGTCATAGATTCTCAAACTTCCACAATACGCTACTAACTCTGCAAAAAAGCTTAGATAGAGTTTTTTTCCAAAAGATATTTAAAGTCATTCATCGGTTCACTTCTTTAAAACGTTCATGTCTCAATATTACTTGAACACCACCTAAAATATTTTTAAGGACCCGTTCCCATTCACATTAAGTGACGGTGCAAATATAATGAAGGTCTGTGGGTATATTCGACAAGAGTGAACTCAAAATTACAATAAGGAATAGGGGAGAGGGGGTTCAGTAAAAATGAATACATCTCTTGGTCTTAAACTTTTTTAAAGTTGCTAGGGAACAGAGCTGATGCCTGAATTTAACAAAAATGCATAAGACTTTTTGGAACGGAAGACTCTTGCGATTTGCTTTTAAAACTTTGCAGAAATGCAGACCACATTTTAAAAACCTATCTTAGTTGGACTAAGTAAAAAAAAAATAAGCCAAAAAAATTATAAAATAATAATTTTAGCTGTTGTCCAAAAATGTCCTAAGTCACCAAAATCGATTGCTTAAGCCTTTTCTAAAATGGTATTATACAATTTCTCTTACTTGTCAACCGTCCACGAAAATCTAATAAAGGCGTCTGCATGCTTCTTTTTCTGAAAATTTTTAATGACTTCCTTAAATATCTACAATCCTATTAATAAAAACCTACTTCCAGTATTTATCACTTCACCAAATTCGCCACTTCAAAAAGTTATGTTGATATTCTAAAAGATGGACTAAGACACAAACATGCACTGATTTATAAGGTGTAAGATTGTAGTAGTAAACGGTTCTCTCAGATTTTTGTTAGATTCATGAATAAGCGAAAGAAAAGGCAAAAGAAGCCGTGACTAATATCTATATATTTTAAAACATTGGTGCTTTTTATGTTTTAAACGTTTTTACCTTTAATACACGATGATTCTTTGCGCCTGACTCTTTTCGAATTTTCGAATGATTTCACCTTTGCACCTAATGAATTTTGAAAAGAGCCAGAGTGCAAGGACATCTATTCCAGCTCCGTCTCCCTTTTGTTTAGACAGTAACACAGTTTATATTACAGAGATATCAGAGGTCAACGTATTTTGAAAATTTTCAAAAATAAAGACACGATTCCTCACTTTATCTGTCAAAAAATGAGATTGAATTTGTTTTGGACTAGCTGTTATTTTTTGTCGCAGTAAATTGAATAAGAAGACAAAAAATAAAAAAATGTTTTACATGTAAGAGAATGACTACACGATTTGTTTCGTGATTACACGTTTTGTCAAAAACGATTAAAGTCTATTCGTGACTTATTGGAAAATAGATCTTATTAAAAGTTGAAAATATTTGATTACATATTTAATTATGACACACAATTTAAAGCTCTTAATTTAAAGTTATATGAATCCCTCGCCTCTACTCATTTATCAGATCATAAACGTCAACATTCAACAGGGAAACATTTAAAAGAATTTTATATGTGCTACTTCCTCTTAAATTTCTGGAAAAACTGGATTTTTTTGGCGTTTCAATATTCACATCTCTTTTTAATTAAGGAGTGAGAGCGAGATATGAATACTTAAAACTCAACAAAAATCCAGTTCTCCAATCCAGTGTGCACACTGTTTCTAAACCAATTAACCAATGTGTCAAAAAGACGAAATATGAAACGACCGATAAAAACGTATCGTGTAATCAAGATCTAAGTTCTAAGAGATCCATTTGAATTGGTCTCTGCTCTGCTCTCTGCGGCTGTGTCAAAATTATGGCCAGTTTAAAACGGTTTTGGAAGTTGATTAGAGCCTGTATAACGGTGTTTTAGGGTAGGAATGTCACATCAGGAATTGGGATAGACACACCTAACAAAGTGTAAAATAATTACGTGAATAATGAATTCTTTGGAACAAATAAAAAACGCTTTGTAAGAAATAAATGAAATTATGGGTGTA
Source organism: Dasysyrphus albostriatus (assembly GCA_946251815.1). NCBI lineage: Eukaryota > Metazoa > Arthropoda > Insecta > Diptera > Syrphidae > Dasysyrphus > Dasysyrphus albostriatus. The sequence goes on along the minus strand of OX276336.1, from coordinate 126,594,283 downwards.
TTCATAAACGTCAGCCTAACTAAGAACTGCGTTATCTGCATTCATAAAGTCAGATTTTCGATCGAACTAACCTAGTCGAACTGCAGTACGTACCGTTCATAAACGTCTGACTGTCGTCAGCGTCGGGCAGAGTGTGCAGCTGAATTTGTTTGGCTGCAGAAAGAGCGGGAATTATTAAAATAATTTTTAAGACAACAAGAAGGACAAAGCGGCACTGACTCGTAAAGAATGTAAGTAATGCAAATATTTTATATTTTTTTATATTTTATTTTATAATTTTCTTTTCTTTTTGGGTAAGCAAATCAAAAATCAAATTCAACAAAATTTGTTTGGCAGCCATTTTTCTCTGACGTTTATGAACTCTGTTTACATACAAATCGGACTAAGTCAGACCTTTTTGTTTACTGCAGACATTCTGCATTGGGAGTGCGTTCACAAATGCAACAGAAAAGAAATGTGATTGTACTAGCGCAGATTTTCTGCGTTTATGAATACACCCTATGTATCCATTTTTCTTTTTTGGTTCTTTATTTGACACAAGCTTAGTTAAGCAACTACTCGTATAATGGATTTGAAATCGTTTATAGGATTTATGCAACGTTTTTTTTATTTAAGTTGGATTAACACGTAAAAAATACATATCATAACAATCAAACAGATCGGAGGTTTTCTGGTTAATTTTAATAAATAAGGCTTGAAAGAGTGTTTATATGTGTGAATAATTTTATTTGGCATATTGTTTCAATTACATTTAAGTTATAAACTATTAATGGTTTTGTAAAAATTTTTATTTCAAATCAGAAATTTAACAAAAAAAAAAAAAAATACTGGCCTTTAAAAAAAGGGAAAATACAAAAAGTGTTTATTCCATTCAAAAAAGTTTGGATTTTATTTTACAACTATTCTGTTTATTTATTTATTTTTAATTTTTCTTCTTAATAGGTTGTCCTTAATTGTTCTAATTTTTATTTTATAAATATTACAATTATATTACAGTTATATATTTAATATATCACTATTTACAATCTTTGTCTTTTATTGATTACAATTGTTTAATTCTGTTTTTGTATTTACTTTTATATAGTTTATTAATAATGTATATATAAATAATTTCATTATTTTACTTTTATCTTTATAACTATCTAACAAATTATTTTTTATTTCATAGTAAATATATCTATAAATTTTAATTATTAACAAAAAAAGTTTTTTAAAAAACTTATTGAAATTAATTTAAAAAAATACAGATTTTTTTCAATTTCTCTTTATATTTTTAATAATAATTTAGAAGGGTTTTTATTTATTATTATAATATTTTTGGTAAATTTAATTTTAATAATTCTTAGATAGTCTAAGGCGTATTTTAGTAGAATCTACTCATCATATAATTTATTATTATTTTGTTGTTTTTTTCTTTTTGTTATTTTATTAAGTGTGTAAGTCTTTTTATTAGGTTCTTTTTCTGTTTTTTGTTTTGTTTTATATATTATATTAAGAATTAATAAATTAATTACATATAATCAATAATACAGTACATTCGGTAAAAAAATGATTTTGTTGTTGTGTTGAAATTTTGTGTTAATTTTTTGTTTTTGTTTTATTTTGTTGTTTGGCATGCAAGAATTAGATTTTTATTTTTAATTATTATATTTTTATGGAGAATTTGTTTTTATTTAATGGAAGTATATTTTCTATTTTTGTATTTTATTTTATTATATTTTTTTTTTGTTTCTAATTTATATTTAAAAATAGTTTTATTTTGTTGTTGTAGTTGCAGTTTATGTGCTTGTGTAGAAATTTAAAAGTTTACAATTTTACACATTTATTTGAAATGTTTCCCTTTGAAGTTTTGGATTGGCACGTATCCGTGGTGAGTTTTGTGATTTTTTCTCACCATTATCGGAAAATCTTGCTGGAGGATTTATGTGGTCCTGATAATTTGGATAATTCGATATGCTATAACGAAGTTTTATTTTATTTTTTATTAAATCCAAAAAAAAAATATTTATCATTTAATAAACACATGCATTAATTTTTAAATATTAAAAAATTTATTAGATAAAGTTTTGTTTTAGAGAAATGGAAAATATAGCGATAGCAATTATTTAGTTATGACAAAAGCGATAATATTTTAGTGAAAAAAGCAATTTATTTAAAAAAAAAGAATAAGAATGAAAAATATTAATGAGATGATATCAAAGCAACAGTACCATGACAATGATAAATGTTTTAGTTACAGATGATGCGGAATTTTCTTGTCTAAACAGCAATGGTTCACTTTCTGGAAAAATTAAACAAAAAGCATCATTAATCTGGTATTGTTGCTCTGATAGCCTTATACACTACTAAATTACAGAAAAGAAAAAGAAATACTAATTAAATATACATAAATTAAATTAATTTTTTTATACAAAAATATACAACATCAATTTTCATGCTCATATTTTTTATATTTTAGGTTTTTGTTATGATAGTCCACCGACATGAAAGCGGCTCGTGTTATTTCAATATCATTTTCAAGTAAATAAAGTTTTTTTATGTCGTTTCTATTGGATGTTTGGAGTACTCCATTCGCACTCCTTTTACAATCCCACTACTCCAAATTTTCTATATTTCATATTAATGGAACAGAACGCAAAAACCAAACGAAAATGACAAAGTTATACCAGTAATTAGCTTCCATTGATCCATTTTAAGTAAAACAAAGAATCAAAACTGATGGATCAAGATGAGTTTGCTTAAGTTTAAACATTTTTTGAAGAGATCTTTTTTTCAAATTCTTTCATAGCGATTTTCTTAAAATTGTGACTGACTTATGATGACCTTATGGCCGTCAGTTCTAGTGAAGAATGTATTTTGACGTAGTGCAAATTAGTGCCCAAACCGTTCCTGGCATTTTGACAGTTTTTAATCTCTCTAAGAGGATTCCATCCCCACTTCTCAGTCCTCACAATTTGACAGTTTAGTCCTTCATAGTGAGAAGAATCTAAGGAACGCACCTTATGTGCCTGTTTGACAACGTGAAATTTTTACAAATTTTCCCAAACTAGGATTGTTTCTCAACTGGCTTCTGACAGCAAATTGTGAAAATTAATTAAAATTTGCAAGGAATTTTAAGTTAACAAACACACCTTATATTAGTGAATAGTTTTTTGAATTGAAACAAACAAAAATGTTTCAGTCCAATTATCACAGCACAGCATCATAAGGGGTGATTACATGGGCAAACATGCCCGACAGCATGGCTTGATGGAAATGGTACAAGTTTTCAAAATCTTTAAAAAAACATAGAACATTGGTTGTCGAGCGGTTGTTTCTTACGTTCAAATAATCAAGCAACGAGCATGTTGTTGGCCTATGTAAACACCCCTATTGATATTTATTTATTTTATGCTTTGTTTACACTAGACTAGAGTCAAAATTTGATTTGGGCAATTAATGTCGGTTTCGACTAGATTTTCTGACTGTTCCATTCCTTTTTGAATTCAAATGAATATGAAATCATGTTGTCAAATTTACAGACACACTACTCAATGACGCCATTTTACAAAATGGCTTCTTCAAAAATTTATCACTTTGAGAAGTAGTCACACGAAAAACTATTTAATGTATTCGTGTATTCCAAATCTACTACTTTTGAAATCGGGAACATCAAAAGACTCCGAAAATATTGCTCGGAACAGCGGATCACGGCTTTTGGAGCAGAAAGAGTTAAAATGGAGTGTAAAAGGTGTACTCCGAACGTCCAATACAAAACGGCAAAGGTCAAAACCTAACAAACATACACAATTGCACATAGTTGTCAAAGCTCAATGTATGAAACCAGAAGCAGAAAACAAAAACAACAACAACGATTAATAGCTAGTTGAAAATTAAAAGTGGAAAAAGCTGTCAAGAAAAATTGCATGATTTGTAAACGTTGTTCACGGAGTAAGTCTATTTATTATGAAATGGCAGGCAAAACTGAGCATAAATCAAATCACAGCTGTCAAAAAGACTAACTCCGAAAAAAGTGTTGCCAGGTTAAAAACCACGCGTCTAAAAGAAACACCCTTAACCTATTTTGTTTTACAATTAAATGCACTAATGTCAATATGACAGTTCACATGCAATATTGATTTTGACGTTTATAAACGAAGGATAGAGTGATATGTGTATTGCTGTTTGGTAAAGAGTTTGGTATATCTTTGCTCGCCTATTTCCGATAATTATAGGTTTCAACCAATTTAAGTCCAGTTAATTGAACTTAAATTCATAAAAAATGACAGTTTTGGCAAGAAGAAGAATTAGAATAAACTTTCTTTCAATAAAGTGTCGTAAAATTTTCCCTGGTAAGTTATATCCCTGCTCATCGAGTTCAACTAAATAAAAAAACAGTGAATAATACGAAAGTGCAAATTAAACACAACACCAATTGATTATTTTTATTATTTAAAATTAACATGCAAACTATATATTCAACATCGCTTACCATATCTTACCTAAAAGTGGTTTCTTCGTTGTGGCTGGAATACCCACTGGAGCTACGTACATGTCGCTTTGGCACATTTGCCGCCGACTTCCCTGATTTACGAGTTGAAAACGGCGGTTTAGATTTGCGTGACATACTTGTAGGCGTTGTCTCCGATGATGAAGACGTCTCTTCTTGTGGATCTATGAGTTGGAAAGAAAGAATTCAAAACATTATCTTTCTGATTTGATACTAAAAAAAATCTCAGCTCACCCCTCTGCGGTCGATATTTGGCCGAATTGACGGCACGTGAGCTTACATCGTTGTCTGACTCGGAGCCGAGTGTGTCATATTCTGTAATTGGTATGTGAAGTGTTAGGATTTTCCTAACTTCGGAATCTGTTGAACCTGGATTGTCCGATTCTAAAAAGTTTAGTACGATTTGATGGGCGATTTTTTTGTTGCAAGATGACATTCGATATGTTTTTGGCCAGGATGTCATGGATAAGGAAAGGGTTTTTCGTTTTTTTTTTTAGTATCGGTTCAGGCATTTTTTTTTTTATGGCACGGGATTTTTTTTTGATTTAGAGGTTTTGCGAGAGGAGCATTTTTGACACATGTGTTGTGTGTGTCATTTATTTTTTGGTGTTTTGTGTATGATGTTGAGATGATGTTGAAAAAGTTTTAGATGATGAGTTAGATGAGAAAATATAGTGATATGATGATTTTGTGAATGATTATGGTGTTTAAAAAATTTCGATAAATAGAAAATAATCAACAGGCCTTAAAGCTAAGGATGGGGCTATTGAAGGACACTTATAGAATAGATTTGAAATTACCTTGACTCTCGGAGTGTGGATCACGCAAGCGTCCACCTTTTCGCCGGACTTTTGTGTATTCTGGCTCTTTAGTCTGTGTTTATGGAAGAAAATCAGTTTTATTTAAAAAAAAAAATCGATTGAATGAAATTTGAAAAACCTACATGATAACTATCGGGCTTAACATCATGATACACAAAAGACCCCCGAACTGAGTGATAAGGCCCACTATAAACATTTCCACTATACGAACTTTCGCTGTAGGTTTGTTTGTTTAGTTGAAAAGTCGCATAGGGGCAAATGTCCTCGATGTATTCGTTGCCTTCGGCTTTAAAGCTACCAGAATCGTTGGAGTTTGAATTTCGATTGCCAGGATTACAACGCACAGCGAGATATTGCTGATCCCGGTTTTGTTTATTCTGTAAATTGGCTAGCGATGGAGACTCTGACATGGAAGATGGGGGCACACGTGCTTGACTATTGAGTTCTACAAAAGCGAAAGTTAGTTAGATGTTATTTTAAAAAAACACAATTTCAATTTGATATCTTACTTCTCTTTCGGATAAGAAGGACTATTCCAACTAAAGCTAAAAGGATGAACATTGATAGACACACCGGAAGAAGAACTTTAAAATTGGCATAGAAAGGACTATCACTCATGTGGGAAACAGGATTAGAATGATCAGTGTTGTAAATGACTGAAAGTAAACAAATTGTTGAAATAATTCGAGAGTAAAATGGGAACCTTGAGGTATACCTCCTTGAGGAGAGAGTGTTGTAAAGTTGTACACAGCTGTTGTAGATCCAGCATTATTGTGGGCAGTGACTTTAAGTTGGTATTTTGTTCCTGGATTTAGGTCACTTACGGTATATATCCGTTCTGTCGGTGCTATGTGATTTGACACAACATTCCATTGTGATCTGAAAAAAGGTAAGAAAAACGTCAAATAAGAAGCTCAGTTTATTTAGTTTCCAATGTTCCGGTCAAAGTTTCGGATAGATATCCGACACATAACAATATCCAGTAGATAAAAGTTTCTCTTATTTTATTACTGTTTCATCATAGAAGTCTCGGATAAACTAACCAGTGGATAAATTTACAGTTTGAGAACAGCTTAAAACATACAAAACATACTGGAAACCAAATTTTTGGTGTCAAAACAAAAATCCTTGTCGATTTAAATTAAAATGTCACTGATTTTTAGTATTTAAATTCGGTATGAACCACGACGTATCAATTAAAAGCGAAATTTAAAATATTACGACGGAAGCTTATAGCAGTTAGGCATCTTCTGGATACAATGCTTACCAGCCACTGAACCGGTACGAGGATAGCCTTTTCGAGTTTTTATCTGTCAGATATCACTATCTGAGACATTTTAAACAAAAAGTCCGAGATCTTATCCTCAAGTCTTGAAACTGGCCTTCAAAATATTACGACAAAATCTCATAGTGGTAAAGAATCTTCTGGATAAAGGCTTTGACAGCCACTTGAACCACGGGACATGCTATCCGAGACTTTATCCGTCGGATATCACTATCCGAGACATTTGAAATTAAAAGTTCCAGTTGATTTGTCAAAAAACTTCCGGATAGGCTATCCGAGACCTTATCCTTAAGTCTTGAAACTGGCCCTTAATATTTTAAATTTTATGCCAATTTTCAATTCATCCAGAAGATATCGGGATAACGTAGAAAGATTTTTTGTGTCGGATATCCAGATTTTTTGTGTCGGATATCCAGACAAAATATGTCTAACTTCTTCAGCTTCAGATATTTGAAATATCTGGATATCTTGAAGGATTTATTCCTTTTGACTTGACCATCCGAAACATTCGGTTATCTTGAAGAACTTAACTTACCTCCCATACTGTCTTGATTCAATCATAAAATACAAAATTCCACATCCTCCATCGCCCCAAGAGTCCAGCCAACAAGTTACGCTTGTTGAGTTATTAGTTATCATTTGCGAGTGCTTCGGTTGCACAGGAGGATTCCCCTTGGTGAATGAATTCACTATATCACACGGCAACCCTGTGCCGATTTTGTTGTAAGCTGTTATATACAGCTGATACCTCGTTCCACACCACAGATTGCTCAATAAGTGTGAATTTGTCTTGGAATCGATTTGCAACTCTTCCCAGTCTCCATTGTCTCTCTTGTAGTTGATGACATATCCCAACACTGGACTGCCTCCATGACTGCTGTCGACCCACTCCAGATGCAAGCTATCCGTGTAGGTATTGACAACTGTCAAGTTTGGTGGTTCTGGTGGGACTTTAATGATCAAACTGTACACAATTTCATCTTTGCCCCAGGTGTTCTCCACACTGCAGGTGTAGTTGCCTGCATCGGTACTCTGACAGTCCCTTATGAAGAGTGTCCCATTCTTAGCTATGGTCTTGCGGGAGTTTGTTTCCATAGAGTGACCATCTTGTCGCCAAATAGTCACTGGAGCTGGTGCACCCACCTTGCGACACGGCAATATAAGGTTCTCCTTCCATGGTGTAACAATTCTCTGGCTGAACGATACAATCCTCGCTGGGACTTTATTGTTCGGCGGAACTGTGACAACTTGAGTTTTTTCGCCTTCACCCGTTTTTGTCGAAGCTGTCAACCAGAATTGATATGTTGCTGCCTCTTGCAGTCGCTGGGTTTCATGCATCTCAACAAAAGGACCAAGTATTCGTTTATGAGTTCCTTCTTCGCGACCACCCTCCAGGACTGACATATAGAATGTGTACCCTGTCTGTAATAGAAAGACAAAAAAAAAAACAATGTCTATAGAATGCAGCATACATCTTTATTCGCAGTCTTCTTTCTTACGATATCTCCATTGGGACTCTCTGGTGGCAGCCAAGAGATTATTATTTTTGTATTAGATGCGGGTATGGCTTTAATGTCCTGCGGTGCAGACGGAACTGTGTTGAAAAAAATAAAATAAAAAACCAGGCGAAGGATAAATACCGCATAAGTTTGAGTTAATGTATATCGAGTGTAATAAAAACCAAGTATACTCACCATCTTCATGTGTACGACAGTAAAACTGTTTTGTCTTCATGCCATCACCGACTTTGGTATAGGCCAAAACCCATACTGTATAGTTGGTGTATTTCCTTAAGTTCTCTATCGTCAGATACTGGTTTGTTGACTTAACCACTTCTGGATCTTTTTCTGTGAAAATAAATAAAAGAAATTTTCAATAAGATAGAAGTTAGGTTGTTTTGTTTAAAGTTTATATTTAAGTGAGAGTGAAATTGAGAAATTTTTAAATCCTGCAGAAATGGTTTTGTTTTCTACGTGACATGGGATGCTTTTTGAAATAGCTACTAGGGCCAGACATTCAATAAGCAAATGGAAACAAGTAGCTGGAGGCTTTATATGATAAATGTTATGAAGCTAAATTCTATGAGCACTGCTCGAAAAATTCTAGTTGTGAGTCAAGACGAGGATTAAAGTTCACAAGGGGTCTGGTCCTGCTGTAAGGGGCAAAAACTTGGGAAACGTCAATTAATGAAAATTAGCTTTGAGAGAAAAATTATTCTTTGATGGAATTTAGTCCAGAGTGTATTGAAGGAAATTTGACAGTATCCAAATTGTTACCTTTTTATCTTATTGAAAATGTTAATAAAACTAAATTTATCGATTTCTTGTTCTACCTACACCTCTTAGAAAATATTTTTTTTAGCTGTGTGGTTGATATTCTCAAGGTGCTACACATGTCTGCTACACATCGAACAGTATCACCAGCTATAATGGCTCGGTAAATATTTTCTAGTCAGCTCAAAAAGGCAAAACTATGAAGAGAAAAAAAGTTAGGTATTCAACAAAATTTACTAATTCGTTACTTTTCTACCTTTCGTGAAATGTTTTTCGAAATTAAATTCCATTTCTGTTTTGACCGATTAGCTATTATTTAGGTGCACAGAATTTTTGTGTGCATAGCCTACAGTAAATTATTTAACGCTTCTTTCAAACGTTCAAGAAAGAAAAAAAAAAATATAAGCACAAACGCTGCCCATAGGATTTTGTTGGACAGTAATAAATATTTCCGAAAATGAGCTATTACTTTGGTAATTTTTTTTTTAATGTAGGTATTTATAAATGAGGTAACACCAGGGCCGGATTAAGTAATTTTTGAGGTGTAACTTCACTTATGCTAAGATCAAATTTGAATGTCAAATTATCCATAGTACGAACTTTCTTTTTTCTGAATTTAAGAAAATTTGAAGAATTGTTGAAAAATTCCCTAAGACCCTAATGAATAATTGAACGCTGAATTCAATAACAATAACAAGGGTCTGGTCTGTAAACTCAATCTAATCTTTTATTGGAATTCATTTCTCGCACACTTACGATGAAATTTAGCTTAGTAGTCATTTTTGTAATTTTTCAGTTGGATGCAATTTTGTAAAATGGCGCCCAATCTGTAATCTCGTCAGGCAACAAAAATAACTGTGGTTTTTATAGGGGGACCTTATTTTTATAGTTGCAATTTAATTTTGACATGTCTAGGATGAAATTTAGCTTGAGAGTTATTAGCCACGTTTTATGATCGCTCATAACCCGAATGCGGGTAAGTGCAAAAACAGTGCTATATACCTATTTCTTTTTCCTTTTGCTTACTTATTTTTCATGTAAGGCTTGTATCATTTCCTTACACTTCTGATAAAACGCTGACATGATTCAAAATAGTTAATAGCCACCTGCTGGTCAGACTGAAAACGTGTATCAGGGCTATTGAAATAAACCTTGATTGAAACCAAGTTGTTTTCGAAATACTTGTTCAAAGATAACCTCTTCCCAGACCCGGAGAAAATGAAACGAAGCTTATGTTGTAGTTCTGTTGCTTGGAACCCATTTTACAAAATGGCGCCCAGTCTATGTAATAAACTGTGGCGCAACAGCTCGTGGAGAACAAGGGCCTAGTGACTTACAACTCTCAACTATTCCCTTTTGCGTGTTATTGGCAGTAGTGGAGGAGAACTACAATTTTTTGTCGAGTCCGAACGGCTAAAAGAAAAGCACTTATTCATGAGAAGTATGCTCTTGGAGGATTTGTCAGTTCCTCGCAAAAGACAGTACCTCGGCTGGGAATTGAACCCAGGCCTTCGGCATGACAGTCCAACGCACTAATCATTATGCCACGAGGTACTACAAAGGTGAAAAATTAATAAACAAAAAATAATAACAATCAAACGACCACCTCGTGAGTTAACGCACATTTTGTATTAGTTTTTTTTTTTATATTGAGCTTTTGCTCCAGTTATTATAAGAGAGATTATGAAATTTCATAACTTTGAACAAAACATAAGGTTTAAGACTCTTCTTCATTTAAATTTCCCTTTGCTCTCTAGAAAACACTGCTAAACACCTTCAACGTGAATCCTTCCAAGTCTAAACACATTCGTTCTTTCTTTTAATCAACTTATTTCCGTCGTTGCTACCAAATTGCACTCAAACTACAAAATCTTCACAATTCGATTATTTCTGTGCAGGCAAGCCAAACATCGGTCGTTGTGTGCCTCCCCCCCAATGTTTCCAAATCTGGCCATATTCCAATATTGCAATAAACCCAAAACATTGACTTTTCCATTTTATGAAGAGTGAAGGGCTCCCCCATCCTTTTGCCATCACAAATAATATTCCCTTCTCTTAAAAAGGACTTAACAGAAGGTATAGGAGTAAGGATGAATGGGTTTGGGTATGGAGATATATGTAGACGATTTTCTCATTATACCAGTTATTGCCCACTTACCATAGAGCTCATCCACTGATATGTAAAACACTTTGTAGCCTCTAATTTTGCCGTTCTGCCCATCGACATCCGGTGGTGACCAGGTGATGTAAATGGACGTAGAGCCCAATACGTCGCATTGCGGACTCTCTGGTGGTGATGACGGAACTGCCAAAGGCGATTTATTCGGTTATACACGGAAAGCAATTATAACTGGCGTAATATAGACTCACCATCTTCCAGAGTCTGAACGGCCACCTCTTTGCTCGGTGGACCACTACCTTGACTGGTGTATGCCTGGACAATCACATGGTATTGGGTGAACTTATTCAGATTGGCCAAAACGGTCTCGCCACCAAAGTGTGACCTAACTTCGACAGTTTTAAAGCTAAAGCCTTGCGTGGGATTGATTTCCTTGTCCTCGGGCGACGATGACATCTGATAGCCCACATAGTAGCCAAGTAGGATGCCATTCCAGTGGTCACGATCGGGTGCATCCCATGTGACGGAAATCTCCGTGGAGCTCTTTGCCTCGGCGCGAATATTCAATGGTGGCCCAGATGGCACCTCCTCGAGGGTGGTGACCTGCACCACCTCGGAGAACTCAGATGAACCCAATTTATTTTCGGCCGACATTCGTATGTGGTATGCCTTGGCGGGACGTAGGTTCTGGATGTTCACAACCGTTTGAGAGCCGGTGATGGATATGCGCTCGGCATTTTGCCAAATGTCTGCATCGAGAAAGTAATTAGGAAATGAAAGGATTTAACTTTTTTTGAGTTCGTCTTTTTTTTTTTTTGCTTCATCCTTACCTGTGATTTGCTTGTAGAATATATGGTACTCCTCGATTGGACTGTTTCCAGCAAATGGCTGGCTCCAGGTGAGCTGAAGACTGCGCGATTGTTGTGAATTGATGCGGAGGTTTTTTGGTTGTTCGGGCACTTCTTGAACGATGAGTTGTATTGACATGTCGTCCTTAAGAAGAAAAACAAAAAACAAAAACAAACACAAACATAGTTTGAAGAGGACGGATATGGTTTTTATATAGCTTGAAGACTAACCTGTCCAAATGCATTGCTCGCCTGACAGATATAGATGCCTGTATCTTGTCGGTAGGTGTGGGAGATACCGAGTTCCGAGACCATTCCATCGTCAAGGACCTGATCTCGAATAGTGTATCTATTTTGTGTTTGTGTGAGTGTTTTTTTTTATAGAAATGTACAAATAGAAAAAAGGAAATTATGTTTCTATATCTTTTACTTACCTTGAGTCCAAGGATTCGTCTAGATACTGTTGGGTGCTTTGCATTTTCCATTTGATGTCAATGGGATTGTCGCCCTGGACGTTGCACTGGACGTGGACTTGCTTGCCTTTAGGCACGGAGATTTGTTTGTTTTTTGTTGTGAAGTGGGCGGGCACTGCAATGGAGAAAAACACCAAGAATTATTTTTTTTTCTTCCTTTTTTTTCAATTCTAATTTAAAGTCCTTCGCTTGGAAAAAAAGGAGATGATTGAAGATTACTCTAGGTTGTTTTGTTTGTGTGCATTTAGGTGTACATAGGTAAATGTGCATCACAACCAGAAAATATAATTTTTTTTTTTTTTATTTTGCTATGCACTATTTTCTTGGGGGGAGAGAAAATGGGCTTAGAAATGCTATGCAGTGGTTGACATTTTGAGGCTTTAATTTAAAAGTTGAAATATAAAATAAAGATAGAAAGAAAAAGAGGGATTAAAATCATATTTAATGGTTTCCTATTTTTTGGCAGAGAATTTATTTATGAATTCATTCAAAGTTGAATTTTTTATTTAAAATTATCTTTTTGGAAACTCCATTTGTTATTATTTTTGAAGAACTTAAGTCTTGTCTTTAAAAGGATGCTTACTGCTTAGATTCCCTGAAGCTTAAATCGTAAATATGAATACAAATATAGCTATATTTGTTGATGTTGATTATTGAAGTAATTTTTTGGTATAAAGATAAACCACTTAAAAAGTTTGTCCGCTATGATCTCAGAAAATCTTTTACTGATCAAAGTGAAATAAGTTTAATTATTTTATATTTTGCCATGAGAAGGTTTTAAGCTACAGCCATAGTTCTTAGCTTTTTCGTTTAAGCTTGATGAGACTCAGAGGCAAAACTATTAAATAAAGATTAAACTTTAATAAGAAAGAAACTATACAAAATCGATCAAGTATTTCAAGCACCTTGGACATAATTTTTAGTATTAAAAAAAACAATAATTCATGTTTTGAATAAGGCAAATAAAAAACAGAGTTTTAAAACTGACTGAAATTAAAAAAAAAAAACTTACCATTAACTTTCAAAAAGATCACCTTACTAACACCCGATCCAATATTATTTTTAGCTTCACACAAAAAATGTCCTTGTGATTCTTTGCTAATTTTCTTAAAATATATCGATCCATTATTGAACAATTGTACACTTGGTTCATATAAAAAATCCTTATATTCTCCAGGACTAGCACCGATAGCTTTTTTCCATGTTATCAGTGGTTTTGGATAGCCTTCAGATTGGCAGTGCAATAGTACATCTTGTCCGGCTTGTGCGCTTGAGTCTTTTGGCTCTAGGATCCATTTTGGAGGAACATTAACTGTTAGAGGAACGGTGAATTTTACAGTGCCAGCAACATTACTAGCAATGCATGTATAATTTCCTGAGTGTTCTGATGTGATATGTTCAATAACTAAACTAGCTGAATATTCATCTAAACGTCGAAAAACTTCATTTCTGAAATGAAGAAGAATTTAGGGTATTTTTGGTTTTAAAAATATTCAAATTATTTACCCAGTTCCAATAAGTGGCTTTCCGTTCCTTTCCCATCGAAAGCTAACTGGTAAATCTCCTTCTAGAATTTGACAGGAAATTGCAGCTCGCATTCCTTCTCGAAGCATATCGGTCATTGCTTGTATTGGCATGATTTTAGGCGGAACTGTAAGAAAAATATAGAATATTTTATTTTATTTTATATTTTTGAAAAATAAATAAATAATAAGTATAACAAATCCCATAATATATACAGAGAAGACATTTAAAACTAATCTTTCAGGGTTAAAATCCACAATAATTGAAAAGAGATCGAGAATTTCAAAGGGTTTTGAATTTTTGACAATGTTGCATTTGGCACTCAAAATCGAAAACTCCATTAGGCCAAACCATAAACAAACAAGTAAAAAAACAGGGGGGTTTATTTTAGCAAGCGAACAGTACCAACATTTCAAGTAACAAAATTTCACACTTTCAAAAATTTTAAAAATGAAAATTCCGGTCAGGAAACCAAAACCCGTGCGCTTGTTTAAGGTGAATTTTATAAAAAGGCTCCCAATCTTGACCAAATGGTTAAACAAAAAAAAAAATTGTAAATTACTTAGAAAATTTGTATCATTAAAATAACGATTGCTATATTTAAAGATAGTTGTTCAGAAGAATCAACTTGGGATAAAATTCCAGTCTTGCCACTTTTCGAAAAACATACCTCCATACTTTTAGGGTGGGACCCTAACTTTTTAGGTAATTTTTATTATCGATATCTTGAAAGAAAGTTGCGAAAATGCCTTCAGATTCTATATTATATCTTAGATAAGTGTTGAGTAGACGCGCGTTTGCTTAAAATGTCAGTGTTGCCACTTTTTGGGAACATACTTTAAATCGATGTCAAAGTGTGAGACCTCCACTTTTTTGGTGATGAATTCCTGAACAGACTTAAAACTTCGCAAATTAAAAATTTTAAGAATCATCTCGCAAACATTTTTTGCAACTATACCTAATATTTGCGAAATTTTTGAATATTGCAATTTAAAATCTTGCAAATGAAAATTTTGCAGATTCAAATCTGACAGGCGTTACTGTCATATTGAAAAATAAAAGTTCTGTGAACCAAAAAAGAGAAGCTTGAAAATGAAAAAGCAATTCTTTGGCTTTTATTGTTTTCGAAAAAGAAAAATATTTTTTAATATTAGGAAATCTCGTAAAATTTAATGTCATTAGAACAAATAATGATCTTTTTTAATCAATTTCGCACCAGATTTGAATTTGCAAAATTTTTATGAAAAAACATTTATTTGTTGCAATGCAATTTTTATTTTGAGGGATTTTGTAACTTCGAAATTATGAAAAGCAAGTTTCTTTCTAACAAATTTAGTAATGCGAGATTTTTAGTGCGAGTTTCTAGTGTGCGAAATTTTAAATCCAACCCGTTTAGTTATGATAATTATGAAGGTTCCAAAGTTAAACTCATTTCATCATCAGCATTATTCCCTGATTGTGTTTCATTACCATTTATTTTGAAACTTTCATTTAGGGCTTTTTACAGCAGTCCCAAGAGAAGCTTCGACGTTTTTTTCTCGCATTTTTTACTTCTGAGCAACAACCTGAAGTTTGTCATATTTTGATTTCCTGAGTGTTGATATCAGTGTAAATTTGACAAATTTTGAGTTCTGTTCAATTTAATTCAATCAAACAAAACTAAATAAAATTAAATAAAATAAAATAAAATAAAATAAAAAATAAAGTTAAATAAAATTAAATAAAATAAATTAAAATAACACAAATAAAATAAAATAAACTTAAATAAAAATAAATTAAATTAAATTTAGAGGCCCAAAAGCTTATGGAGAACCAGAGCCTAGTGACTAACAACTCTCAACCATTTCTGCGTGCGGGCTGTTGGAAGGAATGGAGGGGACCTACAATTTTTTGCCAAGTCCGAACGGCTAGGTGAGAAGTACTTATACTCTTGAAAGATTTGTCAGTCTCAGTAGGCAGTGTACCTCGGAAAAAAAAAACATTTCTGTTTTTAGGTGGCTATTGCCGGGAATCGAACCTAGACCTCTGGCATGATAGTCCTACGCACTCACCATTATGCCACGAGGTACTACGAGGTACTAAAATAAAATAAAATAAAATAAAATAAAATAAAATAAAATAAAATAAAATAAAATAAAATAAAATAAAATAAAATAAATAAAATAAATTAAAATAAAATAAAATAAAATAAAATAAAATAAAATAAAATAAATAAAATAAATTAAAATAAAATAAAATAAAATAAAATAAAATAAATTAAAATAAAATAAAATAAAATAAAATAAAATAAAATAAAATAAAATAAAATAAAATAAAATAAAATAAAATAAAATAAAATAAGATTACATTCAATCCAATTAAATTTAATTCAATTCAATTGCCTATAAACATGCAACACTTACCGCTGAAAACGAATTTTCCTCACACTTTAATATAAAAGAACCTGACTGGAAAGATATAGCATGGTACAATATCTGAAGATTGGGAACAATTTTCCCAAGAAGGTTCCAGAAATTATTTGGAAATATTGCCTTTACCTCAACAAGATTATTTCTCGTAAATAAGACCTATTGAACAAAACTTGTGAAACGAGTAGCCAATTCGGCCATTTTGTGACTGCTTCGTCTAGAGGAATTTCAAAAAAGGTAGAATTCAGTACAATATGATAGTAAGCCATTTTTAACCATGACTGACAGACAATCAAATAGAAGTTTGTCGTCTAAAGTGTTCAACTTAGAAAATTTCTAAGCTTCGGCTGAATTACATTTTTTAAAAAATTAAAATTGCTTTATTTTTCAAGATGAACACAGCTGATGTGCTTTTGGTTTTATTTACACCAACAAAACAAAAACAACATCAGCACACTTGGTCTTGAGAATTTGTGCATTCTTCAAGGATATAGGATCACATAATAAAATGCTTAGCATAAATATCCACTTTATTCAAGAGCAAATAGCTTATTGTTATTGATTTTTATATTTTGTTCTTCTTTAAAAACTCCCCCTATTTCTTTTCTATACTTGCCCACAGAAAAACCCTCTTTTTCACTTAAAAAAAAAAAACAAAAACATCATAAATTCTTCTTTAACCAAAGACGTAAAGACCTCTCTCCCTCCATACCTTTCAATTTATAGTATTTGAGACGAGGACGAGGCAAACCTCGTATTTACCTTTCAATCTGATTGCTCCTCATAACAAACGCAGCAGAGAATGCCGAACAAACAATTTGTGAGTAAGAGGCGCACACAAGTTCGTTCACCTTTTTGCTATACAAATCCTTTTAAAAATGCAAAATCGTCAGTCGGAGCTACTAACGGCAAAAGAAAAATAAGGACGACACAAGCAAACGGCCCCCAGAGTGAAGAACCTAAATTGAGAAGGGGCGCCATCATCAGTGAGAGTACAGAGAATGACCCCCCTTCAACTCTGCCTAACATCTCACAATCATCATCATCATCATCTGTATATGCAAAAAAAAAAAAAAAAAACAAAAATCCCCAGAAGAAGAAAATGGAAAAGTAGGATAAATTGCTTTTCTTCCCAGTATCGTTCATGCAATTATACAAAACGGCACAAGGACTATGCGGACAACTGGCATTGCTAAAAAAATAATAAAAAACATTAGTCGTAGCCTTAGAGCGTAGCACATTTCTAAACAAAGGATAAATCTATTATATTCCATTATTGTTCAAATATATACTTTCGTATACCGAGGCTTCTTAAGTTTTGGTGGGGGCTGGCCGGGGGGGGGAGGGAAGCTTTTTATTTTCTTATTATTCTCAAGCACAATCGAATGAATATTAGCACAAGAAATGGTTTACTTACCCAACACATGGATCTCTACGTTTCTTCTTGAAGTTTGCTTTTGTTTATTTTGCGCCATACACGTGTACGTTCCAGCATCTTCAAGGCGTTGCAGCTGTTCGATAACGAGCGTTCCATTATTGTAGGCTCTTTGACGTCGATTAATGGGTAACGTTTGACCATCTGTAAACAAAAACAGAAAAAAAAACAATATATGCATTAACTTATTGTAAAGAGAAATGTATATTTGCTTTGATAGGTTACTCTTCAGTATTTTCAAATAAGAAATATTCAAACCCTTCATTCATCGAAAAGGACTCTTCTTTGCAAGAAAAGATGTAAAAATATTTGTCTGCTTAAGAATAAAAATTAAAATCTAAAAATAAAACCAAGAGAAAAAAACAAACAAATCATAAAGTGAGCATAAATAATACCCCATTTTTTAAATTTCACCTAATTAATAAGAATTCCCTTTACCTTCTCACTTAAATTTTGCAGATTATTATGGTCTTTAATTCTCTTATTCAAACAAATTATTCACTAAAATTTGTTCAGTAAACTCCTTATTCTTCCATGTTTCTATTGGAGGCTATTGAATTGCAAATACCGAAAATAAGGGGTTGAAAGTAACAGCTATAATTTATTGCTTTTAATTTAATTTAATTTGATTTTGCTGGGCTTAATTAGGCTAAGACCAAAAAGAAATACTTTATTCACCGTGACCCTTGCGCTTTTGAAAGCAAGGTTTCACTGGTTTCTTTTCAATTTAATTTGATTTTAATGATTTAGCTCGAAAACTAAGTGCTCAAAAGGGTTCTTAGTGAGCAAATTGTGGGATAGTTTTGATTTTTTTCCTAATTTATATTTTCGAGGTTGCTGAATCTGAGGTTTGCGACAAAAAATTTTGGGACCCCACAATTTGCATTGCGAAAACACTGGAATAAAGTTGAACTTCACAATAGTTCAGTTACATATGAATCTCCCTGTTCAGGTGGAATGGGCAATTCTCTCAAAAATTGACTTAAAATAGAAAAATAAATATTGAAATCACACGACCGAGGCGGCCAAGCGACTGAACCATTTCGTGAGATAACACGTTCTCCAAACTTGGTTTCCAATAAATTGATTGTGACATTCGCTGTGTGGCTTGTGGCGCCGTCCTGTTGAAAGCACATGTCCTCCAAGTCCATATCATCCAATTGGGGCCAAAAATATTCGTTTATCATTGAACGGTAGCGATCCCCATTCACAGTAACGTGCCGGTCTTGATCATCACGGAAGAAGTACGGCCCAATGACGCCGCCGCCGCCGGCCCATAAACCACACCAAACCGTAATTTTTTCGGCAATGATGACGCATGGAGTACGTGTGGATTGCTGCCTGACCAATACCGCATATTTTGTTTATTGACGAAACCATTCAGCCAGAAATGAGCCTCATCGCTGAAGATGATTTTTCGATGAAAATCCGAATCATTTTCAAGCTGTTGCTCAGCCCAATTCACGAACATACGACGCTTCTGGTGGTCAAGCGGCTTCAGTTCTCGCGTCAATTTAATCTTGTCAGGATGTAGGCCAAGAACGACGTGTGAGAGACACATTTGGGCTTTCTGCAACTGACGACCATAAATTGGACGTAGCGCTCTTAACCTTGAGGCTACTGACTCCGAATTTCGGTAGTAAATATTAATAATTTCGACTCATTGTTGGCTTGTAACGGGTGATTTTTTAAGAGGTTTAGAACTTAAAAAAAAAAAACACAAAAAATTCGAAAAAATGAATGAAATATTTATTTGAATCGATAGTTTGAACCTTGCAATTTAATGTTTAAAGATAATTTCATGCAAATGTTGACCGCGGCTGCGTCTCAGGTAGCCCATCCGCTGAGTCCAATTTTGGCATACTCTTTCACACATATCGGCCGGTATCTCACGAATGAATGCATGGATGTTGGCTTCCAGTGCGTCAATCGAAGCGAGCTTGTCCCTATAGACATTAGCCTTGACATACCCCCACAAAAAATAATCTAATGGTGTCAAATCGCACGATCTAGGCGGCCAATTGACCGGCCCGAAACGTGAAATTAACTGTTCACCAAACTCGCCTCGCAATTGCGCCATTGTTTCGCGTGCTGTGTGGCATGTGGCACCGTCTTGTTGAAACCACATATCATGCAAGTCAAGAACTTCCATTTCGGGCAAAAAAAAGTTTGTTATCATCGCTCGGTAGCGTTCACCATTGACAGTAACGCTGCGATTCGCATCATCTTTGAAGAAATATGGCCCAATAATGCCGCCGGCCCATAAACCGCACCAAACAGTGGCTTTTTCGGGATGCATTGGTAGCTGTTGCAATGCTTCTGGCTGATCTTCACTCCAAATGCGGCAATTATGCTTATTTACGTACCCATTCAACCAAAAATGAGCCTCACCATAAAATGGAAGCAGCGCGCGATGAACATTTCGAATGGAGCACGAATTTTGATAATAAAATTCAATAATTTGCAAGCGTTGTTCATTTGTAAGACGATCCATGGTTTAAGTGCAAACCAAACTGAAGCTGTTTGACAGTGACACAAGGTACTAAACACCACCACGCCGTCAGCGGGCCGACTTTCGATTTTCGCAAAAAAAAAAATTGCACGCGATGTATTTCTAATTGCACATTTCAAATATGTAAAAAAAATTAATTGCACACCCCCCTATTTTTTTTAAAAAATATAAACAAATTGCACTTTGTATGAAACTTTCAAATGGTCATATCTTGGTAACCAAGTAAAATTTCGAAATGCACAGGGGCTAAAATAATTGCTTATTTTGAAATTGAATTTGCACACCAAAAATTTTAATTTGCACACCCTTCATTAATTAATAATTAATTAATTAAAATTTCGCTAAAGAAAAGAACTAAATAATTGAAACAAGACTTATTAAAAAATAACCCCACCAAAATATATCAATCAATGGCCCAGCACGAGAGCTGCCGACTGCGAACCTGAGTGTCATGGGTTCGAGTCCTATGGGGATCGTTCCCACTTTTTTTTTTATTTTTCATTACTTGTTATACAGTATTTTTTTTTTTCTAATAGAAAGGGAGTGTATGTGTTTGAAAAAAATTCTTACTTGCACAGCTAAATAATAAATTAAAACATAAAAAAAGCACTAACACTATATTTTCAACCGTTAAAAATTTTAAAAAATTATGCATTTTATATTCAAATTTGAATACTCCAAGTTTTTGTTTGCACACCTTTAGTTAAACTGTAATTTAATGATCAGGAAATTGCTACGAACATAGAAAAATGCAATTTTCAAAACTTACTAAAATGGCTATATCTCAATAACCAAAAACAATTTTGAACTGTTTAAAATTTCGAAAAATCGTGCATTTCAATGTCGAATTTGCACACCAAAAATTTGAATTTGCACACCTTTAATTAATAAATAAATCAATGATTAAGAAACTGCTAAAAACATACAAAAATGCATTTTTCACAACTTACTAAAATGGCTATATCTCAATAACCAAAAACAATTTTGAACTGTTTAAAATTTCGAAAAATCGTGCATTTCAATGTCGAATTTGCACACCAAAAATTTGAATTTGCACACCTTTAATTAATAAATAAATCAATGATTAAGAAACTGCTAAAAACATACAAAAATGCATTTTTCACAACTTACTAAAATGGCTATATCTCAATAACCAAAAACAATTTTGAACTGTTTAAAATTTCGAAAAATCGTGCATTTCAATGTCGAATTTGCACACCAAAAATTTGAATTTGCACACCTTTAATTAATAAATAAATCAATGATTAAGAAACTGCTAAAAACATACAAAAATGCATTTTTCACAACTTACTAAAATGGCTATATCTCAATAACCAAAAACAATTTTGAACTGTTCAAAATTTCGAAAAATCGTGCATTTCAATGTCGAATTTGCACACCAAAAATTTGAATTTGCACACCTTTAATTAATAAATAAATCAATGGTTAAGAAACTGCTAAAACATACAAAAATGCATTTTTGTATGTTTTTAGCAGTTTCTTAATCATTGATTTATTTATTAATTAAAGGTGTGCAAATTCAAATTTTTGGTGTGCAAATTCGACATTGAAATGCACGATTTTTCGAAATTTTAAACAGTTCAAAATTGTTTTTGGTTATTGAGATATAGCCATTTTAGTAAGTTGTGAAAAATGCATTTTTGTATGTTTTTAGCAGTTTCTTAATCATTGATTTATTTATTAATTAAAGGTGTGCAAATTCAAATTTTTGGTGTGCAAATTCGACATTGAAATGCACGATTTTTCGAAATTTTAAACAGTTCAAAATTGTTTTTGGTTATTGAGATATAGCCATTTTAGTAAGTTGTGAAAAATGCATTTTTGTATGTTTTTAGCAGTTTCTTAATCATTGATTTATTTATTAATTAAAGGTGTGCAAATTCAAATTTTTGGTGTGCAAATTCGACATTGAAATGCACGATTTTTCGAAATTTTAAACAGTTCAAAATTGTTTTTGGTTATTGAGATATAGCCATTTTAGTAAGTTGTGAAAAATGCATTTTTGTATGTTTTTAGCAGTTTCTTAATCATTGATTTATTTATTAATTAAAGGTGTGCAAATTCAAATTTTTGGTGTGCAAATTCGACATTGAAATGCACGATTTTTCGAAATTTTAAACAGTTCAAAATTGTTTTTGGTTATTGAGATATAGCCATTTTAGTAAGTTGTGAAAAATGCATTTTTGTATGTTTTTAGCAGTTTCTTAATCATTGATTTATTTATTAATTAAAGGTGTGCAAATTCAAATTTTTGGTGTGCAAATTCGACATTGAAATGCACGATTTTTCGAAATTTTAAACAGTTCAAAATTGTTTTTGGTTATTGAGATATAGCCATTTTAGTAAGTTTTGAAAATTGCATTTTTCTATGTTCGTAGCAATTTCCTGATCATTAAATTACAGTTTAACTAAAGGTGTGCAAACAAAAACTTGGAGTATTCAAATTTGAATATAAAATGCATAATTTTTTAAAATTTTTAACGGTTGAAAATATAGTGTTAGTGCTTTTTTTATGTTTTAATTTATTATTTAGCTGTGCAAGTAAGAATTTTTTTCAAACACATACACTCCCTTTCTATTAGAAAAAAAAAAATACTGTATAACAAGTAATGAAAAATAAAAAAAAAAGTGGGAACGATCCCCATAGGACTCGAACCCATGACACTCAGGTTCGCAGTCGGCAGCTCTCGTGCTGGGCCATTGATTGATATATTTTGGTGGGGTTATTTTTTAATAAGTCTTGTTTCAATTATTTAGTTCTTTTCTTTAGCGAAATTTTAATTAATTAATTATTAATTAATGAAGGGTGTGCAAATTAAAATTTTTGGTGTGCAAATTCAATTTCAAAATAAGCAATTATTTTAGCCCCTGTGCATTTCGAAATTTTACTTGGTTACCAAGATATGACCATTTGAAAGTTTCATACAAAGTGCAATTTGTTTATATTTTTTTAAAAAAATAGGGGGGTGTGCAATTAATTTTTTTTACATATTTGAAATGTGCAATTAGAAATACATCGCGTGCAATTTTTTTTTTTGCGAAAATCGAAAGTCGGCCCGCTGACGGCGTGGTGGTGTACTAAACACACGTCAGCTGTCAAAACCAGTGTTGCCAAAACCAAACCAGCTAAAAAATCACCCTATATATCTTTCCATCATGAAATGGAAAATCTTACTGAAGAGAAATGTCAAAAGAGCGACAAGAAACATGGCGTCGTTTGCTGCCCCTGTCGCTCTACTTTTGTAGCGTCCTATTTGAAAGACCCTTTACATTCATTCTTTTTTCAATTTGATCCAGCTCGCTGAGCTACAGGTCTACATGGACCTAATTTCTGATTCGATTTTGGACTCAATTCTCCATGTTAACGAGATATCAGTTTTTCTTTACGCTAAAGACAGCTTTTATTGACAAATAATGTTATTAGCTCTCGAGTTTCAAGGGCTGGACGTGCTAGTAATAATTAAGACAAGGACTTTATTTTGCCATCAAAATAATCACTGATATCGCTTTCTAAATGTCTCAAAATCAATCTTTAAAAACCATTGTCATGATCAATTTTGTTTAAGGTTTAACCTTTTTTAAAGCCTTTTTAGTATTTTATTATTTTTTTACGAGTTACCCGTTTTCTCTTGGTTAATTAAACATTTTCAAACTTACAAAGTTAAGACAAAAAAATGTTTTCGACTTATTTTCTCCATCTAATAGAGTTGCCAACTAACCTCTTTAATAGTAGAAATTCTTATTGTTTTAAGTCAAATGTTACCTTATATTTGGCATCACTTTAATCCTTTGAACCCTATAAGTTGGGTCATGGCCAAAAAAACTGTGTTTTTCTAATAGAGTTGCCACCAGTTTTATCTATTTCAGTGAGCTCCTCAGTTTGAGTGTGGTTTTTTTTACTGAGCCCCATGAGATACATAAGTTATTCGAAGAAATGCACCAGAAATTACCCGTTTTAGATCCCATACGACCAACAAATTAGTAGAATATCTATGTGCATTTTGTTTCTCAATCTATCGATTGAGTGGCATTTAATTCTGAAACCTTATAAAGGTAAGTTATTTGACTCTTACCGCCTATGTACAGAGCTATAACTATTCCTTGAATGCAGCATTCCTATTTGGAGCAGAGTATGATCAGAGCTTTTCAACAGAGCCGGCTCCATATCAACAAGCGCCCTGAGCAAGCTTCATAATTAGCACCCTCAATTGCGGTTATTGGTGGAAGAGGTCATTTCGTCATTACTTAAGGGATCAAATTTGCAATGCGTTTTTTTAACGATAAATACAAAATAAATGGGATTTAATAAAACATAGAATATCGAATATTATATCAAAAAAATAATAGTAGCTAAAGATTATTAAAATAGTTGTAAGCTAAACTAAAAAAAACATACGAGTATCCCAAAAATATACGAAATGAAAAAATATTAAAGTAAAAAGTAATCAGGCTTATTGTGAGTTTCACGTGAGCAACATTCCACGCGGAAAAAATGACATTTAATTTTCGCCTATTGTGAGTTTCACTCCAAACACGAGAATTCCCCTTTTATGTGATAACTTATGTCAGATATGTTTTATTATCAGCTAAAATTGTCACTTATTTGATCTTTTTGCAAGTTTCTTGTTTATTTTTGGCCAAGAGGAGTTCAATCAAAACTCACAATCGCTTCTAAAATTCCGCGGAAACAAACATTCCGCCGAAAAATTTTCCATGTGGAACTCACAATAAGGCTGACTATGATATAAAAATATATAATTAACTCATTGATTAAGTGGATTTTTAAATGCTTGCCAGGCGCCGATTGGATTCAGCACCCTGCACATTTGCACCGCTTGCACGTATAGCTTGTCCGGCCCTGCTTTTCAAAATTTTAATTTTGAAACATGCACTGAACACTAAACTGTCAATCGTATGACGTATGATATAAATTAGTGTGTTCAAAGCTCGAACATTTAGTACTAAATTTTAATATTCATTTGTCAGCTATCTGTTCAGTAAAATTTTGAAAAACTCGAAAATTTGTTGTGTTGAGCACAAAAGTGAAAAAAAGAGAAAAGAGTGAAGTTGGCTGCACTCATTTTTTTTGCTCTATTCGCTAGGTCTTTTTATTCTGAGCTTATGGACTGTACTCCGAGCTAGTTCGGATTAAGAAAAAGAAGCATAAGTTGAGTGCTCTGATATAAAAAAGAAGCTCTGATCATAAATAAATAATATAAAGATGGGAATCCTCGGCTGTCAAACTGATTTGCCTACAAGCTCAGACCGTGGTGAATGTCATAAGGTTGCACTAGTAACCTTTACCACACTAACACTAATGCAACTTAATGATTTTCACCACAAATCGTCGGTTTTTTTTAAATTTGTCATAAAGTATAAAAGCAGGTGAAGTGAATTTTTAAGTGCTCACTTCCCTTTATATAATTTTATTTTAAAATTGCATTGGCTACCTAAATTCAAAGCGTTCTAAGATAATAAAAGACATATTGGTAGTAATAAATAATTGAATAAATAAATGTATGTTAATTGAACCATAGTGGGAGGAAATTTGTTTGTGAAATATGAAATTTCATAGTAAATATGTTAGCCTTTTTACACCGAACTCAAAACGAGGTTTTCGCGAAAATATTGGCTTTGGAGAAAAACCTAATCGAAAACACAAGGCTTCACATACATTTTTTTGAGCTTCAGGTTTTCGTAAAACACAAGTTTAATATAAAACCAGTCGAAAACTTGTTGGAATTCAGAGATGAACAAATCAAACGCACCTTTTAAAACGTTCAGTGCCTAGTAAAATGTCAAAAAAGAAACTGATTGGATGCTTTTATATGGATCATATTTATAGTTATAAATAATCACCATTTTACATCCATAAAAGTGAAGAAAACAACAAAATGAAAAGATAATTGTAAGTGGTTGGTGAAAGAAAAACTTTAATGTCAAACGAAAACGTATAGTGTAATGTTTGGTGTGAATGGTTTTTGAAAAGTTTTTGCCGAAGTCTGGTTTTGGAGTTTGTTGTGAAAATCCTATTATTCCTTAAATTTGTATCTCTTACTGGAATACTTCCACAGATTTATAATCTCCACAGAAACGAACTATCAAAATTAGTCTGGATAATAATAGCTACGTTTTATACATGTCCATGGACTTTGGGAAAAAAAAACGACATCGGGACATTTTAACATTTGCCTTGGTCTGCCATTTTATATAACCAGCAAAC
Organism: Dasysyrphus albostriatus; assembly: GCA_946251815.1. Classification (NCBI taxonomy): domain Eukaryota; kingdom Metazoa; phylum Arthropoda; class Insecta; order Diptera; family Syrphidae; genus Dasysyrphus; species Dasysyrphus albostriatus. The sequence goes on along the minus strand of OX276336.1, from coordinate 126,567,852 downwards.
ATTTAACATTTAATTATTATTTATTCAATGTAATTTGTTTTTACTTTTTTACAGCACAGTGATTTAAGATTTTGTTTCACTCATACATTGAACAAATAAAAAAGACTGGAAAACTATGCACCAAGCACCAAATTCTTTTAGTTCGCTTCCACCAAGGTGAGGACTCTCCCGTCTGACGGGAGAAGTTAACGAAAACTAAACGAAGAGTACCACTTCATAATTATGTGTGCGTCATATGGATTACTTGTTTTCACCCGATTTCCTACGACCACTACGTTGGCTATTCTAGTTCTACCTTAAAGGCTCTCCCAAACCAACGCGAATTCGCGGCGACGGCGAATTTTTGTTGTTGTTTAGCGTTGTGTATTTGTCATATTTTTTACTATTGTGAATGATTTGCTGCGAATCGCTCCGCATTCGCGTTGGTTTGGGAGAGGCTTAATTCTGAATTAATATTGTTGTTGTTGTATTTGACTAGTAAATTGCTTTGTTTCGTTGTGGTTTTTTTAGACAGAATTATTTTGAGTTACAAAAAACACAACTAATACTATAATATGTATTGAATTTTCTTTTTGCTTAAAGGTTCTCCCAAACCAACGCGAATGCGGAGTGATTCGCAGCGAATCATTCACAACAGGAAAAAATATGACAAATACATAACGCTAAACAACAACAAAAATTCGTCGTTGCTCCCCATTCGCGTTGGTTTGAGAGAGCCTTAATTATGTAACTAGGTAAAAAGAATTGCACATTTTATCAAAATATGTATGTTCAAATTTTAATCAATGGTTCATTAAATTTAATTCACCAAATCGGTAAATTAAAATTGGATTAACTTAGGTTAAATGATGGTTAAGGCCAAGTAAGTGATAGTGGAGAATCGGGGCCAGTTTGTTCACATTAGATTAAATTTGAAGTAAGTAAGTCACAGAATCTGGTTAAATGCATCTAACCTACCAATATTGGCCAATTAGCGATTTCTATAATCAACAACTCAATTTTATTGGAACGGCAAACCATTTGGCTGCAATTCGTTTTAAAAAATTATATTTAGGTAAACATATTGATGGTGCAGTCGTACCTTTCAATAATATTCCATTAAAAAAAGTGTGTTTGCACCCTCAAAACAAGAATTTTTAGAACACATCCCCTGAGGTGAATTCAGAAATGTCACTAAGTTTATGAATTCTTAAAATTCAATGGAAAGTTGGTTGCCGGAAATTTTTGATAAAATTAAAAATATTACTTAAAATTTCTGGCACAACTAAATATTTGTAGTTATTATTTAACAAAAAACGAAAAAATTAATAACAAATATAAAAAGATAAATAAAATAACGATGCAGAATGGCAGACGCACTAAAATAAAAAAAAAACATGATATCAAGTTTGGAAAAAAATTGGTCTGTCAAAACAAATTAAATTCACCGCGTTAAGTTGTTGTTGCAATTCACATCTATTCATCGACACGGAGTCGGATTACAAAAACAACAATGTAAACAAATGGGTTTTGGAGGGTGAAACGTACGAAAGTTTCCCATCTTTACATTGTTTATTTATGGCTCTGATCTTTTTTTGACACCTCAGTGCTTATCTTGGAGCTAATAAGAGAACTCCTAAAATGTTTCTATTCAGCCATAACCAAACATTTGCATGCAGAGAGTACTTTTGTTTTTGATATTTAGAAAATAAGGGGTTTCAATTTCTGTGGAAAAAACAATACTGAGTTAAATAATTTATTCTTTGTAAAGTTTCACTGAATAGATTTCCCTAGAAAAATTAACATCATGGCTACCTTATATCTACTATGACCGGTACCTGCCCATATACGGATAATGTTAATAATTTCTACCAACTATATACATAAATGCAGAAGTGAATTTAAAAAAAATAAATTTCACATCCACTTTACTGAGTAACAGTATAAAGTATTTAACAAAAAATAACTCTGAAAATCATAATTAATGAATATGAATACAAACTTGATAGCTGCTAGCAAAATAATCCTTTATAACAAAAGAAAAAACTAGGTACAGTACAATGCTAGTTATGTCAATATATGCAGCATACAAGAAAAAAGGGATATATGCTCTGCATGCCCTGAGTCCTGACCGACAACGTCGTCATGTCCATGCCCCTTTATAACCACCCAACCCTTCTTAAAATATCTGAAACATTTGTTGAAAATTAAACAAAAGACCCTGGCAAACGCTTTAACAAAGCATACAAAATAAAGAGAAAGCTTACAAAAAAAAAAAAAAAAAAAAAACGAAAAGAAAAAGAAGAGAAAAAAGTGAAACTATGCGCATAAAGAAAAATATTAAAATTATGTAGGTACGAGTATGTCCTTTAGAATCAACAACCAACGTCAAAATAAAAAAGCCAAGGAAGGAAATTCTGCTTATGTGAGCATAAAAAGCATTTTTTTGTTTTGTGCTTATTTTTTGTCTGTGAATTTTGTATGCATGCTCTATTCAACATTCCACAAGCCTAGTGTCCTTCCTACTCCTACCCTTACTCCAACAAAAAAACGGCAAAAATCATAAACAAAAAAAAAAACACTATAAACTCACCCCTTTCCCAGTGGATCTTATCGATGGGATATCCAGCGACAGGACATTTAACTATCAAATCGCTTCCCGATATTCCTGTTATTTTTGGCATTTCTCGAATATACGGAAGACCGTAAATATTTACTTTAGCACTGTGTGACACTCTGGAAATATAAAGATACAAGAAAAAATTTATTAATAAAACAGATAACAAAAAAAAAAAATATATAAAAGAACACCCAAGCCACAAACAAATAAAAATAAAGTGGTAAGGATATTTATGTTCTTTTTGTAAGGCGCTCCATTTTTGGTGGTAAAGAAGTCATTTTCTTTGGGATTTTTTTTTTACCCATTTCATTTTTCTGACAGAACCTTTCTTCTTGTGTGTTAAATTCAAGGTTTATGAAGTGTGATTGATATCAATTTGCAGAATTTGTTCACAATTTAGTTAGTTCATTGGTGAGGATATACGATAAATGTTGATAGACGGAAACTCCTTATTTCAATTTATGTAAGGAAAAATGTATTATACGTCTTTTGGAAGGAAAACAAAAATACCAGCAATAGTATTTTTGTGAGGTTTTAAATTAAATGAGCAGGATATGAGAACATTTGTTGTCAATGCTGCGCTCTTATAACCCTGAGTAGCAGAGTTGTTACATGAATTTATTGTTGCGTTTTATTCATTCAACTTTACAAGTTGAATTAAAGTATTCTTTAAGTCAAGTAAAAGTCCTCATATGACAATTTTTGGGTGAAATTTTATTTTGCGGCTCAGACCAGAACCCGTTTTTCTAACATTTTCTGGCAACTTCTAGTACTTTTTTGTTTTTCAAAAGTGACTTTTGATTGAGGTTGTCGTTCAAGTGGTGAAAATATCACAGTTTTGAGGAGAAGTGTTGTCAATGAATCAAGAACATCAATTTTTATCGGTCACAGCAATTGAAAATTTTGTAAACAAACAAAATTATCAGCCTACCCCAAGCCAGCAGAGGTGATACATTGAACGAAATTCTTTTTCATTACTGACAGCAACCAATGTTGGTACTTTATTTTAAAATAATTAAAAATTCCACAAAATTTATGTTTTTTAATAAAACTTTAAAAAGATACCTCTTTCAACACCTTTTTTTTAAAAAATGTTTCGGTTTCAATATACCTTACATGGGTTTTGCAAATGGTTTCTACAAAGCATCTTAGAACATCACATAAATTACAATAAATTAAAAAATATGAACATAACAAGCCTTAAACACATCAAAATTCAAACTTTTAAGAATTAGAATTTTCTCGCTTTTATAAATAAACGTAAAAAAATATGAATTATCTTTAGTAGTAAGTCAAAAATACTTTTGTCATTTTTGGCAAAAATTTGAGGTAAAAAGAAAATTCTGTCAATATTGAAAAAGAGCACGCTTTTGAACATTTTCCAATTCATCTTTTTATTTTTGCCAGAGTTTTGAAAATTTGAATTTTAAAACTAATTTTACAGAAAGGATTTTGACCTTGCAGCATTTATATGTCTGTCGAAATACAAATACTGATCCATCCAGATGCCAAGGTACTTTACTAAACTTTTACTCGCCAGTGGATGTCCATTTGGCCCTACGATCACCAGCTTGCGCCAGTTCTTTCTCGTATTTCAAGCCCAACCTTATAAGTACCCAAAGAAAACAAACACTTCTATCAGTGAATTTGGCGAATAAACCTTAAGGCTCTCCCCAACCAACGTGAAGTCATAGCGAATCATTCACAATAACACAAAATATGATAAATACACAACGCTTAAAAAATTGTTTTCGGCAAATGTTTCGTGTTAGTTTGGAAAGAGCCTTAAAGTTCATACGCCGAATTCACTAATAGAGGTGATAGTTTCTCAATTTTGTTTGTGTTTTAATAAGAGTATCTTTTTGAAATACAAAACCAAAATCAAACAAAATAAAATGCATGCCTGGTTTGCACGTATTTGCTCTTATGTTTAAGAAAACTATATGTAAGGACATGGAAATTATGAGAGACAAATGTTTAAAAGCATGAAATACGATATTTAAATTAATTAAAAAACGTCGTTGAGAGTATGAGATGAAAAAAGAACGCCATCTTAATTCTTTAATTCTAACTGTATGGTAAAAAACTTTAAAATCATTGGAGCGGTTTTCTTAAAAAATAATTTTTATATATAAAATTTTTAAAACATTCTTAAGGAAAACTTTTGGTATGCAAATCTTAAGTTCCTATTTATTTATGTGTTTATAAAAAAATTTAAAGAAAAATTTGTCAATCCGTTTTTAAAATAACGAATTTTCAAAAAAAAAGTGGAAACTTTTTTTAAAAATTCAATTTTTTTTTTTAATTTTGATATGCAAAATTATTTAATCTTATCTGAAATTTGTATAAAAGAAAATTTATATAAATCTGTTTAGCCATGAGAAAATTCAAAATAAGAAACACGTTCTTTGACAGGTACTATTTAAAGTTGCTAAGTGCGAAATTGTATAATTTTTTGTAGTAGATCGTAGCAATTTTAGTATTTGGAAAAAGTTTAACCAAAATCGTAGGAGTTATTTTTGAAAAAAAAAAAAATATTTACCTTTCTGGTTTTTAACTTTCCTATGGAAAGTACCATTATTTGTTATATATATGAACAAATGTTTCTAAAAAAAAAATATTTTAGAGAGTACTTAAAAACTCTTAAGTATCGAGTTCCAAGAAAATCGATCAAAAAATTGAAACATTTTTTAAAAATCTAAAAACTATTTTTTTTTTAATTTAAGTACACAAAAATATGTATAGTTTTTGGAAGCCTTTGTGTAAAAAATTATTGAAGCCAGTCATACAATTTTTTTAAAAATAGTTTTCAACCCAAAGTAATTACTTTAAGCTTTCTTTTGTTGGGAAACTTTTTTTTTTAAATTGTTACAAATGTAACCCAATCAATTTCTTTGAATATGATAAGACTGTTTTTATTTTTTATTCAAAAGCTTCTTAAAATTTAAATATTGTGAAGGTATCAAATTAAAAAAAATAATATTATTTGAATTTTTTAACATTTTTCTAAAATTTTTCATTGAAAACAAAATATTTTGAAAACGATATGGTCGATATTTTTTAAACTGTATCCTTCGTTTTTTTTAAACAATATTTTTTAAGAAAATATTTCACTTTTATGGAAAAATAACGGTACCATTCATAGACAAGTTAAAAAACCGTTTAAAAAATCTAGTTTTTCCCAACAATGACTTTAATATACAAAATTCTGTATGCTAACATAAGTGTAGTTTACTGCCAAACATTATAAAAATGTACACTAAGGAACTAAGGAATTTTCTCATTATAAGCTGAGTGGATTTAAATTAGTTTTAGCATACACATTTCGAATATGTTAAAATAATATTTCGTATCAAAATTCACAAAAAAAGAAATTTGTGTGTTTTTAGAAAAAAAAGTTTTAAAATAATTTTTTTGGAATATCTCAAGAAGTGTTGCCAATTTCTTATGGAAGTTTTATTTTTATATGCACATTAATAAAAACTTAAGTTTTGAATCCCAAAATCTTTGGAAATGTGTTAAATTTTTTATACAAAAAGTTTATTTTTTTAAAAAATTGTCCCAATGATTGATCAGAAAATTCATACTATGTATAAAAAAAAATTGTTTTACCGAATTTAAGTATTCAATTTCATACATTCAATTTTAAACATTTTCCCTTTCAATTTCACTATATACATTTTGATTTCGAAAACTATAAGGTTCTTGCACATAAAAGCAAGTACGTGTAACTCAGTCGTGTATTTTGTTTTTAATGAGTTTTCCTGAGAACTTGGACAAAAATTTAGAAATTCATCAAACAAAAAAAATTAAATTTTCTACAAGTTTGTCCTACAAGAGTAACGTCTGAAAACAAAAAAGTCGTTAAAAACAAAATGGCGGTCAAATGACTCTAGGTTGCAATTGTGAAAAATGTGGTTTTCGGCTCGTGTACTATTACCCTTTTGAATATCGAATTGAAATTTCATGTCTGAATTATTTCCCAGAGCACCATATACCGAAATCTAACTACCCCGTACTATTAAGGATGAAATTAAGCCCAGAAGTAATTTTTGAGATCTTGTCGCCTGGACACCATTTTGAAAAATGGCGCCCAATCTGTTGTCTGGTAAAGAAACCGAAATCCCTGGGCTTTTTGAAAGGGAAGACATTCTTTGTATGTTTGTAAATTATTGTTGACATGCTAAGGATGATATTTAGCTGAAGAATCATTCTTGTCATCCTGTCGCTTGGATGCCATTTTCAAAAATGGCGCCCAACTTGTGGAAATGGTAAATTAAAACAAAAAATCGTAAATTACTTGGAAAAATCTATGATCATAACAACGATTGATGTCTTTCAATAAAGATTTTGAGTTGACGTTCCTTCGGTTAAGATTTCAGTGTTGCCACTTTTTGGGAACATACATTTTTTGATTCCAAAGTTTAGGATTTTTGGTAGATTTTTACATTTATAACGTAAAAAAAATGCGGAAATGCCTCCAGGTACCTAACGCATGCTGGTAAAATATAATTGCAAGTTTTTTCATGTTCAAAATGTTAAAAATTATCAAAAAATTGGAAATCCCACTCTTTGACAACAAAAAAAGTATGTTCCCGAAAAGTGGCTATACTGACATTTAAATCAAATGTGCTTCTACTCAACACGTATCTTTTAAGATGGCAAGCATTATTTTTCCAATTTTCATGATCAAAATATTAAAAATTAGTACAAAAACGTGAAAGCCCCACCTCTTTTTTAAAAGAAAGTATGTTTGAAAAAAGTTGAAATACTCACATTTTACCCAAAAGTGTCTTTTGAGATATCAATGGTTATTTTTCCAATACACGTTTGACGTCTGGAGGCATTATCGTAGCCTTTTCTAGTTAAAAAAGGCGTGATGTACAAGATTTTGACATCAAAAAGTATGTTTATGATAAGTGGCAACATTGAAACCGAAGGTGCCCTTTACTTTTAAAATATAAATTTTTATTTTCCAACATATGTTTGGTATTTATAGGCGTTTTTGCGACTTTTTTTGTGTTCAAAATATTAAAAATGATCAAAAAAATAGAAGTTCCCCCCAAAGAAAAAAACTGTTTTCAGAAAGTGGCAGCATTGAAATTTTATCCAAAGAAGCTTCTACACAAAACTTTACTTCTAAGACTTCAATCGTTATTTTGAACATATATAAATGTTCCAAGTAATTCATCATTTTTTTCTAGTTTACAATTTTCCACAGGTTGGGCGCCATTTTTGAAAATATCTACTTACATGTATCTTCAAATGTTATAATACCAGTATTTAATAATTTTCTAAAATATTTTTTAGACTCTAACTATTTGATTTAAAAAAATCTCTAAACCTTTATTGGAATATACTCGTATGTATAAGCCACCAAACATCCTTAATTATTCCCTATAGGAACGGTTTCCAAACATAACCAAACCCAGTTAAAGTCAACTTATTTCAATAAACCTGTAATCATTTAATTAAAAAGTCAACTACATACAAATACATACTGCTCTTCACTTACTTGCCAATAGCATTCTGTGCTGTGCATGTATATTCGCCACCATCCTCTTCCTTGACATTTGACACATTGACATGACTGATGACATCGTCATGTATCGTTACATATTGCCCAACAAGGAATCTCGAATTGTCCGGTATCTATAATTCCATATATATTCATCAGCATTGTATAAATTCAACAAGTGGTCAATATTATGTGAAGGGTGTAGTTTTGTGTCCATCCGGATTTCGATTACGCAAAAATAAAAAATCCATTACACATCGCCAGATTGGTTACAAATAATGTCCATCGAAATAGCCAAGGGCATACATTCGGACATAAATAAATTAACAAAAACAAACAAAATGAATTAAAAGAGAAGAAAAATACCGGAAATTTGCAATTAAAATCAGAAGTTTTGAAATACAAAAAAATTTGCATAAATCTAACATGTTAGGCATATTGTGCAATGCAAGTGGAGCTGAGCTGACAGACAGGCAATTCAACTACACTTGCTGGCGCGGCGTAAAATCGATTAACATTACAAGAACACACTCGTAGTTTTATATATTTACCGGAAATCCGTCCAGGGACCATGTAAATTGAGGAAGTGGATTCCCTGTTGCCACGCATTTCAATGAAACTGTCGGTCCCGGCTGTAACGTTTGCTCTGAAAACCAATAAAGCAGTTCCGGTGAGGCATCTGAAATGAGAAATGTGTACATACTCGTATAGTCCTTTAAATAGATGTTTGTTTTTCTCTTTGAATGTTTTTTTTGTTGTATTTAATAATACCACGGACACCATTTGTTTTTTTTTTTTTATTTTTGTTCCTATTTCAATACAAAAACAAATTTCATCCTTTTCAGATTGGAAGGAAAGCAAATATCCATCTTGATTGCCCTATAAAATGTCGGTTTCCTATCGATCGACTTTGACTCGTAATTTGTGGTTATCATCGCGCCAAGTAAGATGAAGGACCAAGTAAATTGCAATTTTATCGCAACAGGAAGAAGGAAAAGAAGAAGGTCATGACATACACACAAACATTAGGGACTGACAGCAGCGTAAGGAAAATCCCATCTTTCCCGGTTTCTTTATTTTGGTTTTTTTTTGATATCCCGATGAAGGAAATTGTTTTTTTTTTTTTTAAAGAACAAGAAGAATATTATTTTTTGTGTCCAATATTTATGATTTAATGGCGGTTTTTCATTAAGAGTTATTGAATTTTACTGCCGCAAGTCCTTGTCATGACGATGTAATAATGGAAAAGCTTCATTTTGGACTATCCGTTGATTTTACTGATTTGATGACTAGATACAGCTGTTTTCTTTTAAATTGCAGGAAACTGCGAAATTTGTATTTTCTTAAACTTAATTAAAAGTCCTTGTTGTATAGAAAGAGGATGTCTGTGAAAAGGAAGTTTCCGCGGGAGGAAGGAGTACCCGTTCATTCACAGAGATATCATTTGAAATAATTTGAAAATTCTAATACAATTTATATACTTTCTATTCACAGTTTTAGATGTACATTATTTGCACTCGAGGCAATTTGGTGAAATTGTTTTATTTAACTTGAAAAAGTCCTGTGGATTTTAAATAAAAGGAGGAGGAATTTTGGAATTTTCTAAAAAAAAAAAATATATAGATATGCAGAGGAATAAATGACTTCACCGCACTGAGTATATTTCGAAATTGTCTAATTGTTTTTTGTTTTGTGGTTGTTTTTGGTATTTTTCATTTAGTTTTCTTCTTTTTGTTTTTGTTTTGTGTAGAGTATTTTTGGTTTTGGAGTAAAGGACTTTTCAAAGTTGTAATTAATTACTTTCTGTGGATATACATAGAAGTAAAATAATTCAGGAAAATAAAATTAGAAAATATTAATAGAAAATAAAATTAGATGTCAACAGCAATATGTTCATGAAGTCGAATCAATTAGAGTTATTTAGTTATGAGGACCAACAAGTTTGAACTAATTTAAATGAAAAAAACTTTTTGTTTGATATTTCTTTTTTTTTAGGTTTTGGTGTGGTAACGATTGAAAGTCAATTTAAATCCAAAAGTTAACTCCATCAAGTTAACTCATTGGGAATAAAACAAACATTTTTTGTGTGAAGTGCATTTTCGATTTCGATTGTTTAAGATTTCGATAGATTTCGAACAGGGGGACCGGAGATTTCAAGACTAAATGAATGTTAAAAATCTATTGAAGACTTTGGAAATGCCGATTTCCGGGGTGAGACTGTTTGTGAGTTTAATATGGTTTAATTTACAACCAGGGTTTACCTTACTGTATAGTTTAGAATGAAGGTAACTCAGCACTGAAAAATTGAGAGATTTTTAGATCAGTTTTTGAATATTTTTAAAATCAGCATTCCAAAATATTTTTCAGGAAATTTGAAAAAAGAAAATGCCATCTAATTGGTTAGTAATTGATCAGAAAGGTTTATTAGCGCTAGAAATTATTCAGCCCCATAAAACTTGTTATCATGGGCTAAAGTTGTTTATGGTCACGTTCGATTTTTGGCATGGGAAATTTACAAAAAAGATTTACCATTCTAAAGGTTTCTAGATTGTGATAAAAGGTCAAGTATTGTATGACCCTTATAAATGGTCAGGTATATACTTTCATCAATTAGTCAGCCCTAGTTTTTTCTATGAATTTTAAAAAATCTCTTCAAGGTCACAAAAAAAATGTTGACACCTAATTTGGGTCATTTAAAATTAAAACTACACATTTGAAAGGCCACTTCATGGCCATGATTTTTAACACCTCAATTATTGGTTAATTTGCTATTTTTATTCAAGGTCACGAATGAGTTTTGGCACCTCATTTGGGTAACCTTAAATGGTTTTATTGAAATACCTATTAATTTTTTATTCAAAAAATATCAACAAACTTTATACATAACTAGTTGTCAATTCAATATAAAATAAAAAAAAAAAAAACGAATGAAACCTTTTCGTGTCGAGGTGACGTTTGGTGCTATTTGTTTTTTATTCTTGCCGTTCATAAAAAAAATGTGTATGGTGGACTAATTACTGAAAAAACTGGACCTTTTATGACCGTGAATTGGCCTTTCCAATGGCATGATTTTTTTTTTAAATGGCCCAAAAGAGGTGCCGAAAGTTTTGTTTGTGAACTTGAAACCAATTTTTGCTGACTACTGAAAATAATAAACCATTTAATCACGATCTAGAGACCTTTCGGATGGTATAAATTTTTTTGTGAGTATATTACAAATGAGGTGTCAAAAAACACACGGGACCATGGGTGAATTATGATTTATTTAAAGCCTTTATTACAAGTTATCTAGGGCTGACCAATTTCTAGGACTTGGACTAGTTGACTTTTTTTGTTCAATTACTGACCAATAAGATGGCATTTTTCTTTTTTTAATTTCCCATTTATGAAAAGCCAAAGGGCTTTTTGAACTCAAGATATTACCAAAGAATGAACAGCGTCTAACTCTACACTTTTTGATATTTATATTTGAAAATTTTGGAGAGAATTTTGGTCTATTTTGCGGATTGGGTACAAAATCCCGGATGTCGAAATCCCGAAAGAGCAAAAAAAACCTGAATGCCATGATCACGAATGGGAAAATCCCGAATGAACAAAATCCCAAATGGACAACATTTCGAATAAACAAAACTTCGAATGGCTAAAATCACGCGCAATATTTAATACCAAAAACAGAACTAAGCCATTTCGAGAGACCATCCTTCAAACTATATTTTTTTTTCATGCTTATTGGTATTTGTTGATTTTGATATTCCAAATGACTTGAGGAAATTGGTTTTATATATGTATTATATAATTTCTGATTTTTTTAATTCTAGATTCTTGTACGTTGAAAATTTTTACATTCAAGACTTTTACTTACCCTTATTACAATTGACAATACTGATATTAAATAAGTTGATTGATAAATATTTGATCGTTTAAAATTATGTAGATTTTTGAGAGTTGCAAGAATATTATTAATTTTCAATGAAGAGTTGGTTAGTTTTTTAATTTTAATTAACTTTTGAATTAACAAATTTCAATATTTATCAAGTATCACATTGATAAATGGAAAATCATTATAAGAGTGAATTTCTTTAATAGACAATGTGATGAAGTCAAAAGCCATACGAAACAATTTGATTTCTTTGAAAGCACTAAAGAAGTATTGAAATTCGGGATTCAACGCCGAATGTACTCAGGATTTTATCCATCAATCAATTTTTTAAAGTATCAAAAAATTCAAAATCGAAATTCTCCATCAGAAAACAGACTAGATTTTAGAGTAGGTCTTTTGTTTCCTACTACAGTTGACAAAAATATGTACAATTCTGCAGATATTATCTCTCTACTTCAGAATTTTCATTTGAACATTTGTGATTCAGAACTTTTTATTGGAAATAAGTAAAAAGTGATAGAAATTTAAAAAATGGAATTCTGGCTTTTAATTATTTATTTTAAAAACAATACAATCTGTTTTTGTCTTGATTTACCATTTGCTTGTAAAAATCCATGTTTGTCTGTATATAACGTATTGACTTAAAACTACTTAGCTGATTACAGACTGTTTTCATACAGGCCTTAAAGGTTAAATATTTTTATAAATAAGTTTGGGGATTTTGAGTCAAGTTTACACAAAATTACTATTTTTCTGTCTTACATGCCATAAAAACAGTTCTTCTTTAACCTCTAAAATATTGAGAAAAAACAGAAAAGTAGCAAAAACCAATGTTTTGGTTTTTATTTTTATCTTCAACGAAAATAATTCGATTTTGATAAAAAAAATAAGTAAAAAAGTACCTACGTTTTTGTGTTTCAAGAGAGCTGTAATCTTTTTCAATCAAAATACAGTAGTCCCACGATAATGTGGACTAATTTAAGCAAGTCGTTTCGGATTTTAGAGGTATTCATATAACTGGAACTTTTTTCAATTCTCATAACACTGATTAAAATAATATTTATGTCTATAAATAACCCGGAACTGATCAACAAAAAGCACCCAAATGTAAAATATAGCCACATAACTTTTCAGCCTGCAGCTGAATTCAATATTTCTTAAGATATGTCTTGACAAATCACAGTTAACCAGTATTTATAAATTGTATACAAGAATAAGAAAGAGATAAAAACTTTAAGAAAAGAAATTCCAAGGTGTTTAAATAATAATTTTTTTAAATTTGCCCACCGCACTTAAACTGCTATTTTTTTTGTTTCAAAAATTATTGACACTTCTCTTCACAATCACCTAAGCTTTTCCAAATTTTTCTTAAGAGATATTTTTATGTTTTGTTTGTTTCATTTTTCTTTTACTATATCGCACCCACTCAGTGGCGTATACAGCTTCTCACTCACTTATGAGAGGATCAAAATCGTATCAGGTATCGATGATGTAAAAATAGATATTAATTTTAAATCCAACACAAAAAAACGAATGGTTTTATATCTCCTTGTTTTAAAAAAAAATTAAAATTACTTAAACCACTTTGTAAGAGATACATACGTTTTCGGTGCCAGAATTATCGTACTCGTGCCTAATTCAGAAACTGCACCAATGTACGTATTTATATAATTTTGAATAAAATTGATGCATTGATTGATGATTTTAGAAATCTGGAAACCAATAAAAATTTATTGCAAAACAAGCCCAAAATCCTTTGGTAAATTCAGATTTCAAAAATAAAAATGTATTATTTTTTGGATGGATTAAAACTTGAATATTGCCATTATTTTGTTGATAAACTGCAATTTGAGTTTCTTCAAATTTTGAACAAAACTCTCACAACCGAAATTAGTTTAACCGAACAAAACAAAATTGAAAATTGTTTTGGCATAAGAGAGGGCATAGCTGCTATGGCCCCGTGACCCCCCCCTTGTTTACTCTGTAACTCACCTCCTAACTGCAATTCTGCGGTTGATTGTATTTGTTCCCATTCATTTGACACAAAGCATTGATACATTCCAGGATCTTCTTTCGTCACCTTTTTAATAATCAGTCTTGGTGGATCTGTTAGTATCTGAAAAAAAAAGAAGAAAAAACAAACAAACTGAAAAACTAGAGAAAACCACTTGAAAGCACATATATAGCATCACCACATCACAAAAAAACCACTTCAAAATCTTATTTGCGCGCAAAATCACTTTCGTTTGACTTCACTATGGATGGATGCTTTTGCTTGAAATCAAACCGCAAATGGAAATTCTATCGGGGCAAAAGCAAATGTGGGTCAAAACCTTCTTCACCTCAAAACATAAATTTAACATCCTGTTTTGCATTTCAGCATTTCTCCATCCATCCGTCATTATTTTAAATCTTATTAAGTATCTCTCTTTCTCTCTCCATTGCATCGGCCTCCTCTCCCTTACCGACCGCCGCATCACATCACGCAGTGGATGTGGTGAAGCGATTGAAAACACTATTATCCTGTTCTATATTTTAGCTTGATGCATGCGAGATGCAGTATGTATAGGATGTAGTATGGGGATTTTAAATCACAGTTCAACCACGCGCTCAGCCCATCAACTACTCGTATGTAGATTTATTACCCCACCCTCATTCTGATGCAGCAGAAACCCACATTTGCCACGAAATTCACTTATCTATGATTCTACGATACTTTGTGTTTTTTTCTTCTGTTTTTTTTTTTTAAATTTTATTTCATCCCCATTTGCAGGATACGAAAAATTTATTTTTAAAAAGTGGGTGGTGGTGATGGTTGGACATGGTGTATCAACTTTGTGTATAAAGAGTACAACGTACCTCAACTCGATTATCTCTTAGAATTGGTTTTCCATCATGTAACCAATTAACGTCGTGCACAGGATGTCCAGATACGATGCACTGAAACTGTGCGTCCTTGTCCACATCGACTGTCTGTACCTGCGGCTGCAGATGAGCGGTTAATGGAGCTAAAAGAGGAAAGAAAAAAAAAAAAAAAAAAAAAACACAAATATAGCAGCACATCTAGGTATATGAGGTATCTTTTTTGACTGAAAGTTTTTTCCAGTTTTTGTCTAGGCTATATAAGCAAGAGGGAGGTAAAGTCAAATTTCATTAGAATCCTAGCATCAAACATTGATAATGACAGTAGCTTTGGACGACCGACCGATGCAAGAAATATAGGGCAGAAGGATATTCACAGGAGATGAGGTTATTATTGGATATAAGGGGACATGCGGTATAGATGGATCCTGGGAGAAGCTAAAGAGCCTGTCCAATGCCCACCGCAGCAGAGTCTCTGGGAAAGATGCCGTATCCTTTATTTAATTAAATTTCATTGAATACCTGTGACAGTGAGCGACACTTGGATTGTTTCCTCGCCAGCAGTATTATTTACCCAACATAGATATTTGCCACTGTCCTCGAGTCGAGCCTGAAATGAGAGACCGAATGAATGAAGGGATATGGAATATTGGATAGAAGAGTAGCAATTAGAAAATACATCGTTTTTTTGTTTCATTTATATAGTTTTCTAGGGAAACAGAGAAATGGAGAAAGGATAAGAGGGATATAGAGGTATTAAAATGGAAACCAACCAAGTCATCGCGCAAGATAAATGGGAAAAGATATATCCGGCACTTCTAGAGGATGTATGGATTTTTGGACTGGATTTTCATTTTTTTTTTTGTTCATGGAGAGTATAGTTTTTGGATGGTCGTATATCAGGAAGGTGGAACTTACCTTAGTAATTTTTAACAGGCCAGCAGATATCATTGTTATTCGATCACTCAGCTGTAAAGGCAGTAGTTGTTCATTTTCTTCTTTGAACCATCTAGAAATAAAAAAAAAAAATGTATTTTTATTTTGGAATTATGCTAAAATCAGGGTACAGAAATGCTCACTAATGAGTACTTTTATTTTTTGCTCAGGTGCATGAGAAGTTTCAAAATACTCTTGGGCATAGCCCAACTAACAAATTTGATTCATATTTCAGACATTTAAGTGTTATTTGCTTCTATAGCTCTCCATTTAGCTCTCAATTTTCAGAAAGTAAATACCTTTTTGAAGCATAACTGAGTCCTTAAATATTTTCTGGTGAATATTATATCAGCCTAATAGAAGCAATGTACCAATGTTTCTTTAATCTCTCTATAATGCTCTTATGAAATATCCAAGATACTTTTGCTCCAATAGTCATCCCGTAAAATCATTATACAATCTTAATGTTAGTCTTTGTTTATATATTGCTTGTATTAGTGGTGACGCCAAGCTATAATCGCCCATTTTATAGTTTAAATTCAGTTTAGTACCTGAGCACATATATTTCTTGTCAGTGTTTAAGGTTGGTATTAATTAATTAATTAATCTATTATAGCTATATTTATTTAATTAAAAATATTTGTTTGTTATAGCAATACCAATCTATTATTTTATATTTTTCTTGAAGAAAATTTTTCCTATTAATGCAAGGTTCTTGTCTCAATAGAGACAATTCAAGATAAAAATGATTCCAATCTAATGCATTGAACTGTATATCTGAGATTGGAGGAGTGGTTTAGCGAGTAAGACAATTAGTTCAGAGGGAGGGACACGGGTTCGATTCCTTTTTACCAACAGGTTTTTTTTTTATTTCATTTAATGTGAACTTCTTTAAGACTCTTATAATCAACTCCATAAAGGAACAATAGGAGTGAAAAACTGTATAATCAACTCCATAAATGTACAATAGGAGTAAAAAAATTTCCAGTTTTTCACTCTATGGAGTTTTATGCAATGCTTATATACATAGGTTGAATGAAAACGAAAAGCATCTATGGAGGAATATAGAAGCGAAATTGTTGGTTGGGAAGTTAAATGAGCAAAATTAAAAAAAAGTGCTCATAATCGAAAAAATTAGACATATTTAAAAATTCCATTGAAATTTCTTCCCTAATATAAAATACCCTGAATTTTTCTAAAAATTAATCAAAATGTTTCTTAAACAATTTTTAAATAAAAAAGGACAGACATTCAAATTTCATGTTAGCATTGTTTCGAAAATGTTCATACTTTAGTTCTGCAGTTCTGTTTATACTTCGTTTGGTGCTACCCTATCCTCATGAATAATTCCATCTTCATTTACCTTGGAAACTAAGTTTTGAATGCCCAAGCCCAAGTAAATATAATGTACCCTTATGTGTAGGTGCGCGCATCGTACATACACACACTCATACACCAACTAATATCCATGGCCATCAAAGAAGAAGGACTTTCTAACAAACTCTCTAGAGTGGAATTTTTCGTGGTAAATTTCACGTGGACCACGAGACATTGCATGCAATTAATATATTATACAAAAGGGTTGTCCTTCTTCCCTACCATACCGGCCGTAGCATGGCAAAGGCATATAGCTTGTAAGGCTTGTATAACATGCCATCCTGTTTATACCCTTTTCTATTCTTATCATCATCATAATAATTTTATGCGTCCTTTTGTTTTTGTTTTTATTTTTTTTTTGCAAAAGTTTTGTTGAGTTTTCTGCTGGCGTCCTTTTGACCTAGTTTTTTTTTTTGTAAAACAGGATGTTATCCAAACAAGCCCTTTATTTTCACTGAGTAGTCTGTAAACCTACCAATGGGTACACTTTGTACGTACATCTTTAATGTGAGGAGATAAGAGTGCATTAATGTTTCAAACAACAACAAATATCAACTTTTTGATTGAAAAAAACTTGGATTGTTTAAACTAAAAAAAAAAAAACAAACAAAAAAGACCACGTGGAATGACCATTCATATTATTATTTAAAATATTGTTGATGCAACTTCCTGAATACTAAAACACTCATTTGCATACAAGGAACTTTCCAAGCGTATCTTACATACATACCTAGTTACAAATAAATAAATATTTGTATGCATTTGTGTGACGAAACAATTCGGAGAATTTTTTTATCATGGATACACTCATGTACCTACTCTACATAAAAGATTCAATGAAAAATGTTCCATTCACAAAAAGTGTGTGTCCTTTTTTTTAGTAAAAAGAAAAGCAAATTTATTCTTTATGTGTTTAAAGTGTTTTTCCTTAAAATTGGTTTAATAAAACTCGTGCATTTAAATATGTACGAGTATATTGAATGTGTTAAAACTTAAGGATGTTTTACCAGTCATTTAGCTATCAATTTTATGCCAGAAACTTTTTGTTACTCTGTTGTAGATTTTGGTAGATGGTGGGTGTGATATATGTTGAATTATAAATTCTGCTCACAACTATTTTTCGGGGGGGAGGAACATCATTTTCCGAGAGAAACTTCTTCAGGGCGGGCCTTTAACTATCATACATATACATATTTGTATCCAGTAAGTCTATTTAAAGCTAACTGGTTTGATTTTTTAACTACAAGTTTGTTATTGAGATCCTTTAAAAAAAAATATATATTTTTATTGTATAATTTTGGTACGTAAATCTTTATTTATTGAAAATTTCAAACAGTAATGTGGACCTATTGAGATGACGAACTAAAAATAAAATCCTTTGAGACAATAATTAGAATATTTAAAATAAAAAAAACGTTCTTTGGAAGGTACTTATAAATGGTTGTAAATTTGATTTATATTTGGTAGTAGAACACATTAATTTTTGAAAAATTTGATCAAAATCTTTTGAGTCGTTTTTGCTTACTAGCGGATTTTTAACATTTTTATGGAAAGTATCGTTATTTTTTCATAAAAGTAAAATATTTTTAAAAATGCAATTAAACGCAAAAGAATTTAAAAACTTCTAGGTACTTAATTTGAAAAAAATCAACAATATAGTTTTAGAAAAAATTTTCAAAAAAATTCTCGGATAGTTTTTTAAAATCCAAACAATACTTATTTAATTTTTAAAAAAACGTCCGCAAAATAAATAGTAAAAATCAGTTTGTAAATTAGGGTGGTCGTTAAAAATAAAATGTACGGCTGGATCGTACGTACTTGCTCTTATGTTCATGTTGTTTGAAATATGTAAGTATTATAGAAAAAATAGAAAAAGCATTTAAATCGTCTATTTAATGGTGTTAGCAACTTGTAAGATACTTAGAACTCAAATACAAGTATGCTTTTTCATTATATTCGAAAGAATATAAATATTTGCAAAAAGAATTAAATCTTTGAAGCGGTTTTTTTTTAAACTAATTTCGGTAACATTTTTTAAAACAAATTTTGTTACCCCAATTTAGAATGTTTATTAATATAAATTTATAAACCTAGTTTTAAAAATTTCATCAATCCGTTTTCGAAATATTGAATTTTTTAAAAATAGTTTTTAATTTTTTATTTAATTTTGATTTATTTATGTATGTGTTTTTTTTTTTCAAAACTATATGGTATACAATTTTATTGACATTTAAAAGGAACTTTGTTTTAAAAAATTTGATTGCAATCGGTTGAACCGATGATGAGAAAATCATTAATAAGAAAACCATTTATGGTAAAAAAAAAAATTGACTAAAAAGTTTACCACTGATTTTTTTTTCAAAATCGTTGGAGCCGTTTTTAAATAAATAAGATTTTCCTTTTATCATTATTTTTTGAGCTAAAAAATTCAATTTCCTCTCTGGAGGATTTACGAAAATGCCTTAGGTTGAAAATTTGAAGAAGATCGCATCATTGATTTAGGCTGTAGATCTAGGTACAAATAGACACATTTTCCACTCATGATTTTGGTGTTCTCTATCATTGTTATGCCATGTTTGATTGTTATCTCGATATTTTTTTGCACGAATCACAAACTTGCCCAATAGTAGGCACATAGGTAACTACATATATCGCAAGTAAAAGGTTACCTTAGATTACCGACTCTAAATGAAGTACAAAAATTTCCTTAATTTTTTTGATTCCAGCAAATTCAGAGATGGTTAAAAGCCGACATGAAACAAATCCACTGGCGGGGGAAATTTTTCCCCGGGAATTTTATTTAAAAAAGATTACATTAAATAGAAGACAAAATAATTTAAGAACAACGGCAACACTTTTAGTATTTTTTGTAGCTTTTTGGAAAGCCAGAAGTCCATTTTTATGATTTCTTATTTCAAATTAAGTACTTTTTATAAATGGGTTCAGCAAAAATTGTTTTCAAATGAAAAAAAAAAAAAAATAACAAATCAATTTTTCTTGTAAATTTTTGAGTTGAAACAATTGTTTGCCAAAAGTGTTCTTCAAAAAAACTTATTTTAAAAATAAAACCATAAGAATGAACTTTTGGATTTTCACAAAAAGCTCTAAAAAATACTGTTAGTGTTGCCGTTGTATTGTAATTGATTTATTTCTATTTTAAGTAATTATTTTATAAAAATAAACCAAACTAACATTTTCACCAAACGGGTGAAAATATAACCCCTCCCATCGGAGTTTTTTTCTTATCTACTTCCAACCTTCATGCTCCGAATTTTTAGGAGATTACTAAAAAAAAGGAAATTAGATTTACCCCTAATTCCAATAGGCCCATTATAACGACCACCCTAATTGTTCTTACATACTGTTTTTAAGAAAATAAGTAAATAGTTCCTCCGGAGGTTAAAATCAAAAACCATGAAAAACTGAAAAAAACCCATGCTTAAAAAACTTTTGATACCGAATATTTTTGTGAGTGACTGTTTATCCCAGTCAAAGATATAAAAAAAAAACGTGCCCTTACCCATTAAACAAACGAATAAGACATCTAAGTGTAAATCTATTTTTGTTTGGGTGCCCTCCGTCGGTGCAAGTCAAAAACTATTGAATGTTCATAAGCATATTTCTGGTGCTGGTGCTTTGAACTTTGGAAGTGTAATAACGAAGTATAGCACGAGAGCTATAAAAACGTTAAAAAGGCAATTTGGTATAGCTAGTTTTCTTGACAAAAACGTTCTCTCTTACTCTCTAGATTGAGATTTGCGTGAGGGTAGTCTGGCTGCTATAAAATATAGAGTTGTCCACCATTTTTAAAACAGGAGTTGAAAGATGTTTATCCGATTTTTTCAATTCATATTGGACAAAGTGTAAATTTTATTTGCTTATTTTGTAGTTTAAAATTTCTTATAAGACTCTTGATTATAAATATTTTTGATATCTCTTTCAAATGGAAAGTTTCTGTCGAAAAACTGTCGATTGTTTTTTAGTAAATCAAAATATACATTTGATTGAATGCATGAAAGTCGCTGAAGTTTGAGTTTACAAAGCATGCATCGGATCTGATGAACATTCGTTATAGCTGCCAACACCTACTGAAAGGGTGATGTGATAATTTATAACGGTAAATTTTTATCATTACTCAGTACTCAGTAAAAATACTAAAGGTAATATCATAAGCATATTTGGTCTGCCAATCTATTGGTATAAATGACGAATTGGTGTAAATGACGAATACAGAGTTCTTTTTACTAGCAAATGTCAAACATTTTTGTTGTGCTTAGGTATTACATACTTGAAGGAGTCTTGAAAAACCATTTTAAAATACTAACACTTTCAATTTTGAAAAATTGCCGAATATTGCTTTTTTTATTGGACACCGATTCCAATGCTTAATTAATATGAAAAACTACAATACATTTTCATTTTTTGTTTAAATATTGAAAAGAGAAATTAACGTTAATAGTGGGGCTGTTAACGAGACTAACCTGACCTGTTCAAAAGGAAAAAAAGGAGTTTTATCGCAGTAGTTCAAAACTATTCTATTTCGTTGAAAACAACACCCTTTCACTACAAATATTTTTGTTGACTTTCTTGATTCTTATTACTTATGACAAATTAAATATGTGGACCAAGTTTCATCACTATATCCAGTACTGTTAAAATTTGGTAAAATCTTATTTGTTTCACTTAAAATTCAGTCATCATTTATGAAAAAGGCAATAACTTTTTTATGGTAGTTTTATCGAGTTCATTTTGTTTTAAAAAGATTAAGCACTAAAAAACACCCTTAAATCATGTGCCATATGCTTAGATTAATACTAAGATAGAATATTTTAGTTTGTTAAACTTTCATATTCCCCCTCCCCAGCACTTTGAAAGTGACTTTTTATAAAACCATTTTAGGTTTTTCAATTCACTTTGGATAGAATGTAGTAGATAATTAAATTTTGCTTCGATACCAAGCTTTAAATTTTTAATAATAAAAATAGTTTTCTTACTTTTTTTGGCTTTGTATTTTCCCTTCCTAAGTGGTTTTTGTCGACCCTCTTCATGCAAGGAGAGGGGAGGGAGAAAAGCAATCATGTGGTCGTATGGTTAAAAAGGTGTTGAATCCAACGAGAGTTCTCTGGTCATCGTCTGACCTCTGGTTCTCGATTTATAGGCTAATGTATGTTGCAAGTGGCAACCCTTTCCTCGTTCTTCTGACAGTGTTACCACCTTGGCAACACTTCTTATAAGTAAAGTAAGGACATGAACAATTTGTATACTAAAGCTTACCCCGTCATGTCAAAATGAGGTATGCCCTCATATCGTGCGATAACACCCCTACTATAAGTATTTGAAAAGAAAAACTTGTTTGAAAGAAAAAAAATTAAATCACTTTATTTTCTTTAATTTTAAGTTTGAAAATTATTTTTTTAAATTTTATTTAAGATTCCTCTTCAATAATTATTGTATGATGACTGCTAACCAGTTCTAAAGATATATCTAGAGAAGAAAACAGAAAAAGTTTCCATATGATAAGTTTGGAAAACAGAAAGAAGCGATGAGGGTGCAATTTTACCAGGCTTATTATTTCTTAGTCTAATCTTTAATTTTTTATTTCTGACGTGCAACGGCTAGGACCGTCTTTAATGTACGACAATGTTTGGAGAATTTTTCTGATTCACCGGTGGTTTGAGTGCGATAAGAGTCCCACACTACTTGGTCCCGATTCTTACCGAGTGCGTTTTGAAGATTACTATCGGGTGACAAAAAAATTCTAATGTATATCTGTGGTGTTTGAAAACTCTCTGAGTCTTAATGGCTACAAATGCCATTGTCGAAAAAAGACAATAAAACCCTGAACATTACTAAAAATTTTGTTTAGCTGCTTCATAGCTGACTAGGAAGCTATTACTCCAAAAATGTATAACTTGTGCAATATCATAGTTTAAGGATGATTAATCTTTAGGTAAGGTAGCCATAAAATTATTTTTTTTCCTTACACAATAATGTCTATTTAACAAAAAGTCAAGTTTCAAACACACGCTCTCAAATATTATGTACAAACATATATAAACATATTCTACTCACTTACCTATATGTCGGCACAGGATGTCCTTGGGCTATACACGGTAACGTTGTCTGGCCATTAAGCACAACATGCCTCATTGAATGTTTCTCCACATTTATCCTTGGCTGTACCATTCCTTTGGGTTCTGTTACAATAATACGTCCTGGATATGTTGATATTTGAATTTCGCCTGCATTTGCAATTGCACACATGATTACGCACATCAGCAGCCAAGGTATATACAGTAATTATTGTCGGTATACGTTTATGTTTTGAAAAGAACAAAAAGAGAAAGAGAGAAAATAAAAGCATGGAATTATTGAAAGCATATTAAACGGTTGCAGGTGAATGAGTATCTAGGATTAAAAAGGAGGAGTTGTAGGTTCATTAGCACACCTCTTCTATCTCCACCCAAGCCCTCTTTTAAACTCCTATTTGAATTTATTACTCAAGATGTAGAGGGTGCAACAACGTTGAAAACATTAATGATCCTTGAAGGGAACATAAATTAATATCCTAACCTGCCTGGTTGCCTGCAGGGAGTATGGTTATGGCGCCATTGCCACCACCAGTACCATTCCAAGTTGAAGTTTTCTGAGTAAGTATACAATACGGCTATCCCCATTGGGTACAGCCAGGCTTTCCAAATTGAACTCCGAGATTTAATGCACAAATATTAATGCTTTGCACTCGATTACATCAAGGCTTGGCGAAAAGACCGAGCATATACAATACATACATATAAGTATGTCT
Source organism: Dasysyrphus albostriatus (assembly GCA_946251815.1). Classification (NCBI taxonomy): domain Eukaryota; kingdom Metazoa; phylum Arthropoda; class Insecta; order Diptera; family Syrphidae; genus Dasysyrphus; species Dasysyrphus albostriatus. Next base: position 126,543,875 of record OX276336.1, on the reverse strand, counting down.
GCACAGAACAAATGCTACACCAAACCACACTTTATTCTGCCCCCTCTTCTTCTCCTATTTAATTACAGAAATTCAAGGAGAATAACCGCGCGTTAAATGATAATAAATCATTTGAAGGATGTTTTGTTGTGGGGGAAGAATTTGCTGGCTCAGAAACAGGGAAATCATTGAATGGAAGAATAGATATAGATGGTCGAACATTTGGAACAAGACCTGGAACATGGATATAAGGCAACGCAAGCAAGGTGTTCGCATTAAAAGGGAGTTATAGATGTTTTGTGTAATTTTTACGGATCATTTCAGTAAATCACTGCCTGTTCTAGAGTAATTAAAAGTTATGGACCGACAAGGCATGAATAAATGCTTGCTTTTTGGTCTGAAATAAAAAAGGTCTGTAGGGGGGGTAGTGTACACACCTAAGAGCCGATGTAAATTTTTGGCAGAAGAAGGAATATACCCGTATTTGAATCTGTTCCTAACTGATAGCTACAGGGAAATGGATTTAGAGATATACTAATGGAGGATTCATTTAGAGATTTTTTTTTAATATAGATTTTTTTCTGACAGATTACAAGTGACAGGTGTCATGCTGTCATATTATTTTAAATTAGAACTTATGAAAAAATATCATGTAAGGACTCACATCACAACAACGTTTCCAAATTATTCTGATGTACTCGTATTACGAAAATCAAGGAAAAGGTTTGAAGTAATTTTACTGATGCCTTATGAAAAAGAACATTACCATCAATAACGAGTGGTACTGAACCATGATAAGCCACTTTTTACTGCCTTAAATTGAAGAAATTTGTCAAAATATAAGCCTTAAATTTGCTCACAGCCTTCATAACGGAGCTGAAAGTCCCGTAAAGAATGAGTTCTACGACCTTGTGTACAAAACTTATAGAGACCGTTTTTTATTTTTACTTATGGAGTATTATTTACAAATTTTGCTCAGGGGACTCATTGCACGAATTGGAAAAGAAGACACATTTGGTGGATAAGTTAATAGGCATAGTCTCCAGGGAGCAATAAATGATAGCGGCCTCCAGCTGATAAACTTTCCAGAAGCTCGTTATAATAAATTACACCAGGTTTCTACGGCTAAGATTTCACAAAACAATCTGGCACTTTCCAAATGGTCGATATTCCTACCAAATTGACATAACGTCATAGATATTAGTACTTTTTGAGCGGCAGATGTAGGCTCAAATAATTGACCATTTCCTTGTTACGGGAAGGTTTTGAGCTCAACTGTCAAACCAAGGAATTCGACGTTGGTTACCCTAGTAAACCTGGAGTCTGGCAGATGACAATATGACCCATTATTGATTTGTATACATAGATTGCTAAAATCATTGAAAGGAAATGAAATCAATCTCATCTTGTAGTCTTCAGAGCCTACAGACAACATTTGAGAGAGAAGGTCTCCGCTGCATCAGACTTCAAAAATCTGTGTACCCAGTATCGCGATGTCATCAAAGAGGCAGCCAAAACTACAATAGGCTACCAACCACCCTCAAAAATAACCCGTGATAAGATGATGAATGTGTACAGCTGAAAAAGTTGACAGAAGCTGCAGCGTAAAATAAGTGCAGCTGCAGAGGAGTATCGAGCAAAGAGAAAAAAACTGTCTATAGAAAGAAGAAGGCGTACACAGCTGGCTCAAAGAGATCAAAGAGTCTTGCCATCTAAACAACATCCGAAAGTTTTACTAAAAAGCAAAGCAACTGACTTCTAATTTTAAAACCAAAACTCAGTTTCTTTGAAACAGCAAAGCTAGCCTAGTCACGAAAGCACAGAGAATAATAAATGTATGGAAACAGAATTTCTAGCAGCTGTTAATCGAAAATCGAATGAGAACTAGGACAAAAAGAGAACCCACCTCAAGTCAATTAAGACCCAGTACTACCTATAAGGCCGTCGGATCTGTGGTTTATCAGCGGAGCTCTTCAAGCATGGAGGGTATTGGAAGGCTAGATCAATTCATAAACCAAGTTTAGGTGGGAGGGAGCATATACGACGAGGATGACAGGTCAATCAGCTCTATATATCCTATGATTAGAAAAGTCAATCCTAGTCCTGCAAGCACTATTGAGGTATAACCCTGATAAACGTCGAATACAAGATCCTATTCAACGAACTGTGTGAGCGTCTTAGGCCGTTTTACATAATATTTTATTCCGCAAGTGGTAGAAGCAGTTTGGATTCTGGGCAGGCAGATCAATCATAAACCAAATGTTCACTTTTAGACAAATCCTTGACCCATGTTCTGTAACTTTTGCATCGATTAACATTTAAATCCCCAAAAAAATTCATGTGTCCATCCCCAGGATTAAAAAATGAGAAACAAAAAAATACTCTAGCATCACAAATGAAGTAATTGGAGATTAGAGTGGATTGGATTCGTTTGTCCACAAGTTCCACATTAAATTCCCTTAAAAAAAAATTCGTCTGTCCGACCCAAGGATACTAAAAACGAGTAGGTATTTTTTGTTTATAGCAAACCTTGAAAAACAAAAACGGTCCTCTAAGTCTAAATTTCCCAAATGAAATCATAGTTTGTCCACGTTTTTGCAACAATTTGAATCGTTATTCCACTTCTTCGAAAAAAATATTCAACTTTTCTTTTTTATAGCAAACCTCGAAAAATTAAAAGTAGTTTAGCATCCCCAAATGAAGTTATAAGAAGTTAGGGCACATTCGGTTCGTTTGTCCACCAGCTCCACATAAAAATCCATCAACCAAATTTGACTGATTGTCCGCCCCCAGGATTGAATAATGAAGTTATCTTTTTTTATAGCAAACCTCGAGAAACAAATGAATTCATAAAAGGTTGGAGTGCATTGGATTCATTAGTCCACCAGCTCCACATAAAAAGTGATAAAAACATTCGTCTGTCAAAACAAAGGGAACAAAAATCAAGTAAGTATTCTTTTTTGTAGCAAACCTTGAAAAATAAAAACGTTTCTCTAAATTCCCCAAATGAAATCATAGCTTGTCCATGATTTGTCTATGCTTTTGCAACGATTTAAATCATTTTTTCATCTCAGAAAAAAATATTTCACTTTTCTATTTTTATAGCAAGCTTGGGAAAACTAAAAAGTCCTCTCTAGCATTCTAAAATGAAGTCGTGGCACTATGAATTCATTTGTTTACAAGCTCCACCATGAAAATCCTTAAAAAATTTGTTTGTTCAGATACAGGAATTAAAGTATTGATTTTTTTTGAAGGTGGAAGCAAAAAGAGCTCCAACGACCCCAAATCGAATTCAAGGGGAGCGGAATCAATTGTGATCGTTTGTCCATTGGCTCAGCAGGGACAACTATACAAAATTAGCTTGTCCAACCTCAGAAAATTATTTTTTTTTTGTACGTAAAAACAGAAAGGGGTCTTAAACCCTCAAATAAAATTTTAGGGAAGTGTAGTCAAGTATGTATTTTTCACCGGCTTGACATGAAAATTCATTTGTCCACCCCCCCCCCCTCAGTTAAAAAATTAAGTTTTCTTTTTTTATAGCAAACCCCGATAAACAAATAAACTCATAGGAGGCTAGAGTGGATTGGATTTGCTTGTCCACCAGCTCCACATAAAAATCCATTAACAAAAACTCATCTGTCCAACGCAAGGATACAAAAATAGAGTATTCGTTATTTATAGCAAACTTTGAAAAGCAAAAAGAGATTTCTAAACTCCCCAATCATAGGGGTTGAGGCAGATTGGGTTCATTTATCATCCAGCTTCACAAGGAAACCCACCCCAAGATAAAAATACAACATTTATTTTTTTTTATAGCAAACCTCGAAAAACAAAAAAATCATCTAGCATCTCCAAATGCAATTATTAGGGAGTTGAGATGGACTGGGTTCGTTTGTGCTTTTTTTGTTTTGGGTTTTGCTATAAAAACGAAGAGTCTTTTATTTTTAGTTCTGCGCAAGAACAAACAATTTTTATGTTTTGACAAACGTGGACAAACAGCGGACAAACGAATCTCTTTAGGTCGTTGTTCTAACTTCACGCAGTTCATTCGTATTCCTAAAGGTCTGCATGTTTTGAAGACTTAAATGCAATCTTTTTATTTTCAAAGCTTGGGAAGTTCTTTAGGAAAATATTCGAAACTAGAACCAAAACCATAAAGAGGTATTCAAACACGAAACCATCAAAGCTTACTGGCTCTGTTATAGCTTATCCTTTAACAACATTACTAGAATGTTTGTCAATATTTATCAGAAAAGTACACATAGATCTCAATCTTGTAACCAACATCAAACTACATAAATAAATGTTTCACTCCCCCAACATACCTACCTTGCTTCTTCGTCCATTCATCTATTCATCATGATTTCAAAGTAATCGTTAATCATTTATCTAAATCTATTCTGACAGCATTGTCAGACAAAAGATTTCCATTTACCTGGGACGTATGTTGCTATCATCACACAAAACCCCATCGAAAGGGAATATTTAATTCAAAATACATAAACTCAAAACAAGTTAAGTGTGTTTGTGCATAAAGCAAGCTCTGCCATAAACAAAAAACCTTAATGTGGATCATCCTTTGTTGTATAATCTCAAATAGTTTTCCAAAGGGAAAGCCAATTTCCATTAGTACCAACGAAATAAGGACGGAAGAAGTGAAGGAGCGCTGCAGCACATCAGGATCAAAAATCAGTATACATATACACAAATACACTTATAACACAACTTGTCAAAAAAAAAAAAAAAAAAAAAAACAGTTCGAGCCATAAGTACTCTTAAGATCCTTTTTCACTGTGACTCTGTTTCTATTAAATTAATCCGATATACATATACTCTAACCCAACCCTACTCATACCTAAAGTTTGCATTCCTTAAAAAATAAATAAAGGATTCAAAGGATGCAACTTCTAGTCTATACAAACTCACATCCTTTAAGCATCACGTACACAATAAATTCCTTTTACTTTGCAACTAAATAATACAAATCGTGCGCACCACATAATTCACAGAATTGCATTCCTGCAAAAGAAGTGGGGGGGGGGGGGGGGTGGGTTTGGGGAGGATATATGTATAATGTCGGTTACCACAATCGCCCATTGAGTACCCATTCATGCATTTAATTATATCGCACCAGATATCCTGAAAAAAAGAAATAGATAAATTATGAGTTTTCCTATACCTTATGTCACTTTTAATGGAAGAAGTGGCAACTACTACGAACTACGAGTGTAGGTACGAGTTGAAACCAACACCCTAATGTGTCCCAAAGGACTTCGAGTGATGCAAGAAGTTCACAGCGAAATATAGAAAGACGACTAGGACGACACCGACTCCAATACCGACACCGATACCAACAACAACGATGAAGTCAAGTGTACATATACTATATATGCTGCAAGGATGTTCCGCTTCAGAGGATTCGAGGGACAAAAACCGCACATAAGTGGCGTGGCGTGTCGTGTCGTGTCGTGTCGATGAAGACGATGCTGCTGATGATGACTCCAAAGCCCCAGAATGATGATGATGATGTTGCCTTCCAGTTGGGGGCCATTCCATCTTTGATGGTGTATATAGTAGCATCTTGTGTATCCTCTGAAGTAATGCATGACCTGGTTTCAAAGTGGTTTCGATTACACTTCCTTTGGACCTGTTCTTCCTCCCTCCTCCTGCAGCAGCAGTAGAGCGGTGAATGGTGATGTTTTGTGCTAAAAAGGGTTGTGCTAGAATTTTTGTGGAACATGTTTTATCCCAACAGCGAAGGAAAAACTAGGAAAATCGTTTACTTTTTAACATCATTTTTCGCTAGGAATGACATACATGTGTCCTCATTTTCATCACCTCAGACCTATTACACCTCTATACAGAAAAACTACTCCTCATAACAGGGTGTTACATGTTACTGAAATGAAGGCCATAATCTAAACCACTTGTTAGTTTAAGATTTTTTGCAAGTTCAGGTGGTTGACGAGAAATTTTAATAAAAAGTCTGAAGACTTGCACAATTCCTTACTTCAATCGGTTTGGTTAGAAGTTGATTGTGGTTTTGCGATGTGTAGCTATTGACCCAGTTCTTGGAAAACAGATGATAGTTGGAAGCAGAAGGTATTTTCTATTGCTTTGAAGCTCTCTAACTCTTCAAATAATAACTTTATTTAAAGTTTCATTGGTTATTGATTTAAGTTCCCAAAAACTTTTAATAGGATGGATTTTGAAAATTATTTGATAAGAATGTTTTAAGCACACAAAACAAAATTTGCTCCTTAAATGTAGACCATTTAGAAATTAAAAAAAACCCATTTATTTCGATTCCAATATGGTCGGAAAGAAAAAGTATGCTCAGATCCGTGGTATTCAATATTTCGAGCACCTTATACTTTTATTCATGGATCGAAGCGTTTTTGTATAGTTTGATAAAATTAATTCAAATAAGTTCGGAAAATGTTTTGACTGTGAAATTTTATTTGCCAAGTCGATTAAAGTATGAAAATTTCTCTACCGTGGCAAGAAAAAAAGTGTCACTACCATGGCATTTCATCATTTGTACATGTAGGGTCTGGTATAAAAAAATATACACTTGTAGTCAAGCCACTATGAGCATTAACTTAAGTTTGGGTCATCAAAATAAAATTAAGAAATCAATTTTTTTTTCGTAAATTTTGCACTCACAAAAGTATCGGTTTGTCTCCTTTCACACGACACGAGGAAACTGAATTCCTGGCCACTTTCAGTTCCATAGTGAGAAGGGCAGGAAGAAAGAAGTTTGAACAAAATCTCCCCGGGTGCCGATTTTTTTGACATTTCCTTTCACATTTAGGTTAAAGTGAGCTCAACCAATATAACTTCTAAGGAAATTTCAATAATTGGCCAGATTTTATTTCCTCGTGTGAAAGGTACAAAAGATTTTTAAGGAAGTTAAAATAAAACATTTAAAAATTCTTCAGCAACTTATTTCTTTTTGTATTAGAGGGAACTTTGCTGAACATTGAAGAACATTTGCTACCAATCACCGATTCTTTGGACTAAGAATATCTTTCTTGATTAGCTTAAGCCTGGGAACACTCTTTTCGCTATTTTCTGTTGCAGAAAAAAAGATAAAATGATTTATGTGTATTTACGTCGTGTGTTACCGAGCGTATTTAAAAAAAACATTTATTTGTTTTTTTTTATTGTTTATTTTATTTTATTTATTTTCTTTCATTTTTTTTTTATTTTAACTTGATTAATATTATTATTTTTATATATGTATATTTATTATTATTTACTAGAGAGAAGCCGCTGTCCTTAGCATGGCTGCACTTCTCTAAAGTAAGGTGGATTAACGACTGACTTGTTCTAGTTAAATTATTCAACAGGTAGCCACGGTCGCGAAGTGCCCCCGTGGGAAAAGAATGCACCTTGTTATTGAAATAGTCATATTTCATTTGAATAACTGAAATATGACTATTTAGTTTATGCACTTGTTGGTGAGAGGGAAAAAGGGGGTGTGTCCATAGGTGACACGTTTTGCTGTGTAAGCAAAAATGGTGGGAACCCGTTATTTAGAAAAGCCGTTAGGCGAAGGGAAGTATATGGGGAAAGGGGATTATGGGTGTAGGTGGAGTCTCAGATGTAACTGTGTGAATTAGGTTTTTTTTAGAATTTGATTTTAGAGAGGATAAATAAAAGGTACGGTACAATAAAAAACAGTATCATATCTTAGATTTTAAAAAATGTAGGTATTTCTTATACTTTTTGCTGAAAATAACAATTTTGTATTGTTTTTAAAATAATTATAAGAGTATAAACATGTAACTTTACGTGACCATTGACATTTCATGTTTGATAGTTTTGGGTGTGTTCAGAAACACTTGACTGTCAGAATTCGTTCACATTAGCTGCGTTTTTTGCATATTCTATCCTATTTGCCTACGTCTATCATTTTGTATTGAACTATCTTACCACAAACATTTGACATTTCAGTCTGGCAATGCCGTTTTTATCGGGACACAAGTTAAATCCACTTTACTATCTGGACTTAGCTATAACTCAATATGGAAAAAGTTGTTGTTGTATTTGACATGTAAATTGCTTTGTTTTGTTGTCATTTTTTTCAGACATTATTATTTTGAGTAGCTATGTATACAGATGAGAAACAAAAAATTAGAAAATTTTGTTTACGCAGGTAGATGGATGGTACAGCAGTGTGGAAATAAAGTTCATGAAATGGAGCTCAAAATAAATACTTACACTTTATAACAAAATATTTGAAGAAAGAAACGTATTGGAAAAAAATTGTATAAGTAAAAAAAAGTATTTAAGCGTACTCTATAAGAGTCATAGATTATAGAGTACGCTTTTATGAAATAAATTACAAATACTCTTTTTAGAGTAGGGCTGGCAACCCTAATGTGAATGGACACACATGAAACTTAAAATCTTACTTAGCTCCGATCACTTTGTTTTTATTCGCTTTGGTTATTACATACACCGAAAAAAAAAAGTAATGTAAAATTGACATTTTTGTCATATCAAATTCATTTTCGTTCAAAAATTTGAAAATAACTGAAAAAAATGTGTTTTTAACTAGAAAAAACGTCCCAATTACAGTTTTCCTATCAGAAACGCATTAAACGCTTACACTTTTGCAATGTAAAATTTACGCTGCAACATCAAAAATTCATATCAAATTTTCTGCCATATCATTTCCACATTTTATGTAAAATAAAATATAGATTCTACATTTTTAGTAGTTTTTTGATAGTAGAAATGTAAAATTGATATGAAAAAGTTTCATTTCTACATTTTTACATTGCAATATATTTTTGACATTGCTAAAAAATGTTATATTAGCATGAAAAGTCCATTTTAGACAATGTCAATCTAACATTTTTAAATGTTTATTTTAAAATAAAATACAAAATCCACATTTTTAGTAATTTTTTGATATTGGAAATGTAAAATTGATATTATTTAGGTTAAATTTAACATTCAAATAAGGCAATGTTCTTTTGACATTGTTTTAAAATGTTATTTTAACCAGTAACATCAATTTTTAGACCATATCATTTTCACATGTTTCAATGTTTATTTCAAAATAAAATATAAAGTCAAAATTTTTAGTAATTTCTGATGTTGCAAATGTGAAATTGATATGACAAAGGTTGATTTTACATTGCTATATTGCAATGTTTTTTTTACATTGTTTGAAAATGTAATATTAACACGAAACATTAATTTTTCTACCATATCATTTTTACATTTCTAAATGTTTATTTAAACATAAAATATAAATTTTACATTCTTAGGAATTTTTGATATTGCAAATGTTAAATCGATATGCCACATGTTGATTTTACATTGTTATATTGCAATGTTTTTTTGACATTGTTAGAGAATGTAATATTAACACGAAATTTTTGTTTTTCTGCCATATCAATTTCACATTTCTAAATGTTTATTTGAAAATAAAATATAAATTTTACATTTTAAGGAATTTTTGATATTGCAAATGTTAAATCGATATGCCACATGTTGATTTTACATTGTTATATTGCAATGTTTTTTTGACATTGTTAGAGAATGTAATATTAACACGAAATTTTTGTTTTTCTGCCATATCAATTTCACATTTCTAAATGTTTATTTGAAAATAAAATATAAATTTTACATTTTAAGGAATTTTTGATATTGCAAATGTTAAATCGATATGCCACATGTTGATTTTACATTGTTATATTGCAATGTTTTTTTGACATTGTTAGAGAATGTAATATTAACACGAAATTTTTGTTTTTCTGCCATATCAATTTCACATTTCTAAATGTTTATTTGAAAATAAAATATAAATTTTACATTTTAAGGAATTTTTGATATTGCAAATGTTAAATCGATATGCCACATGTTGATTTTACATTGTTATATTGCAATGTTTTTTTGACATTGTTAGAGAATGTAATATTAACACGAAATTTTTGTTTTTCTGCCATATCAATTTCACATTTCTAAATGTTTATTTGAAAATAAAATATAAATTTTACATTTTAAGGAATTTTTGATATTGCAAATGTTAAATCGATATGCCACATGTTGATTTTACATTGTTATATTGCAATGTTTTTTTGACATTGTTAGAGAATGTAATATTAACACGAAATTTTTGTTTTTCTGCCATATCAATTTCACATTTCTAAATGTTTATTTGAAAATAAAATATAAATTTTACATTTTAAGGAATTTTTGATATTGCAAATGTTAAATCGATATGCCACATGTTGATTTTACATTGTTATATTGCAATGTTTTTTTGACATTGTTAGAGAATGTAATATTAACACGAAATTTTTGTTTTTCTGCCATATCAATTTCACATTTCTAAATGTTTATTTGAAAATAAAATATAAATTTTACATTTTAAGGAATTTTTGATATTGCAAATGTTAAATCGATATGCCACATGTTGATTTTACATTGTTATATTGCAATGTTTTTTTGACATTGTTAGAGAATGTAATATTAACCTGAAATATTTGTTTTTCTGCCATATCAATTTCACATTTCTAAATGTTTATTTGAAAATAAAATATAAATTTTACATTTTAAGGAATTTTTGATATTGCAAATGTTAAATTGATATGCCACATGTTGATTTTACATTGTTATATTGCAATGTTTTTTTGACGTTGTTAGAGAATGTAATATTAACCTGAAATATTTGTTTTTCTGCCATATCAGTTTCACATTTCTAAATGTTTATTTGAAAATAAAATATAAATTTTACATTCTTAGTAATTTTTGATATTGCAAATGTTAAATTGATATGCCAAAGGATGATTTTACATTAGCTGCGTTTTTTTGCATGTCCATATGGACTTTGGCGAAAAGAACGACATCGGGACATTTTAACATTTGCCTTGGTTCTACATTTTGTATTGAACTGTCTTACCAACAAACGTTTGACATTTCTATATAAATTGCCGATAACATAATGATAATGATGGCAATGCCATTTCGCGGCACAAGAGTTAAATCAACTTAATTATTTGGACATAGCTAAATCTATATGGACATAGTTCTTGTTGTATTTGACATGTAAATTGCTTTGTTTGTTGCCGTTTTTTTTTCAGGCAGTATTATTTTTAATTTGTAAAACACAACTATTGTAATGAATCAATGGAATTGAAATATTTTTAACCTTAAAATGTCATTCATTTATGTGAATTATGAAAAAAAAAATAACATACTCTCTCTCACCAAGTTTCAAAAAACGGAAAACGAACGAGGCACTAAAACCTTTGTCAATTTTTACATAAAATTAAATTTATCTATAAGGCAACAATACCAGAAATCTTTTTATTTTTGCCGTTTGGGGTTATTTTTCATTGATTTGGAGCCTTTGTTCATTTTCCAATTTGGGTGAAATTTCACTATGAAAATTGGCTCCACAATTTCAAACAAAACTTAGTAATTACTAAATGGAAAAGAAAATAAACCAAAAAATGGTACAGCAAATGGTGATTTCTTCTTACAAAAAAAAAAATTGCCTCACTCCTCTCGAAAAATATATATATATAAATAAAACATACTCTGACAAAGTAACATTCAGACTATTTTTTTGTTCGAATTCATAAGATTTGTTAAATTAAATATTTTTATATGATTTGATGAAATAAATTTGAAACTACTTTCTTTTTTATTAGAGATAATATTGTTAAATGAGATTAAAATAGGTAAGTGGGGCTGGGCCAAAAATCTTCAAACTGCAACAAATTTGATCTTATATGGCAACATCACGCATTCTAAAGTTGTTATTTATACATGATTCAACGTCATTAGGATATTTTTAACGTGAAAATAACATGAAAAATATCAAAAATTTTCACGTAAATGTAGTGTTGCCAGAAACACCTTGTTATTTTTTTCCTGAGTATTCAAGTTATTAACGTTTACCTAAATTTCCAAATGTACTTTTACAATATGAAAAATTGTGTGATTTTTTTGTACAAGTAGAACTTTTTTCATTTTTCTAATCCCTGTGACTTTTAAGTCGCATATGTAGAACATTCACTTTATGATTATTAAACCATGTATCTCATTTCTGGTAACTAAATAATCGTACGATTAAAAATCACACGTGTGTGCATGACTTTTTCTAGTTTGGACAATGATATTTTAGCCACACTTTTATACATAAATCACAAGTGTTAGCAGAAACATCTTAGTGCGTTTGTTTCATTTCAACTTTCGACAATCGCATCGCCAAAAAAAATGGAACACATCATCGTCGCGATTTCTCGATAGAATTTTCGTAACTTTTTATTTAAATTCATGTTATTTTTTTTTTGACGAGTCACCATTTTGAAAAAAATTGCTTGATTTTTGTACACGACTATTTAATCAGATTGATAAAGTTCATTTTGAAAATCTTATTAAATAATAGTAGGTACACAAAAAAAGTGCATTTTTTGAACGATTATTTAATCAAATTATGTTGGCAAAATCATTTGATTTTTGTGTATCTACAATTTAAAATTGACTTTTATAATCTGATTAAATAATCATACAAAAAAATCAGGATATTTTTTCAAAATGATCATTAAGAATTTGAACTTTGAATTTGTTTGTACGAGTATTTAATAAGTTTATAAAAGTTCATGTTGAATAATAAAAATAATATTTTTTCGTCTTGACTTTTTTAAATCTAAATCTGGGACCTGAAACCGCAAGTGTGAATGGTTTATTTGCATACACATTCTGAACGCAAATAAACCATTCAAACAAAAGTGAATAAATTTGACTGATTGAGAAAACGTTATTTGTCTAAAACTTAAAACTCACTCTTGCGGAATCGGAAAAATTACTTGTATACTATCTTGTATGTATACAGAAACAACTCAATCTTCCGGAATTGGGCCCCTGATTATCTACTATAATTAAAACAAATTCTTAAAGACCATTTTTGCTTTTATGTTTCTTAGCAAGATAAAATCCAAAAAAAATCATAAAAGATCTAGTTTTTTAGTTCAATGAGAGTACCGTTATTGAATGTAAGAGTTATGAAGGTAAAACAATTTGTTGAAATTATTAGATTTAATTTAATGTATATTGGCTTAAATCTTACAAAATGAAGCTCAATTTATTTTTGTTTAATACATTTATTATCAAATGAGAACAAAATAACTCTTTATAAATGAAATTATTTTTGAAATTTAAAAAATTGCTAATTTTTGCGGCTGGGACAAGAATCTTCAAAATGTAAACAAATTTCAACTTATGGCAACTTTGCGCATACAAAAGATGCTATTTTTTAATGATTCAACGTCATTGGGATATTTTTAATGTGAAAATAACATGCAAAATATCAAAATTATTGGTAACCAACAAAATTTTTCAAGTAAATTAAGAGTTGCCAGAAACAACGAGTTATTTTTTTTTTTTGTTTTCAAGTTATTTATGTTATAATTATTTAATCAGAGATGTTTATATATTATTTTGAGAAATCTAGAAAAAAATAATTGTAGATGCACAAACATTAATCAAGTTATTTTTTTTAAATCTGAATAAATTAAGGTAGGTACATATATACAAAAATCACGAATCTCGCACATTCTGAACAAGCACAAAAAAATGTTATTTAACATGAATCAATGTGCTTTGTATATTTTTTAATGTGAAAAGAAAATGAATAATATCTAAATCTTTCAAACCGCCAAATATCAGACGACGAAAAGTAACAAATACTTTTGCAAATTCCCGCTGTGCATTGTATGTACAAGCACACAAAAATATCATTTTTACATGAATCAATGTGCTTGGGATATTTTTCAATATGAAAAGAACATGAAAAATATAAAAAATCTCTCTAACCGCCATAAAGAAAGAGAAGAGTCACAAATACTTTTGCAAATTCTGACTGTGCATTGTATGTACATGCACACAAAAATGTCATTTGTACATGAATCAATGTGCTTGGGATATTTTTCAATATGAAAAGAACATGAAAAATATAAAAGATCTCTCTAACCGCCATAAAGAAAGAGAAGAGTCACAAATACTTTTGCAAATTCTCATTGTGTATGCACAAGCACACCAAAATGTCATTTTTACATTAATCAATGTGCTGGGGATATTTTTAATGTGAGAAGTATATACAGACGCTCAGAAAAAATGTAATTTAAACATGAATCATCGTCGTTGGGACATTTCCAATGTATAAACACGTACACAAAAATGTATTTTCAACATAGCCCAACGTATTTGGGATACTAATAATGTTTAAATAACATTGTCTTTGTGCTTTTAAATGAATTCATAAATTCCATCCCTCATTCAGTGTTTTTCTTTTGCTGTGATCGGTTCGTCTCGTGACTTCATCTTTTATTGTGTTTAAAAAAAATTTTAGAAAAACATTTAAAATATTAAAGGTAAAGTAAAAACCGGTGCTCATTGTTCATTTCGTATTCCTTGTACGTGTTCTTTACACCATTGCTAAAATGGATCCCGATGAAATAATTTATGTTTCACAGGAGGATCTAAATAAACTCCTCCAAAATGATTGCCCCAGTTTTTCGGAGCCCGGAATGGCATTGCTTCCTAGTTCTCAAGATCAATCGTCAACTCATCTCGTTATAAATAATGGTCAAAATTTAGTCGAAGATGATGTACTTGACAAAAGTAAACTCGAAGATTTGCTAATCGATTTCGGATTAGGAAATGCATTTGACGCCCTGTCAGGTAAGTAAATTTTATTGTTAATTATACTTAAATATTCTGCCTAGGGCCCAAAACCATTTGCGATCGCCCTATTCTAGATAGCAAAGCGGATTTATATCAATGGCGGATTTGTATTTTCTTATTCTTAAAAGCGAATTTAAAATTTAAAAAGAAGTACCTTTTTACTTCCTAGACAATAAAGAAAACAACCTTGCTTTGAAAACGCTCCACCTTGCTGCACTTTCTAGAATAGGCCTAGGTTACTTGTCATTTTTTTCTTGTTTTTGGGGCAATAGTAAAATTATTGGCAAAATAAATACTTTCTTGTTTGAAACTTCGGCCGATTGTTAAATCTAGTAAGAAAATAATTTTCTCGATAGAAGAACCCTTGATGAATAACAGAAAATATTTTCTTTCTCGTGTTTTGTAGTTTATAACATCGGCCATTAAAAAGAACATCGTCATAAATAAAAATTTCCTGTTTAGAGATAAATGTAATTGAAAATTTCGTTTTCATGAAAAATATATTAAACTATATAGCTCAAAAAGAATGGAATTTTAACATGAATCATTGTTGTTGGTATATTTTTAATGTCTACAGGTACACACAAACACAAAACATTATTTTTGCCATAGCCCAATGTATTTGGGATATTAATAATGTGAAAATAATATTGACTTTGTGCTTTAAAATGAATTAATAAATTCCATCATTCATTCAATGTACTGTTTCTCTTTTGCCATGATCGGTTTCATCTCACAACCTCTGTCTATTAATATAAAACTGTAAAAAAATAAGAAAAATTATTCTTTTTGATTTTAAACAAAAGTAAGTTATTGAAACAAACTGATTTGTTCTCAAAAATACAAAATAAGTAAATAACAAGAGATTTTGCTTACAATACTATACTTATTTAATAACCATCAATTTTTGAGTAATGAAGTTGTTCTTTTTAATGTTTTGTTATATTTGGTTGAAATGGCGAATAAAAATAATTATTCTTATACTTTTTTCCGGCAGATAAGTATAAACAAATTCCCCTTACAAGAAACATTTGAAAAGGATTAGGTAAAAGTAGGTACAAGTAAACAAGGGTGACCCATATTTTGTTTTTTTTTTTTTTATTTTAACGCTTAACAGGCTCATGGTACGGGTTAGTATTAACTTAGTTACTTGAAACTTGGAGAATATTTTTTTCGAAAATTTTGTGTCTATTCGTATTAAAATTTTACGAAAAATCCACACCCAATGTAAATATTTATGAATTTTTTGGATTATTTTGTTTGGATGGGTCAAAATCAGCTCAAAATAAAGAAAAACATCCATATTTTTACAGATTTTTATTTTAATCTTAATTAGTGCCTGTACGCTGTTAATTATTTTAGGAATTTTTAATTTAATACATTTTTTTAAAGTTGGATACGCAATTTGGAAAAAAAATGACAAAACCGAAGAAAATCATTAAAAAGCAATTACATTGTTCCCCGTTTAATTGCTCCGGCATTTTGTCTGATTTTTGGGATACATTTACCGAGGTTCAATTAATTGAAACACTTACATGCTTTTCTTATGTCAACTCTAGTTTTTTTAATATCAATAAAGCGGAAAAATCAATTAAGCGAGGTGCAATTAACCGGGGAACACTGTACAGCATTCACAATGTCATGCTAAAGTTTCTTGAAAGGCCAGAAATCTATTCTGTATTCAAATTTTAAATCAAGTTATTTAGTTATTTATAATTAATATAATAATATAATATAATTCTATAAATATTAATTTTCAAAATCAAATTTTTTTTAATCTTTCGTCATCAAGCACTTTTTTATTTTAAATATTCAATGTTTTTATAAATTATAAAGTCAAACTGAAAACTGTATGGTCGTAAGGCTTGTACTTTTAAAGAAAATAACATTTTATAAATTTAACGTTTTTTTCTCAAAATATTACGTTTGAATATACATTTTAAGAGAACAATTTGATTAAATGAACTTGATTTTAAAATTTTAATACTGGAATGGAATGGATCTCAAGTTTTACAAAAAACTACTGTAAATGTTATTGTTTTTTTTTTTCAAAATTATATTTTTAGAAAATTGTTTTTGTTTAGTCCTTACCTACCACGTTTAAGTTTTTTGAAATTAAAATTTATTCAAAAATTCTTAAAATGATATAAAATCGTAATTAAAAAAAATAATGAATTTTGATTTCTTTAATGCGAGCAGAATTAGGCCCAGCCAAGGTCAAATTTTATTTAATAACTTTCAATAATTTTTATTGTTAATGATCAATTGATTATCGACAAAAATTGAAAGTCAATGCCTAATAATAGATACCAGCTTTGATTAGATAGAATGAAAAGAATTTGATGAATATTGGTTAAGTAATTGATCAATAACACTGTGTGACAAAGTTTTATTTTTTATCTTTAAACTCTATTGTTCTAATATCGATAAAGTCTCGATACGATAAAATATTCTTAAACAAGAAACAATAAGTAATACCTGATACGATTTCGATCCTCTCATTGTTCCTATGTACAAATATTTTATCGTAGCGAGATCGTTTTGGTATTGGCGCAATTGTGTGGATCTGGCCAAAAAAGCTACTGGAAAAGTATAGTTTGGTTTATGTAGCAGACACAAATAAAAATAAAATCTTAAGTACATAATCAAAATCTCTCCATGATTTAGAAGAATAATTTTTTTAACAATGTGCCAAAACTAAATTATTTTAATACAATTTTTCAAAACTCTTTTCATAAAATTGGACTCACTAAATACGAAAATAGGTAACCAAAATTTTGTAAAACAAACCGTTTTAGAGTTATCGCATTGTTACAAACCTACTTTTTCTATTTGTCATGGGATAGCTATGACGTCATAACTTACAATTGTGATGTGCTAGGTACCCACATTGCTCAGCAATTATAGTTTCAATTCAATGAACAATTTAGGTCTGTTTAAATTATTCATGTTAGAAAAACCTTGTCACACAAAGTAATTTAAAAAAATAATTTTTAAAATACGAAATTTCAATATTTTATTTCTTTCTTTTTTTTTTCTTTTCTTTTCTTTTTTATTTATAAAGGAAAAAAGTGCAAATAGTTCATTTTGTTAGTAAAGTTTGCTTAAAATCTAAAAGTAGAAGAAAGCTAATTGTTCCTTAAGAAAAAAAATATTAGATAGATTAAATTGAATTTTCTAAATTCATAGCTTGAAAAGCAAACTGAAATTCATTAACTAAAGTTTTACTATTTTTCATAAAACAAGTATTTCTTGGAACCGGTCAAAACAACTCTTATTTTGATAATCTATTGAAAAAATATACGTCAGTAATTTATGAAATAAAAAAAAGAGTTGTTTGTAGAACTTGTGAAATATAGAGGGTGCCACCTATTTCGTCATTGATATTTTAGGGGATGATTTCTGGAATTTTTATAAGAAAAAATTGCGTGGCGAAAAATTCTACTTCTACACGTGGCAGGGGTGGGGGCCGCTTCTGAAAAATTGATTTTAAATGCAAAAAAAAAATTACTTAAAATCAACGAAAGCACATAAATTACTGTGCCATAGCTTTTTTGAAAGCCTTTTTTACTATTGTTTGTTGAATAGGATTTCGGTCAGATGAAACATTATTTAGTTAAGCAACTTAATTTAAAAATAAAAAGAAAATACATACTCGTATCAAGTTTCAAAAATGCTGTGGCACAATATTTTATATGCTTTCGTTGTTTTTAATTTTTTGTTTTGCATTCAAAGTTATTATTCATCATACTTAACACAATCAATCCGAACACATTTTAGCTGAAAAACCAAAATTTAGATATATTATGTCAGTTTGCTTTTAAGTGACAATATATTTTAATTTTCAACTTGCTTTTATGTTCTATATTTCATATATTTTATAGCCTGTGGATTCAGTTTTGAAAAATTGAAATTCATAAACAATAACGATCTTGAAATTGTATTCCCGGGAAAAGAAAACACAGCTCTTAAGGCTGAACTAAGGGAAAAAATTTACAAATGGAAAGCCGAACATGTAATTATACATTTTTTATTTTCTGTTTTTTCTTTTAATTGAACATAGAAATTGTCAGCTTGGAGTGAAAAACTGCTAATTCACTTTTTGTATATTTTGCAAATACAGTCCACACCCCTTTAGTCGAACTACCTCTGTGTCGAGTTTCCATATTAGTCGAATTTTTTCGCCAAATTTTTGTACTTCCCTCAAATTTCCATAATATACATAGTTTTTCTGTACCTCGAATTTTTGCCAAAACTAATTTTGATATCCCGTAAAAATTCAACTTAGAAAGAGTCGACTGTTGTCAAAAAAAAATATTGTAAATGAATCTAAAAATAATTCTTGCTTTTTTCTCTTGTTAGATAAGATACTAAATGTATTAATTTCAAAATTAATGCTTTGATAGGATTTTTTATTTCTATACAATTTTTGAAATAATTAGTAATATTGTGAAATTAAAAGTGAATCTAGCAGATTTTCACTCTATTTAACATGTGCATTAGATATTATAGCTGAAACCATATAATGTTTTTTCGCACTGCTATTTGTCAACTTAATACTCGTACTATTTAGTGAAATTTAATATTTTTGGTTATTTTATTTTCTTAGTTTCCTGCCGCACTATCAGACTGTCAATGTCAGTCGAAAGTCCTCCGTTGGGTTCAAACCCAGCATTTAAGTAGGGAAAGTACCCCGACTTCAGATAAAACGAACTATTCTTTCAATACGGTAAGTGCACTTTGCTTCAAATTGAATAAAAATAAAAATGTTTTTAAGTTCAAACAATTAAATAAGGATCATCATTTTGAAAGTACATTATTTAAAATATATAAATAGTATACGATCAAACAATACACACCCTACAGTGCAGCAAAGTTTTGTCTGTTTTCCTCTTTTACGTGAACATAAATACTCAGATGTTTCTACAATTATATTGGATTTTAATAGTAGTTACTTTTCAATGTTTAATTGTTCTATGCAAAACGATGACTTAACAAATCTTGAAATAATTTTATATGTTGGTATAGTAATAGTTAAATTTGTTTAAAGTTACATTTTATTTTCATTTTAAAACATTTAATTATGTACACTGCCCGACAGCCAATTAGCCCCCCTACGAGTCTTGTCATTCCAGCCTAATATCAGCCGATCAAATGATGCGTTTGAAATGAACTTTTTGCCAGTGAAAGTTAGAAACATTATACGCGAAGTAAAATGAAAGTTTCAGTTTGATCTCCATCAATAATAATTTAACAAAATTTTAAAGAATTTAATATGAAATAATTTTACTGCTGCGGTTTTTTTTTCATTTTTATTTTATGGATTGATTGATCATACTATAAGCCTTTATTTTGGCCTTTTTATTCATAATTGACAAAATTAGAATACAATAATTTTTGTCATATTTTTTCAGAAAAAAACAAAACAAGGTAACGGTTAATTTTTAGAACTCAAATTATTTTTTAGAGAGATAGTAATAAAAGGATAATAAAAAAAAAAACATTGAGCATGATACATATTCACCGTAACGAGTTATTTGAATTAACACAGAAACATTAGAGGGGGCGCTAATCGGTTGTCGGGCAAATGTATATTTAACTTCGAAATGAGTATCACCACTCAAAGTAGGAAAGTTTATATGATATTATGACTCAGAGCAGTTACCCTTTCCGAAATTTAACAAGTGTTAATTTCGTTGTAGTTGCAGAAAAGGCGGTCAACATTCCAACTTTTTCTTTCAATTATAATAAAGATAAATTTCCTTAGAACTTATAGTACCTACAGATAAAATACAAAAACATAAAACACAAAAGTCAAACGACAGAGTTAAAGAGTCATCCAAAAAGGGATTCATTTTAAATCATTGAAAAAAACATGAACAAGAAAAAACTCGACAAAATTGTTATTCACTCAATGAACTGACGTTCTTTTTCTCATTTTTCACTTTTGCAACACAGGGTTCGATCTTTGATATTAAACATCCCTTTACAGTTCTTAAGAGAATGATTATTGTTAATTTTTTTTTATTTATCACAATTTATTTATACGTTGTGCACATTCGGCTTCCTCCGATTGATAGCCGAATACAAATAACCAAGCGAACGATTAGCACAATTTGGCTAGTATTAAAACTATCAAAAATCATCACCACGATAGTTGAATATTAGGGTGTGTCCTATGCATATTTCAACTCTGGAATTTTTACATCTAATACCCTTCAAAAGTTTCATTATGTATTAAAATTAATTTCTTTTTTTGAAGTTTTCATTTAAGTTATTGTCTCTGGCTCGCTTAATCAGCTTGAAAAAGAGTTTTCTAAAGTCAAGAAATTATAAACCGGAGTAAAGTAGTTCTGTACATTTTTTGAAAACTATATACCTATGGCGACAACTGTTTTCTAATGTTCTTAGGCGCCTATAATAACTAGTCTTGAGCTTTATTTTTCCAATAAAGTATTAAATGATTTTAATTCCTAAACGTCTCCAAATCAATCATTAAAATTTTCTATGATGAGTTTTAATGATAGCTATAACTGGCGCCTTAGATATAATGGATATTTCGAAAAGGCTCCTTCAAAAAAAAGGAAGTGCCATTTTCTTTTCCAGTGATACAAAATAAGCCTCATAATTTTTTTATTACATTTGATAAGTCTAATTTATTTTAAGAAATTATCTATATTTGTCGCCCTTAAATTTGTGTAAAATTACAATTTTGAGTATTTTTTTCTTATATAAATTTGTATCAAATTTGTTTCTATTAAATTGTATGAACACTTTATGCAAAATTATTAAAATTTGTTTAATCAGTTCAGATTTACTCTAACTGAGCAATAAACGAAAAAAGAACTAAAGCACAATTTTTGAAACTAAAACTAGTTGTTAAGCGAGCCAAAGAACCATTTAATTTCATACTTTTTCCCATATTCTTATACCTTCGATTCTAATGCAACTTTTAACAGGTATTACATTTTAATTCTGAAAAATATTTTCACTATATTGACACACCCTTTATGAATATAGACAGTTCAAAAATTGTGCCCTAAACCTAAACCTATACTTATTTTTTTACTTTTAACTAAGCTAGCATTAATGAAGATATGTTTTCTTATGTTTAGCCCATTTTAGACATTTTAAAGTCTACAAAAGCTGGAGAGGATTTACTTACGATCTATTCCATCAAAAAAAAACTTGAAAAACACGACAGGAGAAAACTCCTAAACTGTCTCGTAGAGCATTTTTTTGAACCGAATTTAAATAGATACAAAATACCTAGCCCACGCCAGCAGGACAAAATAGCAGATGAAATTGTCGAAATTTTTCCTACTGAAACCAAAGAAATTTACTTTGTCTGTAGAAAAAAAGGCATCAGGGCAAATCCTTCTGGATTACTTTTTAATCGCTTAAACAATATCAACCGGAAGCGAAAAAATTCTGACGATTTGACTCACCAAACTGAAGAAACAGAAGAGAGAAGAACAAGTATCTCTTGTGAAAATACTCCACAGACTTCCATTAAGAAAAAAATAAAGTTTATGCAGAACGATGACAGTGAGGCAATGGAGCTATGGATGCAAACGTTTGCATCGCGACAAGAAGATATAAGAAGAGAAGATAACCTAGAAAAAATATTGGAGGACTGGCCATTTTATAAGCAGTCTGGTGGGGAAAAATTCGTAAGTATTTTTTCCAAAAAAAAATTTACAGATTTCACTCAAAGAGTAAAATTTGGGCATAGATAAATAATTACTTCTAAGACTAAGAAAAAATAATTACATTGGTCAACAGATTCTAATTGTATATTTACTATTTATTTTCTTCTAAAAACTCATTTATTTTCAAAATTTGAAGTTATTGAGTACCTACTATTTTTATTTTCAGTATTCAATGCTTTTATCAATTTAAAGTCAAACACTGAAAACCAGAATAGAGGAAAATCAACTACGTTATAAAAAAAAAGAAAGTATTGAGCTGACTCAATTCTTTAGTTTATCATTTTTTAGTTTATTCAATTATTTTAGTTTAAAAAATTGATAAGAGCATTGCTATTGAAAACAAAAATAGTAATAATTAACGTTAAATTAAAACAAAAAATAAAGAAGTTTAAAGTTATAAAACTTATCTCTCTAAAAATATTTGCATAACCAATTTGAACTAAAAAAAATAGTCTAGAATTAATTTTTGACCTTAAAAAGGGTTATTGTATAACAAAGAAAGTGTTGCGAGATTTGGTTCGACCCGATTGCAATCGCTCAGTGTAGTTGAGTATCTTACCACATTTTACTCATTTTTGACTATACATACAAACGGAGCATAAGAAAAATTTGGTATGGAAGTTAAAAGAGAGAAACAATTCCAAAATTAAAATTTTACTCAAAAACCATATTTTCTCTCTAAAGATTAATTTTAAAATAATTAAAATTAATTTAATATTATCACAACAATTATTTCTAGTAGGCTGCGGAGCCATAAACAAAAGCAGTACACTCGGGCGTATACGCACCTATTTTATTAATTTTTTCGTTTTGTCCAATGACAACATCAATTCTCAATAAAAGCATCATCCAACCATTTATCTATGCAGTATTCACTGAACTCACGACACTGAAGGAGTTTTATGTAAGTTTCAGAAATTTAAAACTTATTTTTTTTTGTAGTTTTTGCTCTTGACATTTGTTTCAAGATATTTCAAATTTTCAATCTAATTGTCCTAAGAAAACCTTCTTCAGTTGGCTTTTTAAAAAAAACAAGTGATGAAAAGAGGTATTAGCCGAATTCATCAAAAAAATACAAGTGTACCTAGTTAATTTCTTTCTATGTAAAGCTAAATGAACTATCCCTACTTTACAAGCCCTTCCAGGATCACAAAAATAACATCCTTAGAAATAACCTAATTAACATTATATTGCTTTGTCTCTGACGGGCATTTCCAAGAAACTGTTTTTCGACACTAATTTTTTTATTCAATTTATAGAAAATATGTTAAAGGTCATATAATGCAAATTTGTGGCATGTTCTGGTTCAGTTCATATTGCTATGTTTTATTATTTAACATATACATATATGTAAATTTATTAAGTATTCAACACAATAAACTATGTGCGTAACTCAGGTGTATACGAGCTTTTCCAACTAAGTTTTAACAAATAATTTATTATAGAACTTTAAGCTTGTAGCTTCCTGGTAAAGGTCCATGGCCTTATAAAATACTACTTTACTTTTTTATAATAGTAAAACAGTGCAATAGGTATAATTTTTTTTCAAGAACACATTTTTCCTAAACTGTAACTTTTGTCCATTTATAATTATAATATTCAGGCCGTGAGTGCAAAAGTAATTTTACCCATAGATATTTTTGTCTCTCATTTTTACATTAATTCCTCAAGAGCCATCTAATTCTCATTCATTCTAAATTCTTAAATATCTAAAAATTATTTAAGATCGATTCAAGATGAAAAATGTGCTAAAAAAAAGTGGATTACACCACTTTTGCACTCACAGCCTCACATATATGTATATATATCTTAAGAAACACATTAAACTTTTTTAATTTCGTCTAATGTTATCTCATCTTAATATTTTTATAACAGATAAACTACGACTTTGGGGTTTTGTATCCTGATAAGTTGTATGAACTGACTAATAAATGGGAAGAGTTGAATAAAAGTCTTTACCTTTATTATGATACAAATATTAAAGACAAAAGATTCAGAAGTTTGTTCGAATCTTTAAAAGACGAAAATATCAATAAAAGTAAGTAAACAATAAAAATTGTATAAAAATAATTACAATATGATTTTAAACTTTTTATTTAAATAAGTGCTATTATTGAGTGCGCCAATATAAAGAATTGTAACAAATATTCGAACTATAGCGCACTCAAATATAACTTTTATTTGAGTAAAAAATGACCGAAACCTTTACATATTTTATTGAACCACACATTTTTTTAAGATTCCAGAGACTGTATATTGATGATGCTGTTAAATACAGTTTTAAAACCAACTGCAAGGTTCGTCTCGAAGAAGGAAGGAATAAACACTGTGCAGAAAACCACCATTAAAGATGCTATAAACAGCAGCTTAATCCATTTACGCACCATAAACGACCTGGAGCTTGCAAAGGAAACCCAAATGACAACATCAGTTCTCAATAAAAGCACCATCCAACCATTTATATATGTAGTAGGCACCGAACTCACGACACTGAAGGAGTTTTATGTAAGTTTCGGCAACAGTATTTTAAAGTTTAATTCTTTTATAGTTGCGCTTGACATTTGTTTCAAGATATTTCAAATTTTCAATCTCAAATATCCTAAAGAAGCCTCATTGAGTTGGCTATTTATTCAAAAATATATTTTCCAAATAAAAACAATTTTTGATGAAAAGAGTCCGGCACTAGCCGAATTTATCAATAATATACAAAAATAAAATGTAAAAATCCTTTTTTGTATGTAAAGCTAACTGAAAAAATCCTTTCTTTTCAAATCTTTCCACGATCACAGAAAATAAAATCATTAAAAAAATATCTTTATTGAAATTAATTTATTTTGAATCTAACAGTCCGTTTTTTCTTTTAAATTCTTCTAACTTTCGATCAATTATTCTGAGGAAGTATTTTTGAGCTAGCCTTACAGTCAAAAAAAAAGTATCCAAAATTTATGAAAATAAAATCCAGAATGGCTATAAATTGTTTTGTTTGTAACGCTTGCTTCCAAGAAGTGTCTGTACTTTGCAAACATTTCAGACTTATCCATGGCTTAGACTCTTATAGCGAATTTAAATGTACTATATCAGATTGTAACCAATATTTCTCAAACATAAGCTCATTTCAAAGGCACACTAAAAATCATTTAAAGAAAATTTCCCCCAATGTTATTGTTGACAAGGAACCAAATTCAGGAAATAAAAATTTAGAGCACATAAATAATGATGATTTGCTTTCATACATTGTACCAATTTTACCAGAAAATCAAGTTTCAATCCCTAAACAAATAACCTTTTTAGAATCTAAAAACTTAATTTCCAAAACAAGCAAGGAATTTTCCATGAAATTGCATAAAAAGAATAATATAACCCGAAAGGATGTTTTAGATATTCAACAAGGAGTTTCTTCTATAACATCGAGTATGACAGAAACAATAAAACAAAGAGTCTTAAGCTATATTCCTGATTCCGAGAAAGAAGAGTTTTTAAGCTTTTTGAATATTTGCGCAAACCCTTTCGAGCAAATAAAATCGGAATATAAATTATTTCAAAGTTTGCTTAGTTCAGATCAATTCGCTAAGCCTATGTTTTTTAACGTTAATAATGAAATTTCTGAAATTATTTTAAATTTTGAACCGACTTTAGGACCTAGTAATGTTCAAGGTTGCATTATGCCCATTGAGTTCCAATTCCGTAAATTTTTTGAGTTGCCAAATGTTTTGAGTGGTACACTGGCGAATATGAAAAAAAAAATCAACGCAAAAACTTTAAACCATTTTCTTAATTCAGCTTCCTTCAAAAATTTGGTTCAAGTTTATACAGGTAAAATTATCATGCCATTTTTCATATATCTTGATGGCTTTGAAATAAATAATCCTTTAGGTAGTCACGCCAATGTTGATTCTGTTTGTGGCGTTTACTACAGTTTTCCTTCCTTACCTCAATATCTTTTGTCTAATTTGAATTATATATTCGTAGCTGCCTATTTTAAAACCAAAGACCAAAAAATATATGGAAATGACCCATTTTTTCGTCCTCTCATAACTCAACTAAAACAAATTGAAGAGAATGGAATAATAGTCAACACAGAATCTGGGTCTCATAAGATTCATTTTGTACTATGTGATATTCTTGGAGATAATTTGGGATTAAATGATGTACTAGGTTTCACAACTTCATTTAATTCTTACTTTTTTTGTCGATTTTGCAACCGCCAAAAATGTGAAATGTTTGAAGACGCTGTAGAGCACTCTGAATCTTTGAGGAATATAAATAATTACAACGCTGCATTAGTAACAAATGACGTAAAGCTCACTGGTATAAAGAGTTACTGTTTGTTTAACGATTTGCCTTCCTTTCATGCTACTAACAATTATGTTGTTGATATTGTTCATGATTTATTCGAAGGAGTCTGTAGATATGATTTATGTGAAGTATTGATATATTTTATATCCAAAAAATTTTTCTCTATTGAAATATTTAACTATAGAAAACAAATGTTTAATTACGGAGAAACAGAAATAGGCAATTTATCCCCACCTTTAGATATGACTCACTTACAAAATAATAAAATTAAAATGTCGGCTCGTGAAATGATGTGTTTTGTCCATTTTCTTCCTTTAATTATTGGTGATCTTATTCCTTCCGAAAATGAGGTGTGGAAATTTTTCCTAACTTTATTACAACTAGTTGATCTCTCATTAATAAGTCAATTTGATGAAAACCAGCTTGAAAAAATTGAGTCCCTAGTTAAACTTCACAATGAATCCTATATACGACTTTTTCAGAAACAACTAAAACCAAAATTTCACTTTTTAGTTCATTACGTAAGGGTAATCAGACATTCTGGCCCATTGAAATATTTATGGAGTTATAGATATGAATCTAAACATAGAGAAGCTAAAACATATGCAAGAAATATATCTTCAAGAAAAAATATCACTTTTACACTAAGCATGAAAGCATCATTAAAATTCACAAATTTCCTTAACGATCATCAAACTGGTCTACCAAATGTATCTAAATTCGAGCGTTCTTATTTTTTTGATTTGGAAAATTATGGTTATAAAAATTTTATTAAAAATTTTTCAACTCATGAAATAGATTTCTCAAACAATTTGGCAACTAAAATTCTGACATTTAAAGGGTCTACTTATAAAATTGGATATTTTTTAACAATAACAAAAAACGAAACTATTCGTGTTTTTGAAATTCAAGAAATATTAATAAGTAAAGCAAATCATCCTTATATAATTGGAAAAAAATTCGAAATAATTAAATTTGAAGAACACTTCCAATCATATTCCGTAAAATGTAATAATAATATCTTTGAAATAATAGATATTGTTAATTTTACGAGTCCTCCAATCCATATTTATTACATTCCTACCGGAACCTGTTTAATACGAAATAAAGTATTTTAAAGAGGATGTATGACTATACATAAGTATATGTATAGTTGGCTTTTCCGGACAATGTTCATTGTTTTTGTGGTGTTTCCAAAAGTTTTTTTTAGGAAGTTAAGTTAATTTTTTTCTATTTTCTCTTGATTTTGTTTTGAAAATATTCAACTTATCTATTCTTAGGAAGCATTCTTAAGTTAGCTTTGTGTCCTCTCAACTGTTCATCTTTGTAGTGGGCACCGAACGCTAGACATTCTAAAAGTTTTATGGTAGTTTTGGTAGCATTATCTCAAATTTACTTTTTTTCTATTTTAAACCAACGTTTCTTTCAATTTTTATGTAGGTTAATTCGGAAATAACTGCTTACTTAGAAATATGAATTTAGCTATATTTAAAATAGCCCATAAAAATTAGAAACATTATCTTAAAAAGATCAATTCTTTTCTTTTTAATATTGACAATTTTTTCAAAATTCTTCAAGTTTTAAATCTAAGCTATCCTAAGGATGCATCCTTGAATTCTGCAAATTTAAAAAACGTTAAATGAAAAATTATACTAGCTACTCATCTGCTTTAGTATGTTTAAGCTGTGCGTTGGTTATGACCCAGTTAGGCAGTTAGTATATCCTTTAGATAATTTTGCTACAACTTGTTGAGTAAAGTTAATCATCATTATAACTTGATTGGTTGTCATTGGTGTTTCAGTCATACTTAGAAATATATAGAATTATAATTCCTTGATCAAATTTTTATAAGCCATTAAAAAAAACTGTATGTATAATTAATTAAGTATCTTATTAAGTCATCATGCATCAATAAGATTAATCTGCCATTGAATCTTAACTATTGTAATTCTATTGAGATAAAAGATATAATGTTAATTTAAGTTACATACACAATTCATGTTAATTATTGCTATTGAAAAAACCTGTTTAATAAAGTCTTTAAAAATAAGTTAACCAATTCTTTTTTATTTAAAAGAAATGAAAGATAAGATTACGAAAATAACTAGGCTATCTAAGTATTGTTCTTAATATGTATAAACTTAACATTGGGTATGGATTTGAGAGTTTATTCATGCTACTTTAACTGGATATATACCAATACTTCAGGATTTTGTTTAAGTGGACAAAAGGGACTAATACTTCGGGATTCTTTTTGAGTCGTTGACGAACAAAAGTATCAATCAAAGTAAGTTAACACTGATTCTTCTTTCATTTATATGTCTTTATTGAAGAGATTAGAAAAATATTCAAAATTTAGATAATTGAAACAAGTTCAAAGTTTATTTATATTATTTTAAAAATGTTCCATATCAAATTTTTTCCTTTATTTTCTTTCATTGAAAAAGTAAAATTTGCATTAAAGTGAATTGGTTTTTACGTTGTTATTAAGCTAGCATTTTTTTTTAAAGAGTATAGGACCAGTCAAATATACATAGGTATGTGTATGTTTGTCTTTTCCTTATCTTTAAAATTGTAAGCTCGAATTGCAACGTTTGAATGACGGCAAGATTCATGCTATTTTGTCGTTTTAAATGTAGAAAATCTAGGGAAATTTAATATAAATTTGGCATGAAGCAACGTAAAAATAATATTTTCTTCAAATCATAATTACATTGAATTCATATCATTTCCACACTTTTAAAGCAGAAATGATATGAATACACTGTAATTTTGACATGAAGAAAATGTTATTTTTACGTTGTTTCTTAAAAAATTACATTGAATTCATATCATTTCTACAGTTTTAATGTAAAAATTCAATGCGAATTTAACATGAAACAATGTAGGAATAACATTTTCTTCATGTCAAAATTACATTGAATTCATATCATTTCTACAGTTTTAATGTAAAAATTCAATGTAAATTTGACATGAAACAACGTAAGAATAACATTTTCTTCATGTCAAAATTACATTGAATTCATATCATTTCTACAGTTTTAATGTAAAAATTCAATGTAAATTTGACATGAAACAACGTAGGAATAACATTTTCTTCATGTCAAAATTACATTGAATTCATATCATTTCTACAGTTTTAATGTAAAAATTCAATGTAAATTTGACATGAAACAACGTAGGAATAACATTTTCTTCATGTCAAAATTACATTGAATTCATATCATTTCTACAGTTTTAATGTAAAAATTCAATGTAAATTTGACATGAAACAACGTAGGAATAACATTTTCTTCATGTCAAAATTACATTGAATTCATATCATTTCTACAGTTTTAATGTAAAAATTCAATGTAAATTTGACATGAAACAACGTAGGAATAACATTTTCTTCATGTCAAAATTACATTGAATTCATATCATTTCTACAGTTTTAATGTAAAAATTCAATGCGAATTTAACATGAAACAACGTAAGAATAACATTTTCTTCATGTCAAAATTACATTGAATTCATATCATTTCTACAGTTTTAATGTAAAAATTCAATGTAAATTTGACATGAAACAACGTAAGAATAACATTTTCTTCATGTCAAAATTACATTGAAATCATATCATTTCTACAGTTTTAATGTAAAAATTTAATGTAAATATGACATGAAATAACGTAAAAGTTACATTTTCATTATCATTTTTTGATGTTGTTTCACGTAAAACTAGCATTGAAATCCCATAATTTTTACAGTTTTATTTTTAGTTCAACGTCAAATCTACATTAAAATCATATCATTTCTACATTTTTGAACTAAAAATCCAATGTAAATCTAATGTTGTTCATGTCAAGGTTACCTTAAATTCATATCATATTAACAGTTTTGAACTAAAAATTTAATGTAAATTTCGCAAGAATAAAATATTAAAACTACATTCGCAAAATCAAATTTGATATGACAATAATGTGAAAAGTGATATGACACAACATCAGCTGGAAATTGTAAGCGAAAACTGTCAATTTTACGGTGGTTTTTTACACTTTTTTTTTCGGTGTAAATTCGCTAAAATAAATCTTTTGACAGTTTGAGCTTAAGAAACTATAAAATAAATTAATAAATAAATATGGTGGCGCAACAGCTCGTGGAGAATCAGGGCCTATTGACCATTCTTGTGTGCGTGTTGTTGGCAGGAATGGAGGGGACCTACAGTTTTTTGCCGAGTCCGAATGGCTAGATGAAAATGGCTTAAAAAACATCGTTGAGAAATTGAGATGAAAAAAAGAACGCCACATTAATTGATCATTGTATATGATTGTTTGGTAAAAAAAAATTAAATCGTTGGAGCGGTTTTTTTCCTAAAATATTTTGTAACAAACATTTTTGTGTATCCAAATCTTAAGTATTTACTTATGAACGTATAAAAATAAAATTTGAAAAAAATGTGTCAACCTGTTTTTGAAATATATGTAAATTTTCAAAAAAAAAGTTTGAAACTTTTTTTTAAAAAATTCAATTTTTTTTTTGAAAATTTTGATATGATAATATTAAAAAAAATTTATATATACAAAATTTATCTACATATATCCGTTCAGCCGATAGTGGGAAAATTCAAAATAAAAAACACGTTCTTGGCAGGTACTATTAAGAGTTGCTAAGTGCAAAATTTTATAATTTTTTGTAGTAGATCGTATTAATTTTAGTAAATGGAAAAAGTTTGTTTAAAATCGTAGGAGTTGTTTTTGAGGAAAAAATATTTTCTTTTCCGGTTTTTTAACTTATCTATAGAAGGTACCGTAATTTTTTCATATATGTAATATTTTTTTAAACATAATTTAGAGAGTACTAAAAAACTCTTAAGCATCGAGTTTCATAAAAATCGTTTTCGAAATATTTGATTTAAAAAAAAAAGTTGAAACATTTCTTAAAAACCCAAAAAATATTTTTTTTTTAAAACTTTAGTACACAAAATTATTTATAGTTGTGGGAAGCTTCTGTAAAAAAAATCAGTCTACTGCTTTGAAGAAAATTGAAAATAAAAAAATGATTCTTTGGGAGGTATCATTAATAACCATTTTTTAAAAAATGGTTTTCCACACAAAAGAAGCCTTTATAATAGAAACTTATCGATTTTTTCAAAAAAAGTTGTTAAGCTGTTTTGAGAAAAAAAAAAACGATTATGTAAATTTGCTAAGAAATAATTGCATGGCAGGTACCGTCATTTTTTGTTCTAAAAAAAATGAAAAAAACGTGTGGGCATAGTCACCAAAAACCAGTATGCACCAAGTTTGAAGAAAACCGATCGGTCCCTTTAGGCTACTACTATTTTGTTCATGTTCTAGAAGGTAAATATAATTAGCTAACATATATTCAAAAACCGGGTTTGTTAGAGCAAGTTTTTTTGTAAATTTTGGCAATTATTTTGAGTTTTGAAAAAACAAATTTGATGGCTACCCTTAAACTACGAAAAAACAGAAATTTCTCTGTTATTTTTGACAAGAATGAATCGTACACTCTGTTTGAGTCATCTAACAAATTTCTCAAAATAGCCATAAATGCCACATATTTTACTTTTAAATCTTAAAATCAGCTTTGTTTGACCAACCGTTTCTCGGTCAATTTTTATCCAAAACTTTATCTTAATATTTCACATTTAAGAAAAAAAAATCATTTTTCTTTTGCGCAATGCCTAAATGCTGCCAATAAAAAGGTTATTGGAAAATAAGTAAAAACGAAAACAAAAGTGTGATTTTTCGCATTTTTTTTAAATTTAGGTATGTACCTAACTCTTGCACCCTTCCCTCCAAAATGCTACCTCTAATTTAATAGCACTCCATGGTTTCATATCTTCAATGACCCATTTATTAATATTTAAATACGTAATCAATAGCCTTAATCATATAATGCTAGATTTCCACTTGACAAAGACTCTTTTTTCGCTCAAAATTGACGTATTTTAATTGTTTTTGAAAATCAACTTGAAAAAACTAATACATGTTAATTATGTACTTTGTGTGATGAATTGTCTTTGATGCGCTGAATTCGAACCTGGTCTCAGAATTGCTTTAGCAATTCTTCAAATAGTTTCACATAATTCGACTGATTCAAGTGCAAATTTTCTCATTGACGTGTAGTTTCAGTTCATATGTAAAAGATGAAGAAATTAGAAAAAGCTGACTTTTGTCAAAACTTCTTTGCCTTTGTAAAAAAGCAGTTTAAGATACAAGTAGAAATCACTGGCAGTTTTATTATTAAAAGACCAAATGTGATCTGTAAAAGTCAAGTAGAATCCTAGAACTTTTTTTCAATATTCATGTTTCTGCTGAGATGAACTCATTGTCATACTGACAAAAGCAATGACATACATTTTTTTTTTACATTTAAAATATTTTGAAATGGCTTCAAGTTGTGTTATTTAAAGGTGAAAACATAGAAATTAATTTGTATATCAGAACTTCCTATAGCACGGCAGTACGACACGTGTGCTTCTTTTTATAAAAAAAAAGTTTCCTGTCCAGGTCATTTTCTCTTATTGATGAATAAAAATTGGCAACCTACGAGTACCAACATGATATGATTGAATAACCTCTTTTGATGTAATGGAAAAGAAAAGGTTTTGTTTGTTGATAACTCAAATTGAAACCTTTTTAATTGGAAAATCCTTACAATAACCCGAAAATTAGATTATGGACTATGGTGTAACCATGATACACATCTTCAATTGTATGTATCCCTCTTGAATATTCCCAGCTGAAGTCTGATTTAATATATTCAATCCCAAGAATTCAGATATTAAACTTTAACTACAGTATGCACCTACAAAAAAGGTCTTCTATAGCTTCTTAATGCCGAAGGCTATTTCCCCGAATCCCTTATTAGTTTTCAATAAAATTAAGTATTAAAAGGCAACAAGGACAAAAACAGGACTAAAATTAATTTCTCTATAAATTTAAATAATGTATTGTATGCTCGTATGTGTAATATACCTGTCAGTCTATTTACAGTTCGGCATGTGTAACTTTTGTATGCATCATTTGGTCCTGCATTGTTTATATACAATTCACCATTCGACAAAACAGTGTATTTTCCTCCGATGTCTGTGTTTGGATAGAGATGCATTCCAGTATCCTGTACCCATGC
This sequence comes from Dasysyrphus albostriatus, assembly GCA_946251815.1. Lineage (NCBI taxonomy): Eukaryota > Metazoa > Arthropoda > Insecta > Diptera > Syrphidae > Dasysyrphus > Dasysyrphus albostriatus. Next base: position 126,510,045 of record OX276336.1, on the reverse strand, counting down.
GGTAACCATGACAAACTCTGACATGTAACTGGGAACCTATAATAAAATACATTTTGTAAAATTTATGTAGCTAACATACATACACATGATAGATTGGTAACTATTCAATAAAAATTCAATCAATTGTGTTTTTAAAAGCAAAAAGGCTTCTCTGTAGGTATAACTTCGAATACATTTATCATCATCCTTTTCCATTAGAACTTACCTGACATTTGAGGACTGCTGTATTGCCCGTCATAACGTATTCATCATGCACTTGGACTGTATATTTTTGATTAACAACTAGAAATAGAAAAGACAAAAGGATTTGATTTAAGATTTGGCATTTTTAGGTAAGGTATTTTGTCATCAAAATGTGTTTTAGATAAAGGACTAGGTACATAGAAGGGCTTTGAATTATTTGAAAACTATCGATTGATTGTCTTACACACTTTAATTTTTTGTTTGGTAAAACTAAAGACTTCGCCTAAAGGTTTCGAAAGGATTTACTTATATGTATGTAGATCGACAGAAGAGCGTAAGTCTAGCAAAGTTTAGTTGATTATTTAATGCAAGTGAACAATATTGAAATAGGTTGAGTAGAATAAACAATACCATTTAGTACCCATACTTTATCCCACATCATAAAGTATGGCTTTCAGAGAAAGCTTAAGCTTAAAACATTTTTGTTTGGCTGACAAAAGACTCAAAAGTTTTTCATATGTATATTTGTGTATAGAATATGACAGGGATAGTGAACCTTTTTAGAGCCTCGTGCCATTTTCGAAAATAAATAATTTGGTTTGCCTTTGGAGTGCCAACATAGAGGCCGTCAAACGTCAATGTTAATGTGATGGTTAAATTTTCGTCATTTTTTGAAGCAGATACTGCGATCGTTAAATCTGCAATTTTCCTGCTCACACAACATTGGTTTGATCAACGTCATTCATTTAACTTGCAGACGCAGAGCAAATAATTTCTCCTCCCTTGGAAAACTTCCGAGTTCCTGCTACCCAAATCTCTGTGAACACGAAGTGTTACAACTGCTGTCTAAAATCGTGGAGGTCAATTTCTGTCACAGCATTGCCACTGATTGGAAAATTTTCCCAAGTACATAAGTACAAAAATAAAATGTAGTATATTCAATTTTCTTACAGAAGATCTGCATATTACAATTATTATTTTTTTTTTGTAAATATATGAACAAAAGAAATTAAAATAGAATAATGGAATGAATTCTGTTGTCATATTATCAATGCAATCCAATACCAAGAAGCTGTAAGAATAGAATTGAAAAATTAGTGGACTGAATTTTGATGAATGATAATTTTCTTTTCCGAAAAATAGCAGAAGATTTGCTTTACGAAAAAAGTGCATTAGAGATCTTTTGAGATCATGGCAAAGTGACAACGCCGTTAATGCACAAAAAAGACGTTTGTAGCAAAAAGCGGTTCAATGCGTTTGTTAACTCTTCTCACATTTCCCCTACTCTGCTAGAATTTTTCCCTCTTTTCAAAAGGATTATTTAGTATCTTTTTCAAAAAAAAAAATATTATTCATATTAAAAAGTAAGGACTCGCTCACGCATTAGTAGATGAAAATATTGTCAAGATAGAAAACGCCTACTTTTTCAAACAGATATAAGAAGAACACTAAGCTCGCTGTAGACAGCTGGTGCTGCCAATTAAAGGTACAATCGAATCTCAAAATGTTGACGTGTGTGGCTTTGATTGCAAGAGATTATACCTAGCCGCAAATCATTCATACAGCCATCGTTCTACTGGGTCCACAAATCGTTCACATCTGTACTATCCAATTCGTTTCAGGAATTTGGAGAATGTTCATTGAAGCTGTTGCAAGAAAAAACGGTAGCTTATCTTATTAAGTTAAACAAAGACAAGCTCCAGTTTGTCAGTTACTGACTGAGTGTCAAAAATGCGTTTTTTTCAATATATACCTACAAGCATTTTTATTTTGCGTTAATAAAATATTTGTTAGCTAGGTTACGCTATATTAATTCTTGATTGAATATGATTGAATGAAAAAAGTTTTAAGTCGATGGAATGTTTTTTTTTTTGAAATATTTTTTTTATATAGGTATCAAATTCTTAAAACATTCTTAAGGAAAACTTTTGGTAGGTATTTTTTTTTAAATCTAAATGTTATATGCTCATAAATAAATACTTTAAGATTTTATTTATGAGCATATAAAATTAAGATTTAAAAAAATTGTTGACATCTTTTTGAAATATCGAACTTTAAAAAAAAAACTTGAAACTTTTCTTTAAAATCAGAAAAAAAAATTTTTTTTTGAAAATTTTGACATCCAGTTTTTGTTAATCTTATTGGACATTTTTACATAAAAAAATAATCTTAATCTGTTAAGCCCATAAGGAGAAAATTCAAAATTAAAAAAAAAACTTCCATAAAAAGTACTTTAAATGTGTATAGTTGCTATTTGTACTTTTTATAAAATCTTTATTAAAGTCATAGGAACCATTTTTAAGATAAAAAAAAATCCAAAACGGTTTTTCAACACTTGTATGGAAGGACCCGTTAATTTTTAATAAAATTAATTTTTTTTTTTCTTAAATTACTTCAACGTGTATAAAAAAACTGTTAAACACCGTGTTTTATAAAAGCAACCTTGCAGTTTTCAAAAAAAAATTACATTTTCTAAAAATCCAACAAATATTTTCTTGAAAATTTTAATAAACAGAATTAATTGTATTACTTTATAAGAATTACTGTTTTGAAGAAAATTTTAAATAAAAAATGGGTCTTTGGGTGGTGCCATTAATAACCATTTTTTTTTTGAAAAATGGTTTCCCATCCAAAGGTAGCCTTTACTGAAAGAAAAGTGTTTAATATTTTTTAAGAAAAGTTGTACAGCCGTTTTTGAGAAAATTTATATTTTGTAAAATTGCTCACGAATTTATGCTATTTAAATTTTTTGGCTAAAAATACTACATCCACTTTGCGAAATAGCTATTTTCACGAATTTATGCTTTTTTAATTTTTTGTTTAAAAATACTATACTTGCTTTGCGAAATAGCTATTTTCGCCAAATTTTCTTTTTTTTTAAAGGTATTTTACCAAATAATAGTCTTAGGGAACAATTTGTACAATTTAGACGCCTTAATCGTTTTGATCGGACGTACACGCTTTACAATCTTATTTATCAAATCACCATTTCACTAAGGAAATTTCTTAAAAGAAGGGGGACGTATTTTGACAGATATTCAGGTGGTTGGGGTGCAAGATATAGGCTGCTATTATACAATTTATCAAATCGGAAATTAAACAACTACAATAAGCGGAAATAAGTACAAGAATAAGAATGGGCACTTCCCAATATAAAAAAAATATTATTGAACCCTGTACTTTCGATTTTCCAATAAGGCAACACTTCTTTCCACATATCCCTATTCACAGGACTTTAACATCATACAAAACTTTTGGGACTGGCTTTATTGAAAAGTTTATGGAGCTGATAGAAAATTTGAAGAAAAAAACGTCTTCATCGAAGCTACATTTTGCGATGACTGGTGTAAGATTTTACTTGATATTAAAAAAATTCAAATCAAATAAGGCGTACTCGTTTATTATTAAACAAACTGCTGCTCATCAAAAAACACTAACCAATCAAATTTTGTTCCATTAATTTTTTGGCATAGTGTATTTTTTAAAAATATTCCTTTTTTTAAACTAAATAGGTATTTCGAAATGACATGTTCGAGTTTTCAAACAAGTGTTTGTTTTTTACACTTTTTAGAATATTTAAAAAAAAAACTATTTTTCAAAGAAAATAATTTAAAAATGTTAAATAACCGTTAAGGTTTTTCTCAAAAACGTAGAAGTCGTTTAATATTTTCATACATACAAATTTCAAATAAAATTTAATAATATGTTTTAATTTTTTTTACAAAAATTTCAATGTTCACTAGCGATAAATGTATTTAATACGATTTCATAACTGTAAAAAAAATTAACTCGAGATTTTGATCAGACTTGTCACTACGATGATAGGGAAGACAAAAAAAAGAGTCTCATAATTCTGTCTGTCTGTTCGGCTACACCCTAAACGGGTGGTTCGATTTTCTTCAAACTTGGTATATAGTGATTTTTGGTGATTCTGTCAACACGTTTTCCATTTTTCCGAACTAAAAATAAAGGTACCTGCCATACATTTTTTTTTTTGAAATTTTATCAAATTTAATTTTTTTCAAAAACAGCTCCACATCTTCTCTTAAAAAAAATTAAATCAATTTCTTTCACTAAGGGCAACTTCTGTCCTAAGGTAGCACACGAATTTGAATATTGTATAAAGCTTGCGCTATAAAAAAGATATTGTATCTTACTCTGTAGTGCTAGTCCTTTAAATAAAAAAATTTTCGAGGGGATACCCCTTTTTAGAGAATTTGTTGTCAATACTACTTCCCAAAGAACCTTTTCTATTTAGATTTTCTTCAAAATGGTAATTCTCATTTCAATTTTTTTATTCGGTAGCTTCTAAACAATACAAATATTTTTTTTACCAAAATCTACGAAAAAATATTCTTTGGATTTTTAAAAAATGTTTTCAAAAATTTTGAAAACTTCATGGTCGTTTGTTTTTGATAACTTTTCATACTTTATTTTTTTTATAAAATTTTTTAAACCATCTATTTTGATTGAAATTATACCAAAAATATTGAAAAGCTGCCAATATGACATTTAGTTTCGAAACACATGGGTGAATTTAGTAGCATTTTTGAGTTTAAGCTTGCTTATGGACCAAATAAACATATTCAATAATAAAAACCCTTGCATGTAATAATTGTTCCTTTTAAAAGGTCTATTCAATAGGCTACTATTTATTTTGTAAAATCGCTGATTTAAGCTTCCTTTTCATAGGGTCTTCATAAAAAACGAGTGTCTTAATTGGTAAATTAAATGAAAATTTTCTTATTCTTGTGAAATTTGTATTAGTAGACAAAATTTTTAAAGTCTAAAAACTAACAAATCATAAAGAAATCATCATCTACCAAGAAACCAACCCTATAACTTCAGCGAGTAGAGGTATCCTATCAAATGCATCATGGCCATGACAAACGAAACAAAAAACTATAAAAAAAAATATCCTTTCTGTTTTTCATGTTGAAAGCCAAACGGGAAAAAAGACAAAGTAGTTAGTAAAAGGACGACATCCCACTCCAAATGACATTGACTGATGAATAGGTAATTTTGCTCTTGATGCAACATTCACCACATTCTCCATCACTGCACTCGCTGCCTGCAAACGCGACCACTTTCTTTGCTTTTTGTTTCTTTTTTTTTTTTTCTATTTGTTTTTTTTTTAATATAATTTTTTCTTTCTATTCTTTTACTCTGTGTGTAAATAATCCTTTTCAAACATAAAAAAAGAACTTGCGTTTGCTCATGCAACTATTCAGCAAGTCATCGTGTTTGAGGCTTCTTGGTATCATTTTTTTTTATACTTTTATTTTTATATTTGCTCCTTTTTTGCTGCAACTTTTCTTCTCTTTTTTCTGCTGGTGTGGTGTTTGTGTCGTTGTCATTTCTTGTACACATTTTTTGTCATAGATACGAGGATATAACGGTAAAACCTTTCTTTCTTTTATTTTCTTGTGTTGTCTTATCGTCTATTCTGTTAGTTATCTGACGTAGATTCGCCTTGAAAAGATACAAAATAAAAATACATACACATAAAGGGTGTAGCCACTCCCAGACTTCAACTAACTGCAGTTGCACTGTTTTTCTTGTTATTCGTTAAAATAACTGTATTGTCCTTCGTCTATTGTACTGCTTCTGCTACACTACATAGCTAAACCAACTATAACAGCACTCAGTATGATGGCAATTTCCATGAAACTCTCTCTCTTTTTCTGAAAATTGTATCTTTTTTTCCTACACCGAGACCATACCAATTCGCCTTTTTCACAAAGCCTCTTTGCTTCTCCAAAACCTTACCATCTCTCCACCATTATAGCTATACCTACCTACCGTTATTTATATATAGTTTTGGTGTAAATGAACTTCCGTCTGCACGCTCGTTATTTATGACCAGAATGACTTTCTGGACGTTATGTGCAAGACAACTTTTCAAATTAAAGTTTTGTGCAATGGCCATTTTGATTTTATTTTTCTATCTTTGGTCCAGAGGTTGCAGCATTATAGAGGGGCAGGGGCTTGATGGTGGTGGAGACTTGATGTTTTTTATGTGGTTTTCTATTCATTTCATTTATCGCTGGTCAGTTGGTTTGATTGCTATTAGAAATTCGTTTGGAAGTTTTGTTTGAATTATTCGACAATATTTCACTTTAGTTTTTATTTAATGCAATTTTGTTCATTTTGTTGGATATAGTTTGACCAATAATATGTGGTTGGTGTGGTAGGTATTCCTGTATACTGACGGTATGTTTAGTAGGGAAATTTTTGTCATTGATATTTTTCAGAAAAGAAATTTATTGAAAAGTAATAGAAATGATTTATATTGGCTGGAATAAGTGTGAAAGACAAAAAACATTTCGCCGGCTTTCTGTCAAAACCTCGTAGGGCTGTTTTGGAAAATTGCTTAGAAGACACAAAAAGCTGATTTTAAAGGTAATAAAATTTTAAATTAACAAACAGAAAGCTGACGATATACAAAACACAAAATTGCATACGCTTATGTTCATACGAAAGTTCAATTTCAATTACTTGTAATTAAAATATCCGAAGAGTTTTTCAATTACTTTTGAATGTGATTGGAGAAATTCAATTACTAATTACATGTAATTGAAAAGTGTCAGCTCTTTATAGTTCAATAACATTGATGTAATTGAAAACAAAAGTAATCATCAAAAAACATGTAATGATTACTTTTTTCAGTAATTATTACACAAAATGGAATTAATTACTTGTTGTTGCCAATTAAATTTTCCGTGATATCGCATAAATAGTTCCCTGTAGTGTTAAATCTCTATATATGTGTGTTGTTTTAAACTTATTAACACATATTTTGTTCACTTTCATCAGGTTTTTAATTTATTGTCGTCTTTTAAATCATCTCCTTTTAAAAATAATTAAATTAATAATAGTCAGGCAGTTAGAATACCTTTTTTTACTTTAATTAAATATTATTTTAATGGTTAAATAATAAAAACATATAATTAACTACCAGCCAAGTGATCAATTATACCTTAAATGTAATTAACACGGCGGTTTCCTTCAATTAATTCCAAAAACCCATTACAATTTTCAATTACATGTAATTTGAAGTAAATCTTTTCAATTACAATTACAAGCAATGGAAATGTATGCTTTTTTCAATTACAATCATATGTAATTGAAATTGAAAAAAGTTCAATTACCAATTACATGTAATTGAAATGAAAGTTGAATTAAATTACATAAAGTAGTCATTATTTCCCAACTCTGATAAGAACCTATGCAAATAGTAATTCTTTTTATGAAATTTTGAATAAAACATTTTTTTTTACTTTAAAAATTAATTTTCAAAAACATCTTAATTTAAAATTAAAATAAAAAAAGAAATTTTTGGCTCTACGTTCTTGGTATGGTATTGTAAGAGCTATCTTTGCTTTTTGATTTTTTTTCCATTTTTTTATAGTTTCTTTACTTTTTTTTTTAGAAAATTGGCACTCCCGGCTTGCCCAGTTAAGCTGGGAGGGGCAAATTTTCTATTTTATTTTATACAAGCCCCCTTCCATATGCTTTTTTCCTTTTTTCAACTCACCCGGCACGCCCTAGCTTCTTGTCACATTTTATGGGAATCACTCTTTAAAAAATACATAGGTACCGTGCTTTGTAACTTTCAATCCCGTAACTGTACCGATTGAGCTATCTTGAAAACGGTTATTCTTATAAAAAAAGTTGTTTGATAGTTTTTGTAGGAAATTTGTTTTGGCGGATTTGACCCCTCTATAATTGTTAGCGGTGCTCACATCGATGGGAACTTTTTACAGTTTACTTAAAATGGCATGAGGAGGCTATATATTAACTAAAATCCAGCTTTCTACCATTTATTCCGGAGTTTAGCTAACTTACTGTCTAATATCACTGGATTGTGGTTCATTTTTCTAAGTGAATATTGTACGCCGAATCTTCTCATTACTCTTAAAATATATGAGTATATATATGAGTAAAACACCATTTATTAAAATAAATAAATTAAATAAATTTGGTGGCACAACAGCTTGTGGAGAACCAAGGCCTAGTGACTTACAACTCTCAACCATTCCTGTGTGCGTATTTTTGGCAGGAATGGAGGGGACCTACAATTTTTTGCCGAGTCCGAACGGCTAGATGAGAAAGCACTTATTCATGACAAGTATACTTTTGGAGGGTTTGTCAGTCCCTCGCAAGAGGCAGTACCTCGGAAAAAATATTTCTGTTGTTAGGTGGCCGCGGCTGGGAATCGCTGGGAGTATTTTAAATAAGCAAATTAAAATACTAAGATAATTACAATAAGTTTTGGATAAGTGCAAACAAAAAATTTGGAGATAACAATCAAACATGACATTACGATGATAGAGAACACCAAAAAAGCGGGTTGGATAATGCCGTCTGTCTATCTGCCTGTCTGTCTGTTCGGCTACATCCTAAACGGCTGGATCGGCTTTCTTAAAACTTGGTACATAGTGGTTTTTGGTGATTCTGCCCACACGTTTTGTAATTTTTTTTAGGTACTAAAAATAGCGGTGCCTGGAAAACATTTTTTTCCACAAATTTTCAAAATCTGATTTTTCTCGAAAACAACTCCACAATCTTTCTTTAAAAAAAATCAATAAATTTCGTATCGTAAATGAATGGTACCTCAAAGAACCTTTTTTTCGATTTCTTCAGAAAGGTTTTTCTGGTTACCTATATTGTATTTCATTAATTCTTGTATGCAGAAGCTTCTAAACAATGCAAATGGTTTATTTCTACTAAAATTTTCAAAAAAATACTTTTTGATTTTTAAATAATGTTCAAAATTTTTGTTTGAAAACCAAATATTGGGAAAATTAAGCATTGGATTTTTATAAAACTCGGTATTTAAGGGTATTTTACACTTTGTTATGCATTTAATTAAAAAGAATGTACTTTTATAAAAAAATAACGGTACCTTCCACAGAAATGTTAAAAAAACAGTTATGGAAAATATTTTTTTCTTAAAAATGGCTCCTTCGATTTTAATTAAACTTTTTCTGCATGCTAAAACTAGCTAGTACGATATACTACCAAAAATTATTAAAATTTTGTTTGCTATATGCACATAAATAAATACCTTCGATTTGCATACTAAACATTTTCCTTAAGAAATGTTTTAAGAATTTAATATATAAATAATTACTCTTTAGGAAAAACGCTCCAATGATTTTAATTATTTTTTCTCATAAAATTATATTCGATAAAGAATTAAGATGGCGTTCTTTTTTTCACCTCAAACCTTCAAAGAAGTTGTTTTAGCTATTTCAAATATTGTATTTTATGCTTTAAGAAAATTTGTTCTCACAATTTCTCTCTGTACATATAAGCAAGTACGTGCGACCCACTTGTGCATTTTATTTCTGTATAAATAAAAATTAAAAGTTACTCGTTTACAACTGGAAAACGTTCAGATTTCTCTTTCCTTAACGGAAAGAATTCTTGGATCAGATCACGAAAAAAGAGATGCAAATTACAAAAAATGAATCCCGGTTTATACCTTGGCTTAGGATTTAATAATTTACGACTATTTGTTTGCAATTTGCGAAATTGAGCAAAATGAAGATATTGATAGTCAAAAATCGTAAATCAACACTCTTAAGTATCAATTATTCTATCGAGAGGAAACAAAAATTACGAACAACAAATCGCAATTGAATTTGATCCAAATTTTCCTTAACTACACAATTTGTAAATTTGCAAAGCAGATTTATAATCACCACTTTTATTCCGTCAAATCATCTCCCTTGAGTATAGAACGACTGAAAGTTTAATTTTTATGTTTCTCATAATTTACAAATACCTATCCTATATTTTTCTTTGGTAGACAAAAATTGGACGAAAAGTCTTCAAAATTGCACAAAATAATACCGTTTTTGCAGAGATAAGTTTTATTTTGCTATGAAAAGTACAAGCTTGAGTCATGGATTTTAATTGCAAATCACGAAAAAGCAAAAATTTGTAAATTGCAACGTTTTGAATGTTTTATATCACCAGTTTTTGTATTAATTACCAAAATGCTTGATTTACGAACAAAACATGATTCGAAAATTGCAACAATAAATTTCTCAATCTGTGATTTTTCAATTCTTTCCGTATAGCTGGACATGACGGTTCAGCGCAATGTGGTCCGTTTGTTTGATTTACCTAGTCGACAAAAATCATTTCCCACGCCAATTCTCAATTAATTCATGAAATTTGATTTACGAAATGATTTTTGTTTTCTCACTTCAAATAAGGGCCTCACAATTTTACGTCGAAAATTTCAAAATTTTAAAAAAGGCATTGTCCAAGCCTAAGACCGAGTTAATTTTATATTTGGGACATTTCCCAAGGCATAAAAACTAATTTTAGTGCTATTTTTAGAAATTTTTTGTATTGGAAATTATTTTTTAACCTAATCTGATCGAATCTAAATCTATTGTCTCCGATGTCGAAAGTTGAAAGAACTGTAAAATTTCTACTACTTATGAAACAATAAAAATATTCTTACGTTTAAAAATAATGGCAATTGGACGGTGTTTTTTCCAATTGACAACTATCAGAACTCATAGCCTGACGTAAGATTTAATTAATGCAACCAGAAAAAATATCAAATTTTTTTATTTTTTTTTTGGTAATTTTTAATTACTTTGAGTTTCTTCAGTAGTTAGTTTATAATCTGATTAACAGCTTCTAAGTGTCAAAATTGTTAAGTTTCTTAAAAAAGTAATCAAATGTAGGTTAAAAAATTATTTCTAATAAAAAATGTTTAAAGAATAGCACTAATAAGCTCCTTGATAACATTAATTTGTCATCATTTTGGACTAGTTTTGTTAAATTTTGAACAAATCTGATGTATAGTAGTCATTTTTATATGAAAGAATACCTTCAATAAGTTTATATTTTGACTTAGCTTCTGACTTGGATTCAATTTTTAAATTTTGGACCCAATTTTGACTTATATAAATAATTCTGAATCCTGTTGAAGTAAAAAATTAATTCAATGGTATTGAATTTAATGAACATAGTTTACCAAATTTCATTAATTTATATCAAGATTTGGCATGGGAAATGATTTGTGTCGCCAAAAGTCAACCAAAAGCAGTACGAAGTTCACGAACCGTTTCCGCAATATTTACAACAATTTTGTAAGAAGTAAAATTTTCACTATTGAGTGTTTATCGATTTGGAAATCCTTTCTCTAGTCTTAATCAGTCAAAGTGATCGCAATAGCAGTTTAATTTTGAAAATTAGATGAAATTTGAAATGAAACATCTGTTGAAGTTTCATCCTAGTCTTGAAAACACATTAAAAAGTTCGTTTTATGGAAAGTATCGTTTGGAAAAAGTTGTATGCTTGATATCTACTAAATGAATCTGCTCCCCCATTGGAAAAATCAGCTACCCTGACTAAAGTCAAAAATTAATTGTTTCATAAGTATAGCTATAGATGCCTTATGAAATGGTTAATTAACAAGCACGGCGAAGCGACGTACACAATTGAATGCAATATAATTTCTTCATTAGAGAAAGTTGACTAAAATTCTAAATATTCATCAAAGTTTATTTTAATCTATAGAAATAAAATACAAAATAAATGTAAAAAACCAATTCAAATTGAAATACTTAGAAAGCAAAATTGTTTCGAAATTCTTCATTGAATTTATTCATTTATGGCCAACATCAAAGGCACCAGCAGGAACGTTGGCGTGTCGGTCGGTCTCGGTCGTCTTCAAGATGCGGTGGTGGTGGTCGATGTTGGTATTTTCTTCCATTATAAAGACCAGCCTTCCAATTCAATACCAAAGGCAGACTACTTAGTTTTCTGCATTTTCCACCTCATGTCGTCGGTCATCCATCCTTTCTTTTGACGCGGCGTCGTTGCCGGTCGTCGGCATCATCGAATTCAAGGAGAAATCTACCAGTTTTGTGATGTTGTATATACTCGGCATTGTATCTATACAAACATATACTTAAATTCCACCCATCTGATGCCTCTTCCATTAAATTAATTGAAATTACTTTTGCTACGACACGCAGCTTTCGCTTGAGTGATTCCTGTCGAATCCAATTTCTACAACTTCGTTTATTATATGAGATGATGGGACAGAGAAAGGAACTTAAAGAGATATAAAAGGAGGCGAATAAATTCTGTGCGTATAATAAAGAATGGGAATTTAATTGTCCTGTTTTGGTTTTATAGTACATATCTATACCTACATATATACTTCTCTTACTTAAAATTGAAATATAGCCTATAAAGAGAAAGGGCAAAACATGTGTGTCACAGTTTAACGGCCAAATACCATCGTTTGCCCTATTTCTCTAACAATAAGAACTTAATTATTTCTGTGAAACAATTTAATTAAAATAGATGATAATAAAAGCACAGGGTGAAAGAATCTTATCAAAACTCATGATACGAGTAATTTCATTTATGATCTGCAAGAGCATTTAAGTAGAGCACAGCACCACCATACAGTTTAACCTTTTTGTGGAATTTAGACATTAAAATTATTCTTATATACACACCAAATCCTCTGATGAAAATTAATGAAATTAAGTACAATTTATGAAATGTTTACAAGAAATCCACTTAAAATCTGTCTTTAGGAACCTGCTCTACTTTACATAGGTATTAATAAGCTGCGAAATTCCAAAGGTTAAAAAAAAGTACTTATCCCTATGAAAATGAGTCCAATGCAGTTTGTAAGTGTAAGTGTATGTACCAAATTTATTAAATCATGTCCAAAATGTTGCGGAGTATTCGCAAATTATAAAAGTTTAATTTTTGTGTGTAGTTTTTACTTTAAATAATTTAAGGATATTTCTTTTCAAACCTGAAAGAAATATGACAATTTTGACATGTAATTTTGATATGTAAGTTGCCAACTTTTAAATCAGAAATCAATTTTTAGACAGTGTTCACATTGGAATGAAAAACTGGATTTTTTTGACATTTCAGTATTTACGTCTTCCCTTACTAAAGAAGTGGGACAGAGATGTAAATACTGAAACGTCAAAAAAAATCCAGTTTTTCAATCCAATGTGAACACCGTCTTAAGCCCATATGACACTTCATTTTTCTTTAATTTTTAATAAACTGAAAATTAAATAAGAGCAGAACGTACAATTTCTTATTCAAACTTTGATTGGTATGATTGGGTACTCACTATATCCATAAATGCAAGAATGTCGCCAAAAATTTATAAAAAATGTAATTTTCAAATAATATTTGTCAGGTTCTGGCAGCTTTTTCTTGAAATTTCAGAATTAAAAATGAAAAATAATTTCAGTCATAAAAGAAAGCTTACACTGGACCCTACAAAACACTAGTTTATGATGTATGTTCACTTTTGGGACAGATTCTAATTTTGAAAACTAATTTAAAAAAATGCTTTCCCTTTCTAAAAAATAATTTTTATCCATTTTTTTCTCGGATGACATTTTGATTGATTTTATAAGAAATAAAATGTGTGTTCTTTTACTTAGAATTTTTGTGATTCTTAGTCCAAACTAGGTGTCAAACAAAAAATTTATGTGAGTTTTCACAGAACTTTCGACTAAAATGTGCAGAAATTCAAAGTAAAGGAACAGTCCTAATATAAATACAAAATGCACTGTCATACGGGCTTTAAGTCAGAAATCTAAATTTGACTTAATTTATAATTTAGACAGTTATTGTTTTATGGAATTATTCTGAAACGCTTATTTAAAAAATGTATTCAACGAATAATTGTGCAAAAACTGAATTATTAAAAAAAATGTTGAAGTAAAAATTAAAAACAGAAAAGAAAAAAACTTTGTCGTAACGTTTCAGCTATTTTCACAATTTTCAGTTTGAAATCTGCAAAGTGCCAGTTGTATAATTAATTGAAGCCATGTTTTTCTCTTTCATCAAAATGGTTTTCAGTGTAGGAGTATAGATTGTTTTTATCACTTGATACATCTACCCATTCAGAGAGGATTGGGTTCCAGATACTAAAAGTCAATTAAATAGTTTGTCATCTATTTTTATTAACTTTTGAGAAGAGGTTTCAAAATTAATCTTCTCACTATAAACAAGGCCCACAAGATGGATTCAAAATCAAGCTAAGCCCTGGTTCACACGCTAATGTATCGCACGTTTTCTTGCACTATTAATCCAAACAAACAGCCGTGCAAACGCACGAACGTCGTGTGAAAGGTTTTATGTAGAATGTATAGGCCACTGTCCATTCACACGGATTTATACTGCGAAAAAACGATTTTTTTTTGGGTACTCAGGGTGAGGGGAAGGCCACAAAAATGTCGATAAAATGAAAAAAGGCTTAAGACACTGCGACCCACAGTGGTTCAAGTTGTATGGAGATGAAGAAGCGGTCTTATAAATCTTTAAAAATTAAATTTTCGACATGATAAGACATCATCAGAGAATTTCCACCTACCGAAACGCCCACATTTTAGAATAGGCTCATGCCTTTTTTGAAAATAAGACGATACAAAGTTTTTTACCATGCCCACTTCTTAGATGTGTTTTTAAGAGAAGTAATACCTACTACACGAGCAGTTTTTGGTACAAAAATTTGAACCAAAAAGTACAATATTTCTTAAATCAAAATCCTTGCACCTATTTTTGAGATAAAAAAGTTTTTCCTCAACAGTTGAATGGCAAGTACCGTTAGTTTCGGAGCTAGGAAAAAAATTTGTTTCCATTTATTTTTATTTTTTTAAATTTTGACAAAAAAATTTAAAATTCAAAATTTAAAGAAAATCACTGTGGTGGCTTTGGCTGAGGGTCGAGGTGTAGAGTGGAGCTGGTAGAAGGTAAACTTTTTTTTTAAACTGATAGGTAAGCTGGGGGTCGGTATCAAATTTTTGTTAAATATTACTCACCATTTTTTTAAAAGCTTATGGAAAGTTCAAAATATTATTCTTTGAGAGCAAGTGTAAAAATGTACGTTTTCAAATGAACAAATCCTTTAATTGATTTTTTAATTTACTTGCCTGGAAGTCACTTTTGTAATCCTACCACTTGTACAAAACAAAACCAACCTGGCCAGGTTTGGACATGCTGAGGACGTTTTTTGGTTTATTGTTATAATCCTATCGCTTGGATGCCAATTTCAAAAATGGCGCCCAAACTGTGGAAATTGGTAGATATGAAAAAAACTCCATGATAAAAATAACAATTGACAGTTTAAAGGAAAGGTTTTGCTTAGACGCACCTTAGGATAAATTTAGATGTTGCCCCTTTTCGGGAACATACTTTTTTTTTAAGTCAATAAGTAGAACCTCCACTTTTTTGAACATTTTCAATATTTTAAGCATGACAAAAGTTGCAGAAATGCCTCCAGATGTCAAACGCATGTCGGGATGCTAAAACTTATATTTTGAAAAATAGGTGTTGCTGTAGGTTTTAAGGAACATACTTTTTGTTTGTCAAAAAGTTTAATTTTCTTTTTTTTTGTAGTTTTTAAGGAAAAAATAGGTTCCGTATCACCTAACGTGTGTTGGAAAAATAAAAATTTTAAGCGGGCCTTACACCAGGCAATATTATTGCTCAGTATCATCAAGTATTGCGCAGTAATATTGACCGTTTAAGAACTGTAATGCGCAATAATAAGAGTACGATTTGCGTTCACGTAATATTTGTTTTAATGTTTACCAAGCAATAATATTACCTGGTGTATAATGCATGTAATGCAGGCCATTATGTCTATACAAATAAGTGTTAAATGGATGCACGTTTAGGTAAGGTTTCAGTGTTGTCACTTTTTGGGAACATACTGTTTTTATATAATTTTTGTTGGTCATATTAAGTATTTTGAACAGAAAAAAAGTTGCGGAAACAGCTCCAGATGCCAAACGCGTAATGAAAAAATAACGGTTGACATCTTCAAATATTTCAGTCTTACCACTTTTTTTGAACATACTTTTCTTGAAGTCAACGGATGGTATTTCATACTTATTGTTTTTTCTAAATAAATTTTAACGTGAAATTAGACTTCAAATGTGACTTGGGAAATTAAAGGTTGATGTCTTTAATTCTTTAATTTTCAGTGTTGCCACTTTTCGGGGGCATACTTTTTGATGTACCTAAAAGGGTGTGATTTGCACTTTTTTGGTAAATTTTAATTTTTATAATGTTGCGTAAATGCCTGCAGATGCCAAACGCATGTTGGAAAAAAAGTTGGAAGTTTTTTCGTGTTCAATATACTTAAAATACCCAGTAAAGTGGGAATTCCACACTCTGACATCAAAATGTTCCCGGAAAGTGGTAGCACTGCTATTTTAATGGAAGGTGCTCCCACACAACACTTATCTTTTAAAATGTCAACCATTATTTTTTTAATATGCATAAGTTTTGGTTCCCTTATTGGACAGATTGGGCACCATTTTTCAAAATGGCGTCCAAGCGTCAGCATTACAAAATGACTCCCAGGCAAAATTGCATCCTTAACATGTATGGCATTTGGTTCCCTGACAGGACTGTACCGGAACAAAATTTGTTTCATTAAGTTACCTTGAAAATTAGATGAAAAATACGAACAACAAATATTGACTAATAATATCACATTTTATTCGGTTTTGAAGAAATATGTAAGCTTAAGCCATTATTTCTTGAAAAGCGTTTTGCTTACAGATAAAACTTTATTTTGTATGGACAGTTTTCAAAATATCACATCTTAAAATTATGTTCACATAACAAATGACAAAAAACAGCCCATAGGCCAAAATTTGTACAGACCGTACGACTGTGCAAAGGCGCGGTGGTGTTCGAGAGATGCAAATGTTTTTGTAATAATTCTATCCAGCTATCATTTTTAAAACTCTATTTTGACTTCTATCCAAGAGACTCAAATGGGTTCTGGGAGCATTTGCCCAAGATTAATGTAACGTTAAGTAAATAAAAGCCTGAATTTGAATTCGTAAAATAAGGAAATCTTAAGATTTATTTACTTTTGACTAACATAATGAAGCTATACAAGGTTTTGGAAGAATGTTCATAAGTGATGTGTCTTAAAGGGTGAAAGAATGATTCCGATCTAAGAAATTTCAGGTAGTTTTGTTAAATTTTGAAACTTGTTCAGGTTTGGACTTTGATTTTAGTTTCAGATTTTTGGCATATTTAAATTTTGTAATAAGATCTCAAACAATAACAAATAAATCCCAAAATTTCGGCCCACCATCAAGAATAATAATTAAGCCGATGCTCTTATTGTGTGTGTGTGTTTTTTTTGTTGTTGTTGATAACTATAAATACGTTCCAGTGGCAGCCTTTCCGCACCATCTGGCTGGGACATTGCTAGCCGCAAGTTGTTTCCCATGTTAGCCGCCACCATATCCTGTTTCACGTATGACTGAACTTTTCCTTAATTTTACGCCCATATTTACTTAGGACACAGCACAAATAATCGACCCTTCTATATACTCCCCCTTGATCAGAGAGAGGGTGGTCTGGTTAGGTCATCGACAGGACAGGACATTATACACAATATACGTACATGTATAGAGAAAGGCACTGGTATTTGATGTGGAGAGAGCGAATGTTAAATGGAGCTGAAGTTAAACTTTGGTTTTTTGGTATGAGATTGGGTTGCGACTGGGCGTTTTTGATAGCGCCAACCGTGCCCTCGCTTCTCTTGGGAATGGATGTGATTAAAAGTTTCGGTCTTGAGCTTGTTTTGTATTTTTTTTTTTTTTATTTTTTGTAGGTCGGTACTTTATATTTGGTACTTTTTTGTGAGTTTTTATTTTTGGGTTTTTGCACCGGATTTGGATCTCTCTCGTTGATACTGCATATAATATTGAAGCCGTGCGGATGTAATTTAAACTTTAAGCAAATCGAGCATTCAACAAAGTTCATTGAATTCCCCGATGACATACTTTCTGGCCCATCAGACACTCAGTTAGTTGTTTGGTTAGGGGATGGGAGGATGTTAAATGTTTGTGTTGAAAAAAAACCCTGAGCCATGGAAATTTTTTGATTTGATTTTTTTGTTGCTCTATCATGTTTGAAAAGGAGAATTATTGTGTTGAAAATAAATCTAGGATTAAACTATACATTTAATGCGCTACTTACCACCACGTATGTGCACTTCACGGCTCAATACTGTTCCCACAAGATTTCGGAGTTTGCACCTGAAAAATAAAAATTTATATAATAATTATATAAAATTCAAACGTCATATGAACGAAAGAAATACTTTTAATATTTAAATCTTAACCCTATCAATATTTAGGAGCTTAAAAACAAGATTAAAAGTAGCCAGGATCACTTTTTAATGATAGTCCAATGCAAGTTTAGTAAGTGTCGACTGATAAAAATTAAACAAAGAAATTGGTTGCTCCAAAACTCTTGGAGAATTTGGTCCTTACACTCTTGGGTGCGTATTGTAAGTTGTCAGGAAGGAAGAAGACCTACAGTTTTCTGCCAAATCTACACTGTTAAAATGGAGGCACTATATCATGACAACGATATGCTTGAATGATTTCTCGTAAGGAATATTTTTTGATATTAGGTGGCAGATGATGAACATCGATCACAAATATTCAGCGTAATAGTCTAACGCACTTATCATTATGCCACAAGGTAGTACTATATCTGTTTTGAGCTAATTTATTCAATTCCTCACAAAAATGCTTGCATCTTTTTCCTACATGACTACATGACCGAGCCACCTAAGTCATTGAACTTTTACTCTTAAGGTACGTGTCCCTGTACAGTCAGTACGCTTCACTGTTGTATCTTCTACTCCATTTACCATCTATGCAGACGTTTTGAATTTTGCTTAATTTTGTTGTGGAGATCGTGTGAGACCTAGTTCCTTTACTTAAAAGTGGCATCTCCGGTAGGGCTATTGTTTGAGTTGTTATTTGTTGAAATCCCTAATCAGCCAATATGAATTAATTCGTTCCATTCCATTCAAAACTTATTACAAATTTAACTTAATCTGAACAAACTGGCACTTACAGTATTTAGGTAACTATTTTGTGCCCGGGATATTCGCAGTCATTAAAGCATGACTCAAGCGAGGTATTGGTCTAAGAAAATTGGGCCGTTTAGAATTTTTTGTAATCACTGATGGTAATGAGGTCAACGAGTTTTTCTTTTATGCATAATTCAGAATAGAGCGCTCTGAACAGAGTGTAAGCGTGGTCTGAATCGAGCGTGTTCCTTAGAATTATTTTTGAATAACATGAATACTTAGCTGCCAATATTTGACATTTCACTTTTCAAATTACGGTTTTTTACATTGAATTCTGTTTGCTCAATTATTTTATTCTGATCTCATAGAATGAACTCTGACGTCTGAACACACTCAAAACTCACTCAGAACAAACAAGGAAACATATATTCGAAGCTCTGAATGATCTGAGCTAAAAAAAAAAATTCTTGTTTGACAGCTCAGGATCTAAACAGAACAAAAGGAGAAAAACGCGAACTATTCAATGTAGCATGTTATCATTTACAGTGTTTGATCTGCAATTTTAATACTACAAAGTCAAAGTCGTTCAAAAGTCCAAATTTTGGGATCACCAACATTGCCACAATGGAGTTTAAACTCTTCAGCATCACAACAAACATAGTTACTAAGAAATGTCACTTAACCTTTTTAGTGAATTTTTAAGCCTATCCTAAGAAAAAAAGCAGCCCTCGGAGAATTTTTTTTCGATACACTGAAAGCTGATTTTTGGAACTTCAGAATATATTTAAATTTATTCGGAATTCGGAATTTTCCTTTAACTTTTGATGGCTACATCATATCATAAGGAGCCACAATGGATCTACTTGAGAAGTTGAAGCCTGCCACAGATATTTTTTTGTTTGGATCAAACTGCAGAGATTTTGTGCTAAAGCATAGTTTACAGTTCCCTTGGGAAAAAAAAATTAAAATTTTCAAAACAATTTTCCACCTATTCTATGCACCATTTTGTATTCAGGCAAAAAATGTTTGATTGAGTCATTAAATTTCCATCAGTGAATAAACTTTAGGCTTAAAATGGAAAACTGTTATTTTTGGATGCAAAAACCATTGGCATGCAAATAATGCCTGGAAGTGAATATATATATATTTTTTTTTGGAGTGTTGACCATCCAAAAAATAATTTTTTGTCATCACATTTATTTTTGCATGCAAAAACGTGGTCCATTGTTTTGCATAACATTCCATGACAGCAATGGTTTTTTTTTTTGTATGAAAATGTATACCAATTATGCAAAAATAATTTTTAATTTCACCTCTATGAATTTTGACATGCGAAAATATTTGCGTAGATATTTGTTTTGCGCACGGGAACTATTAACAAGCCAACAAATATAAAATTGACCATAAGTTGACTAACTTTTTTTTCTCCAAATAAAAGTAGAGCTTTTCACTCTGCGAGCACCACTACACAGTGGGCTGTTTGTTGAATTTTGATGACAAAAATTATTTTCAACACCAATTCCTGGTAAATATAATAATGAAATTTGGCACATTTGATGTAATAATTAGAGGATGCTGAGTAATGCCTATTTTTTTCTCTTTTTAGTAATGACTAACAATTAGGTCAGAATTTGATACAAAATAAAATAAAACACCATCCAAGTTAGGAACTTAGTCAAATTTATGTTTGAAATACCTCTTTAAATATAGGTGCTTGAATTTAAATTTATATTTAAGTGATTTCAATACAGATTTGTACAAAATTTACAAAAGCTAGTCCAAAATGTTGACCAATGTTCCAAGGGATAAGAACTAATTCACTATTAGGTACTATTTCCTTTGAAATATTTTTATTGAAACTTATTTTTTAAATGAATCTTAAACAAAAAACAATTTTGACAGTTGTTAATTTGTGTACCAAAATTTAGATCAACTTCTCAAGAACTCAAAAATATAAGCATTATTTAGATTAATTTTTGTTTATTTATGAGTATCTTTGCTTTATTTTAATTTTGAAATTTGTGGTCAAGTATGACTTAAATTGTGCAGTTTCACTTTCCAAGAGAAAAAATAAGCATTTAGTATGTGCCAAATGTCATTAATATTCACATTCACAAATGGGCGTGGCAAATGGTTTCGTCACTTAAATTTAAAAAAAAAATTCAACTGTCTGTCAGTTTGGAAAAAAATGCCAGTCCATGAAAACCGTGCTTTTTTGATATTTTATTTTATAAAAAAACAGTACACAATTAAATAAATAACACTATGTGGCAAGGTTTTTCTACCATGATTAATTAAAGTTACGTTGAATTTCTTAATGAATTAAGACCATAACTGCCAAATAATTTTGGTACCTAACACGTCACGTTTCAAAGTTATGACGTCATAACTATCTCATATCAATTTATTTAACAGTAAATATTTCAGGCAAATTTAAAGTTAAATGTAAATTATTTCTCGTAGTGATTTTTTTCGAATAAACTTTTATCTTCAATCGCGAGTATAAACATTTGTTTTGAAATTCTTTTGAATCTTTCAAATACCTTCATTCGTCTTTGAGAAATTATTAATTAGTTGTCAGCCTTCGTTTTTTTATACCTTATTCCAAAATATGTTAAACTCATACTCAATTGAACACTTCGAAAAGAATAATAAAGGTTGTTTTTTTTTTAAGTGTGGCTGTCAATCCGGCAATACTTTTTTCGGAGTTGGTCATTTTGACAGCTGTCATTAGATTTATGCTCAGTTTGGTTTGGTTTTTGGTTTCATAATGAATAACCCTTATCATTTTGATAAAGCTAAATTCTTGGCCATACCATTAAATTATATGCGTTTTATATCTTCTTGAAAACCACACGTCTAAAAAAAAACACCCGTTACAAATGTTGATAAAGATTCAACTACATTTTACAAAAAAGCTTTATTTTTTTTAGCTATATTTGCAAGTTTTGTGCAAAAATATGATCTTGCGGTATAACATGGCCCCAATTTTCAATTGAAAAAAACTTTTTTTCTTAGCTTTAGACATATTTATCTATCTCAAAAATTTGACGTGCTGAAGCAATTCTTAGACCAGATTCAAATTCAACGCATCAAAAGCAACTAGATAGTATATTTTGGTTTATGAAAATGAAACAAATTAAAATTAAAACTCAATAAAAATGAAATTTCTCCAAGATTTAATAAAATTTTTAAAAATCTGCGCCAAAATTAAATTTGTTTGTTAGTGTTGTTCTGAGATCAGAATTGCCCTAGCACGTCCCGATTTCAAATTCAAAAAAGTATATTTTGCTTTATGTTAGAGAGAAAATTTTTTAATTTTGTCATACAGTGTATAATTAAACCTGAGTAAATTTTAATTTGAACTTGAAAAATATGCGTAGTGAACAGTATTTCACGTTTCATGGAGATTTGGTCATATATTGATAAAATTTGAACTTCTCCACCAAATTTTATAAAATTTTTACTTTGGTATTATAAAAATTGAATAAGCTACTCTACTAAAAAATAAATGTCCACCTATTGAAACAGTCACTTTTCTAAAAACACCTTATACATAATAGCAAAAATTGATAATAAAGATGGTTGTGTTTTAAAAAAACACTTTTAGTTAACATTATTTAAGACAATTCACCCATACTTTTCCAAGAGTTGTTGAATTTAATGAAAAATCCAAACTTTTTAGTAAATACAACATAAAAGCTTTATTTGGCTACCAAAAGTAGTGCCACATTTTTTAGCTGGTTCTTAAAGCGGATAAATCTTCTAAGGAAATCTTATGCAGCAACTTTTCACCTTCCTGCTATCTGCAAAGAACGCGAGAATATTCTATATTAGCACCATTTGCCCAGACTGGATAAAATAAAAACATCTTGAAAATGCTTTCATTGTTTAGTTCATTTTTCAATTATCCATTTCTTAACGACTTCTTAAGCCTTGATATGGTCTAGCACTGTAAGTTGAAGTTGAAGAATTTATGTACGAGTAAGTGGCATTCTAGAATTCTAATTCTGTCTTAAAAATAAACTATTTTTATTTGAGCAAAGAAAGGTGTTCCACACGAGGGGGTCCTTACTCCACTACTTTTAGTTCTTATACTAACAGGAAACCCCATTATTTATAATATATAACATCGAAGATTAGTTTTTATAACTATTGAAATAGCAGTCGCAATCCTCTCTTGCACTTTAAAAGCTAAATGAGAATTATTAGAAAAATCCTCTTTTGCACTCATACAGCTGCAAGAGTTCTTATCAGGATCTAGAAATATACAAATCCTCTAATCCAAATTGTATACTCTATAGGTGGATCGTATATGTAGCTTAGGAGAGATATTCTTGTACATTGCCAAATCACTCACGTAAGCTCCTTTCCATCTATCCTAATCCTCTGAACTGTTTCCGATTGGATGGAAAAGGATATTATTGTCCAGCAAATCTCAAAAAAAGGCAAATATTTCTCGCAAAAAATTTTGGGTTTTCAATAAATCATTAAATCTTGACAAACGAAAGCTCCTTAAAAAAAAAATAAAAAAAAAAAAATACGAACTAGATACAAGAACTAACATAATTGGCTGCCTGAACAAATTTGAAGAACTTTATAGATTTCAAAAACCTACAAGACCAAACAAAATAATCAAATTCTATATCAATATTGTCTTAATGTTAAAAAAAGATATGGGTACAATCAATGTCAGTCGTTAACTTTTATACAAAAGATAAATAAAATTAAAACATTTCACCTCGTAAAAAAAAAGAAAAACACAACAAATATCTTACCTATAAACTGTTGAATGTAGTTCGTGCCGATACTTTTCCGCTGTAAATGGATAAAACATAAGGCTGCCATTCGATAAAGTGAAAACTAAATCCTGTTGCGGTGGTATTGGTGTCCATTCGATCTATATTGAAATTGAATAAAAGGACATAAAATGAAACAAAAAAAAAGAAAACATTCAAATCCCATTTAATGGGCCAGTTAACAGAAAATAATCAACAAAAAAAACCTCTTTTAGCTTTTAAGATAAAAATGTTAATAAAATAAAGAGGGACACCATCAGGCAAACAAAAACACAAACACAAGGCTAAAAAAAAAAAAAAAAAACTTAAAGCCCAAAAATGTCCCTTATCAAAATATCTTTAATCGTTGTCACTTACCTCCGGCTGTGGACTTCCGTGACCCGAGCATTCTATCAGACCTCCTGAATTGTTTGAAAACTCAATTTTATGCGGCGGTTCATGCAGAAATATTGGTCCCTGAAGGTCAAGTCCATTAAAGGCTGCGCCCAAACATGGAACAGAAAAAGAATTTTATTAAATCAAAAAAAAAAATATAAAACAACTTTGAAGGTTTAGACTTAGAGGATTAGGATCAAGATGAGATATGTTTGGAAACAAAGTCGATCCCGCCCTCAAGGGTTTCCTTATTTTTTTTTTTGTTTTTAATATTAAAACAAACTCGTCGCTTGTTTTCTTTTAACAACTTTCCTCCAGCATGGAAGAGCGAAGGGAGGAGACTTTATACGAGTATATACCCGATTTTATAAATGCAAATGAAATTCAATGAGTTTTTCATTATCCTTAAATGTCTCAGAATTTTGTTTGCAACGACTGATGATATAATCGTTCTTTTTCTATAGGAGGGCGGATATACTTTAACTTGCTTCTTTGGCTTAAAACAAATAAAACCGTTTACCCCACCCACGTCTGGGGATATAAGGTTGTTGTTAATGTTGTTGTTGTTGTTTTTGAGTCCTTTGTTTTGAAGTTAACTCAATTTTCATTGAAATCAATGTATCTGATGAAGTCGAAAGGAGTTAGAGGAGAAGAAAGAACAACAGCATCAACGCAAGGATTTTTATTGAGACATTTTGTTGACATGATAAAAGTTTTGTGTGTTTTATTGCTTCCCCGATTAGATGATCCCTGCGAGATATCCTGCAATGGAGTTTAAGAACAAAAAAAAAAAAAAGAAATTCAATTTCTTTTTTATTCTTTTTTTGTATGTTATTTTTTTATCCTGATATGTTTGCACATTATACCTTCATACATTTATATCCTTTTGAAACAGATCACCCACGTTAATTTTGTTGTTTTACATTTCCATCAATTGGAGCAACGATGCGATGACGGTATATGTACCATAGTATGGTTCTCTACATAGAGGTCCTTTTTGCAAGAAAGTTGACTTCGGGGTAATAAAGTATTCATTCATATTCCATCATTACACTTGAGACATGGAGAACAAAAAAAAATATAGCAGGGACACAAGAAGGATATAATAAGGACATTCCTTATATATATATGAAGGTTTGCAAAGTAGTTGGTTCAAATTTTGTAAAGGAATGAGTTTTTTTTTTGATGCCAATGCGCGAAGGTACATATACTCGTATCTACTTTTCATTTTGTTATTCAAGGATTTCATTATAATATTCATGAAGGAAACATTTTTGGTAAATGACACAAGTTGCGATGCGGTTTGTGCTTAATATGGAAATGGATAGATATTTGGTTTTGGTAGGAACCTTTACCTATGCATACACACATAGGTACATATATGGTTGAACTTTTGTTCGATGATGTATAAGGATTCCCTCAAGTCAAGTAAGGTTCAAAATGAAAAGAGGTAAGTAACGGGTGATTTTTTAGCTGGTTTGGTTTTGGCAACACTGGTTTTGACAGCTGACGTGTGTTTAGTACCTTGTGTCACTGTCAAACAGCTTCAGTTTGGTTTGCAATTTAACCATGGATCGTCTTACAAATGAACAACGCTTGCAAATTATTGAATTTTACTATCAAAATTCGTGCTCGGTTCGAAATGTTCATCGCGCGCTGCTTCCATTTTATGGTCGGCATTCTCGACCTTCTGAGCAGTCTATTCGGAAGATTGTGACCAAATTTCGCACCAAATTTACTTTGTTGGACATTAAACCACCAACACGTTTACGTACTGTGCGTAGTGAAGAAAATATTGCGGCCGTATCAGCTAGTGTGACAGAAGACCGCGAAATGTCGATTCGGCGCGGTACCCAGCAGTTAGGCCATTGTTACAGCACTACGTGGAAAATTTTGCGGAAGGATTTGGGCGTAAAGCCTTTTAAGATACAGCTGGTGCAAGAACTAAAGCCAGCCGACCTACCACAACGCCGAATTTTTGGTGAATGGGCTCTTGGAAAGCTGGCCGAGGATCCGCTTTTTTATCGAAAAATTGTGTTCAGCGATGAGGCTTGGTTGAATGGGTACGTAAATAAGCATAATTGCCGCATTTGGAGTGAAGATCAGCCGGAGGCATTGCAACAGCTACCAATGCATCCCGAAAAAGCCACTGTTTGGTGCGGTTTATGGGCCGGCGGCATTATTGGGCCATATTTCTTCAAAGATGATGCGAATCGCAGCGTTACTGTCAATGGTGAACGCTACCGAGCGATGATAACAAACTTTTTTTTGCCCGAAATGGAAGTTCTTGACTTGCATGATATGTGGTTTCAACAAGACGGTGCCACATGCCACACAGCACGCGAAACAATGGCGCAATTGCGAGGCGAGTTTGGTGAACAGTTAATTTCACGTTTCGGGCCGGTCAATTGGCCGCCTAGATCGTGCGATTTGACACCATTAGATTATTTTTTGTGGGGGTATGTCAAGGCTAATGTCTATAGGGACAAGCCCGCTTCGATTGACGCACTGGAAGCCAACATCCATGCATTCATTCGTGAGATACCGGCCGATATGTGTGAAAGAGTATGCCAAAATTGGACTCAGCGGATGGGCTACCTGAGACGCAGCCGCGGTCAACATTTGCATGAAATTATCTTTAAACATTAAATTGCAAAGTTCAAACTATCGATTCAAATAAATATTTCATTCATTTTTTCGAATTTTTTGTGTTTTTTTTTTTTTTAAAGTTCTAAACCTCTTAAAAAATCACCCGTTATTACAAAAATTTATTACTAAAGTAGGGTATTCGGTTTGGTTTTTGGAAAGTAGGATTCGGACATTTTAGCTTTTAACTTTATATTTATTCATCAGTTTATTTGTAATAATTAATGACCCATAAATATCGAAGCCCATAGATAAGTGAAAATAAAGGATGAAAATGCAAAATAAGTGCGGCTATTTGGTTTTGAACTTTAAAGTTAACTTTTATTTTTTTTTTCGACTGAAATCATTTGTATTTGATGAAAAAGGACTATCGGTCAGCTTCGAAGTGAGTTGAAAGTCATTATAGGTTAAGTTGTTTAGTTTGAGATTATACTAGTTCAAGGGTATAACCACAGCTTATTCTTGATATATATTTCTAGGGGGAGCAAATTATTTTGTCAACGAACAAATAGTGGGATAGTTTTGATTTTCTTCCTCTGCATAATGTTTTCAGGGTTGCTGAATCTGTATCTGAGGTTTGAGACTCAAATTAACAAATACAATAAAATATTTTTTTTTGAGTTTTTCATTAATTTTATCAATTAATCATAAATTAAATCTGAAAACAATTAAAAGTTTTAGCACAGTTTCCCAACATTTCCGTTTAAGGTTTTTCCCCCCACCAACCTATTTTGACTCAAGTAATAGTTGAAAATTGAATTTTGTTATTTCATTGTTTCCGAAAATCCACTCGAAAACACTTATTAAAATTACACCGAGTGACAAAATCTGAATTTTTGTTTTTGTATAATTTGCGCGCACTAAAGGGGTTTTCCCTACTCTTTAGATGTTGAGTACAGTACGAGCGATCAGTAAAATAGGGAAGGATTCAAAAGGAGATACCGATGCACATTGGTTTTGAAGTTCTGAATATTAAAATGGTGGGGATAAACAGAGACTGGTAAAGCATTCCACATTCGTGTCGTACGACTAAGGAAAGAATATCTGTATTTGATAGTACGTCTGAAATTGGGCTCAAGGGTAAACTGATGGGCATTCCTAAAAGCGTGAGTATTACGGTTGAATTGTTTAAGGGGAGGAATACAACTGGCTATTTCACTAGAATATTGCTTATAAAAATAGCGATAAAATAATGAGAGACATAAAACATTGCGACGATGTTTCAGAGTTTTAATTGTTTGAGTAATAAATATCACCAATAATTTTTAAGGCTCTATTTTGTATTCTATCCAATAGATTAAAGTGATTTATAGGAGCACCTGCCCAAATGTGAGATTTATACTCAAGCTTGGGACGGATGAAAGCTTTTGGGTGGGTTCTGTTTCAGCGAAAGCAGACAACATTGGGTTTTTGAAGCATTTAATTCTACATAGTTTTTGATTCCCCACTGGACAATGCTGTCGAGATCAGAATTTAATTAGCTTTTCATACGCTGCCGTTGAAATTCCACATCCGAAGGACAGGGATGTGAATCTATAAATGAATATGAAAAGCTGAGGGTGCTATTGTCAGCAAAACAATTTAATGGATTAGAAGTTTCAGACAAGAGGTCATTAATGAAAATGAGAAAGAGAGTCGGAGACAAAACGGAGCCCTGGGGCACACCAGCATTTATTTTATGAATATCAAACTTATAACCATCCAAGACGACTTGTAAAAGGTAATTTCGAATCCAATGAAGAAGAGATTCATCGATACCAAATGCACGCATTTTCGATAATAGAGCTTGATGCCAAACTCTATCAAATGCTTTTGAAATGTCAAGTACAACAATTTTATTTTCTCCAAAATGATGTAAGGATTTTGATTTTTCACTTTATTGACATTTTATTTTCGAATCTAAAATTTTAAAAAAATGCATATTTTTACTTAATTTGAGGTCATATTATCTTTTAAGGTAATTTTTTGTCGAATTAGTTTTAATGGTAATTCTAAAATATTAACATTTGCCCTCGAAACTCTTTTTCAATCCTTACAAACATTTATTCATCTTCGAGAAATTATTATTTAGTTGTTATTTGTTAGCCTTCGCCTACTTAATGAGGTTTTGCGGAAACATTAAAAATACGATTATATTTAACTAAAAAAAAAATTTAAAAAACGTTTGAGCAGAATGTACCAAGTTTAAATGGAATCGATCCAGCCGTTTAGGCTGTAGCCGAACATTTAGACCGACAGTTTTTCTTCCCCAGCATCGTTATGAAAAGTCTGATCGAAATCTCGAGTTCAATTGTTTTTACAAACGTGGTAAAAATTAGTAGCATTATAAATCTCAGGACGTTAAAATTACAAAATTATTTCAATTCGGACGATTTTTTTCTCAGTATGATAATAGTTGATCTGTTTGAGTTGTATTAAACGATTGTCATATGCACACTCATTGTGTCATCGTGGATTTTGTGTAATTTCGTTTTGTATTATCTGGGAGGAGAGAGAATGCCATCTGAATTTTTAATTGTGTGGACAAAAATTAGATTTTAAATCGTTAAAACGGTCTTTAAAAAAAAAATATTTTTTGTATATCGAACTCATAAGAAAACTTTAAGGAAACATTTTGGCACGTCAATCTTAAGTATGTTTAAGCTCACAGCTTATGTGTAAAATTAAAAGAATATTGATCAACCCATTTTCGAGTTATCAAATTTTCAAAAATAAAACTTGAAAGTTTTTTTTAAGACTCAACAAAATTTATTTGAAAATTTTGTTATGTGCGGTTTTTTTTGAATAGGAAGCCTTTACAAAAAAAAGTTGATTGAATTTTTTTTTAAGAAAAGTTGTGGAGCCGTTTTTGAGAAAAATACGATTTTGTAAAATTGCTTGACAAAATTGTATGGCAGGTACCGTTTTTTCTGGTTCTAAAAAAAAATTAAATAAACTTGTGTAGAAAATCACTAAAACCCACTACATACCAAGTTTAAAAGAAAATCGATCCAACCGTTTAATTTTTTTTTTACGAATACTTGACATATGGTGCTTGGAAACAATTCCACGGGCATCTGCTCTACACGGGAGTTTATTTCATCGTAAGTAAGAATCTGTTCCACTTTTTAAATTGCAATTTATTCTCACCTAGAGAGGGAATTTATTGCACTTTTTAGTGAGAAAGATCTCCACTTGGAGAGTGGAGATTTTGCCCACTTGGTATCAGACTCAACTTCACTTCTTTTTCTCTGATTCATTCTTATAGGAGGTATTTTTTTAATTATAGTTTCTTTAAATCTAGATTCCCAAATCCTATAATGGGCCCAAGCAGGGGGATTACATACCTCATTATTTGTTCGCCATAAAGCTGGCGTATTTCTGTAAATAAACAATGACATTTTCTATATTTATGAATCAATAATATCCCCAATTCCAAATTTTAGGTGGGAAAAAATTCCATAAAATTTCGAATGCAATTAGTTCCCTCTCATTGTGAGAATAAATTGCACTTTGGAAAGTGGATTAGATTCCTACTTATGATGAAATAAACTCTCATGTGGAGCAGATGCCCGTGGAATTATTTCCCTGTACCTTGACATATAAATAGTACCTATACACACTACAAGGTTTTGATTGTTATATCGCAAATAAAAATTGGTATAATGCACCAATACATATCCTCAGATCCTCACAGTAGGACATTTCAATCCTAGAAGAAAGCCGATACATCTGACAAAATAAGCGTTACGCCACTACTGATGTTCTCAATACCTCCAAAACCAAAAACTCCCACAAAATGACATATATTTACAAAACATTTTATGATTACAAATTGGGAGCAGTATGATATCTCGAAAACCAAAATCTCTAATAGCGAAATCTCGCATTTTTAAAAAAAAATCTCGAATAAAATAAATCTCGCAAATTATTTTTTTTTTATAATAACAAAATCTCTAATTTAAAATTTCGTATTTACATATGGCACCGAATTTTCTCGAACATTTTAACCAAAATCTCGCAATTAAAAATCTCGCAAATCAAAATCTCGCAATTTCAAATCTCACAGCAACGTAAAGTTCTAGGTCTTGGACTAAAAATAAAAATACTGCAAATGGAAAACGAAAACTTAAAAATGAAAAGCTTTATACACTCCTCGTCAACTGAATACGCACAAACATTTTTTAATATACTTTATCCATTTTTTCCAAACAGTGATGGTTATTATGCCATCTGTTGATGCTAACTATTCCCTTAAGATGTTAAGCAGATAATTCCGAAAGAATTATCCAAAAACAACCGTGAGTTTTTCTTCAACCACTTGCAAAGTGTTTTATATGCAAAGTAGGAGTTTTTTATCTAGTCAACTGAATAGGTACAACGCCATTTTCTTCGTTGTTTATAAGTTTTTTGGAGTGCTTGACAGTTTAAATTAACGATTTTAGTGTTTTCAGTAAAATCTAATTCTTGATTTCAAATTTTAAGAAAAATGGGTAGATCTACGTGTCTTAACAGTGTTGAAAAAGCTAAAATCGATTTACTTAGAGACCAAGGCCTAACTGGACGTGCAATAGCTGATAAAGTTGGCCGAAGTTTTAATGTAGTTTATTCTTACTTGAAAAATAAAGATGCATACGGCAAGAACATGAAGGGAGGTAAGAAAACAGCAACAACAGCAGTTGAGAGACGAAGAATTTTAAGATATGCATCAAATTCTTCTGATTCTGTGGCAAAAATAAAACAAAAAGTCGGCGTAAACGCAAGTTGCTCAACAGTATTAAGAGTAATCAACAACTCAAGCCATC
Organism: Dasysyrphus albostriatus; assembly: GCA_946251815.1. Lineage (NCBI taxonomy): Eukaryota > Metazoa > Arthropoda > Insecta > Diptera > Syrphidae > Dasysyrphus > Dasysyrphus albostriatus. The sequence continues at coordinate 126,478,375 of OX276336.1, read as the reverse complement.
TTAAACGAATGAAACTTAAGAAAAAACCACCACTTGACGAGAGACGGAAAATGTTGCGATTAGATTTTTCAAGACTTCACATGAGTTGGGTAAAAGAATGGTATCACGTGGTTTTTTCAGATGAAAAAAAGTTTAATTTCGATGGCCCTGATGGGTTCAACTTCTATTTTCACGACTTAAGAAAAGAAAAAAGATTTTTAAAGCGCCATCATAGTCGTGAATAAGGTGTCATGATATGGGGAGCAGTCAGTTATTATGGAACAGTTGAGCTCGAGGTTGTAACATCAAGAATGACAGCAGCTAGGTATAAAGAAATTTTGGAAAGAAATTTTCCTAAATTTCCTAACATCTTTGGACCCATAAACTGGACCTACCAACTTGATAATGCGCCTATTCACTTAGCGCGCATAATAAAAACATGGGTAGAGGAGCAACAAGTGCAGTTGCTTCAATGGCCGCCGTACTCACCTGATCTAAACATCATAGAAAATGTCTGGGGATGGTTAGTACGCAAAGTTTATGAGGGTGGTCGTCAGTTCGAAGACAAAGAAACCTTAATTTCTGCAATCAAATTAGCGTGGAGCGAAATTTCGTTAAATTACATTAAAAAGCTATACGATTCCATGCCGGATCGAATTTACGAAGTAATTAAAAATAAAGGTGGAAGTACCCACTACTAAACTTAAACAAAAACTTGTTTCATTCCATTCCAATACCAATTTTAATTTTTGTACCTATTCAGTTGACTCAAAAAAAAAACTTCTACTTTGTATAAGTTACACTTTGGAAGTGGTTGAAGGAAAAACTCAGGGTTGTTTTTGGATAAAACTTTGAAATTCTGTTATTTATATGTTACGAACATTTTTACCATCAACAGATGGCATAATAACCATCACTGTTTGGAAAAAATGGATAAAATATATTCAAAAATGTTTGTGCGTATTCAGTTGACGAGGAGTGTATTTCAAAATTATTTTTAATAATTAAATAAGCAACTAAAAACTATTTTCTTTATTTCCAAGTAACCAACAAAATATAAACAATTTTTGACATGTGAAGTCATTTGTTAAATATATTTTCCAAAGCTTTTGTTTTCGAACTAAAAATATTTGCTAGTTCAAGGCCAAATACTAAGAGTAATGCAATTTACACAAGGCACATTACAATTGAATATACAGTCTCTTTTTTCTATCTTTGTTCTCAATAATTAAAAATAGCAATTAATAAAAAACAGTGTTTTCTAAAAGAAGGTAGGCACTGGATTAGCATATTTTGCAGAAGGTAGGATATCTCGCAAAATTGAATTTCATTACAACAGATACATTTTTTTAATCAAAATTGAAATTTTGATAGAAAAACGTTTATGTTACAATGCAATTAAATTTTGCGAGATTTTAATTTGGAAGATTTTAGTTTGTGGGATTTCATTTTTGCGAGATTTCACTTTCGCGAGATTTCGTTATTCGAAATTGCGAAGGTGAGATTTTAATTAACTAAAAGTTTTCCTTACAAATATTTTAAGAATTTATACAATAAAAATAATTTTCTTAAAAAATCGCATTCTGAAACTGTAAAAGTATTTGAAACTTGTTGAGAGAGCCAAAAGGAATCATAAACAAAGCTACGAGACATTGATTATTTAATTAAGTAATTTTGTTTGATCTGAAATACATAAAAAAAAGTCATTATTCTGGACTTGTTAGCCGACAAAAAAAATCCGACGATATGCTAACGAAATACAAATACGAGTATATAAGCATATTTGCAATTTTTATGGCCAAATAAAAGGCAGAACAAGTTGAGCACAATACAGCAAAATTTTATTTTTTTAAATGGTGGTTTAACTATACGTACATACACATCTGCTTCTCCTGGCTATTATGCTTTTACCAAGAAATAATAATTAGATACAAAAATTAGTTACAAATATGAACACTCTTCCATTTTACCAAAATTAATTTTTATTTCAATTACGGCTACCATATGGAGTTGAATTCAGGATAACAAGAGCGCATAAGTTGAAAACATTTAAGAAATAATAACTCCTTAACTACGTCATTGTTTTATTAAAATAAAACAATAGCTAAATCTTATACATCTCCATTCATAATCTCCTTATAGCCTTCAGCCATAACCCACAAAATCATAATAGGTATGTACGTGCGAACCAGTTTTGCACCTTATTTTTTTCTTTTAAGATGTTCCAGAAATGTTCAATAAAATCAAAGGATACTAATAGAGCCATAACCATAGGAAAATAATTCGTCGATTAGGCTATTTTATCCAGGTTGAAGGATAATAAAGATAAAATAGAAGTGTTTTGAAATCCCATATCGCCTGGTTTCATAGTCATTGACAGAGAGATGCCACCTGCTGGGGCATAAAGTTCAATTCTTAATATTGGCGGATTATATTTCAGAGATTTAACTTGCGTTTCGGGAAAATACAAAAGCCAATCTTTTGCCCCCCCCTGCCATTTGCATGTGTTCTATCCACTTATGACCATTTTATGTGTTGCACGTTCGTATATTTGTCACGTTTGCGTTAGTCTAAAAACACCCACCCCCAATGGAGAAGGTATATGTACCTACTAGATGGGAAATGTTGAGCCTTACTTGTGAGTCCTTAATGACATGGCATCGCAAACTCACGCGATGTGTGTGCGCGCATTCAGGATGATGATACTTATTAGCAGCAGCAGTGGTTCGTCCTTAAAGCCCTTGTTTGCTATTGCTGCTTCTGTTGTTGCTGTTGCTGCAATGAAATGCATTTTCTCATGCTGGGTTGTTGCTGCTGCAGCACAGCTATTGTTGTGGGTGGTGGTGAATGTGAATGGTGCTATTAAATTCGCAAACACGGTTCAACTGGTGCAACCCTTTTAACCCTTGAATATGTTTGCTGCCGATATATACTGATGCTGCATATCCACAGAATGTTGCATAGTCGAGGGTTGTTATTTTACGCGCTTATCGCATGCAAGCACACACACGAACTTGTCGAATCGAGGACATTAGATGCACGTGTGTTACTGAGAGGTTTTGAATAAATACAAAAAAAAAAGGCTCGGCTCAGCTCAAGTCCTTAGCAGATGGGCCCGATGTCGTTGTTTAAGTGCATATTTGCTGCTACGCCTAAATGAAAGTGTTGTGCACTTTTTAATGTTTAATTAATATTTTTTTGTACCTACCTTTTTTTTCTATAAATCTACATATTTACAAAAAAAAAAAACAAAAAGAAGAGAATACTCGCATGGTCGATTGATGCGAGGATCTGATGCACCATGTGATGCTTTAATTGGTGATTCAAACGGATATGGCGAAATAGATGGCAATCAGTGTGATGTGCCGCAGCCTAATGGTTTAAGTTTGCGTAAATAAAGAAGATAATTGGATGAATTTTTTTTTTTAAATTTTTTTTTTTGGTAAGCTTAATTGAAAATGTCAGTCGTCAGTGTGCTAACGAAAAAATGCCATTCAACATTTTTTATATCTCCCGCAATCTTGACAGAATGGGTTTTCTGGTTAAAAGTTTAAGCCTCAATGAAGATCCACATACAAAAAAACCCTCGTCAAACTCTGTTATTTGATGATAATTAAGAAATTTTTGTTTTAATTTTCTTTTTTTGTTTTGTAAATCAGAAAGTAACAAAATATATACCTATTCAGGGAAAGGTACACAGTAAATTAGTTTAAAGTGCTTTTCCATGACAAATTATAAGCAGAGTTGTTGGAAAGTGGGCGTTATTTATATTAAGTCATCCAAAATTCTTTGGTTTTTATGGGAGGGCAGATTTTTAAGGATATTTTGACTTGATTTTTTAATTTGTTCTATTGTAATTTTTGTTTAATATGTGAACAGTCTTATATGTTTTTGTATACCTATATCAATTGCGTTGTGAGTTGGATTTCGTAGTACCACGTTAGATACATCCACTCCATTTTACTTTAATGAATACCAGAGATAGGAGGGATAACGGCGAATGCTTTTATTCACCTTGTACACTTGCTGGAAACCAGCTCCCACGCAGTTTCCTATTTCTCCATATAAGATCATCAATTATAGGGAGGGGTCGTCTTCAAGATGGGGTACAGTGGTCCGTTTGTTGAATTTTGGCGACAAAAAACATTTCTCACGTCACTTTAATGAATTTTGACTAAATGATTTAGGGATGCCGAATTCAGTGGTACTGCCTATTTTTTTTTAATTCGAGCAGGGGCTTCAAAATTTAGCATCAAACATTTTCCCAAGAGTGATTTTCACAAAATTTCAAGTAGATGGTTCAAAATCTTGATAAAATATCCCAAGGGATTATAACTAATTTTGTGCTGGTGTTTTTTTTTTTTTTTTAATTTTGTGTGGAAACTATTTTCAGTCTTAATTTGATCGAATCTGAAAAATTCCAAGTGTCAATTATTATCAGAATTCTTAGCTTGATTTTAGATTGAGATAATGCAACCAGACAAAATATCGACATTATTAAAACTAAAAATTTTAGTTTATTTTTCATCTTTTCAAGTTTTGAATAGTTGACCTAAATTTTGATTCGCTGCCAAGTTTCATTTATCAAATTTCTTTCAGTTTCGATCAAATTAGGCAAACAAATATTTTTTAACATATTTTTTTCTTAAGCTAGCTCAAAAATTAGGTAGTTCTAATACTTTGAGAACATTTCTCAAAATGTTGGATCATCTTCTTGAAATTTTGTACAAATCACTATTGGAATTATTTTTATGTGAAAGTAGACATGTTAACATAAATTTGACTCAGTTCCTGACTTCGACAAAACTTTTGTAAACATCGGTATTGTAGTCATTTTTATATGAAAGTAAACAGTCGGGCGCATTTCAAGGACATTTAAAATGTTAATTTAACTCACTAACTTAGTTTTTGACTAAGACAGTTCCTTATTCAAAATTTTGAAATTTAGGACCATATTCTGATTGATTAATGTCTATCATAATTTATCAAACGGACCACTGTTTGGCAGAGTGACGGTGTGGCGGCGTCCTCTGGATTTATTCCTTCTGTTAGAAGAGCGTCTTTGTTATTTGTCGTTCTCTGAAAGCCTTAAGCAGGGATCAACACGGCATGTTAAATGCCACATGCACATACCGCACTGACGTCATGCGGCTGTCACAATTATGCTGATTACATGGTATGCGGTAATTGGGAAACACATGTGATGTAAAAATTACGGCACTGCGCATGCACATGTGGCATTTTGGCATTTTACATGCCGTGTACTCGTAGCATATGACTCATCATCATTTGGATTGTTCCTCCTAAAAATCTTCCTAATTTGTGAGAACATACTCGGGTTGCTAGAGTTAACGGACTGAATTTCGTTGTCCAAATACAAATTAATGGATAGTCAATAGTTTTCCGTAATTATAATTAATTATGTTTTATTATCGAAGACTTCAAAGTCTTAATATCTTAATCCCGTGTATTAGTAGGCCATCTGCAGTACAAGATAGTTTTTGAGCCTAGTCAGTAGTTCACTTCCGGCGAACTCATTTGATATAAAAAATAGTCACAAAAAGCCTACTGCCAAATCATGTACACATGAAGAGGATTAGTAATGGCCTTAAAGTCTGTTTTGGTCTTTAAAAATATATCAACAAATTTTCCAAAAAATGTAGTTCTAATTATTTTGTGAGCTCATGGACTCTAAGTGCTTGCAGCTGAAAACAAGCTATGTAGGGTGATTCGTATAAGATGCACTAAAAAGCTACAGCGAGTAAGTTTGGTTAAGAAAAGAAAAAAATCGGATGGGAAGGGGGTCTATCTCCTCCCCGTTTAGACAGGAGGGGCAATTTTCTAAAAAAATTACTTAAAATAGAAGAAAAACTATTTAAAAATAATAGTAATAGTAATAGTAATAGTAATAGTAATAGTAATAGTAATAGTAATAGTAATAGTAATAGTAATAATAAACTTACAACGCCATGCTATACCTTTTTGGAAAGCCGGAAATCTCTTCTTTAATGTTCTTTCTAAATTAAATTGTGTTAGTAAATAATTTTTGAAAAATTAATTTTCGAACTCGAGATTTTGAACTTTTCAAAATATTTTTTTTCAAAATTTTATGTAGTTAAATATAATTTCAAAATTCATAATAATAGTTTTCAAAATTCAATGCTCCGGATGCTTAAACCAATTAAGAATAAAGTGTTTTTCTTGGAAAAAAAGTACTTTTCATTACAAACAGAAATTGTGTTTAATTATTTAGAAAAAATTTGAAATAAAAAAAAAAAAAATATCAATTTTTTGAGTTTGAAAATTTATTTTTCAAAAACTTTTCATCAACACAACTTAATTTAAAATGCAAATAAAAGAAGACTTCTGGCTTTCCAAAAAATCATAACATGGCATTGTTAGTGTAACCGTTTTTAATTTTTTTTTCTGTTTCAAGTCAATTTTTTAGAAAATTGCCACTCCCACCTGAACGGGCGGAAATAGACTCCCCCTCCTGTTTGATTATTTTCTTGTCTTAACCGAACCTACTTGCTCTAGCTTTTTGGTGCATCTTATACGTATCACCCTGATTTTGGTCGTAGGATTATCTAAAAGACAGCTGCTGTTATCATCTCGATTATATTCTTTGTTTAAATAAAAACTTTTTTTGGAAATCGTAAGTTAAGGAGATTTGTAGTAGAGTTCTTGAAACCCGGGTATCCATAAGCCCACATAGGTGCCCGGGTAGTTCCTTTGTACCCGAATACCCGGGTACCCAAAATACTCGGGTAACCGAGTATCCGAAATAACCGGGTACCCAAGTTCCCAAGGATCCGGGTATCTTCAACTATCCAGTTAACCGAGTACGCGAAAATATAACATATACACATACTGTTATTGCCCAAATTCACTCTCTTTGATTTGAAGGTTAGTTTTTATTTTGTAATAATTTGAATTTTATATTTAAAATGTAGAAAATCAGAAAGACACATGGGTACCTGCGTACTCGGTTACCCTAGACACACGGGTGCCCGGTTACTCGGGTACAGTCAAGTTAAGTGTGCATTCACATTTAAGACAATGTTTCATTTCTTTTGGCTTAATAGTCATAGACGCACTAGTGCGGTCATGACTATTTCTTGTTGCGACTATAAGGGTTCTTAGTTGCATTATTTTAAATCAAAAGTACAAGGCCAAACATGTTCATGCATTTGCTTTGATAAATTTTAACTTTCGATAAATCGCATCGCCAGAAAAGTTCAATTAATTTTGATCTTTAAGGCTAGGAGCGTACTTTCAATTTTCTGTCATACGATTTTTCAATCGTGAAAAATTGTACAATTCAAATGTGAATGAATTTAAAAATTCCTCTGAGCAGTTATCGCTTTTTAGTCGCTGCGACAAAAAATCATAAGTGTACTCCTATCCATAATCATCCCAATTTATTAGTAGCTTAGTATTTGTACATTATAATTTTAACTTATAATGTGTTCTAAAAATCGCAAGTATTGTTCTAGCTTAAGGTTATAATAAGTGTATTTAAATGTCACGTAAGAAGTCTCTAAGCCAAATATTAGAAGGTAACAAAACAAAACCAAATTAAGAAATGATTAGAGGTTGGGTTCAATAGGAAGACCCACTTTTTCGTTCATACCTGTCTCGGTTTGACTTAAATTACAGGAAGTTTTCTATTTCGAAAATGTGTGAATATTTTCTCACACTGTCCTATTAAAAAAACTTCCAATTTCTTATTTTCAATTCAAAAAAATTTTAACCCAGGACCTACTTTTGAGTTTCAATTTTTTCAATAAATTTAAACCACCCACTTCAACTTCTATACATATAAAGGTACTTATTTCCAAAATGGACTTTAATTTAAATTTATTTTCCTGGTCAAACTCATGAGTCAGTGAAATCTAAGCAAATAGCACCATCATGCCCGTTAAAATCCATTAATATGCAATTCATAGCAAACAGAAAGCCTCATAAAATATAAAACCACTCCGGTCTACAGAAAAACTGTATAGGTACTTGGCTATAGGATGTGGGTTCTTTTATTCACATTAGAATTTGTCATCGCACATAAACCAACCTCCAGGATCTCTCCATTTCAGCATAAATATAGATTCCAAAATTCTGATAGCAACTTTTCTTTCAATATAAAAAAAAAAATTATCACAAAATATATTCAAGCCAGGACGAAAACCAGGATTCAACCCATGCCATGCCATCCACACCTACGGTGACGGTGACTAATTGGACGGTTTTCAATTTCACATGGAAAAAGTGTGCATGCATAAGGAGCAGTAATTACCCATACCCACTTAAAAGAGTCGACGGACAAAGTGAAACAAAAAAAAAAAAATTCAACGAACATGGCGAGGGAAAGAAAGATATTCGACTGCAACATTTCTACTGATGCACGATAAGTCATGAAGTAATCCTTCGGAAGTGTCCTTGCTACTTTCGCTATTTAGAAAAGAGCTCCTTTCGCTTGTCTTTTTTTTTTCTTCTCTGAGCATAAAAGTACAAATATCCTTTGATTTTTCTGGTGCATGTGATATGCATGAGTGTTCGTTATCTATTTTTGGCATCTCTCTCGAAATGCAATGCCCCCATCAGGATTGATTTTACAGAGCGTACAGTGGTTCTATTGAATTCACCTCGTCCTGTTGTAAATTGCTGTGAAATGGAACAGAAGTAGGGAAAATCTGTCGTCGCGTTCGTCGTGTCGTTGATATTGGTGTTCGTTGGTGTTGAGGCTGCCTTTTTATTATTACTTTTTAATATCGTCATCGTTGTGCTCGTTGGTATTGTCGTCCTGGCTGACTGTGAATTCTGGATGTAGAATGATGGATGAGGTGAGGATGCTGGATCATTAAAAAAATTCTTCAGCCAGAGATGAAAAGCGAAATTAAAACAAAATCCTGTGTCTCCGTTGGAACTAACTATAACTGAGAGTGAGTGTGTAACACAGTGTTTGTATTCTTGCAATGAAAGCAGATTTCTGCAAGCATTGTAAACACTCAAGTTTTTTTTTCCATCATCTAGCATCAAGTAATGGAATCCTTTCCTATTAAAACTACCACCACAACGTCATCGTCGTCGTCGACATCGTCCACATCGTCATCGTCCTCTTTTAAGCTGGCATTTGTTTTTGCCATATCGCGCCATTGAAGACACAAAGCAAACAAACTTAATCACAAGCAAAGAACTGTGGTTGGCAAAATGGCGGTATGGCAATATGGATGGGTAGGAGCAAGTGGGAGTGGGATACCGATTGTGGCCGGAAGCGTTATGCACTCATTAATCGTGGCGCAAACTATCGTGAAAGGACATTCACACCGTGAGGGTGTGTTGAACTTGGTCCATAGAGCTGCTGCAATGACTGTGGCGCAGAACGAAGAGAAGCATCATAACACACAACTTCAATACAGCACCCTATTCCTATAGCAACCAGCAACAGCAACACCAGCTGTTCCATGTTGGTGGGTCGTGTTCTAAATTTGCTGTCATGCCATTGAATGCGGTTGCCAGCCGAGGTAATACCAGAAAACCAGCACCAACACCAGTCAACCACCCAGACAAATGGGCAAAACAGAAAAGGGGTTATGCGGATTGAAGATCCTTTTTTGGTGGCATAATCAGTGACTTTTAGGAGTATGATGTTATGATAACTTTGCTTAAGGGGCTCCTCTTGAAATATGAACTTTGGTGTTTCCATAAGAATTTCTTGGCCTTGACTATAAAGTTTCCAGATATAATGTAGGTAGATACAACTTACTCTTAGTAAAATGAAATATTCAAAAGCTTAGTTTTGTGAGGGCGTATATAATTTGGTGCGGTATGAAAGATTACTTCAAGAACTCTTTTCGTTAGTGCAAATGACTATGGCGTCTAATTTGCATTTGTTTCTTTTTATTTCACGGTCCTCGTTATTTCAAGATCTACTGAATATTGCATAGTGAAATATAATTTATTTTAAAAATTGTAAATAAAAAATATTAAAAGGAAGGATTTTTAATAATCACGAGCCTTAACTTATTTTTGTGAAAGCTCTTCCAAACCAACGCGAAACCATCAGAAAGAAAACTAAAATTTTTTTGTGAGAATTACTGAACATGTAAATGCGAGCTAGAATATTTATTCATTTTGATTTGGAAAAACCTTACTCACCGCTTAATCAATTCATTCACCAATTTTTTGGTTCTCTTCTCGAATGGTAAGAGGACTCAAAAACACACCACACGAGACGGACACAATATCCACGATATTGAAAACCAAGTTCGGACTTTTTAACCTATAGCTTATTTTAACCACTTTAAAAAATTCAATTTTGAAAAAATAATTTTTGACGAGATTATGGCGAGACCAAAGCAAGATGATGGCAAAACATGCTCATTGAAAAGAACCACGTGTAAATGTGATGGCAGGACCAAAGCGAGACCATAGCGAGAAAACCACGACATAGATTCCTGTGTATATGGGCATGGCGAGAACACAGCGAGACGAGTTTAATAATCATGATACTAGGAACTACGTTTCGACGACCACGACGAGAGGCATGTGAGTCGTCGTTGTCATTTTCACCAAACGGGTAAGCCAATTCAATCCGAGTAAGCCAATTCGTTTTCCAAAACAACGCATGAAAATTATAACAAATTTTTGGTTCAACTCGTTTGAAAAATTTTAGGTTTGCTATCACTACATCAAATCAAAATGTCAAGAAAACTGAAAAATATGAAATTCAGTCTTAATCTGGATTTAACAACTTAAACAACCTCCGGAATGCAGTATAAATCCAATTAATCGGATTAAACGAGTGAAGAATATGGGCGTTAGCGAATTTATTAAACTTTGAGTTCTTTAAGACTGGGCCTATGGACTCCCTGATTCTTATTTTATTAATATTTTGTGAAAGAAAATGTGAGTTAACTTTAGTTTTAGACCTATTTTTTCAAATTTACTCCGAAAAAGTACTGCCGAACCCTGTTACTGGCCTACTGCTTCCCAACTGGCTACGAAAAAGGCAAGTCAGTTGACGAGCCAATTCCTAAGGTTTGTATGTGTTAGGAGAAAAACGCTACTGTATTGCGACTGGCTAGCCAATACTGGCTCGTGTGGCCTCAGGGTAAATTAATCAATGAAGACTAACTCAATTTGAAATGATAAGTTTTTTTGTTTGTTAAGTTGTTTGTTTGTTGTTATAGAAACATGTTCGTAATCAGTGCAAAAAATTAAAGTTTTGAAAAAATGAAAATATTCCGGCAAAGCTGAGTTTTGTTGGAGATTTTGTTTGATGCCTTAAGCAATTCCTAAAAAGTTCCATTAATTTGGACCGGGGCTAAAGTTTTTAGGCAGTAAAATTTAGTATTTTCTTAATTTTTCGAAAATTACAATTTTTTTAAGAGTAAAGAGACAAATTGTAGCTTATGTTATTCTACACAGAAAAAATTAAAATTCTTTTTTCTATACCATCAATATATTCAAAGAAAATCAGTCAAGAACTTCATGGTGGAGCAAATTTTGTTAAAAAATAATACTAAAATTTCATTAATCAACGGGCAAAATTTTTTGGTATGATTATTTATTGCTGGCTACATCTCCTCATTGAAAAAATAACTCCGGGCATCCAAAAAACTTGATTTATAATGATTATACTTGATTTTAATGAGTATACATCGTACCAAAATTTTGCCAATCGATTTAATAAATTTTTTGACAAAATTTGCTTCATCATGAAGTTCTTGCAAAAATTTTTCTGAATCTATTGATTGCATGAAAAAAGTATGTTAATCTTTTTTGGTTCATAACTGTTCATAAAAGGTGATAGTTCACCTAAATAAAACTTCGCTGTAAATTTTACGAGCTGTGGCAGTCAAATTAACAAGTAGTTGCAAAATTGTGTATTAAACAGCAAATGGGTTCACTTTCACAATAAATTGCAAAAAGAACAGTATTTGCTTTCATTTTTGCAATAAAATTCTCAAAATGATTATAATTTCTTGTTGTAAAATTAACAGTGCATTGTCAATTTACTTTGTTAAATCTACAGATTTAAAATTATAAAATCAACTTTGAAAATTTTTTAAATAAACAACCAAAATGTACAATTTACGTCAAAACTTGTGAAATACACAACACACGCATTCAAATCTACAATCATTTTATGCTGAAACTATGTTGAATAGTAAATGTGACAGCTTATTTTACAAATTACGTAAAGGCATACAGACATAGCTAGAATATTTTCATGGTTTTCAAAGTGTTTTTCGTGTTTTTCTTGTTTCCTCTCAATCTATAACAAAATGCTGAAGTATAAAGTTCTTTGGTACATTTTTAATTTGAAGTAAATTTGTTTCCAAATGAATAGTGACTTTTTCGGGACCTTTTTTAATTATAAATGAAATACCTATCGTGAGCATTTATAGATCATTTGAATTTTCATTTTTAAACATTATTATTTTAAATATGAGATAATAAGCTTTCAAGTCCACTAATGTAATTGTAAGTAAATTTATTGACTAACGATAGTTTTTGAGAAATAAATGTATTTTATTTTTGTGTTTAAAAAGTAAATAAATCAAACCAAAAGTAAACAAGTTTTAAAGACTTTTATTTCAGAGAGCGGGGATATGTCAAAATAGAATGATTATGTAGGTTTTACGAATTAGCCACAAAATGTTGCGAATAAAACAACAAATTAAGTCTGCAAATCAAGCTGTTGGATTGACCATCAAAATTACGTTTCGATAATTAAATTGTGAATAACTCAGAAAAGGTTGTAGTTTCAAAAAATCAGATTTGTGCGCATTTCATGTTACAAATTGCATTTTGACATTTTGACGTTGTGAATAATACAACAAAAGCCTGTAGTTTCCATTAATTGAGCTGTAGGTTTAACGCATAAAGAAAACGACACAAATTGCATTTCAACACCAAAATGTTGTAAATAATACAACCAAGGCCTGTAGTTTCAACAATTAATGCTTTTAAGTTCACAACTTTTCTAGTTGTAAGATCTACAACAGATGTCATAATTTTCACCCATTAGGTTTTGAAATCAACAACCACACCTCTATAAAATTTAAAACATTGGATGTCGGGTCGATTATGACAGCTAATGCAGTCGAATCTACAGCGGTTTTCAACATTTTTACAACATTTTTTTTTTGTTGGTGTTTTCGAGAAATAAAGAAAAAACTGAATTTTGCCCCCTAAAATTTAGTAAAGCAAATATCATCCAAATCCTCTAAATAATTTCTAAGAAATCAGTGATTAATAAAAGTGGGTTCGCAGATAGTTATTTTAGTGAAAAAGCATTTGTCATTTTCCATCTTTTTAATTTACTCTCAAAATATCATCAAAAATCTTTGAGTCGTTTTATAGACATAGAATTAATAAGTCAATTTCCAGAAAGCAGCAAATAAAGAAGTTTGCATGGTTATAGGTGGATTTTAGTGAAAATACTTCATCTTCAAACAGACAAGCTCTGAAATCTAATGAATCCAAATCGTTAGAGCAATAAAAAAAACCTTTAAATATTAAAAATGGGCGTGTCAGTAGGCGATTCTTACTAACACCTATTTCTAAGGACTTTTAACTAATAAGAACAAAATAAGAAAATCGTTAGATCTGTCTCTGAAATTTTGAGAAATAAGAAGCATAAGCTGCGTCCACATCATTACAAAATTGCGTTATGTGCCGTGTTTGACATAAATATTTGTGTAGATGCAAACAAAATACGTCAATATGTGGACGTCCTGGCACACATAAATTTTTGTGTCACATTCAATGCACGTTATCTGCTTCAGATGGATTTTCGACGGACACAAACAAATTTACGGCGCACAGCTGTTTTTTGATGTTGACGAAATAAAATATTTTAATGCAAATTGAGCACTTAAGCACTGCATAGGTACTACACAAAAATTTGTTTCGAAATAAATTTGAATTTTCGGAGAAAATATTTCTGGTGAATACTAATTCAAGGCGCACGGCGCACAACCTAAATTTTAATTGATCATAATGTGGCTTAAGTACAAACAGTAGGCGCTCGATTAAGTGAATCTCGAAATATTGAACTATCCACAATTTTGAACATACAAAATCTTATATAAAACACGATTTTTTGCCAAAATGTTTCGCAAACACTTAACATTGGTTGAAAGCATGGAGGAATCGTTTCTATTTTTTTAAACCAGATCGAAAGCTTCGTTTAACGCTTTAATACATTTTTAAAACATCCAGATGTACATTCTGGATGCTGGATCAAATTCGTCTTTAAAATGCCTTTTAAGATTTCTGCTCGAAAAATTGAAGGATCTCGAAAGAATAAACAGGCTTTGTTAGAATTATTTACTTTATCTAGCGGTTATTGTATTTAAAAATATCTTTTGATGCTATTGCCATACTGCCAAGCTAAACAAATCAACAGTCCTTTTCGAAATATATATTTTTCTAACAATAGGTTTTGAGAAAGTCATAAAAACATTGTTGTTTTCTTCAAAATTTCTCCGAAATAGATTATATATTTCTTCAAATTTTAAATCTTAGATTTGCTAGCTTAATTAAATGTTCTAACTGTGACCAAAAATGACACAAACTGAGTTTTTTTCTGTTACACAAATAAAATGAAAAAAGTTAATAAAAAGTAAAAACAAAACAATTGTCCAAAAACTTTTTTTAAGCTATATATTACACTTCTGAGACCCAAGTTACATACAAAAAAAAAATTACTTTGACTTACATACATTAAATTATTTTGATGTCATTCCAAATGACATTAAACAATGATTAGAAGGTGAGGCCATCATATGTGCTGTGTTCACAGAGACTTAACAATAAAGCTGCTAAACCTACAACCAATTTAATCTACAAATCGGGTAGGATATATAATATCCAATTAAAAGGGCATTTAGCTTTTACAAATAAAATTGTGGGTCCTAATCCAAAAAATATATTTTCACAAATTAAACCAAACAAAGGACCACCTTTACACTTAGTTCAAAAGGTTGTTGTTTAACTGTTGAATTGGAATAAGCCCCCCACATGATTAGAAAATGCTCTTAGAAAATAAAAATATACCTACGTAGGTACTTTGATATCTTGGAAATTACTACGCAGAATACAAAAGTTTAAAAAGTTTTCACTTTGATATTTAACAGGATTACCAAGGAAGGAAGTAAAAACAACTTATTTCTACAACATGATGTATAAATAGGTTTTTTTCTCACGAAATCTTAGTCACCTTGTATGTACAATTTCTTCTTTCATTCAAGTGAATTCAATCAATTTTTTGTTTGATAAATCTACAGAAGTACTCCTTCCCCTAGTTCACCCAGTCCCAGTATAAAAAAAACCCCAACTTTGTGAAACGTGATATTTCTTCAATATACATGCCCCATGAAAGATATTGAAAGACTAAATAAGTAACACAACCTTTTCCAATTATTATTTTTTCTAACAACAACAGAAAAGTAAAAATAAAAAAATAGGATAGCAAATAAGAAGACGAACGAAATAAAAAACACCAATCCAAAGATCCTGTTAATTTCCTATCTGTGCATGGGAAAACGAAATCCCCTTGCTCCTTTGACACACAATAAATTCAAATCAAAGTGGATCATTGAGAAACAATTTTTCGTTCGATTTTCAATTTTTTTTTTGTTGGTCCTTAGTTGATTCTACAAAAAAAAGTTCTTTAAGGAAACACTCCTCCGATAGAATGTTGAGGAAAAAAAAAACACTTTCGAAGGATAACTCACCTTGAAGTGAGTTCCTGTTTTTTGGGTTTTTTTGGTATACACTTAGCAAACATATTTTCCAGCATTTAATTCTTCCAAGCAGAAGGAGAAAAAGGTCCTTTTTTCTTTGAGATTTGTTTTTCTCCTCTGCTCTCTTCTGGCTTCCTTCAAAAATGACAAGGGTCTTGATGATGGTGTTTGTGTATATGTTAGTAGTTGGCAGTCATGGAAAATGGCAAATAAACGGTTATTTTATTTGGATTTAAAGCCCTTCTCTCTCCCATCACAAAAAAGGACTAAATTCAATTCAAAAATTCCATTTACTCTACTCAAACTGGACTCCCCCCAATGAGCCAAATGAAGCAAGACGGAGATCTAAAAGAGAGTATAGCTAAGAAAAGGACGATTATTGCTGGTAAACACAGCAAATAAAGTCGAGGATGCTCTTCTTCAAAGGGATGGTGGGTGGTGATGTGGCGGTAGTGTTTCTTGGGAACAAATCAAGTTGTTTACTTACTTTCAAAATCTCCAGACAAACTCCCAATGAAGGTACCCAGTACCGTCGTCATTGTCTCCATTGTCGTCGTCGTCGCCGACAAAACACACATTCAAATTAAGGACACGCAAAATAACACGGTGACGTATCTTGTCGGAAAAAGGGATACGGGGTAAGGGATACACCCTTGGGGAGAGGATTAAAGGAGGTTTGAATGAATTGGGAAAACATTTTACATGCAAAATATATGTATGACAGGATAACTCACCTCGAACGATATACAGGATCAGAACAGCCTTAAAAAGGCCGTGTAAATCCATTTTTTATTAAGTCTAATGCTTTCCATTACATTTTTTATGAGTATAATTTTCGGAGATTGTTTTTACTGATGGTGTTGTTGTTGTTGCTAGTAAGAGTTGTTGTTGTTGTTTTCGGCTTTTATCTTTGATCAGTGTTAGGATCCTTGCGTTCTTTTGAATTTTGTAGGGTGGGAAGTTTTGTTCAGGTGGGGGTAGATCGAAAGACAAAAAAAAAATAATGTAGATGACTTTTCTGGGTGAATGGTCTTTTGTGGTCGTCCTGGTGGCTTTATGTAGTATCCTTACAAATTTCTTCCATATAATTTCTTCAAAGTCACACACACGACAACGAGCAGGTAGTTCTATATCCTTTTGCAATTAACATAATTTTATTTGTGTTGTTTGTGTTGTTGTCGTTTTGGCTTGGGGCGTTGACAACTTAGCAAGGACCCACTTTGTTTGTATCCAGTCCAACTTGTTTTATTCAGGACTTTCTCTCTCTCTGAAAAAATAAAGAAAAATAAAATTAAATAATACAAGTGAAGAAGGAAAAAGGTTGAAATAAATTAAATGGCAACCAGCAGCTTAAACACACACACTCAAGGACTCAAGACAGGATGACAGGTATTTTTTTTTCTATTTTAAGTCATAAGCTCTCATGCTTAAACTTACATCCAGATCCAGGCATTCAGCCAGGCACACAAAATTAATTACACTAGGTACCTACCTACCTACCAAGGATGCGGAAAGAACAAAAAACGGCATGTATTTACGTATGTATATGTGAGTGACGAAAGATATGGCATCAGAAGATGAGCCAGCAGGAACTTAAAAGAATTCACTTGTTCCATCCGTGTCTTTCCGTTCCACTCTAGAGCATACCACCTATCTACAACTACAAAACAGAGAAGGAGGTTATGGCATTTTAATTAGAAGCCAAAAGCAGCTTCTCGCTCTTCGTCTCCATCACAGGATTTTGTTTTTTTCACTTTTCCTCCTTCATATCAAAAGAATTTGACCTAGTATAACGAATTTCCTTGGTAAATCTCTTAAATCCTGGCAAAGTTTTCTTCGTTTGAGAGAGCTTGTTTCGCTAATTTTTTTGTTGTTGTTATTTTACTTTTCTTCTTTTTTTTTATTCTTATTGGGTTGTCCTTATATTTACAAAGTGAACTTATTATGGTAGAGAAGGAAAGCAAGTGAAAGCGAAAGAGATAGAAGTAGGGAATTTCGTTGTGTTGTGTTACGTTTTGTTATGATGATGACAAGAAGTACGTGATACGAGCAGTTGCAGGAATATGTCTTCCGGCAGTTTGTCATGGTTGTTTTGTCAGTTCTCAGAGGTTTCAGGATAAAATAATAAAAAAGATCCTTCGGGAAGAAGAGGATTTTTTTTTGTCGTCATCTCATTTTCTTTATAATAATATTTGTTGGTATATTATTCTATTTAATTCTATACATCATTTATATTTAGTTTAAGGATTGGTGAAAAAGGTGCCAACCTTATAAGAGTTTTTTATCATTATGTTGATAAAATTATTTTAGCCTACTGGCCTGGTTAAGATTGTAGGTGATTAAGAGAAAGTTCTTTAGATGTCATTCAAAATAATGAAAATAAAGTTTTCAATGATCTTGTGTGCATTTATTGCATTTTTTTTAAGTTGGTAGGGAGGTGTCTAGTACCCATGAGTTGGATCCATTTAGCTGATAATGACTCCAAGAGTTTTCAGAAGCTTAAGAAAATTTTTTTAATAATAAGCTAACTGTAACTCTGGGTAATTTTATGCGGCACTTGGTTATGTAAAATAAAAAAAAACAAACTGAGTTTTTGAGCATTTAATTCATTAAGTGGTTAGTGTCACACCCGTAACAAAACGTAACAAAAATAGTCATACATGATCAGTTGCAAGATAACCTAAATTTTAATAAAATTGATAATTTTGGAAAGAATATTATAATGATTTTCCGTCTGACAAAATTTTAGGAATTTAAAATTAATGCTGAGCCCGTAACAAGTTGGCAATTCAAAAATTATTAATTAATTATAAATCATTTTCAGTTTTGTCGATTAAAGATATGGAATTCAAGAAATCACTATGTAGAAATATAATTCTAAGAATTTCTATTCTAACATGAGAATATAAACTGCTTTTAGTGAGAGAGCTTGCACTACTTAAACTTTAGATGGAAAAAATCTGATGAGGTGAGAAATATTTTCACTTTTAAGTGAGAAAAACTTCTTTTTTATAGAGAAAGTGTTTCTCACTTAAAATATCGTTTATAGTAGTGTTTGCATGCATTAAAATCATATTTGGTCACACCCGTAATGTAACGCACCATCAATTGGTGATTTCTCAATTCTTTCCGTGTACTGTTTGAGTACTTCATAGGAAGCTTAATTCCAAGCTTTCGACCATCAACGTTTTGCAGGGTTTCTGCCATCATGGTTTAAAGAGGCTATTTTTTAAACAAGAGAGGTATTCGTATTCGTAATTATTTATGACAATTTCACATTAAGTTTCAAGGTTGAAAGATGTTCTTTTCTTGATAGATTTTAAAAATAGAAGAAAAAAAGGAAACAAAAAAGAAATAAATAAATAAAGAAAGAATGAAAGCTGAAACAAAAGGTTGGGGTCAAAATCATGTGAATCAAAATCCCGCATGTCGAAATCCCGCCGCGTGTCAAAAATCCGTTTATCAAAATCTCGGAGATCAAAATCCCGAAAATCAAAATCCCAACTTTTCTAATACAATGCGACAGCGCTTTAATATTTGGTATTCCTATGTAATTTGTGTAGCGGAACACATTTTTTCAGGCAAGTTGGAGTGTGCTTGGAACTCGGGCATAAGCTCTGGAGTGGGCCAGAAACATAGGTTCTGGGACAGAGGTTCTGGAAGTAGGTTTGGAGCTGGGACAAAGGATCAATTTTTTTCTCACTTAAAAAAAAACTTTTTATAAATAATTTTTGACAATTAAGCTCTGGAGTGGGCCAGAAACATAGGTTCTGGGACAGAGGTTCTGGAAGTAGGTTTGGAGCTGGGACAAAGGATCAATTTTTTTCTCACTTAAAAAAAAACTTTTTATAAATAATTTTTGACAATTAAGCTAAAAAAAACATTTTCACAAACTTATTTTTAAGAATCCGATTTTATACGTCACTAGGACGCTTAGCTTAGGCGCAAATCAAGTTTTAAGGTTCAAACTTTATGCCTCTAGGACGCTTAACCTAGCCGCAAATCACGTTTAAAGATAAGAGTCGAATTTTCGTATAATGCGATGCATCAATTGAAAGGCGACACTTCCTAGATTATGAAAATGACGTTTTTAATGAGTTTTATTATCAATGTCAAGTTATTTTAGCAAACTCAAGAAAAAAATTGCTTCTTCGATCTTTTATTAAAAAAAAAATAAAATGGACTAATTACAAATAAAGTAGTTATTTTTAATGATATATTTTTTACACTGCAGCTCTACGTGGTAAATTCAAAAATTGAGTGAATTCATAGACGTTTTCCTCAAAATCTGTTGCTATAGAAAAAAAACCTACATACGCAATATTATGAAGCAAGTAATGCATTCGTAAAAAAAAATAAAAATTCTATACCTCAAAAACGGACGCATTTATTTTTGTACTTAAGTAAATACTCAAGATTTCGACACTAAAATTTTTATTATATATAGACCAAAAATGTGTTTCTAAAACACCACTCCAACGATTAAATTTTTTTTTTTTTTTTTAGTATTCAGCATCTTGAACATAAGAATAAGTACAAGTACGTGTGACTTAATCGTAAATTTTATTTTATTTAATTTAATTTTTATTTTATTTTATTTTATTTTATTTTATTTTATTTTATTTTATTTTATTTTATTTCATTTTATTTTATTCTACAGTTTTTTTGAACAGAAAATTGAAATATATCCCTTCCTTAAAAATTTTACTCCTGTCACAAATTTCTTTAAGACTTATTGATGACCACAGAGAAAATTAAAGTCACCATAGAACATGACCGAAATTTTAATGAAATGTCTTTAAAATTTTGAACTCCCAGAGGCATACAAAAATGGACTAGTTTTAAAAAGAAGTACGGCAATAGTGTTTTTCTGAGTGCATACATTTTTTTTTCTAATTTATGGATCAGGAAAATTTGACAAGAAAGTACCGAAATTATTTTGACGTTTGTTAAAAGTGCATTTGTGTCAGAGCAAGCTTAGTCGAGAAAAATTGGATCAATGCAACTATGCCCTAGGTACCTAATGAATAATAAGTTAATTTGCTAACGAAAAAAAAAATGGTGCCTCAGGTCTGAGATGAATTTACCGGAACGCTTACGCCCAAAATGTTGGTGAAATTTTCTTCAGGACCTAAGCTAATTTTACTTGTGGCCTGTCTACTTTTACTTTCAATTCCCATTGCCTATGTACCTTGGGGTGCGTAGTGGACTATATAGAAATCATGTCAGTTAAAATGGAGAGATAATGGAACAACACACTTTTAGCTCCTACAAAAATAAAGTCCATTAAATTCTTGGTTATAAAACTATATGTATTTCATAAAATTGATTCAAGGGGGCTTTTAAGTTTTCAGGAAAAAAAGCAATAAAAGCATTTTATGTATCGAAACAGACTAAGTCATTGGTAGCAGGGCCGTAGCTAGAATCGGATTCAAGGAAAGGCAGCGATGAAAAGTGGAAGGGCAGAAATCAAAATTTTGCTATGCTTATCCGGAAAAAATAATGTAGAATATAAAAACTTATTTAAATGTAAAATTTTGGGCTTCAAATACACGAAATTTCAGTAATATTGAAGCAAAGATGAATTCTTTGCTTCAGAAATAATAATTATTTATAGTTAACTTGTTTTTTGTTTTTTCTATTGGGTGAATAAAAATAAATTAGATTTAAGAAAAAAAAGATTATGTTTAAAGGAATTTCTTGTGTTAATTCTTAAAATTGGTACATTTTTTAAGTCAAATTCAAAATTCAACTAAGAAAAAGTTAGTGTTCCAAAAAAAAAAAACAAGTTTTTGTCTTAAGACCCTCAAAAATGAAAAAATCTTGAATGAACCCTTCCTCCAAATTATGGATGAATGTTTTTCGTAGAGCTTAATCTTAGCTTAAGTAGAATTTTCAATCCGACATCTTATAGTAAACAATTTTTGGGGCTATAAAAAATTCAAATTATGACTTCCTTAACGGCCTTGACTATACCGTTTTTGAATAAGAGTGCTTAATTTTGTTAGTTTTAGTAAGCACAACTATTTCTTTCCAAATAACTTCTAAAAAGTGAGTGTGGTAAAAAGTTTTGTATGACCTTATTTAAAAAAACATTACCTGCACACTTTATTCTAGGTTTCTTTTTCAATACTTTTTAGGAAACAATAAAAAGTAATTTCATCCAAAACACCCTCAAAAATGGAAAAAAGATGATGTATAAAAAAATTACCACAAATTACATTATCTACAATTTTTAAAGGATCAAACCCCTCATTTATATCAAGTTGTGACGATTAGATGACCTTTTTTAATAAGTGGGCTGGAAGTTTCCTTATTCTTGTTATTCTTTGATTATCCCTGAAAATTTTACCTGAATCAGTTGACTTCTTCAGATTTTATAAATTTAAGACCACCTCTCCATACAACTTGAGCCACTGCGTGGCAGGCATCATCATGACGAAATTTTTGTAAGTTCCATTATCGTAATATTAGATTGCAGTTTAAACCTAGACATTTTTGTTTGACATGAAATCAATATGTGGGCAATTGTGAATAAAATTTCCCACGAAATTTTTACCATCGTAGAAAACTGAGAACGTGAGTTTTGGTCACACTTTCTCTTGGAATTTATTGGCATCGAAAACGAATATTCCCTAGCAACTGGACTACCATTTTGATCGACTAAATTTGAACCTGCAAGGAACATTAGAAAACTGTAAGCATTTCCAATTTTAGAAGATGGAAGAAATTCCGTGAGAAACTTTACTCACGATAGCTGGGATGAGCCATTTCCTTAAAATTGGCTCTTTTTGGAAGTTGAAAAAATGGTATTTTTATGGAATGGCATTGGTATTTTAAGGTTGGGCATTGCCCCAAAATACTCTACCATAGTTACTGCCTTGGATGTTAGTCTTTATTGATTCAAAATCCAAACACTTGGGTAAGAAATAAGTAAAGACTCATTACTTTTTTAATATTTCGCTAAACCTAGTTTAAAGAGATAAGGCTTGGTTACTCTTCGGCATACTTTTGTTTTAAAAAAAATCCAAACGATTTTCAAAAAAAAAAAAAAATATCTTGTGCAGGATTTAGGTACATATCACATTTAAATATCACAATATTTTAAAACTTGAAATATTTAAAAATGGTCCTTCACATAAAAGCTGAAGGATTTTGAGGAATTAGTTGATATGTCTACGAGTATTTAATAAATGTTAGTTGTTGTTCTTAAGCTCTAAGCTTAAGCTCCGTCGTAGAATTTTTTTTAATTGAATATATATATATATTTTAAAACCATAAAAGCATGGATACTTTTATTTTTCGGTGCGAAAATACGTCAACATTTTTGTGTTATTAAGTGAGAATACCACTAAACCTCACAATCATACAATAAAGAGTGTTGTTTTCTAGCCGTTAATTTAAATGCTGTTCAGAATGTGTGGCCAAATGCATATTTCCTTACTAACTGCAATTTCTATTTTGAATTACAAATTTGCCCTGTGGTGCATAAGCACAGCATAGCTGACCATCATCACCACACAGTTCCTTGTTTTTTCCATTAAACAAATTTAAATTATTTTATGTTTACTTAAATGTCCTTTTCTGAGAAAGCTGAGCTGATGTGTTGTGGCATTCAGATGCTGTGCAGATCCTTTCCAAGAAATCTTTTTTTAAATTTAAATAAATCTTTTAAAAGCTTGTATCTATCTACAAACTTCACCAAAGGATAAATAAAGAGAAAAATAAAAGAAAACAGAAAAAAAACTTAAGTGCAACGTCAGCTGGGAATAATTAATTCAGAAGAGACACTCAAACCACATTACCTGCGAAACGAAGAACATCCAGAAGTGAGGTCAAAAACCCGAGGCTCTTTTACCTTATACGAGAGGTACATATATATGTATGTCTGTTAGTATAGATTGTTGTTGTTGGTAGTGTATGCGGCATAAAACACTCAACTTTTCCATTGTGTTCCGGTCTTAATAGCATTTACCTTTACGCAAATGCCTGGCTCTTGCACTTATCCTGTGCACCTTTGCCGCAAGTCTATTAAATTATCCACACCATGCACCACCTTCTGGCTTCTGCCTATACATCTACGAGTACACCTACCTGCAGCGAAGAACCTATCCTTTCATCAGCAAAGAAACATCCTCTCTGTTATGAGTTCATGTTGTATCCGATGTTCGGACGGGTGTTTGCCACGCACACCATCAGCAAAAGAGTATAATCATGTTACTTATATGCAGCAGCAGCTTTGGTGGAGATACTCTCCCTCTCAACCACAAGCCAAGCCACCAACTACCATCACCATTCATATCGCCATCGTAAGGACTTCTCCAAAGATTTCTTCACTAAATTCTAGTGTAGAAATCATGTAAACCTACCTACTACACCTCTTGTTCTTTGGTGACGCAAGCTTTTAACTGCATTCAGCCCAAGGATTACAACCACCACCTTCCTGCTACATCGGCTTCGTCTCCGATGACGACGACAACTTGAAAAATACAACCCTAATACTTAAGGCGAACGGGATAACAACAACAATAAAAAGACAAGCAAAAATCAAAGGGATATAGGGAAACGGGAAAGTCGGGGCCTCTTTATGCCCCCTTTTTTCCCATGCACTTGTGTGTCACTTGCAGAAAAGTTGGCAGAGAAGCCCGTGTTTGTAATGCAAGGAGCTTAAACTGCATATAAGGGATACCCATGCCGAGGCCCAAGCCCAAGCCCATGCCCATCATATGTGAGTTTACACAAGGATATCTTTCCCCATCCAAATAGATTGTTACTTTATGCTTGCGCGCTCTAAACTGCAATGTTGATTTTTATGCTAAGCCGGGCTATGATTTAGTGCATTTTTTTTATTCTTCCTCCACACCATCCCTGAACTAGCACCAAGCATTGCATCGAGGTGGCTCTATACACTGAAAAAATGGATGCACTAATACACGAATACACTTTCACTTTATATTACCAGCCAGCAGGATGAGGCATATAACTTGAAAATAAATGGAGGGAATGAATTTTATAAATTATGACAAGTTGGAGTTTTAGGACATGACAACGCTCAACGATAGAACATTCTACGTACATCGTTGGTACATCATAGGTACACTGTCGTCATCGTGGTATACCTACAGGACGAAAGGGAATTTTGCTTTGCTGGTGATGATGGGGAGAAAGAAAACGATGATGCTTCAACGAATTTAGGTCAAAGTTCAAAAATCCTTCACATATCCTTAGGATCACAATGTTTTTGCCATAATGTGATATTGTTTTTTATTTTATGTTTTTTTTTTATTTTGTGAGGAAAACAAGAGGAAGAAGTGGAATCATCGTAATAATTATCCTGATTATGAGCGGTATGGGGTGATGAGTGCCAAGTGGAACAATGAGAAGAGTTTGTTTTCTTTTTTCTCTCATCACTATGTATTCCTTGTTGTTTTTGGTTTCTGTTTTGTGAGGATATTTCACTGATGTTTTAAGGACCTATCTTAAAAGTGACATATACTCGTACGTAGGTATAAGTTTGAAAATTGAAACTGGAACAATGGCCTATTAGAAAAATTTCTGTTTAAAGTGTGCATCCTTTAAAGCGAACATCTTCTGACGTTGGGTTTATTATTTAGTTTTGTTGAAAAAAATTGTTTTATTTGTTTCTAGGAATTATTCAGTTCAATCCTTTTCTGGAGAGTTTCGAAATAAAGTCAAAGTATTCGCACTTTGCACTTGTTCAGGGTTATGTTTTAAGCTCTTGGACAACTAGGTCAAAGTCACTTGGTATAGGTAGTCTGGGAAGCTCACCTTCCTTCCCCCAACAAAGTTTGTATGGAAAACCGACTGAACTTAATGATTAAAAATATACCGAGAATTTGTCTTCAAAAGAAGAAGAGTTCAGCAAATTTCCATTCGATGTTCACAAAGTAACCAAATTACTTAAACGGAGTAATAATATATTTTATATAAATAAACCATCCCACAGCGACGTTTTATAGAAACGTTTATCTAAAAGGCCAAAAGATCCCGATAAAAGGGGAAATTTACAAAATTCCGAATAGCAAGAAATGCGAGAATCCCAAATGACAAAAATTTTCAATGTAAAAATCACGAATAGAACAAAAATTTTCAAATGCTAAAAAGGTACGAAATATCGTATGCCAGAAAATCCCGAAAATATAAAGGGTGTTTTTTTTTTAGAGGTATAGAACTTTAAAACAAAGATGATTTTTTTTTTAATTTACTTGAAATTTACTTTATTCGAAAGATAATCTTTTGGCATTATAATTTAAAAATTATTTCTGGCATATGACCTGCAGGTCCAATTTTCATTTGTGGACGCGTATTTGCAATAACGCGGTGGATGTTGTCCTCCAAATGGTCAATCACACGATCTTAGAGGCCAATTCACGTTACGTGAAACTATACGATTTCCAAACGTTTCCTTTAATAAATCAATTGTGACACAAGCTGTGTGATATTTTGAGCCTTCTTGTTGAAACTACAGCTCCTGCACATCATGGTTGTTCGATTGATGAACGAAAAAGTCAGTAATGATGATTTTATAGCCTTCGGGCCAGCATCGTTGTTTAAGAAGAAGGCACCAATCGTTCCACCAACCCATAAAGCACACCAAACAGTCAGTTTTTGTGGATGTAACGGTGTCTCAACATACACTTGGGGATTACCATCACTCCAAATATGGTAGTTTTGTTTATTGACATATCATTTAACCAAAAGTGAGCTTCATCGTTAAATAAAATTCGCGTGATACGTTTTTCGAACAGAAACATGATTTTCTCAAAAATCTGCACAATTTGGAAGCGTTGTTCGTGTTCAGGCGACAGTTTTTTCATGTTAAAATGCCAAACCAAACTTAAAATGAGTCACTTGACAGCTGACAAAATGGCCACCAGTTAAAATAGTGTTGCCAACTTAAACTCTATACCCCTTAAAAACAACTTTTATTTGGTACTATTTCAGTACTTTCAGAAAAACCAAACTGTTTTGTATGGCTTCACCTTTTTGTGCTCTATAAATAAAAATGTTTAATGAGAAAATTGAAAATACAAGAAAAACGTTCTATGAGGGGTGTTTTTAATAGCTGCTTAATGTTAATTTTCAGATAGTAGATCGTACTAACTTTAGAAATTAGAAAAAGTTTTATTAAAATAGTAGGAGCTATTTTTAAGAAAAAAAAAAAAATATTTCCTCAACGGTTTCTAAATATTATATTTTTTTTATAAAAGTAAAATTTTTATTTTAATATTCTAGAAAGTGTTTAAAAACCTTAAATACCAAGTTTCAAAAAAATTGACCATGTTGTTTTCAAAATATTTGAATAAAAAAAAAAAATTGATAGCTAAAAAAACTTCGTTAAGGGTTTGAGATGAAAAAAAATAACGCAATTTTAATTCTTTACTGAATATAATTGTATGGACAAAAAAAAGTTTAAATCGTTGGAGTGGTTTTCTTAAGAAAATATTTTCTATGTATAAAATTCTTAAAACATTTTTAAAGAACACTTTAGGTATGCAAATCTTAAATATTTATTTATGTGCATATAAAAATAAAATTTAAAAAAATGTCAATTTGTTTTTGAAATATCGGATTTTCAAACAAAAATTTTGCAAACTTTTTTAAAAATTCAATTCTATTTTTTTGTAAATTTTTGATATGCAATTTTATTTAATTTTATCTGTAATTTGTATATACAAAATTTATCTAAGTCCGTTAAGCCGATAATGAGAAATTTCTAAATAAAAACCACGTTCTATGACAGGTTCTATTAATAGTTGCTAAGCGCAAAATTTTATAATTCTTTGTAGTAGATCGTACTAATTTTAGTATGTGGAAAAAGTTTAATCAAAATTGCAGGAGTCGTTTTTGAAAAAAAAAAATGTCCCTTCTGGTTTTTAATTTTTTTTCTAAAAATATTTAAGATAGTACTGAAAACTCTTAAATATCGAGTTTCAAAAAAATCTATCATATCGTTTTCGAAATATTTGATTTTCAAAAAAAAAAAGTTTGGAACATTTTTTAATAATCCAAAAAATATTTCTTTTTAAATTTAAGTGCACAAAAATATTTACAGTTTTTGGAAGCCTCTGTATAAAAAAAAAATATTAAAATCAGTCATCCATTTTGAAGAAAATCGAAAAATTAAAAAAATGGTTCTTTTGGAATTACCATATCCGACCAAAGGAAGCTTTTGCTAAATGTAATTTATTGAATTTTTTTTAAGAAAAGCTGTGCAGCCATTTTTGGCAAAAATACGATTTTGTAAAATTGCTAAAAAAATTGTTTGGCAGGTACCGTTAATTTCGGTTCTAAAAAAAATGAAAAAGTCGGTGGGGAAAAATAACCAAAAACCACCTTGTACCAAGTTTTGAATCTATCCCAGCCGATTAGGCTGTTGTAGTCGAACAGACCCACTTTTTTCATATTTCCTATATCATCGTTATGACAAGGCTGATAAAAATTTCTTTTTTAACGGCATAACTTTTCATTAAGTATCTAGTACCTACATATACATACCTATACATCGCAAGTAAAAACGTATATTTTGGCGGCTTGAATCTCGAAGTGCATAGACTATCAGATGCGACCAACAAATCCTTTTAAACTGGGATAGTTTTTTTGTCGTTGCGACAGTACTAAGCTGTGCTTTGGATTTTGGTATTCTGTCATAGTTAAAAATAACGGTGCCTGCGATACATTTTTTTTTTGAAACCTTACAAAATCTTATTTTGTCAAAAACGGCTCCACAACTTTTCTTAAAAAAAACTCAATAAATTTCCTTCAGTATGGGCTATCCTTGGAAGGGAAACCATTTTTCAAAAAATATTTCTCAATACTACCTCGCAAGAAAGCATTTTTATATTTCGATTTTCTTCAAAATGGTAAGGCTTCTAAGCAATTTATATTTAGTTTTTACCAAAATTTAAAAAAAAATATTTCTTGGATTTAAAAAAAAAATGTTCAATTTTCTTTTAAATCAAATATTTTGAAAGCTACATTGTCGATTTTAATAAAATATTCGGTATTTTAGGGTTATTTATACTCTTTTAAGTGTTTTAAGAAAAAAATTACTTTTATGAAAAAATAACGGTATCTTCCATACAAATGTTAAGAAACCATTAAGGAAAATATTTGTTTTCTTAAAAGCGGCTCCTACGATTTTCTTAGTTAGGTCAAGATGTCAAAAATGTTGTTTTCAGCCTTAAAAAAAAACATAAAAAAGTGTACTTACAAAATTTTTGACTGACTGTTTTCTAAACCTCTTTTGTACTGAAATATTATACTCTGCATCTTCTTGACTTCACGTTGTTGGTGGTATTTTTCTACTTCCTGATATAATTTTTTCAAAAAAGGTCTATGCTTTTAGATCGCAGTCATTTTTAAACTCTGTTCTGGTCAATAAAGAACTCAAGTTGGGGCGGCAAAAACTCTCCACTTATTTGAATTATCCTCAAGTTTTGACTTTTCAAGGCAATGATCCTTTTTTGACCTATTATTGGCAATCCACAATAGTCATTTATTGTTAAATATTGTCAAATATTGAACCAAACAAAAATTGGTTTCCTACTCTGAACACAAATATTTTCTGTTTTCCTTTGTAAACGAAACCACTAAAACACATACTTCAACTACTCAAAGAACAATTCCAGAAATTGGATACATCTCGAACGTCTTGGGTTTCATCCTTGTTATAATTTATTTGTTGGTCTATCAAAAATCCCAGTTTACTGCTTTGCTTGATATAAATTCATCATTTCTATTAAATGATTTTATCTCTAAGTCCTGCGGTCTTATTCCATCCGCAAAAACATCCGAAACCATATTCATGAAATTATGAAGAACTTTCATCGGAGCCAATTTGAGTAAACTATACTCATTTCATCTGATGGCAAGAAATCTTCTTGTTATAATATATTTCTCTCATTATTGGTATTAGCAGTGTGTTGTGAAATCAAAGCTTCAATCATCTTTCTTATAGCAGACACGCACCATAAGTCAACAACAAATTAATCTCCATTTTATACCCCACAAGCACATAAGGACACAAGATTGATGAAACCAACTTAATATATTATATGGAAAACCCATCTATGACTATAGTCCATGTATAGCCTAGCTCTTAGTTTAATTGACTGCCTCCCTGCCTGCCAGTCTTCTAATATGTGGGGATACTTAATTTCAAACCTCATTTATACTGTTAGTCCTGTGTGTCTTTCTATTTCTTCCATGTAATCTCGCCCCTAATTGGCCTCCACTTTCGAAAGTCATTAAGGGAATGGCGAATTGATTTTGTTCAACTTGAACAAGAGAGAGCCGCAGAGATTCTTTAACCATCTTGTTTAGATCCTCTGTGTACACACAAACTCACTCACACTCATACACATTCCGTCGGTCCAAAAGTGTCCGACCAACTTCCTAGCCTCGGAACTCGGAAGTAATGTGTGCTTGTGCTTCCACTTTGGGTCGTTTCTTTCGTGCTTCCTTATTTTACTTTCTTTTTTTTTTGCCAAAACTCATACTCATCCTTCCTGGTGAAGCAAGTATATGGAAGACTCTTCCATTGACCACCACTTGATCTTTATTGTCTTCGGCATCCGTCCAATTAAAGGTCTACAAGGACCCGAGATGGTCTTTCACATCTATACTCAATTCAGCCATATTCTTACAGTATTGTGTGAGTTGGGTTAATTAAAGTTGCCGACTGTTTCACGTCGTCATTATTTCCACTTACCACTTTTTCATCGAATCCATCTCCTTGGGCGCAAATGAAAGGAAATAGGAAAAAAAAAACTTTTTCGACGAAATCCCAAAAATTGGGTTGTACACATACAACATACGTTTATTTGATATTTTTGTGTAACATTTTTGTGCCTGGATTGCGTTATGAGGGAAAGTCCCAATGGTATTGCTTGAAGGTAGTAAAATGAGAACAGAAATACACATCCCGAGGAAATAGCTTCCTTGATTCCAGGAATATATATTCCAAACGAGTGTTATCACAATGTAAGTGCATTTTTGGTACATACAAAAAATCCCTTTAGCACCCTTAGGTTGTACAACATAACTTCGTATATAAATAGACATACGGAAACGGATACATTTTGTATTCCTAGAAATATTGTAAGTTTTAATGCAAAAACATACAATTTACCCATGAGAATACCAATTTCGTTAATTAATATTAATAAAAGTGTTGCCAACATTAAAAAAAAAATGCTTCCAGTCATATGCGTACATAATCAGATCTTTGATTGTTTAGGTAATTAGATTCACAATGAGCTATGCGCTATGAGCTATGAGCTATGAGCTAAGCCTTCTATAAAATTATAGTTGGTACAAAAAATATGTCATAGGTAGAAAACCTGTAGGACATTTAATTTGCAATTTTTGAGAAATAAGTTTTTAAACGAAAAAATATATCCTAGCCATTTTTTCAATCGAGCCCAGAGTCCTGAAATCTATCGATTTTCATTCAAATATGTTAGTTGAAATTTTGTTTTTCTTTATGAAAAATGTCACATTTTCTTCTAAAACCCGTATGACACTACATTTTTTATGCATTTCTCCAAATTAGTTTTCACAATTACAATGTGTCCCGAAAGTGAAAATACCATCATAAACCAGTGTTCTGCAGGGTCCAGGGTATATTTTCTTTTGTGACTTCTTTTTCTTCAAGAAAAAGCTGCCAGAATCTGACAAATACTATTTGAAAATCATATTTTTTATAAATTTTCTTGCGACATTTTTACATTAATAGATAAAGTGTCAACCCACTCACACCACACAAAGTTCAGTTCATTAAAAATGAGAGAAAAATGTAGTGTCATACGAGCTTTGATATGAGTTAAAAAAAGCGAACTTTTAAAATTCAAATTGTCTTATTGTAAGAATATAACCAGACACATAGCCAACGAGTTACACAGAGAAGAACTGAACAAATAGCCAACTTGCATGTCAGTAATTGGTCAAAACAGTTCTAGAAATTATTTGCCCTAGAAAACTTGTAATCAAGGCTTGACGTCTTTAAGCTCACGCACTACTTCTAAGACCTCGTCTATGGGACATTCGCAAAAACTATTTACCTGTTGAAAGTTGACTTAATCGTGATAAAATGTCAAAAAATTTCAGCAAATTGGTCAGTCATAGGTTTTTTTCTATTATTTTATGAAAGTTTATAGTTTTTCAAGGTCATAAACGATTTTTGGTACCTCAATCTGAAAAACCATTCAATCGCTATTAAAGATCAGCTAATTTTAGTAATTGGTCTGCTATAGATTTTTTTATGAATTTCTAAAAAAAAATTCAAGTCATATTAATTTTACTGTGACCCTGAATTTTTTTTTAGAAATTCATGAAAAAAAAATATCTACACATTACTGATCAATTACTGAAACCAGTTGATCTATTATGACTATTTACTGACCAATTAGACTGCCATATAAGTACAGGGTGGCCGGGAAGGTATACTACTTTGTTTTGCCGCCATTTTGGAAAACATTAATCTTGACAGTTCATATTTGGCAGTCGTGAGGTAGACTCGTGGCAAATTTATTATGGAACAAGCCAACGTGTTTTAATCGTTAAAACATTTTATCAAAATCAATCATCGATTTCTGTGAAAAAATGAAAAACAAAAAAAAATCATAATGAGTGACGAGCACATTTTCATTTGAATGAATATGTGAATAAACAGAGTAGTCGGTTGTGGGCAAATTAAAACCATCAAATTATTCATCAGTCACCTTTGCATCCATTAAAAGTTTTAGTCTGGTGTACAATTTGGTCAGGAGGAATTATTGAACCTTACTTTTTTGAAAATGAAAACGGCGTAACGGTAACTGTGAATGGGGAGCGATATCGTGGTGTGATTGAAAACTTTTCAATGCTACAACTGCATGCTTTGGGCTTGATTAACATGTGGTATAAACAAGACGGTGCCACATCGTATACAGCCAGGATTACAATGGAATAACTGCGAGACCTCCTTCCAAAACAAGCTATTTCAAGAAATGGTGATGTTGATTGGCCTCTACGGTTGCCTGTTTTTTAATTGCTCCGGATTTCTTTCGTAATGCAACTTAAACAAAATATTCGTGATGAAATTAATAAAATACCGCGTGAAATGTGTGAGAATGTAATGAAAAATATGCTCAAAAGGGCTCGCATTTGTGAGACTAACAGAGGCGGATCTGAAATTGTATTCCATACATAATTGCCGACATTAAATAAACCATTTATCAATATAAGATCCATTCTCTATCATTTAATCAAAAATTATAAACAAACAATACCTACCCGGCGGACACCCTGTATGACACTAGTATATACAGGGTGTCCAGTAATGTGTCAATAAAATTTAAGGTATGATTTTTGGGTAAAAAATAAAAAATAAATTTGGTGGCCTAACAGCTCGTGGAGAACAATAGCCTAGTGACTTACAACTCTCAATCATTCCTGTGTGCGCGATATTGGCAGGAATGGAGGGGACCTACAATTTTTTGCCGAGTCCGAAGGGCTAGATAAGAAGCACTTATTCATGACAAGTATACTCTTGGAGGATTTGTCAGTTCCTCGCAAGAGGCAGTTCCTCGGGAAAAACATTTCTGATCTTAGGTGGCAATTGCTGGAAATCGAACCCAGACCTTCGGCATGACTGTCCACCGCACTAACCATCATGAGGTACTACGATTTTTGGGTAAATTCTAAAAAAGATCGTATTAAAGAAAAATTGTTTCACCTTCTCCTGGGGCAGGGAGGGAACAAGAAATTGGCAAAACTTTTTTACTTTAAATGAAAAAAAAAAAAACACTAAAAATGAAAGCACATAAAGCTAATTCTTCATTCTTTTATTAATTTTTTAATTTTCTAGATATTTCAAAACTAAGAATTTTGGCTTAGATGTCACAAGATGATAAAAGTAAAAATATGATACAAAAATATCAATTTTGCCAAAAAATGGGTGACACTATATGTAAAATGTTCATAATATTGCATTAAACAAAGATATTTTGGATTTTTACAAATAAATCCATTTTTTTGCTTACATGTTTACATATTTCAAAAATAGATTGTTGATTTTTTACGAAACTGGGTTTTTAAATATATATTACAAAAAAGTGATTTTTTTTTAATGTTACAGTAATTTTAGGTATTTTTGTCAAAAAAACACAGTTTTCTTAAATCTATTTTTGAAGTTTTTTAGCCAGTTATATCTTGAAAACCCAAGCTGTTGGCTGAAAAAAGATAATGAATTTGAGTTAAGCATCTAAAACTATGCTTAGAAATATTTTTTTTTGGTCCTCAAAAAAAGCTTACCAATATTTACACGCCTGTATTATTCAATCGAAATACTCTTTTCCTGATACATTTTTGAAATACAGCTTTCAATTACAAAACTCTAAAATTGAATTTCATTTTCTATATATTTTAAACCTTATTATCATACCAGATAAACAAAATATTAGAATTAAAGTTATCCAAAAATTTGGATTGTTTTTAATAAAATGGGGCATAGGCTTGTTTTATGAGTTTTGTTCAAAACTTGGTAGTGTTGGGGGCACCTGTGTTTTTATTTTTGACGTCCAACAGCACCTATTTGCAGGTATTACATAACCAATATCTAAAAAATGGATTTCGGGGGCAAGTGGCTACTGCGGCTGGTTCAAACAAATTCCAGCTGAGAGGCCCAATTTTCAACCACTTTTTGCCACATTTGGGGCCGTATGTCAGCAATAACGCGCCGAATATTCTCTTCCAAGGCATCAATCGTCTTGGGCTAATCTGCGTAGACATAACCTTACAAAAAATAGTCCAGCGGTGTTAAATCGCACGATCTTGGAGGCCACGCCACAAGCCCACGAAGCGAGATAATGCGCTCATCAAAAGTTTCCTCCAATAAATTGATTGCTTTGTTGGCTGTGTGGCATGTAGCGCCGTCTTGTTGAAACCAAACAACATCAACGTTGTTCAGGTGTAAGTTTAATTATTAGGAAATAGCAAACCAAACTGTATATAAATCAAGTGACAGCTGTCAAAAAGACCAACACTGAAAAAATTTTGGCATATTGAAAACCACACGTATAAAAAAAAAACACCCTTTATTTTCCAACAGCCTATCCACTTCAAAGTTAAAAAAAAAAACAAAGTGAAGGTATTCACTTCTCACCCTAGTGCAGTATAATGTTATTCTTTTATGCAATTTTTTATCTGAGAAATTCTATGTTGCTGTTCTCTCTGTACAAGTTTATATGACTGTCTAGGTCTACATTTTTTTTAATATCAAATCAAATCCCTTTATCTTATGAAAAACTGAAAAAAATCAGCATTTTGTAGACTTTTAAATTTGCCAGACAAAGAGAATATTATATCCATATTTTGTTTTAATATTTTTTACTATTTTTTGAAGACTTTGAACCTCAAATATTATCTTCTCATTAAAACATTTTTGTTCTCTCAATTCCAACTGAACTTTCAAGTACACTGTAGAGACTAAAGTCGAATTTCTCTCATAGAAATGTTTTCCATCCAAACCATCTCCGCAGAGCTCTGTCTTATGGCCAAATTTTTATAAATCGCAAAACTAAATACAGGAATGTATTTAATTCTTCTGCAACTCAAGTTTAACCTTCTGTGTAGGTATCTATAGGTATACATGGAATTATTGTAGAATCTGTATGTACGAGTATATAATGTGTCCTTGCATGTGGTTATGTTATCCTTTATATATCCCACCTTATCCGACTGATTATTTGCTCAGAAGATGTGCCACACCACAATTTTATATAATTTCAAAAAACTTCCACGCCTTTCACTGCGATATGCAACTATACAGCTTGTGCTGCACTGTTTCGTCTTCGATATGGTTGCCAGTTGTATCAGCAGAGCCTTATAGTATAACTGTTGCCAGGCACAACCATATCATCAAGAATCTATTGATTTTTGTGCTTCCATTTTAAAACTCATTAGTCCCGATCCCGACCGTAAGCTGAATGCATAATGGCACAATTTGAATACAAAGGGGTTGAAACA
The DNA here is from genome assembly GCA_946251815.1 of Dasysyrphus albostriatus. Taxonomy (NCBI): domain Eukaryota; kingdom Metazoa; phylum Arthropoda; class Insecta; order Diptera; family Syrphidae; genus Dasysyrphus; species Dasysyrphus albostriatus. The sequence continues at coordinate 126,442,610 of OX276336.1, read as the reverse complement.
GTATGAGTACATGAATATAGACGCGGAGAGGTTAAACTTAAACGGTATAGGGTATTGTGGAAAATGAAAAGTATGATGTTGATGATGGTGATGCTATGTGGCATCATTTGCTTTTTAACTTTGTGAAATCAAATATAGCGAGGGAGGGGGTGGGATTAGTGTTAAACAGGGATGTTAAAACAGGTTTTTCTTGAAATTATGTTATTTTTTTTACGCTCACGGGGTGGAATAAATTTCATTCAAAAACAACTTAGGTAAATATGTTACGAAACAATGCAAAGTTTGATGGTCCTAATACAATCAATTTTTTTGTTATTAATTTCTTTTCATAAATTTAATTTATTGTTAAATAACAGCTTTTGTTATAGCTTGTTAAATTATAATTAATTAATTTAACGTGACCTCCATAGATGCAAAAAAATAAATTACAAAAATCCACGTGTGTCATAAATTATTATGAATTTCATAACGTGTTTATTATTACTTCGATCAATCACCTTTATTTCACAGAATTCCCTAATAACCTTCAATTTAACTTCATTACTTCTATAAGAATCCATCATGTTAATATTATCCAATCAACCATGAAACAGGCCGATATGAGTTTGAAGATTGCTTCTTCTTTTGCACCAATAAAGCTCTTCTTCCACGATTACTATATGAACAAAAAATAAGCCCTCTCCACCCCCTTTTTAGTCATTCGACTTTGCCCAAAATTCTTTAAGTTCGTGCCCCTACTCATACCTGATATTAACTTCTCCTCGAACATCCATCAAATTGCAGATTCATGCAACATGTGCTTGAATGTGGCAACTGGCAGCTTTCGCGACGGAAGGTTGTGGTGATGGTGTTTTATAGTAGATGGTGGGTTCTGTGATTTAGGGGTGCGAAAGTATGAAATTATCATATAAATCGGGCGGACAACGGTGAGAAATTTCACTCTTCCTTCGAAAAAATAAAACAAAAACAAAGAAAAAAATTGAAAATATATTCACATTTAAGTTGGGGTTGGGGTTGGTCGATGGAAGAATTCTCTCCCCTATAAGCAATATGGGGATGTGATGGGGTGGTTGGCAGGCTCTGCTGATGTGTTGAAGAATTGAAAGAACATTGCCATGTTATACTATAGAGGATTGGAAATAAATCACAGACTGAACGTGGATAATCCACCCCCCCCCCGTAACCACCCCTGCCCTTAGGAAAATAATTGCGCAACGATAATACGGCCAATGTGAATGAGCAACCAAGTGAGTATGTGTATATATTTTTGTATTCAAACCACTTTGCTGTTATATTTTTTTTTTCGAATTATTTGTTCTTTCCATTCCTGTTCGTTCTTTGCAATCAAAGGAAAAATTCGAACACTGGAACAAAGGCAAAACGGACGTAAATTAATGGGCGCAATATTGTGGAGAAGGGCGCACAGGATACCACCCACCATCGTCATCATCGCCATTTCGAGGAAGCGGTTTTGATTTACCAACATTAATGAGGCGCATTTTGTAAACGCGGATTAAAGGCCATCGCCATTTGTATGTTGTGATTGTGTATCGATTAACGGACATGGACAGCCTAGAAAAAGCTCTTCGTCGAATGTGGAACGTGTAAGCCGTGATTGTGATTTTTTTCTTTCTATATTTATGTAGGCACCTACCCATATACGATCGGGGTATATATGGGATGGGGATGAATGCTTGAAGTTCCTTGTGTGCAACAAGAGATTCAAGAATGTTTAACTTACTTAACATGGATGCGGTGTTGGGAACGGAGCAAGTGGTATTGGTGTGATGGGAGCCAGACGTAGAAAATAAAGTTCGACCTTTGAATGAGTTTTTGCTGGCTGTGAACATCACAATACCATTCGAAGATATTGTTGTGTAAATTCCATACCAGGACACGTACTCGGGATATTTCAATTTATTGTTAAGAATTTTTTTTCTTCTTTATTTCCCCCTTTTCCGACACTCATATAGTTCGCTGAGTTATGTTTCTACATATATGTACGAGTACCTTCATATATGTATACGATGTGCATTATTGAGATATTTGAAAAAGAATTTTCATTTGTTTGGGAAAATTCTTTGTTAGAAAGTGCTGAGACTTCTTGCATTCACAATCATTTTACAAACATAAAAGTACATTATTATTATTATTTCTACATAATATGAAAGAAAATTTCAGGAAAGGTGTGGTAGAAAAGAATAACGGGAATAAAGGATACCTTTACCTATATTAATCCAAAAAGACTGATTTATTTTTGATAGAAAATATTAAATTCATGAGTTTTGTAACTTAAACTTACTTAATTAGTTTTTGCATATTCTGAATCAATCTGAATCATATTTTGAATGAAGGAAGTTATACAAATTAGCTAAGAAAAACCTTTTTAATAGTGTGAGGAGAACTAACTCGATGATATTGTGATGTTAATGGCCTCGGGAAAATGTATCACAACTCTATGCGACCTCTTTCAATTAGCCCCCGATAAGCTTAGTGTAATTGGTCGAGACAACCCGCATATAAGCAGATCAATAAAGCTTCAAATGTTTGCATTGTATTCTAGGCAGAAGTACTTGCAGTCTGAGAAGTCACAAAACATTAATCTTCACGCAAAGAAATAAAAAAAATATTAATATTATCATAGATAACCAGGCGGCCATTTCCTCAGTCACCATAAAGTCGAAACTGATAGAACGTGCTGGAATGAGGTAAACTTACTAGGTAAAACGAACACGGTCACCCTTAGATGGGTGCCATCGGTTCGAAATGACAGATAAACTGTCAAAAACGAGTCTTCTCTTGATCCAAGACAAACCGATTTGTCGGTGCTTGTGCCACTTCAACAAGAAAAAGTAAACTACCCAAAGTTTCTTTCAAGCTGCAGATGTCCGATGATACTTGCAGGGTTTCAAAGAATCTATGGCTGAATATTTTGGAGAAAAACCTAAATATTTACTTAAGACATACTTAAGACTAGTTGAAACCTACATGAGCAAAATGGGCATCAGCTCATCGGAAATATGTAGAGGTTGTCAAGAGAGAGGAAGGCTCTCCTCACTTTCTCTGTGAATGCCCCAGCCTTTACAAAATTTGAAAAAGCAGACCTAAGATAATACTTCTTGGAAGAACTGGACGACATTTCTGTCTTGCCACTAAGAGGCGTCCTGAAATTCATGCAGAATTCAGAATGGTTTAAGAAGGAACAAGCACATTTTCATCCTGTCCCTTTCCCTTCTCTCACATACATACCTACTCACATTTTGGAGAGCGCAACGGTTCCAAATGAGATGCAGCTCCTCTCAAACTAACCTAACCTTGAGGTGAAAAAAAAAAATAATATCCGATTTCTTAATCGGAAAATAAAATGCACGACTCTGTCACACGTACTTGCTCTTATTTTCAAGACGCTGAGGATTTAAGAAAATTATATTTAAAGATATGGGAATAATCAGAGAAAAATGTTTAAAAGCATGAAATACGATATTTAAATTAGCTAATACAGCATCGCTGAGAGTTTGAGATGACAAAAAGAACATCATCTTAATTCTTTATTGAATATGATTGTATGGACAGAAAAAATTTAAATCTTTGCAGCAGTTTTCTCAAAAAAAAAAACAGTTTTTTTTAATAAAGAAAAATGGAAAAATTCCAAAAGAAATTTTAAGGAAAAGTTTTATTTATTTATGTACATATTAAAATAAAATTTTAAAAAATTTGTCAATCCGTCTTGGAAATATCCAATTTTCAAAGAAAAAAACTGTTTTTTTTTTTAAACTCAAAAACTTTTTTTTTTGGAAATTTTGATATGCAATATTATTTAATCTTATCTGAAATTCATGTATAAAAAATATATCTAGGTCCGTTCAACCGATAATGAGAAAATTCAAAATAAAAAAACCCGTTCTATGCAGGTAATATATTAATAATTCCTATTTATAATTATTTGCAGTAGATCGTATTAATTTAAGTGTATGGAAAAAGCTTAATCGAAATCGTAGTGAGAAAACAAAATTATTTTTCTTTTCGGCTTTTTAATTTTTGTATGGAAGCCGTTACCGTTATTTTTTATACATGTACATTTTGTTTCTAAAAATAATTTAAAAAGTGCTAAAAAACTCTTAAATAGGGAGTTTCAGAAAATTGAAACATTTCATTTAAAAAAAAAAAAAAATTTTAAACATTTTTTAAAAATCCAAAAAAAATTTTTTTTTAATTTTAGTTCACAAAAATATTTATAGTTATTGGTAGCATCTGCATAAGAAAAAATATTTTAATTTGTCATATCGTTTTGAGGAAAATTGAAAATTAAAAAAAATGGTTTTAATAATAGTCATAATAGTCAATAATACTGGCCATTTAAAAAAATTGTTTTCGACCCAAAGGAAGCCTTAACTAAAGGTAATTTATTGAATTTTTGCTAAGAAAAGTTGTCGAGTCGCTTTTGAGAAAAATACGATTATGAAAAATTGATAAAAATTATTCTAGGGCAGGTACTGTATTTATGGTTCTTAAGGAAAATAAAAAAACGTGTGGGCATAATGAACAAAAACCACTATGTACCAAGTTTGAAGAAAATCGATCAGGCCGTTTAGGCTGTAGACGAACAGACAGACAGAATTGTGCCACCCACTTTTTTAGTGTTGTCTATAATCGCTATGTCATGTTTGACTGTTATCTCAACTTGCCTTAAAGTACCTACATATATCGCAAGTATTTTATAGATCTATCAATTTTTTAAAACATTTTCAAGAAAACATTTTGGTAAGCTTATCTTAAGTGCTTATTTATGTGTATATAAAACAAACAAAAAAATTGCCAACACATTTTTGAGATATCGATTTTTTTCCAAAAAAAAAAATGTTTTTTTTTTAACTTGAAATTTAGCAAAAAATTGATTTTTTTAAATAAAATAAAGAACATCGATCTGCAATATATTGTTTAATCTTATTTGGAATTCGTGCATAAAAAATTATTTTTAATCCGGTCAGCCGATAATGATAAAATAAAAACTTAAAAAAAAAACGATTTGAGAGGTACAAACATACTATTAATAGTTGCTACGTGAATTTTTTTATACATTTTGGTTTTTCAGAAAAAGTTTTATAAAAACTAAAGGGGCACTTTTTTAATAAAATATTTATTTTTCGTAACGGTATTTTAACAATTGAATTGAAGGCGTACCGTTATTTTTTCATTAAAGTAAAATTTTTTCTTAAAATATTTTAGAAAGCATCAAATTAAACTTAAACACAAAAAAATCGATCATATATTTTTAAAGAAGTTTTGCTTTAAAAAACCAAATTTGTTTCGGAAAATGTTGGTAAAACATACTGTGTTTATTTTCAGGAAGGTCCTTCATACAAAAATTATTGAAATCCGAAATATTGTTTTGAAGAAAATCGAATATAAAAAATGTTTTTTTTTGGGTTGGCATTCTTTTGTTTTCACCAAAAAATAACTATTTTTTGAAAATTTACTTCGTATCCGTATTTTTTTTAAAAGAAAAGTTGTGGAGACGTTTTAGTTAAAATTGTATATATGTTAAATTGCAAAAGAAAATTCAGGACATCAGGACCATCTTAGTTCTTTATGGAATACGATTTTATAGAAAAAAAAATAAAATTGTTGAAGCGTTTTTTTTTTTTAAATATATTTTTCTATGTATCAAATCCTAAAACATTTTTAAGCAAAACCTTTGGTACCTATACAAATGTTTATTTTTATTTATCTGCATCCAAAAATAAAGTTTCCAAAAAAATTGTAAACCCAAAACTTCAAAAAATTTTTTTTTTAATTTTTATATGCAATATTTTTGAATCTCATTTGGCATTTGTGTATGAAGAAACTCTTAGAAGACGTTTTTAAGAAAAAAATATTTTCCTAAGCGTTTTTTTTTTAAATATTTGTATGGAAGGTACCGTTATTTTTCTTGTAAACAAAAAACTCTTAAAAACCGAGTTTAATAAGTATGGACCATGTAGTTTTCGGAAAAAAAATTTTGAACTTTTTTTTAAAAATCACAATTTTTTTTTAATTTTAGTAAATAAAATAACTATATTATTTAGAAGCTTCTGTTTGAAAAAAATCATCATTGAAATCAGAAATATCAATTTGATGGAAATCGAAAATTTAAAAAAATAAAATGCACGACTGGATCGCACGTAATTGCTCTTATGCTTAAGTTGCTTGGAATCAAGAACTTTTAAAATGAGAAACTAATTATTAAAAAATGAGAAACTACTTAAAAAACTTCGAGCTCAAAAACAAGTATGCCAATTGATTATTTAAAAAAATATGAATATATGCAAAAAAAAATTTTAAATCTTTGGAGCGGTTTTCTTTAAAATAAAATTTGTATATATAAAATGTTAATAACATTTAAAAAAAATTTTGGCATGCCAATTTGGAGTATGTATTAAAATACATTTTTAAACCTAGTTCTAAAAAAATTCATCAACTCAGTTTTGAAATATTGAATTTAAAAAAAAAAAAAAAAATAATATTTAAAAAAAAAACAAAATTTATTTTTTTCAATATTTTGATATGCAGTACTTTTAACATTTTAAAAGAGCTTTTGCATACAGATTTTGATTTAAATCGTTTGAGCCGTTAATCAGAAAATCGAAAACTAAAAAAACCGTAATATGGCTAATACCGTTAAAAACGGTTTTCGGTAAATTTATTTCTTATCAAAAAGTACACCATACTTACAGTAATACATTGATTTTTTTTTCCTCAAAATTGTTAGAGCCGCTTATGAGATAAGTAAGCTTTTCATGTATGGTTGTAGGACTAGTACCGTTATTTTTGGTACTAAAAACAAAAATTTCAATTTTCCCCCTGGAGAGTTACAAAAAAAACCTTAAGTTCAAAATTTGAAGAAAATTGCTTCAGTGGCTTAGGCTGTAGGTCAATATACGGACAGACTGACAGACAGAATTGTGAAACCCACTTTTTTCGTTTTCTCTATCATCGTAATGACAACTCTGATCAAAATCTCAAGTTAAATTTTGTACCTACATATATATTGAAAGTAAAAATGGCAGGCACCATTATTTCTGGTTCTCTAAAATAATAAAAAAAATGAAAATATATGGGAGGAATGATCAAAAACTGCTTTGCAAAAGTTTGAATTTAATTATTTTTAATTAATTAATTTCCGTTTAGGATGTAAATCAGAGAATAGGAGTAATTTTCTGAAAAATTGATTTTAAATTGAAACAAAAATATTGAAAATCAACGAAATCACATACAACAATGTGGTATATTTGTATTGAAAGCTTTTACTTTATTCTTTTTTAATTGTTTTTAAATCAAGAAATGGCAAATGGAGGAACATATACATGTACAACCGCGAACTCTATGTTCCAGAAAATGATGACATTGTTCTGTTGAATGAAAAACAATGTTCCGAATACGAAAGCCTTTGAGTCTCAGGTCCCCTTGTTCGAGGCAACTTACGATACCAAACAACTGTATTAAAGACCAAGCCATCGAGTATACCAATACACTTGCGTTGGATAAATCGAAGGAGCTTGATGTGGACTCGTAGATAGTGGAAAGTCGTTGTCTTTCAATCCCTCATGAATCAGGAGCCAGTTAAAATAAACAATAAAAATGTATGCAAATGAATGTAAAGCAAAAATGTACCAAGTTGAGACAAAACCAAGAATTCTCATCTCGTACCGTCGCGTCCGAAAATAAGTATTTTTTAATCAAAAATTATTCAACACACCATCGGTATTTGACCCATTCGTGCACTTTATTTACTTGCAACTCAAATATTTTGAAAAGTAAATCAATAAACAATTAATTTACGAAACGCATACTTTACAAAAATTTTAAATATTTTTAATTGGAACATAAATAACTTTCTGATGAGTGTATGAATTTTATCAAGTTCCTTTAGTTTTTTTAATTGTAGGTATGTATGTTCATGACCCTTAATGCAATTGTAAAAAAAAACAACCCCTTCGAGGGAAGGAAATCCTTGTGAGAGAAAATAAATGAAAGCAAATAAAATGCCAATACCAACGTATGTATATATATCTACGATACATTCTCGTAACTTTAACCATCACTTCAATTAAAATTCCTCTTCAAATTCGAAACGTGTGAATTATCCTCATGACCGTATGTATGTATTCCCATCCCGCGTTCAAAACCCAGATTTTGAATCCTTGCAAAATAAATTCCTCATTCTGATCTCTCGTTCATTCATCAAGCACATTCAAAGCCAACGATGCAAATTAACAATTTCACCAAATAACTGCTACTTAATACAAGGACCTATCTCCACCTAGAATACACTTCCTCTGATCCCGCCATTTTCAGTATAATTCACCCCATTTGGACAAACACACTGCATCCTCTCACTTCATACATATGGCACAGCTTTAGCAGTGGTTATAGAGTATACCTGTATTCAATGATTAAAAGGTCAGGCCACACAAAACAGCGATTAACTTTTTCATTTTTTTTTTGAATCTCAACGAAGGATACTTTGAACGATAAACACCACGAAGGACTGAAATCATGAAACAAATCGACCGCAAAAATCCACGTAAATAATTACAAAATTCCAACTAGTGGCCTAATTAAATGCTCTTCCTTTAGCTGGTCTGGCAAATATCCTGCCAATTTCATTTAAACACAAAAGTCCGCCGGCGGGCAAATCGACTCGACTGACAACGGCAGCACCGATGACACCCTCCCCTCGATTACAGTGTGGAATTATATTGGGGGGTGATGTCGATTATAAAAAAAGAATTCCATTGTGAAATCGAACTTGATTTCAAAGTTTGGTTCTTTTCGTGTATGGCAGAGCGGGCATCGTATGTCCTTGGAAGGCGGATGAAATTTTGAAATTAAAAAGAAATAAAAAGAAGGGAAGGAAATAATTCTCCTCAGGCAGAAAGTACCTTCCTGTTAAGACAGCAATAATGTTTGTTCTTCATTTTGACCTCGGCACAGAAAGTTGGGAAAGTTTTATTTAATTTTTTAGAAATTTCACTGCACCTCTGGCAGTTCCTTTTTATATACTCGTACATCTGTGTGCTTCAAGCGTTCGTTTAAGGACATGAAGCGTGTGCATCAATATACCTAGGTATATGTTTGAGTACCTATGCCATATACAAAAGTTGAGAGTGCGTGGTGTGTGAGTATTATACAAATGTTACAGAGAGCAGTAAAAAGCATGCTGAGGAAAAACAGCAAGCGGAAAATCAACGAGGAAACATGTGCTCATTTCCTTTTTTCATATTGATCGTCCTTTTTTTTCGTTTTGTTTTTTTCTTCTTTTAAACATTTCCTGGCTCGTATACATGAAATTACTCGTGTAAAGTCGAAAAGTTACAGCACGTAATCACTCATGAGCTAGACAGTGTTTTATGAACAGGATTTAAGGATGGAATAATTTGTAAGGACTTTTGAAAAAGAGGAGTTTTTGCGTATGAGTTTTGAAGTTAAGTTTTCTTTTTTTTTAACTTTTACTTAAGAGGTAAGAAAATTGTAACTGAAATTGATTGATATCAGTTCTTTACCTTGATTGTTTTTTTTTTTGTTTTTACTGAGGCAGGCTTTGAAAGATTTTTATAACTTAACGATCTAGATGGTATGGTGACCAAGATAACTGACGAGTTGTTGAGAACTTCAAATATATGTATACATTGTGTGTGATACTTCCTTTCTGCATTAAAAAATTACTAAACCTTCTTCTTCTTTTGTTACTATTGAACATATACCGTTCAAAAGTCATAGCCACTTTCCAATATGTCCAGTCAAATTTATTTTTTTCTCATTTTAAAGGGAATCAAATACCTATTTTCAATTAAATTTTATTTATTTATTGGAAGGCATTCACATTAAGAGGTAAAAATCTTATAGATAGTGATGCTTAAATATGCATTTAACAATTTAAATTCGAGCTACAATAATTGCGTTAACAACATTGAATAAAAGAAAAAAAGAAGGAAATATAAAAACTCAGTTTAAAAATATTAAGAAATCAAGAAATAAATGAATATTTTTAAATATTTTTCAATATACACCTCTCTCACGTAGTTTTTGAGAATTTTCATAGGCCTGTGGGACGTATACGTAACAAAATAAGTCAGTTTCACAATGGTAAAATTCGTTTAACTAAACGCTGTTTTTAGGCAAATAACATCAGAGTTGGCACTTAAGAACCTTGTTAGTACCCAGTACCTTTGTACTTGTACTTAAAAAAAAAACAATTAATTTTAATTTAATTAATTAAAATAATGACTATTTATTTTTATCATCTCTTTTTCTTATGAACGAAAATATTTTTAAATAGTTTTTTTGAGGAACAATATATAAAATCCCAAAGTATGCTCTGCCTCCTGTAGCTGTAGATTAGTGAAACAAAAACAAATAATATAAACACGTCTCAATGAGTATATTCAAGCTATGCAAAATTATTCCTTCACTAAATCAGCAATCAGACAGATTTTATGAAACCAATGATAGCAAGCAAAGCCATGAAAATAAAAAAACATAAGAATTTCAATTGATATTCTAGCTTCATACCATCCCTAACATGGGACCCAATCATAAAGAAATTTAAATCAAATAATACACTCACCAAAACTTCTAACGTTCTAAGTGTTGTATGCACTCAAGATTATGTTAACACGATACTTTTCACTCTAAACCGACGAAATAGTTATGCATACTTATTTATTTATTAGTGAAAAGTTTAAGTAAATAAAAATTTCAATGAAAGTGTTTTTATCCTCTTTCCATTCCAACTAACAATTTAGCTTGTATAAGGTAAAATTTTTCAAATTTGCTTGTTAGTTTGTATAGAGCTTGTATAACGCAATCTTGAGCAAGCCAAGAATTTTCCACCTGAAATTTAAACACCTGAAATTTTAACAAATAAGGTCTTAAAATATGAGTTACACAAGCTCTATTCAAGGCTTGTAAATATAAGTTATAAATGGCTTGTATAAGGCCTTCCAAAGTTGTTCACTGAAAATGTTTAAAATAATAGCTGCTATAAGGCTCTCCACGACAAATCATTTCAAACAACTTGCATAAGGCTTGTTTGTAAAGGCCTTATACAAATTAATTGAACATCGTAAAACAGAAAAGAAATGCTTACAGTAACATTAAACTTTTTAGAAAAACTTAAAAATGAATAACTCATGGCAAAAATTTAAAAGATCTGGAACCTACAAAAGACAAGTGAGAAAAATAGAGAAGCAATTCTTAAAACAGCCAGAGAACATTCAAGAAGTTTGGAAGAACAAAGAACAGATATTAGATGGGCACAGTTATTGAGTGTGCTAGACTGGTACGATGAAGGAATCGAGTTCAAATCCCAGGTAAAAATGCTTTTCATTTTTATAATTATACTAACATTCGACTCATTACAGAATACAGAAAAAAAATTTCGGAAGCTGACCGAAGAGAAAAAAATTAAATAAAAAGAAAAAATAAAATAAAAAACCGATAAAAAAAATATTTTTTTTATTTCAGAATCAGCTTTGCTAAAATAAATTTTTTCTCTCAATGGATTGCTTATGCAAAATAAATTTGGATAAGGCCTTATTTAAACATCCAAGGCAAGCAATTGGCAATGGCTTTCGTAAGGGCTTATATAAACATCTAAGGCAAGCTATAGCTTGTTCAGCCAAGCTAATAGCAGTTCATGAAAAGCTATTTGCTGCTATAAGACCTGCCAACAAATGTCTTATGGCAGTTAATTAGCTTGGGTTAATGCGACAAAATAACTTGCATAAGGCCTTTTACTATTTTCTGAAAATAGCTTGTATAGAACCTTATACAAGTTAGATTGTTAGTTGGGATGTAAAGTTAGTTTTTGTAAACAATATGTTTTTGTTTTTTTAGTACAGTTTTTTGTCTTTTTCTCAACATTCAAAAATGTATAGTTATTTGGGTTTTGCACTTCATTCTTCAATTTAAAAGAAATGTAACATTTTGTTAATATTTTATTAGATAGAGTAGGTTTTTTATTAAGTCCATAATGTTCGCTTTTGTATAAATTATTTTGAATATTTATTGCCTCTGTGAAGAAGAGGCAAGGACGAAGCTGGTGGCTAGCGGTAAAGTTGCTTTTGCAGAAAGTACAGGTATTTTTCTGACCTGATTAGTTTCGTGTTAAATAAAAATGTTGACATAAGGAAGTAAAGAAATGGAAGTTTATCAGTCTGTGCTTTTGTGTGTGCACATCAATTATACATTGAGCTAGAGCTTAAGCAAGCTACATAATTAACAGCATTTTGTTTACTTCAAATTTTATCCTTAGCAGATATTACGATTTTGAATAAATTTTTTTTTTTTTTTTTTTTTTGAAAAAACGTCTTTGCATATCTACTCTCCAAAAATTAGAAGTCCCGAAATTCAAATTTTCCGCTTTAATTCACCTTCTCCGTATTTTGTTTTTCCAAATTCAATATCATAACTGTACTCGTCAAGTGTCAGATTATAGCAAACAAGTAAGGTAGTTGGAAAAGTGAAGGTTTTGTGTTGGTCACGCATTCATTGTTTAAAGTTAAATCTAATTGTAATTTTATTTTAAAAGTATTATTAAGAAATAATAAAGTGATTTATTATTTTTTTCGAAATATAAATCGATTTAAACGACACTTTATCACTATATTGTTATAAAGCTGCGTTTTAATTCTTTTGGTAAGAAAATCTCAATTTTTATTAATTCGAAAACAAAAACAATGAATGATTAAATGAGTGATGATGGTTTAGTTTTCGATAGTAAAAACATATCAACTTATCAAAAACAAATTGTAAATATTTGTATTTGTAATTATTATGGAAGTAAGTAATAAAATATGAATAAAAATTAAAAAAAAAATCTTCTTCTATTTAAGTGGAGCGACTGAATTATAATTCAAGTTAAAAGCTTAAATGAGCACAACTCCATTTTGCGTTTCCTCCAGGTTTGATAGTTGGGCAAACTTGAATTATTAAAGAAGATTATGTACAAGACACTTATAAACAATCAAGGTATCTGTTTCTTTCTTTAACTCTGGCTGTCTGTCCATATATCGACATTTAGCCTAAGTCTCTGAAGCAATTTTTTTTTCAAATTTCTTACTTAAGATTTGTTTGTAACACTCCAGAGGGGAAATTGAAATTTTTTTAGCGTCAAAAATAACGGTACTTGCCCTACAACCGTAACTGAAAAGTTTACTTATCTCAAAAACGCCTATAACGATTTTGATACAAAATTAGTATATTATTGAAGGCATGTTGTACTTTTGGATAATGAAAAGAAATTACCGAAAATAGTTACTAACGGTGCCTGCCATATAACAGTTTTTTAAACGATTTCAACCAAAATTTTTACGCAAAATCATTTTTCATATATTAATAATATTGCATATCAAAATTTTGAAAAAAATAGATTTAAGATTTTTAAGAACATATTTTTTTTTTTGAAAATTCAATATGTAAAAAATAAGTTGACGATTTTTTTTGAAACAAGGCTTAAAAGTTTTTTAATATATTCTCAAAACTGGCTTTCCAAAACTATTTTTAAAAATATTATTAAAATTTTATATATAAAAAATTAATTTTTAAGAAAACCGCTCCAACGATTTAAATTTTTTTTCCACATATTCATATCTTTTCAAGTTATCAAATGGCAAACTTGTTTTTGAGCTCTAAATTTTTTAAATCGTTGCTTATACAAGAAAAAGAACGATTTAAATGCTTTTCTTATATTTTTATATTTTTTATATGTAATTACTTTCATATTTTAAAAGTTCTTAATTCCAAGCAACTTGATCATAAGAGCAAGTACGTGCGATGCAGTTGAGCATTTAATTTTTTAAATGTTCGATAACTTTCGATATGATTGAGTGATTGATTCGAAATAAGTGTCGATTATTAAAAATAATGTCGCAAAATTTTAAACAGCCTCTTGTTAAGAACTTTTAACATGATAATAGTTAACATTCTTTTAAATATTTAGTTATATACTAGATTTTCTAAATTTTTAATTTTTTTCTTTCGTTTTACCAACTAATATCAAACTAGTTCCATTTTATTAAAAATTGTTCATCTGAATTGACAGTGACAGTTCAGACAGAGATGGGTTTGCACTAAATCTGGCGGACTGAAATTGTTTGAAACTCAGTGTGGAACCAAACCTTTAGAGTTTGTAAGAAACTCAAGTTCGATTATGCTTCGGTTCTCATTGGATTTTACTTTATTTAAGTCTCTAGTCATCCTTTCTATAATGGTTTTGTTGTTTGTTAATAATAGTTGCGAAAATTGTAGTTGATACTCGGAACAATGTTCCAAAAATTTTCAAACTCTAAAAATTAATTTAATAAATTAATTTTAATGTTCAGAATTTTCCAAAAATTATCTACAATAAAAACTTTTAATCTTATTTGAAAACCTGGTGACATTTTTTGAACTCAAACAAGGTATTTTTGGAAAGTGATATAAAATTGAATTAAATATCAATTATTATTTTAATTTTCTTAATTGAAAAATTAAAATATTTTTTCTAGAGTTGTTTGCACCATTTGTTTTTGTTGAGAAAATCAATGGAGCTTCGTTTTTATCACTGCATACTTCCAAAATCATGGCAATAACTATATTTTGAACACATGTTTCACCGTCACCAACTTACTACGTCGTGGGATATAGGTAAATTATCAGTTTGCTGAGAACCATTATTTAGATCAACTTTTGAGTTTTCTAAAATCGTCGATTTTGTCAGGGTCATCCCGAATCCCGATTTAATGCCATCTTTTGATGGCAAATATTAAATCCTCTGTGGCTAAAATATTTCTTAGCTTTGAGATAAGCTAAAATATTTTGTACTTAAAGGTAGAGTTGTACTGTTCTAATCTTATTTTTATTTTGGCCAATAACATACCTACGGATGTTATTAAATTTTAAAGTCTCGTGTGTTTTTGTTGCAAAGGTTTTCTTACAAAAATCGTATCTTGTTAATTGATATTTACATCTTTGAATCTTTCAGATAAATAATTTAATTATAAATTCAATAAAATTCTTACCAATTTATACTACTTTCCATATCAAAAAAAAAAAAAAAATAAATCTGTCTGGCCTTGTGAAACGCACACAACACAGATTCATTTTGGTCCATAAAGCATAACTACTGGTCTTATTTGCATTTTGCATGGAAGTCCTTAAAAAGGACAACATAAAATACATTAACTCAGGCACATAACACACACTTCCACACACACACATATATATGCACGATAAAAGTAAAATTTCAAAATCTATGTGGTAAAATGTGTAGTAAGCGTATTTCACTACAAATTCATTGTTTGATTATGTTCTTCTCGTCCTGAAGGATTCAAAACAGGGATAACTGGACACATTTACTACGTTTTGGTTATTCTCTTGAAATTAACATACACACTGGGCAACTCTCATATACACAAATACACTATCACACAGAGAACCAAACCATATGAACAAATTTTACTATACAATCGATTACACACTTTGGAAGAGTGAGTGGATTTCGAAATCAGAAGCGACAGGATTTGTCTTCCATTGAAAAAATCAAAATTTTGGCCACGTTAACAAAAATGAATATGCATCAGTAGCAAAAGGACCAAAAAGGCACACACACACACACACACACACATAAATGCAAATTTATATAGAAAACACAATGCAACAACAGAAAATACAAAAACAAAAAAATTGCGCACCACATGCCCCGCTAGTGTCACGCTGCTGAAAAAGGATTCTTTTCTTATCACAGACGAACACACGGATAAAGGAACAACGAAAAGTATGCAAACAAAAGGAATAAAGAAAGCAGAATTAAAAAAAAAAATCATTGCACATAAATATGCACACAGAAAGGGGCATAAGCCCAGGCACAGGCACAGGCAGAGAGGCACATGCAAAGTCATAGGCTGTATGATGTCCTGTCCTGAAGCCTGAGTCTTAGCCGCCTTCGGAATATATGCATCACACTAGGTAGGTATGCGCCTCATCATATAGTCACAGGATTTTATCGATTTTGTTGTTGTTTTCTTTTTGCTCTGCTTTTTCGCAATAAGTTTTTTTTCTTCGTTTCGAGTTTGCATTTTTTATTCCCACCCTAAAGTTAGTTTTTTTTTCTGTTGACGAAGGGCATTTCTTGCAAGTTATCACTAATTGAAAGGATTTCTCTTCATTCAAGTCATATTGACTAAGGAATCCTTTTTTTTTTTCTGAAAAAAAAACCCGAATGAAACACCGGTAAATTCGATTTTATTGCAGTTTTCTCCAACAAACACACAGACACAACACAAATACCAAAGTGAAGGGAAAATAATTGCAACTGCACTTTGCATATATAACATTGATTAGAATAAAATCACAGTCAAATTACGTTCCTCAATTTAAAAAAAACAAAAACACAAAATACTAACCATTTATGAAAAATGTAAATTTATATCCTTTTTTCTTATCTTCAATTTATTTGCACTTGAATTTGTTTTTTTTTTTTTTTTAATTTATTTTTGAGAATTTAATTTTTCACTCACACAACCGCCGAGCTAAAGGAATTTTTTTCTTATCCTCTTTGATTTGATATCATTTTTTTTTATCTATGTCTAAAGCTTATAAGGGGAGGCCCTCTTTAACGCGCGTATCCGTTTTATTCCGTTTACCACTACCGACCGAGAGAGACGATGAACTATGACTGAAAATCCTTTTGGATAGTCCTTCGTGCACATGGGTTTAAATCCTTGTGATGGGAATTTTCCAGGATAGCAGTGTGGAAAAATGGAGTCTGCAAGGAAGAATTCATCTGGATGTAGTTTGCAGAATCCAGCTCCATGGAGCGCAGGTGCATTTTATTGTGATGTTGTGTGATGATTGTTGGGTTCAACTTTTAACAAATGCGTGTTACCATGTGATAGCGAGTGCGAGTTGTGAATGAAAATGAAAAATCACAGCAAGTGGTGAATTGTGTGCATAGTTGTTGATGGGTGGTAAAGTTGAGTATGAATTGAGTGAAAATTAATTTCAATGATATCTAAAAATATCACTCATACGTCATACGTTAGGTATTTTTGTTGGTGTCTTTTTATCAAGAATTCTTTTTGTTTGAATACAATTTTTTTACTGATTCATCTGCATAAGGGAGCTGATATGGTGGTTATTGAGAAATAATTTTTAGTGTGGTTAATGATTATTAATGATTAAAGAAAGTTTATTTTGATAACAACTGTAAACAGTGATCTTACTGCTCTCATAGAAACTTTTGTGCAAGTCAACTGAATAAAAGTTTATTTCAAAATAAAAATTTGTTAATTTTGAAATAATTTTTTCCACCAATTTAGTTTATTTTTTTGTTTAGATAGGTAAGTATTGCGATTCAATGTTTGTGTGTATATATGCTTCACTCCCTTTTCCATTAAGAAGCTGGTGTGAACTTTATAAATGCACACGAGCAAGTGCTATCACCTTTGATAACACTTGAAGCGAATGGTTTGAACTTACCTTTAATATGAGGTTGCACCTTATTATTCCTCAGAGCAAAAACTTGTAAAATTATTGACTGGGTATATTACAAACTTGCTATTATAATAAAGAGGCTAGTTTCAAAAAATGTTTATTCAAAACCTTTGATATTTAATACTCACTTAGGAAAAAACTTCTTTACTAATTTTAATTACAAACAAAATATGAAAAAAAACCAATATGGATTTATGAATAACTATTCACCGACGAACTTGAAGACAATCAAGTATATTCGGCTTTATTCATCGATATTGCTCATTGCTCAAGCTTTTGACAGGGTTTCGAACCTGAGACTTGAGTAAGTACCCTCAGAGAAAAAAGGAGGTATAATTAACCAATTTCTGATTTATTGTACCTGATTTTCAGGTTGTTCTTTTTCAACTCAGTAGATCAGGTTAAATCCTTAACCAAATTCCTGATTTTAGTGTCTCGTTTTAAACCAAAGTAGGTTGCAGGTAGTATCTGCATGACATCATGTAAATTTAACTCTGTCTTAAAAAAGTATAAACTCTAAATTTTACCATAAACAAATTTTTACTAATTTTACCTATAAATCTGGTTGACTTTTCATACAAATCTAGTTAGAAACATGAATTAAATATTTAACGCCCTGTAGATTTAACATGAAGATCAAGTTAATTTAACATGATTCAGTTTCGAATTAACCCTGTATCTGGTAATCTCTAACACTGCTTACCCTCCAATTCATTTTGCATTATTCTGAAAGCATAGAAATTTATTACTATGTATATTATTTTATTTTTAAAATACTTTGTGATACTTACTTAGCTTTGAACTGGGAACCTCTCACACTTGGAGATAGTACGCATCCTCTGGGCCACTTCGCTGCATGAAAAACTTGGGCCAAATATCAATAATTTGAAATTGATTTTGCTTTGATGGCATATGTGTGTATCTGCGTTAACACTGCGAAACGAACTGGCAGAGTGTTTCTTTAACGATGGCTTGTGGGTGTATTTCAACAAATTTTTATTTTTTTGGCCTGTAAGTGTATGTTTTAACACTGGTTTCACGTTGAAATTAACTAGCAGAGTGTTCCTTTAATATGAGGCCAGGTTAAATTCAACAAGTTAACATTGTAAAAATAACCATATAAAATGTTACTTCAACCTTGTTTTTGGTAAAGTAGAAATTCACCACATATAGTGTTAAAAAAACACGATCGCAGTTAAAATTAGCGCTATATTCTTGAAAAAATTTTTATTTACCAGAATTAAGTGTTAAGATAACAGGTCATCTTTTTAAATCAACTTGAATATGTAATATAGGCCACCAGGTTGACTAAGCACTTAATATAAGGTTATTAAATCAGGTTAATTTCTAAAATGTCTGAAACTTTATATGGCACCTTGTAAATTTAACAGGGCCCAGGTTTATTATTTACCTGGATTTTTTCTCTGAGTGTACACACAAACTGCATAGGGACCTTTTCCAGGCAGTAATACAAATACTGATATCCTACGATATGAATCGACTCTTTAGAGTACGGTACTATCGAAATTACTTAGAACTGAACATATCTAAGCTGGTGTACCACAAGGAAGTGTTTTAGGGCCTTTCCTGTTTTTGTTATTTACAAATGATATTCCAGTAAAGATCAACGCTATCAAGGCCACCTTAACTGATGAAACTGCACAATTGGTGCCAAATAAATCTGTTTCGATGGCTACACAAAAATCACCAAATGCAGTCGGTATCAAATTGAACGAAACCAAATCAAAACAAAGTTAAATGACTTGTTTGTTAGAAAAATGATCTTGTAAAATTTGATTTTTTCGCTTTTATGGTTTAAAAAATGGTGTTTTGGAGAAAATCTTTAAGTTAGTTAGAGTTTAATTACCCACAGGTAGACATATGGAAAACTAGATTTTTGTCAATTTTCTTCTTTGGATAAGTCTTAAATTGAGGAAATATTCGGTTTTCATTTAGGTATATGAGTTGTGAACTGAAACTTATAATGTAGTCATGTAAAACTGCATTTGAGCCAATGTTTGCATTTTTCCAACAACTATTACCAAAGTTATAAAAATTGTACCTACAGCTGTTGTCCTACATATGTATATAGTTACATTTTTTTCGCCCAGCCAATGTTAATTTAAAGATATCAAATCTTACAGGATTTTTTATTTATAAGAAAGAACTAAGATGGGTAGGTCAATTTAAACGCAAAATAAAATAAAGACTTTTATAAATACCACCCATTCGTCCACCTAATTAAAGAATTATTCAAACATAAATAATATATTCTTTTCTCAATAGGTAGAGGAAACATTACCATTATTGAATTACCATTATTAATTTTGTTTAATATTTTTGACTTTTCAAAGCCCATAGGTTATTGATTTTGACTTGAGAAAAAAATTATCAAATTGAACTAAAATACTTTTTCTTGCCATGTAGGTAGGTACCTACATACCTAACCTATACATAATGGATCTACGTTACACTACAATAAAATTATTCCAATATGTACCTAACCAACAAACCTACTAGGGTTGCCAACTTCTTAAAGAAGAAATAGAATATATTTGATTTTAGGGAGGATAAATAACGTGGACAGTCCAATAAAAAAGAGTATAATTTTTTTAAATTTTAAAACAAAATAACAATTTTGTTTTGTTTTAAAAATAATTATATGAGTCTAAACATAGTAACTTTACGTTTAAACCAAGTAGAACTTCATTTTGAAGCCATCTCCTTCTTTTATCATCACTTAAAAATGATCGGAACGTGGCCATTGACATTTCATGTTTGACAGTTTTAGGTGCGTTCAGAAACACTTGAGTGTTAGGGTTGGTTTACATTGGTAATTAGTTGTATTTTTTTGAATATCTATATGGCCTTTGGCGAAAGAAAGACATTGGGAAATTTCAACATTTGCCTTTTGGCCTTTTCGATTGGCAATTTGGAAGAACTCTCCGATCCGGAATACCAATAAAACAAGCAGGCACATGCATTTTGAATTTGAAGGTTTCGTATACCTGTATTCTTGCAACTTCAAATACGGATGCTGAAAGAGTTCTTCACATTTGGAAACTTGGTGGAAATAATTATGGACGATTATGATTATTTGTCCTGGTTTCGATTCTCAAACGAAATCCAGAATCGTTTTCTGTTCTTTTCAGGACAAGAACGAACTGTCATTCTGAATGCCAATAGGACACTATCAGAAGGGCTCACATGCATTCCCAACGCTTCTGGATTGCCAAACGAAAAGGTCAAAAGGTTAAGTCTAACCTGAATTGTATTGAACTATCTTACCAACAATCATTTGACATTTCTGTATGAATTATCCACAACACAACGAAAATTGTAATCAATACTTACACTTCATACGAAATTTTTTGAAGAAAGAAAAGAATTGTAAAAAAAGTTTAAGAAAAAAAGAGTATTTTAGCGTACTCTATTAGAGTCATGGATTTGGATGGAAAAATAAGTGTTTTCCATTTTAAGGCCTACTCACTGACTCAATTGGTGGATTAAAATTTTTCGCCTTGAATCTTATAGACATAGAGTCGTATTTCCTTAGAATACACTAAGGCAGTTGCCCAATAGAGCTGTGTAAATCGTTCATTTCAGATGATCGAATCGTTCATGAATCAATCAAAAAATGATTCGATTATTTCAATAAATCGATTATTCGATAATTTTTATTTCACTCAGTTAATTTTTCGATATTGCTCTGATTTGATTATTATTTCGCTTTCGATTAAATCCAATTGAGGGATGGTTTCGATGTCGATGGATTAAAAAACTTTTAAGAAATCAGAAAATTTTTACTGGTTCAGTAAAAAAGGTGATTTTAGGGCATTTGGGTGATATTTGGATTAAAGTACGCTTACCGTGTCAAAAAAAAGTTTGTTCCCTATCTGTCAAGCCTTCAACTATCAAATTCCATTGAAGGGTGGCTGCGATGTCAATGGATTGAAAAACTTCTGAAAATCAGAAATTTTTGAAGAGTTTTTACTGGTCCAGAAAAAAGATGATTTTAGGGCAATTTGATGATATTTGGATCAAAATACACTTATCCTATCAAAATAAAGCTTATTCCCTATCTGGTAAGCCACTAACAGTCAAATTCCATTAAAGGATGGCTACGATGTCGATGGATAAAAACACCTCTAAGAAATCACAAATTTTTGAAGAATTTTTACCCCTCCGGAAGAAAGGTGATTTTAGGTGAATTGGGTGACATTTGGGTCGAAATACACATTTTCTGTCAAGAGACAGTTTTGTCCCTTCTTTGTCAAGCTATCAAATGTCGAATTCCATTAAAAATAGCTACATTGTCGATGGATTAAAAAATCCCTAGAAATTCCCACATTTTTGAAAAGATTGATACCAAAAATCGAGAATTTATTAAGATCGGGGTGGAAAATCGAAAATCATCGAAATGATTGGAAATGAGATAGAAAATCGAGAATCGTCGAAATGATTGAGATTGGGATGGAAAGTAGAGAATAATTGAAATGATTGAGATTGAGATCGATTGAAATGAAAATTTGTGATTTCAATCATCGATACTTTTCGATGATCGGATCAAAAAATTGATCTGATTGACACAGCCCTATTGCCCAATAGTCAATGCCTGAATAGTTTAGCCATCTCGGTATTAAAAAACGCATTCCAACAGTTGTCCAAATACGACCTTATTTATTCAGTGACACACCTGTTTTCATTAATTTTCAATGAATTAATGAATTTCAGTAGGCTTTTGGGTACGTTCAATTTGCCTTTCATCCATTTCAAAACTGGAAAATTCGCAAACTTGAAATATATGCCTTCCTTCTTTGTTGAACGAGTCTAACTACAGCGGCTAAAATTAGCCACGACGTGCAAAATGGTTATAAATAACATTTTGGAGTTGGGCACGTGTCTAAAGTTAGACATTGCTTGGAATAAGCAATAATACGAGTAATAATTATGGTGAAAATTGTTTTGTAAATTTTAATTAACTACTTTTTCTTTGTATGAAACTGTACGCGATGCTTTAAATGCTACAAGCGAAAAAACAAAAGGTATCTACCTAGTGCAGGAGGTAGAGGTTAAGGCATAAAATAAAATTCATACCGATACAAACAAGCTATTTTTATATTATTTTATGTAAATAAAAAGTTTTATAACTATTTGGATGGACAAAAGTATATATTACTATTTTTTTGTGACATTTTTGTGTTTCCCAACAATATACCTACTGCACAAAACAAATTAACTCAAAAGTTTCAAGCGTCACATAAGAGCGTTTCTTCCATTCGTGTTTCCCTTGTGAACGTTTGACTTTTGTACTAAGTAATTCGTTATCCTGCAAACTGTCACCATTCTTCGTAATGAGTGTATTAACTGAGTAAGCAATTATTTGTTCAAAATTCAAATTTAACTCTTACGACAATGACACTAAGCAATATATCTCACTTTCATCTTTTTGTTTTCTTTAACTTATCTTCATTTCTTATTTGACTTTATACAAAGCTATACATATCTACGTATTAACGTATATATATATATGTACCTACAGTAAAAAAAACTTGAACATTTTATGAACTTCTTGGTTCTTAATATAATTTTTCTAGTAATCCCTTCCCGGGGATTGACTGAGTATATGTACTTATCATCCATCTCTCTTCATCATCCTACTGCAGAAAGTCATTATCCAAAAATTAAACACACATAGTTCGCGAATTTTCTGCTATACCCATTTTTATTAAACCCTTCCATGAGATAGAAACTCGGAATTCCCGATGTCAGGTTCTTAAAACAACGAAATCCACACAAAAGACGCCATCCATCTCTCATCCTTCTCTACAAACCCACCCATCCATCCGTTAACGTGCCATTCAGCCAGTCCATTTACTTGGTACAGCTCTGTTCGTCGTTAACTGTGTATATCCTTTATTCTACGAGTATATATCCACCACCATATCTCCTGGCGTGAGCTTGTGACATTACTAAATGAAGAATTCTTTTTTTAATTCAAAAAATTAAGAGAAATAATGTAAAAATGAAGAAGTTTTCAAGTAATGAAAGTATACACTCTGGAGCTTCTGTTTGGTCAAAAAAAAAAATCCACAATGATGTGAACAAAAAAAAAATAATAAAACAGGAAGAAAGGATGATGATGGAAGTGAACTTTTTAATGAAGTTTGTGTTCGCAATTTACTTGGTTTGTTTTTTGCATTTCCTGAACTCATTTAGCGCAGTTTCTTTTTCTGTCTCTCTCTCTCTCTCTCTCTTCATCCTTTACACAATCTCGCTTTTCTTCTTCAGGAACAAATAGAGTTTCTGGTGCAAAAAAAGAAAATATTTACATTGTTTTCATTTTTTTGTTCTCATTATGAACAAATAATACAAATCTGAAGAGAACCTTTCACAATACACACTCACAACAATATCTTCTATAGACAGGGACACGTGTAATCCAAGGGTTAACAGTAACACCATGTTCATATATAATGCACATCAGACATGGTCTCCATGGCTTCCGTTGTTCGGGAACTGTAGCGAAACAATTTAATAACATCCTGCGTCCTGGCAAAAAATCAGTATGGGATCTCAGGTAGCGTCGTGACTCACAATGTACCCAGCGTAATTTTTGTACCTATTGCAGTCAAATAAAGTATGTATAGGTTAAACTTAATGTCAATTTAAGTTTTTCGGATTAAAACCTTTGAATTTTTATTCATAAAAAGGGTGTTCCTTAGAGAAGCTTGGTTTTTAATTCGGCAACACTAAACACACTAAATTTGACAGCTGACAAATAAACTATCTGTGCTCAGTTTATCTCGACATTATACGAATGCCAGAACAACACTTCTTCGGTTTTCTATCAAAACCTCGTAATCAAAGCAGGGAATATGTTCTCTTTGAAAGAGATGTTCTGGAAACCCTACTGTAAACTGAACTATTTGCCTTCGAAGATTGTCAAATTCTTCGATTGCAATTTATTTTGGATTGAATAGAATGTTCTCAGTATAACAATGTCACACTGTAGCTTACTGCAGTTTGACTGTTATACTCTTCTTTAAGAAATTGACAGTTAAAATAAGGAACAGTACTGGCCCAAGTATACTACCTTGTGGAACACCAGATTTTATTTCCTTCAAACCAGCATATTTCTTTGTATTTCCAACTCACAATAGTCTTTACTTCTAAATTATGAGACCAGCATATTTTGTATGATATTGCGTAAAAACTGATAAATAAATTTTAGTATCTCTGGTATTATTTTTTAATTTCAACGCATATTATTAGAACATCCTACTCTGCTTAAGCGTATTTACTATATAGTTGAAGCTAGAATATAGGTATTTTAAATTAAATAGAGATGTATTTTGTACGATACCGCCATGTTTTAGTCTTCTCCATATACAATGACTTCCCTCATAACGTGTCCTTGAGTTAAGCCAACTAATTAAGGAACTTGTTTCGTCGTTGTTTCAACTTAATTCTTCTCGCTTCTACATAATTATAAAACACTCGCAACGAATACAAACAAACATAATTAGATTCACTTCATTCATACGTTAAGTAAGTTTTTCTCTCTCAAACGATATTATATACAGAAAGGAAGGAGGTGATGTGGTAGTCATATTTATTTTGAAAGCAGTTGAGATGCTCATAATAAAATACAAAATTAAATGAAACAATGAAAACTTTCGAAATAAGTTTTGTAGAAAAAATAAATAAATAAATAAATAAGATGCATAAAGGATTACACATAAGAAACTAAGAGTATTTGTTTATGAACAGTTCGCTGGGCTGATGTCAAAAAACAATTATTTATCTCAGGTGGGTAAAATTATATTTTATTTCAACAACGGCTCCACGGCTTTTCTTTTAAAAAAAAATCAATAAGTATTATTTTTAGTTAAGGCTTCCCCTGCCTGGGTGGAAAAGCAGAAAAGCTTCTAAATGAATGAATGTATAAATAGTATTGTACCAAAATTTTCAAATTAAGTAAACATTTTTCTGTTTTTTTTTTAATTTTGCAAAATTTTAATATTTTGAAAACTACATCTTCGATTCTCTTGAAATTTGGTACCTTATGGTTTTTATCTTTGCATTGAATACAAACAAAAAAATGTTTTGCTTATATGAAAAATAGTAAAGTACCTTTCAAAATAAATGCTAAAAAACCTTTTGCCAACATCTTTTTCCTTTTTAAAAATGGCTACTACGATTTAGATCAAATTTGTTCAATATGCTTAAATAAGTGCGATCTACTACTATTATTATTATTTTACAAAAATTACAGTTAGCTGGTATTAGTTTTTAAAGTTCTGGTTTAAAATTTTTTTTTTTACAAATTTTGCTTTCAAATTTCTGTTCTATCTTAGTTCTGCTTTTCAACGTTCTGATTTTCAAAATTCAGTTTTATAAGATTATACCAATAATAAAAATGGGTTGGAAAATGTAAAAAAGCAGTTACATGTTTTTCAATTTTCAATGTAATTGTTAGGTACTGATAGCATGTCCTAAAAAAGCTTTTATTCAAGACTTTATTTTATTTAAAGTCACGACAAAGAATATCACCTCATTTTTGAGATATTTACAAAAATTGTACACCACTTAAAAGATCACTAGATTGTTATAAAATATCATCAATTTTTAATAATCATCCATAGATTTTTTTAAAAATTTACAATACAATTTTTTTTAATCAAAGAGAAAAAATTGCCACTTCACTTCATTTGGGTCATTAAAAAAACGATGCCATTAATCGATCAATAATTTGTCATTAAAGGTTTTAATAATGGATCGGCCATACATTTTTTTAAATGAATTTTTAAACAAATTTTCAAGGTTACAGTTAAATTAATACAAAGAAGTATTTTATTTTAGAAATTCAAAAAATCTATGACTGACCAATACTGAAACAAACTGATCTTTTTTGACCAATAAGATGGAATAGTTTTTTTAACGTTCCAAATGAATTCCCATCTTTTTGACCGCTAATTTGTTGCTTAAAAATTCAGATTTTAAAAATAGAAAAATAGATTTTATCAACAATTTTCAAATTGCAGTTCAAGTTTACTCAAATTCCCGTTAAAAAACCAACAATATATCCATTGTGTAACAGACCAAATTAACTTTTCTTGTGTCAAAGTTTGTAGCTTTTTGAATGCTTGATAATTGTTTCACAATAATTTGTTTTGCAGATTTTATGGATATTTTTATTTGAAATTCAAATTCAAGAATGTGCATTTCCGGTTTGCTTATATCCTATTTTATATATTATAAGTGAATTGCCAAGCCATGAACCCATAACCAAGAATTTGGTTGTTTTATTAGTTTACCTTTCATATTATATGTTCTTGACATTATTTCCCAACTCTTTTTATTACTTTTCTCAGTAGTTACTAGTTATGCAAGTAAGCAGAAACTAAATTATAAATGAGACATTAAGAGAAGTCCAGTCAAATTAATATTTTATATCTACAAAAAATACTGCGTCGATTTTTTTTTTTTTCGTAAAAAGTACCTCTTGGGGAGTTTAAATTTAAAAGTTTTAGCAAAAAAAAATTTGCGTTGTCTGCCATTTTGAAAAAAAGCTTTGAAAGACCTTAATGCAATATTCTCGAATCCTATTGATAGATATTTAAAAAATAATATTTTTCGTTTGACTTTATAGGTAAGAGTATTTCAAAGAACTTTTGTCTGCAAGTTAATTCTAATATATCCTTAAGTTATTGTTGAAAAACTGAGGAAATTCTTGAGTAAAAAATGGTTTTTAGAGCTTAATTCGTCTCTTGTTCATCTGAGCGAAAAAATTGCTATAATAATTTCTGGTTAAACACGTATTTGCCTAAATTTTTATATTTAAATTTAATGTATTACAAAAAAATGTCATAAAAATACAGCCTTACAAAGCTCCCTATATGCAGCAAATAAGTCCTTAAGGGAAATTTTATTTCGTATTGTGGGTGCAAAATAATAATTGATCCTTGCAAAAGAATACAATGCAAATATTTTTATTTCAGTAAATGGGTTTACCTCCACGTTCAAGTAAGAAGAGGAATTTCTTAAAAAAAAGCAACTCAGAATGAAAAAAAAAAAACATTAAAAAACATGGGCAACCCTTGCAACCATTGTGCTGTTTATTTTTCAAAAAGTTTAAGTCTATTCTATTATTTGAATCCTTAACCAAGTTATATTTGTGAACGGTTTTCAAAAAAAAAAAAATTGTTGTAAATTACAAAAACAACTTTTTAAGTTAATTTAAGTGTTTGATTTTCAATAACTATTGACAAATACAGCATATCTTTGACATGTTAAAATAGAACAGATATTCTACCTTTCAAAAATAATATAGAACATAATGGTAACTGTTCCCGTTGTTTTTATTTTTTTATTTTGAGTATTTTTTTCGGAAATCGCCCCTCCTCTGGGGACAAGAGGAGTTAGACCCCACCTCTAGAGATTAAAAATGCTAACATTGTATTCTTCTACAAGAATCTATTATTTTTCTGTGCCGCAGTATGAATCGTAATTTCTCATATGGAATTATTTGCTGGATATTGGCAACTTTGTAATGCAGTATTGAAGAAATTTTTTTACTATACATAAAATATGAATATACAAAAATGTAGGAAATAATGTATTCTACAAAAAAATGTGTAGGTAATTTTTCGCTCAGATGAACAAGAGGCGAGATAAACTCTAAAAACCATTTTTCACTCAAAAATTGTGAATAGTTTTTCGACAATGACTTTTCATTCAAAGAATGAAAAGTAGGTCTTTCAATGCTTTTTTTCAAAATGGCAGACAACGCATTTACTTTTTTTGTTCAAACTTAGTAAATTTTGACTCTCCAAGAGGTACATTTTACGAAATAAAAAAAAATTGACGCAGTATTTTTTGTAGATATTTCGAATTATTTTATTTAATTTTACTGGAGTGGTCTCGGGACGAATTTATGACAAATATGGCAAATTGGAAAAAAATATTCCCAAGAATCTCAGCTACGGAACCATGTTTTGCCAAAATTTAAATTGCATATGAAAGAATAAAATTTTGACATCAAAATGTTCAAGCTATATTTATGATTTTTGATTTTTTTTTTGCAAACTTACAGTGACAGGTTTTGTAAAAATAGCTTAAAACTGTCAAATATATTCCCAACTTCTGGGAAACAGGAGCAGAGTACACATAAAATATGTATGTCATTTTTAAGGTAGTGATTAAGGCTTCAATATTTTTGAGATCAATTTTGGAATTTCTTCCTTGTTTTTGAAATATTAGCTTTTGGAAATTGTCGGATATTCTATTTTATAGTTGGGTCTTAAAATATCATTAAATTGATCAAATACTTAATCTTTCTCATAGTGACATAAATGTTCTAGTAAACCATTTCACTAAAAAAACTAGCAAAACAATTAAAATTAAGTTTAAAAAAAATATATTTCATAAAGGTCTTTTTTCCAATAAAATAAAAAATTTTCAAATATTTTGAATTTTTGGTAAATTTAATTCAAGATGGCTTTTTTTTGAAAAAAATGAACAAATATGATCAAATCAAACAAACAAACTATTTTGTTTTTTACTCAAAAAATAAAAGTCTTCGAATCTGAGTTTGGACCATTGCCCAGGGGTTTCTTGAGTAGACATTCAAGCTACGTTACGTCGTAAGTTTACGCAAAAGTTAGAATTAACGATCTTTTTATTAATTTGGTTAAATACTTCGTAATGTCGAAAACGTGACAAATTTGACGTGTTCAGATTTTAAAGTTATTTTTAAATTGAGAGCCTCTTCCGAAACAACGTGAAATCAGAGCTTTGGAACGATAAAACAATGCAAAATGGTATAACTATAATTATAGTCGAAAGCTTATTTCAAAAACCGAAAAATATTAGCTTTCCCAACAGTTAAATGGAGAAGTGAGCTATATTCCACTTAAATGAAATGAATCATCTTTCACTTTTTTTCGATCCTAATTCACCAAATTACAGATTTCAGTTTTCGTGGGATGCACTCGCGATAGCTGTTCCTCCCAAAAGCAAAAGTTAGTAAAACTTTACGAACCCTGTTATGGGCACGATATGGTTTTCATGTATTCGCTCATTTACATCCCCCCAATTCAGTGAGCTATCGACAGTTATTCGTGTTTTTAGGAAGAACTATAGCAGTCGCAAGCTCATGGCAGTTGTTGGATGCAAGTGAGAGAATTAAAAAAAAAACATTTTAGTTAATTTAAGCTTTCAGAAAAGAAGAGCGCTCGCGACTGCACTTAACGGAAGTGAAACTGAATTTTGTTGAGTTAGGAAAAAAAAAAAGAGAAAGAGTGAATTATGGCTCAATTCTGATTTCGACTATTCAAAAAGCTACTTTTATTGGGCTATGACATCTGCTTCCGACAGCTTCCAACTATTAAGGTTCTTACAAGCCAAAAGAAATCATTCGTTGACGACGACGAAAACAACAACACCCACAAGTTGTTGTTAATTAAAAAGACATGTTGTTGATGTAGTTTGTCAACGTCAATGAATAAGTCGCATTGGTTTCGGAGAGACTTTATAGTTTAACCTTAATAATTCTCGAAAAATAGCTTTCAAAATCTTTGAGTAAATGTAGTCGTCCTAATTATTTTATAAATAACGTTTTTAACGATGCGATAGTTACAGAACAAGGTCAGGTCTTGTTTGCTGGTCATAGGTCAATATTTTTAGCTCTTTAAGATATTATTTAAAATATCATATTTCTAACCATGGTGCCTAATTCTAAAAGTCACAATGACTTTCGGATAACTTTACCCTAATAAATTTGGTAAATTTTCCGCACCAAAATTCTTGGATAATTTTAACCGATTTGTGTAAACCATTTCCCATTCATACAGTATATTTGGCAGTTCAAAGTTAACTAACCAAACTTTTATCCTAACCAAATCGTAAACTTATGTTGTGTTTTAAGACTCTTGAAGCATTTTTTGTTAGTTCTTGGTTTTTAAGTATCAATTTTTAATTTTTGAAAATAAAAAAGATAAATTTTTGGACAAGTTTTGTAACGTTTCCTCCCGGAAAATACTAAATTTAAAGCTTAGTTCTTAGAGTCTAATCATTCAGTTTTATGCAGCGAAACCACAAATTGAATATTAAATTATATCCTTCAATATGTTTTCATGGTGTGACTGACTGTGAACATTATTTTCTGATCCTTGATATTTTTTGAATGAATTGTCTGCTGTACGATGATGGTTGTTGCGGATCATTTAACCACCATCTCATACTCCATACATTCCTCACAATCTATCATCTATATAGAACATACCTATGTCGATATACCTACACATATTTTGTTGCAATTTCTAAACTCGTGGTTAAAGTGGTGGGTGGAAAAAAGGATGACGATGCTCTGCAAATGTATTTCGAAGATTAAATCCTTTTGTTTCATCGGCGCAGTTTTTATTTTTATTTCTAGTTTTTTTTTCCTTGTTTGGTTTGTTTTCTCTTGTTTACTATGTTGCTAACTGTCGTCGTGATGAACATGAACGTTGATTGCTATTTGGTTGCGGTGCAAAGTTGGACGGATAGAAGATGTGAGATATGCAATATTTTTGTGGTATATATAGTTGTCTGCGGCGGGCGGGTATCCATCATTATTTATACCTAGTGAGTTGAGTATCCTGAATGTTTTTTTTTTTTTTTGTATCTTACTGCAATTCTACACTTCATTCGGTTTTGTTCTCATTCCATCATCAGTTAAGTACTCTACTTTGGTTTTCATTTGGATATTGTTTTGAATTCTCTTTGTTCTTAATCCTTGTGTTCTATTTTTTTTTTGTTTTCGTTCAATTTCGATTTCAATGGATAAAAATAGTGAAATTGCTGCCAATCAAAA
Organism: Dasysyrphus albostriatus; assembly: GCA_946251815.1. Lineage (NCBI taxonomy): Eukaryota > Metazoa > Arthropoda > Insecta > Diptera > Syrphidae > Dasysyrphus > Dasysyrphus albostriatus. The sequence continues at coordinate 126,411,238 of OX276336.1, read as the reverse complement.
AACATCATCGCAGCAATAACGATTTATGATGACGATGAGTCATTGATTTTTTTGTTTAGACTAGAAGGGTAGGTAGACTAAAATGGTTTGGTTTTAGAAGCAATGACATCAATATCAGAATTTAGTACAAGAACTACTCTTAACTGTTTCAGCAGTATTAATAAAAAAAACTGGTTTCCGCTTTCCAACACTCGTGATAACAGGCACACGGATAGAAAACTTATCCGTTCCCTTTAAAAAAAAGAGATATGCCATCTTTTCAGCATTTGTCACTTCACCAAATTCACCACTTCATCAAATTATGGTGATTTTCTAATATCGGGTTTTTCAATAAGAGTGCTACAAAAGTTTTTTTTTTAAATAAAACAAAAACGGTCTTGGATATCAATGAAATTCTTTATTCCTGTGAAAGTACGTTCAATGCCATTATGTATGGAACTCGATTGCTTTTGCATTGCCACCACGGGCATGTTTGCAGAAGTCGAAACGCTGAACCCAATTTTTGACGGTTTTCAAGTATAAATCGTCCGATACTGCTGCAATTTCACGTTCGATATTCTTACGAAGTCCAGCCCATAAGCCACACCAAACCGTAATTTTTTCGGGATGCAATGATGACTCATGGAGTACATGTGGATTGCTGCTTGACCAATACCGCATATTTTGTTTATTGACGAAGCCATTCAGCCAGAAATGAGCCTCATCGCTGAAGATGAATTTTCGATGAAAATCCGAATCATTTTCATGTTGTTGCTCAGCCCAATTTACGAACTTACGACGCTTCTGGTGGTCAAGCGGCTTCAGTTCTTTCGTCACTTTAATCTTGTAACGATGTAGGTCAAGATCTTTTCGCAAAATTCGCCACAACGACGTCACAGAGATGCCCAATGCTTGAGAACGACGTGTGAGAGACACATTTAGGCTTTCTGCAACTGAAGCCTCAGCGGCAGCAATATTCTGGACACTACCGGCACTTTTTTGTCTCACTGGCAATAACAAGGCCACTTTACAACTCACTTATTTATCGACACTTTCTGGGATTTGTTGTTGTTTACGGAGGGAAATTTAACTGCTTTAGCTATAATATTTTCAAATAAAACACGCTTGATATAAAAATTGTCAGAAATTCCCACCAAACTTTGTCAATATCGGATTGTAGTGAAGCCCACGGAGAATAACATTGATTTTTTTCTTTCTTGAGTAAGTCTTGAGTAAGAAATCTCATCCCTGTCAAATATGACAAAACAATACTTAAATAGATTTATAACTTGGAAGAATAAATTGATATTGAAATCATTTATTTGAAAATATAATACTGTGGGAATATTAAATACTGTAAATGATGTTCTCATTAACCGACTGAAAAGATTACTCCATAATTCATTAAATATAAAACACCCAACTCTAAAATTTCGCTCCATCGGCATCTCATCTTATAATCCAATAGCTATACAAAAATCTTTTCCATTCATTCAAATTGCCAGTTCAACTTACAAATTTTATATCATCCATTGTTGACTTAATGAATTGTTTTCACAAAAACCACTCAGCAGTTAAGTTGAATATCCTTCTCGAGTTTTAATTACAATACCAAGCCCCACTGAATTAGCGTCAGCAGCAGCAGCGGTGGCGGCGGTGACGGTGGTGGTATCTATCCCCTCTCGTTAACCGAAGCAGCACAGTGATATTGTTTCATTAACATTAAATATATTCGCTTACCACACCAATAGAACCACAACAAATTCCAAAGTGTTGTGTGAATTATAATCTGGGTCATAGATAAAGGGACTTAGTTAACTCTTATTATCCGCCCACTGCCTCTCCCTCCATTACATCGGACCAAACAGAATTAACTTGATTTTTCCAATTTCTTTCTCCTTTCAGCATTTTATGCGTGCTATCGAGTTAAATTCAGGATATTAAGCAATTCCCTTACGGGCCATCAGGTAGAAATTGGAAATATATTATGTTCGCAGGGTATTAACCCTACAATAGTAATTTGAAGCTTCCGGGTAAGAAACTTAGGAGCGATATTAATATTTTTTGAATGAATAAAATTGTCATCGAAGGACTTGTAAGTTAATGCGCAGTGATCTTCTACGATGTTTCTATACATGTAAGCCACATAGAAAACTTTTACCAACCCAATCAATCACAATGACAGAAGATGTTGCGGTTGTCTAATGGAGTGGCAGTTAAAAGGGTTATTTTCCTATAGCTCGATGATAAGTTCCTATTGAATCAACACTAAAGACCATGACGAAGTTTACAATAATATGTAGGGGGAAACAAGAAGTCCTTGACTTGATTTTTCAAAATATGTATAACCGCATTATCATTGCTTCATTGCACACACGTCACATTAGATGAGCTTAACCGACACCACGAAATCTATGACAGAAATGGTTTGGAAGTGGTGGTTTAGCTAATAATGTGGGGACATAATGTACTTAACTTGGCATGGTTTTTATCATTAATCATTTGCTCATTCCAAACTTTGTCAAAATGCTTTTTGGTGTTTTCTTTCTTTTTTTTCGTTTCTTTTTGAGCAAGACCGTGAATGTCAGTCATAGAAAGTGACTATCAACATTCTAAATGACATTTGAAAACTAATAGCCTTTTCACACCTAACCGAAATCTTGATTTTGAGCAACAAGATTTCAAAATCTACTTGAATCATTCAAACCTCACATGATGTAGATTATGTCTATCATTTCAAAAGCATTTAAGTGCTCATAGAAACTCTAGTAAAAAAAAAAACATTGCAATCAGTCAAAGTCCCAGGACACAATTGCAAATATTTCACTTTTTCTTTGAATAAATCATAAAAAAGGACCACAATCTGTTTACACTGTCCTCATAAATATAAAATCTCTATTTTGTATCTTCAAAAAATGAGTAATTAAGTATGATTGCGAACCAATTAGATTTTTAGAAGATTTGGAGGAAATCTACTAGATTACGAAATCTTAAAATATAAGTAGGTATGGGGAATCTTGTTAATTTTGGTGAGATTTTCGGCTTTTGGCTCGAAATTTAGATTTTCCTTCGGTGTGAAAAGACTCTTAAACAGTAGAGCAAATACGTGTGACACTGCCTTTTATTTTACCAGAGGGTATTCAATGACTTTACGCATGTACCTAACCTGCATATCGAAAGTAAAAATGTTCAAATTTGTGTAGCCATTTTGAAGTTTCGTTTAAGATTTGAAAAAATTTGTGTTTCAATACAAAAAATAAATTCTACTTTATTTTTAGATTTAAATTCGCAGTCAAAAATATTAATCCTCGAAAACTTTCCATTTAAGTGCAATATTTGCTTTATATCATATATAGGGTGTTTCATAATTCATTCAGTATATTTTCAGAGAGAATGTCTGGAATCATTCAAAGAAATAATTTGTACAGGAAAACATGCTCTTAAGCGGGATATGACTTGCAGTTGTTAGTGTTGAGTTTATTGGCTTGAACTTGTTAAAGTTATCTCTTTTGAAAACTACATGCATTCAATTCTGCCTGGTTGACAGCTACAGCACGAAACCCTTTACAAAAACTTTAAAAGAAATAAACAAAAAAAAGTCCTCAAACAGTCGTGAAGAGGTAGGAAAAAAAAATCATTTTTGTCGAATTCAAATTGGCTCCTCTTCTGATGACTGCTCCAAAATCAAGAGTGTGTTTTGTTTTAAATTCAAAAAGTCAACATCAACTCAAAAATATAAAAAAAAAATGAAAAACTTGGCCGCTTAAATGATTCGTCAACCAGAACTTTTTTTATTTGTTTATATTCTTCATTCTTTTACGGGGCCAATTAGTCCTTCGAACTGAAAATGGAAATCCTCTTTAAAACAAAAGTTTCCCAGCAGCCAGCAGTTCCTACATATACCTACCAAAGACCATCAAAGCAATGGAAATGGAACCCTTTGGTTTTTCCATTCATCCAGGAGATACTAATGGCTTCCGATGTCACAAAACATCACATACACACATTCATATCGCAAAGTGATGTGATCTCTTCAATCAGCTCTTGTAGTGTAGTCGCAAGAACAACAACAACAAAACAACATACTTATACAAATTAAATGCACGGCTATATCGCACAAACTTGTTCTTATGGTTCAATGCTATAATTATAGCGGGCTATGATGGTCTTGAAAATACATATTTAGATCAAAAAAATGAGATCAAAAGTTAAAACTCCTAAAATATGATCTTTTTCTTAAGAATAAAAATTAAAGCAATCTTATTGAAAATACTAAAAGGTGACTCTTAGACAAATTTGAACAAAATCGGCTAAGTCATTAGCGAGACTTGTCGATGCAAACCAAAGATAAGGCAAAATTCTCAAAAAACTTAGGGAATTTATTTGTTTTTTCTCTTTTTATTGAAAAATTTAAAAACATCGATAAAGTTTCATGTAAAACGAAAATCGAATTTCTATAGGAAATAACATAAAAGTATTGAGTCGAATTCGTTCATCCATGTTGGCTACAGCTCGACATCGACCTGAACGCGCCAACGCCAACGCGTAGACACACAGGCAAATAGATGGATGGTGTAACGAAACCCACGTTTTTGCACTTCGTCACTGTTTGAAATTATATAATTTGATTAAAACTCCAAATTTTATTTCCACAAATCCAATACTTACCCTTTATAGGACAAGTAGCAAGTATAAAGGAACAACATGAAATTTTTCAAACCAACATAGAATTGGATGTCCTTAATATTGTTGGTGTTGGAATATGTACGAGTACATACAAACCGGCAAAAAGCTACCGTCATATCAGGTCCTTTATCGTATCCTTTCGTATGTGCGTGAACAAAATACACACACACAGGCATTCAAATACACACTCGTCCCACTTGACACTCCCACAGGTAATAAGTGTAAGTGATGTTCGTTTCATGCGAAATGATCCAGCCAGCATCAATTCTGCACCAAGCCCCACAATAATACACATAGTGAGATGACATGGCGTCCGCATGTAACCAGGCATTGGCAAACTCTATGTAGGTAAATGGAGACGGAATATCCATAGATAGCGACTGGTCTGATATGGCTGTTGCTAGAACAGGAGCCGCTGTTGTGGCACCACTGGAACCAATTTAGCTCAGCACAAAAGTGCTCTCTTAAACCCAACCGAAGCCGAAAATTACCTAACCTAAGGCCCACCTACACAACATAGAAACAGAAAGAGCTCTATGCTGTCGCAGATGAATGAAAGTCGTCTCGATGCTAGACGAAATAAATGAAAACGCTCGTCAGGGGAGTCGATTCGTGTTCGAGCTGAATGGATTAGATCTTTTTTTTTTTTTGTGATACGAGTACATATAGTGGAGGAGGATAGAGATGAGGATGGTGACCGAGAATATTGTCCTGTTTCTGTGATAAGGCGCGTTCGTTACCATCAAGAGTCTACTTTGCTCTTTTTTGCAGTTCTTTTTTTTAATTTCTATTTTTGTTGTTATTGTTATTTTTTTTTTGTATTATTTTACTTGAAAATGATACTTTGGGTGAGTGTAACTTTTTTCTTTTTTTTGTATAGATAGGTGTTTTATGTTTTTCACGCTTTTGTTTATATATCTTGTATGGGGTATGGGGGTATGGGTATGTAAGGCACTTTTATATGTTTGAGGAGTTTTGTTGGGTTGGATGTTAGATATTATCAGGTGTGGTTTTTTATTTGTTTACCCTTTGTTCTCTATACACAATTATCGTCAGTATAACTTTTTAAAAGTAAATTTTAAAAGTCAAAAGTGTCGGTGATATGGAAAAAATGAATTAAAAGAAGAAATATTTTGAACCTAACGTATTTGTGACTTGTTTTTGTATAATTAAGTTAAAAGTTTATAAATCTTTGATGTTTTCAACCAATATTTTTACGAAAAAGTAGTATTTTCGTTTGAAAAATTAATTTCTAGTCAAAAATAGAAAACCTTTGAATTTAAGAATAACAAATAATTTATTAAGAAATTTTTTTATAAAATCTAATTGTTTTTTTTTATTTAAGTTTTTAGCTTGAAACTAAATATTTCGTTTATTTCTCGTCGGTACTATTACTCAACACTTTAACCGGTTAATTTAACTCGTTACTTCTGGTCGTTACTCGTAACGATATCTCATCGTTACTTGAACTCTGTTTTTACTCGATTCTTGTACTCGTAACTTTTACTCTGTACTCTTACTCGTTACTTCAACACGTTTCTTTTACCTTTTTCTCTTACTTGTTACTTTCACTCGTTACCTTATTTTGATAGCAAGAACCAGGTATGGCAGTGGGTGGTTTTAAATCTAACCAATTTTTACTTTTTTTTTCATCATATTTATTAACAAATTCTGAAAATGTCATCCAAATCCACGGATTCTTATATACGAAATTAAAAAATTAAGAAAGTGGGCGTGTCCGCAGGTAAATTACACTTAAATCATTTTCTAAATAATTTATTTACTTATACAAAGTAACTTTTAAAATTTCGTCCAACAGATATTTGCACTGCTTTAGGTACAAATATGTAAATAAATAGTATTGTAATAGTTACAAATAAATATGTACCTAATACAAGTTTATATTTATTTTCCAAAACTATTTTTTTTTCAATTTTGTTCTTGATCTTTATATTTATATTTATATTTATATTTATATTTATATTTATATTTATATTTATATTTATATTTATATTTATATTTATATTTATATTTATATTTATATTTATATTTATATTTATATTTATATTTATATTTATATTTATATTTATATTTATATTTATTTTTTGTTTTTTTTTTTCTTCTCATAAGAACAAAATCTGAAATTTTCATCTAATTATCTTTCTTTTAGAAATACATTATAAAAAAGGCTTGTCGGAGGCCGGATTTTACTAAAATAATTGTTTTCACTGGCTCAAACGAACAAATTTCGAAAATTCCATTTAAATCGTTTCAGGCATTTTGCAATTACCCATAAATAATTAAAATAGGCGTGGTAGCAGGCGGTTATTGCTAATACAATTTTTCTATTTTGTTTTCCATTTTCATTGGAACTAAACCAACAATTTTATCTAAATCATTTTATTAGTTTTCGAGAAATAAAATGAAAAGAAGAGTTTTCGTGAAACTAATAGATAAGAAAATGGGGTGTGGCAGTGGGCGGATTGTACTTAACCTATTTTTTTTGTATTCTTTCCCTCGTTAATACTCAGAACTCCTATGAATCAGATATCTATTAAATGCATGAAAAATATGTTAAATCGAACAATTTAAACACAGATTTATCAAATTATGTGCGAAATCGACCAAAAATCAAATCCCCTGCGTTACAACATTACAAGCAGAAAGGTATATTCCACTGCCAACAACTACAACTATTACAGTATCAAACTGAACACTTGTAATCCCTCTGTCTACCTCACTCTATGGATTACTTCACCGTGAATACACAATTTCCATCTCCAAATCGACAAGAAACTAATCCTCTTTTGTTATTCCTGGAAAATGTTCTCTAGTCGACAATAAATGATGATTCCATCCCATAGTGCTATGTAGCCCCATTGTGCTCAACATGCAGTCTTCATTAATATTAACTGAAGTTGTACCTAACTAAATGTATGTATATAATCTTCGTCCTGTGCACAGAACAGAAACACGTCGTCGTTCGCTATCCCCAATGCATTAATGTGTCCTGTCTGAAACTTTTTCCAAACACACACAATCCAAAAAAAAAAAAAAAACGAGCAACTGGAAACAAGGACTCAAAAACTATAACAGACAAAAAAAAGAATCCAACTTTTCGAACTAAATCAAATCCATCGATTACACTTTATATGTACGTCCTATCTACCTGTTGCCCGGTATTGTCCTTGCTGCGCATCAAGTGGGTGGGCAGGAACAATGCTCTCCCTATCCATATGGATAGCATTGAGCAGCGAGGAATGTTCTATTCCAACAACCTACTCCATAGCGAACTCTATTCTGAATGCAGCATGAGATTTCGAATTATTGACGGTACTTTGTCTTTCGATTTTATTCCAGCATCCGGTCTCATTTTTGTGTGCCGTATACCTTTTGTCCTTGTGCGCGTTGATACAAAGATGTCTCCTCCAAACGTGAATGTGCAACTTTGCCAGAGTATCACAAAAACGAGGAAAAAAATACTTCCCGTCGCGCCCCGCACGGGGCACACCTAAAGTTATAGGTGAAATTTTCTATTACAGAATCATAGTTATTTCCTTTGGTCCTTTTTTATCCGTGTGCAAGTTTTCTTGATGCTTAAGGATCTGATCATATTGAATCGGCTCTAAGTTGAATGGAAATGTGAGCACAGCCCATTCACGAAAAATAGAAGACAAATTTTTATTACCCTTCGATTATCTTCATGTCGTTTATTCCATCGTCCTTGTCGTAATTCTTGGTTTTTTTTTCATTTTTCTTTTTTTAACAGTTACCTAGTTCTTGCAATTTTGTCGTTCATCTATCCATTCCTTCTGTATGTGTGTGTCTTTGGGAGCATAGTTCCAGTTGCCAAAGTTTGGCCTGATGGCGAGAAAGTGCACTTCTTATAGAAGATAGAAAATGTTGGCAATTCTTGGGGAGTACTTAAAAGATGGATGAAGTGAGATCGAAAGACAAGAAGTGAATTGATTTATTATGTGGATAAAAAAGTTTTCTTATAATAATAAAAGAATGGCAGGCAAGAGAAATAAAACTGCGGGACCAGATGCATAATATTGGATGAACGGACGAAGAACAACAACAACTTTGTAGAAGTTTTTGTAGAGTTTTGCAGTATAGCTTCATTGAATGTCCTTGAGGGACGATAGGATGAGGACGAGAACAGACGAAGGACGCAATTTTCAAAATTAAATTGTTCGAAATTGTTCTTTGAGTGAATTTGTCACGTCGAATGGGGATTTTAAAAGCTTAAGGCTTCTGGTTCGAACTACGAGTATATATACGCTGGGAACTCCAAGCATAGGGATTTTGGAACCGGAACGAGTTGATGCTCTCAAATTTGGGTAAATAAACTTTCATGAAATTAGGTTGCTATATATGTACCGTCATATAATCTACAAGTGGGTTTATAGACGGAACGGAAGGTGAAGGCTAAAGTAATGGGCTCTGATGTTCTGTTGCTGGTATAGTGGACATATACTGTTCTGGTTGTCTGGTTCCATGTGCGCTTTTTTTAAGGATCCATCTAGAAAACTTTTGGATTCAAATTTGAAGCTGGGCCACGATGCGATGCAATGGGGGTGGTTATTGGGTGAAAAATTTTCCCGTAAACATTTGGTAATCATTATTTTCGGCTTTGGGTGATTACTTTTTCTGTCAAAATAAAGAAAGCGGCGCTATTGGATTCAACTTGGGTGATAAAGCTTGAAGTTGTGTTGCATTGTTAGATTTGATTTGTTGATCCATAAATAACCATAGTATTTTTAGTCTGGAGATGACTAATTTTTTTATTAACAAGCTGGCTTGATCTCTAGCTAAAAGGTGCCTCCAGTTTTGTACTTGCGTTCGCCACCGTTAATGCTTTAAGCTAGGTCGGTGTTGCTGTATAGGGATGTCGGATTTTTTTTTCTATTCAAAATGGGTATGGTGGATCGTGTTAAGGATTTAAAAACAAGTAATTTTTATTATTGGACATTTTTCGAAATTGAAATTTGAGACCCCGCGGCCCTTTTCAGTAAAAAAAACACTATTTGAAAAAACGGCCTGGAAAACCATTTAAATTTGAGTCAATATGTATTGAAAGGTTCTTATACTTATGTCATGAAATATTTTTTTTACAAAAATGTCGCTGAAAACACACAAAAAAACAATCGATTTTCCAGGTGTTTTCGATTAGTTTTTCTAAATAAACTACTCAAACCAATTGAAACATACCTTTTTCATTAAATACAGCATATCTTAATTAATATTCGGTCAAAAGAATTTTTAAAAAATAACAGAGACGAAAGAAATATATACTAAGTCATACGAAATTACCTATTTTAAAACATTTCTACCACAATATATCAACATATACTGAACATCTCATTAAGCTCCCCCTCCCCCCTTGCTTATATCCTGAGTACATGAGCCCATGGTTTTTTTAATGTAGATGAATGGCATACAAAATGGACAGTGAGCAAGCAGCGATTGGAAAGACAAATTCTTAGTATTGTTCACTGAGTTCTGCCCGAGGCGTTAGTATTGGGGGGTGTCCTTATTTGCTTAGATCTAGCCTTGATTCACCGTCAAACGCACCTTCTTGAGTACTTTCTTAATACTCACGAAAGCACTTTCGACATTAAGCTTTATTTCCGCATGCATCGCCTTGCTTTGAAGGGTGGCGTAGATTTTCCATCGACATTCGGCAATGCGTTCATGCTTTCCTCCGACCATCTTTTTGAAGATGAGCTATTGCATGCTCTTAACCAATTCATATCCAGGCTTTGAATAGCTCAGCCGCAAAACCATTAGCTCTTTCAGCTTTATTAGACTTGAGTTTTTATATAACTTTTTTTACTTTGTCAAGATCGGATGGACGAAATTGTTGGCTTACGCCGTCGGTCGGTCGTCCAGGTTGAATATTGCAATCAGAATGGCAGTGGCACCAACTGTGACTCAACAACAATGTTTTCCTGATCATCTTTGCAGGTGCAGGCTTCGTTTCAGACTTTTTAACATCGACATGTTTTTCTTTTACTTTTTGGTAAGACTTCTGAATATCATTTCTGCAAAAGCATCCCTCTACTTCCTCGAGGAAATGATCTTTCTTTTTGCTTCTGAGAGAGAAACCAATGTTCATCTCTCCTCCTCTGCTTGTAGAGCTCGCGATTATGTCTGGTTCCCCTATGCACCACGGCTTTGCATGCCTGTTATTTTGCTGCATGTTTTTAACGGGAGTCTTTGTCCAACAAGGGGTTTCGTTGTGGTAGTCGTGTAATGCCCACTCCGTCAGAGACGCCAGACGGCATCTGTTATGGCTTCCTGTTCCTGGCAATGCTTATTCTCGTTCTTGATGCTTGAAGTTGGCAGAATAGGAATATTTGAGAGGGTTTGAGAAACACGAATCGTAAAAGGATCTGGGGGCCTATTCTGGTTCTGTGAAAAAGTGAATGGAATAAAATAAGCGATTCTAGTTCTGTGAATGAAAACTATATTATTGATGCTCGAACCACCTTACCATTTCACCTGAAAACTGCACGATTTTCTCAATTTTCTCGTGTTTTTGAAGAGAACAGAGAAATGTATGAGATAGAAACACTTTTTTTTATGGATTTGACAGAGAAAGAGATATGATTGAATTTGACATTTTTTGATCGTCTTCACGTTTTTATTTTGGATATTCAATTTCAAATGACGACGTGAAAGAAAATTATTCACATAAACATTTTTGATGTTTCTTTTCACATTTGCACTGAATGGGAATCGGAATTAGTGTGAAGGCATGAAAAGTTTTTTTATTCTCTTTTACACAGAACCAGAATTGGCCCCTTGGCGATCTTTTGCGACTGTATGTTTAACAGCCTATGGCCTCCGCTAAATAGTTGGCTGCATATTGCCTATAGAGAGACATTACATTCCATGTGCTGATAGAAAGTTACTTTAGTAAGCCGTAAGCATCTCTATTAGGGAGTGACTTTCGGACAGCTGCCTACTCTTCTCCTGTCAGCTAATTTCATGTAACTGTGTCCACTTGCGAGTTTGACTCTCGGGAGCTGCTTGTGAGTTACTCCGAGTAGTTTTACTATTAAATTGGCGTATTCAGGAAATGGATGTCTGGAATCAGCCTATTGAATCTCAAAAGTACTGTTCCACTAACTATAAGAACTTTGTTTATCGTTCTTGTCTTTCAAAAGCATAACTGGCTTTTGTATAATCTTTCAATTTCCCAAAAATTTTCAAAAAACCCTTTTTTATTCTTTCTTATCGTTGTGTTTAAGTTTCTTATCACTTCACCGTTCTCTAAAAATTAAATCCAAATTTATCGTTATTTGAATTAAAATTGTCAGGTGAAGTGCGTCTAAATGGGTAAATGATAGATGATACCATTACTTTGCATTTTTCCTGCTAAAAACTTACCCAAAAGGCTTCGTAGAACTGAGCGAAAAAAAAAACTTGGAAAAAGTTTGTCTACTCCTTTTTTAATATTATTTTTTTCTAAAAGCTTAATATTTTTTACGACCAATGACAATATAATTTTTCCAACGCAAGGAAATATCAATGAAAACAATTTCAATTGAAGCTCCTTTTTATGGTCTTTTTATATTGTCTTATACCACGATATTGCCACAACCCCTTTTTTTGGTATTCGAATTTCAATGAAAATACAGTCTCACTAATGGTTTTAAGGGTTGGATGACAAAACAAAAAAAAAAAAATCTCTTCCCAACAAAGTAACAGGACCCAATTATTTTTAAAAGCCAAGAAACATCCTTTTGAATACTTATACATAGATCTCCTAAAATATTTTAAGATTTAATTAAAAAATCCAATGGGCGAGTTGAGACAGCTTGAAGGAAAATTGACAAAAATAAATTCCTGCGATTCGAACAAAGAGAGTGGGCTAGACTATAATATTCGAAGAACTTGACGGTTTTTTGACACAAGATTGATATTTAAATTTCCAATTTCATTACAAACATCACTCGCACCAGGTTCTAATTAGGAGAGTAATATAGTTTCCGCAGCCAGCGGCAATTATTACTATTTTCGGTCCTTTGCCTTCTCGAGCGTGCTAATTTCCGTCCACACACCACTAAGCAATGTTCACTGATTTGAAAGCTAAATATCATCGGTACGGTCGGTGTGGTGTCCAGTTCTGATGGCAAGCAACTGCTGCTGCTCCTGCTGGTTTTGGTATTATATAGGATAGCATATCATGGTTTGGTTGTTAGTAGTTGTTATATAGAAGGGGGAAATGGAATTTAGTGTTATTCAATCTGTGTGTTCGAGCTAAACCGAAACCAGACTCACAATCGAATTAAACGAAAATGCAAAAGTCAATTGAGGGAGAGAACGAGTGTAGGTATGGTCATCGTCATATTTATATTGGTTTGTCGACTTCGACGACTGAGGCGGTAATAAGTATTGATTTGTACTAAAAGCCCACCCGATGTTATTTCAAGTCTAATGGAATTCGTATTTAAACGGATGGAGGTGTAGCGTAGAACTTAACCAACCCCAACTTGAAAACTGATACGGTCGAAGGATTATATCGTTAAACACTGGCTGATGATGAGTTTTTTTTTTTTTTGGAGAGCCGAAATCACTTCGTACAATTTAAAAGTAAATTTTCTGCTTCTGTCCATACTATATTTTGCGCCACATTCCAAAGGATCTTATTTCAGAACAAACAACAAAAGGGTTGAGAGAAAGCTGTCGTGATTTTGATTGATGACTTAACGCTTTGGAATATCGTTTTACTTTAAATTTGTTTTGCTGGAAAAACTATATTTTTTGCTAAGGAAAGTGGCACAGGATATTTTGAAATATCGAAAGTAAGCAAGGACCGTAGTAGATGTATTTCTACTAATTCCAAATGAATGTAAGAAGCAATATATTCTATATTTAAAGCTTATAGGTCACACGAGCGAGTAATTGGTGGCGAGTTACTCATACATCGAAATTTTTTTTACTCGCTAGTTAACTGGCTGGGTTTTTTTGAAGCCCAGTTGAGAAGTGAGAAGAGCTCCCTCGCGGGTCTCTGGGTAATGTATGGTAATTAAGTCCACTAAATAAGACAAATGCGTGTGGGTAGACTGCAATTTTCTGTCGAATTCAAACACCACGAATGATATTTTAAATATTAAGGTAATTGCCATAAGATATTAAGATCTATAACCCCCCCCCTGATATGAGGAAAAAAGGTAATTTTTGATATTGATATTTTTTTTCAGAATTTGAAAAAATAAATTCGAAAATAAATGTATGGCTCGGATGTGAGCCAAAAAACTATATTTTAAGGCAAAGATGTTGATTGGTTCCCAATACAAAAGTTAAGAACATTTTCAAAGCGGTAATCAACGCCCAAATTACTGTATGACGCCATGTGAAAAGGCTGCTCTTATTTCAAGAATTACACAATTTATGTGCTGCAGTGTGATGGAAATACGACAGTTCGAACTGAATATACACGATTTTCACCAAAAAACACTTCGTTTCTAAAAACTGATTTTTAAATTCTAGTCTCGCACATCATTTCGGACACGTAACGAAAGTGTTTCACACGTGACATCAATTATTATGCCCGAATTCGGGATTCAGAATAGCTTTTTTGTTTTCAACAAATTTTTTTTGTTCAGTAAATCTTAAGTTATCTTTACTTAGACGAATATGCTTTTTTATTATACTTGTTTGAAATTTGGTTAAAATAAACTAAGAATAAATGAAGCTAAAAACCTTTTTTTTTTAATGTCGGGCACGTGACGTTCAAAGTGCGAGTTTCCTATCGAATTTAGTGGTTTAAACATTTTTATAATAAAATTTAAACAAGAAAAATTGGCAAAAACATACCAACAAAAATGGAAAGTTTTAGGATTCCAAAATAAATTTCGCATGACTTTTTTTGAGCAAGAAAAGGCTCAAAGCTTGCTTGGACAAAATAAAGAAGAGACTCAAGGCTTAGATATGGCATGTTAAAAAAAGTAGTTTTGTATACAATTCATAGAAATTATGTACAATGTACATAAAGCAAAGCAAACTTTACCTTTTCTTATAAATTTTAACAGTTTTGGCCTGAAAGCTTGCTTTCGGTAAATTTCACATTCATGACATAGCGGTCATTGAGAATATTAAAAAAGTAGGTTAGCCCGCAATTTTGTTTCCTGGCTGTTTTTAAATGCTGTCAGGCCTAAAAACTGAACAACTGGTCAATTTAAGCTCAAAAAGGTCCTAGCGACCAAATTGTGGAGAAGTTTTGATTTTGCCCCACAGTTTTACAAAACAGAAATGAACCACTTTATCATATCTCTTATATCGGGTTTTTCAATAAGAGCGCTACAAAAGTTTTTTAAAAAAAAAAACAAATACGGTTTTGAATATCAATGAAATTCTTTATTCCTGTGAAAGTACGTTCGATGCCATTATGTATGGAACTCGATTTCTTTTGCATGGCCACCACGGGCACGCTTGCAGAAGTCCAGAAGCTGAACCCAATTTTCGACGGTTTTCAAGCATAAATCGGCCGATACTGCTGCAACCACGTTCGATATTCGTACGAAGTTCATCAATCGTCGCTGACTTGTTGGCACAGACCATAGACTTGACGTAGCCCCACAGGAAATAGTCTAACGGTGTCAAATCTTACGACCGAGGTGGCCAAGCGACTGGACCATTTCGTGAGATAACACGTTCTCCAAACTTGGTTTCCAATAAATTGATTGTGACATTCGCTGTGTGGCTTGTGGCGCCGTCCTGTTGGAACCACATGTCTTCCAAGTCCATGTCATCCGATTGGGGCCAAAAATATTCGGTTATCATTGAACGGTAGCGATCCCCATTCACAGTAACGTGCCGGTCTTGACCATCACGGGGCCGCCGGCCCATAAACCACACGAAACCGTAATTTTTTCAGGATGCAATGATTACTCATGGAGTACGTGTGGATTGCTGCCTGACCAATACTGCATATTTTATTTATTGACGTAGCCATTCAGCCAGAAATGAGCCTCATCGCTGAAGATGATTTTTCGATGAAAATCCGAATCATTTTCAAGTTGTTGCTCAACCCAATTCACGAACATACGACGTTTCTGGTGGCGAAGACTAGACGCTTAATTGCTGATCTGCTAGGACGATTATGACGACCATAAATTGGACGTAGCGCTCTTAACGTTGAGGCCACTGCCTCCGAATTCCGGTAGTGTATTTTAATAATTTCGACTCTTTGTTGGCTCGTATATCTTTCCATCATGAAATAGCAAACCTTACTGAAGAGAAATGTCAAAAGAGCGGCAAGAAATAGGGCGTCGTTTGCTGTCCCTGTCGCTATAATTTTGTAGCGTCCCGTTTGAAAAATGTATTTATCAATTGGAATAGTTAGAAAATTATGATCTTGTTCATTTTTTTACAAACTCAGTATTACCACATATATTTTCCAAAATTAAAAAAAAAAAAAATTGACAAAACTAAACCACCTACTTTTGAATATATTAAAGCTTTATTAACAAAACACAACCCTCAGACACAAGAGAGCAGGCCCTAGCTTCATCATAGAACAGCATCTCAAAATTATAAAAAGTCTCACAAATGTCTATCCAGGAATAACTCAATGCCTCAAATCTAATCGTTTCAGATATATAAATATATTGCATTTTATATGAATGATTTTCAGGTTTCAAGGTTCTACAACGATAATTTAAAAAAAAGTCTTTTCACAACGAATGAAAATCTAGATTTCGAGCCAAGAACCCAAAATTTCATCAAAATCAACAAGATTTCCCATACATTTTAAGATTTCGTAATCTAGTAGATTTCCATTAAAATCTAATTGGCCTATTCACAATCACACTTAGTTACTCATTTTTTCTCTCGAGTATAACAGTTTGCCCATAGAAGAGAGAAGATGGAAAAAAAGAAATTTTATATTTATGAGTACAGTGTAAATAAATTGTGGTCCTTTTTATGTTTTATTCAAAGAAAAAGTGAAATATTTGCAATTGTGTCGTGGGACTTTTACTGATTGCATTGGATCTTTTTTTTTAGAATTCCTTTGAGTACTTAAATTCTTTTGAAATATTAGACAGAATCTAGATTATGTGTGGTGGGAACGATTCGACTAGATTTTGAAATCTTGTTGCTCAAAATCGAGATTTGGGTTCGGTGAGAAAAAGCTATTGATACGAGTATGTTTATTAAAATTTTAATTGATTTTGCTCTCTAAATGTCAGTCAAAATCAATGATTTAAGTTTTCAATGATGAGTTTCAATGATAGCTATAACTGGCACCTAACTCAATATTAGCATTGATAAGGTTTCTACAATTTTGTCTAGTTTTTCGAAGAACTTAGGTTTATAAATGTGTTAAATCCCGTTTTGTTCGTTTATTCGTCGTTCGTTGATTGCATTCATGTGAATGGTCCTTTAGGGTTTTGATACTTGTTGGTATATAAAGACAGATATTGTGAGAGAAAAATATTTGAAAACCGGAAGTTAGATATAAATTTACTTAGAGCCGCTTTCTGATACGAAACTTAAGTATTTTTTTTAGTTTAGTTCTCTTTCATAAAGAATCGTTTGAATACAAAACTCAAGTTTAAAAAAAAACTTTTTACTCCGAAAAATTGTGTGAGTGAGTGTATAAGTTTCGTATCAATTCCTTTGAATAGTTAAAAGTAAAGGAGTGCCATCTTAATTAAAAATTTCAATAAAAAAAAATGTTTAGAAACATTTATTCATTTTAAAAAAGAATCATATTTAATCCAAATAAAATTGTTTGAAAATTTTGGTATACAATACTTTTTATACTTTTTGGGAGCTTTTGTGTAAAAAACAAGGTACAGATACAGACAGTTAGGATAACTGTGCCACCTATTTTTTTCGAGTACTCCATCATCGTAATGTCATGTTTGATTACGAGTATCTCAAAATTTTTTCTTTTTCCACGAATCCAAAACTTGGTCTTTAATAAAATCTTTGAAAGGTACTATGACAAGGGTTTGGTTTTAAGAAGGTATCTACCAATTTTTCTCAGCATAAAGTAGACACTATCATTTTCATTAAAAAAATTGTTTTCAACTTTTGCCGAAAATAGTTTAAAAAAAGGTTTGATCTACGAATTTTTGAAACTTCTTAAAATTTGAAATTGAGCTGTTTTGTGCCCAGTTTTTGCTGACATATGCTGAAGAGATAAAAAACAAATTAGCATATTTGTAAATTTTTGGCCAAAAAACAAGCTTGCGAAGCGTGAAGTTGGTACTGCCATTTTCGAAAAATTTCCAGCGGTTCGTGAGATATTCGTATTCATTTTTGAGATATTCATATAAATTTTCTGATTTTAACTACATTCAACTGTCTTTAAAGGGAAACATTTCTGCAGTCATCAAGCCTTGTAAAAAATGAAGCTATGTTATTTTCTTAGTAAAATTTTCACGAGATATCCATCCTGTAAGCTAAATCGTTCTATTTTATCCGGCTCTCGAAATATACACATCCAAAGTGATAGCCTATAAGAATGCTTTTCGATAAACTAACATCTTTTTTTTGTTACAAATCAAAATTACATAACATTTTCTATTCACATCCAAGGGATTGGATCGAAATTCAGTAAAATTACTCCTAATGCAAATATCTCAAAAGCCCATAAAAACTGAATGCTTCAGCAAGGTCTATTTTCTGAAATGTTTGTATCCAAAGTAAGTATACTGAACTTCAACCTAATCCGTTGGATGCGATTAGAAAATATTAATTTTGATTTGTAGCAAAAATATGTAAATTTATCAAAAAGCGTTCTTATAGGCTATCACTTTGGATGCGTATTTATTTCGAGGCCGATATTACAGAAAATTTAAGTTTTTAGTTATGAATAGCTCTTGAAAATTTTACTAAAAAATTAAACGATATTTTCTACAAGGCTTGGCTGCAGAAATATTTCCCTTCAAAGACAGTTGAAAGTAGTTAGAAAGCAGAAAGCTAATGTGAATATCTTAATTATAAATTCGAATATCTCACGAATCGATTGAACCTTTATTACGATATAATTTTTTTGTTTTTTAAGCATTTTAAAATCTCAACTTATGAAATATCGATTGATAAAATGTCCATAACAGCCAGTATTTTCCAAATCAAGATTTTAAAAAAATCCACACTTCGAAAAGGCAGTGAAATGTTGTCTTTGTTTTTGATCAGTCGGTCAAAGCTCTTAATTATAAAAGTCGACCTAATGGATTCATGGAGTCGATATTTACAACTCCGTCGTATCATACCCAGATATGTATATCTATAAATTTTTTGTATACTGACTTTCAGGTAAATTTAGGAAGAATATTGCACAAACGCTCTCTCTAGCCCCAGTTTCTCCTACCAAGGTATATGTATTAAATCAACAAACAATTTAGGAAAATATGAGCTTTAGGTATGTATGTTAAAACGTTGCTAGAGACATCCGTCTGAAAGCATAGCAGATTAAAAAAAAAAAAGATTCGCTAAAACCTGCCCCGTATTCAAAGGCACCCATCTTTCCCCTTTCACTAAAGAAATTGTGTGAATCTAATTTTTATTAAACAATTTCATTAAAAATCCTAACAATAAGATAATTTTTTTTTGTCAAGATAAATTTATAATGCAATTTTTTTTTTAACTTCATATTAAAAGAGAGAAAATAAAAAAAAAAAAACAAAAAATAATTTGTATCTACAATCTGACTGTTATTTTCAATACAAATCCTTATCTCAAGAAAAGTGTTTTTTCTTCATTTAATTTATTCTTTCTTCAGACAAATCAAAGTAGACAAACTGCTTCAAGCTTTTCTGAATATAAAATGCAACTGAAACTGAATGCATTTTAACTTTAGAATAACTTTGAGCTGCATTGGCTTTTCTAACAAAAATAAGTTTATTCAGAGAAGTTACAATAGCTTTTCATAGATATAAGGTTACTATCTCTTTTTTCAAATTATTCAACTATGGATGCAGCTGGATCATGATACGTTTTCTTTAGATTCCTTGTTTCGTTTTTTTATGAAATACCATATAACTGTATGTTTGTATGTAGGTCACACCACAAACATACACTCAAAGAGATTTATAAAAAAAAATCCTAAAGTTAACGAAAAGAATCTTAGATTCAAAAGCAAAGACATTTTGCAAGTCAGAAAGTTGAGTTGCTGCTTGTTGCACCCGGAGTTCGAGTACATCAAAGTAAAAGATTTTCCTTTAGCAACTTTCTGCTTTTGCATGACGAGCACGAGACGTTATGATGAAGGCAATTTTATTTTTCAAACGCCCTCTATTGGATTTGATTTAAATTTTTCTTTTTTTATTTTTTCTTATTGCCATCAGTTGTAACTAGAGAAGTTTAACTGTTTTCTTGGTAATTCTATCTTGTAGGTAGGATTTCGTATACTCTCAAATCTAATCAACTCAAATCCAATTTGTTGCAAACACACATAAATAAATTCACACATCTTAATGTCAAGATGTTGTAGCCGAGGACAAGGAAGTTGAAGGATATGGGTTGGTTGGAGCTCCCATAAAGTTCCCTGGAGGGCGATGGGGATATTACGATAAATCGGTTTCAACTGAGTTTTGCCTTGGATAGATTCTCGTATAAGGATAAAGTTTCGATTTGGAAAAAGGAGAGAGTTTGTTCTTTATATATGCTGAGATGGTCCTTTGAGACTATGCGACGCAGGACGACGACGACACGGATGGTGTGTCGTCATGTAATAGGCTTAAGTGACGAAGGACTTTGGGGCTTATTTGCTTAGTGTCCACTTGCGGAGTGAATGAATTATATTCGAAGCAAGGCTGAAAAATGACTAATTTCTTTAATTAAGTAGGTGAAGAAATCTGGATAAATGTTTCGTCTTCAATCTTCAAAACAAATTAAGTAAAAAAGATCAAGGGAATTAAAAAATGTAATAATAATCTAATTAATTGTTATTTATGTAGCTAATAGCATTTCATGAATTTGGGACGACATCTCTCTTCTTTCAAAGGGGATTTCATATTTTTTAATCTTTAAACTAATGTCTTTGATGAAGTAAGTAAATTGTATGAATTGTGTACAGAGACATATTTTTCTTAGATTCTTCTTTTGCTTTTAAATCTGTTTTTGAATAAATACATATATGCAACTTAATAAAGTGAACGAAGATACGAGAATATATACAATTTTATATTTCACAGGAATTTCTATTTCTATTGAGTCAGCAAAAAAATATAAACGACAAAATAAAAAAGGGCAACCTTTTTCCATAAAAACAAACCACAACTATCCGCAAAATCCACTACTTCATGACCCAGATAAAGCCTTAGAGTATTTTTCCGCCTTAACTAAAATGTCGATAAAAATCGAGTGCATTCACTTTACAGATACCAAACAACAACATACATAAACATAACGGGGCATAGAATTCGATTAAAATAATAAAAAAATAAAATACATGATGTACCTACCCTTTGGTGGGTAACCGTGGTTTCTGGTTCATGCTTAAAAAAAAAATGAATCTACTATATACACTCTCAATGGCTTTAAAAAACATCTTGGATCTTTCCTCAAGCTTTATCCTTTCCAAATCCTCTTTATCCACCTCTAGATTCTCATCTTTTATTCATTTTTTCATATTTTGTGCTGCTTGGAGTTGCTTCTACTTCTAGGTACCTCAACCTATACACCTACCTACATACATGAACTTATAGAGGAGCTTCCTTGTTAAGCTAGAGAGGTTTGTTGGACCGAAGTATGTTTTTTGTTCTTCCATTTTTAAACTATATACAGCTCCATGCTCAAGGACTTTGGTTGGGTGTTAACTTAGAAACAAAACAACAAAAACATTATAAAAATTCGATTCCATAATAAATATATTCCAAAGGTATTTGATTTATGGAAAATTTATTATTCAATGAATTGATTTTTTGGACTTCTATTCAGCGTTCACAGGGTTTCCCGCGAGCTATGTATATAGCTTTAGTTCTTTATCGAATAAAGTGATTTTAATTTTTCAAACCCAAAAGTGATGTCGAAGGTTTTCCAGGTTTTCTCTGCTTTCTTTTGAATGCATGGTAAAAATATGTAATTGAAAATAAATGTAACGACTTAGTTTTTCACTTATGGATCGAAAACTATATCTTAAAATTGTAAATTTCGTCAAGGTACAACTGAATGTACCTATAAACAAGTTTTAACGAATTTCTGTTTAAGGTTTTTTTTTGCTATGACAAACTATTTGGACGCAAGCGCTATTTGAAAATTGACGTATTTATACTTAATTAATTAGAGAAGTGGTCATGGCAGGCAAGTTTTAATAAAACTTAACCTACTAACTTATACCACTTCAACTTTGTTCTCATAATAAGGAACTCTTGTAACAAAAAAATTATTTGTTACTAAATAAATGAAGCTACCATTAGGTATTTATTGTGTAAACACCTTAGTCCACACTCAAAAAAATTGATCTTAATCGATATACCCGAATCTGAATAGTAAAAATTTGAAAAGCGTTACATTTATGTATTTAAAAAAAGTGCTCTGCTGTCCAGACAAACCGCCAGAATACCTTCCCTCAGAAGCTAATCCATCAGACAGACCAGCAAAAAAATATATGAAAGTTAAAACATTTGTTCCTTGGCCCCAGTTCCGTTAGGCCCTACTCCGCCAGAAAAGGGGCAGGTAGGCGCTCCCTGAAATTACATCATAGGAAATTATGCCAAAAACCATTTAGGAGAAAAACCCCGACAAATTTTGGCTTGCAAATTTTGGAAAAGGCTCTCAAAATAAATAAATGAAAAACACGCCAAAAACGTGGAAATTACGCCAAAAGACGGAAACGGCAAAAAAAACCCAAAATAAGAACTTTTTGATGTATTTTTCAAATTAGTTTTGGAAATTAGGCCCAAAAGGTATAAAAACAGATCTTTCTTGTCTAATTGTTAAATGCATTTGGAAATTAAACCCAAAAAGGGCTAAGAAAAGCGCGGGACCCGCAACGCCACAAAAGGTCGTTTGAAAGTTAAATTAAATTCAGAAGCTTTCGTCACACTTAACAACAGAAGCTTAATTCAAAAATCGTAGGCTTATTATTTAAATTAAAAAAAAAAACATTTTTTAAAAATAAAAGGCAAAAAGTTCCTGTTAAGAATTAGAAATTTCAATATTAAATGATGCAATTATGATTACATAATTAATCAAAATTTTGAATAAAAAATTTGAGTTTATATCCACTAACAAGAATCGATATACCCGAATCTGAATAGTAAAAATTTGAAAAGCGTTACATTTATGTATTTAAAAAAAAGTGCTCTGCTGTCCAGACAAACCGCCAGAATACCTTCCCTCAGATGCTAATCCATCAGACAGACCAGCAAAAAAATATATGAAAGTTAAAACATTTGTTCCTTGGCCCCAGTTCCGTTAGGCCCTACTCCGCCAGATGAATCTTTGCCGCCAATCTTTCTCTACCCAAGGGCGTACGAAAAGGGGCAGGTAGGCGCTCCCTGAAATTACATCATAGGAAATTATGCCAAAAACAATTTAGGAGAAAAACCCCGACAAATTTTGGCTTGCAAATTTTGGAAAAGGCTCTCAAAATGTACAATTGAAAAATACGCCAAAAACGTGGAAATTACGCCAAAAGACGAAAATGGCAAAAAAAAAACGAAAATAAGAACTTTTTGGTGTATTTTTCAAATTAGTTTTGGAAATTAGGCCCAAAAAGTATAAAAAAATAGATCTTTCTTGTCTTATTTTTAAAATGCATTTGGAAATTAAACCCAAAAAGGGCTAAGAAAAGCACGGGGACCCGCAACGCCACAAAAGGTCGTTTGAAAGTTAAATTAAATTCAGAAGCTTTCGTCACACTTAACAACAGAAGCTTAATTTAAAAATCGTAGGCTTATTATTTAAATTAAGAAAAACATTTTTTTAAAATAACTAAAAGGCAAAAAGTGCCTGTTAAGAATTAAAGATTTCAATATTAAATAATGCAATTATATAATTAATCAAAATTGTGATTAAAAAATTGAGTTTATATCCACTAACAAGAAAAAATTGTTTAAAAAATTGTATAAAAAATGATTATCAAAAATGAATTTTTTTCAAAATTTACAAGCATTCTTATTTTGTATAATTGAAATAAGTATTAGGTACAAAATCAAAAATTTTCTTCAATAGTGCCCTTTTGAAAATATTTTGAAAAAAACATCTTTTTCGCCTTATTCTTGTTTTCTTAAAAGCTTTTACCAAATAATAGAGCACAAAATATTTTTTTTTTCCAATGATGTCTTAGGAAACAAATTTTTCTGTAAATAGACATCTTAAACATTTTGATCGGGCAAGTTCGCAATAATTTTTATGAAATCACCATTTCAGTGCGGAACACTAAGCTCTTGATCCAAAACATAACAGAAAACAACCTAAGCTGGATTTAACGACAAAAAAGTCAAGTCATTGGCGTAATGTTGTAAGTCATATCAATGAAAGGCCCTTGTGGTGTTGAACCAGAAACCGCTTGGCATCCTACCTAAATCAAAATATTATAGCTAGCGCTGTAAAATTTCCCTCAAAACATCAACAAAAAAGTTAGTAATAAAATGACTTTTTTGCTGTTAACCGAAGCAAATTTTACAGTTCTAGCTACGGATATCCCATTAAAACACACCCAATGTTGAAGAAAAACCAAAAAATCGAAGCATAAGTTCAACTTTTTTTCGAAAAAAATTAACATTTTTCCTGGGGCAAATCGCCTGCCTCTTTAATATGTTTTCGCTTATAGAGAATAAATTGAAAAAATAATTGGCGGACATCCCGCGCAGAACTTAGATTTATAACGGAATTTTAAAAGTTAAAAAAACCTAACAATATTAAACTCTTTTTGTCTAAAAAAAATTGGTACTTTCATTAATATTATGGTTCATTTTATTGAAAAGTCTCCATATAAATTCCGCTATTTCTCAATGTCAATGCTTTTTTTAAAGCCATTCGTTACGCAACACTTTAGCAAGAAGTTAATACGAAAAACCAGAAAATTAGATATTGAAATTTCGATTTTTTTAATTCAATTCAGTGTATTGAGAAACGTTGCAATTCTATTCTTTTCAAAATGTCAAAAAAAAAAGATAGACAAAAATGATTTTTTGACAAAAAACATTTTCAGACTTCCACCTAAGTCAAAAATAGTTTTATTTGTACCTCACGTTTCATTAACCTTAACCAGAAGAGATTTTTTCAGATGACCTCACAAGTCTCAGTTCTAAACAGCAGGCAGAAATTCGTTGACAAAGACCCTGGCGGACTGCTTTTTGAAATTTGTTTCTTTCGTTCTGGGTAAAAATAACAACAGTTTAGGAAGCGCTCGATTAGAACTTGTAAAACAAAAATCTATATGGTATTTAAAAATTCTTTTCACAAGAGGCCTCGCAAATTGATCTCGCACACGCCTCGTGTTGGTCTAGCACCGCTTCTGTGTAGAACACTTTTAAAACAACACATTTCTTATAACTTGGTTTGTTTCATTTTGCCAATTTTGTTAACAGAGCATGCATTTGCCAAAATTTCAAAATTTCCCAACAACGCTCTTTTTCTTCAGCCACCGACTCGACCTGTTATTTCATATTGCACTCATTTCCCAGAAAAATTAGTCAAAAAAATGGCAAAACTATGAAAAATTTCCGACAAAGCTGAATTTCGGTAAAGAGCTTTGTATTGACGTCTTAAGCATTTCCTGAAAAGTTCCGTAAATTTGGGCCGGGGCTTAATTTTGTAGGGTGGGTTAAAGGGGGTAAAATTTAGTTTTTTCTTAATTTCTCAAAAATTATAATTTTTTTTTTAAATGTGAAGACACAAATTGTAGCTTACGTCATTTTACACAAGAAAGATTAATATACTTTTTTTCATAAAAGCTGAGAAAATCATGCAAGAATTTCACGGTGGAGTAAATTTTGTTAATAAATTTCATTAATCGATGTACGATTTTATTTTGGCTACATCTCCTCTTTATAAAACCACGTTTTTGGGGTGCCCGAAGATGTAGCCAAACTCAAATCGTACCCATCGATTATGGAAATTTTAATACATTTTTTGACAAAATTTAATCCACATTGAAGTTCTTGCATAATTTTCTCAGAATCTATTGCTTGTATGAAAAAAAGTATGTTGATCTTTTTTGTGTAGAATGACATAAGCTACACTTTTTACCTTCACATTTTTTCAAAAAAACTTATAACTTTCGAGAAATTAAGAAGAAGCTGAATTTTACCCCCTTTACGGAACTTTTCAGGAAATTGAGCTTTATCGGAATTTTTTCGAAGTGAAAGTCTAATTTTCCTGGGCTACAGACAAACCAAACTTGTTTTTTTGCGTCTTAATGCAAAAAATTGCATTAGCATAACATTCTCTTATACCACTGACGAAAATTCAAAAATTATACAAAAAAGTCCATGACTGACCAATTACTGAAATTAGCTGAACTTTTATGCCTGCTAAATGGCCTTCCAAATGGTATGTTTTTTTTTTTTTGAAACGACCCAAATGAAGTGCCAAACATTTTTTTGTGATCTTGAAAAAAACTTCAAAAATTAATTTAAAAGTATCTATGGCTGACCAATTACTAAAACTAGTTGACCTTTTATCGCGGTCTACTGGCCTTTTAGATGGTATAAATTTTATGCAAATACACCCCAAATGAGGTGCCAAAAATCTATACTCTGACCTACATACAAATACTTTAAAAATTAATTAAAAAAATATGACTGACCAATTACTGAATCTAACTGACCTTTTATGATGACCGAGTAACTTATCACATAGCATATTTTTTTTTTGGAAAATTACCCAAATGAGGTGCCAAAAATTATTCGTGAACATGAATTTTTGTTTCTTTTTTTAATCGTAAAAAAGAATCTATCGCTGGCCAATTACAGAAACTAGCTGACCTTTTATGAAGATCTAGAGGTCTTCTAGATGGTATGTATTTTTTTCAAATTTCCCATAAATGAGGTGCCAAAAATCGTTATGACCTTGAATTTTTTTTTTTTAAATTAAAAATTCACAGAAAAAACTAAGCCTGACCAATTTTCTGAAAATAGCTGACCTTTTATGACCGTGAAATGGCCTTTCAAATGGCATACTTCTTTTTTTGAAATGACCCAAATGAGGTGCCAAAGTTTTTTTTGTGACCTTGAAACGAGTTTTGAAAATTCATAAAAAAAAACTGTAGCTGAGCAATTACTGAAAATAGTTGACCTTCTATCACTATCTACAAATCTTTCAGATGGTGTCTTTTTTTTTGTAAATTTCCCATAAATGAGGGTCAAGGGCTGACCAATTTCTAGAACAAGTTGACCCTTCCTGATCAATTACTGACCAATTAGATGACATTCTAAAATATAAAATTTCCCATATATGAAGTGCCAAAGGTCCAGAGCCTCCTTTTTTACTTTTATTTTTTAAAAAAGTTGTATAGGTTAGGTGCTGTTTAATAAATAATCAAATTTAATTTTACCATTAGCAAAAAAAAGGCTAACCATTTAGACAATAAAATGAAAACCATTTCTTTATTTTTGTCAAAGGTAGATAAGGTGTAGTAAAATCAATTTAGTGATTTATTTTTACAGAAATCTATTTTTGCTGTCATACGAGTAATTTAAGTATCTCAAATGTGTTGCCAGTCTAGGTACCCTGCAAAGCGTTTGGTAAGCTTTGAGAATCTTCGCTGTTTAAACGTTACTTAAAACTTCTGCATAAGCCTACATATATGCACCCAGGAAGGACTGCCTAGTTATAAGCAAAAAATAAAAAAAAACATCGACTTTGGTCTCTTAAAGTCGTCTACATAAACACAAACATTTGAAATAAAAACAAATGAAATAATTTTTTTTTCAATTTTTCGGTTTATTGCAGTTGATCAAATTGTTGTTCTCAAAATCATTTCTAATTCCTCTTTCCTACTTCAAGAGCAGAGGAGCTGAAGCAGCATAAGCTGCATGTGCGAAAGCTGGTGCAGCATAAGCTGCTGGAGCAAAAGCAGGTGCAGCGGCGTATGCAGCTGGTGCAGCAACCAATGGAGCAGCAGCATAGGCAGCTGGATAGGCAGCAGAATGGGCAACAGAGTGGGCGTTGTAGCTTGATGCGTATGGTGCAACGTATGAAGCGTATGCAGCTGGAGCAGCTACCAATGGTGATGAATAAGCCAATGCTGGGGCAAGAACTCCTGGTTTAGCGGCAGCAAGGGCAACAACAGCCATGAAGCAGATAGCGACCTTAAATATTTGAAAATTCAATAAATGATTAATCCTTGATATCCTTTTGAGTGTTAATCCTTTTTTTTGCTTTTTTTAACTTACGAATTTGAACATTTTGAGTGGTTTTGGTTGGTTTGTTTGTTTGGTTAACTTCGTTTGAACGAAAAATGAACTTTGATACCCCAACCGTTGTTGGCACTCGTTTTTATACCAAAGAAATCACTCACTTCCTACTTAGTATTCAAGAAACGTGTAAGCCCACAGTAGTTGAAATCGAAAGTGAATTACGGGCGTATAGGGTATAAGGCTTAAATTGATCACGTCCATCACTTCCCAATATAATATTTGTTGTATTGTTGTTGTTGTACTTTGCTCTTGGGATTTGCGTAGCGTGGTCTGTGCTGGCTGTCATCCCTTCCGCAACCTCTTTTGCCATTGCACATTCTTCTTTTGGCTTCAATGTTATATTTCAATTTTGAATAAATTGTGCTATTTCACGCATATATCGAAGCCATATGGAAACCAAATTGGTGCTTTATTGGGACAATAAACAAAAAGCAAACAAATCACGGACCAACACTTATATTGCGGTAATACCCATCTGAGCCCATTTATATGGGTCATGGTATCCACCTTCGCCTCCGCAAAAGGCGATTACTCCACATCCGCAGAGCTCGCTCGCACCTTCCAATCATTTTAATGCATGACAAACCAATCTTCGCTAAAATAAAAACACTTTCATCGGCCATTAATTTGGGTATAAATGATGGATTACCGTTTTGGGTAGACTGGAACTGGTGGGGGCAACCATCATCATCATCAAATAGCTTCGTGACAAGGGCTCCTTTTGCTTTGCTTTCAAATAGCTATGGTGAGGAAATATACAAAGGGATAGAATAAAAGGGGGCAGAACCCTCAATAAAAAAAAATAAATAAAACATAAATAAATAAACAAGCTGTCAGGACACAACAACAACAAACAAACAGGGCCATGTTTCCAAGTTTTTGGTTTTTGGAATATTTCAATTTTTAGATGGTGTTCGGTCGGGTCGGTTGGTGGTGAACATTGTGACTGTCGGTATAGGGAGGGTTGCCATTGCCAGGGGAGGATAGCCTCGCGAGGCCAGCAATTAAGTAAATTGAAAGCGTTGACTCGATCTGAAATGCCGCTGGACCGATTTATTATGCAAATTTATCGAGAGTGCTATTCCTTCTATGGGTTGCTGCGCGGGAAGTATCCTTTTTTTTATAGGTAGGGTGGCAGGTATAGGGATATTTTGTATTTTCTTTTTTTTTAAAAACATTTTTAAAAGGAAAATGGATATTCAACCCGAACAGTTTGGAATGATAATATGGAAAGAAAAGAGTTAGAATGGAGGAGGAGAGCAGTTAAAATGGTGAGTTTGCTGTGATTTTAATTCAAACAAAACGAAGCATAGACTACTATGGTTATATTGTTTTAATACAAAACACTTTTTTTTTTTGGATTCGTCTTTTTGTTATGTAAATGAGAAGGTGGATACCTAAGGATATTTTATATTTTATAAATTACTTTTTGTTTTGTTTTTTTTGTTTGTTTCTGTTTGTGTGCACAGGTATTAAATTATTTTTAATTAAATAGAACGTCCATTTTATGGGCAGGATTAAAGTAATTCCAAGGACTTAGACGTTTTAATAAATAACTAGATTACACATACGCAGAAAATAATTATTAAGTCTGTAAGGTTAGCAGGGCAACTTTCACTAACACAAATGGGACCTTGATAGGAATAAACAGTTTTGTTGTTTCTCGTCCCGATCTTGTAGTTCGCCAACTAGGTCGAGGTCATTTCGCGTATCTCTGGAACTAAGCAAGCTAGCAACTTGCAGTAAGGCTCCAAAATATCATTTTTTTGCATATCACCGATAAGCTTGACAAGCAAGTCATAGGTATAATATCAGAATTTGAAGTCCTCAATTGGAAACATTTCAAAATTGACTTCAATATACGAAGTAAGGAAGTCATATCATGTATATCAAGAACCAAGCATGCAAGGAACTTCCAGCAACACTGCAGTTTTTTCAATCAGGATAGTTTTTTATCATGAAAATCTTCTAGCATGATAGTTTTCTATCTTCATAGTTTTCTATCATTTTTCATGATAGATTTCTGTAGTGATAGTTGTCTGTCATGATAGTTATTCATTACGATAGTCTTTTTCTAACTGATAGTTTTCTTTCCTGATAGTTTTCTATCATGGTAGTTTTCTATCATGATAGTTCTCTGTCATGATAGTTTATTATCGTAGCTTTCAAACATGATGGTTTTCTATCATGTCAATTTCTTACCATGATAGTTTTCTATCATGATAATTTTCTAGCATGATTGTTTTCTATCGTGATAGATTTCTAGCATAATAGTTTTCTATTATGATAGTATAATAGTTTTCTATCGTTGTTTTCAATCATGGTAGTTTCCTATCATAATAGTTTTCTGTCAAAATAGTTTCCGTTCATGATAGTTTTATATTATGATAGTTTTCCACCTGGATAGTTTTTATCATGACAGTTTTCCAGCATAATAGTTTTCTATTATGGTTGTTTTCAATTATGATAGTTTTCTATCACGACAGTTTTCTATAATGATAGTCTTAATTCATGATAGTTTTCTTTCATATTGGCTTCCATAATTCATGATAGTTTTCTATCATATTAGCTTCATATCATGATAGTTTCTATTGTGATAATTTTCTATCATGATAGTTTTCTGTAATAATAGTATTCTATTATTTGTTTTCTGTCATAGTTTTCTATCATAAAAATTCTCTAGCATGATCCAATTTCATCATAATAGTTTTTTATCGTTTTTCAAAATTGTATTTTGAAAATTCGATATCTCGAAAATGGGCTGACAATTTTTCATAAATTTATTTTAATGTGCATAAATAAATACTTTAGATTTTCATACCATAAGTTTTTGTTAAAAATGTCTTAAAATTTTTTTTTTCTAAAAATAATAGTTTTAAAACAAACTTCAACGGTTTTTACATACAGGGTGGCGCACGAATCGTGCTACAAAAATAAAACGTAATAACTTTTTTTCTGTGTGAGTAATCGGCTAATTTTTTTTATTTTGTAGGTTACTATTTAGATTTATAAAAATGGAAGCTTGGGATACGGAGAAAAGAATTTGGATAGTGCAACGGTACCATGCTTTGCAGTCCGTCATTTCCGTCCAAAGGGAATTTAGGCGGGAGTTTGGCGGTAATCCCCCGAGTAGATGGACCATTATGAGGTTTGTAAACATGTTTGCCGAATCTGGAAGCATCGCACGAAGGCCGTACCATCGAGATGCCAATGTTCGGGTTCAGGATACAATCGCAGCAGTAGCATCTGCAATACAGGCCAATCCGAGCGTTTCGACCCGAAACTTATCGGGGCAAATTGGAGTTAGTAGACGGTCATTACAACGGGTACTTCATGACGATTTAAACTTGTTTCCGTACAAAGTCCAAATTACTAGCAAGTTAAACCCTCAGGATTTGCCTGTTCGCCTGGAATTTTGCCAAAAAATGATATCAATGGCCGAAGAAGACAACACATTGATCAATTGTTTGTGCATGTCTGATGAGGCCCATTTTGATCTTAACGGCAATGTAAACAAGCAAAATTGCCGTATATGGAATGAGTCTAATCCAGAAATGCTCCATGAGACGGAACTGCACCCAGAACGAGTCACTGTGTGGTGCGCAGTTTCATCAAGGTGTATTGTCGGGCCGTACTTCTTTGAAGAAAACGGTGTAACCGTTACTTGCAATGGGGACCGTTATTTAAAGATGTTGAAGGAGTTTTTTTACCCAGAACTGCGCCGAAGACGTATACCATTCAACAGCGTTTGGTTTCAGCAAGATGGAGCAACTGCACATATAGCCAGACCAGTTATGGCGGAGCTAAACAAAAAATTCGCAAACAAATTAAAATCTAGGAACTCCACTCTTCGCTGGCCCCCAAGGTCACCTGACCTGACTGCACCAGACTTCTTTTTATGGGGTTATGTCAAGCAAGAGGTGTATAAAACGAAGCCCAGGAATTTAACTGAATTAAAGCAGTCCATAACGACAATAATTGAGGCGATCCCAACTTCAACTCTTCAGGCCGCAATGAATAATTTTTTGATCAGGTGCCGCATATGCGTGGGAGAGCGTGGAGGTCATTTGCGGTCTATAATCTTTAAAAACAACTAACTATTTAAAATAAAATTTAATTTTCTAACCAATAAAAAAAAAAATAAATGAAATACATCGATTAAAAAAAAAGTTATTTGAATTTCTTATTGTAGCACAATTGGTGCGCCACCCTGTATTTATTTCTTCACATTCATATTTGATGAGGTAAGAAAGATAGCATTTTTTTCATTTCAAACTATTAAAGAAGGTGCTTAAGCAAAATATTTAAATATGTTATTTATGCTTTTAATTATTTTTTTTTCTCATGACTTCAATGCATCTTGAATATAAGGATGTATGTACGTCTCATGCATTTTATTTTAAATGAAATCAATGTGAATATACTAATAATCAATGATATTCTACATAATCTCTTATCGACATTAGTAAAGTGACTGTTAATTAAAAAAAAAAAAAACACGAATACAAAAATAAAGCCGTAAAATTC
Organism: Dasysyrphus albostriatus; assembly: GCA_946251815.1. Taxonomy (NCBI): domain Eukaryota; kingdom Metazoa; phylum Arthropoda; class Insecta; order Diptera; family Syrphidae; genus Dasysyrphus; species Dasysyrphus albostriatus. The sequence continues at coordinate 126,378,707 of OX276336.1, read as the reverse complement.
TGAGGCAAAAATAAAATTTTTAATTTATCATCATAAAATCTCAACCAAAAAAAACCCAAAATAATTACCAATCACCAAAGCGTCAGCACTTTAGCTAGATGCTTATAATAATTATACTAAATTTATTCCATCATAGACACTTTTATTATATTCTATATTTCATGAAAATCCTTTTTATTTTTTCCAGAAGAGCAAAACAAAAATAAAATAAAATCTAAATTTGCTGATTTCAAGAGCAATTGAAATAATTGAATATAAATGGTTTGGGGTATTAAGCAGAATGAAGGATATAGAAAGCTTAAATTTTTTTTTATTACCGACGCCAACGCCATTCCCCTAACAAAATTCTGTGCCATTTTGTTATTGAATCTTCAATTTTTGTAAGCAAACAAGGACATCCAACGACGACCAAAGCCACCACCACGCCGCCGGTATAGGAAAGAGAAAAAAAAAAATGCTCAATTTGCTTTAGTTATAAAGTTCCTAATCCTTGTTGTGACCTTCGTTAATTTTTTTTTTTTTTGTTTGAGACAAACAAATTATAAATCAGAGAAGCACATTAACAAGAACCTCAATCATTTAGGTTGACATCCTGCTGTTGACGTATGTCATTGAAATTAACATAAAGCCCCCCCCATTCCCACAAAAAGGGGTAGTAGGTATAGAATATTCCTACATACTCGTACATTATATACATACATTCAAATGTTAAAATTACGTAATTCACTTGCATAAATTATAATTGCGTTCCTTCCCCCCTTTTTATATTTTTTTAATTTTTCAGGGATGAGCATAGAATGAAAAAAACCTAGGTTCAATTAAGAATGGTTTTTAAATATGGTAGTTATGTTTATCTAAAGTATGTAGCTAATGTCCAATTTCACGAAAGACTTTTAGTTATTTTAAAGGCCATTTGGCCTTTAAATTATGTTTTTTGGTTTAAGAAGATTTTAAATGCTTTTCTACACTAAAAACTCCTTTTGTCCCATTAAATTTTAAAAGACTTTTTTGTCCAGCCATTCCAGTCAACAACAGCTGACATCTTGCTGTCAGAATAATTGTCCCCTCAAATAATTTTTCACTTTTTCTCATACACTTCGCATGTGCGAGTGAAACAACCTCTTCTTTATATCCAGGGATGTCAGGCAAAATCAGTCTAAATAAAATGTCCCTTAAATATCCCTTTTCTACATTGGTGAAACTGAACAAATTTAAAGCACAGATAAATTTTGAAATGAGTTTAGATAAAAGCAATTTTAGCGTTTGTTTATGAAGTTAGCCATAAGTGATGTATGTAAAATGTTCTTATCTAGGTATTATTTTATAGAGTGTGTGTTTGTTTCACTCACAGGTGCCCAAAAACAACTCAACCGTAGATATTCGAGGCTTATAAATAGTTTGAAACTGGTTATTAGAATGTTAAGGCCGAGGATCAATATTCGGAATGCTGATAAAGTCTAGTCTTAATATTTCTTACAGTCAGAACATCCAAGATCTTGAGTGTGTAAGGCTAGGACCGATCTTACGATTTTCTGTCGTGGCAACTTAAAAGTTTGATCGCAACTCAGTATGTTGTCTTGATATCATGTGTTCTATTTCTTGCGACTGAATGATCATGTGACCGAAAATCGCAAGTGCATTCCTAGCCTTATGGAGTCCAACAAACAACGGGACGCAACCGATATGTACCGGAATACGACCATTGACGCATTACACAGACAAAAAGTAGACTGCTGACAAGACTCAAACTCTTGTATCGATGGTTAACTGACCCTCACGATCTTTACATTATGACACTGAAATCAACATCAACCAACTGATTAAAAAAAAAAATATCGGTTGTCAACTTGTTTGTATTGGGATAACAAAATTCAGGCCGTCAATTCTAGCGACCCAAGTATGTTTCCCCAAACTAACAAGATATTTAGAAAGAATGATCTGAATGACCTTCTGTGTCTTAAGCTTTAGAGAACGACAGATAGCAGAAACTTACTTCTGACAGCAGGAATTGATCCAGAGGACACCGTCTTAGACGATGACCTCTATACTGTCGAAGATTCTCAGTAGAAAGGAGGAGGCTGTGGGCGCTGCTTTTCAGCAAGTGTACAAGGTGAATGCGTGCCTTCACCCGAATCATGACCTGAAAAACAGAGCCTTGCTCCACCACTTCAATCTTCGGATTCACATCACGCAATGGCGAACAGAGAACCTCGGTTTCACCGGATTCAATGAAGATCGTTTGGCAAACGCTATAATCGCCGAGAGAAACAGGCCAAGTTCCTTCGATTGATTAGAGAAGAGGAAGTCAGCAGGAGTCAATAGCATATCCAACGTTGCACTTCGACATTTACCGCAAGAAACAGTAGAAATTAATACCACTTTATTTAACAACGCCCTGAATAATTCGAATTATCCATTGCGGTAGAAGACAGCTATGGTGCATCGTCTCCCGAAAAAGGGAAAGGACAACTCCAACCCAGCGAATCTCCGGTCGATAAGTCTTCTTTCGAGCATCAGCAAGGTATTCGAAAAAGTTATCAATAGAGCTCTGTCTAAGTGAGCAGAGGACAATAATATCATACATTAAGGCAGGATATGACATCATTCATGCAGCGTCTAAACCCGTTTCTGATGTCCAATGGAACAAATATTAGAAGCAGTGTACCGGTGTTTGTGTGGTTGATTTCGAGAAGGCTTTCGAAGGTCTTTATCAAGAGCTGACCAGGCTAGGCATTAGTAAACCACTATTATATATGCGTTATAATCTGCTCAATGGTAGTAAGTTTGATGTCAAGAGTGGCAATGTGATTTATGCCACAACCTTTAACATTCAAAACGGTCTTCAGCAGGGAGTGGTCAACTCGCCTCTATTCTGCGTTTTAATTTTAACTTTAATTTAATTTAATTTTGGTGGGGGCAAAAACCCCCATTTATTAGGCTTAATACAAGCTAATTCTTAATCGAACTTAAAAACTAAGAACTTAAGCTAACGTTAGTGAGGGGGAGGGCGATTCAGAAGCCGGAGTTTTAAGGAAGGAGTACTGAGGTTAAAGTCGAAGGAGGACAAATTCGAGTTAAACCAGTAATATGATAAGTAGTATAACTCAGGCAATTGCGCATGCCGACGATCTTATTGCTTACAGAACAGCTCCAAAAATCGAGGCCATCAGGTCACTTTTTTGCAGTGCAGCGTTTCATTGAGAAGATTCAGCAATATTGCCATGACTGGAAGTTGGAAATCAACTTTCAGAAATCAGAAACTATCTCGTTTAGGAGTCCGTTGCATGGAGCCACAAGGGATACGAGAAAGAACTGGGTCAAGCTGGTGATCGTAGGGCCAAATGGACATCCACTGGCGAGTAAAAGTGTAGTAAAGTACCTTGGCATCTGGATGGATCAGTATTTGTATTTCGACAGACATATAAATGCTGCTCTGGTTAAGGCTAAGGGAGCTTTTGCGCTGACAAAACGGTTGTTTTATAGCAGCCGGCTTGACAGCAGGGTGAAGGCGATGCCGTAGAACCGTAGATCGCCATTTACAGTCAAGACGTTCTCGCACAAGACGGAGCTGAGCACCTTCGGCTCAATAGGACTGTGTCCAAATGGGACCGAAGAGATGGGGTAAGGCAGGAGAACTAGTTCTAGTGGTTGAAAAATGAACATGAAGTTCCTGCAGACATTTAAAAGTTGACCTGCTATTTTTTGTTCTGTATGGCTGACAAATTATAAAAACGGAAAATGCTTGCTGTGGCAGTTCAATCTAGTTTGTAAGTAGTCTGTAAGTAATCTGTAAGTAGATTGTAAGTAATTTTAAGTAGCTATAAGTAGTTAAAGCTAATTAATTTAGTTTAGTTTAATGTAGTTTGTTAGTTTTATATAAAACCAAAAAAATAAAGATAAAGATACCGAGTTTTTTTGTGTAAATTCTTCTCAGTGAAAAAAAAACCCACATGCATTTAAGTATTAAGATAGTTATAAGGCCAAAAAGCATTAGCATGAAGTTATTATAGTTTAACTTATAGAGCGCCCGATTGGGGCCAGTAAGTTGGTTGTATTGATAAGTAGGCTAGTTTTTATGAATTTTTGTCTAGCTTAAGACAGTTTTTTAAGAAAACAGAAAGTCCAACATTTACAAGCATTAATATTCCAAATAAAAAAAAAAAACAAATAATTCAAATAAATAAAATAAATTGCAATTTTTGAAATTCACTATTTTTTCTCATTTCGTTCCATGTATACCAAGACTTTTCATCTTATCTATACTTCAATTTCCCTTATAGTGTTTTAGGTGATAAAGTGCATTTACTTAAACCAAGTATGAATTTCCCATATCTTGATGATGTAACAAACATGGATCTTGATGGCAGTAATGTGTATAAATTAAGGTCCTTGCCACCTGAGCTTCATCAGTTGATGTAAATCGTAAAGGAAAATAAATTTCTTCCAAGAACCTTATAGGTATACCTACCTTCCTTGCTTACCTTGGGTTTGAAGAGGGTTTAACATATTTTTTTTTTTATAAATTTTCAAAAGCCTTTATTTTAGATTCAGAGAGAATATAACACTAAATTAGAATGACATCCATTTACAAGTTAAATTCTGTGTGGAATTTCTAATGACACACTTCCCAAGGTCACGTGTAGGTAAGATATCTCTATCTCTGCAGCAGCATCCAGTTTTAATGCTGCCATTTATACTTGCTTAACTTGGCCTAAATTATTTACTGTGATGAAAGAAGCTGTTTGAATATTTTATCTAACACACACTACACACCATCAGGCATTTATATAATATATGCCTTTCTGGGATAAAGGTATTTTTTTTTTTTGTGGTGTTGACAGTGATTGATAAATGTAGGCGGAAAGTACCTAACCTATCCTTTTCACGAATAGCAAATCGCAATATTCGGAAAAGTTCTTATTTTAATCATAAAGTATAGGATTGAGCATATTTTATGACTTTTAATAGCAAACGATAACCCATATCCATATCCGACGTAAACAAAAAATCGAAGTAGAAAAGAGTACATTTTTCAGACGTGTTGATATAATGTCAATATCCTTCTTCTTTTATTTGTCCTTTTTTTCACCATCATCATCATCTCAAAAGCAAACAAAAATTAAAAGAAAAATCGATTTCCAGAAGCAGGTGGCTTCTGAAATTGAAATTTCCTTTCAAGAAGCCACATCAACTTAGAGAAGCAAAAAAAAAAAAAACCTGAACGAAAAATAAATAATAAACTTGTGCTCCAGTTAATTTACTCCTCTTGGAAAAATTATTATTATCGTCCTTGTTATACTCGTTTCTGGAATGGACTTCTACTTTCTTGAATCTATTTCTATTATATTGGTATACCTACATACATCAGATGATATAGTAGTTCAGATGCTATAGAAACTTTTCCCAGCTGAGAAGTTGCATAGTTAAAAACATTTTCTTGTCAACATGAAGCTTTACGTTCGCAAATAGTTTCTTCATCTTACAAAGTTTATTGAAGGAGAAAGTTCCTCCTTTTTGTTATTTTTTTTTTTTTTTATTTTTTCATTGGTTTTGATTATTTGCTCCTTTTTTATTGTTTGCTATACTTTTTATGCAGTTTTCTTGAAATGCGAATAAGGAATTAAATTTTAATAACTTGGTCACACGTATTTGCTCTTAAGTTTCGCAGAAAATTAATTCCATGATTTAAGACAAGAAACTTCTAAGTTAGAAAAAAAACCATTAGCTTCCTACTAACCAGATTACTCTTTGATAATCTGTTACTGTAAATTTTACTACAACTATTTGTTTTCTTTCTTATCCCTTCTATTTAAGTCCCAAAATACTGGCAAAGCAAAAAGAAACCAATTGGAAATCACCAAAAGGTCTGCATACTTCAGCTTCTTGGAAAATCGCGAAAGCAAGTATAAGATAACACATTAGTTCAGCCAGGAATCCCATACAAAATTAATTAAAAATTTGGGTGTCAAAAAATTTTGTTTATATTTAAATCAGGGTCCAATCTCAACGAACTTAGTCTCCAAACACACACCTTTAAGGCATTTTTTAAATATCTTTAGTGTCTGAAATAAAAAAACAAAACAAAATTTGAACTGTAAAAATCTAATCTCTCATGATGGAAAATCCGAAGATCTCGTTCGCTTAAATATACTTAGATAAGAACCTTATACACTAAAGTTGGCTTGGATGAAATTACTGTTGCAGCTTCTAGCCAAATAGAAAAATTTTGAGCTTGTGACCGAGTATCGCGAGTACAGTATTGTTCAAAAGAAAATAGCAATACAAATATTTAGAGCTCGACGCAAAAAAAGTAATAAAAATTACTTATGCCTGATAAAACTGTATTAGGTACAGAAAGACCTCAGTAGCTGGAACTATTGATAAGTTATTGAGACCGACCTTAAATCGAAGCACAGAGGTGTTCGAATTACTGAATACTCTTTTCGTAGTCAATATTCCGACCGAAAAGTTAATATTTAAAAGTGTTTAAAAGTATAACAAAATATTTTTTTTTAGGTCGAAACAAGAAAGAAAATACTTGTATTTAGGTATTGCTTGTTTTGAAATGTTGAGCCGCTCAAGCCTTATTTTACTAAAATCAACGCGTATTTTTCCTAAAATTTTTTCCTCGGCAATTTAAAGACACTCAACAAAGAAAGAATTACAAAATACCTTATGTAAAAAAAAATTGCTGTTCGAATTAATGGAGCGTTCTAATTACCGAGTGTTCGAAGTACTGAGATCCTATTGTATAGCCACACTAACGTGTTTCATTTAACCAATATTCGGTTAAAGTTTTTTTAAACAAAATAGGCCCAAAGAATATTTAGTTCAATTTAAGAACAATTTTTTTGTGAAATTGAAACGGAGCTACTTCTAAAGGTTAAGACCTAGCACATACTTCCTCGTAAAGTAAAGACTTGCCAGTGGAGACATTGATTTTTTGACATTTCTTACTGGTACAGATTTGCGAGTGTGTTGTGAATGTTTGACGTTTAAAACCACAACGCCTTAAATGACTGTCAACTGTTCACCAAGAGTTCCCGTACATTTTGCACGGGAATTGCTCGTGAATGAAAACTCTCCACACAGCTTCACGAGCGCGTTCACGAGTGAATAAAAATGAAAAATTTTTATGGATTGACGACATGATTCACGAGTATGTAATGTACTAGGCTTAAGGGTTCAGTAAACGATGGAAAATGGTACGTGAACTTAGTAAAACTAAACTCCGCAGACTGTAAAACCCAACTGAAATGTTCTATAAACATTGTTACAGCGGCGTATACAGCTTCATTTCATTTAGCAACAACAAAATCACCCAAATCACTATAAATTGAAAGAGTTTTTTTCTATTTGAAATCAGACTTTTATTGGATTTAAGTTCTGCTGGTCCCACAAATATATCCATTTTTTTCGATTTTAAAGAGTTGGGTCGAAATTCTCCAAAATTTTACTTATTTTAAAAGCGGTTATACTCTCCAAACCAAAATCTGGAATACTGACATCTTCAACTCCCCTCCTCAAGCCCCGACGGCAAAAAAATTCTGTTAGACGATTAATATGGAAATCGAGACCCTTATGCCTAAACATACATATTCTCAAACTTTGGTTACCCCTACAAACCAAAAACTGTCAGCTCTAAGACTATACCTGCTCCTCCTTCTTCCTACAATTGTTGCTCAAAACCTCGAATTTTTGATTATTTTTTTCATGCACCAAATACTTACCCCTAGAAGAATTAAGGTAAGGAATAATGAAAACTTTTCCACGAAAATGATAGTTCTTGTATACGTTAGCGATGAGGTGAACTCAGGAACAGCCATAAGAAAATGATTTTCCAATGGAAAAAGGTAAAAGCGGAAAACTTTGTCCCTGTAATAGCATGACATTGATTTTATTATTTCCTTGTGGTTAAGTAAAATTTCCGGACAATGATGAGGGGCGCTGTTAATGGGGAGAATTGATTGAAATTAGTATTAGTTGTGTCCGTTTCAATATTGTGATTTGAAAATTTAAATAATTATGTTTTTTTTTGCAGTTTCAAATGTGAATTTTTTTAAAACAAAATTTTAAGCAAAATCAATATATTCGTTGGGAGGTTTCATTTTTCTGGTTAGTTGAAATATTCAATTAAAGTGATTAAAATAATTTTTATTTTGAATCTGTTTCATGATTTTTAAAACTAATTTCACTGATGTCTATATAGAATTTGTTCACTCTTTTCATAATATGGGAAAGACGGACACAATCCCGAATATCTGAATCCCGAAAACCCAAAATCCCGAAAATCCATAATCCCGAAAGCCAAAAATCCCGAAAAACCAAAATCCCGAAAACCCAAAAACCCAATCCTAATACCCCAAGATCCCGAAAACCCAGAATCTCGAAAATCCAGAATCCCGAAATCCAAAAATACCGAAAAACGAAAATCCTGAAAACTAAAATCCGGAAAAACCAAAATCCCGAAAACTCAAAATCCAGAGAGACAAAAATCCGGAAACTATAATTGAAAAAACGAGTTAATTATAACAATATACAATATTTGAAAAAAAAAAGTTACTGGAATTCTCTGACGAGCCTCAAGGCCAAGTTCACATTTAAGTTTTTTTATCGATACCGATTCGATTTCGCTCTTAAAATTTGCGCAAATTTTTCATATTATATAAATTTTCGGGATTTCGATTTAGGGATTATGGGTTTTAGGGATTCTGGGTTTTCGGGATTTTGGCTTTTCGGGATTCTGAGTTTTCGGAATTTCTGGTTTTCGGGATACTGGGTTTTCGGGATTTTCAACTTCGGGTTTTCGGGACTCCGACCCCAACCCATAATCTAGTTGTTGTTACCAACAAGCCCAACGCAAAAACCGGGCTTAGCTCGACCCCAAAATTTTAAAATAAAATATTTGAAATTTATAGAAAAAAATTCCTTAATGTCTGTGGAACTTAGCATAATTTATTCCACTTAGAAATGAAATGTTATGCAATTTCTTAAAACCCAAATTGAGTCTTGTTTAAAATCAAATTTGTAATAAAATACAAAATTAATAGTTTCTTCCTTTTTTTTCAGTCAAGTTTTATTTTGTTTTTTTTTTTTTTTTATCAAAACTTACAAAAGCACTGGAGCTGCTAATTTTGCAATTGGTGCACTGTAAGCCAAAGGAGCTGCAAAACTAAGTGGAGCAGCAGCAGCAGCGTAGCTCAAAAGAGCAGCATAACCATAGTTGTTCTGGATATCAATACGGCTACTTCCCTCTGACGCTAGAAGCGGTGCATTGTACGCCAAAGGTGCTGAGTAGGCCAAAGGTGGTGAGTAGGCCAATGGAGCTGAGTAGGCCAAAGGAGCAGAGTAAGCCAATGGAGCTGAGTATGCAAGTGATGGAGCAGCAGCTAATGGAGCAAGTACACCAGGCTTTGCAGCAGCACAGGCGACAAGAGCAAAGAAAACAACAATCTAAAGGAAGGTACAGGAAAGAATTACACATATAATATAGACATTTTCTTTTGTTATACAAAATTAGCTTACGAATTTGAACATTTTTATGGGTATTTTTGATTTGGCTACAGCTGTGAACTGAATATGCTTAAATCACTCTCAGTACACTGCTTTTATACTAAATTGAAAGTAAGTTTAAACAAATTACGAACTAAATTGTGCGTGACCTGAATTGTTATAGGTTGGGTTTGTATTGGTAAGAAATGATAGTCGATGGCATATTTTCTTCTTTCATAACAGATCTGCATATTTTTTTTAATTTGGATAAACTTTTCAAATGACTTTAACGCTAAATGAAGTTAGCCCCAAGGTCTCGAAAAACTTTTTATAATTTCTCACATTTATTCAAAACTTTCATTATCCATAGACTGCAATGTATTTTTGTGTGACTTTTTTTTTGTATAAAACTCTGATATCCCACAATATTTTTGGTATCAAATTTTCTCCATATATTTTTTTTTTTTCGAAATGAAAGTAAAACTTCTGAATTTTCAATAAATTTTATGGTCAATTGAGATTAAAATTGAACAGTTCATTTGTGATTTTTTTATTTGTCGCCAAAAGTTTGAAATGCTCTCGAGTTTCCTTTTTTTTTTCTATTTACGTTAAGGAAATTGAAGGTCGTTTCCTATGAAGTTACCAAAGGAATATTTCTGCAATTACCTGCAGCTAATGAATTTCCATTTAAAAAAAAATATAACTAGAAACAGAAAACTTTTTTCATTAAAACTTTGAACTTTTTTTTGCGCTTTTTTTTTTGTTTGCTTTGTTTTTGTCAATGAGAGTGATAATTTGCAAACTTATACCACAAAACCAGATTAGGTGAAAGTGGAACCTTTTATACATAGCTAATATAAAAAATACAATCTCAATCTACCAAAGGACACTCACTGAAACAAAGGTAAATGGAATACAGGATATTAAGTGAGAAAAATGAGATTATGTTTGAGTGAATTTGTTTTGTTTATATTTAAATGAGTTTTGATGGTGTAAAAGAAAAACTAAGTTTCTTAAGTGATATTTATGGTGAATTAAAGATATAGAGTTCTGCTTTAAATAAAATTTGACATTCAAATTACCAACGTTGTTAATAGCTGATTGGGCTATCCTTTTTCGAAATTGCCGACAGCAATTATATCAGTAAGACAGCCCAATTATAATTGGTCTACTTATAGCCCAAATCTAATGTTGGGCGATATTATTTTTTTGTATGAATAAATCGTAAATAAAAGACTTTTCTCTCCCTAAAATTATACCCTTTAAACAATCCCCAATTTAATGCCCCTTTTTATTCTCTAATGATTATTCTTAACATCTTACTCTAATTGGTGCGAGAACATAACTTAGTAGTTTTGACATTTCAAATCAATCGCAACTAACTTCACTTTAAAATCTTTAAATTTTTCATATTAGGTGTGTTCCAGAACGAGTTTCAAAAAGTTTGAAACCGCCAGATTTAGTCATTTTTAGTGCCAAGTAGTTCCACAAGTGAAAGTTTGTACTTATTTGAACCAAAGAGAGCGCTCATGAGAGAGGAAAAAAATTACCCTACTTGCCAGATTTGGTCCGAGAAATTGCTGGCTGTTTTGTACTGGTTGTCAAATGCCAAGTGTTCGTATTCTTGATTTGAAAAAATTGTCAGTTTGAAGTTAAATAACCAAACAGAATACAAATAGCTAGGGTTGCCCTAGTGTTACTTTTTTTTGTTTTGTTTTTGGTAGATGTGCATTATTTATTAATTTATTTATCATTTTATCAAACAAATGATTATCTTAAAATTAATGTGTCGTTAATGCTTAGTATAAAGTTCTTTTGAATAAAATAAACTTGATCGTAAGAAAAAAGATTTGTCGAATAAAAAACTACCGTGGTGTAAAAGAATTTTTTTTATTCGTCATCAGCTTACAGTTTGGAAAAAATAAACTGAATGACAATATTCTATGCAAGCAAACACGAAGCCAAATGCAGTTTTTTCCACAAAAGAATGTTAATGCCACTGTCGAAAAAAAAATATGGTGGTGAATTTAAATTTATTTTCTTTGGACTAGTTCGATATAAAATTTAAATGTTAAATATTTTTTTCCGCAAAAATCGCTCCCATAAGAAATACATGCAGTTTTTTTCGTCAAGGAACTGTATATCTAGCTTTAGGCAAGTCTTTTTCCGAAAAAAAAAAAATTAGTAATGAAAATCTGTGTAACTCTTTTTCATTGTAGTTTTTTAATAAATTGATGTCTCATTATTTAATATGTACTTGCAGAATATTCCTTTTTTTAAGTTTACACATTTTTATTCATAATAAAGGTTTTGCGATCTTAGTCCAAATGCGTTTCGCCTATGTAAAACAGTTGGGCTCATCAGTAAGATGCTGTTGTACCCATCTAAGACGCACTATTTCCAATCGATGGATACCGACAACTAATTAAACTTACAGCGCCAAAGCACGGTAAATTATGTTATTTTTGTTTTATTTCTAATCATTCTTTAATCATTTTTATACATGTACGTTTCTTTTTTCTTAACATTCAATTTCCTGTACAGTGATTTTATAAAAAAATGTATTGACTTATGATTGCACTACGGCAGCTCTAATCAAATATTTCTTTTGACGTGGTGCAAATTAGTGCCTAAGCCGTTTCCGACATTTTGACAGTTTTCCTTCTCTCTGAGAGGATTTCACTCCCACCTGTCATAATTTGACATTAAGTCCGAAATAGTGCGAAGAACACACCTATTGTTCCCCGTTTTTTTTGCCGTAGTTGCTATAAATAAAAATAAATTGTGATTGAAGTAATGAGAACACTTTATATCATTGTTATTGGGCTATTATTTGGGCTACAAATATTTCTTAATTGGGCTATTGACCTTGTTCGAGACATGGCAACCCTGGTAACAGCCCAAAAATTTTCAATGTTCCAATTGTATCTCAGCACGTAATACTTTTTTCATCATATTTTTTTTTATTACGGTAAAAACACAAAATGGGCTATCAAAAGTTTGTCATGGAAAATCGATGAAAATTTCAATTTTCAAAAATGAGTTTCAACGGTGGCAATGGTGACAGTCCGAAAATTATCAAGATTTCAATTTTTCTCGGCACTTCATACTTTTTTCATGATATTTTTTTTTACTATGGTAAATTAAAATTTCGACGTAAAAAATTGATGGAAATTTCAATTTTAAAATCGATGCATTTTAACGGCTCTGGTGACAGTCCAATTTTTCAATGTTTTTTTTTTTCTCGACACCTTCTACGTTTTTCATCGTTGCTCTTACTACGGTTAATAAAAAATGCCATATAGAAATCTTGTCGTGATAAATCGATTGCAATTTAAATTTTTTAAATTGATGAATTTTTACGGGGCTGGTGACGGTCCAAAACCTTTCGAATTTTTTTTTCTCGGCATTTCTTTTATTTTCGTTACCATTACTTTTTATTACGGCAAATAATATCAAAAACTAAAAAAACGATGTATCGAGTACAGTACAGTACAGTTATTTAGACCGAAAAAAGACGGGTGCCTGTAAGGTTTTTTAATAGAAATTGAAAAAAATTTATAAATTTTAAAGTGCTTTTTTCGAGCTTTTACTTCACGCATACTAACAACTTTTTAAAGCTTATTACAATTCTGGAATTTCACTACAAAAAAAGCGAAGATTATTTTTTGTCAAAAACACCGATAAGTAGGCGCGGAAAAAGACTTCCTTTAGTTGAGCTGTCGAAAATGCTGTTAATTAAAAATATTTTTGGTTCTTTATTTTGTATTGATTTTTCTTAAAAGTAGGTGTGTCAGTGAGCATAAATCTATTGTAAAGATATCTTACACAATTTTTTTTTTCAAATTTCGTAAAATTTGAAAGAAAAATGAAACAAGGCATAAAATGGAGAAAATGTTTTAGGTTTAATTTATCTCTTTTTTGTTTCATCGTGAAAGGAGATGTTAGTGAAAAACTTTTTTTGGATCAGCATTTTTTAAAAACTTATTCAAAAATTTCTATGTAAATATTTACTATCGAATGAATTGTTGTAGTAAGCAAATTTTAATGGAATTTGATTAGGATTTGCTCCAAATAATAGCGCATAAATTGTCCAACTCCTTTATTTTTAAGGCAATAAGAGCTAAGTCATTTTTCCCCTGGACCACTGAATGCTTCAATTGGTATTGAATTTTTAAAGTTTTTCTAAGGTTATTCGTCATTTTGAAACCTAATTTAGAGGTCTCATTTTACTAAAAAATTAAGTAAGACATAAACAATATCTTGGCTGACCAACTACTGAAAGAAATTGACATTTTTTATATATCTTTAATGACCTCTTTTATTGTATACGTTTCTGTGAATATCCCACAAATGAGATGTCCAAATTCGGGCTTGACCTTGAAAACTTTAACTTTATTGATTAAAATTTTTCTATGTAACCGACCAATTTCTAAAACTATTTTCGTTTAAATCAAAGCAATTCATCTTTCTCCGCATACAAGTTTTTTTGGCTTTAAAATATATTTTCTAAAATCAAATTACTAAAAACTTCTATTTTTAAGATGACAAAAAAAACTTCCCAAAATTACTCACATTCCTTCGAGTTTTCAAACCATCAGAATATGAAATGTTTTCCCAATAAAACTTTTCCAAAAACTTCAATCTCAGTTAAGACAAAGTTAAAACAAAAATGAACAAAATGAAAAAAAAAATTAAAACTATCTAGCTATAGTTATATGTATACAAAACTTAAACAAACACTCAACACTCATGAGACAACTTGTCATCCCCGAATGAAATAACCCAAAAAAAAAGGCAAAAGTATTAAAAAAAAAATAAAAATAAAAACAACAACAAACTTATAACAAAAATTTTATAGAGAATATCTCCCAAAAGAGGATACACATTATACACATATCCTTATACTTCGTAGAGGTATTATATTCCTATAAAATTTTTTGTCTTTTGGGAGAAAACGATGAAATCCGCCAAAACTTTCTTTTCTTAACTATTCAATTCAATTTATATTGTTAACGGAGATACTTTATCCTTCGTGCATTGCAAGTTTTGATATTTTTTTTTTTTTTGTTTACCATTTTGTTTGTTCAAAAAGAATTTAAAGTGCTGTGCACAAAAATATTAATGTGTTGTTAAGAAATGTTTGTAGGTATAAACAATTTTTAGATTTTTCTTAAAAAACAAATGTAAACTTACGTCAGAATGACCGTACACAATTAAAAAATTACTTTTAAAAAAATTATGTAAAAAATCACTTCCTTAAAATAATGTAACCCCAAATTAGCATAATTTTTTTTTTCAAAATTTTAGACTCGAATATTTCCAAAAAGGTGACGTGCTAAAAGATTTTTGAGGCAAGATTTTAATTCAAAACATTTCCAAGACCAGATGAAAAAAAATCTTGGTTAATTTTAGAGACAAAAATTTATATTTTGTCATACAGTGTAATTAATGATTACAAAATACATGAAAACATTTTCGGAAATACGTCAATTAACAACTTGCGCTTGAGTCCAAATGCGTTGTTAGAGAAAAAAAACCTTAAACGGAGATTTGTTCAGTGGCGTATACAGCTTATCTCCTTAGAGAGTTTAAATTAACCTAAACTAGTACTAACAAATCACGTTTTCATTTTTTTTATTTTAACCATTTCTTGGAATTAACTTCTGCTGGTACGTTGTCCAATTGTTGAAAATTTTGGGACCATCAAAAATTTATTCCAAGACTAGACCAAAATCTATTGGTAATTTAAAATTTTAATCCAGGAATGTATTTTTTTACCGGTACCTAAATGGAATACCATTTCAACTTGATTTTCGTTTTTTCATTGTATTCGTATGATTTCATATCTGGCATTTTTTTTGGATAAGTGAAAAACTTTTCAAAATGTTTGCTTCATTAAAAAAAAAATGTTTCCATGTCGCAATACGGGATTTAGATTCTAAAGCCTAGTTCGCAGATTAAGACAAAATTTATCATCCATATAAAATTTTCCCAAGCCAAATTTCATTTCGAAATTTTTTTCCAAGCGGCGGAAAAGGAATGCTCGAAGCGTTGTTTTTTCCGGACAAATTGTACATAGATCAAAATTGTTTGCAACATTGCTTGATGGAATCGAAACAAGTTTTCAAAATATTTTGAAAACCATGCTACACAGGTTGACAACATGTTTTTTTTTTAGTTTAAATGATCTAACATCGGTGATTGTCAACAATGTTGAACAAGATGTTGAGCTGGTAAATTCTATTGGATTTCTGGATTAGTAGAAAACTGAACATCTCTGGTTTTGACAGTTTTTTTTAATCCATCGACATCATAATTATCCTTAAGTGGAATTATAAAGTTGATAGCTTGACAGATGGGAAAAGAACTATGATTAGTTTATTTTTATCCAAATTTCAACGAATCGCCCTAAAATATCTACTTTCCTAAGCAGTAAAAAAACTTCCAAAATATCGGATTTTTTAGAGGCCTTTCAATCCAATGACATCTTAGCCATCCTTCAATTGAATGTGACAGTTAATGGCTTGACAGATGAGGACAAACTATATTTTGACGAAAAAGTGTATTTCGATTCAAGTATTACCAAATTGCCTAAGAATGGCCTTTTTGCAAAGATGTTAAAAAACTGAAATTTGCTGACTTTTTATCCATTCACATTATGTTGCTCGCCATCAAGTGCAGCCAATCATTTTTTCTTGCTCTTCAAATGCTTTGAAAGAATCAGAATTCTTGTACATTACTTAAAACTATCAAATTTATTTATGGAATGGAAGGAAATTTTAATAATTTTGTAAATTTCTTCCTCCTACACTACTGTTCTCATGTGTGTTTTGTTTTATCTTGACACCTTCAGAAATAAAATCTGTCTTCGCTCAATTTGCGTACCTACTAGGCTTAAACTTCAGATTCGGATTCAGAACCGCCCACAAAATAGAGCAGAAAAAACAAAAAATTAAATTACCCCTTATATCCTCGCTGAGGGCTCTTGGTTCTTATTCAATAATTTTTTTAAAATTCAAATACATAGTTTTTTTTGCACAGTACTGTAAAACAAAACTATTAGATTGAAAATTTTCACACAATTATGTTGCTATCCTTGGCTTAAGGGTTATATTTTTATACTACTGCACCCTTGTTGACATATAAATTCATAGCTCAACTTTTTGTCATTTTTATCATTTCGGGACCCACGTACATACAAACACACTTCGGGCTATAATGTTTTGTACGATAAGGTTCAGAGGGAGAATGTGTGAAGCTCTTTGCGTCGTGCGCTCTTCATTCCTATTGGATGAAGTTGTAAGAATTGTTGCTTAATATAGTGTCTCATTTGGTATAGAAAAAGTTTTTTTTTCATAAGTTTTTTTTTTCATTTTATAAAAAAATAATGAGAAAAAAGGTTCAAATAATAACCGTTTCTCAGAGGTATCTTCAAAATGGATAATTTATGAAGATTTGAGCCTAATGAAGAACTATGCGAATACACTATACGAATACAGAAAAAAAAAAAACAAAAAAAGTTTTCGTTAAAATTATTTATTATCCTTGATCATAGTCCTGTGCGCAGTTTGCAATAATGTGTCAAATTCGTCAATTTACTTGAAAAGTAATGGAGCAGGTGCAGCATAGGCTGCTGGAGCGGCAGCATAGGCAGCTGGGGAAGCAAAAGCTGCTGGAGCGGCAGCATAGGCAGCTGGAGTGGCATAAGCTGCTGAAGCATAAGCAAAAGGAGCACTCAAAGCAGCTGGAGCGGCAGCATATGCAGCTGGAGCAGCAACCAATGGAGCGGCAGCATAGGCAGCTGGATAGGCAGCAGAGTGAGCAACAGAGTGTGCATTATAGCTGGATGCATATGGAGCCACATACGAAGCATAAGCAGCTGGTGCAGCTACCAAAGGTGATGAGTAAGCCAATCCTGGGGCAAGAACTCCTGGTTTAGCGGCAGCAAGAGCAACAACAGCCATAAAGCAGATAGCGACCTAAAAATTGGTTAAAAACAAAAAGTGGTTAGGTAATCCTTGCGTGATTTGATAATCCTTTTTAATAAATTTTAACTCACGAATTTGAACATCTTGAGTGGTTTTGGTTTGTGTGTTTGGTTAACTTCGATGGAACGAAAATTGAACTATGATACTTTTCGTGCTGCTGCCATACGGTTTTATACTTCTTCTCAGCTGGTTATTTAGTATTCATGTGGTGTGTGGAAGTTGAAATTGAAAGTGATGGGCTCTCTGTGTTGTGGTGTTTTAGTAGAGATATTACGTGGAGTGTATTTATTGCTTAAAATTCATGAAGGTGTGATTCAGTTGCGAATATACGATTTGGTTGTTTTAAAGTAATTCTTTTGTATGTGAATTTTTATGAGGTTTTCATTTGATTAGGAAACTTTAATAGTTGTCATCGTGGTTTTAAATATGTACTTAAATCCCATTTTCAATTAACACTGAACTAAAGAGTTCATATTTCCAATTGACTTATTCAAAAGCAATTACCAAATATCTTTGATTTTATTCAAACATATACTTCGAAGGCGGGTTCAATATCTGAAAGTGTTCGGTAGTTTGACAATTCAGCTCTGAAACTTATTCCCTCACTTACACACCTTTTCATTCACATCAATTTCAGACCACCAGCTATAAGTGGTGCAGTAAAAAGAAATACTTTCAATCATGATAGTGTTTTCATTTCATTACAATTCATAACAATCATCTAAGGACATCACAGAATTGCAATTGCAATAAGCTTCTTATATTACTATGTGCACACTGGCTATGGCTCCTCAAGAAAAGTTCACATGGTTCGAATTATTGAATAAGTCCCGCCATCACTTGTCATTGTCTGTGCTCTGTGCGCTTTGGCAAAATTGCAACTCATTTGGTATTCGATGATTGAAAATTTCAAACACGTTCGCAGAACGTTTATTCTCCTCTTACACCCACCTAGAGCCCCACCCACCCACAAGAATTTAGAGTGCACAATTCTTCGGTCGTAAATATTTTACTCTCTTCTTCTTTACCCCATTTCTGTCAACTATTTAATCGAACATCTGCTATTCGATTTTGGTTCAACAACTTGGTCCTTGCAATGGGTATCTTGGTTTTTCATTTATGTAGATGCTTTTGGAACTAATAAATGGATGGGTTTCTTGATTCTTGATTTTCGTATATTAAGCAGCTGTTCCGTTAAAGGTCTATTTAAAAATTTGTTAACTAAAATTTGAAAAGGAACTTGGTCTTCGATTTTCAGAAATTCGATCCCAAGCACGCTGCTTTTTGGCATCTGTGATTGCTTGATTTTTAAGCCACAGGTTTATTCTTCTTCGTTCTCTCGAACCTGGGGACTGAAATTCAAAAACTCTCTTGGCTGGAGCATTATTGTCCATTCGCTCAATGTGCGGCTGAGCCAATGTTGACTACGTGTTTTTCGGGACAACATCCACATTTTACAGCTTTTTTTGTTGATAAGCTTTTTCAGCTTATCACCATAAATCAGGACTGGTAGTATAAGGGTGCACTTCATCTGTGGTGAGAGTAGTTTTGAACCCCCATTTGCTGTGCCAATCCGAAGTAGCACTGGTTTGCTAGGACAGTTCTTCGTCGTATCTCTAAATCGTCGTTCGTAGGATTGATGTTTTGTCTGAGGTAGGTGAACTCCTTTACTATTTCAAAGTTATTGCTAAGAACAGTGGAGTTGAGCTCATTTGAACTTCTAATTTGAATTTGTTTTCATGTTCTCGTTAGTTATAGAAGATCAACATGTTTGACTTTTCTTCAATTGCCGTAAAGGCCTCTATAGCAGCCTGTAGGGAGCTCCCGAAGATGTCGATATCATCAGCATTTCTTGGAAGATATTAAAAATAGTGCTTCTAGCACTATTTGCTCCAGAACGACATTGATATTAAATTATGTACATAATAGCATCTCCGTGCCAAAAACGCCCTGAGTAGTTTTGAAATATTTCAGGAGAGATTTTCCCTAGTTACACATTGCATCGGATATTTTCTAATATCACGCGATATAGCTGGATCAGGTTCCCGGTATGCCAAGTTCAGCCATTGGCATATAGAAACTCCTGACAACGAATGCTATCATATGTGGCTTTGAAATCGATTCAAAGGTGGTGAGTTTCAACTTTTCCAGTATTGGCTTGATGAGAGCGCATATACTGTCTATGGTCAATCTACCTAGTTGAAAGCCATCACACTGGCATATATAATGCAATGCAAAATAGGATCTTCATGTACTTACTTATTTTACTTTAGATGGCGATCATAGCCCAGGATAAACTACGGCCTCAACAAACAAGCCCCTCCAGCCAGCTGAGTCCCTAGCTAACTGCCTCCAGCTATGCACTCCAAGTTGGTTGAAGTTGCTCTTCATTTGTGTGCGCCACCTTAGGTGGGGTCTTCCTCTGCTGCGCAGACCATCAGGGGTGGATTCAAAGACTCTTCAGGCTGGTGCGTAGGTGTCCATACGCTCCACGTGTCCCAGCCATCTCAGCCGCTGTATTTTCAGCTTTTTGGCCAGGTCAACGTCGCTGTAAGGCCCATAGAGCTTGTTGTTTAATCTTCTACTCCGTACCTCATCAATACATACTGGACCGAAAATTACCCGAAGAATTTTCCTTCTAAGACACCTAAGTAGATTCTCATCCGTTTTTGACAGAGTTTCTGCTTCTGTCCCATACAGCAGGACCGGGATGATTAGGGTTTTATAAAGGTCTCCTTGGTTCTTTAAGAGAGGCTTTACTACTCAAGTGCCTTCTTAGCCTGAAGATATACACCGGTTGGCAAGTTGCTTGATCCCTGCACTGATGTCATTTTGTTATGTTATAGTGGAGCTCAAGTAGACAAAGTCCTTGACGACGTCGAAGTAGTACTTATCCATCGTGACGTTTTGCCCTAGTCGTCGATGTTGAGATTTCTTTCGCGATGATAGCATTTACTTCGTTTTGTCCTCATTAACAGCCGAGCCCATTTTCGCCACCTTGATTCAATACATGGAAACGGGCCAGCAATAGTTCACTTCGTTCTCCCCATGATGTCAATCTTTATCTTGATGTATGCGACGTTTATCACGGGTATGCCTCGATAATTCTTGCAAAATATACGATCACTTATTTTGTAGATGACACACTTGGAGCTGATAGACAAGCCGTCGGGCATACTTCCTTCCACCCAAACTGGTTGATGAGTTGATGCATATACCCTTTCAAGGCATGCCCTCCTGGTAAGCTATTTGATACAGTGGCCTTGCTGCTCTTGAACTTATATAGCTAAGTCTACCTCTTTCATACTGGGTGGTGGTACTAGATCGTTATTGAATGGAACTGGGTTCGCTTCTCGTCCAATTTCTCATTCTACCTGATACCCATGCAGCTACTGCTGGAAATGATGTGTGAACACATATATTTTTCCTGGGATAGGTAACTTGGCTATTTTCACTGTTCGGGAGAGCCTAGGTTCAAATTTCAAGGTCAGCAGTCAATTGCTTGTCTTTTTTATGAAAATTCTAGTTGTTTTTTTTTTCGGTCGTGAGATTCTTCGATCACCTTGAGCTGGGAGACTGCGTAAGCCCACTTCTTTCTACGCACAGCTTCCTTCTCCTCTCTTTTCGTTGCTGGACACTTCTCTCATGCTGCTCTTGTTTTCCGTGGTAGCCTAATGTGGAGTCAGCTGTCTCATTGAAGAAATCGTGATACTGGGTTTTGCTCAGGTGCTCACTGTAATCTCTGGCGACTCCAGGTATGCTTAGGTGGCCAACGTCTAATTTCTTCTTTAGGGTGGTTCGTAGTCACTTTTAATTTGACAGTTTAGCTCAAAATTTTGCCTGGACCTAAACAAGAAAATTATCTGAGTCTAAGTTTGCATCTCGAAAAGTATGTTCGTCACCTTATCAAACACTTTTTTCTTAGGCGCGAGTAGTTTGAACTTGAAACCACCTAATAATTTGGGCAACAAAGGGTTAAAATATTTTGAAAAGTATTCAAAATTAACTTTCAATTTCGACAACACTTTAAAATGCAAACAAAATCTTCAACACTCGGTGTTTTCTGCTCCCAATTTCCCAACACTCTTAAAAAATACCAATAACTACAAACATTTTTATATTTCTACACACAGCAAATCATCAATCTAACCATTTGTGGATTACTACATCCATTTTCTTCAACAGGTTAATACTTAATACTGCAGGAGTCGTGTGTATCCCCTCAGTACCAAAACCAAAGATACAAAAACAACAACAAAATTCAGCAATTTTATTGGTTTTCTTCTTGTTCTTACGTTCTTGAAGTTCTATCAAATTAATTGAAGCGAATTTATGTGATCAAATCAAATAAACAATCACAACTAGGGCGTAACCACAAACGAAAAAGGAATCGTCTACGTGAAAATCACTAATTGCATGATGAATCGAATTGAAAATGTTGAATGATTTGCAATCAAAATCTCTTTTGCCACATTAAGCTTGACACTCTTTTTAGAAAAAGTTTAGTGTCTCGGTAGGTACAACCACCTCTTTGAGTAGAAATAAAATTTTGTCATTTGAAAATAAAATAATAAAGTTAAGAAATAAATGAAAAAAAAAATAAATAAATAGGTAAATCAATACACAAACGATGGTATTTTTGATTAAAATTGCTTTCGCATGAATATTCATTGGTTCTCTTCTGATTCTGTCGAAGTCGTTGATGATGATGATGACAACGTGAAGGACGAATATATACAGCAGACAAAGGATGGCAATTCTAGAAACGACGACAACGAATCACCGACGGCGACGGGATTTATACAAGAAGTAGTGTCTCCTGGATGGTGCTTGATGCATATCCAAACGTTTTCCTACTATACTTTATGATCGTGATAGAAACGTGAGATTCTGAGTATCTTTATGGGTGTGATTCTCTGGTGGAAAAGCAGGTGAGTTTTCCAAAGAAAATGTGAAAAAAAAGTAAACATTGCCTCGAGGAAGAAAATTCATAATTAAATTCCAATCTACGAATTCTATTTCTGTAGATTCCGTGAGTGCCATTTTTATTGTTTTTTCAGTTCGATTTTTTTTTTGTTTATTCGGAAGTACATCAACCTCCTACACCTAGGTACACGAAATATTAGTCGTAAGAACGGTTACCACTTATGACTTTTAGTATCAGTTGAGGCATTTCTATGAATTTTTTTTGGACTGTTCTCAATTAATATACCGAGCAGCGCCAGCGGTACGAAATTCCGCAGGTGAAAATCTCACAATTTTTCGAAAACCGCGAAAAAGTAAATAGCGCAAGTAAATAATCTTATTAAGAAAGCGGTAAGAAACCCCACAAACGAAAGACTCGCCATTTTTCAGAACTTGGAAAAAAGAAATTCCGCAAATTAATAATTAATAGAAAATCGCTTACATTTTTGAATATCTCGTTTAACGAAATCTTGCAAATTAATAATGGAAATGAAAATCTCGCTATTTATTAAAACCCTCGAAAAATGAAAATTCTAAAAATTCTTTTAAGGGAACGGTACAAAAACCCGCAAACAAATCTCGCAGTTTTTAAAAACCTCGAAAAAACGAAATATCTCAAATAAATAACCCATTTTTGGAAGCAGTAACACAGAACACAAAACCTCAACAATTTTTTAAAAATCTTAAAAACAAAATCTCGCAAATTAATAATCTTTTTTAGAAAACGGTATGAAATCTGGCAAAAGGCAAAAGAAAATATCGAAATTTTTTGAATATCTCGTAAAACAAAATCATGCAAATTATTAATTTATTTTGGGGAAAGTCTATAATCGTTTTTATGGAGCGGCACGAAATGCCTCAAAACGAAAATCTCGCAAATTTTCAAATATCTAGTTATCAAAATATCTCAAATAAATAATTATTTTTAGGGAACAGCAAGAAACCCTAACAAGCGAAAATATTGCAAAACGAAACCTCGCAAATTAAATAATAATTTTTAAGAAAGCGGTTCGAAGTCTGGCTAAAGAAAATCTCGCAATTTTTAAATATCTTGTAAAACGAAATCTTGTAAATTAATTATACTTTTTGAGGAGCGGTACGAAATTTCGCAAAGGAGTATTTCGATTTTTTTCAAAAATTTCGAAAAAATTAAATACATTTCTTAAATAAATAATCGTTTTAAGGAAGCAGTAAGAAACCCTACCTACCCTATGAAAGCCTCGAAAATTTTGCAAGTTTTCAAAAGTGCCCACTAATAAAATCTAGCAAATAAATTAATCTTTTTGAGGGAACATGGAATCTCGCAAATTAAAATCTGGAAATATATCAAAAATCTTGAAAAACGAAAATCTCGCAATTTCTCAAAAATCTCGAAAAACGAAATCTCGCAATTTAATAATCCTTTTTAGAAAGCGGTACGAAGCTTGGCAAACGAAAATCTGGCAGTTATTTGAATATCTCATTAAATGAAATCTTGTAAATTAATAGGGAGCAGTATAATCCCACAAACGAAAATTTTGAAAGTTTTCAAAAATCTAAAAAAAGGATAATTTTGCAAATTAGTAGATAATCCATATGTTTGTTAAAGTATCCATAAAACAAAATCTCTCTTTTAGCATTTATATCCCGCAACAAAAGATCTCACAATTTAAAATCTTTCATATCAAAATCTTGCAAATTCAAATCTTAAAATATCATTCTGAATTTTGCACTGAAAATTAAAATCAGTGTCCCAATAAAAGAGATTAGAAAACGGAAAAATATCTCTTTCTTATTTTCTTAGCAACAATTGAAATTATTAACAATAACAATATTATGAATAGTGACATGGTCTAAAAGTATGTAGACACTCGATTTATTTTGCTGCAAAGATGCAAAAACTGAAGTGGGTACAAATGAAAATCGCGCATTCAAAATATCGTATTACGGATTAATTTCGGAATCACAATATCTTGCTTTTCATAAATTCGCAATCACGAAATATCACTTCAACAGTTTTCGGAACTACAATATCCCTTAAACAAGAAATGAGATAATTAATTTTGCGAATTTTTGATTAAAACAAGTTTTTTGTTAAAATGCAATTAAACTTAGCAAAATTTTGCAAGTTTTGTGCAGGGATTTTGTAATTACGAAGATTGTTGAAAACGTTATTTTGTATGATTGTAAGAAGCGAGATTTTGAAACTGCGATATTTTGAATACGAAATTTTCATTAGCTTAAAAAATTCAAGCTGAAGTTTTAAAGAAGATTTATTAAGAAAATCTGGGCCAAATCGTGTGCGCATACAAAGTTTTCCAAGGTCAAATGTCAAAAAAATTGGTTCTTCGCAAATATCTGACTTTAAACCGGAAAACGGTATTGAAAAAAAATTAATGCCAAACTCATAGATTATGCATTTTTATCATGTTAATAATAATTTTTATGGTGCAATAGTGAAACAAAATTAATTTCTATAAAATAATCTGGCAACACTACCAGTGGAAGTCCTAATACAAATCAATTTTCCACGTAGCTTTATCCATCGCCTCCTTACCTATCTACTGATGCGTGTCACTATTTGTGTGGATTGCAAAGACAGAAATAGAACAAAACAAAGGTAAGGTGGTATACCTACTGACTGCCATCAAAATGATATTTTTTGTTGTTGTGTATTATGTTTGCCATTCAAAAAAAAATATATGTTCCTCTGTTCTGCTTCAAATGCGCCAAACAATCCCAGCAGACAATAAAAATGTACAAACATTCACTGTTCCTTCAGCAAAATTTTATTTGCAAAAACGAATCTTGTCAACTCTCTGAGGACATTTTATGAAGGTAGTTATAGAGTTGTAGAATATGAAATCTATTTAATCGAAAGAACTTGCACATGGAAAGCTTTCCCCACGGAATGAATACCTTTGAATGTGTCTTCAACTACTCGTATCTTGTACCAATCTACAATAAAACGTATAGCTTATTTTTCCTCGGGGAGTCTTCCTTTGGTTGAATACAGTTGAAAAGGAGAATTGTTTGGGTAACTAAAAGGATTTGATTTCAATTCATTCAAGAGCTGCAAACCTTATTTCCATGACGACATACATTTGTATAAGTATATTTTCCATGCCAATTTGAAATTCAATGGATTTATAAATAAAATGAAATCTAATTGTGTGCGTTGCTGCTTCAATAGTTGTTGTTTTGAGTTTTTTTTTTTAAACAACTTTGAATTTTATTTAAGTAAGCAAAAGAAAAACCACTGTTTTGTTCATTGCAATTTGATACACATAACTACATTGTTTGGGGCTTCTGTTTTTAGATGTTTTTTTTATTCAATATATCTGACTGAAAAGAGAAGAGAAGGTCTTGAATAAAATGTATTATTTACAATAAAAGTTTTATTTAAATTAAAAGTTGCTACAACCAAGAAGAAATTAATAAAATATTGAGGTCCTTTAACTGAGTCTTACAGTGGACAGTGGCACAAAAGGTCACAAGATGAGCTTTGGCCACCAAAGCCTAACGATGAAGAGAAGAAATACCATATACCCCATTATACATACATAATTTTGTAGTCATGTGGGCTTAAGAGGGTTCGTGTCAATTTGAGAAAAAAATTCTGCGAACAGTCTTCTAGTAGCTCTCAAGAGTGAATTCGCTAGTGGACAAAGTTTTGAGAGAAGCTCGTGGGAGTTGACTCTCTAGTCTCGATATTCTTAACTTTTTGAGTTACTTTAACGAAGGGTTATACTTTTTCATTCATCCGTCGAACCCCCTTTCAAAATTAATATTTATTCACTGAGCCCTTTAATATTAATTACCGGTTTCCATACAAATTATCAATACCAAATTATTCGCGCCGGTTACACAGTTTTATGCATACGCCCTTAATTGCGTATACTTCTTATCACAAAATTAAAGAAATTAATACTGATTGCATTAGCAAACCACACCTCCATTTACTCCAAGACTAAGTAAACAATCGCAAGAATAAATCCATCGCTCAAAGTCAGTTTTTTTTTATTATTTTCTGCAGCCCTGAACGCTGCTATCAGATATTCGAATAATCTTTCCACTCAGTGTTGGAAAATTGGTTGATTGGTGGGTGAAAAAAATCGAAATGTCACATTTAGGTTACGACAAATAAAAACAAATAAATAAATACTCGGTCTCGCTTGAACTTATTACGCAATTTTTTTTTATTGTTTTTCAGTTTTTGTTGTGCAATTATTTAATAAATTTTTGCATTCTGCACTTTTGCGCAATAAAACCTTTCAAACAATATATAATTTGTATGCCTTTTTTTTAGACTGCATAAATTGTATGGTAAACTGGGGCACATTCAACAGACAAAATTCAAAGTATCATAAAATCTAAATTATTGAACTTTTTTAGAAGTTTAAGCCACTTTTTATAAAGTTGATATTTTGTCTTTAATCTACAGTAGGAAACTTTTTCGAATAGCTTCAAAGTGTATTTTATTTTGTATTTTAAAAAAGAAGTCATTTCACCGAATGTACCCCAGCCCGGGGCACTTTTGTCAATGCACTCCCGGCACCAAAGTATTTTACAACAAAAAATACAATAAACTCAATTTATTCATGGTATTAACTTTATTTATTTCATTTAACAACATAACTGGAATTCATAAAAAAAAATAAAACTTCCTTTACTAACAAAAAAAATAAAAACCTAGAGAACGAAATAAGGAGTTGTGGAGTAGAACGGAGTTTCAAAAAACTCATAAACGTTACTTAGGTAATCAATACCAACGCAATATTTGTTTGGACGTCCGGAGATAAACGCTGCATAAGTTTTAATAAATTTTCGTTAAGCTTCACAAGAACAACTCTGACGAATCTGCCCCGTTGTGGGATTTTTTTCCTAAACAACTATTTTAACAATGAGAAGCCAATGAATTACAAATTCGTTCTCGATAACTTAAAGACGAATATTTTAAAATACTGCTCACAAAAATTAAACAGGGCCTTACAAATAATTAATATTAAAAAATGCTTACTTACCAGAAGTGGAAAATTACACAGAAGACATAAAAAACACCTAAATACTTCTAAATTTTTTTGCCAACAAACTAGAACTTTCAAACTATATCACAAGGCATAGGTATACAAAAGAGTGCGTTCATCATATAAATTACGGGTTAACACAAAACAGTTTTCGAGAAAATTGCAAAGACGAATGTGCCCCGATAAGGAATGTGCCCCACTTTGCCATACCACAAAATTCGTGTTTGGCATTTTATTATAAGATTTTGGAACCTGCCTTAAATTACTAAGTAAAAACAAACGGTATGAACTACGAAGTGCACCAGACAGTTAGTTCCGAAAAACTTTAAGGTTCTAAACCCCTTCCTCCTGCTTTATCTATCATTTCCCAACATTTATGTCTAGCTCTACTTTTTTTTTAAGAACAGGTCAGGTTAGGTAGAAGGGCTGACAATTGATCTTGTTGCCGGAACACTTACATAGATCTATGTAAATCCGTTGTGATACCCTAGAAAGTTTTATTCCACTTAATTTAAAAACCTATGTGTTCTGTTAGCAGTGAAGAAATGTAGAATCGTTGATGAAGTTCAGAAGGCTATTAGTGAAAGTTCCTCTAAGTCGTTACAGAAATGACTCCCTAGGTGTTTTTTTGACAGAGTACTGGGCAGTGGCAAAGGGAAGTGTAAGGTATCTTCATGACCTCATGTGCTTCTTCGTTGCTCCACTCTCTGCAAATGGCGTCAGTACTGAGCCTCAAGCCTGGTTCACAATGCAACAAGGAAACGAGACGTCAACCGTCAACGTGACGAGATCTCTTCGCAGTTGTTTCACTCTAAAAAACAAATTTAAAATGAGTAAACAATGTTAAAAAAAAGCACTGTTCGTCGTCTTGTCACGTCATATTTCCTTATTTTTAATTCGTTCTTCAGAGAAAACAACTGCTAAGAGATCTCGTCAGGTCGACGTCTCGTTTCTTCATCGCATTCTGAATCAGGCTTCATTTTCTTCTTGTGGTATCAGTAGTTTTTGTACGGCGGCGATTATGCTGACAAGGGAACGGTGGTGTTTCTTAGTTCATTTGCATAATTTTGTCTGTCGTCTACTTATTGAAATTTGACCATAACATTTTGTTGTGCAGACTATGTCCAATATTTTATAACCAATATCTTGTTTCAGGCTACAGGTTGATGCTTTGATATGTTATTCAACTTGACACTTGACTTGATTCAAGCGACAAACCCATTCTCGCCAGCTCATCAGCTCTCACGTTTCCCTGTACATGACTGTAACCAGGAACCCAGCAGAGTCTAATCATATGCTTCATGTTAAGAACCCGAAGCTCCTAGCGACGACTAGTTACAAGGTTTAAAAGTATTTCGGTTGCAGAAATTGCTTTTATTGCTGGTTGGATATCAATAAAGAGGGTGATAAGAGGGTAGTAAGGCAATGTTATTTGCAAGTGGGCACAGGCTTTGATCATATCGTATATGAACTCGCCCAAATCCAACATTTATTTTTTGAGTAGCCGCCGAGAGTCTACATAGGAGAATAGTGGACATTTTAAAGAGTGACAAACAAATGAATTAGCATATAATGTGTATGGTGGACTGTCATGCCGAAAGTCTGGGTTTGATTCTCAGCCGCTACGACCTTAAAACAGAAATATTTTCCCCGAAGTACCCACTGTTCCTAGCGAGGAACTGACAAATCATGAAAAAATTGCTTCTCGCGAAAAAATGTAGGTCCCCTCCATCCCTGCCAACAACATGCACTAGGGAGAATGATTGAGAGTTGTAAGTAACTAGGCCCTGGTTCTCCACTAGCTGTTCCGCCACCAAATTTATTTGTTTTAAAGTTTTGCAAGATTATTTCTTACATGACAGTTTTCTTCCATGATATATGTACATATTTCTCTCACTATTCCTCTCATAATTTATTTCCCACACGATAGCTATCCTGCATAGTATATTTCTCGGATAAGGTATTTCTAGCACGATAGTTTTCTGTGCATGATATATTTCTAAGAAGTTGGTTTTTTTCTCAAAATTCTTATATAATAGTTTTTTCGCATGATAATTTTCACACGAAAATTTTCACTCATGGAAAAATTGTCACATGATTTATCCCTCTTGTATGATAGTTTTCTCACATGATAGTCGCATCACATATTTCTTGCATGATAGTTTTCCCGCCTGGTATATTTCTTGTATGATAGCTCTCTCGCGTGATATATTTCTCGTACCTTAAAGTTTTCTTGTTTGATAGTTTTCTCACATGATATAATTCACGCATGATAGTTTTCTCGCATGATGGTCGCATCTTATATTCCTTGCATGTTAATTTTCTCGCATGGTGTATTTCTTGTATAATAGTTTATTTGCATATTAGTTTTCTCGCATGAAAGTCATCTCGCAATATAATTTTTCGGATGATATGTTTTTTGCATGATAGTTTTCTCGTAATAAGCATGACATATTTCTTGTACGAAAGTTTTATCGCATGTAATAATAAACTACAAAAGAGTTCTGTATTAAAATTAAGTGATCCCAATCAAAATTCTGAAAAATTTCAACACTTTCATTTTGTAAAGATTAAACTTCATTTCTTATATTTATAAAAGTGTTAGCATAGAGAGAAAGCAAAGCCACAAAAAATATACAGCACTAGAAATATCAACCTCATGTCAAATAAAAAAAACGACTTCAAACTCACCTTATTCGCTTAATACATGTACACTTGCGTACACATAATTACGTACATTTAATTCAAAACTCCATATCTTCTAAGCACTTCAGTTGACAATTTTTGTCTCAAGGGTACCTACACCCTCTACACCCACATTTTTTATGTTGATATATATTTTCAAAGTTGACACTCCCCTGCAACAAATGCAACATCAAAGCCTCATATAAGTGTTTGTACCTTGCTTGCATTCTGATCCTGTTTATATGTAGGAAGAGCCAAATAAAGGAGCACTAAGTTTATCACAAAGTCACAAAAAAATTGATGCTGACACCACCCACAACTTTCACTCGAAGGATTCGTCGAATAGAGTGCAAGGAGTTTAACATTATTTTTTCATAAAAATGAAAATAAGTAAACATAAATAACATTACCGAAAAAAAAGTTCAAAAAGTTCCTTTGACACCTTTGGGCAACACCAAACGATTCTTTCATCTTATTATGCATCCACACCGAGAGTTAGAGGTATAACAACAGTATACCAAGGACCCAGAAGATTCAGCAGCGAACCATATTGCTGCGAGGTACCTATACCCATATGTTTGTAGTTCAGGAACAGCTTTATTCTTCCTAAAGTGTATACACTGTAAACAGAAAAGTTTGTGATGTTCCTTAGCATTTGGAAATAAGGATGCAAACAACAAGCACGCAACACTGTTATACAAGAAGTCCTCTCACTTTGTCATATACACAAAACCGCACCATCACCCATTTACCCCAACCTTATACCATTACTCGCCTCTTCCTCTAGTAAAAAGCCGTCAATGCAAATGGATTCGAAGTGTGTATCGAACTTTAGAACCACACCAAACATCTATAACCAACCAACCGACTGAGAGCCATGGCAGGAGACCGAGTAGGGAGTTGGGGGGAGACATAAGGACCTGTGTAAGTGCATTTTGTAATTTTAGCTTTTAATGTGCATCTTTAAGGAGCAAGCGTTGTGGTTTTGATTTTAAAATCGTGCTTCATGTTCAAAACATCATCATCGATATAAGAGAGAGGAGAGAACTTGTGTGAAGCACTTTTTCTTTGAGGATGATGTGCTTTTTTCTATTTTTAATTTTTTTTTTTTTTTTTTTTTGAGAAAGTGTTCTATCCTCATCAAAGGAATATAAATTCCAAAGTAGAAGGGGTTTCGTCAAGGGTTGACAAATGTGAGAAAAAAAAAAGAATATAAAAGAAATCAGTAAGGACTGTGTGCATTACTGTGCAAGAAGGATTATGACTTTGAAGTGTATTTCTAAGATCTATGTATATTATTCAAGTTTTATTATTTCTTTGTGTCTTTGAAGTTCTTTGATATCAAAAGCAAAGCTTCTTGGCAAAATATAATTGATTTTTTTTTTTAATTTAAGAAAAATATTCAATGAATTGTTACTAAACTTAAGGTGTATAACAAGCTGATTCAAGCAAAATGTGTCAAAGGTGCTGTGGTTATTGGGGCTTAATACGTTGACAGATTGGAGCTTGGTAAAACTTCAGCTTTTCAGCTTCTTTAAGGAATAAGAGCTTACACTAGACATTGGCTGCTTATTGTCTTTAACAATTACTCCAAACTCGTTTTTCAAAAGGTTGATGAGGAAACATTCGAAGAAAAATTTCTTGCTGACTCCTTGAGCTAGACTACCTATCGGGGAGCTGATAGTGGAAATGCTTAATGGGTCTGACCAATCAACGTGCTGACTGTTTTTTTGCTGGAAACTATCTGAACTTTCCAATAAATTATTTCTTGGACGTCTTTATGGACTTATAGTACTTATTTCAACCTGCAACTTCAAGTATCGATTACCAGTGGGGAAGAATTGATAGGAAGCCATCAGAAAATTCCGCCTCTGATGTTCTGGGTTTGAAAAACCACCACAGTGAAACTTCTTGTTCGACAAAGAATGACGGCAAGAACGAGCAGTCAAACAACAGGCATACAAAGTGGTGGTGCTGCATAGAAGAATGAAGGACCAGAGCTACTCGAAGGCTGTACCAACAGAAAAGAAACGAGAAAGACCGGCTTCTCAGAAGTAAGAAAAAGGCTAGCATGAAAAGCTCTCAACCGAGAAATTTTACCAGAAGGTAAAAAGAATCTCCCAAGTCCCAAGGCTACACTGCCCAAAGCCTGCAAGGAAGATCAGAGCAACATCGTGTTAGAATCACAGTCGGTTACTAAGGATATTAAATCATGAGTTTTGCAAATTGTATGATGGCGATGACGACTTGAACTCCACTTCCGACTGCATCAACCAACAATTCCGTCCACCTGATCTCAACGAAATGAAGATATCAAAACTTTAGACTTATTAAGCTGCCAGAGCTGCCCTTGGCCAGCCGATTAATTCAAAGCTACTGAAAGTGAATTGGTAAGATTTATGCGCCACCTCATCTGCAAAATTTAGTCAGAGGAAAGCTAACGATGAAGAGAGCATTATTTCCCCAATCCTTAAGAAAGGCGTTCATCTGGACCACCTACTACAGAAATATCTCTCTCCTTAACATCACAAACAGGATCTGCTACGCCGTACTTTGTGAACGCCTGAAGTCATTCGTCAACAATTTGAAAGGCATATATCGTTGTGGCATTCGTCCAGTAACGTCCACCATTGACCAAATATTCGCATTAAGCAGATCTTGGAAAAAACTCGGAGATTTCAAATCAATACTCACGACCGTTCCATCGATTTTAACGCCAATAGAACATTGTCTTGTTTTGGAATTTCTCCTTAAGCTCGTCTGTTTGTGCAGGATGAGGATGGAGCGTGTATGTTTCTCTATCAAGAGGTCTTCTACATGTCAAAAGTGTAGGCAAGGCAATTAGCTGCCATAAAACTTTTTCAAAATCGTTCTTGAACGAATAGTGCAAGGCTCTTACTTCAACACTTAATGCACAATCTATCAAATGTCCATCCAAATAGTCGTTTACGCTGACGATATTGAAATAATCAGGCAAAAATGTGCCAAAATGTAAGCGGTGCATTCGTGAGTGTTGAGAAGGAAGCTTAAAAGATGGTATTAACGCTGAAAGAAGACAATGCCAAATATATGCTGTCTAAAAGAAATGACTCACCCTACACTGAAGTCTCAGACACAACGTCACTGTCGAAAGCTATATTTTCGAGGTAGTCTGAGACATTGTCTGCCTAGGTTCCACAATCAATCAATGACGAAATCAAACGAAGAATTACTCTTGTCAATCACTGTTTCTTTGGGCTAAGAAGGCAATTGAAAAGCAAAGCTCTTTCTTGAGAAACTAAAGTGTTCCTGTACAAGACACTTATCAATCATGCCAGTCCTGATGTATGGTGCAGGGGAGGGAACTAAGTCCCCGTGAACTTTGTCCACTGAGGAACTTTATTTACTATTTAGAATGTAGGAGTTAAATACCTCGAAAACGAATGGTTTTACTTCCCTTTATATGTGGAATTAATTCCCACTACCAAGAAAAAATAAATTAAAATAAAAGTCTAGAGGTACCTCTTGTATTGTTCAAAACTATTAGTAAAAAATAGAAATAAGTAAATACTTGTTTTCCAGAAAAAATTAACAAAATCGCGTGATTTTGCATTGATTTTTGAAGAGTCTTTCAAACTGAACTTCGCAGTGAACTGATTTCATTATGAATTCAGTTTAGACTCTGAATATAAATCATTGCAAAATCGGGTTATTTTTCATTTGTGTAATTTTGTTCGCAGTGAAAGTTAGTTCCCTCTTTATATTTAAAATTTTGTATTTAGCTAGTTCTCATTAAAAAGTGAACTAAGTGGATTTAGTTTCGCTTAAGTGGATTTAGTTTCCATTAAATGAGAACTAAGTCCCTCGGTAGACTTAGTTTTCGGGGACTAAGTTCCCTGCACCTGTAAAGTCATTGACACTATTAACGGGGGATAGGAATGCCTAAGGTTGTTTTGAGAGAAAAATTCCCTGGATGATTTTTAGTGCTGTCTGCATTGATGGGAAATCGAGAAGAAGATACAAAACCAAATGTTCGTGCTATTCTGCGACACCGACATACCCACAAACGAGAAAAGCCCACAAATATGGTAGTTGGATCGGCTTAAGCAAATTGACATCAGTGTTCCGGCCCGGAATGTCTTTAAATTCAACCCTTCACCCGGGCGACGGTGCAGTAGAGGAGGACAGCGTAACTGGAAGAGCACCTCAACTAACTTAGCGTGTGAAATTGGAGGCGGTTAGCTATAGGCCGAGTAGGCTGGAAGAAACTTCTTAGATGAGGCCCTGGTTCACCTCTTAGCACCACTTAAAGCTAGTAGGTAGTGCATTCCAACCAAACCCTTACATCATACTTATACCGGAAGATTTAAACTATTTTAGAAGTTAAATTACATCACCCCCATGACACCTTAAAGGTATCTCCACCAGAACAGATCATTCCAAATCCACTGATACCAGGAAGAACCTCAGATCATTAGAACAAAATCATTAATTCTTCCATGATACCCTCAGCAAGTCCTGAGCCTTGGTCAATTAGCAGATATAAAAGACTTTCAAAGCTTTAATACTCGTACTTATATTATTGTCCATACAACAACATCGATTGGCACAATCATTTGAAGCTGTATAGCTGTATAGCTGTCATTGCCCAATGAGGAATTATAATGCTTCCAATTTATTTAAATAACTTCTTTCTCTATTCTAAGTCCATAATTTACTCTCAGCAAACGAATAATAATTCATTCTTTTCAATATAATCATTGATTTCCACAAAACATAAGTAACCAAAATATCGATAGATAGTAAATTCCCCATTTCAAGTGCTTTAATAGTCTTATCTCATTGCAAAGAGGACTCTTATTCTAGGCCATTAGGTTTTTCTTGTCATCTCATATATATAAAATATCCTCAGCAAAACCTATACAATTAATTTCCCATTAAGGAAGGATCCGATGGATTCCTCATCGGCAATTAATAACATTAAGTCAAATGCCACAACCCAGGAATGTCCTACAAATATATCCCAGAAGTCGAACCTATTAAACGTCAAATCCCTCTTTTGAGTTCTGTGTATCCTGGGAGACAAGCGTCAAGATGCGTGTAATTGTGTTTGTAAGTATCAACCTATACATAAATACACACATACAACTATGCCACTATTATTATCGATTTGGTTAGAATTTCATTTGAAGTTTTTGCAGCATTCTTCTATCTCAATTTAGGAGGGGGTTTCCAATGGAAGAGGTTAGAGGTACATATACCTGCTTGCCTCCTATACCTATATAGCTTTATGACAACAACTATACAACTAACCTGGGATCCTTTTTTGGTTTATACTATACATTCCCTACTCTCCTCCTGATGCGTATCCTCTCTTTGGCTGAAAAGGTATTCGAAGTATTTCCGTTTGCTTACTACCATTAAATTTCATACCGCATACCTCTCTTTATTTATATATTGAAGTGGAATTTATATCCTTCTTGGTGATTGGAACTGGTGGTAACAAGGACAACAACCGCAATAAGACGGCTATTATGGTACATGACATTAATGTGCTATATATACTCGTACACCCAGTAGGTACATTGGCCTTTGCAGTGAGTCGAGTCGACAAACGACAAAGTCCAACAAAACAGTGTCGATGGAGCATTCAGCCAGAGATGAGAAGAAGGACATTCCAAAGCATCAATGCCATTGTGTGCCATACATCGTCATAATAGTCCTTCATTCGATCGATGAGAGCTCGTTCATGTCCTTTTATTTGGAAAATTTTATGAGAAGAGACCGTTAAGTAAAGTCAAAACCACTTTTTGTTCTACCAACACTTTATAACTACCTATACCTACCTATCTTCTTCCTATACATGGTCGTAAGTATTTATGGGAATTCTTTTGAGCCCTCTGTAGGAAGATATATGGAACACGTTTAAACATATATATGCAAAAGGATCCAAACAGCATATTCTGAAGTGTTTTTAGGGGCAAACACAAAAAGAAGAAGAAAAAAATAAAAAGAGTTGAAGAAGTTTTACCCTTCCATCTTATATAGGTTCTTATTGTTGCTCAGACAGCAGTCAAAGACTTTTATATAGGTTTATACCATTTATGTATAGAAAAGCCAAGGAAGGATATTCGGGATGGTACTCTGAGAGAGTTTATGGTAATTTAGTGTTCCGCATGACCAACCAGCCCCATATCCTTTGCGGTCGGACTTGAATGGTTTTTCGTTGTCGTAAAACAACTTTACGAAGCTGTTAAGTGGACGCACTTTAAGCTAAGTGAATAACTTTAATAGATTGGGTGAGTTGTGTTAAAATGGGTGTATCTGTTTCTGTATCTGTTAGTATGTATGGGTTTTTATGTGTATTTTAAATTGTTGGTAAGTTTTTTTGATAGGTTTGCATAGACATGAGATTTTGTGATGGGTTGTTATGAAACGAAGCAATTGAGAAAAAGAATTAAACTCGTACGCATTGCGGAATTTGTTATAGGTCCCTCTTCCTACAGTACAGTAGAGCAGCTAAGCGATGACATGTCCATGAGACTGATTTAACATTTAAGAAGGTTGGAACATGAAATCAAATTGACATCAGAAATGTTTTTTTTTATCATCGAATACTTTTTATCAGTTGTCACAGCGACTAAAAAAATATCACAGTTTAGTAGGATTTCACATTTACACTAGGAACGCACTTGCGATTTACCGTCGCACCGACATGACACAGTGATCGCAGTTTACTTTTATTTTCAATTGTCAACTGCGTTCATTCACATCTTAACGCTTGCGTTTTATTTAGCGACTAAATAATAGTGCAATAGAAAATCGCAAGTGCGTTCCCAGCCCAGGACATCACTTGCGATTTTCAGTCACTGCGAATGAAAATCGGACACGCAACAGATTATTTGTCATGCACTTCCGGTTAGTTGTCGCGCGATTCTTTAATAGCAAAAATATACAGTAAAAGAACGCACTTTTGATTTTCTCTCGTACACGATTATTCAGTCGCAAACAATAGAACACGTGAGTTAAAACGATACTGCACATGACATCAAAAATTCCAACTAAATTGCGATTAATTTTTTTCGAAAGGCAAAGTTTCGAAGGATGTATGTAGTTTTGAAAAACCAAAGTTTCGAAATGACAAAGTTTCAAAAAGATAAAGTTTCGAAAGACAAAGTTTCGAAAAACGTAGTTTCGAAAGGAAAAAGTTTCGAAATGTCAAATTTTCGCAAGAAAAAGCTTCGAAGGACAAAGTTTCAAAATCCTCGGAACTTTGGTGTTCCTTGACAGATTTCAATGAATTTGACACAGATAATACCTGATACAGAATTAAAAACGAAAAAAAATTTTAAAAACAAGGTGTTCCAAAAATAGGTCAAATATTGAAACTTCGTTGTTTCTCGAGCGATTTAAACTAAATTGACAAAGGTAATATCTGATACATAATTAAAAATGAAAAAAATGTTTCCAATAGGGCGTTCCAGAAATAATGTTAAATTCGTTGTTTCTTGACCGATACCTGATACAGAATTAAACACGAAACAAATATTTTTAAAACAGGCGGTTTCAAAAATAGGTCAACTTATGTCAACTCCGTTGTTCTTTGAGTGATTTCAACTAATTTAACACAGGTAATAGCTGATGAAGAACACCCTATTGGAAAAATTTTTTATTTTAATTCTTTATTAGCTATTACCTTTGTCAATTTAGTTGAAATCGCTGGAGGAACAATGAAGTTTCAATATTTTGACCTATTTTTGGAACACCCTGTTTTGAAAATATTTTTTTCGTTTTTAATTCTGTATCAGGAATCACCTGTGTGAATTTTATTAAAAACAGTCAAGGAACAACGAAGCTAATATTTTTTTTGGAACACCCTATTAGAAATATTTTTTGCATTTGTAATTCTGTATCAGGTATTACCTGTATCAAATTCATTAAAATCGGTCAAGAGGATTTCGGAACTTTTTTTTTCGAAACTTTGTTCTTCGAAGCTTTATCAGTCGAAACGTTTGCTTTCGAAACTTTGCCTTTCGAAACGCGTGCGGACTCCTAGAAAAAACGATCAAAAAATAAAACTTGTTTAATTTTTTCAATTCTTTTGATTTTAAGTCGCATTCATATTAAAAATCATGTGTGTCTCATTTTTTGAGACTAATTAATAATCGTGTAATTGAAAATCAAAAGCGCTTGCACGACTTGTTTTGATTGTGACTGCAATTTTTTGTCGGAAAATGCAAACAGAAACGCTAGAAAAATTAAATAAATTTTTGTCTTTCCGCCTCAGATTGCACTTGCAATTTCAATTGTGCAATAATTCAGTCACTGAAATAGTGCTACCGAGAAATCTCGAGTATTAAAAGCCGAAAAATTGTTACATTTTCCCGACGATGTCAAAGTAAAAATGAATCAAAAGTACTTTAATCATTGTGCTCGCTCTTGAGATTTGAAAGAGTGCGACTAAAAATCGCATCATGCGAAATTCATGCATTCACTTGTGATTTTCAATCAATTCAATTAAGCTACCAGAAATAAGATACATGGTTTAAAATCGTTAATGGACACATAATTGCGACTTTAAAATAGCAGTGATTAAAAAAATGAAACCAGTTCTATTTTTTGAACTTTTTTTTTTAGTGGAAAAATTTATAAGACCAAAAATGAAATTAAATGAATCTGCGTGCAGTTGCGAAACGTTCTAGTTCTTTGTGATTATATCTAAAATCGCGTGGCAGATAACCGCAAGTGTGAATTATTAATCGTTGCGATTTTTTTGATGCATTGCATTCGCATTGAATGGTGTATGGTGTATTATTTGCTATTCAAAATAGTGCATGGCAATAATTTCTTGCGATACCAATTTTGTTTTATCACATTCAATGAAAGTTACACATGTAATCCTAGAATTAAGCTAGAAACGCACTTGCGATTCAATCGCAAAAAGTAGAACACACATGATTTTACATGTCAATGACCACATATTTCACCAAAAAAACCCTATCAAGCTGTGATCACTTATTTTAATCGCTGTGACCAAAAATCGCAAGTGCGATCTTAGCCTTAAAATCTGATGTTTGGTGCTAAAATCATCGTATGACAGAAAATTCAAAGTGCTTTCCTAGGAGCAGGTTAAACAATTCGCATAAGCAAATAATGATCTTGACACTTATTGAGAAAATTGTTTTGTTCTTATTGGGCTTATTACCCGTGTCTCGTGAATGGCTTCACCAATTTCTTAAATGAATGAAAAGAATACCCATAAAACTTGTGCTCAAGTAGGAGCTTTGAATAATTTAGTGTCAAAAACATCCTGGGAAGGAATCGGCTAATGTATTTTTGCGATGGTTGATATTCACAACACAAGAGAAATGTTAAATCACCTTAATCGATTCCACCCCTGGTGTCAAAAGCGTCATGCTTCATACAATTTAGTGGGTCATTGACCTCATAAGGTTATATGTAAGCACTTGCTAGTTTCTGTCGTGAAAAATTTTGTCGCACAAAATAGAACGCACTTGTTGATACCAATAGCTTACACTGCACACATAACTTTTTGTAATCTTTACATGACAAAATCTGTACTGACTACAAACATGTATTAGAAAAAATGTAGCGAGTAAGACATGATGATGAATTAATTTAAAATTCAATTCAATTTAATTTGGCTATATTCTCAATAAACATAGTTAATATATACAGTATTTTACAGAATATACTTAAAATGTAAGTTTAATAATGGAAATAGCGGCATCTTTTTATTTGAAAACTAGTTGATATAATGCCACATTAATAATAGACTTTGTGTGGGGTGTACAAAATACTAATTATACAAATCAATGTAATCAAAAATATATGTTATGTAATGAGTACATTTTCTATGCATTCCCTACAAAAACATAATTATTCTATGTATGTATACAGTTCATAGGAAAACATTATCGGAAATAATAAAGAATAGCTTCTATTCATTTACATAGATATAAATATTCTTTAGCCACATAAATATCTAATGAGTACATACATATATGCAATTACATTTAAATATCTAATATATATATATATATTTGCCAATGTTTCTTTTTAACTTTTTTTCAAATAAGTCTATATTCTCAATTTCTCATTCTATATTTATGTTTTAAGTTCATAAGTCAACCATATATAGGAACCATACTACATATTCATGTTCACATCTTCAACAAGTTGCCTCTAGTGCTGATAATCACAAAGTTTATATTTTTATTCTGAAAGTATACAAATTCATGGTCGAAAAATCGAACTTAAGCCTTAAACATTAAATAATATTTGTATATTCTTTCTTAATTAAAAACTTTGGTAAATATGGTTTGTAAGGAAATAGAAGCATTAGGCTTACCTATGGCAAGTAAAAATTGTATCTTAAATTTGTTTGAAAAACTTATACATAATTCCAATCTTTCACACCCTCTTGGACAAATAGTTACCAAGTTTATTTTATTCTAAATCATGTTCCTCATGCAATTATTTTTTTTCTCATCGAGGGTTCATCAATTATTGTTTAATTATTTTTGGGTTCATATAGTTCAGTGAGGTGTATAAATTTTTGATTCAAAGGCGTAAATTTCAATCTTAACAAATTGTTTTTGGTTAAGAATTTTATGGTTTGTTAACCCGGGGGCAGCATCAAAGGTGATTAATTATATTGTAACAAAATTTTCTCAGAATCGTGTCAAAAAGGTCTTATTAAATCTTATAGTATTCCCTTTTCTCTTAAGGATATGGTTGGGGGGAAGGGTCACATTTTAAATTATTTCTACATGTTTTAATAGCATTTACATGTAGTTGAATTACCTTTCATAGAAATAGAGTATCTTAAATAATGAAGAAGTTATAGGAAAACTTATTCCCTACCAGAAAACAGAATGACTTACAAGAAATGAGAAGAAGGTTGAACATGTATTTTAATGGAATTTTGAATGAACTATAGCTTCACTTAAAATTCTAGGAGCATTAAGAAACTATCCCACATTAAGTTGAAATAATTAAGTCAAGCAACTGAAAATTAAAAAGAATGTCTTGGCCTTCAGAGTTTTAGAATAATTGAGTAAATCATATAATTTTATACAATTTTGGAATACCAGTTGTGAGACCAGCACTCACATATATTATTAATGACAATGAGTAGAAGGTTTTTATGAGATTATAGAGGTGACAAAACCTTAATGTCAACACTGAGTGAGATAAAAAACAAAGGTACATAGTACAGAGACAAAAACTTTCTTAAATTCAGCAACGAGAGTCTATATGACAATTACAGTTGCTTACATGTACTGGTTACATATAAATTGTGTTCTCAATTGGAACCAGCAGCCACGCTTTCTCATCATAATAGGTCTGATTTAGTTTGAATTTCTTTGATTATGAATCCAAAGAATTTTTTTTTTACGAACTTTGAAAGAACTTTGGAAAAATTCATTCAAATGCACAGAAAATCCGAGTAAATGATGACACCTTTTAATTTGAAGCCAGTAAACACCTCTGGTACTTAAATATGGTTATGTTTGTGATAACATACAATATATATACTCAATTCATTACAATGAACAAGCTACAGAAAAATATGTAATGGTTACATAAATATTTAAAACCTATAATCCAAATAGATTAATATATATATATATTAATATATTAAACACCGGTAGTTATGTAAGGATACAAGCAACTTGTACTGGAGTCACTGTTAATGCATTTTACCTTTAGAAAATTTCTCTTCAGACGATATTGGGTACTCAATATATAACTTCGGACTAGCAATAGTTTGATATGTAGTGAGAACATACAAATTTCAAACCTCTGTGATACAGTGTCTTCATTTTGTAACTCTCGCTTCGATAAAACATGAGTTTTGTTCCATTTTCTATCGTTTTCCAACGTTCTTAATCGATTCAAGAGTAACAGAGAAATATGTATTCCACACAGAAGGAAATGTAACGTATGCAAGCAACTTGTACTGATCTGATCGCAAATATACGAAGTGCAGGTCTTGCCCAAATAAACTGTTCTGACCTAGGTATGGTGTTAGAAATCTAATTTTTCAACCTATTTATTTCTTGCACCATATTACATAAAATTATTAGCAACACATTGTGATGATTAGTGTCTTTGTACTGACAACATGTTTACACGATGAGTCCATACAATTCTTATTCAGTTTCATATTTGTGTATAAAATCAATAGAAGTCTTTATTGGCTAAAGAACACAGTTAATAATTGTAGGCAGTATGTACAAATTTCAATATGTACTCAGTACATAAATTCTATGTTCTGACATTTTTGTACTGAAAACATGATTGATTTTTCATTTAGAGTGAAAGAAATAATCTTATCCATTCAGCAAGTTTTTCTACTTTAAAAGAAGATATATCAAAAAAAAAAAAACAATAAAGCTAGCATCAGACCATGTTCCACTTACACATAGAGCATCAGTCGTGTGAATGAAGCCTAATAATTGCTCTAAGTTTTAAATTCAAATTAAGTTTAATATAATTCTGTTCATCACAAAGTCTGGTGGTGAGAAATAGACAAAGGCCTCAAAATTATTTCCTAATGCAATCAGTGATCCGTTTTTTAGTCCTTAAAAGAAAAACTAATAAAAAACTTTAACGCTCATTAACTCCATCCTTCCTCATGAAGTTTGTGATTTCATTTTTTTTTTGTTTTGTTTGTTTCAAAGCACTTTTTCTGCCGAAGGAAAATTTTAAAATACTAAAAAAAATCGCTGCGCTAATGAATACACAGAATCTTTTAAGTTTTTTTTTTTATTTTTTAAACTTTCTAACTTCATCAAGCTTTAGATATTTAACTGAATTTAAAATCACGTCTATTACGGTTTCTGGGTTGTTTGATTTTTTTTTTAACAATCTTTTCAAAGCTC
Source organism: Dasysyrphus albostriatus (assembly GCA_946251815.1). Taxonomy (NCBI): domain Eukaryota; kingdom Metazoa; phylum Arthropoda; class Insecta; order Diptera; family Syrphidae; genus Dasysyrphus; species Dasysyrphus albostriatus. The sequence continues at coordinate 126,335,678 of OX276336.1, read as the reverse complement.
TAGGCAACATACCATAAACAACTTTTAGCTAATACCTTTTTTTCATTTTCTAGCTAAACTCACTCTTTTGAAAGTCAATTTAAACCATTTCTTGAACAACAACAACCAGAAGAAAAAACAAAGAATAAACTAAGTAGAAGAAAGGATATCTATATAGTTCTATGAAGGAAAACTGGGTTGGGTTGGGTTTTGCCTTGGTAGTTTAGTTTTACACTAATTAAGTCGCTGGCAGCACACCGCCACTGACTGACACTCTCCTTCAGCTTTCCATGAGATGTTCTCCTTTCGCTTCTTATTCTTATTCTTCTTTTCTTAAACGAATGGAAAATAAGAAGAAGTAATCCTTGTGAACCATCATCTCCTACTATATCTCTCATATCCATTTGGTAATCCTTAACGAAAGGATTCTTATAGTTTTTTTTTTCTGTCTTTCTATTTTAATTTCTCATTTTTCTCGTTCGTCCTTAATTTGTGAGAAAAATAGTGTTTTTTTTTTATCTTCTATTTATTTTTCTTCTTGGAAAGTATTTTTCTTTTATTTAATTTTTTTTTTGTCTTCAAGTTACGTTCTGTGCGAATAAAGTTGTTTTTGTATTTAAAAGACGACAACGATGTCGGAGACGTCCTTTTAAGTTATGTTTTTTTTTTTTTACCCCGAAGGAGTAGGAGGTAGAGGTGCACCTCACATCCTTGTTCCAATGCATATCTCCCAACAGCCAGCTCATAGAACGTTGACTTTGCAAATGAATATAGTAGGTGTACAGCAGAGGAAGGACGAAAAAGAAGAATCAGATTTTAAGAATCAGAGAATAGCTGAGTGAAAGCACTTTCACCACTCTAAAAGAGGTGAGGGGGTGGTTTGTTGATGGGTGATGGTGAAGGTGGGGTTGCTGGGTTGAGTATAGCGAAGGAGTGGCAGCAGTTGTAGGAATAGCAGGTGAAGCAAATGTGCGAGGGTGTGGAAAATTAATTGAAAATTTAAATTGATGATGAAGAGTCTTTTCGAATTTAACTCCTAAGTCGGGTTTTTCCTTTGTTATGGTTTTCTATTTTTTTTTATTTTTATTTTATTTCTGTTCCTTCTTCAATTTTATTTTTGTCCACTTACTAAAGAGTCTTTTCCCGTTCGACAATATATATTATATGTAGATAGAAGTAGGTATACCTTTACCTTCAAACCAACTGTTTGCAATTTGCAGCAATTTATTTCGCGAAAGAGAAGTGAATTAATGAAGAACAGATTAAACATTGAATTGAAGAAGATAACAAAAAAAAAAAAAACACACAGACTATACGGAATTCTAAAAATGAAAGAACATCTTCTCTTTAAGCCAATGTCAAATATTTTTTTTGTATTTCTTCGGTGGAAATAAGTTTTTATTGGAGAAGAAGAAGAGAAGATGGTAAATTAATTAGTTAATGAAAGGCATCTTAGAAAGTGTACAATTAAGGACTTTTTGTTAATTTTAAGTTTGGAAATAAATGAAAAGTTATGTTGAGAAAGTGCTAAATGAGGCTTAACAATTAAGAAATTAGGATATATAGTAAAGTATAGGTACATATCATTTAGCTTATGATCATGGTTCTTGAGGTACCTTATTAATATAGTCAATAATATGGTCCTTTTAGTACCTAGGTTTTTCATAGTTATTCATTTTCTTGTGTTTAATTTCTTCAAACGGAGTCTTTGACTTGAATTCTTCAAAACTGCTTCGACGTTCAGGTATTTAAAATAAAAGAAAATGCAGAAAAGTCTGGCATTGCTTCAGCTCTGGAGTACATACAGACCTTTTATGTGTCTGCGAATATAAGGCCCGTGTTATTCAATTTTGCTTCATGATAAAAGCTAATGCATATATGTTTTAGACACTATTTGCTAACTCTTAACAAACTAATTGACAATAGGTTGGATAAAAAATCTAAATCTTGCTTCTTGCAATTACAAAAAACAGTAGATTCTCGATTTAGTGAATCTCGAAATTGGTCACTATTTCTACAACAGTGAAAATTAAAAAAAAAAAAAAAATATTTTTCTAATAAAATTGTATCGCAAGCATTTAATATTGCTTGAGAACATTGAGAAATTGTTTCTATTTTTTTAAACCTGATTGAAGTCTTTGTTTATTGCTTAAATAAATGTAAAAATATTCACATCGGACAAAATGTGCATTTTGGTTCCAATTTATCTTCAGAAAGTGCGCACTTTTCTTACATTATCAAAAGATTTCTCTCTTACAACATTTTTACAGAATTTTTAAATACAGAATTTTGAAAAACAGAATTTTAAACTACAGAATTTTGAACCAACAGAATTTTGGAGTACAGAATTTTGTAAAATCGAATTTTGGTCATGCAGAATTTTGTACAATCAGAATTTTGAAAATAGAATTTTGACATGCAGAATTTTGAAAGCAGACTAATGACCCTACCCCAATCTAACATAACATTACAATGATAGAGAGCACCCAAGGTGTCAAAATTCTGTATGTCTGTTCTGCTACTTTTTGGTGATTCTGCCCTAACATTTTTTCACTTTTTTTAACAAAAAATAACGGTACCTGCCATACAATTTTTGTTAGCAATTTTACAAAATCTTATTTTTCTCAAAAATGACGTGATATTTTTTCTTAAACAAAGTTGAATAAATTTCGTTTGGCTACCTTTAAATGTGGTTAGTGGTTAGTTTGATTTCAATAATTTTTTTTATAGAAGCTCCTAAGCAATGTTATAAGTTAATTTTCTAACAAAATCTTTCAAATATAAATTTTTTGGATTTAAAAAAAATGTTAATTATTTTTTTTGGAAAATCAAATATTATGAAATTGAATTTTAAAAAACTTGGTTTTTAAGGGTTTTTTACACTTTGTAAAGTATTTTAAGAAAACATTTTTCTTTTATGAAAAAAATAACATTACTTTCCATGCAATTAAAGTAAAAAAACCGTTAAGGAAAATATATGGCAAGTTTTGGATTCGTGCCAAAAAAAATCGAGATAACAATTAAACATGACATTACGATGATAGAGAACATGAAAAAGTGGTTTGAACATTTTTGTTTGTCTGTCTGTCTGTTTGTCCGTATATCGACCTACAGCCTAAGCCACTAAAGCAATTTTCATAAAATTTTTAAATTAAGGGTTTTTTGTAACTCTCCAAAAGGAAAATTGAATTTTTTTAGGACCAAAAATAACTCTGCTCTACAACCATAAATGAGAAACTTATTTATCTCAAAAACACTTTTTGAAAATTCAATATTTCAAAATGATGAATTTTTTTTTAACTACATTTAAAAATGTATTTTAATTCATTTACAAAATTGGCATATCAAAACTTTTTGTTAAAATGTTATTAAAATTTTATACATACAAAATTAATTTTTAAGAAAACCACACTTTTAGGTACCTTCCATACAAATCTCAAAATCGCAAAGGAAAATATTTTTTTTCTTAAAAACTTTGCTAAAAAATGTTATTAAAATTTGACATATAAAAATTCTTTTTTTAGAAAACCTCTCGAATAGTTTTAAATATATTTTTTTTCCTAAAAAATTATATTAAATCAAGAATTAAGATGGCGTTCTTTTTTTCATCTCAAACTATCAAAGAAGTCGTTTCAAAAACATATTTTAAATATCATATTCCATGCTTTTAAATATTTTTCTCTCATAATTTGTATGCCTTTACATAATATAGAATTCTTTAACTCTCAGCGTCTTGAACATAAGAGCAAGTACATGTGCCCCAGTCGTGCAGTTTTTATTTTTATCGTTTACAGGATTTTTATTCTCAATGCGAAACTGAGAGCAATATGTTTCGATTTCCAATATTTGTATTTGGGTTTACAAAATTTGTAATGGCGATATTCTAAATTGCGAAATTTCAGTTGATATTTGTTAAATTTTTTGATTCGAGATGTAAATTCAAGATATTGTATTTACGATATTAAAAAAAGCAGCAATAAGAATTTATGAGATTTTGATTTTGGAGATTTAAAAAAAAGCGGGATTTTGTTATTTAAGCATTTTAGCTTGTGGGATTTTGTAAACTAGTAGCTCCCATTGACAATTAGTTTTATTCTTTCACTATCAAATCAAGTTATCCTTTTCTTGATTACAACCATGCTAGTGTTATTATCAGATAGCAGTGAAAAGAGAAAATCCAAAGTGAAGTTCGACTCTTAAAGCAATTTTTCAAAATTCTTACAAAACACATAGGTTTCGCTTAAGACAATCATCACATTTTTATTTCGGTTATAATCTTTAGTATTTCTTACAACAACACCGGAGCTGAAGGGTAGCTCAAGGGAGATGCATATCCGTATGAAGCAGCATATCCCAAAGGAGCAGCAGTCAATGGAGCCGAGTAAGCCAATGGACTAGCAAAAGGTGAACCAACGTAATTGGCTGCCAATGGTGCAGCGGCAAAAGAAAGAGGAGCAGCAGCTGCTAGTGGAGCAGCAACGGGAGCAGCAACATATTTGGCAACAGGAGCAGCAGCATAAACTGGTGCAGTAGCAATTCCATTGTAGTTTCTTGCGATCACTTGGCTACTCCTAGCAGTGATAACTCCTGGCGCGGCAGCCACCACTGGTGCAGAGTATGCCAATGGTGCAACAAGTCCAGGTGCTGGTTTGGCAACAGCACAGGCAATGACAGTGAAGATGACAACAGTCTATGTAAAAAAATAAAAAGTATTAGCAAAAAGATCATTTGGAAAATTTTACAAAATCATTAACATACGTATTTGAACATATTGATGGATTTGGGTTTATTTTTTGGACTGAAATGCTCCAAGAGATGACAAAGTGTGATATGATTTCATTGCCCCAGTTCGAAGCATTTTATAGCTAAAAATTAACTTTACTGTCATTTTATTATACTCAATCGAACAAATAGTTATTGCTGAACATTAAAATTGATTAGAAATTCAAAGCATGTATCTTCTATATGGTAACGCGTGGTTAATGGTCGTTAAGAAATGTTGGTTTTTTGTTTATGATAGGGGTGTTGGTGAAATTAGTGTTCATCGAACTTAAAATTCGAAATGCCTGATCTTGACCTTAACATTTTATATTATGGGTATTTTCGTTTAAATTGCGTTATTGAGTTGACACGCCAAAGTAAAACCTATAAGGCATTTCTAGTCGATACAATCTATGACGGTAGAAGTCTGCAAGAAAAATGTCAAATTAGAAATAAATAGGCTTGAATTCAATCTGGTTGAATCTTCTAGTTATGACAACAGACTCTAACCACCCCCCACGTCAGTAAGAGAATATTTTCCGACACAAGGTATCAATGCTAGCCCAGGAAATCTTTTTCTTGAAAACGATCAGACGAAAAAATAGCCAAATTAAAACAAAGCTGGAATTTTGTGGAGAGGTTTGTTTTGACGTCTAAGGCATTTCCTTAAAAGTACCTAGCCAAATTTAATATTCTTAATTTCTCGAAAGCTATAATTTTTTTGTTGAAAAATTGTGATTATAAAAACTTACGCTAATGATTTTCCATACAAAATATTAAAATACTACCTACTTTTTCTCGTAAAATCAATTGATTTTCAGAAAAGAGTATAAGAACTTCATGGCGCAGCAAGTTAAGTCAAATTAGTTATTGAAATTGCATAAATCGATGGGCGACATTTTTTGTATGATATTTTAGATTCACTCATAATAAAACAATTTGTTTTGGGTCTCCGTGGTAGGGTGAAGGGCTCCATATTGAAAAAGTGTGATTTTGTTTTTATTAATAAATTTCATTTATAGTTTGAGAATAAAAAAGCGAATCTGAATTCTTGAATAATTATATTGAAAAAATAAAAATTGAAATCGTTGGAGCGGCGGTTTTTTAAAAACTAATTTCATTTTATCAAATTCTTAAAACATTTCTTAGGAAAAATTTTGCTACGAAAATCTTAAGTATTTATTATTCATGCTAATAAAAATTAGATTTAAAAAAATGTCAACCCGTTTTTGAGACAACGAATTTAAAAAAAATTACAACTTCTTTTAATTCACTTTCGTTTTTATATACGATTTTATATAATGGCATTCTATTTTAAGCTTGTATATAAACTAATTAATCTAAATCTATTCAACCTATAATTATCAGAAAATTCTATAAGAGTATAGATCACAATGATTTTAGCGCATAGAATAATGTTTTATAAACATTTTAGCATCTATTTTTAAGAAAAAAAAACATTTTCCTAAACGATTTTATAACATTTGTATGAAAGCCATACCTACCGTAATTTATTCATCAAAGTAAAAATTTTCTTAAAATATTCTAGAAAATATTAAAAACCCTTAAAAACCGAGTTTCAAATAAAATCAACCATGTTGTTTTTTGAAATATTTGCAAAATTTAACATTTTTTAAAAATCCAAAAAATATTTTTTTAAAAATTTTCGTAAAAAAAATTATTTTTATTCTTGAGAAGGTTCTGTATGAACAAAGTTATTGAAACCCAGAAAATCTTTTTTTAAGGAAAATCGAAAATTGAAAAAAATGGTTCTTTAGGAGGTACCATTAACAACCATTTTTTGAAAAATTATTTCAAAGCAATTTTTTGAGAAAAATTTAATTTTGTATATGTGTTGGTATATAAGAAATGTATGGCAGGTACCGGTAATTTTGTGGACAAAATCACCAAAAACTACAATGTAGCAAGGTATAAGGAAATCGATTAAACCGTTTGGGCTGTATATCCAAACAGACAAGCAGACAAACAGACAGAATTATGAAACGTCTTCCCTTCCCTATCATCGTTGTAACAAGCCATTAAAAAAAATTCGAGATAACAACCAAACATGACATTACGATGACAGAGAACACCAAAAAAGTGGTTGGCAAAATTCTGTCTGTCTGTTCGGGTGCAGCCTAAACGGCTGGATCGATTTTTTTAAAACCTGGTACAAAGTAGTTTTTGGTGACTCGACCATACATTAATTTAATTTTTCTAAAGAACTAAAAATAACGGTACCTGCCAGCAATTTTACAAAATCTTATTTTTCTCAAAACTTTTTCACAACTTTTCTTAAAAAAATTCCATAAGTTTCTTTTGTTAAAAGCTTCCATTGGATGGGAAACCGTTTTTCAAAAAATGGTTATTCAAGGTACCGTCCAAAGAATAATTTTCTTATTTTCGATTTTCTTCAAAACTATTATTTTAATTTCAATTTTCAAAATCTCATTTTTTTTCAAAAACTTTTCCACAACTTTTTTCTTAAAAATTCAATAAATTTCTTTTGGTAAAAGCTTCCGTTGGATGTTAAACCATTTTTCAAAAAATGGTTATTCAAGGTACCACCGAAAGAACCATTTTCTTATTTTCGATTTTCTTCAAAGTACGTACGAGTGTCGTACGACAAATATAGTAAAGAAATGTAAGTAAACTAAAGTCACATCAGTACGCAATATTGCGCTGCTTGTCAAAATTGAAATTGTCGGTAATAAAAAATTGCTGTGAACGTGAGGAAGAAATTACACGTAAGCCCAACAACAAATACTGGCATTTGATACAAATTTTGATATATGCGCAGAACTGAAAAAAAGTCAAAACTCTAGTGATATTCCCTTTTAATATGTGTACTCTGAACTAAAGAAAGTTTTTAAAAAATTATGTTTTAAAGTCAGTAATTTTGAAAATAAATGAGAATGTTTTTCAAGTTGACAGTTTTCAAAAATATATATACTTTTACACTTCATTGTTCAAAATTCAAAAAAGCAAATAAAAGAATTGAATATCAGTTTTAAGAAAAATTTCCCCTTTTTGTCGTACCTTCAATGGACGGTTCACGATATATTTCATAAAACGCGTTTTCCAAGATGGTGACGGACGCTCGCACCCGTTTACCCACTAATTTTTTTATTTACGTTCGGGGGTGGGCATCCCAAAACATAAATAATAAATAGTAGAAAAAAAAGTACCCGGTTTTTGGTCTATTTTTTAATTTTTATTGTAGCTGGATTATGCCTAGAACAGCCAGTTTGATAAACATATTATAATTTGTTGAAAATTATTATAATGTAAATTGCATAGGTATAGCTTTTCATAGTAGGCCTTTGTTCAGAAAATCCTCAAACTATTTAAATAGCTTTTTATTTGTCTGTTACTTTCTATAAAAATAATCTCTTATATCAAGAGGTTTTCATGTTGGTAGAGTCAATTCAATGAACGAGTACAAAAGGCTGCCAATTAAAATTAATAGCTCTCAAACAAATCGGATTAATTGTGCTAACCCTCGAGATATAATCAGCTTAAAAATGTACACACATTTAATTTTCATAAAAAAAAAAATTTCCAGTAGAAGTAGATATACATAGTTTGACTTATGGTTCAGGAGTTCCAATTTTTTTCTTACATAAATAATTTTACATCAAAATGTGCGCACTTAATTAAATTATTATGATAAAATCAACAATCACTTAAGTTTCTCATTAAAATCAGTTTACTTAAAAATGTGTAAAAAGGTTCCCATATAAACTACAGTATAATACCATCAGTCAACTTTATTTTTGCATTTCAATATTACATAAACATGTATCTATCTACGAGCAATATATTTTAATACGTCAAAGAATATTAATTTATCCAATCAACACCAGCTCTAGGATCGAATCATATATGTATACCATAAGCCAGGTGCATGTAATCCCTCTGCATGCTCCATCGCCATATACCATCCCATCAGTGTTAATATCCTGAAAAGAAAAATGTATCCATCAACCAACAAATCAAGCAAGGAAGATGAAAGTTTATCGCGGGTAAACGAAGAATTTTTTTTTTTTAATTTTATTAAACGTATTCGTGGATTTCAGTTCAATCAATTTGATTAAATCATCCCACTTAAGAGGGAGTGGAAAAATTTCCAATGAAAATATCAGCTGCACGCCGGCCGCAATCGCCACCACACTCTGTGCTTTCAAAGTCCAAGGATAAAATAAAATTAAAAAAAAATGTTTTGGTGATTTCAGGATTAACAGCTGGGCACTGCTTTTTTAAGGTAAAATGAATTTTGGATGATTGTATTATAAAACTTTGAGGCTGGTATAGGTACCTCCATAAAAAATAATCAAAATATTTTAAAGCACAAACTAATAATACCAATAAGGTATGACCCTGAAGAAAAAAAAATGTGTGAACTCATCAAAAAGGAATTTTACCCAATCATTAGTTTGAAAATACAAAAAAAAACGAAAACCATTAAAAAAAAATCAAAAAGGTCAAGATCAAAAAATTTTAAATTTCAGCAAATTCCCTTAGAGGAATTTCCCATAAACGAGGCAATGCATCCATACCCTATCCACTGAACGATACTGAACCATCATGCATCATGCCTTGAATTATTAACTAGATTTTTTGTTTTCATTTAAAAAACAACAACAATACTGTTAAAGCAAATCGGAAAGCAAAAGGTAAATGGCTATAAAATGACTTGACTTGGTTTATAGATTATTCATTTCAAAACTTTGCTTCTTTCGGAATATTTCAATCCAAGACAACAAAAATAAGCTAAATCAACATGTTCAAATACGTGAGTTTTTTAAATTGAAAGGATATCGTCAGCAGTATTAAATAATTTTTTGTTTTTAATTATTTTTTTTCAGACTATTGTCATTTTCGCTATCATTGCCTGTGCTGTTGCCAAACCAGCACCAGGACTTGTTGCACCATTGGCATACTCTGCACCAGTGGTGGCTGCCGCGCCAGGAGTTATCACTGCTAGGAGTAGCCAAGTGATCGCAAGAAACTACAATGGAATTGCTACTGCACCAGTTTATGCTGCTGCTCCTGTTGCCAAATATGTTGCTGCACCCGTTGCTGCTCCACTAGCAGCTGCTGCTCCTCTTTCCTTTACCGCTGCGCCATTGGCAGCCAATTACGTAGCTTCACCTTTTGCTAGTCCATTGGCTTACTCGGCTCCATTGACTGCTGCTCCTTTGGGATATGCTGCTTCATACGGATATGCATCGCCTTTGAATTATGCTTCAGCTCCTCTATTGTTGTAAAAAGTTAAAGATGATAACGGAAATAAATGATTGTGATTGATTCAAACAAATTAATATGTTTTTAAGATATTTGAAACATTGATTAATTAATATGATATTAGGTGTGTTTTATTGGGAAATCTATAGCTAAGCTAGCGTAGTAAAATTTCCCCCGGTAAACAACAAGAAAGCCACTTTTAGCTGGTATTTTTTGGCTGTTTGCCTAGCTAGCTACTCGTTTAATATTTTTCAATAAAAAACGGTTATTGAATACACCAAAAAATTAGGGGAATATAGAAACAACAATTACGTTCAAGGGTTTGCAGCATTGAATTACTATACAGCTGAGGTGTCGGAATTTTTTAAAATTATATTTTTCCTGTTAAGGATTTAGAAAGAAGGAAGTAATCTTTGTTTATGGAACATTTTCCAAAATTGAATTTTGAGACCCCAAGGCGGTTTTTACAATTCAAAAAAGTGGTCAGAAAAACCATTTATATTTGCGTGCATATAGTTTTTTCCTTACTTTTCAACCTTGTGGAGCACCTTCTTTGAGTATTCTTCTATCGGTTCTACCGTTACTTCTGAAAAATAGTTAATTTTAAGTTCTTTTTTACGATTTTACGTGCGTTCGTATTATAAACCGACCCTCTTTATGCCTGTTAATTTCTTCCACCGTTTATTTTGGGATACAGTGGTGTTCTAGTCTCTCGGAGCCGATTTAAAGCCATTTGTATGGCACTGCGCTAACATTTCACTTTTATTGACTATATGTCAAAAAATTAAGGGTGCCTAATAAAGGGGTTTTCAACAGGGACGCTACAAAAGTAGAGCGACACGGACAGCAAACAACGACATATTTCTTGCCGTTCTTTTGACATTTCTCTTCAGTAAGATTTGCCATTTCATGATGGAACAACGAGTCGAAATTATTAAAATTTATTACCGAAATTCGGAGTCAGTGGCCTCAACGTTAAGAGCGCTACGTCCAATTTATGGTCGTCATAATCGTCCTAGCAGATCAACAATTGAGCGTCTAGTGAACAAATTTGAATCCACAGGCACAATACAAAGTGTTCCCGTGCCAGTGAGACAAAGAAGTGCCCGTAGTGTTGAGAATATTGCTGCCGCTGAGGCTTCAGTTTCAGAAAGCCCAAATGTGTCTCTCACACGTCGTTCTCAAGCGTTGGGCATCTCTGTGACGTCGTTGTGGCGAATTTTGCGAAAAGATCTTGGCCCAAATCCTTACAAGATTAAATCGACGCAAGAACTGAAGCCGCTTGACCACCAGAAGCGTCCTATGTTCGTGAATTGGGCTGAGCAACAACTTGAAAATGATTCGGATTTTCATCGAAAAATCATCTTCAGCGATGAGGCTCATTTCTGGCTGAATGGCTTTGTCAAACAAACAAACAAAATATGCGATATTGGTCAGGCAGGAATCCACACGTACTCCCCCAAGTAACAATTTTCCTCTCATAAGAGTTTCCTAGAGGCTTGTGAGACTTTATTCCGGGAGTTATTCTCACTCTAGAAGAGTACTCCTACATCCTTATGAAAATGTTAAAAGCCTTAAATGGCCCACTTATAGGAGTTAATTTCCTCTTATAGAAACATTTTTATTGTTCCTATGGGATGACAAATGCTCCATTAATCTTGTTAGGAGAATGCGTCACTTCTTGTGGGAGTTGATGAAAAGAGAAAGAGTATGCGCATAGTTAAAAAAAAACAGATACTTATCTTTCACATTTGTATACTTCCTACGGAAACTTGGTACGAAGTATTTATGTCTGTATGTGTCATCGTCATTGTCTCATGTTGAAAAATGAATGTGTGAATTTATATTTTCATTTCATGGCGACGTTAGTATAATTATAGTTTGTCACATATGTGGAGTTAAATCTTAGTGCGATTGAAACTTTTTGTACTAACTTACACATTTTACTTCGAAAAATAACGAAGCGCTTTCAAAATAATTGATATTTAAATTATTTTAATTTTATTTTGAATTGCAAAAAGGGTTACCTTGATGTTTTCTTTTAATAAGAATAGAACTTTTTATGCTGACATTATTTATGGGTTTTATTCATGTTATATGACGAAAAAGATATAATAGCAGATAATTTGTCGAATTGATAATCTTATTCTTGAATGCCTGTTTTTGTAATCTAAGAATTTACAAGAGGTTAAGAGACGTTTTAATGAAAAAATAATAAGTCAGAACTTATATTTTTAGACATTTGTTATTAGAACAAATACTTCTTTTGCATTTAATGTTGAACCAAATAATCATCAATATCAATACACGTATATACGTAAATATACGTTAAATAGATTCATCATAATGGAAAACCAAATAAATTATTTCAAAATTTAATTTCATATCACGGTAACCCTCAAGCTATGTATACAAAAAACACTTCGTTCAAATTTAAATATGGCTGCTGTCGTATCGATACTTTTAACTCTTAAAAAGACATTTTTATGAGTGTTGTCCATTTATGTTGGTATGTAAATAAACACTTTTTTATGAGAAGTCTGATGCTTTTATGCGACTTTATTTTGACATTTATCAAACGAACCAAGAACAAATCGGTGATGCGTTCCCTTTTTTCTTAAGAATGTGAATTATTGTTGATGTTTAAAAAAAGATGAAATCTCAAAGTTTGAAATATTAAATTTTATGCATTACCTTTTCTGAACAATAAATCTTCATTATAACGTCATAATTTTTGGAATAAATGAACAAAGAATATCAAAAAATTAACATTTCGCAATAAAACTATACGTAGTAAAATTTTAAGCTTCGTAAATTTTTCTAATTTTCCACACAAATTGTGACAGACTTACGAAGTTTAAAACATTAAAATGTTTACAATGGGCTCACGCCGTAAAAAAAACATTATATTACATCGAAATAAAATAAAAAGAAAGTCTATCACCGAAAGTTCACATTTGTAACAAAATAAATTACATTTTAAACAGTAATCGGCATCAGCATCCAATGTTTCCTTCAGGTAGACAGACCAATAGAAAACTGAGCGCCAGAAAACAATGTACATACAAAACGTTAAAAAAAAGAACGACTGTTGTATGAATCAAATAAAGCTGCTGTCAGTGCAACATCTCATATGAATCCTATAGTTAGAGTTTTGTAGTTGTTACTTTATTAGCTGTTGTTAAGAGATTTTAAAGACTTAAAAATGACGTTTAGAGTTTAAATTTGAAAACAAAATTATTATAAGACTTTCAATTTACATACAGGAGTAATAATTGTTCTAGGTATAAGATTAAAGTGATTTGATCCAAGAAAAATGCTTACATCATTTAATGAAAACACTATGAGACAAATTAATGTTTCATTATGACAGATCATGTCTTAAGTTTAGCAATAAGATCTAAAAAAGTACTATGAGTGTTTTTTTGAGAAAATGGGAGCTTAGCTCTCGAGAGTATGTTAGTTGGGGCCATTAGTCATCATTGCATCCCGAAAAAATTACGGTTTGGCGTTGTTTATGTGCCGGCGGCGTCATTGGGGCGTACTTCTTCAGTGATGATAAAGACCGGCACGTTACTGTGAATGGGGATCGCTACCGTTCAATAACCGAATATTTTTGGCCCCAATTGGATGACATGGACTTGGAAGACATGTGGTTCCAACAGGACGGCGCCACAAGCCACACAGCGAATGTCACAATCAATTTATTGGAAACCAAGTTTGGAGAACGTGTTATCTCACGAAATGGTCCAATCGCTTGGCCGCCTCGGTCATGCGATTTGACGCCGTTAGACTATTTCCTGTAGGGCTACGTCAAGTCTATGGTATATGCCAACAAACCAGCGATTGATGAACTTCGTATGAATATTGAACGTGAAATTGCAGCAGCATCGGCCGATTTATGCTTGAAAACCGTCGAAAATTGGGTTCAGCGTCTATACTTCTGTAAGCGTGCCCGGCCATGCAAAAAAAATCGAGTTCCATACATAATGGCATCGAACGTACTTTCACAGGAATAAAGAATTTCATTGATATCCAATACCGTTTTGTTTTATTTAAAAACTTTTGTAGCGCTCTTATTGAAAAACCCGATACAAGAAATTGCCTTGGACTTTAAGAGTACTTGAAAATGTATTGGGTAGTATTACAGTACCAAGTACATGTACTTGGAACAAAATATTTCATGAAGCGCTTGTATTTGCAGTTTTTAAGTACCAAGGATACTGAATCTGCTTTCTAGAATTGAATAAATAAAAAATTTTAAAAAAATCAAAATGTGCAAAACAATTTTGCACCTATGTATATGCACGATATTGTATCGTATTCAAGGCAAAAAAGATTTGTTCAGGCCTAAACTATAAAAAAAACTGTTTGCATGCAAAGAATGCCTTGAGATGAATATATATTTTTTTAAGTGTAAGGCGACCATCCAAAAATATATTTTATTCACTACATTTTTTTTTTCGCATGCAAAACATTTGCCGTTTTATTTTTTTGCATGACACCATGACAACAATATTTTCTTTTTGCATGAAATAGTAAAAGCAATCATGCAAAGAAATAATTAGGTATCTCACCTGAATAATTTTTGACATGCGAAATTATTTGAATATATTTTTTTTCGAACATGGCCTGTAAAGTAGATGATTTTCGCGAAAAACAATGTACCTGAGATTATTTTAACAACAAAAAATTTGGCTTGGAATTTGTATTTCTTTTTGCATAGAACAATTTTTTGTTTTTGCAAACTGTAAAGTGAAGAAGCGGATACCAAAAAAGACATGTTCTCTTTGAGAAAAATTTCACCCACAAATCTTTGATTTATTCAAAAGAATTGTACGAGTATATACGAGTATTTAGCTTGATTGATGAAATTAGAAAAAGAATTTGGTGGATTTTCAGTTTTTTTTTTTGAATTGAAATGCTCTAAGAGGTGTGAAGTTGTAATTATAATTTCATTAGGTACTGCAAATCAAGACGTTTAATAGTTATTTACTATCATTTGATCAAAATAATATAAATTTGCTGACTGGTTTTTTCTAATTATAAATTCAAAGCATGAATTTTTATAAAAAATACGTTTTTCTATACTTTGTTGAAGACAATAATTGTTTTTGGTTTTCTTGAATATGATGGGCGTTTGAATGTTTTATCTAAAATTTCACAACATCTAGTCTTGACCTTTAGCTTTTTTTTTTAATTTTCATTTTTTAGTAGGAGATTACCGCACATTATATCAAATTTCATAAGCCGATGTCAGTGACTCAGCAATAACTTCAAATTAAATAAACATAAATGTGTATTTGCTTGCCAGCCAGTCTTTTTAATTTTTTTGTTTATTATTTAGGGGCAAAAATTCATCGACACATAACTGTTAAGTGCTCGCAATGTGGGTTTGCATTATTGTTTTTTTTCTGCGTTTTTACCAAATATCTACTGAACCCTAATACCAACAACTTAACAACTTTACAACGAAAAAAAGTACAGGAAATAACCTTTTCAACGATATGTAACACATTGCTCCTGAAAAAGTATAGACCAGCACCAAATGAGGAATTGCATTTTGAATCAAAACTTAAATTTTAGAACATATTTAAAACATTACATTAAACGACTGTATACTGATTGATCCTACGCATATTATAAGCTTTCCCCATATTCAACCACCCTCACCTGCACTGATTCAAAGCCCTACTTAGTACTCTCTTGAATGTATATATGCCCTCCAATCTTATTCGCTCGGATAGAATCAGGAGAGATTTTAATTAACGTGATATTATAAGCAAATCGTACAGAAGGTTTTAAGTCAGGTTGCATATATGCATACTCTCCTAGATCATTGCTCCCAATTGAATGACGCGTCATCGTCGTCAGGAAAACAACACATAGGTTACTCTAGCCTATAACCCGCCATCATCGCTAAGTTCTTCGACTAATTCAGGCGTCTAATTGCATTATATACACATAACTCTACCTACGAGTTTTCCTCATTCAACCATTCATTATAGTCGACTAGAAACTCTCTTCTATATCCACATTTACCTATAGGGACATTTTTATGGTGTAGGTACCTTCCTAAAGTATATAAGTATACCAAGCACTACTCCCATACCCGTAAGTCCTGAAAATCTCTACATTTTACAGAGTTATTTCATCTACCTTAGAAGTTTATGCAAAGTCAAGAAAATTCCTCCTTCTACATATATACTAAAGTTTGACATTTTAATTTGTTAACAACAAAAAAAAAAAAACTCCAACAAATACACAGATTCGCATTATTAAGTACTCGAGTTTTTTGTGTTCTCTCATTAAATTTTGCAAAGCAAAAAGCTGTTGCGAATTTAAGGATGCTCAATTCAATCCCCTTTATAGAAGGTTTATGTTCAAATATACTCCTGTTTATTAGAGAACCATCTGATGCCACCCCCTCCCTACACCCCTTACACACTTATAGAATGAAAAATAAAAAAAAAAAAATAAAACGACAACAACAACCTCATCGTCATCTACTCGTACAACATCAACTGGGAAACATAATTCACCATTATCCTTGTGCAAAAAATATATAGAAACAAATCCCTTAAGGATCTTCTCATTCTCCTTGGATTCTCGCCATTGCCATCACTTCACAGGTGACTGAGTCAGTGAGTGAGCTTGTGGGCTGTTTTGACACGAACGCCATATTTTCTTAATTTATGAATTAGCATCCATTTCGAGGATATTATGTTAGCGCCTTATTCTTGTACCAACTCCCCATAGCTCATAAGCCATTCATACTCGTCGTAACCCATCCTCCAATCCTAGCCCACGCGAATACCTACATATAACTGTGAATAGGTACCCCAAAAGAACACCTTTCTAGAGAAAGATGAGTGCTCTATTGTTTCACCATTTAT
The DNA here is from genome assembly GCA_946251815.1 of Dasysyrphus albostriatus. Lineage (NCBI taxonomy): Eukaryota > Metazoa > Arthropoda > Insecta > Diptera > Syrphidae > Dasysyrphus > Dasysyrphus albostriatus. Next base: position 126,318,795 of record OX276336.1, on the reverse strand, counting down.
CCATCGCGTTTCGAAGAAAAAGTCTTTCTCTTCTTGTGTTCGTCCTTATGAAGTGGGAGTGAGTTTGGGGCAACAACAGAATAGCGGAGCCACACCATCAGAAAAGATGAAGAAGAAGCTAGGATGCGGTTGATCCTGGGTAATGTAGACATTAAGCGAATGTGTAATAAATATGCTTTTGTTAGCAGCGCACCTGTTCTTGTGTTGCTGATGCTGCTTCTGCTGCTACTGACATAGGTACTCCTTTCCTCTCCCTCGTCCCTTAGGGATGATGGTGTTGAATGAATTCTATTGTCCTTATATTATATTCAAAAAAAGGAGCAGAAGACGTGTCGTCATTTAATATGAGTAAAGCTGAAGCTACAACGAAATATGCGAGAGTGAGTAAATATTTTCCTTGTTTTGTTCCAAAAATTATGAATTTGCAGTGCAGCAATGTTGGATATAGCGGTTTTGGCATTCACGTGACAATGTAGGTTTTTCACGTATAATTATACGAAGATATAATTTCATGGGAATCCTTTTCTGTATAGTTGGAATGGAATCCTTTTTGAAGGATTATTGTAAAAGTTACGTCTCTCTGCAGTACAAATAATGACAGAAATTTTAGTAATTTGATTGTAGAAAATGCATTGTAGTAGGTATTCGTGTGCTTACTCGTACTTGTGGGTATTAGTGTATACAAGAGAAAAGACAAGGACACGTCTCTTATTAACTAAGGATTTAGAAGTTAAAGTTTTATATTTGCATTTGACATACATTGTGGTGGTTGAGTTCCATATAAATTTACAAATGTTATAAAAAGGGAAATGAATTTGATTTGCAGGTAGGCGAAATGTTCAAAAGTTTTTGGAAATTTGGATTTATAAAGTAAATTATATTTGTAGTTTATGTACCAAATGCCAGAAACCTGAATCTAAAACAGCATAATCTCGCTTTTTTTTTTAATTTTCATAAATGAAATCTCGCTTAGTAAATAATCCTGCTTTTCATCATTTCCCAATTTCAAAATATCGCTTCTCCATACATTGTATTGAAAAATCTCGCAAATAACAATATAAATTAAGCTATTCAAAATCTCGCAAATCAAAGTTTTGCTAATTCAAATCTCACAGAAGCATTTGCCCATCAGCTTTGCAGTAAAAAAAATGCGGAAAAAAACCCCGAAAACGAAGAACTTTTTCTAAAACTTTTATTGTTTTCCAAAACAATTTTTTTACAATTAAAAAATTAACCCAACATTTTAACCAGATATATTTTTTATCTTTGTTGCTCCTAACAACAATTGCAATATAAACAATAATAACATGAAATGAATAGCAATGTGGCCAAAACAAGTACGATAGAGAATATATTTAGTAGAAGTTCTCGAGATTTTAATGAAACAATTTTGATGAAACAATTTATCAGTTGTAAAGTTAATAAAATTTTGCGAGATTTCGTTTGCGAGATTTTAATTTGCGGATTGGTTAAAGCGAAATTTTTTAAATTATTGTGAGATTCTCAGAAGCGGGATTTCGAAATTGCGAATTTCGTTATGCGAGATTTTGAATGCGGGATTTTGGTTCCGAGATTTTAGATTTGTGAGATAAAGTAATCAATTTGAATGACATAAATGTACTGGTAAAAAATGTATTTGTTGCAAAGCAAATAAAATTTAGAAAATTTTTTGATTTGCAAAATTTTTTTTGCTTAATAGTTTGAGGCGAAATTTTTAAATTGCGAGCTTATGAAAACGGGATTTTTGAATTGCGAAATTTAAATTTGCTAGATTTTAACTGCGCATCAGTGCTAATTATCGTTCACATCCATATCATTCAATTTTGTTCAAAGTATACATTTTTTATAATCGATTGGTAGAAGACTCCTTTGACTGAATTTAAAACAAAAAACAATTTGTGTACCTTAAATCAAATATCTTTCAAAATAATCACCGGCAGGTATGCTTACATATACATACCAACAATGTACCTAGGCTTACCTCTTCCATTGCTTTGAATTTGCATATCGAATCAATTTGATTCATATAAAGGTCAACTGAAATTCGGTAGCCACTTAAATCCAAACCCAACACGCCAAAGTTTTGTTCAAAGAATATCAATGAGTTTCAGTTCGATGCACCATGAAATCACGTATAAATTTTGATATAAAAGACTAGAGACGACTTTGACCAAAGCAGACTACAAACTCATTTAACTTGGAAAACATCAATCCAAAACTCAAAACAAAACCAAAATGTTCAAATTCGTAAGTTTACTCGCAAGGAATTTTTGAAAGGATATTTTTGTAAATATTTGTCTTCTTTTTAACAGACCATTGTCATCTTCGCTGTCATCGCATGCGCTGTTGCCAAGCCAGCACCAGGATTGGTTGCATCACCACTCGCATATTCTTCTCCATTGGTTGCTGCTGCTCCAGGATTTGTTACTGCCACTAGCAGCCAAGTGATCGCAAGGAACCATAATGGAATTGCTACTGCACCAATTTATGCTGCTGCTCCTATTGCCAAGTACGTTGCTGCCCCAGTTGCTGCTCCATTAGCTGCTGCTCCTCTTCCTCTGGCTGCTGCACCATTCGCAGCCAAGTACGTAGCCTCACCTTTCGCTAGTCCATTGGCGTATTCAGCACCTTTGAATGCTGCTCCTTTGGGATATGCTTCTGCATACGGATACGCGTCTCCACTGAGCTATGCTTCAGCTCCACTTTTGTTCTAAAAAGTATAAAGATGACAAAGAAATAAATGAATATTGCTGGAAAATATAATCTTTTTGTTTATAATTTCAATTTTATGTATGGTCATCCATAAAATTTGGTAGTCTTAAGAATTTGCTCAAATTGTTGTGAAGGGGCGGCAAAGCTCAAAATATAAAGTATGGAGACCAAGGTTCAATAGATGAAATTTCCATAAGATTAAGCAAATGTTATATAAGGCAGTTCCTGCGGTTTCACCATTTACCACCACTAAAGGGGTCACAACACAAGGGGTATTGAAGGATGTACAAAAAAAATTAAGAACTTTTTTTCGGTTGAAGCTATAAAGTTGTGAATAAAACTAATTCTTCATCTCTGTTTTTTCGTCAAAAAAAAGCCTTCACAACAGACATCTTAGGTTAGGTCCTTGGATCATCTCACCTACCAGAAAAGTTGTGTCACCCAAAAAGATCGTGAAAAGCAAATATACCTGTTGATATTTTCCTATGAAATTAGATCTAATTAAAAACTTAAAATCGTACTTCTACGGGTAGTACTCACTTTGAAAGAAATTGGTTTCGGAAACTTTATGGACTGATGTAAACATCTTACAGATCAAAAAAAAAAATTAGTGAAATCTGGTTACACTAACTAAACTAAAGCTTATACAAAAATAAAAGACAAAGCAAACAGATTTTCACTTCATTCCATTACTTAAATGGGTTTCCTAACACCAACGTAAAATATACTTCCAGCTCCCACTAATGTCATTCTAATTGGTGTCATAAATGATAACACATTTCTCAAACATAATCTGCCGGCATGACAGGTTTAATAACTAAAATGATCTTGTATTTGATAAATCAAGTTTTCAAGAACAAATTTTGAATTGAAAGAAAAAACTTGTACGCCTGCACCTACTCCCCAAACTCCAATAAGGCCTACAATAAGATGCACCTACTTTTGTATATAAAACCAACACAATTAATGGGAAAAATCAGAGTTCTCAGAAGCGAGTACTAGTGAGCATCATAACAAACTAGCAGCGTTTTTGAATATTTTCTATTTTCAACAAATTTGAAAACCAACATCATGAATACATTCATTGGATTTTTGGCTTTACTAGCTGTTGCATCGGCCAGTCCTTTGATTTTGACTCAAGCTCCTCTTATTCTCCGAGCTGGTTATCCTTCAAGTCAATATCATTCTCAGGATGGAATCGGTCAGTATGCATATGGCTACAACGACAATTTGTCTTCCAAGCAGGAAGTAAAATCTCTAAATGGAGTCACTCGAGGATCGTACAGCTACATCGATTCAAACAATGTTCTTCAAAGTGTTGATTACATTGCTGATGCTGGTGGTTTCCGAGTTGCCGCAACCAATTTGCCAAAGCCTGTGGAGGCTCCATTGGTTGTTCCAGCTCAGGATGTGCCAAGACAAGTTGAAGACACTCTTGAAGTTGCTGCAGCCAAGTCTGCTCATTTTGCTGCCATTGAAGAAGCCAAGAAACAAAATAACGGTTACCAAGCATCTGAAGTTTTGATTCCAGCTCCATTATCATTACCATTACCACGACCAGTAGAAGACACACCTGAAGTTGCTGCTGCAAGGGCTCAACACTTGGCTGCCATAGAAGAGGCTAAGAAACAAAATTCACAAGTTATTTTGCTTCAAGCCCCAATTGAACTACCACGACCAGTTGAAGACACACCCGAAGTTGCCAAGGCTAAGGCAGAACATTTAGTTGCTGTGGAGTACGCAAAGTTGAGGAACTCGATCGATAATGGAATTCCGGTGGTCCGAAGTGCTCCCCATCAGCCTCTGGTCGCATTACCTTATAGTTCATTGCCTCTCCCATCAGGTGGATTCTCATATTCAACAAGTGCTTTGAATGTCCCTGTTCTACAGTATGTTCGCTACTTGTAAACTGTCATTTGTGACAATTAGTTGGTGTAGAGATATACTTTTTTTAAATTTTATGCATTACGTTGACTAAATAAAGTTCAAACAAACTAAATATTCCGTTTTTATTTCTTTTATACTTAAATAGTCCAGGCAAATGTACTTTTATTACGGATAAATCCAAGTGAGAGTTCTTTAAAGAAATTGTCATTATTTTGGCATTAGGAACTCTTATCGAAAGAGCTGTCAAATTGTGCGCGCATAAAAAATTGTTTCAAGGTTAAATTTCAAAAATATTGGTTTTTTGCATAATAACTTTCAAACAGTAAACTTGCAGATCAAGAAATTTTCCTTAAAATTGGTTAAAGCCATTTTTCCTTAAGAGCGATCAGTAAAAAGAAACAGCTATTTAAAGATGGTGAAGTAGTGTTTTTTCGTAAACAGCACTGAAACAGTAATTTTTCGAAAAATGTGTTATACAATTTGTGGGCCCTGTGACCCTCTTCAAGAAAGTAAACATATAATTTCTTAAAATAATCATGTAAGAGATATTCTTACTTCTGAAATTCAAATCTCAAAAATACTGGTTATTTGCTCCTAAACGGCTTAGTTGTCAAAAAAAAATAATTTATTTCATTGTAAATATAATAATATTGAAGAAGTTCCATGCCAACTTTTCAATATATTTAGTTCCATGATATTGTGACTTAGAAAATGGTTAAATTTTTAAAAAAATACTGGTTTTTCGAGAGCATATAGAATTATAGTTTTGAATTGGAAATATTTTTTTTTTAAAACAATGGATAGTAACTTTTGGGTTTGGGTCATAATTCTGTGTGTTCCAAAATTGGGATCACAAAATTCTGTTTCCCAAAGTTCTGTATTTCAAAATTCTGTTTACTAAAATTCTAATATTTCTTCAACATAAATTAAGATTTCCCTTTCCAGATATAATTAGATGATAGTTTTCTAATTTCTAAGAAAATTTTGGAAACTGAATTTTTTTCACTTAAAAATTTTAGATTTACAGTATTTTGAATTACAGAATTTTGAAAAACAGAATTTTGTAGTCCCAATTTTGACAAAAACATAATTATGACCCTAACCCAAAGTTATTATCCAATGTTTTTAAAAAAAATTATTACTAATTCAAAAAGAGAATTCGGTATTCCCTCAAAAAACCAGTATTTTTAAAATGTAACCATTTTCTAAGTCACAATATCGTGGAACTAAATATATTGAAAAGTTTTCATGGAATTTCTTCTAGAGAATATTATTATATTTACAATGAAACAAATTATTTTTTTGACAGTTACTCCGTTTAGGAGCAAAAAACCAGTATTTTTGGGATTTGAATTTCAGAAGTAAGAATATCTCTTACATGATTATTTTGAAATATTATATGTTTACTTTCTTGAAGAGGGTCACAGGGCCCACTAATTGTATAACACATTTTTCGAAAAATTACTGCACATTACACTACTTCACCCCATCTTTAAATAGCTGTTTCTTTTTACTGATCGCTCTTAAGGAAAAATGGCTTTAACCAATTTTATGGAAAATTTTATGATCTACAAGTTCCGCTTTCACCGTATAAAAGTTATTGTGCCAAAAACCAATATTTTTGAAATTTAACCTTGCAAACAATTTCTGAAGTGCTCTTGATTTGACAAGGGGCTCTTTTGGTGAGTGTTCTTAATGCCAAAATAAAGATAATTTCGTTAAAAAACTCTCACTTGGATTTTTCAGTAACAAAAGTACATTTGCCTGGACTTATTAAGTATTAAAGGAATAAAAACGAAGTATTTAGTTTGTTTGAACTTTATTCAGTCAACATAATGCATAAGATTTTAAAAGAGTATAGTTGAAGGTAAATCTCTACACCAACTAAGTGTCACAAATGACAGTTTATAAGTAGCGAACATACTGTAGAACAGGGACATTCAAAGCACTTGTTGAATATGAGAATCCACCTGATGGAAGAGGCAATGAACTATAAGGTAATGCGACCAGAGGCTGAGAACTTTGGACCACCGGAATTCCATTATCGATCGAGTTCCTCAATTTTGCGTACTGCACAGCAACTAAATGTTCTGCCTTAGCCTTGGCAACTTCGGGTGTGTCTTCAACTGGTCGTGGTAGTTCAATTGGGGCTTGAAGCAAAATAACTTGTGAATTTTGTTTCTTAGCCTCTTCTATGGCAGCCAAGTGTTGAGCCCTTGCAGCAGCAACTTCAGGTGTGTCTTCTACTGGTCGTGGTAATGGTAATGATAATGGAGCTGGAATCAAAACTTCAGATGCTTGGTAACCGTTATTTTGTTTCTTGGCTTCTTCAATGGCAGCAAAATGAGCAGACTTGGCTGCAGCAACTTCAAGAGTGTCTTCAACTTGTCTTGGCACATCCTGAGCTGGAACAACCAATGGAGCCTCCACAGGCTTTGGCAAATTGGTTGCGGCAACTCGGAAACCACCAGCATCAGCAATGTAATCAACACTTTGAAGAACATTGTTTGAATCGATGTAGCTGTACGATCCTCGAGTGACTCCATTTAGAGATTTTACTTCCTGCTTGGAAGACAAATTGTCGTTGTAGCCATATGCATACTGACCGATTCCATCCTGAGAATGATATTGACTTGAAGGATAACCAGCTCGGAGAATAAGAGGAGCTTGAGTCAAAATCAAAGGACTGGCCGATGCAACAGCTAGTAAAGCCAAAAATCCAATGAATGTATTCATGATGTTGGTTTTCAAATTTGTTGAAAATAGAAAATATTCAAAAACGCTGCTAGTTTGTTATGATGCTCACTAGTACTCGCTTCTGAGAACTCTGATTTTTCCCATTAATTGTGTTGGTTTTATATACAAAAGTAGGTGCATCTTATTGTAGGCCTTATTGGAGTTTGGGGAGTAGGTGCAGGCGTACAAGTTTTTTCTTTCAATTCAAAATTTGTTCTTGAAAACTTGATTTATCAAATACAAGATCATTTTAGTTATTAAACCTGTCATGCCGGCAGATTATGTTTGAGAAATGTGTTATCATTTATGACACCAATTAGAATGACATTAGTGGGAGCTGGAAGTATATTTTACGTTGGTGTTAGGAAACCCATTTAAGTAATGGAATGAAGTGAAAATCTGTTTGCTTTGTCTTTTATTTTTGTATAAGCTTAAGTTTAGTTAGTGTAACCAGATTTCACTAAATTCTATTTTTTGATCTGTAAGATGTTTACATCAGTCCATACAGTTTCCGAAACCAATTTCTTTCAAAGCGAGTACTACCCGTAGAATTACGATTTTAAGTTTTTAATTAGGTCTAATTTAATAAGAAAATTTCAAAAGGTAAATTAACTTCTCACGATCTTTTTGGGTGACACCTTTTTTGGTAGGTGAGATGGTCTAAGGACCTTACCTAAGATGTCCGTTGTAAAGGCTTTTTTTTGACGAAAAAACAGAGATGAAGAATCAGTTTTATTTACAACTTTATAACTTCAACCGAAAAAAGTTCTTAATTTTTTTTTACATCCTTCAATAATGGTCATAATTTTCGTTGACATGAAACTTCAGCATAAGAATTTACGTGACAATTAACGTAGAGGAAAAAGAAGCACAAACAGTTCAAGTGAATGATGGTTAGAAGTTCTACTCTTCCTGCCATTTTGTTGTGAATGCAATAGCTATCTTAATAAATAAGATTTTGGCACTCTTTAGGATTGCATCCATTACTTTCTGTTTTTATTTAGGCTATTCAAAATAAGAACTGATGTTGTAACCCCTTTAGTGGCAGCGAATGGTAAAACCACTTATAATATTTGCTTCATATCTTATGAAAGTTCATCGACTGAACCTTCGTGTCCCTTTTTTATATTTTGAACTTTCCCACACCTAAATAACAGTCTGAGCAAATTCTTAAGACTACCACATTTTATAGATGATCCTACATATAATTGAAATTATAAACAAAAAGACTATATTTTCCAGCAATATTCATTTATTTCTTTGTCATCTTTATACTTTTTAGAAAAAAAGTGGAGCTGAAGCATAGCTCAGTGGAGACGCGTATCCGTATGCAGAAGCATATCCCAAAGGAGCAGCACTCAAAGGTGCTGAATACGCCAATGGACTAGCGAAAGGTGAGGCTACGTACTTGGCTGCGAACGGTGAAGCAGCTAGAGGAAGAGGAGCAGCAGCTAATGGAGCAGCAACTGGGGCAGCAACGTACTTGGCAATAGGAGCAGCAGCATAAACTGGTGCAGTAGCAATTCCATTATGGTTCCTTGCAAACACTTGGCTGCTAGTGGCAGTGACAAATCCTGGAGCAGCGGCAACCAATGGAGAAGAATATGCGAGTGGTGATGCAACTAATCCTGGTGCTGGCTTGGCAACAGCGCATGCGATGACAGCGAAGATGACAATGGTCTGTTAAAAAGAAGACAAATATTTACTAAAATATCCTTTCAAAAAGTCCTTGCGAGTAAACTTACGAATTTGAACATTTTGGTTTTGTTTTGAGTTTTTGGATTGATGTTTTCCAAGTTAAATGAGTTTGTAGTCTGCTTTGGTCAAAGTCGTCTCTAGTCTTTTATATCAAAATGATACGTGATTTCATGGTGCATCGAACTGAAACTCATTGATATTCTTTAAACAAAACTTTGGCGTGGTGGCTTGGATTCACTAAGGTATGGCTACCGAATTTCAGATGACATTTATATGAGTCAAATTATTGAATTAAAGCCGAAATTACCAAGTTTCCCAAGAACACGTTCAACTTAAAACTTACCTACAAACATATAGGTACATGTTGAAAAATGGATTTTCTTGTAAAACTCACAGAGTTTTTATATTTTCATAGGTAGGTACTCCAAATCAATTTTATTTTGAACACATTTTATTTTTTTATAAACTTAACTTTATTAATACTATGTTCCTATATCATAGAATTTAAAAATCAATACTCTGATAATTTTCAGTCAAATGCTGCAATAAATAGAATAATTTGCTTATTTGTTAATTGTTAATTTATTAATTTAATTACTTTTATCGATTCTATAATAAATTAAACTTCAAAATTTTATTTTTATTTTTTGAGTTTATGTCTTTCTTGATTTTTGTGCGTTCGAGATTTTTGCATTCGAGATTTTTATTTTTTTATTTCGAGATTTTTTTCATTCGAGATAACGTCATGATCCCCAATTTTTGCGATTCCGCAAGAGTGAGTTTCAAGTTTTTGACAAATATCGTAGATAGGTATGCACAGTCAATCAAATTTATTCACACTTCTTTTCGGCGTGAATTTAATGTGTACACGGACAATCATTCACGCCCCAGAACTGAAAGTAAATTTGATTGTGTTCAAATTTGATATAAGCGTGGGGCAAGAGGGGGCATTTGCCGACCCCTGACTGCTCCGCCAGTACATTTGTATCGTTTTACTTGGGAGTTTTGATAAATACAAGAACATTTTTGTGCCCTTCTATCGGGGTCTATTGTTGTTTTTTCAACACATAAAACATTTATAAAAGGACACAAACGCTGTTAGCTTGAACTTAAATTAAAACTCGATTCTTAGCAATAATACAGTTGTTCTTTGAACTAAGTTTTATTAAGTAGATGATCCCACGGGCAGTAGTTAAAAGATAATTTTTTAAGAGCCCAATTTTGGCAAGAATGGCTTTACACCCACTCCTCGCCGAGTGAAGCCTCAGTTTTTTAAGTGTTTTACCCAAAAACAGATTTAAGCGCGTTGTTCTCTTTTGGCAGCAAAACTCCACATTCAACCAGTTTGGCACATGTGATTTAGTACTTATGCTTCATTCGTGTAAGATCGTTTTCATTTAGCTCTTGTGGTTTCTGAGTTATTGGTGTGGTCTAACTACCTACCTAACCCCACTTTTTTTTCAATATTCCTCAATAAAACGATATAAAAGTACTGCTAGAGTAGTATATTCGACGGCCAGTGAGAACCTAGGTGGCAATTAACACTTCAGATTCTTTGAATTAAAATTAAATTGGCTTTCAGTTATGCCAAAACCATTTTTGACATAACTGATAAATGCAGAAGTTATTCAGTAAAACGTTATTTTTTTTTTGGCTGCTTGAGTTCCGTCGCAATTTTAACAAAAACTACCCTGGCTCCTTATGACCCCCTCCAACGAATTTTTAAAAAAAATGTATGATTAAAATGTTTCTATTTCAAAAATTTATTCAGACTGGGCTATTAGTATTTCAGTGTTTCTTATGTCGTGTTTTCTCATTTACTTAAAAAAAAATCCCCTCAAAAAACAAATGCCTTGATTGAAAATTACTTGGGTACCATTAAAACTCAACGAATAGAAAACTTCACGAAACGAATCTAATAATTCCTGGAAATATGGTGCTGGCGATGAGATACAGATAATAACAGCAACAACAAAACAGTTGAGTAAATGTTTTTAGTTTACACATTTAAATTTTCTAATCTAGTTGGCCGAGACTAATCCAAATCAGCTAGCTACCTGTTTCTGCATTCTGCCTGAGTGCCTGCTTACTACCGTTGCCAGCTTAAAAGAAAAGACCCCTTACCCTTTACTTGGATACATGGTTCATGCACTAAGAAAGAACGATTCACAAATGAAAAGGAAAATTAGCTACAGACTACAGTGCTGTCATTTTATAAAAGAACCACAGCATCAGTACATTTCCAATTTTGAATTTGCTATTTTTGTAAAAAAGTGACGAAGAAATCGTGAAAGAAAAATTTAATTCTACTTTTGGTTCTGCACGTATACGCTGTTCGACGAGCGAAATTAATTATTATAGCAGATTATTTGGATAAAGGCACTCCCAAACCAACGCGAATCCGCAGTTACGACGAATTTTAGTTGTTGTTTAGCGTTGTGTATTTGCCATATTTTTTTCTATTGTGAATGATTCGCTGCGAATCGCTCCGCATTCGCGTTGGTTTGGGGGAACCTTAAGTCTACACTTGTTTTTCTCACACAATTATGTATAACTACCTAGACCGTTTATTGTGTGCGAAAAAATTATTTTTGTTTCTTTTATTGCAGCATGGCTGCCTGAGTTGTTTTGGCGTTTGCAGTTTTATTAATTTTTTTTGAATTTGTGCAACTGCTAATGTTCTGCAAAGCTTCCGCTTTGTTTTCGTAAGCATTTCGTTGTCTTTTTACAGACCAACTAAAAATTTCGTTTCACTTCTGCACTTCCTCGTGAAGTGAACAATTGTTAGTGGAGAAAGTGATTTTTTGATATTTCTCACTTGTATAGACCTGCGAATGCGTTGGGAACGCTTGATGCTTAAAACCACAATGCCTCAAATGACTTGTAATCGAACTGTCAACTGTTCATCAAAGGTTCCCGTACAATTTTCACGGGAATTGCTTATGAACCATAGCTCTTCACTGGATTCACGGTATGATTCACAAGTATGTGAGTACTTTGAAAGCTTTAAACTAAAGTAAGTTTCTTGAAAGCAAATAATGTATTGCTTTTGCAGTAGGTACCTACATTCGACAGCACTGTATGTTCAGCTATCTATCTGCTCCGACATCTTTTTTGATTTTGTAGTTCCTTTTGGTTCTATATCCAGAGATACCTACCACTGCGATTTTATTGTATTCCGAGGGATTGATTTTTTTTTATTGGGGGTGAGATTCAGGGATTATTTACTTACAATCATTTCAAATGAACAAATTTTGAAATGTTTTATAAAAACATAAAAGTTGGATATTGAGAGTAAAAAAAACTGCGAGCAACTCTCAAACAGTTGTCGGGAGTAAAACTCGAAAGTGGACACTTCGCGAAATTAGGGGTATACTGTAGACAGCTATCCGAAAGTCAGTATCGAGATTTTGAGTGAAAGCACCCTCAAAAAAGTACGCCCTAATTACAAGGAGATTCTTTTCGTCCTTAAAATGAATAAATTAATAGCTTTGGCTGCGGTAACACTGGTAACGTTATGCCTTGGCTTTGTTTAGGTCAGGTTTCAGGTATTCAATTTTCTATTTCAGAATTTACTCCATTGTCCAGTTTTCTAATTCTATTCAGTATTCAGTTGAACTTTGAACTGTATCATAGTTTCGTCGTTGTCGGTTTGTGTTGGTTTTCTTAAATAAATCTGAAAGTAATGCCGTTCCTGGAAGTAATAAATGGGACTAGATTTGAATTTTATCAAATTAACGGAACAAAGTACTATAAGTACTTTGACCCAATTCCAGCTGAACTTAAAGACCAGCTTGAACAATGCGCTGGCGAGGTAAGTAATTCTCCTAGAAATAGGCACAAAGTAATTTTATCAAAGTGAATCTAATATTCTTCATACGCTCATCATTGCTTCTTTTTTTTGTATAGATATTCCTAAGTAAAATACCTGAAAACATAACAGCTGATCAAATTGCAACGGTTTCAAGTATTTTGGGTGAAATGTACATTTTACGCTTTAAGGTAAATTTTGCTGGTTTATCTCGTGGATTTGCATATTTACAATACATGAATCCGTGTCTAATGGACTGCGCCATGGAATAGTAAGAGAATTTAATTTTTTTTTGTCAAATCAACAAACTATAAAACATTATTTTTGTTTGGCACTGGTTGCAGCCTTCCTCATCTTTTTTTTAGATATGGTTTGGGGAATATCCGCGTTCGGCAATCAAAAAACTCTTCAAACTTGGTAGTTAGGAATATCACAGATGTACCACCTGAAGAAGTACCCTCTACTTTGGCCAAGATGTGCAATTATCGAGAATGCAATTTAAGATATTTCAAGGGTCACCGGATGGAATTCCAATTGGTTTTTGGATCGAATGAGGATGCCGTAAAAGCTCGAAGATATTTAATTGGACATATTTGTATTTTTGGACCTTTTGCAACAATTGGTTGGGATATTTATGCAAATTGAAGTGATGGGATTTTTCAGTTCTCACAAAGATACGTCCAGACGACGAAAATCAAAACAGTGCCTTATATTTATGTTTTTAAAAACTTTTTTTTCTACTTCTTAAAATGTACATATGCATGAGGTATGAATGTTCTTAATAAAAAGTTAATTTATGATTGAAACTGTTTGTATTTTGAATTATTTTCAAAGGAAATTTTGATAACTAACTACCTACCTGTGTTTTTTAAAAGATTTCTGTAAGAGAGTTCTAGTTTTAAAGGAGATTTATAGGTACCAAACCTACCAAAACGCTCTGAAGAGCAAATGTAAATTTATATACATACGAGTACATATAAGAAAACAGTTAGATGCAAAAAAATAAGTTCATTAGAAAATAAACTACCTAACAAGGGTAGGCAATACTCTCACTCTATCTAGTCTCAAGTGGCTAGTCCGTCAGCTGTGAATTCTAAACCAAATTGAGTTGGGCAGTTTAATTCATTTGAGTAAGCGATCAATTTAGTTCAATTCAAGCAACTGGATACTGAACGAGTTCGTTAATTTTAGTTCAATGTATTTAGTAAAACAAAATAAAAAATGTACTTGTTTGAACCACGTAAGAACATGCCTATTTGATGTCTGACGATATTTAAAAAAAAAAATTTTAAATAACACTAAGCTACTAATAAACAAAGATATTTTTCAAATTAAGTTAAAACATAAAAGACGCGAGGTTGTGACACGTGTGATTATTAAAAATTATTGAAGTCCTTGTTTGACGGTCGTTTTCACGTTTCCATATCCATTCGATTTAGCCAGCTAAATCGATGTTTTGATATTTTTTCAGAATTGTTTTCTATATTCTTTAGCAGCTCTTCCATGGCTGTTGGGAACCGTCAAAAACTAATACATTTAAAGACACTCGGACCATATCAAATTTTAAAGTCTTAAGTCGCATTTTCGCTGTTATGGTCCATTTAAGTTGTTCGTTTTTGCCCGTATGCGGAAAAACGAAGGTGTAAATGACAATATCATTGTCTTAGCCCCTATTAAGGAACTATAAGACTTTGTAAATTGTTATTCGTAAAATGTGTCAAACAGACAATAAGGTACCAAAAAACCGGAGATAACACACATCCCCTGGACCACTTCGCTTCCTCGGCACAAAAAAACTCGTGCCAAATATCATTAAGTTGAAACTGATTTTGTTTGAACGGCTTGTGAGTGTATTTCAACACACAGGTGGTTAACTGCTACTTTAACAGGTGGTCAGGTTAAATTAAAATAATTTTATTTGGATAGCTGTGTGTGTTTTAACACTAGTGTCACGTTGAAAGGAACGGACAGAGTGCTTGTTTAATAACATGAGGTCATTTTAAATTCATCAAGTGAACATTTTAAAAATAACCTTATAAAAGGTTACTTCAACCTGATTTTTAGTAAATATTAATAACATACAGTGTTAAAATACACGATCTCGGTAAAAATTAGCACCATACTCTTCTCAAAATGTCTTAGTTACCAGAATCTAGTGTTAAAATAACATTGCGTCTTCTTAAACCAACTTCAATATGGTAATTAAGGCCACCTGGTTAATTTGACACTGAATATAAGGTTATAAAAATCAGGTTTATTTCTTAAATGCGTGTTTTTTGTATGGGATTGTGCACCTTGTGAATTTAACAAGGTTTACCAGGCCAGGTTATATATTTACCTCACGTTTTTCCTTGAGTGTAAAGGTATTGCTCCCTTATGCGGTCCCTGAAATGCGTTTATAAATATGAAGGCTGTATGTTAACTCCGAGTTAATTCACCCAATTTGATAAGTTAACTCAGGGAATAAACTCTCCTAGAAAGTTATTCATATATTTGAATACTGTAGTTTCCGTTGTGTTGCCATTTTCATTAGCCGTGAAAAAATTGCTTGATAACTGAAAGATTAAGTGAAAACTGCTTTTGACATAAATCTCGGTTAAAATATATTCAGAACTAACTAACCCTGATTTAAGTCATAGTTAAAAACTGGCTCTGAGGAAAAACTGGCTCTGAGTTGCTTTGCTTAAAGAACACTGAGGGCGGTATTCATCAAGCACTCATAAACTGCTCTTAGGTTTATGAGGCTCATAACTCAAATAATATTTGTGCTATTCACCAACCACTCATAGCTCTTTTTCGAAGTCCGAAAATTAGCCAGTTTAAATTTCTGAGACCTCAGAGGACTCAGAGCGCTCAGAAATATAAACGGGATTCCTCCCAAAAATTCCTCACTTTTCCCCTTAAAAACTAAGACTGAAATTTGTTGGGTTTGCTTGCTCAATTATTTTTTTCTCGCAGTAAATTACCTAAGAAGAAAAGAAAAAGAGAGTTGTTTTGACTTCTATGTGAGGAATAGTGTTTATATTTTATTCTCCTGCTTTGTCTAAAAATTGAGGAAAAATACTGAGTGCTCAAGAAATATAAACTGGCCAAATGTCACAAATTCTTTGTGACTAAAGTGATTGTGTTTTATTTTCATTTATATGTTTTTATTTTTGTTTTGTTAATCCTGCATCGAATATCATTACATATTTCAGTTTGTTTTATAAAGGGAAATGTTCTTTTTATACTTTTTGGTTTCGCAAGGTGTGTCATTCATATGTTGTTAACTTCATATTTGCGGACCCAAAACGAATTCCTTTGATTGAAAGGGAGTGAAACTGAATGATTTGTATTACTGACGTTTATTTTTAAGTTTTCACAGACTTAAACCAGCAATGATCTGCACCACGTAACCTACAAAAATAAACTTATGAAATAAGTAGTCAAAAAATAAAATTTCTGAAAACAAAAAGAATTATAGTATGTGTGCGTGCGACACTCATTTTTGTAAGGATCCAAGAAGTAACAAAATGGATAAGTGAATTTGCTTGAAGGGTTACTTCGAAGGTTTTTGAATAAATTTTAGGAGAGAGCGCTGACAATATGAGTGATCAGGACCACTCATAACTTTTATGAGCGCTCTTAAGTATTCACTTTTATTGCTTGGTGAATAGGTTTATGAAGCTCTTAAGTTATGAGCGTTCGGCGAATACCGCCCTGAATCATTAAAATAACAAAATTAAATATGTTAAGCTTAAATTATGTTTTAGTTTGTTATATTGTGAAGATATTTTAATTTATTTTATTGTTCCTGGCTTGTAAAGGCCAGGTCCACACTATTGTGACAATACTGATACCCTCTTGCTACGATAAATTATTTGTACATAAGAATAAATAAGAGGATCGAAATCGTGCCAAATATCAATGATGTGAATATACTAATTGTTTTTTTTTTGTTTCTGTAAGAATACTTTATCGTATCGAGACTTTATCGATATTCGAACTATAATGTGAATCTGGCTTAAGAATTTGGATCGGTTTGTTTTTCTGTTTCTATTTCTTTTATTATTTTAATTATTTGCCTTTGATCGCAACTTCATCCACAAAAAATACAAAAAGTATTTTGTTGTAAGAATCATTTCTTTTATTTTAATTTTTGAAAAGGTGTACATGGCTTTGTCTGACGTGCAGATAACATTCAAAATTCTTCTATATATTTACGAATTTAACAATTTCAAAACTCTAAATATATTTTTTCACTTTTTGCTCCTGGTTTTTCTCCCAGGAATATGGTCACCGTATTTACACCCAATCTTTTTTAATAACTAGAAATTTAAACAAATTCAATTAAGTAGTTCTGATTTTTTCAATCTTAGACCCCACCTATCCATACAATATAAACCACCTATGTAGAAATATTTTTTTTATTACAAAAACAAAAAAATAAAACATAAAAATGCGAAAACTTAAGGTTAAATTTAGTTTCTATTATAACTTGGTTTATTGTAAAATTAGTTGGAAAGGACTTACGATCAAAATACACCAAATGGGCAAATGAAAATTTCGAAAAAAGCACTTAAAAAATTCATAGGGAAGTCCAAATTTTCTAAAACTCCTTTAAAACCCATTAGGCAACCCCCTAAATGACTGAACTTTAAGGTCAAACGTAATCTGAACACAGCACTATGTATAGTAATAATAGAAGGATATAAAAGATTTTTTGTTGGTATATACTGTCGATTGAAATATGCTGTTGATCATCTTAGGCGTCCGGGTAAAGTGTGGGGAATATAGAAAAAAAGCTGCCTAAAGTGGGGCTAGAAAAAATATCTCTAAGTTAGCTGACACGTGATAATAGAAGCACTTAATTAGTTACAACATGGCACGTTTTTGAAAATTTCACATCGATAGAAGAAAATAAGTGAGGCATCTGTCTAGAGGCAAAATATTATTCTTGAGTGCAGTCTGCGCACAAAATCAACAACTAAATAAAATTGAAATACTTATCCTCAGCTCCAATATAAACACGTTTCATATCCCTAATATGCATAAGTTCGTTTTTATACAAAAACGTGTGTACATTATACGAGTAGAGTAGGAGGTAGGTATAGGAATCTATATGCATTATATTTTAAAACATCAGATGTCACTTTTGAAAAATTTATAAAACTTAAGCAACCATGTCCCTAAGCTAAAATGCATTCTACAAGCAAAGGAAATTCACATCAGAGCTATAGCTAGGTATTATAGTTTGCCTCCACATCAAAACCACCACCCTCTGTGATATGGCATCCCCTCTCATATAAGTGCACCCATATCCATACACCAATTCAACAAAAACACTCTTATTCCAAACTACTTCACGTGAAATTTAATTTAAAAGCAAAACAAACAACAACAAAAAAATTAAAAAAAAAAATTGTACGTATTCATTCCATGTATCTTCATGAAAGCAAAATGAGGACACGTATCTCCCCCAATTGCAGTTCACAAACGTGTCCAACACAAAACGAGAAAACCCATATCGCACTCGCTCACAAGAAACCTGAGGAATAGTAAAAAAAAAAACCTTATAGCTCGCGCCAACACTATACGAATTGTAGATACTCAGATTCAGATACGAATTTCCAAATGCATTTTAAATTGCAGCCATCAGCGACACCATGGCGGCGCGGTGCTGCGGCAATGGTAGCGGCGGCAGCGTCATGGTAGTGCCTGCTAGATGCGTGTGCCAAATTCACATTCAGTGCACCACCGAAGACCGAAATATGGGTCACCTGTGTTTTGCGGCAGTTTGTGATGGGGTGTGTGGGTGGCTGGTGCGATTCGTATAAGCACAAGTGAATTGGTTTATATTTACCCCCGGCAGACGGCAACAAGCGCCAACTTCATAGAAAACAATTTAATCACTTAATAAATGTTATGGGAGGCAGTTAGCAGTAGGTATAAGCATAGGCCATCAGGCAATCCAACTGCAGGGATTCCCCATAATTCGGATTCAAGAAGCACCTTCGAATGATTGCGTAGCTGTGCAATGCCATAGAAATAAGCGAAATGCCGATTCCAAAACCAGCAATGTAGTACCTATCAATATTTGAATTTTTCAATGTCAATTTTCTTTACAATATAGCTGCTTCCATTGTTCGTGAGTTGCATACAAATTTAAGGTTGCAACTTGTATTGGTTTAAAAATTTGGTCAAATGAATTATGTACCTTTCCAAGTTGTTGATGTTGGTCAGTGTCTCAGAGAAGACAAGGACGTTTCTTTTTCCGATGGTTTTGGTTTGCTTTGGTTTGGTATTTATGATGATTGAGTTTTATTTTAAGAAGACAAATTCTTCGATGATTTTTGTAAACTAAGTTAGTAGATCAAGATCAAATGAGAAAGCGAGCCCGATCCAATATAATGAGCTACTGGCAATATTTACTAATATTTATGAGTGTCAAGTTAGCAAAGCAACTTAGACGAGTTGAAAAATGAATAGGTGGGTAATTTTCCATTAATTAATCGTTGATTAGTTATAACAATTTCGAATTAGTCGGTCAATGTTTTCTATGTTTTTTGGGTGTTTTGCTAACTTTGTATAAAACAAGCAAAGAACCATGACAAAAATCGGTGAAAACTTTTCATACCTGATAGCTTATCGCTTGATAATTTGCTATTTATTAGCTGTGACAAATTCAGTTTGACTGTGCAATGTTTTCTATGTTCTTTGGGTGATAACTTGATAAAAAGTTAGCAAAGCAACTCTCACGTATCGCAAAATGGGTAAGTGCATAGTTTGTCGTTAATTAGTGGCAACAATTTTAAATTTGTCGTTCTATGTTTTTTATATTTTTTTTCTAAAGTGTTACAAATTTCTAAAATTTAATACTAAAGTGGTTAGTAATTTGCTGTTAATAAGTCGGAACTTAGTTGTGAAAACTTCAATTTTTGTCGTGCGATGTTTATTTGGGAGCTTTGCCAACTTGACATAACTCGAAAAGCCTTAAAGTCTTCTTTTACTTTCTTACTTACTTACTTTTGGCTTAATAGTTTGCCGTTAATTAGTCATTAATTTATAGTGAAAAATTTTACTTAATCGTGCAGTTTTATCTGAGTACCTATATTTTTTTAGGGTCCTTTGCTAGCTTAACAACTGGTTTCTCTTAGAGAGTTATCTCTAAGAATTAAATATTTTGTATTGATAATTTAATTTAATAACCCCCTAAAGCGCGTCAATAGATGTTACACATAAAAAAAACATAGAAGACATAATACGACAAAATTGAAATTGTCACAACTTATTAATAACAAATTATTAGGCTATTAACCACTGGGTAAAAACTGTTTTTAGCCCTTTTTGGAGTTGTTCTTTAATTTTTTGACATCAAGTTAGCAAATAATACAAAAAACATAGAAAATATTAACTGGAAAAATCCAAACTGTGGCAACTTATTGAAAACGAATTAACGGCAAATTACTGAGAAATAAAATGTTGAGTTTTAGAAGCTTTAAAAACTCTCCGAAAAATAGCATAAAAAAACATAGACAAATTCGCAGGTGCCAAAACGCACTATAGACTAATTATTCATGTATTATTAAGCCATTAAACCATAAGACTTATTCAGTTTCTACGCTTTTTGAGGTATTGCTATGCTTACTTTAATATCAACCAAGAAGCAAAGAACTCAAAAAACGTAGAAATCATTGCATCAAAAATTAAAAACGGTCACAACTTATTAAAAACGAATTAACGGTAAATAATTAAGTTAAAAACCATCCAGTTCTAGTAATTTTTACCCACTTATGATATGATGGTTTTCTACTTTGATATCAAGCTAGCCAAGAATAGAGAACATAGAAAACTTGGCTTATTCAAGTTTAATTTTTCACAATTGACTAGCTACTTACTAAAAGCAAATTATACATATAACCTTAAAGCATAAGTATAAAAAGGTTGCGCTGCTTTTCGAGATATGAAAATTTAGCACAGTTAAAAAAAAAATAGAAAAACATTGAACGACAAATTAAAAACTATCACAACTTATTTATGAGAAATCAACAGAAAATTATCTATACACCTATCCATTTTCCGATTCGACCAAGTTGCTTTGCTAACTTGACACTTATAGAAAACAAACCACTCAAAAACACAGTGATAACATCGCACGCCAAAATTGAATTTGTTAGAACTGATTTAAGTTTATAACAATTTATAAATATTTTCATTTTCAAACAAAAACATAGAAAACGTAGAATGACAAATTCGAAGTTTTCAAAACTTATTACCGTCTAATTTTGGGCAAGTTATAAAATTTTAAAATATTAGGTACATTTAAGAAATATTTGTCACTTGAAAAAAAAAAACATAGAAAACGTAGAACTAAAAATTTGAAGCTGTCACAACTAATTAAAGACAAACTATGCACCTATTCATTTTTCGATTCGTCAAAGTTGCTTTGTAAAGTTGAGACTCATCATCTTAGTATGGGGTAGAGACTGGTTACGATACCAGAAAAGTCTCGGTACCGTTTGGTATCGGTATTGGATATCGAAACGGTACTGAGACGATACCATCTCCAAAGCATCCAAAGCGATACCGAGATGAAACTTAGCTATACGAGACCAAACGAAACTGAGTTGTACAGGACCGATACCGATACCGAGACGATACTGAAATTTTTCGATTTTGATGATACCGAGACGATACTTGCTTGCAAAAGTATCGTTTGATTTGGTATCGTGGCCAGCCCTAGTTTTAACATGCATATGTGTGGGAAGCCGGTATTAGAAGGTTTTGCATATTAGAATATCTCAGTTTTATCAACGACTCTAGTTGAAAAAGTATAGATATTTCTTCCCCTTTTTAGCATTGTATCTACATAAGTTAAAATACAAAATATTTTCACTATTTATTTTACTATTTCACTATTAAATTGCAAACAGATTACATGCCCTACATAGCAGGTAAAAAAAAGAGGTTTTGGGATTTTTATTTTTGAAACAAAAAATTTGGCAGCTTTTTTTATTTTTTTAAAAGTATATTTTAAGTCTAACAATACGGTACCCTTAAGAAGACCGTCCAATTAAATATTTCCACAACAACTTCTATTTAAGATTTCAAAATTCCCTTACCATCCACCAAAATGCTTCTTAAAAGCTTTTGGTTGTGTTTCTTTTTTTTTGTTTTTGTTACCTTGTTTCTATGTCCTTGTTGGAATTAATTGCACCCTTTTTATATAAAAACTTTCTTTGTTAAAAAATAAGTAAGTTCATTCTCGTTCTGTTTATATTTTTAAATGTCCAACATAAAAAACACACAAAAAAAAAACTTATACAAAATTAAAAACCCCTTCCTGTACAAAAACAGAAAAAAAACAGTGTTAACTTACCAAAAAATAAATAATTCCTCGTAGGTATCCTGTAATTAACAAAAAATATCTTTGCAACTAAAAATTAGGAGAAACAAAAAATATTCATCATGCCCTGGAGCGATGTTTTAGAAATTACACTTTCTTGGACGTCGACAATAGATAATAATTGTTAAGTTTTTAGATATGTATGTGGGTGTATACATTACCAAAACAAAATAAGCCAATTTGCCTAGGGAAAAACGGACAGGACCCAGCGATTTATAATAACAAGCGACTGTTTTCGAGGGTTTTGGTCTAGAAATTATTATTTGCTTAAGTAAACAAAGATATAAGCAAATAAAAAGCTATAAGCTTGCCATAATGAGCTCCATTTTACAAAGAGAATAAAAAAAAAAAAATCAAATCTCTTTTTTCGCTATCGGCGTTTTTAAGAATTTAAATAAAGTACACGATCCTGCGGACGACATGAGTCTGTAGATTAACTGAGAAAATACCGCCACACCCGAAGGACTATTGTTTACGCTGCCCGATGCGGTGTCGGCTGGCTGGAGAAGGCCCAAAGAACAACTAAGCACATACATTTGGTTTTTTTTTTTTGTTGGTTTTGTAATTTTCGAGGAACATTATTTGCAACGTTAGCTCCATCCATGGAGCAGCCCTCTAGGTCCTAAGTCCGTGGTCCTAGTTTGGAGTCGTTGAAATTATGCAATTTTCATTGCATATTGCGAACGGTGAGGAATAAATATTTTTCCTTCTTTGGTGTACTTATACTCTGCCTTTACTTCCATCGCGCAGCGCAACCTTAACTATATATATGCAAGAAGTCCTTGTTGACTTAAATCTTTGTGTGATGTTCAACCAGAGCTGAGCTGACTGGGAATTTGTGGAATTACTTCCGTTGTTTGGTTAAGTATGTGTAATTAGAACGAATGCAACTCGGCAGGGGTTGATGACTTCTTAGATTTAAGCGGAAATTTAAATATCACCATGCGGTCTGAGATTATAATTGCTCTATGCTCATATGCGAGTATACGGAACACCTTTTTAATTGTTTTTCTCTTTTATTTGAAATCACATCAGGTGAGAGAAAAGGATATCCGTTGTGAAATAAATTGGTGTATGGAATCGTTCTGTATCGCGAAGGCATTAAGATTTATAGGTAAGTATGTGGAATTCAAATTGTTAGGATATAAGTTGGAGAAGAAATTAAATTTTCTTTTGTTAAATTATAGTAAACTGGAAAGAACCAGAAGGAAAGCTTACCTATACCTGATGGTTGCAGTTGAGTTAAATAATTTTTTGAATAAGCGTCATTTTGAGCCGAATTTATCCCGAATGCCAAAATCCCTAAAATGCAAAATATCCCGAATGACACAAAATCCCAAAAAAATAAATACCGAATGAACAAAATTCCAAATGGAAAATGTCAAAATGTCGAATAAAAGAATGAATTCGGGATTTGTTCAATTTGGGATTTCGATCGTTGGAATTTTGGTAGTCGGGATTTTGTTAATTTGGGATTTCGTAAATTCAAGATTGTTGGCTTTTTAAAAAAAAAGTTTAGACTCAAAACAAAAAAAAAATTGAAGTAATTGCGGCCATTTTTGATTTTCTTATAAAAAATTGTGGTGCAATGTACCACTTGAGTCAACATGTGCCTTACTTTAATAAAATCGTGTTATGGTAAAGTTAGTACGTACCACCACTGTCGATCACAAACAAATTTAGTGCATTGTGCTTAGCTTCGGCATTGCTGCCCATTGTTGCTATATATATTGCAAATTTGGAAATTTTACGGATGGAACTTTGAAATTTGTGAAATAAGTAAGTTGTGCTGTTTTCTTCTCGGTTTATGTTGTCGAGCACCAAAAATAAAAACAGTTGTTTGTGCTCAACTTGCGTTGCCATCTGCGGTTTATACTTTTTTTTTAACTAACGATTTTCGATTCTATTGTGCTCAGTCTGTGCTGCCATGATATACTGAGTACAACAGGAGAGTTTAATGAAGTTTTATGTAGCTTGTAAGTTTTATCTATGATTTTCTTTAAAAAAAATGATAGCGAAACCGAGTTTTTATTCAAATTCTTCTGGGTAAAACATAAAATCGATCTAAATTTTAGTGTTAAGATGATTCCTTGGTCGAAAAGCATTAGCATTTAGTCATTTTGTTTAACTTAAAGTGCCAGAATGAAGCCAAAAGTTAGAAATAAAATATTGATAAGTTGGGTTGTTTTTATGAATTTATGTCTAGCTTATAAATAGTTTTTATAAAATGGAAAGCAAAAATTGAATTTACAAAAAAAAAAATTATAAAAGTAGAGTGCCCAGATTGTGCTACCATGAAATTGAGCACAAAACAGCAAATTTTTTGAATAATTACTGCTCAAGTTAGTACATCACAACTTTAAAATGGTGGTGCTTACTTCTTGCTTCGCAAAATTTATTTTTGGCTGTAGAAGTTGCAAATATGCACTTTTTAATTAAAATCTTCTGCCTATGGCAGCACAAACTAAGTTACCTACCAAATAGCACAACTTAATTTTTAAAACTTGTGTGAAATATCAGAAAAAATCGTCACTTCAGTTTACACCGTTAAATTTGTACACACACGAATTTTTTTTATCTTTTAAGAACAATTTGTTTTTTTTTTTTAAGAAAATTGAGAATGGTGGTGCTTATTACATGGTACTGGCACTTCGCAAAGTTTATTTTGCCCGTAAAATTGCAATTTCGTGATTTTTTTCTATTTATCTCTTCGACGTATGGGAGCACAATTTGAGCACAACAAGGCACAACATTTTTTTGTATTAAAAATGGCGGCGTTTACTTCATCCTTCACAAAATTTATTTTTGACCGTAAAAGTTGCAAATATAAAAATATTTTGTAAAACCATCGGCACAAAGGCAGTACAAAATAATTAAATATTATTTTTTTAAGAAAATATAACTTTACAACTTTTTTGTTCGGCTGCTTAGTTCAAATATTAGAATTTTTTTTTTGGTACTTCTTAGTCAAAACAGAGCATAAGCACCACAACCTTATTTTGTTCGAACAAAATTAAAATGGCTAAACTTTATTAAAAGCTCGCATTCGAATCTTAATTTCGCAAAACAAAGCTTCGTTAATCCTCCCTTTTAAATACCTCACAAAAACAAAATCGTACTTTTTATAACCTCACTATAACAAAATCTCGCAAACAAAATTCTCCCAAAAAATGAAAATCTCGCAAAATTTAATTGCAATAAAAACATTTCATTTGCGAGATTTTGATTAAAAAAAGGTTTTTTATTGCAATACAATTATTCGTACATTTTACGAGCTTTTAATTTGAGAGAAAGAGCATTTAGTTTGGATATATCCAGTTGTAATGTGTCATGTGCAAATGTTAATAATAGAATTAGGCTTTTAACTAGAAAAAATTTTTAGCTCCATTCACCACGATTAACGCGCAACGAGAACTAGAAACTTAACATTAAAATAGTGATTGCGGCAATGTGTTGCTCTGAAATTTGTTGAATTTACGAGATTTAAAATTGTGAGATTTTGGTTGAAATTCTTGAGATATTTAGGTGCAAGATGTAAATTCGAGTCAAAACTGAGTGTTTGTAATTGCGAAGTTATGAAAAGCAAGATTTGAAACTTGCGAGATTTCCTCATTCAAGAATAAACAAACAAACAAGAGTGCGTTATACGAGACTTTGTTTTGCGGGATATCGTACTATTACTCTTATGGAATGGGTACAAATCTCAAAAATTAAAATCTCGCATCCAAAATATCATATTATGAAATCTCGCAAATAAAATATCTCGCTTTTTCGTAAATTTGAAATAAAAAAAAAACGATTTAACGCTATCGCAATTAAAAAATCCCGAGAAACTTAATTCGCAAATTAATAACTCGCAACATTTTAATCGCAACATTGCAAATCTCACGCGATATTTAGATTCGCGAGATTTTAATTACACAAATTTATTTATTGCAATGTAATGAATGATTGCGAGACTAAGTATATATCGAGTGCCTACCTACCCTTAGAACTTATTATTATTTATAATTGTGTTATTGTTTATATTTCAATTATTGTCAAGAGAGCAAGAAAGAGAACATGGAAGTTTGTAATTGTGTTGGAATATCCGGTTGCATTACCGGGTAAATGTTTTAGTTCAGTAAAAAGATTCTGCTTCCGATTTTTTTTTTTTTGCTACAAAATTTTTATTTTCAGTGCGAAATTTAGAGCAATATGTTGCTGTGAGATAGTAATTTGCGAGTTTTTGATTTGCGAGAAATTCATGTGCGAGATTTTAAATTGCAAAAGATTTCGCTTGAAAATAGCTAGAGCTTTTATTTTCATTTTTTTTTGGAGCGCATTATTTTTATTTTTCAGTGTCAAACTGAGAGCGATATGTTGCAGTGAAATTTTAATTTTCAAAATTTTGATTTGCTGGTTTTTAAATTGCGAAAATTTTTGCATAGATATTTGCGATGCATTTTTGGAGCGAGATGCAAATCCGAGATTGTTTATTATAAATATTAATACTGCGAGATTTCGTTTTTCGAGATTAAAAAAATACCTGATTTCATTGTTTGAGACTTTGGCTTGCGGAATTTCGCACTGCTCCCAAACTTAAGGTATTGGCAAAAGTAATTGGCTCACATGGCTACAGTAAGGACTTTCAAATAAAGAAAAACTTCATTTTGTTTTTGAATTAATAATAATGAATTGGTTTGATTTTATTTCTTTCACTTTCTGATTGAAAGTTCTTACAACAGAACTGGAGCTGAAGCGGCATACCTTAAGGGTGAGCCATAACCATAAGCGGACGCATAACCCAAAGGAGCAGCAGTTAATGGAGCTGAATATCCCAAAGGAGCAGTGTATGGTGAAGCAAGGTAATTGGCAGCAAATGGTGCAGCAGCCAAAGGAACACCAGCTGCAACGTAGGGTGAGGCTAAGTATCTACCTGCCAATGGAGCAGCAAATGGAGTAGCAGCCAATAACGGAGCCGAGGCAATTCCATTGAAATTCCTTGCAATAACTTGACTGCTAGTTGCAGTCACAACTCCTGGAGCGGCAGCAGCAATCAAGGGAGATGAATAAGCAGCAAATGGAGCAAGTACTCCTGGTTTGGCAGCAGCATAAGCAATTACAGCTAAGATGACAATGGTCTGTTGAAGAAATCCAAAGGAGTTATGTATGTTTATGGTTTTGACTAACAATCTCCCATTTAGTAGGTAGGATTGTTAGAAATAGCCTTAAGGGCTCTGTTTTGTTAACTTACGTATTTGAACATGTTGAATATATGGTTTTATTGTTTTGACTTGCTGCGTTCTTCACAAATGGATTATGCGTGACTTGTTTTGATTTACTTTTGCTTTTATAGTTATTAAGAGTAAAACATTTTAAAATATGCATGGAATTTTGTCTTCATATAAATTAAAGTTCAATTGCTTTATCAGCTAAAAAAACAAAACTAACTGTTTCTTACCAACAATAAATGTATGCTCTATTTGCTGATTTGTATTCAAGAGACAAACAGTAGTATTTCAGTTTTATGAGTCACATTATTGTCATTAGGAAACTTAACTAAATGGGTTGCCAACGGTGGCATCAGAAAACTGTCTACTTTAACCTCAAATTTCAAACGTGACTGGGTTTAAGCTGTTAGCTTATTTACATTGTTAAAATATGCTTAGAAATAAATACTTGAAAATGACTTAAAGGAGCCAAATTGGTGAGAATGCTTTGAAGCTTATGACACCAAAGAAAAACAAACAATTTGCCTAGCTATTAAAGTTGTTTTGATTTCAATTCAATTTAACTGCGGAGTGCAAAAAACGCAGTGTTTCTGACTACAACATCTGCCTTGATTTAAAAAATAATTATTTCAAATCAACGATCAAATAAATTATTTTTCTTTATTAATAAGTTTTAACAAAATTTAATTCAAACTTAACAATGGCAGACTAAGCTTACAATATAATTATTCAAAAAATCATGCCTCAAAAACTTTATTATCTTGTATTTGGACAGATATGATCAGGTAATCGTCGACAAACTTTATCCTCTTTTTTCAAAACTATCAAGGGTGCACTTCGATTTAAGGCATGTTTGGCTTTCCATGCCAGGAAACCCTTTCCAACGGCATGAAAAGATTTGATATCTGAGGACGGTAACTCTAGTGAAGTTTTTCGCTTCTTCGGATTCCCTTGAGCCATCACTTGCTGCTTTTTAGCCACAATACTCTGAGTGCTCAGAAATCTATGTTTTTTAGAGGTTTTTGCTGAGCCTTTGCGTGACCTTCCTTTAACCTCTGACTTACATAGCAAATTATTACCAATATCATTCTTTCGATGATTATTAACACTTATCTTTGGTGAAGTTATGAGGCTATAACAACTTTTTGGATCAAAGACTTCCGTTTCTATTGTTCGGGGATCACAACTTCTTCGAACACTTAGGCGTTTCTTTGGTGTTTGGGGAGATTGAACTGATGCAGCAGGTCCTGACTTAAGGGCCGTTCTATAAGCATCGATGTTGTTTTGAGGTTGATGCTTTCGTGGACTGGTATTTTTCGAACTCAACAAGAACTGGTCTTTAAGAATTGAAAGTTTGTCTTTGTCCCTTGGACTAATTCCGAGGATAGCTTCAATTCTCTTAGAAGCCCGAGTCTGTAAGACCTTCTCGAGATTGTCGGTTGCATTGAAAGTTGGCATTTCCTTGAGATTCGTCACAGGAACACTTAAAGGATTGACTTGAGCAGTTGAATGTAGAATTCGACGGTATTGTATTGTTGTAGCGGCCCGTTCTCTTCGGATTCGTTGTTGTTGATAAGCACTCTTTGGAAGAAGTTGCTTTCCTTTTATCGATAGATTCAGTCCCATGTAGGCAGGCGAAGGAGGTATAATTTGACGGTAGATAAGTTCAAAGTTACCAGTTTCAGCTTTGGGCATATTCTTTCGGTCGATTACCACTGAAAACAGATGAAGTGTATCATTCGAACAGAAATTTTTTATTAATATTTACCTCTAACAACATCCTCTAAGCATTGCGGACACATTCTTGCCGTAACACTTGTCGTTGCTCCAAAGTCCGGACTAGCATTGACTTCAATAAGCCACGGATAGAAATTTTCACAAACCATAAAATCCGCCCCGAAGACTTCAAACGTATTTTGTCTACGTTCAATATTATCTTGTGATGCTAAAGTCGTTCCAATTATTGCCTTTCGCATTCCAGGGTAGATTCGTTCAGCCCACATTTCATGTTTTCCAATTTGACGGAGGTAAGCCTGAAAGGAGTAGCAGTCCCACATATTTTCGGTGGGTAGACGTTTATCTCGCTTTCCATTTGTGTATTTCTTTTGTATGGCATGATTTGTCAGGTGAACAGATTCATGGTGATTACTTAGACTGTACTCTTGCGAACTGAATCGAATGTAACTCTCTTTGTACATCCAAAGCACTAATGGTTGAACATTTGTGATGAGAAACCATTGGCGAATATCGAATTTGGTATTGTGGATAATGAGTGGTCTTTCTGAAAATAATAAACAAACAAACTTAATAAAATTTATTTTTTTTAATCAAAAAATTTGGAAATAGATTTTTAAAATCATAGATGAAACAATGTGAACAAAATTCAATTCCACCTATTTTTTTCTTATTCCAGTAAAAATATGTTTTTTTTATTAACAATTTTAAAAGTTCTTAAATACTTTAAACTAAAAACAAGTAAGTGTCAGCCAGTCGTGCATTTTTTTGTTTTCCTCAAAACATTAAGGGCCAGTTTTTCAGTGATGGGTTAACTCTGAGTTAAGTCAGAAAAATTTTCTCTAAGTGTACAATATTGAGCATCAGGTTTTCTGTTTTTGACAAAAAATTTGTAGGGGCCTTGATTTTGTAAAACATATCATTGCCTTATGACGCTTTGCTTAAGTGACTTTTTGCCATTAAAAAATAGATAAAAAATTTCTTCACCCGATTTTCAGATACTCCCTAGGTTTGGTGGAAAAAACTTCACAACCGAAAAGTAAAACCATAATCCACTACAGGTATTTTCCATGTGAAGGTAGTTCCGGTGAAGTTAGTTGCCTGCACCTAATGAACAGTGTTGTGACAAAAACAGTGTGCGTGGCAAAGCAAATATATCAAAAACAAGGTTGAAATTGAAAAATCAGCTTCAAACAGATTAAAGCCCCAATCAATAACTGTAAAAGGATATACATATTATATATGTAAGCCTCTTTTGTGTCCCAGTTGGGAATCTATTTGCCTGTTTTAAGTTATTTTTCAAAACCCGTCACTGAATTATGTTAAAAAAAATCAAAAATAAAAACAAAAAATATATCCAAAATATGATTCTTTCATATGCAATTAAAATTTTGGTAATGCTGAGATTTGACTTGGGAATCTATTTTGCTAATTTTTCATATTTCTCAAAAATTCGTCCTGAGGCCTCTTAAATCAATTTTCTTGCTAATCTTAGGAATTGACCCTATGAAAGCTATGAGAGTTTTTTCTTGTCTCGATTAAACCCAGCCCTGGTTTTTCTCTAGGGCATTACGATAGAGGGGGCACCGACAAAAATCCAATGAACAGGCAATTCATAAATAAGTAACTTTAAAAAAATACAAGAAAAATAGTTAATAAATAAAAAAACCTTAGAAATATAAAGTTTTAAAAAAAAAAAATATGAAAAACTAGAAACAAAACGCCATTTTGTTTTTCTGATATCATTTTCAACTGACAGAACACAAAATTGACAACTTCTGCCTAAATAAATTTATTAGTGCTTGTTTACACGTGAAGAACAAAAGTGTTCAGATGTGAAGAAAATTATTATTATACAGATTTTGTTTTCCTCTTTGTGTTTTTCATAATTTTATAATGAAAACCACAATTTGATTGGTTGGATTGAATAAGAGAAGGAACACAAAAGAGGACGTCAATTTTCTTCACCGAATATTTTGAAATATTTAAAAATATTTCATCCCCCTCCCTCTTCCGCAAGTTGCCTCGCTCGCCATTACAAATCGCAGAAAATGCTTGGATTTTTTCACGTGTGATCAAAGACCTAGGATGAATTTTCCAAAAATTCTCAGGAAGTGGAAATTTTTACTCTCTCGTGAGCGTTCTCTTCTGACAAAAACAATTATTTTTTTTTGTACACGAACCGTTTTGGGTTACTGTGTCAGAACTGGGTCGAATTTGCTGTTTTATGTGAGTACATCATGAACAGACTTATTTTCAATGCCGTGACATAAGGCAAAGTGAAACATTAAGCCAATTTGGCTACTGTTTATATGCTGCCGTAATACGTAAGCAAGAAAAAAAAAACATAACATTTTACGTTTGGTCTTAAGTCAAAAACAAATTTGCCCTTATGTCACTTTGTAAATTGACATGGGGCCAACTCTTAAAATTTGGCCTAACGTCACTTTTGGAAGTGACTTTAAAATTTGGCCTTATGTCACTTGGCCTTATGTCACGGCACCGTCTAAGCAAATCCGCCCGAATCAAAATTAGTCGACGAAAGTTTAAAAATTATATTTAATTATTCCAAATATACAATTCCTGTTATTGGTAAGGACAAAGCTTGGGTAGGTATACAGCTTTTAATAAGACCACCCATTGCACACCCATTTTTCTTATGCTTGGTTTTTGCAATCGACTCCAATTATTTGTTTAAAATTTTCAAACTTTTTTCAGATGGAGGAAACTTTAGTGAAGTCCATCCACTGCCTCGCCTAATTCGAGAACACCAAAAAAGTGGGTGGCGCAAATCTGTCTGTCTGTCTGTTCGTCTACAGCCTAAACGGCCAAATCGATTTTCTTCAAATTTGGTACATAATGATATTTTGGTAATTATGCCCACCCGTTTTACTCCTTTTTTTATAACCAAAAATAACGGTAATTGCCATTCAATTTTTTTAGCAATTTTAAATAATCGTATGTTTCACAAAAACGGCTCGACAACTTTTCTTAAAAAAAAATTCCATAAATTACTTTTAGTAAAGGTTTTCTTTGGGTGGAAAACCATTTTTTTTAAAAGGTACCTCCCCAAAGAACCAATTTTATAAATTTCGACTTTCTTCAAAACAGCATGACAAATTTCAATATTTTTTTTAATTCAGAGGCTTCACAAAAATTTAAATACAGGGTGGCGCACGAATCGTGCTACAAAAATAAAACGTAATAACTTTTTTTCTGTGGTAGTAATCGGCTTATTTTTTTTTTTATTTTGTAGGTTACTATTTAGATTTATAAAAATGGATGCTTGTGATACGGAGAAAAGAATTTGGATAGTGCAACGGTACCATGCCTTGCAGTCCGTCATTTCCGTCCAAAGGGAATTTGGCGGGAGTTTGGCGGTAATCCCCCGAGTATATGGACCATTATGAGGTTTGTAAACATGTTTGCCGAATCTGGAAGCATCGCACGAAGGCCGTACCATCGAGATGACAATGTTCAGGTTCAGGATACAATCGCAGCAGTAGAATCTGCAATACAGGCCAATCCGAGCGTTCCGACCCGAAACTTATCGGGGCAAATTGGAGTTAGTAGACGGTCATTACAACGGATACTTCATGACGATTTAAACTTGTTTCCGTACAAAGTCCAAATTACTAGCAAGTTTAACCCTCAGGATTTGCCTGTTCGCCTGGAATTTTGCCAAAAAATGATATCAATGGCCGAAGAAGACAACACATTGATCAATTGTTTGTTCATGTCTGATGAGGCCCTTTTTGATCTTAACGGCAATGTAAACAAGCAAAATTGCCGTATATGGAATGAGTCTAATCCAGAAATGCTCCATGAGACGGAACTGCACCCAGAAGAAAACGGTGTAACCGTTACTGCCAATGGGGACCATTATTTAAAGATGTTGAAGGAGTTTTTTTACCCAGAACTGCGCCGAAGACGTATACCATTCAACAGCGTTTGGTTTCAGCAAGATGGAGCAACTGCACATATAGCCAGACCAGTTATGGCGGAGTTAAACAAAAAATTCGCAAACAAATTAATTTCTAGGAACTCCACTTTTCGCTGGCCCCCAAGGTCACCTGACCTGACTGCACCAGACTTCTTTTTATGGGGTTATGTCAAGCAAGAGTTGTATAAAACGAAGCCCAGGAATTTAACTGAATTAAAGCAGTCCATAACGACAATAATTGAGGCGATCCCAACTTCAACTCTTCAGGCCGCAATGAATAATTTTTTGATCAGGGGCCGCATATGCGTGGGAGAGCGTGGAGGTCATTTGCGGTCTATAATCTTTAAAAACAACTAACTATTTAAAATAAAATTTAATTTTCTAACCAATAAAAAAAAAAAATGAAATACATCGATTAAAAAAAAAGTTATTTGAATTTCTTATTGTAGCACAATTGGTGCGCCACCCTGTATTTCTTAAATTAAAAAAAAACTAATTTTTGAATACATAAAAAAATGTTAAATTTTTTTTTTTGAAAATCAAATATTTTGAAGACGATAAGATCGATGAGAATTTTTTAGTACTCTCCAAAATATATTAAGACAAAAATGTACATACCTACATTTAAAATAACGGTACCTTCCATACAAACGTTAAAAAAAACCGGAAAGAAAAATGTTTTTTTTTCTCAAAAACGACTGCCACGATTTAGATCAAACTTTTTCCATATACTATAATTAATACGATCTACTACAAAAATCATACAATTTTGCACTTGCCAACTATTAATAGTACCTGTCATAGAACATGTTTTTTTAATTTGAGTTTTCTCATGACCGGCTGAATGGATTTAGATTAATATTTTTGAATACAAATTTTAGATAAGATTAAATAATATTGCATGAAAAATTTCCAAAAAAAAAAGTTTTTGAATTTTTAAAAAGTTTCAAGTTTTTTTTTGAAAATTCGATATTTCAAAAACGGGTTGATAAATTTTTTCAAGTATTATTTTTATATGTCTTATACCAAGAGTTTTCCTTAATAATGTTTTAAGAATTTTATATATTAAAAATTATTTAAAAAAAACCGCTCCAACGATTAAATTTTTTTCTATCCATACAATCATATTCAATAAAGAATTAAGTTGGCGTTCTGCTTTTTCATCTCAAACTCTCAACGAAGTTTTTTTTAGCTAATTTAAATATCGTATTTCAAGCTTTAAAACATTTTTCTCTCATAATTTCCACGTCTTTACATACAATTTTCTTAAAACGTCAGCACCCTGCAGATGAGAGGAAGTACGTGCGACCCAGACGTGCATTTTATTTTTTATTATTTACTTTGGATTCTCTGAAACGGATCTTACGATTTTCGTAACAATTTAATAAGATGCATTGGTACGCATCTTAATAGTTGCCTTTTCAAAACTGATTGTCTGATATCAACTAGTTTTTTGAATTATTTTGAAGAAGAAGGGTTTTGACATGCGGTATTTCAGAAGAATATTCTTGAATGTTGAATTGGTATATTTGAAATTTTGTTGATAAACACCTACGCCTTAGGACTATAAGGAAATATGTTTGATTGCATTTTTATACCTGTATTGATAGTCTGAAGGATTTCTGGCTCTTTGTTTGAACAGTGTACAAAACGAAGATAAACCCTCCCAGAAAGTAAACACACATTCCTGCTCCTCCTAAAGATTCTTTCCTATATCACAGTTTCTATACATCTAATATTTCCTTATTGATTTACTTGAAACTCTCCACCTAGAAAATTATCTTTAGCTTCCTGACACCTCCTTAAAATGAAAACCCTTTACTTCTGATAACGCACGAGTTTTTGCTAAGAAACCGCACTTCCTGAACTGTTTAATCTCTGATCCACCATACATTATTGTTTGTCTACAAAAGGAAACTAAAATATTTTATGTAATCTAACGAAGGTACCCTTATTATTATAACAAAGCTATTTTCATGATAAATTGTTATCCTAAATATAAATGAAGTATCTCCATGTGTATTTTAAATGTCTCTGAACCAACATAGTTAAAACATACTCCCTCCTTTTTCCAAGTATCTTTTTTATTGTATAGTTTATCGTCATACTAAAAATACTCAAAGGATATTTTATCGAAATAACGCCAGCTACATTTCCGTTCCTAAACAAACTGTTTGTGCAAAAACCCTGCAAAATAAAAAGAGAAGAGTTCTTAGCTCATGAGTAATTATAATCCACCAAACACATCAAGGACACACGCATGTGGGTAAACTTAAAATATAACAAATTACCTTCCTGCCAACTATAAATTATAGTCACGATGATGACGTGAAGAAGAAAGAGGCGGTAACCTTTTATAAGCTTAAGATTTAATAATAGAATTGTGTTCCGCCTTTATCCTCCACACAACCACCCACCGACGGAAAATAATCATATGAATGGCGTTTAATTAGATCCCCGGAAATAACTTTTTGTCTATTTTCGCGGAAGATACTCGTATAAAATCTGATTTCGCAATAAATTCCTTATTTCGCAACTCAATTCTCATTTTACCTCCCCCTTATTATCTTCCTACCTATATGTACTTATGGGTATGAATACTCACCAATATATTTCTGTATAACGAATCTGCTCTTTGAAGCCACCGATGGATTAATGACTGACATGATTTTTTTCAAATTATCCATCAACTGAATACCCCTTCCCCGACACTTATTCGCCGGCTTGATAATCCAAATATTCTGATAGCCATCCAAACAGTATTGCGGCCAGTTCTTCTTCACATTCTCCAAAATAGAATTGGCCGTTTTAATGAGATTCTCCACCAATCTCTGTGGATCGGCAAGGATACGTCCATTCTGGTTAGCTAACAGATGCTGCTGTGTCAAGAAAGCATCCCAATCGTGCTCCCACACATGCGGTGGCTCCTCCAAATCGATGTCATGGTGATTGCATGCGTCCACATATTCATTGCATCGTTTGAATGCGAATTCAATTGCATTGAAAGGAACCTTCCCCGTGGACGAGAACACAGCATCGTAGCCAGTTTCTGTGAAATTATCGACCATCCATTTGATGAACGAGATGCAGGCGGTGATTTTGAAATTGTCTATGAACTCGGCCAGTTCTTCGGGACTCCAGGCATTGAAGCAGCGTGGAAAGAAGAGCTCCGATATACCCTCCTCGTAGAACCAATGGAAGTCCCTCAGATTGCTACACAAGCCCTCCTTGGATGTGAAGGGGACTCGCTGGATTTTATTTATCATCATTAAGGGATTCTTGGCCAAGTCGATGTAGTCACATTTTTCCTTGCGGGCCGTCCAAAGGAAGTCAATGGGAACGTGCTCAAGGAATCTTGACAGAATACTACGTTCGCACTTGAGGATATATTGACGACGGGATTCAGTGAATTTACGTTTGGGCAAGTTCTGGGCAATGTCCTCGTAGGTCACTTGACACGTTCCAGATGGTATGTGCTTCCTGTGCACATCCAATTTCTCAACCCATCCTCTAGACGTGAGGGCATTCCTCACCGAGTTGAAACACCCTCGAATGGTGAAGGTCTTATTCGAGTGGACAGCTTCTTGGGCCAACTTCCTTAGACTATTCATTCGTTCCACCGATATCCAGGTCCTTCGGTTGCAATAAGCAGTGGGGGGATCCTTTTGCTGCTGAGACTGTTGGTCATCATCATTATTTAGCTGGGCATTGGGATTAATTTTGTTCGGATTACAATTTTCAGAATCCTCATTGCTGCAATTGTTGTTGTCATTGTTGGTGATGGCGATGGTGTTGTTGCTGGTTTTATGAACCATTATGAGCGTTCTTGTTTAGCAACTTCAACTTAACTTTTATTCTTCTTCTCGGAACAAATGTCACGTAAGAACTAATTCGATTTTCGTTTGCTATTCTGTCCTGGATATCCGACTGCGGGCCAATAAAGCTCACGTTGTGCCTCGTGGCTCAGCTATAAATACACCCCTCTTGTTTTTATTCACCTGCCCCTTGCCACTTAGCATGTATGTTTAACTTTTATGTTGTTACACGAAGGTTGCTTGCAGCTGGGAGCTTCCTTGTTTTTGCTGAAGTATACAAAAGTGAATGAAGGTATAAAAACAGCAACTTTAAGCAACCTAGTTTTTTTTTTCTTTCATAAGTTGAACTATTAAAGCTCACGAACGTGAATTCCTTCAAAAATAACTTTCATACCATCTGTAAATAAGGCCGCATGGGCCTAGCAACAGTGTTGTTATAAGGAGATATGTTTATAATCTTTTGCTCAACAGGTAACTATTTATCTTAAGATTTTGGTATAAGCGTTTATGGGTTAGAAAGTGCAGTTAGTGATAATTATAAAGTTTAAACAAAGAAATATTGAAAGTTTTTTAAACTGAGGATGGACAAACTGTTTTAATGGTTAACCGACCGTGGACTATTTCGGGCTTCATTTCTTAAAGGTACTCCAAATCTGACGCACTAAGAACAGCAGATTATGAAGAAAACAATCACTTTATGTTAAATTTTATGACAGTCCTTTTATGACTGTCACCAAAACTTTGTTTTCATTCCTGCAATATTTTGAAATTTCTTAAATTGTCTTTTTCAGAAGGGTATTATTAAATTCCCTTCTTCAAGTAAGTGGACCATGACCATGACCATTGGAACTGGCTGCCTTTATGTAATATTTATATATTTTTCAATGAAATTAAAACCCATCAAAGAAAAAAAAATAAGGAACCTTAATAGTGAAAAAAAGGAAAACCTATAATTGTTCAAATTATAATTTATAACAACGCTGCCTAAAAGTTTGAATGCAGTTTCCATAGAATCGCAAAAGTTTTTTTTGTTTGTTTGTTCTTGCTTCAATGGTAAAACGTAAAAGTATATTTGTTTATGTTATTGAATATGCCTAGCCTACGCTAATTATTATGAAATGTAGGTCAGTTCCTTAAACGTAAACAATAAATAATATCAAGAGAGAGATAGAGAAAGAGAATGATATATAGAAAAAGTAACCAACCTGCATATTATACCTAATGTTCCTACTTATCTTCAAAAGTTTTTAATTTGCTTGCTTAATTGGTGTAGGTTTTTCTATAAGCAAGGACTTTTGATAAAAATTTAATTCGCATGAAGTTTTATTTTTCTTTTAACCGTGATGAGTTAAATATTTGCTCTTGGTTATTATAAGCCTATCTGCGTATGTGACATGAGATTAAGTAAGATTATTGATTTATAAATGTTTGATCTTGGGTATATTTATGATGTATATGAATTTTAAAAATTACGATAAAATAGTATTCTATCATAAATTGCTACTTGATTGCGAATTAGTTACACAACAAAAAGTTGTTTGCTACTATACTTTGCGAGAAAATATGTGTCCTGCTAACTTCATATGAACTTTACTAGGTAATCTTTCTCAAAAATGGAACAAAATTTTAAATACTTGCAGAGAGGTAATTATTGCGAAGTAGTTACGCAAAAATCAAACTAATTTCGTTTTTTGTTTGCGGAAAAATGGGTGTCCTCCTTCCTTCATATAAACTCAGCAGGGCAAACTTCTCAAAAAAACATATAACCGATCCGAAAAAATGATGGTTGTTAATTGCGAATCAATTTCGCAAAAATAAATAATATTTTGTTCGTTTGCGAAAAATGGGCATATTACGATTTTCACGTAAACTTAGCAAGACAGCATTCTCAAAAACGAAGATAAGCCATCAGAAAAAAAAAATTTTTACAGAGAACTATAATTGGTTTGCAAATTAGATATACAAACAAAGTTTAATTGCATTTTTGGTTTGCGAAAAAATGGGTGTCCTGCTAACTTTATATGAACTTAACAGGAAAACTTTCTCAAAAATGAATATCTTCGAGTGGAAAAAGTTGAAAAATAGAAATGCCCGATCGTAGCTTGAAATTACGAAAATAATATAGGCCTGAAAGGGTTTTTATAAACGCAGAATAATATTGTAGTTATAATTAATTATTTAATTCATATCTGAATCCGTTCAGCTCTCAGTAGGAAAATTCGAAATTTAAAAAGTTCTTTGACAGTAAGTAGTCATAATTGCTAAATGTTAATTTTTATAATTTTTTGGTAGTAGATCGTATTAATTTTTGTGAACAAAAAAGTTTTTTAAAAATTGTATGAGCCATTTTTAAGAAAAAAATATTGTCCTTACCAATTTTTTTACATTTGTATTCTTAAAATATTTTAGAAAGAATTAAAAACATTTATTGAATACCTAGTTTCAAAAATGTTTTAACGATTAAAACACGTTCGTTTATCGAATATTGTTACATAATAAATTTGCCACAAGTCTACTTCACGACTGCCAAAATATGAACTGTCAAGACTAATGTTTACCAAAATGGCGGCAAAACAAAGTCATGAGCACATGATTCTTTTTACAAAAAATAATTGAAATCAGAAATACCGTTTTGAGGAAATTTAAAAAAAAAACAGGGTTCTTTGGGAGGTAACATTAATAACCATGTTTAGAAAATGGTTTCCTGGCCTATCCTATCTTAACAAAAAGAAATTTATTTAATTTTTTAAGGAAAAGTTGAGGAGTCAATTTTGAGAAAAATTAGATTAGATAATTTAAAACTGCTAAAAAAAATGGTATGGCTCGTTATTTTTCGTTCTAAAAAAAAAATAAAAAATGTGTGGGAGAATTAACAAAAAGCACTATATAACAAATCTTAAGAAAATCGATCGAGCTGTTAAGGCTGTAGCCGAACAAGCGGACTGACTAAATTGTGAGGCCCACTTTCTTCATCTTCCCTTTCATCGTCTTAAGTTCCATTGTTTTAACGAATAAATAACATGCCATAACAGTAGGTACCTATGTAAAGAAGGGTAGTCGTTAAAACAAGATCATCTTGGTAATGAAATAAGAAAAATAATTTATGTCAGATTTTTATTTTCAACCCTTTTATTCGTGGTAGGGGTTAATTTAATTTTCCTTAATTTTTTGTTTGCATAGTCTAGATGATTTACGAAAAATCTGTTAAAAAAAAAATCAGAGCATGAAGGGTGGAGGTAGACAAGGAAAAATCCCACTGGAGGGGGGAATATTTCCCCCCGCTTGGACATCAGCAAAAATTTGTTTTTCCAAATGAAAAAATTAAAAATAAAACAAATTGAATTTTCTTCAAAATATTGAAAAATGTTTGCCAAAATTGTTCTTCCTAGGTTGCCTTTGTGAGGATACTTAGGCCCTCAGTATGAATAGCGAATCGAACGTTCGCTTTAAAATTTATGATTTTGCAAGTTCCCAATTAGCCATTAGCAATTGACCCTTAAAATGTGCTAATGAGTTAATTTTGCAATATTTTTGGCAGCATTGGTTTTTGAAGCGAATGTGGAAGCCCGCTATTAAAACCGTGATGAAGCGAATTCACTTAATCATTAGCTTTTAAGCGAACATCCGATTCCCTATTAATAATGAGGGCCTTAATTTCTTCTTGTTCGGTTTTTGAAGCAAAACAAATTTTTCGGGAAAATATTTTTGTGGACAGGGTGATCAGTATAAGGTGCACCAAAAAGGTATAGCCAGTATGATGGGTTAAAACAAGAAACAAATCGTGTTGGAGGGGGGTCTTCCCCCCCCCCTAGCTTAGGCAGGAGGGCGACTTTCTAAAAAAAAATACTTAAAACAGAAAAAAAATTATTTAAAAATAATGGATAAATTTACAATGCGATTCTATACCTTATTGAAAAGCCAGAAATCTTTTTTTTTTTAATATTCATTTAAATTTAAGTTCTGTTAGTGAATGGTTTTAGAAAAAATAATTTTAAAAATCAAAATTTTGTGTAAAAAAAAAGTAAATTTCGAACTAATTTTTATTTTCAAAGTTTTATGAAATTAAGTTTAATTTTAGTTTTCTAAATACATTGGTAATTAATTTTTAATAACAAACTGAAAACCGGATGCTTAAATTTTCTTTGTTTTTGAAAAATAAAAAATCAAAAGTAATTTTTTCCAAGATAAACGATTTTCTTGGTTTTTCCGAAACCATCCGTTAAACCGCAGCAATAGTGCATACAGTGACTCACAAAATTGATCGAGCGTTAACCAATAATTAAGAAATTTTTTGACAAAATGTTACTGCAAGACATCCCAGAAATTTGATGAAAAAATAGTTAGTTAGTTAGTTAGTCCATTTTTGGACCTTTCCTAAAATTTGTGATTTTATTACAATTCATTTAAATAGAAAAAAAAAAAATGAGAGAAATCAGCCCGATTTTAAAGGAAAACCTATAAAAACTATTGCAGGAACATAATGCACAGCATAGAGTACCAATATTATCTAGAGTCGCGACTCGTACCCCCCTTACCTAAAACACCCGCAAATTTTAATTGAGCACATTAAGAGAAAACTCTCTTAAATTTCCTGTCCGTGAATACGTGTAATAGCTCTAAATGTGACGTTTTCAATTTTTCTATTCAATTTTTTGTTATTTTCAGTCTAATGAGCCAAAATCCATATTAAGTTATCATTGTATTGGTGAGGTTCCATTTAAAATGCATTGGGCAGCTAACACATGCTCAGCCATGTGGAGGAAATACTCACAGTGCAGTTTGTAGGGAGGAAGAGAAAAAGCCCTGAAATCGGTTCTCTAGATAAAATAGGTACTCTATTATGCACACCCAGAAGTCTCCAGAAAGTTGAAATGTTCCTCTTAAGCACTATTAGCAAGTATACAAAAATGTTAAATATCACAACAAAAAATCGAGCCTCTGGGAGAAAACCTATGCTGAATCCGATTTTAATGCAGAATATCGTTAGATCCGTTATCACCATTGAATCAATGTCAGTCAAGACCGTGAGGAGAGTTTTTTAACTACCCGGTAAGTTTTACCATTATTTTTAAATATTTTTTTTCTGTTTCAAGGTTTTTTTTTTAGAAAATTGCCCCTCCTGCCTTAACGGGGGGAAATAGACCCTTCTTTGATAACGGTTATTTTTCCTATTCTTACTTAACCTATACCCGCTCTACCTTTTTGGTACACCTCATACCGATCACCCTGTATAAGAAAGCAATAATCAATAATCAATAATCCACCCACTGAAACACTATCACCATTTTGATAAAGATCATCTAACCACCATAATATTTACTAATTTTATATCATTTTCCTTAATTCATAACTCATTTATACGTACAAAAATTTTGACCACGTCTGCTCTTAGAGTTTTTTATGTAACTCAAAGTTAAAGTGAGGTGTTTCTATGTTTGCCTCTTTATTGCCTGGAGGCGCAAATTTTATAAAAACAAAAAGTTGGATCAACTCGTAAAATGAAAAAAATAAGTAAAATCAGCAATACACATATTAAAGGTAATATCATTAAAGTTTCGACTTTTTCCAATTCTGCGCATATACCAAAATTTGTGTCAAATGCCATTTGTGTATTATTTCATTTTTAATTTGTTGTTGTTTTTACGTGTATTTAAATCCTCGCGTTCAGAGCCATTTTTATTTCCGACAGTTTCAATTTTGACAACCCGCGCTGTATAATACCTTATATATGTGTACTGTACTAACGTTTTGTACTGTACTAACGTTTTTTTTTTAATATAAATTTACAAATTAAAATTTTCTTAAATAAGTGTTTTTGTTTGGTCTATTGTCGTTTAAAAATAAAATTTAATATTGACAACACTTTATTTCGTATTATAATTTTTGCTGGTACCACCCTGCCAGAAATATCTCTTGGAGTGATGGTTAATGCATTAGCTGTCGATTGCAATAGAAAATAAATTTTTGTTTCTTTGAGGTATTGCCTCATGGAAAAAAAAGTCACAGATGCTGCTTCCCTGGGGATCCTGGTTCTCACAAGCTGTGATGTCACACATAAAAATCTGTCTACTAAGTGCCTTTTGAGATAAAAAACCCCAGCAAAAATATCAATATGTTTCTTCAAAAATAAAAAAAAAAAAAACATCTACCATAATCGTTTAATCACGAATCTTCAAACATGAAAAATCTACCAGTTTAGCTAATCTCTTCTTTAAACATAGACAGTAAACACTTTGGAGCTTAAACTCATATAACACTTAACGGGCACTGTTTTAAAATGAGCTTCAATATACCTACTTACATTTTTTTATAAAAGTAATAGGTATAGGCAGCCCAAAAAGTAATAAACCCATTATCACGTTGCGATGGTGCTTTGGAATATTCAATTACCGAAGATAATCTCATTTTCAAATATTGCTCCCATCAGTAAAATTATCAAACCACTAGGTAAGGCTTAGAAGTAGAGGTATGTATATGTATAGGTATATATAAAAGTATACCTATCAGACTGTTGGTCATACAGCAAAACCCTATGTTTCCCTTCACCCTTATTGCTACATTATAAAGCTTTTGATCCCATTCACAAGTCCGTCGTTCTACGAGTATCATTTATCGAACGAAG
This sequence comes from Dasysyrphus albostriatus, assembly GCA_946251815.1. Lineage (NCBI taxonomy): Eukaryota > Metazoa > Arthropoda > Insecta > Diptera > Syrphidae > Dasysyrphus > Dasysyrphus albostriatus. The sequence continues at coordinate 126,275,239 of OX276336.1, read as the reverse complement.
CTTAATCTGCGATTATTCAATTTATAGATTAATCAAATTTTCTACACTAATTTTATGATTGTTAATTTACGGTTTAGCACGCAACGACAATCTATTTAGCTTATTTCCCCAAGTCCCCACTGGGCCAAAACACAACACAGCTAATAAGTGTCGTTCAAATGAAAATGCAAATCATTAGCATTAGGAATTCATGTCGCGCCGGAACACCCGCCCCCCAAAGGTACGTATAAATATAGAACCCCATTATATGTACATATGTAGTAGCTAGAGATGGATAATTGTATCGATTTCAGTTGCTTTCCATAGTTCACCGGATGTGCAACACGTGGAAGCGAAACAAATTCGTGTGATTTTCGAACAACTAACTTCTCTGTTTAAGGCACATATCGTATCGTATCCTCTGCCTGCTCCTGATGCCGTATATGTTATGTGAGTGTATTGGTAGGTTGGTATTTATGCATTTCCTGTCATTTCAGCAGATAACGAAGACGCACCCTCAGCTATACACACAGCTCGAGTTCCGCAATATTCAATTCAACCTCCTCTTAAAGTAGATATAGATAGATGCACTTGTACATAGTATAGTCCGCACTCCCCGAGTAGTACACAAAAGCGCACATGTCAGTTTTGTAGTACTACGAAAACGGGAAGCCATGTTGTTGGTGGTGGTCAGCATCAGCATTTCTGCAATGACACGCGGGTCCATTGATCATTTTTGGTCGCCTGATACCACACCAGGTCCTTACGCCCGCACCCAAATTGTGAACCCTGCATGTCCGATAATTCAATTCATCTACAGCCGGCTTCCTCTCATCTCGAGCGAAGGGTGAATGTGTATACAATTTTGCTTCCGAGCCACCCCATACATCCATGTGCAAACGAAGCAAGTGGTGGTGATTATATCGATCGAAAAGGACCAGAAGAGGATTTGAGGAAGGACATTAAGTCGCACCATTGACGAAGAAGAATAGTGATGGAATTTTTGGATTATTTGGACATTGTCGCTTGTCGTTGTCGTCGTCAAACAAAACCACGTGAAATGCAGGACTACAACTGTATACTACTGCTGAAACATTCCAATGAATGGAAGAAATGCGTGTATATTCCTTATTGTGATGGTATTAGTGCCAAAATGAATTTTCTGATTTCCATGACAGATGGAAAGCAGAAGGCTGTGATGGAAGAAAGTGCGCATGACACTCCATTATTTTTGCGATACGAGAAAAATTAATAATGGTGTCAGAAAATATTGTCGGAGGCTCGCAGAGGATGGAAAAATGTAGGTAGATAAGTATTGTGTGGAATTTCTGCGAACGTTTTTCATTGACCAGAGTTTTCGTGAGGCTTGGGGGGATTTATTTTTTTGATTTTTTGAAGATGCTCCTCTTGATTGCCGCTGGGTTTATATTTCGGAGAGGTTTTTTTTTGGTGAAAGGCGGGTGGAATGGTGAGAGATAGAGAATTGTGTGTTTAATGTCAGATTGTCAGTTGCAGAAGTGACGGGAGCAGAGAAACCTCTTTAAAAAAGGAATCCTCTTACATTGTTGACAATTTTTTAAAAGATTTCGAGTTATTTAACCGATTTGAGTGGAAATGACATTTACACTCAGTTGAAATGAAAATTTTAAAGAAATTTTAAATCTCGACGGATTTAAAGGGTGAAATATTTAATTTTATTTATGGCTTCTTGTTTTCAAGGGCAGATCTAGGGTTTTTGTCCATGGCTTGATTGTCATATCCAAAAATGCTTAATTGTGAAAAAAAAAATAAATAAAGGGCCAGTTTTTCAGTCCTGAGAGTTTATTCCGAAAAAAAATTTAACTTAAGTCAGCTCATGAAGCAGTTTTTCATTGGAAAATCAACGGAAGGGTGTTATTTTTAGACGTATGGTTTTCAATCTGGAAGTACTTTTTTCGGAGTTGGTCTTTTTGACAGCTGTCACTTGATTTATGCTTAGCTGAGAATGCCTTTCCATTATGAATAGATTTACTCCTTACTTAGTGAACGAAATTTTCGGTGAGGTGCCGAATATCCTCTTTCAAGGTGTCAGTCGTCTCGGGCTTATCTGCGTAGCTAAGCAACTTCACATAACCCCACAAAAAATAACCCCACGACCGGGATAATTCGCTTACCAAAAGTTTCCTTCAATAAATTTACTATTTCGCGATGACGCGCGTGAACCCAATTATTATTTTTGTAATAAATTTGCCCGATTTGCAAACGTTGTTCAGAAGTAAGTCTATTTATTATCAAATGGAAAACCAAACTGAGATTAAATCAAGTGACAGCTGTCAAAAAGACTTACTCCGAAAAAAGTATTGCCAGATTGAAAATCACATGTCTAAAAAAACACTAAAACTTGTAACTATAAAAAATCGGTTGAAATTGAAGTTCTGCTTTAACTATTAAAATCTATCTATGGCTCTCTGAAGATTGCAACCGTCGAAAGAACGGCTTCTTAAAGATCATCTTATTCAGTGGACAGCTCTTCATCTTTTAATGTTTTTTAACACACAATTGTCAGAAGTATCTGTTCTATTCTAATTCAGGGTTAAATTTCCAAATATGTAGAATAAGACACCTCGGGATCCAAATCTACTGACAAACATTTTTTCGGAATTATCTTTGGACTCAACTCTAAAACTAATGTAATCTAGCACTGAAAAACTGGCCCTTAGAATATCAATGCAACTTTTTCATAAAATCAAACTTCAAAAACTTAAAATGTGCTCACAAAAAAAAGTGCTTTTTTATTACAACTAAAAGGCTAATGATTAACAATTTAATATAATACATGACTTTAGCTATCACAGTCTTCCCATGTCATCAATATCTAAAACACTAGTGGTGCAGCAGCTGCAGGGGCATATCGCAGACCAGCTGAATAAGCTAGAGGAGCTGCAGTCAATGGAGATGCATATGATGGAGCATAAGCGTATGGAGAATATGGTGAAGCACCAGCGATCAGTGGAGAAGCAAATGGAGCAGCAGTGTATGGTGAAGCAGCTACGTATCTAGCGGCCAATGGAGAAGCAGCCAAAGGGGCAGCAAATGGTGCAGCAGCCAAAGGAGCAGCGGCATATGGCGAGGCGAAGTATCTAGCTGCGAGGGGTGCTGCAATGGGAGCAGGTGCAGCAATTAATGGAGCCGAAGCGATTCCATTGAATTGTCTTGCTACTATTTGGCTACTAGCTGCAGTCACAACTCCTGGTCCAGCAATCAATGGGGATGAGTAAGCAAGAGGAGCCACAACTCCTGGTTTGGCAGCAGCACAGGCAATCACAGCGAAGACGGCAATAGTCTGTTGAACAAAAAACTAAACAATCAATCTTCTTTCGAGATGAGAGAAAATCCTGCCAATTTTATACTTACATATTTGAACATCTTGAATTATTTTGATTTGGTTCTCTGAGATTGTTGATTGAACTATGAGATTACTCCAACTGATGACAGTTCACAATTTGCAAGACCTTTTTATATTCAAACCTAATGGTCTGAATATTTTATTATCTATACCTATAGCTAGGTATATGCGAGCATGCAACTTCTTCAGTATGCCATTGGCACGTGTGCTTGCTTCATAATACTATGTTCAACTCGCATATGAAGCACACTTCGTTCTTACACACGCCTCTGGCTGGATGGCTGTTTAAAAATTAGTATTCAAAGCAGGATGTCCCATAAAGAAGAGTGGGCTACTGAAGATGGAATGTTTTTCGCATACACGCACTTGGCTCAGCTTTAACAGGCCATTAGATGACCTTAGAGCCAATTGATTAATGGCCATATACACACGGTTGTAAAAGACAATGACACATGACTAAAGGAGGATTTATACTTTACTACCAAATGGAAAAAGTCGAACAATATAAATGATATGACCTTGCGGATATTTTTGTAAATTTATAAATAAGTAGGTACCTCGAAAAAAAAACATTTTGGTGTTAACGGGGATATACCTAATGATGGTTTTGGGAGCCAATTTGGACGTGTGCGTTGGTCTAGTTTGAAAGAGTGAGATTACAAAGAAGCTGTTGAGAAAAAATCGCATTTCACGCTGGTAAATAAGAAGCAGATTAGATGGATTGTTTAAAACCAACAACTGGAAACAAATGATTGATAATTTCTTTCAACTATTTCCAGAGTTTTGGTATCAAATTTTTTTTATATTTCACACTTTTTCAACTTTATAATTTTAGAAGTAACAAGCTAATATTCTTTTAAGAACATTACTCTTGTTCCCAAAGAATACACGCCATAATCATCGTATCGGTTTTTTCGTCGGCAAAAAATAAAATTATCCTCGAAAGTTGTGCAGTAAGTGTATCAACTGAACATAACTTATAAAAAAATGCAGGTACGCACTCAGTAGGTACATATTTTAATATTTACATAATCATCCCATAAATATCTGCTTACATTAAAATATTGTACTCATTACATGATGTAATCTTTACTGAATACATGGATCAGTTATTTAGCCACAAAACACATTTAAAGAATATTGCTTATCGGTGATGAGTCTAGAAGTGTATTTATTTTTTAGCTCTGAGCATAGCACTGAGCTCAAAAAAAGATCTGTTCCTTTTTTTTTAGCACAAAGCACTCAAAGCGCTCAACTTGCGTTCCATTTTTAAATCGGAGCTAGCTCGTATAGTACGCTTCATGAGCTCAGAGTCAGAAAAAAAGATCGAGCAAATGCAATTAGTTAAGCGCAGCCAACTCCACCCTTTTTTCGCTCATTTCAAATGGACGCGATCAACACATCAATGTCAGTTCATATTTTCGAATTGTTCCAGTTTCCAGCTATCAGATGAAAATTAGAATTCAGTACTAACTTAAGGTGCGTTGAACGCCTCGAAATCGTAAGACAGTTCTCTGTTCGATTGTGTTTCAAAATTATATCGGAGAGTTCTGATCATACTCTCTGCTCAAAGCTTACTCCGATAGCTCGAGCTCTACTCAGGGCTAAAAAAAAAACGACCAGTGATTATGTTTTGAGTAGCAAAGGTTGTACCTCTTGGCAGAATGGTTAGTTCCTTGGACTGTCATGCCGAAGGTCTAGGTTTGATCACCAGCCGCTGTCACCTAAAGCCTTATTTGCTGCTGATGCGAAACGAAATATTTAGTGTCTCCAACAAGACAACGAAGTGCTTACGAAACCGAAGCGGAAAAATATTCGATGACAGTTCAACTAATTCGAAAAATCGAAACAATTGCAAATGCAAAAAATTTTAAAAATAGTTTTGGTACAGAAATCTAGCTGGTCTGGGTGAGTACAGTTTCTATGTAATCATTGCATAAATAAAGGTTTTCCTAAAGTAAAGATTTCAATTTAACAACATTTGTCTGTGGAGTAAAGTCTTGGCAACCCTAAAAAATAATTTGACAGCTGACAGCTCAGGCCTAGTAAAAATGGAGCATTTGCACCACGTTTTCATTAGGAGCCGAAATGAGGTAATTTCGCAAATCACAGGAAATAGTGTTTTCATTTGTAATTTGATAATTTCATTTGACAGCGCATTTCAATTTCGAATTTCAACTGGCTGTCAATCGCTTTTCGTTGTTGTTTTTTTCTTCCTACTTTGAGATACATATTCATACAAAACCTTTTTAAAGCTCGTAAAACTTCGGCCCACTGGGAGTGTTCAACCAAATTTCAGAATGTGAATTTGTATGGGAAATGAGATGATTTTAAATCGAATTTTGAAATTTTCAATGAAATTTCCTCATTTGGCCTAGTGAAAACTCAGTATCTAATACACGACAGAAACAGAACAACATGTTTACACTCTTGAGCCAAATTTCAAAAATATTGAAAAAATGGCAATAGAAAATTGATGATTCAACTTGAAAAAAAAAAACAATTTAGGTAAAGAAGAAAGAAAACTGGTGAATAATATTCAATAAATTGGTATTGATTAAGAACAGAGACTGAAATTGACTTTTTAAAGAAAACAAAACTGTATTTTCTATTTATTTTATTTAAATTATGCGTACATTTTTGGACACTCGTAATTTGAACTGTGATCGCCAAAAATTAATTTTTGAAAATTTGTTCAACAATGAAAACACGTTGTTCTCACGTCTAAAGTTCCATTTTTATTTATCCTTATCTGTCAGCTGTCAAGTTTTTTTTTTAATTGCCTACAATTTATTACAAAAATGGTGGCAAATTCGAAGATTGAGTTTTGGGACACCTTACCTTACGCTTATAAATATTCTATGGGCTTATGTAAATAATTTTGTATCGGTTATCTGTGATGAGAGCAAGGTTATGTACTGTGAACAGTTGATTATGGCATTCAAAAAATATAAATATTCGTTGCATGCATTTCTCAGAAATGTGTCGTTTATTCTATGTACTCAATACAATAAATATATTATTTACGCATTGCAGAAAAAAGTTTCCGTGATAAATACAGTTCATATACGAGTTAATTACATACATTTTAACTACAACTGTCTATGTGCTCAGTACATATATTTTCGTTAATTTATATAAGCATAACTTATATCAACCCAATTAATACCTAACTGTAAATATTCTTTGTACCAATTACATAAGTTCATGATAGTTATCGTATTTCTAAGACTTCTTACATACCTAAGTGTAGGGTTCTTACATATAAGCTCAGAATCCAAATAGTCCGTCATATTTATATAATGAGTGCGTTAGTCCAAGAGTCATCCTTTAAACTGTTTGCATGCAGCTTTTTTCACATTGTTCTGAAAAAAATACAAATTTGTTCTTTCTATTTTACAAATTAATTTGATTTTAAAAATACTTAACCTTTCACACTAGGAGAGTGAACGCATCACTAGGCAAACTCACGGGTCACGGCACAAAACAATGGTTCCAAAAATTTATTGGTTGAAACCCATTATTATTTCGATGGCTGACGCGCTTTAAACATTTTTGTATTGAGTACATATTGCCTGTATTGAATACGCGTCAACATAGATTCATTATATATGTTGTTTGCATGCAGAAATGTAGTTAGTCCATAGATATCTGTTGAGTATATTACTATTTAAACTGACATACACTCACAAGCCATCCAAACAAGGTCAGTTTCAACTTACTGATATATGTCGATAGTTTCTTATGCAGAGAAGTGGCCCAGGGGATGCGTACTATCTCCATGTGTGAGAGGTTCCCAGTTCAAAATTAAGTAAGTATCACAAAGTATTTTTAAAATAAAATAATAAACATAGTAATAAATTTAAATACTTTCAGAATAATACAAAATAAATTGGACGGTAAGCAGCATTAGAGATGAGACCTACAAGCATGGATCCAAGAGATAATAATTACCGGATACAAGGTTGGATTAACATTGAATCATGTAAAATTAACTAGATCTTCATGTTAAATTGGACGTTGAACATTTATTCATGTTTTTGAACCAGATTTTCATGTAAAGTTAACTAGATTTACAGGTAAAATTAACAAGATTCTTAGGTAAAATTTACAATTTTAATTTTTTAAGGCACTTTTAAATTAACCTGAAACCAACGTTGAATTAACACGACCTTAAAATCAGGTATCAGGTTAAGCAGTTAAGCTGATATACCGAGTTGAAAAATAACACCCTGAAAATCAGGTATAATAAACCAGAAATTGGTTGGTTTTACCTGCTTTTTTTCTCTGAGTGTAGTTCCATATTGAGTTTATTGCGTTGATATTCAATACGGAAGATAATTTACTATAGAATTGCGATATAATTTGCCTCAGTTCACACTTTTTACGATAAGTTTCATTCGGTCATCAACTGAAATGTAACCAGTACAAGTTAAATACATCTACTTTGGTCCATACAATTATTTACATTACTTTATAAGCATTGAAAGAATACTTGTTTATGCTTTTAATAAAACTCTTCTCTATAAGAAGTTCAATGACATTTTTTTCCAACGACCGCTCATATCTAAGTTATTGCGACTTTGAAAATAGTAAAATCTTAAAAATAAATTATTTTGCGGGCATAAGGAAATGTTTTTTTCCTAAAATTTTGAGTTTTGGTTTATTTTTAATGATAATAGATTTAGCTTATTCAGGAATAGCTTTTTATTACCAATAAAATTAAGCTTGAGTTGGGAGTCATTTTTATAACCCTGTCACTTGGACGCCAATGTATAATCCGATGAAGGGCAACCGAAATTCCTGCCCTCTTTGCGGAGGGGAATATTATTTTTGTATCTTTATTTAATTTTTGTCAAGAAATATAGCTTGGGACTTATTGTTTTAATCCTGTCGCTTGGACGCCATTTTCAAAAATGACGCCCATCTGTGGAAATGGTATAGTAAAAAAACTCATAAATTACTTCGAAAATGTGCACGGTTAAAATAACGGTTAATATCTTAAAAAACAGGTGTTGAGTAGATACACGGTTAAAGTGTCATTTTTGCCATATAATCGGAACATGCTTTTCTATTGCCAAAGAGCTAAACCTCTTTTTTTGATATTTTGAAGATTAAATAAGTTGTGGAAACGCGTGTTGGAAAATATAACAGTTAATGTCTTTAAAAAAAGTTTTTGAGTAGACTCATTTTTGGTCAAAATGTCAATATTGCCACTTTTCGAAAACATATTTTTTTCTATGTCAAAGTGTGGGACATCTCTCTTTATTGTTTGTAGTTTCAACTATTTTGTACATGAAAAAAGGTGCGAAAATTCCTCCAACATGTCAAACCCGTATTGGGAAAACTACGGTTGATGTCTAAATAGATACGTGTTAGGTAGATTTACCTTCAGAAAAATTTCAGTGTTGCCATTTTTCGGGAATATACTTTCGTTTATGTCAAAGGGTAGTATACACATAGTCTTCTTATGTCAAGTCTAACAGAAGTACAGTAAAATCTCGTAAAGATGAACGGTTCTATAAGAGGAACATTTCCGAAAGATGAAAGAAATATTTTCAACTTTCAGTGCTCAAAAATATGAACGGGTTGAAATTTTGTACTCGAAAAGATGAACGATTTATTCCAAACTCAATTTTTTACGTTCTCTTTGCCTTAAGCTTCTCGTATTATATTTATGTGTTGTTTTTTAGTTTGTTTTAACTTCTTATGTAAATTATATTTAATTTTTTCATTTATAACTATATCTTTTTCCTCAGCCAAATGGTGATGCTCAAAAAGATGAACAATTTAAAAGAATAAACGGGCCCTGCCTTATATCTGTTCATCTTTTTGAGATTCTACTGTATAGAATTTTAATGCATTTCCACCCTTGGTAGTTTCAGGATTTTCATACAACTTATACTTTTTTAAATAATAAGCACTTATTGGGAAAATAGTAGATGCCCATAAATATATGTATGTGTTGAGTAGACACATCTTCGAATGAAATGTCAGTATTACCACTTTTCACGAACTTACCTAAGTTTAATGTCAACGAGTGGGAACTCCACTTTTTTATTAATTTTTAATATTTTTCTGCAGGCGTTTTTGAAAACAAAATTAAAGAATAGAATGAACATGCGGTGCGGTGTAGAATATTGTTCATTGACACATTTTTAAAGTAGCAAAATTTTGGAACTGAGCATTCTAAATGGAAAAAAAATTTTATCGAACAAAAATTATAGTCCTTACAAGTTCGCTGTTTAGGAGCAAAAAACTAGTATTTTTGATTATTGGCCAGTTTGAGAAGAAAAAATATCTTCTATTATTTAATGCATATGACTCACAAATTATATTAGAAATTTTTGACAAAGCCAAATACTACTTCAGTGTTATTTAGGAAAATTCTATATTATCACTACTTTACCATTTTCAAAATACCAATATCCTTTAACTGATGACTCGTTTAGAAAAAAGTGTCAAAATTGTTTAGCTTTTGATGAAATTTTTAGCGATATCTTTGAAATTAAAGCTCTTGAGAAAAAACGGGTTTTTATGTAAAGGGTTTCATGGTGTACATATTTTGAATTAGTGATTTACATGCCAATATCTGATATTTTTGTCATTTCACCCATTTTTGAAATGGTGATGTCTCCTTCACTCGGGGAAGAAAAATTTCCTTAAAATCTTCTGCGGAAAATTGCATGATCTAGAAGTTTTGTTTAAAATATTTTTCAATCGTGTTTATCGTTGAAAAGATTTTTATCGTTTTTGACATTTGAGCTTCAAAAACTTTTAATGCACACACGATTTTACAATAGACTTTTTGGTGAGTGGTCCTTTTGATTTATTAAAGATAATTGTATTTAAAACCCTTCAGCTTGATTTTTTCCACAGTTTTGCCTTTTTTATGCACCTACACATCTCTTGTAGGCTATGAAGTTCCCTAAGACGTTCTTCCTTAATTTTATGCCTTACTATATTATAAGAGGATTTCAAATCAATTTTATTCCTACCATGCCCTTATACAATCTAAAGGAAGTAAGTAAGTATATTTCTTGTTTAACTATGGATGTATACACCGTTTCACAAATTACAGCTATTTGTTTCTTCATTTTCATAATTCCACTTCATCGTCAAAGCTGTAAGGATATAATTTGCCAGAGATTTATGCGCCAACAACAACAAAAAAAAGTATCTAAATTATCTCCATGCTGGTTTTTATTATCCTCGAAGAAAATTTTTCTCCAAAAATATACTCTACATGCCTCTAAAATTGAAATAGAATCAAAAGGAATAACAACAAAAAAAAACAACTCATACAACCAAAGTCCATTTGGTATTCCATTCACATTCTGCATTCAATTCAATATTTCACTGTCCAACTGTGTTCTTTTCTTATATTGAGGACTGATCTCTGTCATCCGGACCGATTTTCAGAAAATTCAGCAATTTTCCGCAGCTTAATTTTATTGCTTCTCTTACCACCAAAAATCTTCCCTCCCATTGGGTTCTTTGCCAAGCAATTGGCAAAAGCATCTTGCTTCAAGAATAAGAGAGCCAAAAGTGTTTCTAATTGAATTTGCCATTTCCGATTGCTTCAAAGATTCAATGTATTTATAATACTTTGTTCAAACCAAGGAGGACCAAGACCAAAGACCCAGGAGCAGGACGAAGACATGTAGAGTTGTTCAAAAATTAACAAACAAAGAAGCGGAGAACTACAACAACGAAAAAGGGTTTCGCCAAGAAGAAGCCAAGAAGTTTTTAGCTTTAATGATACGAGTATTGGTGATGTTCATATAAATTAAGGCACGGTCACATGTGACAAGTCCCACATACCTAGATTTGGAAAGAGTTTTAGAATTTGTAATGCGACAGACCTAAATACATTAAAGAGGTTAACGTTTCCAGCACAAGCTACATATCTCTCTGTTTATTAAAGAAATCCTTGGAGTCAACGTCTCACACTTACAAAATTATATTTATAAGCCCTAACCCGCTTTAAGCTTCCTTAGGAAAATTAAATTAAGAGTAGGAGTAGGAGTCCGGAGAAAAGAGATGACTCTTAGAGTGTTTGTATATACATAGCTGGGCATAGAAGAGGATGTGTTCAGGACTCGAGAATGACTTATCTGGATTATTTATGTTTTGCAGTGGCTCTGCCAGGATATGAGAGTCATGAAAAATATGAAATTTATGCTACTACTACCCTGGCGATTTATTATTTTGGCCTTAGAGTCGGATGAGGCTATAAAAAGAATTTCGTGCGGTTTGGTATAATATAGCAACAGCAATCTTCCGCATGTCCTTGCTCTTCATATAGTCAAGGAGCTTGTATAGTTATGTTTTTTGCTTGTATATTTTTTTTTTTTTTTTGGGAAGGAAACATATTTTTGGTGCGATAATGTGTGTCATGGTATTTAATTACTTTCCAACGACCAGCGACGACGACGCGACATCTGAAATTACCCTTGGAAAAAAATGCATTTGTGGAGAAAAATGGTAAAGAATGTTACAGCTGCTGCATTGCCCGATCTGGTGGATTCTGAACAAATAGCTTTTTATGGAAGAATAATAAATTTTTAAGGACTCCTGAAGATAAACTGATTTTTCTACATGGCCTAACCCAACGAGGTTTATTAAAGAAAGAAATGGTAGTCAAAAAGTCATTAAAAAAATGTGCAAAAACAAAAATTGTGCTTTCAAGGTGCAGTCCTGCTTGCCAGGAGGTACTTAATGTTTTTGTTTTCTCTCTTGACTATCAAGAATTAAAGTTATCAACTTTTTAAGTGGAAAATTGCTGGTAGCAAGCTTACGGGTGACACACTTCCATATTGGATAGTTCTATTTATCACTTACAATTTTACATTTGTTCTTAACAAAATAATAAAAATAGTTAAACAAAAATGTTTGTTCGATTCAATTATATTCATTTATTTTCTTTATCCATCTTTAACTTCTTACAGCAACAGAGGAGCTGAGGCATAGCTCAAAGGTGATGCATATCCGTATGAAGCAGCATAACCCAAAGGAGCAGCAGCTAAAGGTGCTGAGTATGCCAATGGAGACGCGAAAGGTGAGGCTAAGTACCTAGCTGTCAATGGGGCAGCAGCAAGAGGAAGAGGAGCAGCAGCTAGTGGAGCAGCAACAGGAGCGGCAACATACTTGGCAATTGGAGCAGCAGTATAAATTGGGGCACTGGCGATTCCATTGTAATTCCTTGCGATCACTTGGTTACTCGTTGCAGTGACAACTCCTGGAGCGGCAGCAACTAATGGAGCTGAGTATGCAAGTGGTGCAACTAATCCTGGGGCTGGTTTGGCAACAGCGCAGGCAATAACGGCGAAGATGACAATGGTCTATAAAAGGAAAGAAATCAGATTTACAAAACTGAAAATCCTTTGGAAAGATTTTAAAATCATCAACTTACGTATTTGAACATATTGATGGATTTGGGTTTATTTTTTTTTTGGACTGAAATATTCCAAGAGGAGGTAAAGTGTGTTATGACTGAATTGCTCCAGTTGAAACCATTTTATATCTCTCCTCTGAGCTACAACTGTCATGCTCATTAGTCATTCGAGCAGAGTAGGTATAGTTAATAATTGCTTTCCAGTAGTAAGTTGTTGTCGATTATAAATTCAATACACAAGCAATCTACCATGGGACGTATTTAATATAATTTGATTATGAAATTTTACGGTTTTGTCTTGGATATAGGTATTGGAGTTTGCCGAACTTAAATTATTAAACGAGTGATCTTGAAATTTTTATGAGGGGTTTTATGGCTATTTTCACCTAAAAGTTGCAAAAAAATACGAACAAGAAGATTCTTAAAGATCTATCGTGAACTTCATCCGAAGTAGGTACATAAGTACATAAGTATACCTATATACATGCTCTTTTCTAAGCAAATGAGCTAGCTAGGAAATTGCAGTTGTGTCCCAAATTTTTATCTACTTCAAGGAAAAAATCAGTTCAAATTTTGAAGTCCAAATTTGACAAACAAATCAAAAAATCTACTTTGAACAGTTAACTTAGCTGTGAAGTTAGAAGTACATGTCTTTTTTTCAGCAAATGAGTTAGCTAGGAAATTGCAGTTGTGTCCCAAATTTGCAGTTTTAATGTGTTTCAAGAAAAAAATCATAGTTCAAATTTTAAAGTTCAAATCTGCCAAAAAAAAAAAAATAGAAAAGTTCATTTTGCACTGTTAACTTCACTCTGCAGTCAAATTTGGACTTAGTATTTTCTTGAAGTATATAAAAATTGCAAATTTGGGACATAACTTCAATTTTCTAGCCAACGCATTTTCTGATAAAAGGACATGTACTGCTAACTTCACATGGAAGTTAACATTTGAAAGTTGATTTTTGGATTTGTTTGTCAAATTTGGACTTCAAAATTTTAATAGATTTTTTTCTTGAAGTACATACAAATTTGAACATTTGGGACACAACTGCAATTTTCTAACTAACCCATTTGCTTGAAAAAGAATATGTACTGCTTACTTCACAGTGAAGTCAACAGTGCCAGATTGATTTTTCGATGTTTTTGGTTAAATTTGGACTTAATTTTTTCTTGAAGTAGATACGTAAGAAACTGCAAATTTGAGACATAACTACAATTTCAAGCTAACTCATTAATTGAAAAAAGGACATGTACTGGTAACTTTACAGCGAAATTAACACTGAAAAATCAATTTTTTGTTTTTTTCTTTGTCAAATTTGGACTTCAAAATTTGAACGAAGTTTTTGCTTGAAGTATCGGGGCTTTCAATAAGGGCACTACAAAGGTTTTTTAAATAAAACAAAAACGGTTTTGGATATAATTTAAATTCTTTATTTCTGTAAAAGTTCGATGCCATTATGTATGGAACTCGATTTCTTTTGCATGGCCACCACGAGCACGCTTGCAGAAGTCCAGACGCTGAACCCAATTTTCGACGGTTTTCAAGCATAAATCGGCCGATACTGCTGCAATTTCATGTTCGATATTCGTACGAAGTTCATCAATCGTCACTGGCTTATAGACCATAGACTTGACGTAGCCCCACAGGAAATAGTCTAACGGCGTCAAATCGCACGACCGAGGTGGCCAAGCGACTGGACCATTTCGTGAGATAACCCGTACTCCAAACTTGGTTTCCAATTAATTGATTGTGACATTCCCTGTGCGCTTTGTAGCACCGTTCTGTTGGAACCACATGTCCTCCAAGTCCAAATCATCCAATTGGGACCAAAAATATTCGGTTATCATTGAACGGTAGCGATCCCCATTCACAGTAACGTACCGGTCTTGATTATCACGGAAGAAGTACGGCCCAATGACGCCGCCGGCCCATAAACCACACCAAACCATAATTTTTTCGGGATGCAATGATGACTCATGGAGTATGTCTGGATTGCTGCCTGACCAATACCGCATATTTTTAATTGCTATTTTCAAGCTAGTTCCGTTACGGAGAAAGGACTGTTGGACAGTGCAAAATGAATTTTTCGATTTTTCAAATCTGGACTTAAAAATTTGAACCCAGTTTTATCTTGAAGTCCATAAGAAACTGCAAATTTGAAGCCTCAGTGCAAATTTTAATTTAGCTCCGTTTCTGAGAGAGGACTGTTCTGCTAACTTCATAGTGAAGTTAACAGTGACAGTTGAATTTATTCGATTTTTTTTTCAAATAAAGACTTCAAATTTGGGACCTTAATTTTTCTTTAAATGCAAATTAAACTGCAAATTCAGAGCTTTATTTCAGCTTCATACCTAGCCTGGTTTCTGAGAAAAGGGCATGCACTGTTAACTTCACATTGAAGTTAGCAGTGTTAGTTAAAAGTTAAAGTTGGGTGGTTGTTACGCCTTCCAAATGGAAAATCTTTCTTTTGCTTGTAAGCACCTCGAAGGCTACCGCTACGAAATTTCAAAAATAAGATTTTCGGTTAGAGCTTCATAGTTTTGATGATCTGTCAGTGAGTCAGTCAGTTACTCAGTCGGTGAGTCTGGCAGTAAGTCAGTTATAGTTTTAGTTATTTTGTAAGTACCTTATCTCAAGAATCACTGATTGCAAAGAGTTAAAATTTGATGAGACTCCTGTGTTTGATCAGTATAGAGAGTGCTGTCTGACTTTATTGGTACTGAAGTTAGAGGTTAGTCAAAAATCACCTGAGTATATTCCCGTAAAAATTGTGTAGTGCCACAAACTTGGCTGGGTACTGCCAGTGCAGCGGTGGCGGCGTGCCTTTTAATGTTCACTAGTTCATAGTTCTTTGCCTGGTTTTAATGTTCAAGAGGCTTACAACAAATTTCTTCACAGAGTCCTTACGTTGGTGACGGTTGCTAGATTTTCCAAGAGGAGTTCGAATGATCTGCCACTGAAAAATTGGAGAGTTGGCACCTCATACAGTCAAATTGTGACCCTCTATCAATGAAAATGTCACTTCATTTTGATACCAACAGAACTTGCTTGACTTGTTGCAGAGATCAAAATAAGTTGCTGTTGGGAGGATGAGAAATCCGTGAATTTTTACGGAAATTACTTTCATAATAACTCTAAAGCGATGAAATAAATTTTGATTGCCTTCATATTGTCGCCTTGGGATTACCTTAAAAGGAAAACTCCCATAAAATCCTCTAATTCAAAACCGGAACAACAATAATTTAAGTAATATATTTTTATGATCTAAATTGAGTATGACAAGTCTGTGCATGCAAAATCTGTAGTCTTAATAAAAACGTGTTCATAATCAAAATGCCTCTTCTTTCAATTTTCCTCAACAGATGTCACCCCACAACAAAAAAATCCTAAAAACCAAAACGAAACAAAAAATATTGCATGGCTCCCATTCCCGACCAAACAAAAATACTCAACAAAACAAAAAAATCGAACCGTAGACAAAAAACAAAAAAACTTCAAATGAAACTCGTAAAACCGAATGACTTTGCCAGCCTCATCATCGCCTGAAACGCTGAGGGCGAAATCAATAAACAACCTCCTATAAGTGCTATTGCAGACAAAAAATAATAATAACCAAGAAGATGCCATCTTCGTGTGAACAAATTTCAATTGAAAGTCTAGATTCATATTGAGGGCGCGTCAGACAAACCAACGGATGTCAGGGAGTTTGTAACTACTACTGTAACGCGGGTGGGGCAAACTACCATGGAAAATGTGGGTGAAACAAAAGGTGTAGAGTTTCAAATGCTCGGAATGGAAGTGTCGGATAGGAAGAGATAACCTCTCATGTCCCCTTTTAGTCTCATAGCCGATAGCATAAGAACAAATAAATAAATTTAAATGCCTTCCCCACATCATCATCATATCGAATCGAGTCTGTATATGGATTGGAGGATATCCTGTTGACGTCCTTGTCCTCATTCACAATTCATTCCACACCACACAATTCGCCCCACATCGATATCAAGTTGTATTGAATTTTAAGCTATCTTCGTTGGTGTAGTCGTTGTCGATACCGCTGATGCCGATGGCTGCGTTGTTGCGGTTTTGATGTCAGGATAAAGATCTCTCAGCCCTCCGTACCAGAATTTATCAGAAGGAAGGCATCTCTCATCCTTTGACAGATTTCTCCAAAGATATTGTTTGCGGCATTTTTTAAGTCCTTGTTTTTGTTATGGCTTTGGAGCATCGCAGCGGCAGAGCGGAGTTGAAGGAAAGAATAAAATATTCGAAAGCAATGGTTTTTATGCTTAGAATTGGATAAGCATTCCTCCATTAACCCAGTTACTCGGTATTTGGTTTGTTTTGTTGGCTTGGAACAGCGATGATGTTGCTTGGTTGGTTAAAATATACAAATAAAATATCTATGAAGGTTTAAGCAGGGGAAAAAGGATTTTTTTTTCTTCTTAAAATAATCCTACCTACTGTTTTCTTTACACGAGCCAGGAATCAACAAGGAACCAAAAACGTTTTGCATTTATTCCTGGATGGAAACTGGAGCAGATTGCGGTTGGTATAGTTTGTTTTTTTTTTTTTTTTTTTTTATTTGAGATTTTATCTTTCCTTAGAAGCTTTAAGTGGATGGAAATCCCTTAGTGTCAACTTTGAGTTGATATAAATTTCGTCGATTTTCAAAGGCAGGTATAGCAATAGAAATTCACCTGCGGAAAAGTTAAGTGCTCGGAGGGCTTTTTTTCTTCTCAAAGAAAGTGCCTATTTCTCTCGTAGAATGAAAAGGGATCATTTCTTAAAATTCAAAAGCCTGATTAAAGTGTGGTTTGTGAAAATATCATAATTCCTTAGGATTAAAAAAGGTTCGAAAGGGCATAAAAGGTTTTTTTTTCTAAGATGAAATGGTTTTTTGTCAGTTTTTTTTTTGTTATCTTAACAACTTTTATTAAAAAATTTCATTAAGCAACAAAATTGAATGAAGATACTTTGAGTGTGTGATAAGATGAGAGCCTTGATTGACCCTCTACTATTTTCATTCATTGGTTCATAAATGCTTCAAAGTAACAAATAGGGTGATTGGCATAAGGTGTGACATAAAGCTGGAGCAAGTAGGGTAAGTCCATAGGTAAGTATTATTTTTGATAACTTCGAGTTTTTTATTAGTAGGCTTTATATTTGATTGGCAACTTTCAATTATAAAATACATCTATTTCTGATTCAATCAGATTTAAGTCTAAAAATTATTTTCAACTAAATTATTTTAAAAATAGCATTTGCGAAAATTATTTATTATTTGAAAGATCTCAAGATCTTTATAGAAGTCAGCTAGTTTCCCTATTTGTTCATTTTTATTTTCCTTTTTACGATTTTTTAAAGTTTTTTTTTTCAATATCACGAAGGTTTTTTGGTATTAGGATAAGAATTCATAACAAAAAATGTATTGCTGACCAATCACTGAAACTAACTGACCTTTTATGATGATCTAGTAACATATCAGAGGATATATTTTTTTTTAATTACCCAAATGAGGTTCCAAAAATCGTTTGTGCTCTTGAAAAAAAAAAACTTAAAAAATCGTAAAAAAGAATCTATAGCTGAACAATTACTGAAACTATTTGACTTTTCATATAGATCTTAGGGCCTTTAAAGTGGTATAAATTTCTTGCAAATTTCCCATAAATGAGGTGCCAAAAATCACGATGACCTTGAACAAAAATTTTAAAATTCATTTTAAAAAATCTATAGCGGACCAATTTCTAAAAGTAGCTGACCTTTTATGTAGATCTACAGATCCTTCAGATGGTACGCAATTTTTGCATATTTCCCATAAATTAATGAGGTGCCAAAAATCGTTATGACTTTGAATTTTTTAAATTCATAAAAAAAATATGCATGGTTGGCCTACTATTAAAAATAGCTGACCTTTTATGGCCGTAAAGTGGACTTTTAAATGGCATACTTCTTTTATTGAAATGACCCAAATCAAATGCCAAAAGTTTTGGTATGTGACCTGGGAACGAACTTTGAAAATTCATAGCAAACAAATATGGTCGACCAATAACTGAAAATAAATAAATAAATTATATTTGGTATATAAAGGGTTTTTCAAACGGGACGCTACAAAAGTAGAGTGACTGGGACAGCAAACGACGCTCTTTTGACATTTCTCTTCAGTAAGGTTTGTCATTTCATGATGGAAAGATATACGAGCCAACAACGAGTCAAAATTATAAAAAATTACTACCGAAATTCGGAGTCAGTGGCCTCAACGTTAAGAGCGCTACGCTCGTCATAATCGTCCTAGCAGATCAACAATTGAGCGTCTAGTGGAAAAATTTGAGTCCACAGGCACAGTACAAAATGTTTCCGTGCCAGTGAGACATAGAAGTGCCCGTAGTGTCAAGAATATTGCTGCCGCTGAGGCTTCAGTTGCAGAAAGCCCAAATGTGTCTCTCAAACGTCGATCTCAAGCCTTGGGCATCTCTGTGACGTCGTTGTGGCGAATTTTGCGAAAAGATCTTGGCTTACATCCTTACAAGATTAAACTGACGCAAGAACTGAAGCCGCTTGACCACCAAAAGCGTCGTATGTTCTTGAATTGGGCTGAGCAACAACTTGAAAATGATTCGGATTTTCATCGACAAATCATCTTCAGCGATGAGGCTCACATCTGGCTGAATGGTTTCGTCAATAAACAAACTATGCGGTATTGGTCAGGCAGCAATCCACACGTACTCCATGAGTCATCATTGCATCCCGAAAAAAATTATGGTTTGGTGTGGTTTATGGGCCGGCGGCGTCATTGGGCCGTACTTCTTCCGTGATGATCAAGACCGGCACGTTACTGTGAATGGAGATCGCTACCGTTCAATGATAACCGAATATTTTTGGTCCCAATTGGATGATATGGACTTGCAGGACATGTGGTTCCAACAAGACAGCGCCACAAGCCACACAGTGAATGTCACAATCAATTTATTGGAAACCAAGTTTGGAGAACGTGTTATCTCACGAAATGGTCCAATCGCTTGGCCGCCTCGGTCGTGCGATTTGACGCCTTTAGACTATTTCCTGTGGGGCTACGTCGAGTCTACTTCGTACGAATATCGAACGTGAAATTGCAGCAGTATCGGCCGATTTATGCTTGAAAACCGTCGAAAATTGGGTTCAGCGTCTGGACTTCAGCAAGCGTGCCCGTGGTGGCCATGCAAAAGAAATTGAGTTCCATACATAATGGTACCGAACGCACTTTCACAGGAATAAATAATTTCATTGATATCCAAAACCATTTTTGTTTCATTTAAAAAAAAAAACTTTTGTAGCGCTCTTGTTGAACAACCCGATATCATTAATACAAAATGCTTCAAAAATATAAATAGTACGATTATAGGTATTAAATATTTTTTAGATTATTAAAAAATATAACAATTTTTTTAAACTAAATTAATTTTTCTAAAACGCCATGACCAATTTTTTTGAAACTCGGTACCTTAACACTCTTAATACTCGTAATATTTTGAACAAAATTTTTTGTTTACGAAAAAAATAACTACCTTCCAGCATACGAAATTTTAAAACTCGTTAAAGAAAATATTTGGTTTCTTTAAAACGGTTGAAATTGATTCGATTTATTACCAAAAATCATCAAAATTTACACCTGGTATAAACGTATTTTTCAAATAAGTTACGAAAATATTTTTGATCAATATTACCAAAAAAAAAATTTAAGTTTTTATTTTTTTTTTTGAAAACTCGTTATCTCAAAAACACGCTTATAACTTCTTGTGATATTTTATTTTTTTAAGAACTTGGTAGGTCCATACAATTTTATAAATTCCCTTAGTTCTTTATTAAAATTTTTAATAGAATTCAATTTTATATTCATTTTAAAATAAGTTGTATGAAATCAACAGGGACTGGAGGGTGCGGGCGTCAGCCATAACATCTGGAAAACAGCGTTTTATCCAATATCTCGTTAAACGTGCATTGTTCAAATAAAGGTAGTAGTATTTTTACTTTTTTTTTTTTGAAAGAGAATATCCCATTCTTTTTTTTTTTTAATTAAGTTGTTTTCATGAAAAGATTTTGAGGTATTGAATTTCAAAGCCAATATTTTTGATAAAAATGTGAATTTTTTCATTTTGATTAATTTTTGAAATATGTATATGTATTTACTTTAAAATTTCATTTCTCAAAAACTTTTCACGAAAAAAACTTTATTATCGAAAACCTACTGTAAATATGTCATAAAAGACTTTAAAAAAAATGACTATTTTTTCAGTTCAGTTATAAATTTAAAAAAAATAACGGCCTCTTGGCCTTAAAAATTTGCAATAGCATTTTTGAAAGCATTTTTTTTTAAATGACCTGAAAATTTAATTTCTGAAAAACTATTCACTTAAACAGCTTGATTAAAAATAATAAATAAATAAATAAATAGAATCATTGGGATTTCGTTGGTTTTGAATAATTCCGAAATTGCCCCTCCCCTTTTCAGAGGGGTGGAAATTAGTAGAATATTTCCCTCATACAATTTTTATTTTCATAACATGATCCCAAAAATTATCCCAAAAATTTTGGACCATGAATTAGGGGAAAACCTGTTTAATTGATATTACTAATATTAGCATACAGACATTTTTTTATGAAATATTTACAATCGGATTTTCTGTAACCACATAACGTTGTACACGCACCTGGCAACACCTGATTAAAGCGTTCTTCTAGGCCTACACCAATTTCTTAAAATAAACTGCTTTTTCATCTAATCTAATTGTTGGCAAAACTATACTTTCTCTATTTAACTATTAGATTATATTATTTATAGTAAATTTGTTAAAATATCAATTTGGTTTATGGTTGTCATTTCTCAAAATGTACTTGCAGCAACTCCATTAACCCGATTAATACCTACCCCATTATAAAATTCCATTAGATTCTAATGTAAACTTCTTAAAATTATAACAATTTTAAATGAATTTTAATAAATATTAACAAAGCACAACCCTGTCATCGACATCAGCATCGTTATTCGTTATCCGACTTAACAACAAACCAACTCTCCTGTCGGAAGTTAATAGGACATGCTATCTGGTGAATAATGAATTTCCATCTGAAAGGCAGGTGCTCAACATCAACAAAGTCATCGCTATCCCTATACCCTATATTCCCTTACACTCTATGCAGCTACAACTGTTCGTCATTCTCCCCAAATGACGATAGCTAGTAATGGAATTTCTTTTTGTATCTTTTCTTCCTGCTAAAAATACAAAATTCTTATAATGTTTGAAGCATTTTATCAGTTTCTTTGGAGCCCAGCTTCCAGCAGCAGCGAATGCATCTTTTGCTCCATTTTTGTTGCGCTGCGTCGCGTCGCGTCGCGCGGTCTGGCACTTCTCGCTCCTTTTCAATTTCCCCGGAGGAATCTATTTCCATTTAGAAGTCTTGAACCCTTTTTCCGTTCATCGGACAGAAAAAAAAACTCTGCTCATTGCGCTGCTGAATGCTTTCATACCTCAATGAGGTGCGCTATGCACACGACGAACGGGCTGGGCGGGGCCGGGTTGTTGGCGGAATCGACGATAAGGATCCTGATGACGATTATGACGATGAGGACATCTTTTTATATTGGAATGTTACTTTTTAAGAATGTCATTTCGTGGTTTTTGTGTTGATCATTGTAGACGTATTCTATTGGGGATGTTATTATGGGGGGCGGATGTTCTCTCGGATGTTTAGGGCTTGTTTGAAAAAAATTGTAAAAAAGCGACAAAGCCAAATGGGGTTGGCATTTCGTTTGTTCTCATTTATTTGCCTTTTTTTTATTCACTTGAGAATGTAGGAAAAAAAATGAAGTTTATTTTTGCTGATATTGAAGCTACAATCACAGTCAGTGTTCTAAACACTAAAGCCTGATTCTGATACCTTTATAGGGAAGGTGGGAATCGCGTATTGTGATTACTTTTAATAAGGAGTGGCATCAGCCAGAATGCGCTCGAAGAATTATTATTATTTTTTTCGCGATAGGTTGATGTCTGATGCGGTTGTTGTGGTTGTGGTGTTTTTTTATTTTCGTTTTTAATTAAGAATGATACTCAAAGGATTGTTTTCTATTTTGTCAAAGAAGTCACATTATATTTTTCTTAGAATCTAGAATTTTTTTTTTGTATTAATTCTTGTTCCTTGCTCTGTTCAGGAGAGAAATAAAAGCAATGCTTGATTGAAAATTCTTTGATTGTGAGTTTTTTTTTTTTTAATTATTATTTTCTTTTTCTTTTTGTTGGTAGGTATATCCACACCTGAGTGCCCGAACTGTGCATCACAAAGGTAACTTGATTCTCTTGCTTTTCAAAATATTTTGAATTTTGACGTAATCAAATGTAAGATATTTGTGGTTTGATCTTTTGTTCCTTTTACACTGCACTGAGTAACAGTGTGGAAACATTTTAATAGCATCATCAAAAAATTTTGACTGTTTTATTCAGTTGATTATAGCAGAAAACTAGGAGAAGAAAGGTTTTAAATGTGTTTTTTGGGGACATAAGCATTCTTGAAACCAAAAGTAGTACTAAAAAGAAAAGAGTACAAAGATGTTTTGACTTAAACAGAATATTATCTACTTTTCACACGGGAATACCTTTCATCGAACAAATTTTTTAAAGCCTTGATCAGATCAAAGCATAAGCCTTTTTAAATCATCGCATAGGATCTTTTAAGTTACAAAAATGCTGCAAGGTTTTGGAAAAAAAATGCATTGCATACACAATGACAACAAATTCATCAGAAAAAATAAAAAATCGCACGAAAGACTAATTATTTTAAATGACTTTTCAATGCAGTAACTAGAATTTCGGTATGGGGGGGGGGGAGGTGGGTGTAATACTATCGGGTTGTTCAATAAGAGCGCTAAAAAAGTTTTTTTTAAATAAAACAAAAACGGTTTTGGATATCAATGAAATTCTTTATTCCTGTGAAAGTACGTTTCATGCCATTATGTATGGAACTCAATTTCTTTTGCATGGCCACCACGGGCACGCTTGCACAAGTCCAGACGCTGAACCCAATTTTCGACGGTTTTCAAGCATAAATCGGCCGATACCGCTGCAATTTCACGTTCGATATTCGTACGCAGCTCATCAATCGTCGCTGACTTGTTGGCATAGACCATAGACTTGACGTAGCCCCACAGGAAATAGTCTATCGGCGTCAAATCGCACCACCGAGGCCGCCAAGCGACTGGACCATTTCGTGAGATAACACGTTCTCCAAACTTGCTTTCCAATAAATTGATTGTGACATTCGCTGTGTGGCTTGTGACGCGCGCCGTCCTGTTGGAACCACATGTCCTCCAAGTCCATATCATCCAATTGGGGAAAAAAATATTCGGTTATCATTGAACGGTAGCGATTCCCATTCACAGCAACGTGCCGGTCTTGATCATCACTGAAGAAGTACGGCCCAATGACGCCGCCGGCCCATAAATCTCACCAAACCCGTAACCGGGATGCAATGATGACTCATGGAGTACGTGTGGATTGCTGCCTGACCAATACGCATATTTTGTTTATTGACGAAGCCATTCAGCCAGAAATGAGCCTCATCGCTGAAGATGATTTTTCGATGAAAATTCGAATCATTTTCAAATTGTTGCTCTGCCCAATTCACGAACATACGACGCTTCTGGTGGTTAAGCGGCTTCCGTTCTTGCGTCCATTTAATCTTGTAAGGATGTGGGCCAAGATCTTTTCGCAAAATTCGCCACAACGACGTCACAGAGATGCCCAACGCTTGAGAACGACGTGTGAGAAACACATTTGGGCTTTCTGCAACTGAAACCTCAGCGGCAGCATAATATTCTCGACACTATGGGCACTTTTTTGTCTCACTGGCACGGAAACATTTTGTACTGTGCCTGTGGATTCAAATTTTTACACAAGACGCTCAATTGTTGATTTGCTTGGATGATTATGACGACTATAAATTGGACGTAGCGCTCTTAACGTTGAGGCCACTGACTCCGAATTTCGGTAGTAATTTTTTATAATTTCGACTCGTTGTTCGTATATCTTTCCAAATGGCAAACCTTACTGAAGAGAAATGTCAAAAGAGTGGCAAGAAATATGGCGTCGTTTGCTGTCCCTGTCGCTCTACTTTTGTAGCTTCCCTGTTGAGTAAACCTTTATTTGCCGATTAGTGCCACCAAGGGCGTTGTACTTGCTGATTAGTAGGAGTGTCGGGATTTTTTATTATTTTTATATTCTAAATGGGTATCATGGATCTTGTTGAGGACTTAGAAAGAAATAATTTTTGTTCTTGGCCACTTTCCAAAATTCAAATTTGTGACCCCGAGGCCGTTTTAAGGTAAAAAAAACTATTCTTCGAAAAAGTGGTCAAAAAACCCATTTAAATTCGCTTTGATTGTTGTGACCGATTATCAATTTAAGTACGATGTATAAAGTTGTCGGGCCAACTCGAGCATTTTATTAAAAAAAAAGTAATCGAAAACGGCTAGAAAATCGATAGATTTTGTGGGAACTTTCCTAAAGACTTAAGGTAAAAAGTTATAAATGACATTTTAAGGAGCAGTTTTTTATTCTTTTTTCTAAGCAGCATGTTACAAAAGCAAAAAAAAATCGCTATAAGTGACCACATATCGATGCATATTTAAAAGTATTTTTTGAAACCTTTTTCGAAATTCACACAGTCTCAAAATTCAATTTTGGAAAAATTGTCCTAGAACAAAAATTACTTCTTTCTAAATCCTTTTCAAGATCCACTATGCCCATTTTGAATTTAAAAAATTAAAAAATTCCTGATTAGTGCGACCAAAGGCACTTGCCGATTAGTGCCCCTAAGGGCGTTGTTTTTGCTGAATAGTGCCACCAAGGGCGTTGTACTTGCTGATTAATGCCACTAAGGGCGTGGTACTTGCCGATTAATGCAACCAAGGGCGTTGTCCATGCCGATTAGTGCCACCAAGAACGTTGTGCTAGAAAAAAAAGCCTTAAACTACCTAATGGGGTTTTTGCAGAAACCGCAAAAATAACGGGTGATTTTTTAAGAGGTTTAGAACTTTAAAAAAAAAAACACAAAAAATTCGAAAAAATGAATGAAATATTTATTTGAATCGATAGTTTGAACCTTGCAATTTAATGTTTAAAGATAATTTCATGCAAATGTTGACCGCGGCTGCGTCTCAGGTAGCCCATCCGCTGAGTCCAATTTTGGCATACTCTTTCACACATATCGGCCGGTATCTCACGAATGAATGCATGGATGTTGGCTTCCAGTGCGTCAATCGAAGCGGGCTTGTCCATATAGACATTAGCCTTGACATACCCCCACAAAAAATAATCTAATGGTGTCAAATCGCACGATCTAGGCGGCCAATTGACCGGCCCGAAACGTGAAATTAACTGTTCACCAAACTCGCCTCGCAATTGCGCCATTGTTTCGTGTGCTGTGTGGCATGTGGCACCGTCTTGTTGAAACCACATATCATCCAAGTCAAGAACTTCCATTTCGGGCAAAAAAAAGTTTGTTATCATCGCTCGGTAGCGTTCACCATTGACAGTAACGCTGCGATTCGCATCATCTTTGAAGAAATATGGCCCAATAATGCCGCCGGCCCATAAACCGCACCAAACAGTGGCTTTTTCGGGATGCATTGATAGCTGTTGCAATGCTTCTGGCTGATCTTCACTCCAAATGCGGCAATTATGCTTATTTACGTACCCATTCAACCAAAAATGAGCCTCATCGCTGAACACAATTTTTCGATAAAAAAGCGGATCCTCGGCCAGCTTTCCAAGAGCCCATTCACCAAAAATTCGGCGTTGAGGTAGGTCGGCTGGCTTTAGTTCTTGCACCAGCTGTATCTTAAAAGGCTTTACGCCCAAATCCTTCCGCAAAATTTTCCACGTAGTGCTGTAACAAAGGCCTAACTGCTGGGAACGGCGCCGAATCGACATTTCGCGGTCTTCTGTCACACTAGCTGATACGGCCGCAATATTTTCTTCACTACGCACAGTACGTAAACGTGTTGGTGGTTTAATGTCCAACAAAGTAAATTTGGTGCGAAATTTGGTCACAATCTTCCGAATAGACTGCTCAGAAGGTCGAGAATGCCGACCATAAAATGGAAGCAGCGCGCGATGAACATTTCGAACCGAGCACGAATTTTGATAGTAAAATTCAATAATTTGCAAGCGTTGTTCATTTGTAAGACGATCCATGGTTAAATTGCAAACCAAACTGAAGCTGTTTGACAGTGACACAAGGTACTAAGCACACGTCAGCTGTCAAAACCAGTGTTGCCAAAACCAAACCAGTTAAAAAATCACCCGTGATATGACAGCATTTTTTTTCTCAACAAGATAATCGATAATCTGATTGGCATCTATTGAACGATTTATCACTCACGCTGATCGTGGCTGAAGCTGTTGTGTAGTTTTCAGTGTTTGGTAATTTTGTTCGATGGTCTGGGAGGGGAAAATGCCCATTTTGATCCCCCCCTCCCGTGGTAACTACACTTTTTAAATTACCTTTTGTTTTAAAAACAACCGAAGAATTTGGTACTGTAGAGATAAATCAGCTTTGGAAAAACTCAAAAATAGCAAAACGCCAAATTTAAATGCTTATCTTTATCCTGTATTAAAAAAAAGCAATCGGTCTTTTTTAATAAACAACCGAAAGTTTTCAACTGGGCACAAGTTAACAAGAACTTGAGTGAGAATTTTCAAGAAAACGACCAAAGCTACACGCTTGCCTCCACACAAAAATATGATCACACGACATTTGACTAAGGGGAACAACTTTTGAGATAAGACCGTTTTATGGTTTCCAAGCAGTACTGGAAACTATATTTACTAATGCTCGAAACGAGTTTCTCTCCTTTATTTATTTCAACACTAAAAATTTTGGTGGATTATGAACTAAAAATGGTTAGAAGGAGGAAAACAAACTGCTCAAAAAACTGACTATGGTTGTTGTAAGATTAGAAAGAGAAACTAGCTGCTTAGGGAGCCCTGAGGCATACCAAAACTTGATCTAGAATTAGTACTTTTTACCCTTAAAGGTTTATGTTTTTATGTTCTCGTCAAAAAAAGATTTTAATGATCTTTCTCTCAAATAATTTATTTTATTTCTGAAATCATTTTATGACTAAAATACTGCCTTATACTATTTATAACCACCTACCACTTCATATCTAGTTTCATATAAAAATCAAATAAAATGCCATTCGCACCTAAGCTATCTAATATTTATTCAATAAAAAAAAGTATTTTTCTTATCAATTTGAAGACAGGTATGAATGAATGAACAGTACTCTCAGACTCAGCCAAGAGGTCACTCGTGATGGAATCCAACTGAAATGTAAAAACTTTAAATAAGAAAAATCATCAAAAATTCACCTGTAGTCATCATTTCACAGAATCTTTCTTACTTTTGTCCATACGATTGCCATTTCTAGATGAAGATAATATCAAAATTTATTATAAGGCCTGTTTAATGCATAGTAATCCGACTTCATCACTATGAGGAACTCCTATTCCTGCCGCCACCACATACACACAAACACACGAATGTCATAGAGCCATTATGTTCAAGATGATGATGCTACTGATGATGGAGATGCTCCACAGGAAGATGAAGTTGATATCACCCGATGATGGAAACATACAAAACGTGACTTGAATACTAATAGCAACATTGAGTCCTTTTGAGGCTAGACGTACGAGTACATTATACATTAGACTGCTTTGTATGTGTAGGTATAGTTGAGATGCTACTAATTCAATTCATGATGATGATGATGGGGATAGGGCAAGGAATCTTCAAAAGAATTCGCTGTTTACCATTACCTACTCCTTCCGTTTTGGCTTTGTATAGCGGGGGCTTGTTGCAACGGAAGAGTATTCAAATTCATTTCGGCAATTTCACGATAGAATTTGAAAGAGGACGGGATTCCTTGTGTGTCCTGGCATCCTTTATCGACTGCATTCTGCAGTAATGTTATTTCACTTAAATTATTACCCCCCAGGGCCCTAGCAAGGAGAAGAATATGCTTCCTGCAGTGTTTCTCTAGCCTAGCCTGGTCGTTTACCCTAAATTTCTTTAAAAAAAAAACTGAAAACTCACCACAGATGATGAAGAAAAATTCCATCCAAATGCAAATTGCTGCTGCTGCTAAAGCCTTCGAGGCAGGATAACAAATCATTGCTTTGGTTGTCCTGGTTAGGTATACATAGTTTTTTTTTTTTTCTTCCCGACTCGAAATTGCAGATGAAACTTCTAAACTGGCCAGAGCGTTAACTTGAGTTGCTTAAACTTGGGCCAATTAAGTGTATGCAGTCGGAAGCAGAAGAAAAACTGGTTGGAAACCCCTTGATGAAAAACTTTTCCAAGGAAAAGTCGATTAGGCGCTTGTTGTGTATTTTGTTTGGTCCTCAAGGCGACATAACAAAAAGACGGCAGCGGACATTAAAACTTTGGACTTTTTGCGCCCCCAAAAATTTGCGTAGCCTTTCATTAGAGCTACACCTTATCCTCCCCCAAAGGAATATAGGACAAATTGTTAATAATAGAACGAAAAGTGATGCGGGCATAACAACCTAGTATATATATATTGAGAGAAATTGCAATGGAAAGTTTTCACTCTAGCAACCATCACCATTACCCAGCATCAAAGTTATAATGCCAAGCTGAAAAGCAAAGTGTAGGTAATTTCCAGAAAAGTTTTCCAATTTTTTGTTTCATTTTTTTTTTGTAACCATCTCGACTTGAAAAGTTTCGTTCAATACAACAATATAACTTTGTATACCTACTACTAGGTATGGAGAAAGGAATTCTCCGGATAGAAAGATAGGCAGCTATTTTTGATCCTTGTATAGTATCAACTGGAGAATTTTAAGTAATTGGACAGGAATATGGATTAATTTGGTGTTGGTGGCATTTTCCGTGGGATTGGGGAAACAATATGTATTTATAGCTACTGCGGCTGGTGGGCAATTGATTCTTGATGGCTTTTAAAATAGATTAATATTTCAATTAGAACTTTTGGTCTTGAATTGGAACGGATTTTGGGATGTAATGGGATTTAGCAATTATCATGCCAAGGAGGGACATTTTTAGAATGTTTCGTGTTTATATTCATCCACAGAAGATTCTGATTGATTTTTTCACACCACCACCGAATAGCTGTGTGCCTTATGTTCCTCTGATTTGAAGACTTAGTTTTAAAAGGCCAAAGCCATAATGCACTGACAAAAAAACGTCATAACATCCAAACGTCAACACATCAAATCAAAATCACGATAGAGTGCATAAACAATGTCAATCCAATATCAAAACTTCCATATTAAAAAAATTTACAAGGTTCCAAACATTAAAAAAAAATCCAGACTTATTCTGATTTATTCCAAACTGTTTTTTAAAAATATTCAAAAATGCGAGTTTTAGACACAAAACCCTATTTTTGATCTAGCTAATTATTGTTCGATAGTAAGAAGTTGTTTTAAAGTGTTATATTTCTTGTTTCAAATTTTTGGATCCCTTTAAAAACCTGCAAAAACAATCCAGTTTTTAACGGGACACTAGAAAGTTTTACATCGACACTAAGATGAGTCTAGCACAGCTGTGTTCACTTTGCCCGCAAAAATATCCATTTTTTTAAACCATTTAAATGACTATTTTTGACCACCCTTTAATTTGGTTTGGCCAGTGTTAAATATTTGGTATTTTTTGTTTTTATTGGGGTATTTATGATGAGATAAAAAGACTTATGCAACAAGTTTTTTCTAGCAAGGGCCTCAATAGTATTTGACAAGTTTTCCTTGGCAGCATTGCCCCCACCGAAGCCTTTTCAGGGCCTCGACTCAACTTGACATAAACATCCCATTTTTCCAGGCGGGTATACATTAGCGTGATCGGTATATTAGGTTGTTTTTTTTTATTCCGAACCTGGAAAGGGATTAAATTCTTTAAATCCATTTTTTTCAGATTTTTATTCCATCCCCTTTGTTTCCCACTTTTTATTTTAAGTTACTAACAATGGGCTTATAGTGATCCATATAACAAGCAAATAAATATAAGAGCACATAGATAAGGCTTAAAAAAGAAAAAAAAACGTATTTGAGTGGGGTATATTTCCCCCCGTTCAGGCAAGAAGGGTTTTTCTTCTAAAAAGAGAGAAAAAGATTATTTCAAAAAACGGGAACAAATAAATCATTTCTTAGAAAATTACCCCAAACCCGGCCCTGAACGGAGGGAAATAGACCTCCTTCCAATATGAATTTTTTCCGTCTGAGTTTAATCTGTATGCCCTGATATTTTGTTTGCGTGTTATAAGAATCATATTAAGCCCATTATAAGTAAATTTATGGGAAAAGAGCAAGACGAAGAAGGTGGAAAATTTTTTTTTTTAAATTAAGGAAAATTGTTTTCCGGTGTTTTGAATCAAATGAGGACTGTCCAAGACTATGTCCAATTTAAGGACCACCATAGTATGCATGTCTAAAATAAAAATTATAGAAAACAAATTCTAGTTCTCTTATTTTTTGAAATTCACAATTTCAGGTATTTTTTCAAGTTGCAAAATCTATTATTTCAAAAACTTAAACTTATAAAATGTATATCTAAAAACATGTGTGATCTAGGAATTCAATTTTAAAAATTTAAACTTCGCTTTTTTGTTTGGAATAGTGGATGATAAAAATATGTAATTATGTTTAAAAAAACATTTTTTGTAAAAAAGATCAAATATGACTATGAAATTATAATTTTAAAAATTAAAAAAAAAATATTATTAATGCATACAATTCTTATACCCATTAGTTTTAATGAAAAAATTTGGCATGCAATCCATCTTTATTTATGAATAATATTCATATGAAAATAAAGAACTTAAAAAAAAATTATCCACCCACTTTCGAGATATCCTATTTAAAAAAAGTAATTTAAAGCTTATTTTAAGAACTCAAAAATATTTTTTTTTTTTGAAAATTTTAATAGGCAAAAGAAAATTCAAAATACAAAAATGTTCAATGATGGAAAGTACTTAAAACAGAAGTTGCAAGGTGCAATTTTTTTTCAATATTTAGAAGAAGGTATCTTGCACTAATTTAAGCTTTCTTAAAAAAATTGATGTAAGAAAAAAAGATTTTGGTAAACGGTAACGGAAACATCTGCATTTTTTTTTCATTAAAGTAAAATGTTTTAAAAGTATTCTAAGGAGTGATAAAAGCTTTTAAGCAGCAAGTGTTGAATAAATCGAACATGATGATTTTAAAACATTATAGGTTTTCAAAAAAAATTTATTCTGGTTAAAAGAAATCATTTAAATATGTACTGCATTCTAGAAAATGAAAAGAAAATAGTGATACCATTCTCTGGCAAATGAATTTCCCCCAGGTAGGCTATAATTGAATATACCTTTTTTGCAAGGGTTTTTGTTATTGAATAATGTTTCTGTTTTTTTGGTTATACATGAAAAATTTAACAATCCTTGCACTTATTGACAAATCTTATATTAATCGACGAAAACATTCAGTTTGTAGGTCTAGAAGCATTTAAAACAGACGGAAAACAAAATTGTGGGCTTTCTTGCTTTTAAAAAAATAATCAAATATATAATTGATACCTGAACATCAGTTCGGATTAAGAAGCAACCATTCGACAGTTGATCAAGTGCATACTGACGTTATTGAGAGAGCTCTTGAAGAGAGGAAAGTCTGTTCGACTGTCTTTTTGGACGTGTCGCAGGCATTTGACAAGGTGTGGAACGAAGGCTTCAAATTCAAATTAAGACAAGTTCTGCCTGAAGGACTTAGCAATATTCTAAACGGATATCTAAATGAAAGACTTTTTCGTGTAAGACACGGAAATGACTATTCTGATTTCAAAGAAATAGTGGCTGGGCTACCACAAGGAAGTGTATTAGGTCCAGTTCTGTACCTTTTATTTACACGCGATATACCTCAAACTGAAGATACTATTGTAACCACGTTTGTTGATGATACTGCAATACTAGCAGTAGGCAAAACGATTAGCGAAACTACAATTAAATTACAAAATGGTCTTAATAATGTTAATGAGTGGACAAAAACATGGCGAATAGCGCTCAATGAACAAAAGTCAGTCCACGTGGACTTTACGTATAAAAAAATAAATAGATTACCCGTCTTTCTTAATACCGCTCGTGTTCCATTTGCAAATGGGGCAAAGTATCTGGGAATGACTCTGGACGCGAAATTAAAATGGAAGCCGCACGTGAAAAAGAAATGCGAAATATTAAAAAGTAAATGAGATATGAACTGGTTACTCGGTAAATATTCAAAGCTTAGTATTGAAAATAAATTGGTTTTATATCGACAGGTTCTTAAACCTATTTGGACTTATGGTATACAACTTTGGGGTTGTACCTGCGATACAAATTTAAATAACCTACAAATGTTTGAAAAAAATTGCTTGGGTCATTTATAAATGCTCCGTGGTGTATAAGAAACGAAGATCTTCACAGGGATCTGTCCGGGACGGAATAAAATGTTTCACGCGAAAACATAGAAATCGACTATTAGAACACGCTAATTCAACGATTATTGACATTCTTGACGAGTCGAATTTAGTACACCGTCTGCGAAGAAAAAAACCTTCCGACTTGGTGCGGTGAACAAAAAACCGCTTTAAAATCGCGGATTAAGCAGGAACTTTCACCGGAAAGTAACCTGCAACACGTTACTTAACTTCGTCAAAAATAAATTGCTAGATAAGTTTCAACTTAGTTGCAATCGGGAAGTGGAGGTGGTTTTAGTGTAGTAAGAATTTCACACTTCTATGAGCACGCGTTTTTCGGTCCTCATAGAGTCTAATAAACAGGTTTTGCACCTACCCACTGGAAAATAAATTAAGAAAAGTATATAGTAATAATAATCTAAATAATCACTAGGTACATATATCATATTTCATCAAAATCATCAATTTTTTCAATTTCACTGAATTAAGCATTATGGATTTTAGTACAATATTTAATGTAATATTTTAAAATATTTAAGTTTTATATTTTTTTTTTAAGAGATGCAATAGGTAGTAATTGTTCCTCTATACCCCTCATTGTTTGGTCTATTAAATAGCCTACAAATGGGGTTACCTAATTGGTTATAGTAATTTATGTAATGTTTTTTTTTTAAGAACATTTTTGTAGCCGTTTTTGAGAAATATAAGATTTAGTACGAATATTGAAAAAAAAATTGTAAGACAGGTACCGCTTTTTTTTGGTTCTGAAAGAAAATTAAAAAAAATTTAGGCTAAAGCCTTCTCAATTATGAGAGTGCCAGTTTTGATCAAAATCTCGAATTACAATTTTTTCACGAATGCATTACTTATTGTCGGCCTTTCTGTCAAAACCTCGTATCGTAAGTCTTAAAATGTCATTTTAATTTATTTCAAATTAAAAAAAAATCACTGAATTCAAATATCAATGTCCGCTACTATGTAATGGTTAACCGAGCTAATGATTCCATTTTATTACCCGTTTAATGGTTTTTTTTTTCAAGCAATTTCGCAAAACAGACTTACGAAGTTTTGACAGAAAGCCGAAGATATGATATCTTAATATAACAAGCAAAAAATTGTTAAAGAATAACGGCAACACATATGTACTTAACCTTATCTAAAGCAAAAAGTCGGTCTTATTACTGGAGAAAAAAAAAAATATTTCGTTTTCAAAAATTCAATCAAATTCATTTTTATTTCCGTTATCATCTTAAAGTACAAGAGGAGCTGAAGCATAGGTGAATGGTGCTGGAGCCAATGGAGCTGAGTACCTCAGTGAAGCAGCAAATGGGGAAGATACATAGTTAGCGGCCAATGGAGCAGCAAGTGGTGCTGCAACATATCTCGCAAAAGGAGCAGCAACAACTGGTGCAGCAGCAGCATAAACTGGAGCAGTAGCAATGCCATTGTAGTTCCTGGCAATCACTTGATTACTTGTAGCAGTGACAACTGCAGGAGCGGCAGCAACCAAAGGTGCAGAGTATGCAACGGGTGCAACTAATCCTGGCTTGGCAGCAACACAAGCAATGAAAGCCATAATGACAACGGTCTAAATAATAAAAAAAATAAAAACAAATTTTTATATGTTCCTATAAAAAAGAAAAACTATTAAATCTACTAACATATTTGAACATGTTGATTTTAGATTTGAGTTGGATTGAAGTATTCCAAGAGGTGTAAATTTGAAGTCTGATTTGGATTGTCATTAAGTGAAGACTTTTATATCAAAGTGATACGTGATTGTGGAATGTGTTGAATGGAAGCTCATTAAAATTCTTTAAATGAATCTTTTGCGTAAAAACTTTTCAACAGTATAAAAAGATATTGAATTTCGTTTAACCTTTATTTGGTTCAATTTTAACAAAATTGGTTAATGAAATGAAGAAAATTTCTTGCAGATAATAATTAATTATTAACCTTGACCATGGAATTGTGTGTTGTAATATGAGCTAATATAAAAGCTTAGAGGTGTTCAAAATTCCATAAGGCAGGCAAGAACCCATTAAATTTGTCTGTGTTTGTCTCATCATCAATATGACATTTTAAAATTAATTTAATGAGAGAAATTGTTTTTTTCCTTTTTAATATTTAACGGCGTCACATTTAATTTTATTTTCATTTGATGAAATATTTTAAAATCTCCCTTCAAAGGTAGTTAACCCCCAAAAAAAGGAATTTATTTACACTAAACTGATTGAAATTAATTATAAAATGAAAGTTCTATCGTGAGTCCTTTGAGGCGCATTAAAGTTAACTTTAGATGGCAAAATAAAAAAAGCCAAGTTTGTCGTTGCAATTATATGGTGGTCCCTTAATTTTTTTTATCTCCTTACTGCATTCTTGGTTTGTGTACACTTTTAATACAAATTTGTTTATCAAAAGCTATGTGCATTCCAACCGGAAGTAGGATCAACTTTCAACAAACCTTTCAAGCGTATATAAAAAATGTTCATCCCCCAGTTTACAGTATATTCGATTTTAATTAGATACACTTCCATTTTTTATTTTTTTATTCTTGTGACATAGCTACCATATAAAAGGTGTCCTAAAATTAAAACTTGTTTTGAATGTATCACCCGTTGTGTAGGAAGTTGTTGTCAATACTAACAAAAAATGTTGACAGGTGGCAGTTTGTGGCCACAAAATGGTCAGTGGAGCTAATCAAAATTTTAAACTAAGGTAAGAAAATTTACTATTTTTATTTTTCCATAAAAACTCAGATTTGTTAAGAAAATCACATGGTTTTTATTACTATTATTTAAAAACAGTTGATCTTATATTTTCATATCCATAAAAATACAACCATTTTGTTTATTGTACCTAATAAAATTACACTGACTGTATTTCCAAGATAACCTTGTTCGCAACTTAAAAGCCTTGCAAAAAAAAAACAAAATGTCTGTTAACAAAATATAAAATGAAACCACCTGCCTGTAAAATACTTCAGGTAAAATCTCTTTTTTCTGCTGGATGTTATCTCGGGAGGATTTATGATTTTTTTTTTGTATTCCTTCTATTTCCCAGGAATAAATAAGCTGCATCCCATTTTTTTGTTGAGATATTAAATAAAAATATTCCGTCGGGACATACTTTGAACCCATACCAAAGAAAAATGGGAATAGTTCCAAATTAGATGAAAAATATAAATAAGAATATTATATGCTTAAACGGGACAAAAAAAGAAGTTCATTAAAGGCTGAAATTCTTAATAGAATCTAGGGAAAATAAAAAAAAATCCTATATAATTGGACAATTAATGCAATTTTTGAATTTTTTCATGAACAAATTTTCAAATACTAAAATATTTTTTATCCCATCCACCAAAATTGAAAAAGAAACTTGGAAATATAAAAGAGTTTGCCAAAAACGGATTAAGCAGCCATCGAACAGTTAAGGCTTATTATCAGATTATAAGTAACCTCAATCCCAACCAACGTGTATACCAAAAATCAGCCTGTTACATATTTTTCCTTCCCAAAATTTATTTTTATTATGCTAAAAGAGCGTTAAAAAAATAAAGAAGTAGGCTCGTTTATAGTTCAATTGAAGAGTTTCAATATTCCAATTTGAGGTAAGAATAGAGTAAAGTAAATAATTCTACATTCAAGAAGTACGAGCTTGTGTTTACGGGAAGTAACAATCAAAATAACATGATTTTTCTTAACTGAGCCAAATTTATCGAAATAAATGGTTCTTGTTGCAAGTGCTTGACGGTTATGCTTTTGTAAGGCTTTCCAATGGAAGACTTATAGAAAACATGGATTCTTGGATTTGATTTAAATAAAAAGCTTGGAATTAAGAACTTTTAAAATATGAAAGTATGTAATTATAAAAAAAAATATAAAAGTATAAAAAATGCATTTAAATTGCTCTTTTAATTATATTAACAACAACTAATTAAAAAACTTAGAGCTCAAAAATAAGAATGCCATTTGATTACTTAAAAAAAAAATATGAATATACGCAAAAAAAAATTTAAATCGTTGAAGCCATTTTCTTAAAAAAATATTTTTTTATATATAAAATTTTAATAACATTAAAAAAATTTGGTGTCCATTTTGACTATTTTTGCCAATTTTCACTATGTGTAAAAATACATTCTTAAACCTAGTTTCAAAAAAATTCATCAACTCATTTTGGAAATATTATTATTATATAAAACCATTTTTCAATATTTTTTTTTTTAATCTAAAATTTATTTTATTTCAAAATTTTGATATGCAATATTATCAAAATTTTGAAAAAGATTTTGCATACAAATTTTGACTGAAATCGTTTAAGACGTTAATAAGAATATCGAAAGTTAAAAAAACCGTAATATGGCAAGAAAGTCGGTATCGGTATCGGTCTCGTCTGGTTTCAGTCTAGTCTGAGTCGCAAACTAGAATAAAATGCACGACTTGGTTACATGCTCTTGATCTAGTAGTTGAGCTCGCTTCGTATTTCTAAGATTCAAGACAAAAATCATCGTTATAAAAGATAATTTTTGTAACTGAAGTTTATTGTGTAGACTTAACAATTTTTTAAACGTTTGTTTCTCAAAGTCTAAGTAAAGTTCTGATTAGAAATTCGACACAAAAAATTTGACGCGGGGTCATCACTAAAGAAAACCATGTCTGAAAATGTCATCCAAATTGTGGGCTTAAGCATAAGTTTTATGGGCAAGCCAGTAAGCAGTTTTAATAAAAGTTATTGCCTAAGCCACTTTTGCAAAAGAAACATACTTGTATTAAGTTGCTTGAAGTAAATTAACAATAGTATTCAAATTTTCTGCCGATTTCAAACGATATTACCTAGAGTATCGGTAAATTTCCGCACAAGAAATGCGATATCGTTTGGTATCATCTCGGTATCGTATCGGAGCTGGTATTGTCTCGGTATGGTTTTTTTCCGATACCGAAACTTTTCTGGTATCGTGGCACCCACTTTTTTCGTGTTCTCTATCATCGTAATGTCAAGTTTGATTGTAATCTCGATTTTTTTTGCACGAATCAAAAACTTGCCCTATAGCACTTATATCGCAAGTAAAAAAACTACATAAGGCTTGTTTTAGGCAATTTTAAAATAATAGTACCTATCACAAGCTTGCAAACGGAGTTTCTTAAAGGAAGCCTGTTCTTTGCTTTTACTAGCGATACAAAAAGGTACTAAATATATGGTAAGGCATTTGTAAAAAAATTCAACTCAAGATTTTGATCAGATTTTTGTAATTGCGATGATAGGGAAGACAAAAAAGAGGATCTCACAATTCGGCCTGTGTCGGTTCGTTCGGCTACAGCCTAAACGGCTTGATCGATTTTCTTAAAACTTGGTATATAGATGATTTTGGTTATTTTGCCACACTTTTTTTTAGTTTATTTTAAGAACTAAAAATAAAAGTACCTGCCATATAATTTTTTAACAATTTTACAAAATTTTATTTCTCTTAACAACGCCTCCATAACTTAAAAATAAAACATTTCTTTAAGTAAAGGACCTTTAGACAAGAAACCATTTTTCTTTTTTTTTTAATTTTTCTTTTTCTTCAAAGCGATGATTCTGACTTCATCAATTGTTTTTTTATACAGATGCTTCTAAATATTTTAAATATTTTTGTTTACCAAAATTTTCAAAAAATATTTATTGAATTTAAAAATTTTTTTTTTGAAAATCAAATACCTTAAAAACTACATGGTTGATTTTTAAAGACTCAGTTATTATGGTTATTTTTACACTTTTTTAAGTATTTAAAAAAAAAAACTTTTATAAGAAAATAATGGTACCTTCCATACAAATTTTAATAAACCGTTTAGGAAAATATTTTTTTAATAAAAACGGCTAATTCTTTCTGCATGCTAAAATTTGTGTCATATACTACCAAAAAATTATTTAAAAAAATATAAATAACAACCATTAATAGCAAAGGGTTTTCTTTTTAGAGGTACAGAACTTTAAGTTCGCAATACTATTTTAATTGGTGGCAATTTTGTCAGCTGTCAAGTGATTAATTTTAAGTTTGGTTTGGCATGTCATCATGAATAGACTGATGCCTGAACAAAGTTTCCATAGATTCGGTGAATGAACCCCCAAAACAAGATTGCCTTTAATCCCAATTTTCATAAGCAAATTTTGTTTTGCGTTGAAGCTCACTTTTTGCTGAATGGATACGTCAGTAAATTTCGTGCAGTGTTGCCATAATCTCAAATTTCATAATGCTGAATCATAAGGGAGCTCAAAAAACAGAATACTAAATTTCAAAATCTATATTATGTGTTCCTATTTTCCCTTGCAAAACTTTTTTTATTAATGACAAAAAAAAGTTATTTAAATATTTATTTTTTTTTTCAGAAATATGTTCTTTTAATTAAAAAAAAAATAGGTTTAAATATTAATAACTAAAAACAGAACAGAACAAAATCGCTACGTAAATTTGGATTCTTCCGACGATGGAATGATGGATTTCGTTGGACCAGTTGTCATTACGTGTGAAGCTGTTTGTTAAACAACATTTTTTTCATTGTGTCAAAGAATTTATTTCATCGTTCTACTAATATCATAGTAATGACTTATAACATACATTTACTGACTCAAAAACCTGCCTTGATATTATCAAATTTGAAGTTCATAAACTCAAAATTGTATGTAATTACCAATTAAGCTCTAAAGTCTTGATCTAGATTTATAGAATGTCAAACAAAGACAGATAATGCTAAGAACGCATTTGGCATAATTTTAAAACTTCAAATGCTTTTCGCTCCTGTATTATGCTTGATATAGCATTTATAATGCCATTATGGCAACGCTGGAGTGAGTGGAGTGATGATAATCCTCAAACGCAAGTTGAGACACCTACATCCACAAAAAGTGACTGTTTGGTGTGCTTGTGCTTTATAGGTTGGTGGAATAATTGGTCCGTACTTCTTTAAAAACGATGCTGACCAGAAGATTACAATCTTTGGTTACCGCTATAGAGGGCTGATAACTGACTTTTTTTCGTTTATCGATCGAATAACCATGATGTGCCAGGAGCTGCGGCTTAAACAAGACGGCCATGATGCGCCGGCGCCGGCCGCCATGCCACAGTTGATTTATTGAAGGAAACGTTGGGTAACTGCATAGTTTCACGTTATGATCCCGTGAGATGACTTCCAAAATCATGCGATTTAACGCTGCTTAACTCGTAAAGTTGCTAGTCTACGCCGACAAGCCCGAAACGATTGACCATTTGGAGGAAGACATTCGCTGCGTTATTTCCGATATACGACCGCACAAATGTTGGAAAAAGTTATCGAAAATCGGACCTCCAGATTATACTACATCCTTACCTGCCATACAGAAGATTAAAAAAAATCATATCTGTTTTTTTTTTTTTCCAATTCAAAGTTCTCTACCTTATAAAAGTCCCCTGAGTTAAAAATCCTTTTTATAAATTATCTACACATATTAATTTAACAACCAACTCTCATTTCATAACATAACAACCGATGACAGGAAAAACCTCTCAATTATTTTTCAAGCACACCTGCGTCGTCACTATACACAAAAATATACACACCTTACACCCTATCATGAGTTCTATAGTAAGAAGAATTTCAAAGTTTTTTCAAATAGAAAACTTCACTCGGTCTTTCCGAGAGAGCATCAACGTTAATTAAATTGAACATCTATCTTCCGGATTATGTCAGAATAATCGAAAAGTTTTCATTCAACACGATGCTGTGGTCCTTCACTTGAATGACTACTGTGTGGGACAGGAACAGGACGAGAAACCCTACCGCCTACCTTTATCCCTCAGATGTAGTTAAAGGAAGTGAAAAGTTTATTTTTGAACTTACATTTATATATTTTTCAGATTGATAAATACCATCGCTGCAGTAAGATAACTAGAGAACTACTTTTAAGTTTCAGCACTCCAGGTTTACCTATCAAGTAATCAAAATTAAACTTTTTCTCGTTTATATTGCGTTGATTAGTTTAGTTTGATGGTCGGTTGGTGCAGTGCAGTGGACTGGTGGAGCCATTCGTTTATGTTATGCTATTGGTGTCGTGGAAATGACTGGGTGGTTTTTTTTAGTTTGAAGGTTTTTTTGAAGAAAATATATCATCTTTTTTGGACAGCTGCTGCTGCTGGTGCTGCTTAAATAACATCATCGGTGATACTAGCTAACTGAAATTGTTTCGAAGGAAGGTAGTCGTAAATCTTAAGATTTTATCTTGTTTTCAGAAACTATAATGGTATAATGGCGGAATTTGATTTGTCCTCTTTCTAAACCCTGAACCGTTTCTTCAGAGTGGGAAAATATCTGAAGAAGATGAAAACTTTGACTCGAAATTTGAATACAGCGGTGTAATGATCAACAGAGACTGGGCAAGTTTAGAAGAAGGGGTGGGTGGAAAGGGCGGTGGTAACTTTAACTTTGTAATATTTTTGATATTTTTAATGTGATTAGGTACATACATACTATGTGTATTAGGTTGGTCCCTAAATTGGACGTAATCATGGATAGCCCTCATTCGATTCAAAACATTGAAAAACTATTTCCCTTATTGTTTCAGATTTTTATTTCACCCCTATGGTCACCCTATTTTCACATTAAGGTACTTAATATGGGTGATTCTTATAGCACACGAAAATAAAACAGAATGTATAGACTAGATTCAGACGAGAAAAAATTGTACTGGAGTGGGGTCTATTTCCCCCGGTCAGGCAGGAAGGGTAATTTTCCATAAATTTGGCCAATTACAGAAAATAATTATTGAAACAAAAAAACGGGAATACTGACAATGCCACGTTTTAGCTTTTTTCAAAGCCACAATTCCATTCTATAATACGCTTCCTAAATAAAATTTTATTTTAAATAGTTTTTGAAAAAATGATTTTTATCTTAAAAAATTATAATTTTGATTTTAAATTTTTAAGTTTTAAAATTATTTTTTCAAAAAGCATTTGAAATAAAAACTTAATTTAGGGAGCATACTATAGAATGGAATTGTAGATTTAAAAAAAGCAAAGTATTCCCGTTTTTTTTTTAAACAATTTTTTCTGTTTTGATCCTAGGCTACTCAAAAACTAACCCACCAACCTAAACGGGGGAAAATAGACTGCCATCCAATACTGTTTTTTTCTCGTCTAAATCTAATCTACACCCTCAGATTGTGTTTTCGCGTTTTATAAGAATCACCCTAACCCCATAGTTAGTACCTTAAAGTGAAAATAGGGTGACCAGGGGGGTGAAATAAAAATCTGAAAAAAATAGGAAAAATTTTTATTTCTATGTAGAACTATTTGATGCCTAATGAATTAAAAAAAAAAAACAATATAAGGACCACGTTAATATTGTATGTATGGCAGGTTAATCATTCGCATGAAAAATTTGAATTAGAGATTTTGATCAAACTTATCAATTACTATAATAGGCAAGACGATATTAAGAATTTAAAATGGTATCTTAGAATGATTTTGACGAATCTAAGAAAATCAGCTACACCAATTTTTTACCAAATAAAAGAAATTTTTCTTATAAGAAAATTGATTTACGAAACTCTGCCAATTTTATTATTGGCAGAATTTTGTAAAACAGAATTTTATAAAACAGAATTTTGAAATGCAGAATTTTGACCCAGCCCTATCTTCTTTTCTTTTTCTTATATTTTTCTCAAAAACAGCTCCACAACTTTCACATAAATCTCTTTTTTAAAGGCTTCTTCTAAATTGGAAACCATTTTTCTTAAAATGGTTATTTATGGTACGTCCAAAAGAGCAATTTTTTTGATTTTTAGTTTTCTTGAAAAATACAATTTAACTGAATTAAATGATTCCGCATCCAAAAATTTAAGAAGTATTGGTAAACATTTTTGAAAATTTAATAATTCAAAAATGAACCCGGTAATTACTTCTAACTTAGTGCATACTTTATATTTTTTGTAAATTTTTAAAGAATATTTTAAAACAACATTACTTCTATGCTTAAGTCACGGTACCTTCCATAAGATTAAAAAAAAAAAATAATGTTGAAAAAAATCTCATTTTTATCGAAAATTACTCCTACGATTTAAATCTAATTTTTTCAATGTTCTTAAATTAGTACGCTTTGCTATAAAACAAAAAACAAAATCATACTTACCAGGATTGTTTTTATTTAGTTACTCACCTAGGATGCAGTTTTTGACTTTGACTAACATAATTTTTTTTAAAAATCAAAAACTTCCAGAAGATACACCTAAATAATATTGCATATCAAAATTTTCAATAAAAATATTTTCAGAATAAACTAAAAATATAAAGTTTTTTTTGTTCAAAGTTTGATATTTAAAAATCAGCTTTATTTTTTTTTAATATTTAATTTGTGTGTGCATATGAATAAAAATTAAAAATTCGAGTACCTTTTCCCTGAAAATGATTTGATTTTTTTTATAAAAATAAATAAAAAAAAGAAAAACCATATTTTAAAAACCACGGAAAATTATTTTTAATGTTTTGTGTTTTGTTTGCATAAATTAAAGTTTTTTTCATGAACTCAGATGGCTTCTTTTTTTACCTCAACATGCTTAAGGGAGTAAAACATCAATAGTCTGTCTAGTTGATGAGAATTTGTGCTTGCGGAAATATAATTGCTCAGACAAGAGTTATCAACTCAAAATTGTCCATGAACTACAAAAATCTTAAATGAGCTTAATTTTCAGTTGGTTGTTGAACTTGCTTTATTTAATGAACACAGTTCCGTTTTTGACAGTTCTATTCTGCTTCACCGCTTTAAAAGAGAAAGTCCCGCATCTGTACTATAACCATGCCTGTTTGGGAAAATCTTAGTTCTTGTCCTCTGATTTCTGAGAGAAAATTGTGAAAATTTGCCGAAATTTCGAGTTTAAAAATACACTTATTACAGTAGACGCCCACAATAGTGAAAAGTCTAAATTTTATATAAAAATGGATTCTTTATAAAAATGTCTAAATTTTATATAAAAATGAATTCTTTATAAAAATGTCTCGCAAGCATTTAACATTGCTTGAGATGAGGACAGATTAATTGTTTCTTTTTTTTGTAACCTCGCTTTTTTATAGCTGAAATAAATGTAAAAACAATCACATTGTA
Source organism: Dasysyrphus albostriatus (assembly GCA_946251815.1). NCBI lineage: Eukaryota > Metazoa > Arthropoda > Insecta > Diptera > Syrphidae > Dasysyrphus > Dasysyrphus albostriatus. The sequence continues at coordinate 126,230,868 of OX276336.1, read as the reverse complement.
GAAAATGTGCATTTTGAATCAATTTCAGCCTCGAAAAAGTAAACAATCTCAAAAGGGTAAACTAGTCTGGCTTATATTACTTCACTGTTTTGAGCATCTACTGTATATTAACATGTTTAACATTTCTTATATATTTAAAAATTAAAGAAAATAATATTTCAAATTTGATTTTTTGTTTTAATATATAATTTTTTTTTTAATTTCTTTCATTTATTATTATAAAATATAAACACTTTCCATTGCTTATCGATTTATTTTTCAAGTCGATCGATACTATCTAAACCTCTAACAATCGATGTTTTATTTATGTTACTTGAAATCATTTGCCAAAGTTTTGGTAATTTATTTATTGAATAAACCCTGCGTAGTGCAGGGGCTTGGAAGCAATTTTTTTGTTTCAACTTTGTGCCAAACTCTTCTTCTTAATACATCAGAAAATAGTGAGTAAAATAATTCTCCGGAGGCTCAAGAGGTTTTGCATAGTATAAACGCGGTCGTCCAGGATATGCTGTTCGACTTTCACAAAAATCATTTCATGCTGCATCTGCTTCTAAATTTCCGACACGAAGTGACATTACTAGAGTCTCCACAGTCATCGGCCGTTTTCGGAAACGTCAAATCCAAGTCAATTTTATCGTCAAACTTTCGTAATTTTTTGACGCAGATACTTAGATCGTCAGATGTGAAATCGTCCTGCTTGAATAAAATCGGTTTGATCAACGACAATTAATTTACTTGCAAACGCATTTGACGTTTACGAATACCCTCTTTGGCTTTTCAAATATTTTGTTCGTCAACCCGATTTTACTGCACATGATTTCGAACATATGACTTCAGCCAGCTGCATTGTCAAACGCAATGCTAGTGCGGCAAACATTTGTATTTGCGTTTTCGAACAGAAGACTTTTGAAGTTTACGTTTAAAAATATTCTGCAATCTCGTTTTTGACGCAGGTGAAGTTTTCAAAAACGGTCACTATATGATTGGAGAACATCCTACAGAACTACTTACGTGCCACATACCATTCCTCCCACTATATTTCTTAGATCCACTATCTTTTTTTAAATTGTTTTTATTTTATGTCTCTTGGGCACACCCTGTAAAATGGTTCGGTATAATAATTTACTATGGTGAAATTTGAACACTTTTTCAGTCACAAATAACAACACACTATGGGACTGAAATGTCAGAAGACTACCCAAAATATTTTATTGATGTTCTTCAAAATTGGTTTTCCTCAATTCCACTTTATTTGTTAAAATTTAGAAATTAAGTATTTAGATTCGCAAATTTATGCAAAACAACCTGCCAGCATTTTCGAAAAACCCAATTTACCGGCAACCCAAAAATTAATGAATTCTATCCATAGGTATACTTATGGCATCACCTGTCACTGACACAATCACAAAAGGTACACCATCAGAGCCATAGGTAGGTAGGTATCTACAACTCCCTTAAATTTGTGCATAAATTTACATTTTTTTTTTCTATCAATCTTACAACTCTTAGACAAACTACCCACCGAAAAACACATTTTAGCTCAAAAAGTCTCTTGAGAAAAACTCTCATGGAAAATCTAATTTCACTTATGTCATCGCTCGTGGAGTTTGTGGTTGGTTGTCACGAGCTGTTGCCACTTTAAAGAAACCCTATTCCTAGAATAACTCGATGGAGAAAACACTGTAGAAAGTTTTCCATCATTCTCGAAAATACAACGAAGGAAAAAGAAAACCAAAATGTCCAAAACGATAAGGACTCTCGGAATAATTTATGAATAATGGAACCATTTTAACTTTTTTTTTTCAAACACACATAGATCTCGATTTATGAAAGTGAAGCAAAAGGCACTATGGAAGTGGAATACCATGGGCCTGGGTCCATATCTGAGCTTTAGGGATAAAACCGTGTCTCTATGTTTTAAACACTGATTCTAGCTAAATGTGCAAAATTCTGACGCTAGGTAGTATGCTTAGTTCCTATATAACTACAAAAACCTTCCACCATTTCTACGGCATTATACCGCATCGTGTATCCTTAATCCGATTGAATGGCTCGGTGAACAAATTATCGTGATATGTGAGCCAAGGCAAGAGGGAGATGTTGTGATTGCGAACGGTGACGGTGAGGTGGCCGGCGCGGTGGTTGACAGAATAAAGCACAGTACCAGCTCGAAGCAAGCAAGCATTCCTTTCCGCATGACTGGCAAGTGCGCGAAGCTTCACCGCTATACGTTTAAAGCACTGACAGCTTAAGGATATATCCTTGCCCACTTGCCACAAAAAGCAACCACAGCACTTAACAAAAAAAAAATCCATCCAAGAGATGAAAATTCAAGAAAACTCCATAAAAATGCTTTATACGACTAAAGGGAGGGGGTTTTATTTATGTTACAGCTTCTACACGACTTTAAAGACTTTTGACAGTCTTACAACAAAAGGGGTGAAGACGTATATCTGAGGGGAGCAGCAGCAGCAGCGAAAGGAGTTGAGTAGGCATAGGAAGCAGCATAGGCAGCTGGAGCGTTGTAAGCGGCAAGGGCTGCTGCAGGTGCGATGGCTGATGGAGCATAGGCTAACCTAGCGGCTGGGGCAGTATAGGCCAAGGGAGCACCTCTGTAGGCAGCTAGACCAGCTGGTGCGGCATAAGCGTATGGAGCTGACAAAAGAGCAGCATTGTAATTGTTCTGGATATCAATGCGGCTGCTGCCGCCAGGAGCAATGAGTGATCCGCTGTAAGCCAATGGAGTAGGATACGTCAATGGAGCCGAGTAAGCGAGTGGTGCTGAGTATGCTGCAGTCAGGGGTGCTGAATAGGCAGCAGTTAGAGGTGCAGAGTAAGCTAGTGGTGCAGTTGCGAGAGGAGCAGCAGCCAATGGGGCAAGAACTCCTGGCTTGGCAGCGGCACATGCAACAAGAGCGAAAAGAACAATGATCTGAAAATAAAGGAATTTAGGATAACAAATATTACACGAATTGATATAATCACAAACAACTTACGATTTTGACCATTTTGTTTAGATTTGTTTTTGGCTGATAATGTCCGTTGATGGAAAGAGCTGTGCTTCGAATATGGTAAGCTCTCTACGAAGTCAGGCCTTTTATATGCATTTAAATTGCACGTTCTTCGCATAAATTCGCTTAACGTGTGGGGCACGTTAGTAATAATTTGCATAAAGTGGAAGTGGATGATGGCGGAATGCATTTGGTGGCTTACATTCCAATTGTATAAATAAATATTGGTCAACATTGCCCATAGAATACTTGGAATTGTTTTGGTTTATTTCTTGGATAGGTTTCAAGGATTTGTTTGTTTTTCATAGTTGGTGTTGCATAAGTGCCTATTTAATTAGAGCAGCCGCCAAGATTGTTTACGTTTTCCAAATTAATTTATTTGCAAACTTAATTGCTCAGTCATTAAGTCGTATGTAGATATATCAAACATATACCTACATAATGAAGATAAAATTGCGCGTAAGCTACATTTTGTTATGTTTTTCGTAGAATAATTAGAATAGAAAATTTCAAGTAAAACAACAAACAACATCTTAAGTTTGTTTACCACAAAGTTTTGACTTGAGTTATTGCTATAGAAAGCAGAACTCAAAGGAAGAAAATCTTCATTATTCAAATTTTTATTTGCGATGAGGCAAGTTTTGAATTGGTGCAAGAAAAAATCAATCAAATACGATAGTAGAGAACACTGTCTGTCAGTCTGTTTGTTTGGCTACAGCCTAAACGGCTGGATCAATCTTCTTAAAACTTGGCACAAAGTGGTTTTCGAAGATTCTGCCCACATGTATTTTTCATTACTTATTTAGAACTATACAATTTTTTCTTAGCAATTTTACAAAATCATATTTTTCTCAAAAACTTCTCATAACTTTTCTAAAAAAAAATTCAATAAATTTCGTTTGGTGATTTTTTGAATTTTTTTTTTCAAAAATCAAAAGATATATTTTTTTGAGAATTTTAGTAAAAAAAAAACCGTATTGAAGAAACTTGAAAATAAAAAATGGTTCTTTGAGAGCAATCATTACTAACCAATTTTTGAAAAACGATTATGATTGAAATATGATATGGGAAATCACTTTTCAAAAAATGGTTATTAGTCTTAACCCTCAAAGAACCATTTTTTTATTTTCGATTTTCTTCATAACGGATTTCTTACAACAATTTTCTAAAATAAAATGATTTTTGAAAAAAATGTAAAAAAATTGATTCGAAAATCAAATATGAAAGCTAAATGGTCGATTTTTATAAAACTCGGTTTTTAAGGGTTCTTATAATTTGTAAGGTATTTTAAGAAAAAAATTTACTTTAATGAAAAAATAACGGTACCTTCTATAGAAATGTTTAAAAAAACGTTGGGAAAAATATTTTTTTTTAAAACAGCTCCTTCGATTTTTATTAAACATTTTCTATATGCTGAAATTCGTGCGATATACGTCATATTTTTCAATATTTCAAAAAAAAAGTTTTTGAATTATAAAAAAAACTCAGTTTTTTTTTTGAAAACTCGATATCTTAAAACGAGTTGACATTTTTTGAAATTTTATTTTTATATGCAAATAAATTAATACTTACGATTTGCATACCAAAAATTTTCCTTAAAAATGTTTTAATAGGAATGTTACATAGCATCAATTTTTTTCATCGAATCAGTACAAAATTTAGGTGGAGTCTTTCTATTTGCAGCAATATGGCTGTTTAATATTTTTGATAATTTTATGTGGAAAAACATAAGAATTGATTTTCTCGTTTTTAATTTGTTTTGCAATTGTAATATCTTAGCTATTTGGATTCTATTTCATTTAACTGGCTTTATTTTTTGCAAACTACGACAGATTTTCAAAATTTTGTTGGTATTCAAATAAGAAACATTTCTTTAATTTCCTTAAATGACTTTTTTTCAAAATTAATTACTGTTTTTTTTTCCAATTGGCATTAATACGGGAGCTATTCAAATAAAAATTTAATTTAAGAAAAAAATATGTAAATCCGATTAAGAGAAATATCGAATTTTAAAAAATTATATTTATCGGGTTTTTCAATAGGAGCGCTACAAAAGTTTTTTTTAAATAAAACAAAAACGAAAAACGGTTTTGGATATCAATGAAATTCTTTATTCTTGTAAAAGTACGTTCGATGCCATTATGTATGGAACTCAACGCACGCTTGCAGAAGTCCAGACGCTGAACCCAATTTTCGACGGTTTTCAAGCATAAATCGGCCGATACTGCTGCAATTTCACGTTCGATATTCATACGAAGTTCATCAATCGTCGCTGGCTTGTTAGCATAGACCATAGACTTGACGTAGCCCCACACGAAATAGTCTAACGGCGTCAAATCGCAGGACCGAGGCGGCCAAGCAACTGGAGCGTTTCGTGAGATAACACGTTCTCCAAACTTGGTTTCCAATAAATTGATTGTGACATTCGCTGTGTGGCTTGTGGTGTCGTCCTGTTGGAACCACATGTCTTCCAAGTCTATATCATCCAATTGGGGCCAAAAATATTCGGTTATCATTGAACGGTAGCGATCCCCATTCACAGTAACGTGCCGGTCTTGATCATCACGGAAGAAGTACGGCCCAATGACGCCGCCGGCCTATAAACCACACCAAACTGTAATTTTTTCGGGATGCAATGATGACTCATGGAGTAAGTGTGGATTGCTGCCTGACCAATACCGCATATTTTGTTTATTGACGAATCCCTTCAGCCAGAAATGAGCCTGAAATGATTTTTCGATGAAAATCCGAATCATTTTGAAGTTGTTGCTCAGCCCAATTCACGAACATAGGACGCTTCTGGTGGTCAAGCGGCTTCAGTTCTTGCGTCAATTTAACCTTGTAAGGATGTAGGCCAAGATCTTTTCGCAAAATTTGCCACAACGACGTCACAGAGATGCCCAACGCTTGAGAACGACGTGTGAGAGACACATTTGGGCTTTCTGCAACTGAAGCCTCAGCGGCAGCAATATTCTCGACACTACGGGCACTTCTTTGTCTCACTGGTACGGGAACATTTTGTACTGTGCCTGTGGATTAAAATTTTTCCACTAGACGCTCAATTGTTGAGCTGCTAGGACGATTATGACGACCATAAATTGGACGTAGCGCTTTTAACGTTGAGGCCACTGACAAACCTTACTGAAGAGAAATGTCAAAAGAGCGGAAAGAGATATGGCATCGTTTGCTGTACCTGTCGCTCTGCTTTTATAGCTTCCTTGTTGAAAAACCCTTTACCTACATAAGGGTGAATTATACGAAGGTCAGTATGTTATTACCTTTCCATTGGAAATTATTGTAATTAATCCGATTTGTCTAACCGAAAATTTTGCCACATATCTTCACGTTTCGAGCTCCTTGGAATCCTCAACTTTTTGAATTACGGTACCCCCTAATTCATTCCAAATAACCAATTAAATAAAAAAAAATTCTACCAAATTTTATTTTATTATTTATCATTTAAGTCTAGCGAATGAATCTAATGCCTAGCTTCCCAAACTGTGTTCCGCAAAACAATCTTCAAGGTTCCTGGAACTTCTTGAAGTAAGAACAAAAAATAAATTTTCATCAGTACCTAGTTACAAAAACAAACCTTTAATTGCTTCTGGTAAAAATTCCTAGTATCTTTTTTTTGAATTATTGAAACACACTACAAAAGTTACAGCAGCCATTGCATTTTACAATGATAAACTCTTCTTGTTTTTGGTGAGCCTGTGAAGATTGTAAATTTCGTGAAAATGTGTCCTCTTCAGTATATTTGTTCAGAAAAGTGTGCAAAAATATAGTCGGTACCTAGGTTAATATGTAATTCGATGGGTGTCTTGGGGAAAAGCTATATCCAGGTTATTAGAACTACGTGACAAGCTAAAAGTCTTCCAACTGGAGAAAAATATATTTTTATTAGCATATTTTTTCTATGTATTTTTATTATGTAATATAAGCTAATCTTTCAGAAATGCTTAGAAAATTCAACACAATTCAATAGATTTGCAAAAAAATCCACAACAATATTTTGCACGAAAGACAAAATCAGTTTTACCTGTGAACCTTACCTACAGAAGGACAATATTGAATGCTTTCCAATCAGGTTTAAATTAATTTGTGCAAAAAAACATGCTTGAGCTCCAAGCTGATATTCACAAAGGTCTATGGCAACATTACTTCCCATGCACTAGTTTTGCCATTTCATTGGCTATCTCTTAATTCCACGAAAGTTAACGAAGCGAAGCGAACGGCTATTATGGTTAAAAACATATAAGACTGTATACTGCCTCGATGGCTGAAGCTTACTTAAGCTCGGTTAAATCTTTTATATTTGGGCCCTAAGAATCTACCTTATATTGTCTAAACATGCCTTGAATGTATCTCTGCTCCCAAGAAATTTATGGGCAATTTAATATTTTTGACTTTCCAATTTTTTAGGTTGGCTTTTGATAACTTTTACTGCTTAATTTTTTTTTATTAAATTATTTAAACCATCCATTTCGATAGAAAATTTTATTTTCAACAAAAAATTTTATGTGTTAAATTGAAAAATTCGGCTTAGCTTCGGAATTATACCAAAAATATTGAAAAGTGGCCAAAGTGATCCCTCTATCAGAAAAACATTGGTAAATTCAGTAACATTTTTGCTTAAGACTATACTTATAAAAACCCTTGCATGTAAATGTTCATTTTTAAAAGGTGTAATTAAAAGCCAAATCATCGTTATATTGAATTTGATTAAGATCTCAAATTGAGTCATTAAAAATGCATGAACTCTCTGTACCTATGGCACCATTAATGGCAAAAGAATTAATTCATTAACAACTTAGATACCTAAATTTTCCTTCGTGGTTTTCCACCTAAAGATCATTCACTAAAATAAAAAAAAACTTAACTATTCGCACTAAAAGCAAATCCATATATCATTCAATTTTTTCTTTGCAATGTTATAAGTTAGTTTGTTCTGAAATTTTATCCGGTTTCCATGTGGATTTGAATTATCTCGAATATACATATCTCTTCCTCATACATTGATCGGCTCTTATTTAATTTCACAAAAAAAAAAAAAAAAAACAAAGAAACTTTTTCAATGTGTCACAATTCCTCTCATGCATAATGCATTAAAGAATTGCTTCCTTTTTCTTCTGCCCATATCTCTGAAAGGGAAAACTTCTTATTACACATACTCGTACTATGCACCATCATGATGGGAACTTCTATCCGGCGAAAATAAAAAAAAAGGATTTTATATTTGATTCGATTCCATTTGAATCTGATTTAATAGAGGATATCCTATTTCGTCGTTCCCGATTGAAATAAATTCAAATAATCAAAATAAAATATTCAATGTGAAACTTCGGAGGATAGATACATCAGAGAAAAGCGATTCTCTATACAAATAATATCGCATAAAGAATTCCTGTTTCTTGATGTTGAAAGTAAGAGAAATTGAGTACATAACATGAGTGTATAGACTCTATATGGGAAAAATGTTCTTCCTTGGCATATACAAAACAATATTCAACGGGAACGATGATGATGATGGAAAGAATAATGATGCATGCACCTTTCTGCATCAATTACGTTTTTGAAATATTGATCAACAGAATGCACTTCAAAAAGCTGTGTTCTCGTTTTTTATTGTTGTTGTTTTTCTTAACGAATCCTTGAAACTGTAAACGAATGAATATTCATTACTTGCCATTTATTTTTATTTTTGAAAATTACCTTTAAATTTAAATTTCCATCTCGATAAAATATAAGAATGAAGCTTCTTGATGCACACGTTCGTTTTACATTTATCTTAGAGGTGCTGGCAAACTTTAAGTATCTGATATGGATGTAGATACTTTTGCCAAAATAGATCAAAAGACGCTCCCTTATAGTCTTAGTGTTCAAAAATGAAAAATTTCCTAAGGATTCGCGTTGCAACATTCTTTACCATCTTCGAGAGGAATATACTCATTGTAGGTTCATTCTCATATTTCAAAAGAAGCGCGAAAGCCATAAAGAATTATGAACTTACTTCGTTGTTCCCTATAGCTAAAAGATTCATGGTGGGGGCTTCCATAGTACGCGGTGTGGAAAACCATGTTTTCAGCTTCAAATGAAATTATGAGAGCTCGGCAAGTGCACTTTGAACATATATTTCAAATGCCAAAAGAAGGGTTTCCGGTTGAATTTTTTTTCGTCGATATAAAGCTCATAGCTGTGAAAACTATACAAATGTTCAACATTTATTGAGGCAAAATGTGGGAACATAATTTTTGTTCGTTGTCCTTCGACTTGGATACGTACATATGTCCGTTAATAGTTTTGGGGATTGCCAACTTTTTTCTGTATTTTTTTTTATGTTGTAAATTTTCTCTGCGGAAAGAACATATTTTTCGTATATGCCAATATTCATTGAGGGAATTCGGAAATTACTTCGCAACTAGATGGGGTTCTTAAAGGGAAAACGAAAGAGGGTTAATATTGGTATATACAGAAGAAGGCTGATTCTTCTTTTAACGGTGTTGAATGATGTTTTATTTGTGCTAGATATTGAACAAGGTTCCTTATTTACCAATAATAAATTGAATAGAATCCGAATACCCCTTCCCATCGACACTGAATCTTGAATATTTATTAAAGGGTTTAAAAACCGGTCGAAATGTTGCCCTGAATCACGTACCGGACACAGAAAACTACAAAATATTTAAAAATTAAAAATTATCGCCATTTTCCGGTGCCTTACCGTAGATAGCCTCCTGGCAAAGGGCCTCAGTGTAGCCAATCTGGGAAGCAAATCCACATTCGAAAACCTGGCAACGTTGGCACAATTCCAAGTAGGGCCGGCAACGGCATTGACAGAAACCTTTAGGGACAAGAATAAAAACTATTAATGCGAAGAATTGGAGCTCAGGCAGAAAACCCAGCTCTGAACGTAGAAATGATAGAATGAATCGTGAACACACTTTTTCCATTTCACTCCAATAGTCCACAAGATATCAATACTAACCTTTAATGCAGAAAAACTTGAAGAAGCTGTGAATTCACTTCAGAAAATCAATACAGACTGCACGAACGTTCCCCCAAATACCGCAGAAAATGTTTAATCATTGCCTGGGGGAAGGAGTTTTCTCCAAGAGCTGGAAGATGCAACGATAGATAAGTACCGATAATCAAAGGTAAGGGTGAACCAAACAACCCTTCAGCATACAGAACCTGGTGCGTTCTAGATACAAATGAAAATCTATAAAAGAAATGAAAAACTGCGACTCATAGCCGATGTCTAATGTGTCGAAGATATATCTGAAGGCATGGCTTCAGGAGAGGATGAATCTGGGCTAGTGTATTTTGATAAGAAAAGTAAAGCAAGCAGATGACAGCAGTTCAGAGACGCATAGCCTTATGGGTGGCCAGCTTCTACCAAACAATGTCTGAGCCAGTTGGTAGGACTACCGCCAATAGACCATTTGGCAGAAATACAAAAGTACGTGTACGAAAATGGAACGGAAAGTGGAACTGATGCGGTAATTGCGAAAGCAAATGCAATTTTAGAACAGAAGTGAATGAACAATGGGAGTCTGAAAGCAGAGGGCGCTGGACTGGGAGCTGAATGGAGAAATCGAAAACATGGTAAAAGTGGACTACTACAAAAAAAAATTTGGTGGCACAACAGCTCGTGGAGAGCCAGTTCCTAGGGACTTACAACTCTGAACCATTCCTGTGTGAATGTTGGCAGGAATAGAGAGGACCTGCAATTTTTCGCCGAATCCAAACGGCTTGATGAGAAGCACTTGTATTCAAAACAAGTGGATTTGTTAGTTCTTCGCAAGAGGCAGTACCTCGGGAAAAATATTTCTGTTTTTAGGTGGCAGTGGCTGACAATCGAACTCAGACCTTTGGCATAACAGTCCAATGCACTAACCATCATGTCACGAGGTATCACTACTAAGTGGACTACTATGTTACCCAATTAGCGCCTTCCTGTTTAAGATAAGCAAACTGACAAGTCCCTTCTGCAAGTATGGAGACACCCAATCAGATAACGTCTACCACACTGTCTTGCAGTGCAGGCAGCAGATGAGAAACTCTCCGCTAGAGTTTACCAAGAAACATCGGCGAGTAAAGTCACGAGAACATCTTCTCGCAGAAGCCTGAAAACGAAGAGTGATGGCAGAAAATAAGTGTGTAACTAACCTAGATCCTGAAAACCAATAAAAAAGAAGAGCCTATTTGGGAAGCGACACCCCCAAGGAGGGTGATCATCGAGACACTTTTAGAGGTTGAGTCGGTATGCCAAGGTTGAAACCCCAGGGATACTTTCTAATAGTATGTTGGGCCTTATGTCACTTGTTATCAAGCTGCAGGCTACATACTCTAAGCTCTAGGGCATTCAATTGTAACCCCCAGATTACAATAACAATAACACCACAATCTACCATAAACAAGAGGATTAATCCAAATAAAATCTGTTGCTGATGGAATAAAACTCACAAAGAATTAAGTCGATATAAGGTTCACAAAACGCACAATGTAAATTCTGTCATTGCAATCAGATGATGCAACATTGTTAAGAATAGCTTCATTTAATTTACCCTTTAACCAAAAATACACCTGATGGTCCACATGAACCTTTCAGCTTATTAATAAACGCAACTGATTTGTGCGTATATGTGTATCGAATCAAACTGCACCGCAAAGTGCAATCTCATTAAAATTCCACAAATGAAAAGCTGAAAATTGTTTCACAGCCACAGTCTAGCTTAGCTACGATATATATAGAAAGAGGTACCAACTATAGATACGTGTATTATATGGTGTTTATGGGGGTATACAGGGGGTTATAGAGGGGGACATCAGTAATTTCCATTTATAGCTGTAAGCTCAGTCGCACATTGTGCAATAATTATAATTTCGACGATGATGGCAAAAGCAACAGCAACAGCTGCAGCAGCTGGTGGATGTGGATGACATCGCAGTGTAGCAAGGTCCTTTAGATAAAAACCCATCATCAAGGTTGGTATATAATTGCAGAGGCAGCCACAGAGTCACATCAGAGTCGACCTCGACAGAGAGTTGAGTCCTTTTGCTAAAATTTCAATTGGAGAAAGCGCATAATTGCCACACTGTGTTTTCAGACCTTTATCGCAGAGAAATTGATATGAAGAAATATTCCACCTCCACAATTTATACTGATGATGATGGTGAGATCTAGACCCAGGCCCACTTAAGGGAGTAAATGATGATGGCGGTGGTGGTGACTATGGTAAGGGAATAAAATGCTTAAGGTTCAATTGCGACAAAATTTCTGCACTGAAATTTTAATTGAATAATTAAGCCCCGAAGAGAAAAAGTTGACAGAAATGTATTACATATTAACGAGGAAATTATTTCAATCAATTTAAAAACCAAAAGACGTTAAGTACATATATACAGTAAAAAGGATATTTTTTATAAGTTTCTGCTACATCCATTTTCTGAAGATACTTTAAATTTTAATTGTTGTAAATGGTGGAAGTTTAGGAATTAAAATTGAGTCTTGGGTAATATAATCCTATTTCTTTACAAATGTTTTTAATTTGTCATGATTTATAGAATGGCTTGTCTACTTAACAGTTGCATTAAGGGATTCTGTAGAATCCTTTAGAAGAGATGCAAAGACACCAAGGGAAACACACGATGAGTCGATAAAGGATTGATAATGATGATTTAGCGGAGTTCAGAACCCAGAGATTCACGCTCAAAAGGGCCACCAATTCGAGCAAAAGACAAAAGACGAGGATCTCCACCGAGATTTCAACTGTGACCTCTGGAGCACAGCTGGACAGCCCTGCTCTAAATGAAGAAAATATGACGCACATAATGAATACGCTCTTCCCAACTCTTCCAGTGAGGTGGCCCAATACAATATCGGCCTAACGACTGAAAAGGAGGCCACGGATAGCACATGAAAAAGTCTGATCATCTCCGGAGCAACACAGGGATCAATCTTGAGGCCTAATCTGTGGCAGATGCTGAAAGTTACCAAGGTAAAAAAATGAAAAATACCGAAAGTGAGCAGTTAAATACCTGAACAGAATGGAGACAGACCTGCAACTAAAATAGCTGTCAAAATGTTGATATACACAAATCCAATGATACGAACAAAACACGACGGAACTGGACAAGTTGGTCAACTTTTAACTTATTCAGGCAGCATTTTTGACGTTTCAAAATTGTGAGCGCAACCAAGTGTTTACATGGGGGTTGAAGAGAGTTTCAAAATCTTTTCAGGCCAGATCCACACTACCGTGCCAATACCGATACACGCTCGCTACGATAAAATATTTTTACATAAGAATTAATGAAAGGATCGAAATCATATCAGGTATCGATGATGTGAATATCGTCATTGTTTTTTTGTGTAAGAATATTTAATCGTATCGAGACTCTATCGATATAAGAACTTTAATGTGAATCTGGCTTTAATCTCTCTTGTGTTGAATTAAATTCGCACAGCCGACTTCAAATGCCAGAAATATCAGAAAGCTCTACAGCACATTGTGGACGAGTAAACAAAACACGTACAGCATTTTTTGACAGCTATTCCAGTTACAGCTGCAACTCCAGTCACAATCACAACAATGCTCAGCAGATTGATGGCGAACATAAATGACCCAATGGCAAGCAAGTAGAATCAACGCATGCCACTCTTCTTTTCTGAGGCGAGAACTGAGCTGATGCACTACGACTAGAAAAATACTGAAAGTAGAGGGCAGCAGAGCAAAGACACGGGGATTTGCGGGTTGCTAGCACCTACCGAATAGTATCAGAACCAGCAATCCTTTGTAGTTACAGGAATGACTAACATTGATCTTCTAGCGGCAGAACGAAAGAACGTTCACTGAAAAAAAGCAGAAATTGAAGTGGGAGTGACGACTGATGATGCAAAACAACTTATGAATGGAAAAGGGGCAAGAGCGCAGAAGGACCAAAAGTCGAGAACGATGGATTGCAAGGTTGATTGCAAATGTGACTGAGTAGAATGACCGAAAACACGATTTTAACGACCGAAAACACGATGCAGTGGATTACTTTGTCACCCGATTTTTTACAGGTATATCAAAGTCTCCATAATATCGGGAAATCGAACCGCTCAGCCTGCCAGTATGTAGACTCAGTGAGAGCAGTGGATAGCGTGCCTAAAGTGGAGAAATATAGAGCCAAAAAATAGTGCCTTCCAAAACAGGCATAAAACCTGAATGTTTATAGAACATATTCACAAAAGATAAAAAAGAGAAGAAAATTAACGAAAAACAGTTGAAACTGGAAGTTGATCCCGCAAGAGAAACATGGTTACCCCCCTAAAGCAATATGGAATAAAGGAAAGAGCGGTCTCGTGGAGGGAGGGATCGGACGCCAATAAAGGTTATGGAAAAGTTTTTGTCGATGATGGTTAATAGGTCCACGCCGCCGACAAGGCCTCCCTATGGGGCATAAAGCATTTCTCCCGATTCTCTTCACGGAAAAAAAGATGAAGTGAATATTTTATTTTTTCCTACAAAAGTCATAGTAAGTTGGACTTTTGAGAGTATTTGTACCTGGGAACGTGAGTTCTTATTACTCCCAAGATCCTACTTCAGTCTGTCTTTCTCACGTTTCACAGGGTGTTATATAATTGCAATTCGGGAAATACAATGGATAGGATCAGGTTCGATGGAAAAAACATCACTGTATTTATAATTAGAGCCTTCAGACGGCCAAATCAACAACCAATTGGTCCATACGATTCTAATCAACGCCAGTGACACGAAGCTCATATCTGAAATATGTATTCATTTTGAGGGGCAAACGTTGACTAAGGCCTGGTTTGCGCATGTTTTTTGCAGGCCTAAGACTTTTTCCATCATGTTACGGGAAAATTCCTTCCCTCACAACTGTCTTTGAAATTTGAAACATATTAATCTATTGATATGTAGTACCTCGTGGCATAATGGTTAGTGCGTAGGACTGTCATGCCAAAGGTCTGGGTTCGATTCCCGGCCACTGCCACCTAAAAACAAATGTTTTTTTCCGAGCTACTGCCTCTTCCGAGGGACTGACAAATCCTCCAAGAGTATACTTGTCATGAAAAAGTGCTTCTCATCTAGCCGTTCAGACTCGGCAAAAAGTTGTAAGTCCCCTCCATTCCTGCCAACAACACGCACACAGGAATGGTTGAGAGTTGTTAGTCACTAGGCCCTGGTTCTCCATGAGCTGTTGCGCCACAAAATTTATTTATTTATTTAATCTGTTGATATTTCATTAAGTTCATTAATTTTATTTAGTCCAGGTACATTTTTTGTTCAATCTTAACAAGATTAATGACTACTTTCTCTTACAGAAAAAGTTGAGGTGCGTATCCATATCCATAAGCAGATGCATATCCCAAAGGTGTCGAATAAGCCAATGGAGCAGCAGATAAAGGTGCTGAATACGCCAATGGAGCAGCAGTCAAAGGTGCTGAATAGGCCAAAGGTGATGCTACATATCTAGCGGCTAAAGGAGCAGCGGCCAAAACTGGAGCAGTAGCAATTCCATTGTAATTTCTTGCAATAACTTGATTGCTTGTTGCAGTCACAACTCCCGGACCAGAAATTAAAGGAGCAGAATAAGCTAGTGGCGCAACTAGTCCTGGCTTGGCAGCAGCACAGGCAACAACAGCAAGGATGACAATGGTCTACAAAATTAAAACAAAATTAAAATTCATTTTATTTATAGGTACATAAGGTGTCTCAAACACTTAAATATTTGTGTACTCGTTTAAACTTACGTATTTGAACATAATGGGATATTTATTTGGTTGTTTATTGAAGGGAACAAAAAATTGAACTGAATTATTTCTCATTTAACACCATCTTATATTGAAGTTAAAAACAAAAATCTCAAATGAAATAATGTAAGTCACGAAGACAGAAAAAGCCAGAAGCATGCCACAAACATCATAAGGTAATTAATATTCATTGAATCGCTTTGGACTGAAGTCGAGACGAGACATATTTAGTTTTGCTTTTCGTTTGATAAATATTTACAAAAATTATATGTCGATTGATCACGTCGTCGTTGTGTCGGTACTTAATAAGCAATAAAGTTGTTAATATAAGGAAATTTTCGAATATTTGTAATATAATATTATTTTATTATTTGTGTAACTAATTTAGACCACATATTTTGAACAAAATGGAACTTGAATTTTGAAGGTTAACAAACCTAAGAGGTATTGTGATAATTTTTTAATTGGGTTAGACGGACTTACTCCTGAAATTTTTTATAAATGGAAAGCTGCAATGTGCATGCTTCGAGTTTCTATAGAAAAAATTGTACTTCTTTGTAAAATTAACGGTTTATAAAGGTACTCGTACCTATCAAACAAATGTTAAAAAATCTTCCAGTACAATCTTGTCTTTCTCACAAACAACTCATATGATTTTGAAAACAAATTTCGTATGCTTGATGTAGAGGGATTTGCACTAAGCAACTATTACATAACAGTAGGTACCTCCCATAGAAAATTTTGTTATATTTTAAATTTTCTAATTATAAAGGTAAAGTGGTTTTGAATCAAATTTTGACTAAAAGAGTTTACAAAGAGTTAAAATAATATCGATACCTTCCCGTAAGAATTTTAGTTACCAATATCGATACCTTCCCGTAAGAATGTATTAAGCGACATTTCAAAAATATTAGAGGCATCGAAATAAACCACTGGATTATTATTATAAATTGAAAATTAATTTTCAACTCAAAATCCCTTCAAAAATCTGTTTATTACTAAAAAATACACAAATAAATAATTAAAAAAGAGGCTTTTAAAAATTTTTATTTAAAATTTTTAAAATGTCGCTTAATACATTCTTACGGGAAGGTATCGATATTGGTAACTAAAATTTAAGAATTAATTGATTAATAATAGAAACACTTATTTCTTAGGCTACATTTTAGTATGCCGGGTTTTGTATTCACCTATATTATGTTGTCTCTAACTCCTTTGATTTCCGTACAAAGATTTTTAAAATCACTTTGCAATGAAAAGTTATTGTGAAAAAACTGTAAAATTGTTTTAAGTGTTTATTTCTCCTCTCGTTCATCTATTGAAAGAAAAAATAATTTAACAATTTCTTTTTGCATAACAAATTATTTCTATAGTTTTGTCAACCTACATTTTGCAATTTATTCCTCATATATATCACGGCAGTAGATGCATAAAGTTTGCGAACCAATTTTGATATGTTTTCAGAAAATATTAAGACAGTATATGTATATGACAGTATTATGTATTCGTACAAAAATTGAACTTGAGATTTTGATAAGACTTGTCATTAAGTTGATAATGAAGACGAAAAATGTGGGTCTCACAATTCTGACTGTCTACATAGGCGCCCAGGAAATGCCCTCCCTGGCTCTGGGAAATACCATGTCACTAACATTTCTTTTCTCAATTTTTTATGAATTTCAATTAATACTTCTTTGTTGGAGTTCATGATTTGTCCCCATCTGAATCTAGATCAAGCAAAATACACAGGTATGAAAACAGGGTCGTGCCTAGGGGTAGGATAGAGGGACAACTACCCCAGGTGCCTTGCCATGAAAGTTTCCGTGAAAGGTGCCACCATGTTGAAAAGACCGAGAAATTATTGACCGATTTGAAATGGATTGAGTACAATATGTTCGAAAGCATCAACTGTTGGGCAGCTGAACAGTAAAAAATTGAGTTGATGAACAAAATATTGAAAAGCCGGATACAGTTAATGTAAACATCAAATTATTTAGCAAAAAAATTGATTATTGTTGGATCAAATCCAATTTTCTGTAAACAGGACAATTGCATAGGTACTCATTGACAGCAATATCTGAGTCAAAAAACACCGATCCTTTGACGATCCAATTGATTTTTATATTGCGTTTTCGAAAATGGCCGATGTTTTCAACATATTCTAGTTTCGGGAATGATGTTCCTCGACTTTTTTTAAGGCAGCTGACTTTGTTGTCAAGTTGAGATTTCGGAAGGTCAAAATTTAGTGAACAGTTAAAGGTATATAGCGATATTTCAACTGGTTTTTTCAGTTGGTCAACTTACTGCAATATGGCGAAAGTAACACGATTTATTATTTGATTTTCTTACTGGCTTTCTTTACAAATGTTTGTAGCAAAAAAGGCAGCTTCTCTGAACGTGTTCTTATAGCTAGGAACGGCCCTGTATGAAAATAACCTTATTTTCGATATTATTTTTAAAATATGACAATTTTTCCCTGGAGGCTTCTTTTCAGTGTTCATGGTTTGGCCCCACCCCCTCTGTAATACATTTGTTTCAAATATTCGAGGCAAACGCAAATTTAATCAGATGGATAATGTTTCTCAAGACAATAGACAGATAAATTCACTGGCGGGCTTAAAAGGGGCGGTCCGCCCCAGGCTTCTCGTAATAACACGAACCTAAATTTCATGGGGCCCCCTAAACCATCATTTTTTTCAAATGTATTTAGCAAAAATAGTTTGAAAATTTACGCTAGCATACCATCGACAAAGACTTGCTACTTAATAGGTTTTTAAAAATTTAGATATTCGTGAATTTTAATATTTTTTGGAAAATTTATTCTCGAACTTAAAATTTTAAAAATTAATTATTTTTTTTTTCAAATAAACCTTACTTTCTCAAAAATTTACATTAATAACTTACCTAAATCCTTTTTTGTTTTTGTAACTCTCATTTGTGTAAGACCGGAAAATAAAATTCAGATTTTAATGGCCAAAATTTAAAAGATCCTTGAGGGATAAAATAAAGACATTTGAGTTCATTAAATATTTTTCTAATGATGAAAAAGCTGGTGAATCATTAATATATACTTTGTCTCCTATCTGTCAAGCCATTTTTGTCAAGTAACATTGAAGGATGGCTATATTAAAAACTGCTAAAAAAATATAAAAAATAAAATATTAAAATTATTTAAGTACCTCGTGGCATAATGGTTAGTGCGTAGGACTGTCATGCCAAAGGTCTGGGTTCGATTCCCGGCCACTGCCACCTAAAAATAAATGTTTTTTTCCGAGGAACTGCCTCTTGCGAGGGACTGACAAATCCTCCAAGAGTATACTTGTCATGAATAAGTGCTTCTCATCTAGCCGTTCGGACTCGGCAAAAAATTGTAGGTCCCCTCCATTCCTGCCAACAACACGCACACAGGAATGGTTGAGAGTTGTTAGTCACTAGGCCCTGGTTCTCCATGAGCTGTTGCGCCACAAAATTTATTTTTATTTATTTTTTAAGGACGAATTGTTGATTTGTTTTCCTTCAAAATGATGGTACGTCTTCCCCCACCTGTCAAGACATCAGGTGTAAAATTTTATCAAAAGATAGCTACATGTCTATTCAATAAGAAAACCTTTTAAAAATAAGAAAATTTCATAGTTCTTGTTACTGCTCCGGATTATAGTTATTTAAGGGCAGTTGGGTGGCACTTGGATCAAATTTCACTATATCAACACAAATTTAAAAAAATATTGAAGCAGTAGCATTCTTCATTTAATGTAATTCTTAGTCTATGCAAGTCACTTTAGATGCGTTTATTTCCAACACTAGGCACCGTAGATGCAGTTTTCAGTTTTGTAAAGCTTGGTTCGGAAATATTGTCATCCAAAGACAAAGGTAGTTGGGGGCAGAAAATCGTTAAAATCAGTTAAAGTCCCTCTGGATGCGAATATTTTACCAACCAGACCATGAATAATTTTAACCTCCCATTGAAAAAATAAAAATTATATTTTCAAAAAGTTCAAATAAGAAAGCATATCAAAATTTTCACTAAAGTACCTACTTCTTTGAATAGGTTTAATTTTTCCCTCGAAAATTTGATATCTGTTAAATGGGTTGGTTTCTACCCTCCCTAGACAAAACCTGTCTGTCTCTTTACCTACAACCTTAACAGATTTTCCTAAGACTTCGGAAGTAGTAGTTTTTTTTTTTGTCTCGACACGTTTTTTTTTTTTTTTTTTTAGAACCAAAAATAACAGTATAGCTGCAGAACAATTTGTTTAGTAATTTTACCAAATCATATTTTTTTCTTAAGACGACTCACGACTCTTTTTAAATAAAATTCAAAAGTAGGAAACCTTTTACAAAAAATTGTTATTAAGGGTAGGCCTAGATATCTCCAAAAAAAACCTTTTTTTCTACTTTCGATTTCCTTCCTAACGGTATTTTTCATAGCTATTATTTTTTATAAAAAGATTTTTAAAAGTAGGTAGGTATAGTTTTTTCTTACCAAAATTTCTTAAAAAGTATTTTTGGAGTTTTTAAAAATTTCAAATATTTTGGGTTTTTTTTAAAGATTATCTTGAATATTTTGAGTTCCAGTTCCAGGCCCATACCTCTAGAACCCTCCCTCAGACCCTAATCCGTCAGATCCACCACCAAAAAAATTACAAAATTAAAAAAAAATAAGTTGTTCCTCTTTCCCAGTACAAATGTATTTGAAAAAAATATCGAAGGTGGATCAAACTCCTATCCCTGTGATCCCTTCCCTTGCAACGGTCTTGCAGTCATGGAATTTACTTATACTTCTTCTGCAAAATTGTTGCAAATTATATTGCTCCTTATGTTATACCCAAATTGGGATAGTCAACATAAGTCCATATCAACTTATCTGTATCGTAGTTTGTAGAGGTACTTTCTGCTCCTAATGACTCAGACACAGATGTTTTTCTTCAAAACGCAAACACTCCATTCAAATACAAATAATACAAAAATACAACCAATTCTTAATTCCCAAAGTGAAAAATAAAAACATTTTACAAAGTTGAAAATCTCTCGTCCTGTTACGAGAGGATATTAAAATTGCAACAAACAAACAAAAAAAAAACTTTTATATTTCTTTAGTGTAACGAAATCACGTACCTATATTCCTTTAAGCTCAGAAAAAGAGACAATCCAACCATCGAGGACTAACGACGACACTGAACAAAAAAAAAAAAATAAACTAAAATACCCAACTTGCAGTAATAATCCTTTTTGTTGTTACATAGAATTCCCTACAAACAAATAAGTTTGCAAAAATATTACATTCCATAAAAGGTAGATGATAGAGGGAATAGCTATGGATGATATGGTTTGGTCAGACTGTGTTTTCACGAATTAACAGTACCTTGTAGGTAACTTCTCTATACCAACACCCAAAAAGAAAACGAAAAAGTGACTCCAGAGGGAGAATATATACATAGTTAGGGGAGGGGGGGTTAAAACTCCATAGAACTTGGTAGGTACCTCTATAACTTGATATCAGAAACATGCCAAACTTTTCTCAGAATAACGATGAAGTTGGATTTTTATATTTCAAAGACAATGGATAGCATTCTGCATGCTTAATTAAGTTTCAAATTTAATAATCCTTCTTTCGGTTCCGGGAAATCCTTCCCTGCTCTATCGTCATCCTTATTCCTACCCAACTCCAGACCCATCCTCAAACGAATGGAGTATAGGTACATGCAATACCATGGTACATTCCAATCTTGTATGCAAATAGCTGGCAGAAAACTTTTGTCTACATAGTTTCTCGTGATAATATCGAACGGCAGAATGAGATCCCATCAGATCCTATACTTATATCTAAAGGGTCGTTCACGCACGCACATACTCGACTCGAATCCTTGCACCTTGGTTATTCATGAACCAAACTTTTGGTTAGCTCTGGGAAATGATAGCTTTTCCTTCGCTTCCCCAGAATCCAGAATAATGTGTCCCTTTTTTCCTGCTCTCTTGATGCTGCTATACAGAGAAATTTTTTTAGTTTTTGTTTTCTCTTTTTTTGCTTTTGTGTAGCTTAAGAGCAGGAACAGGTATTCTATATTAAAATTATTATGGTGCTTCCTCAGAATATTGCAAAGAAACTTTTTGACGCAGAATTGTATATGCCAGTCGGATTTTCAATGGTTGCGTGTGTCGTATGCTTTTTTTGTTGTTGTTGTTGGTGTTCCATGTGAAAGATGAAAGACTGAAAGGGTAGAATTGAGTATGGAGGCCTTTGTTCTTGATATATTTCAGGATGTGTGCAAGGTTGGAGAAAACTGATGACGGGCTCGTTGGTATCCTTTTATTAAAAAAAAACTTTTCCAATTAGTGGGGAAAAATTGTCAGGATTGGAGGTTTTTATGGTGGAAATATGTATATGAGGTATAGGTTCTTAAGTCTGCTTTTAAGCTTTGTTTTTATGCTTTATTGTTGATATTTGTTTAAAACAAAAAAAAAAAAACTAATGGAAGTCAATTGAAATGGTTTGGTTGTGACGTGAGCGGTAACTAAAATTAAAATTTTGTTTTAATATGGAGAATATAGAAGCTTTTTAGCGGCCATGTTGTTAAAGCAACATCATCTGTCAAACTTGTAGTGAGGCGACTTATTTTGACATCTGTCTTTTCATCTCATTTCTACTTCTTGAAAAGAAAGAGATGGCGAGGTGAAGCAGAAATTTTCAAACAATTTGAAACTCGTATGAACACCGTCTTTGGCAAATCTTAATAATGAAAGCAAATAACTACTTACTTCTTGCAAAATTAATTTGACGCTACCGATGAGCGCTGAAGATTGTGATGATAAGCAACTTCTAACGGGTGATTTTTTAAGAGGTTTAGAACTTAAAAAAAAAAACACAAAAAATTCGAAAAAATGAATGAAATATTTATTTGAATCGATAGTTTGAACCTTGCAATTTAATGTTTAAAGATAATTTCATGCAAATGTTGACCGCGGCTGCGTCTCAGGTAGCCCATCCGCTGAGTCCAATTTTGGCATACTCTTTCACACATATCGGCCGGTATCTCACGAATGAATGCATGGATGTTGGCTTCCAGTGCGTCAATCGAAGCGGGCTTGTCCCTATAGACATTAGTTTTGACATACCCCCACAAAAAATAATCTAATGGTGTCAAATCGCACGATCTAGGCGGCCAATTGACCGGCCCGAAACGTGAAATTAACTGTTCACCAAACTCGCCTCGCAATTGCGCCATTGTTTCGCGTGCTGTGTGGCATGTGGCACCGTCTTGTTGAAACCACATATCATGCAAGTCAAGAACTTTCATTTCGGGCAAAAAAAAGTTTGTTATCATCGCTCGGTAGCGTTCACCATTGACAGTAACGCTGCGATTCGCATCATCTTTGAAGAAATATGGCCCAATAATGCCGTCGGCCCATAAACCGCACCAAACAGTGGCTTTTTCGGGATGCATTGGTAGCTGTTGCAATGCTTCTGGCTGATCTTCACTCCAAATGCGGCAATTATGCTTATTTACGTACCCATTCAACCAAAAATGAGCCTCATCGCTGAACACAATTTTTCGATAAAAAAGCGGATCCTCGGCCAGCTTTCCAAGAGCCCATTCACCAAAAATTCGGCGTTGTGGTAGGTCGGCTGGCTTTAGTTCTTGCACCAGCTGTATCTTAAAAGGCTTTACGCCCAAATCCTTCCGCAAAATTTTCCACGTAGTGCTGTAACAAAGGCCTAACTGCTGGGAACGGCGCCGAATCGACATTTCGCGGTCTTCTGTCACACTAGCTGATACGGCCGCAATATTTTCTTCACTACGCACAGTACGTAAACGTGTTGGTGGTTTAATGTCCAACAAAGTAAATTTGGTGCGAAATTTGGTCACAATCTTCCGAATAGACTGCTCAGAAGGTCGAGAATGCCGACCATAAAATGGAAGCAGCGCGCGATGAACATTTCGAACCGAGCACGAATTTTGATAGTAAAATTCAATAATTTGCAAGCGTTGTTCACTTGTAAGACGATCCATGGTTAAATTGCAAACCAAACTGAAGCTGTTTGACAGTGACATAAGATACTAAACACACGTCAGCTGTCAAAACCAGTGTTGCCAAAACCAAACCAGCTAAAAAATCACCCGTTAGAAGCTTTTTAGCGGCCATCTTGTTAAAGCAATATCATCTGTCAAATTTGTAGTGAGGCGACTTATTTTGACATCTCTCTTTTTCATCTTATTTCTACTTCTTGAAAAGAAAGAGATGGCGAGGTGAGGCAGACATTTTCAAACAATTTGAAGCTCGTATGAACACCGTCTTTTGCAAATCTTCATAATGAAAGCTAATACTTACTTCTTGTAAAATTAATCTGACGCTACCGATGAGCGCTGAAGATTGTGATGATAAGCAACTTCTATATCGTAATCAAAACTGAATGATTTATACGGATGACTTTATGTTTCAGCAGGATTCTTACAGATGGACATTCTCCACGAACGACTTAAGACTAGGGCTGGCCACGATACCAAACCAAACGATACTTTTTTAAGTTTTGTCAAAGTTGAAAATTTCAGTATCGTCTCAGTCTCGTTTAGTCTCGTTTAACAAAGTCTCGTCTCAGTATCGGTATCAGTATCGGTATCGGTGTTGGTATCGGTATCGGTATCTTTATCGGTACCGGTATCGGTATCGGTACCGGTACCGGTATCGGTATCGGTATCGGTATCGGTATCGGTATCGGTATCGGTATCGGTATCGGTATCGGTATCGGTATAAAAATAAATAAATAATAATATTCAAAAATCTATATTTTCTGTCGATACCAAACGATACTACCGAGAGTATCGTTAAATTTCGGCCCAGAAAGTTCGGTATCGTTTTAGTTTCCGATACCGATACCGATACCAAACGATATCGAGACTTTTCTGGTATCAGGGCCTTTTTTTGGACATATTTGTGGCAGGTCTTCAATTCAGTTCTTTAGCCTGTAAAAATGATAACAACACTTTGGCATCATTAAATATTTAAATGTGAGCTTAAAATTGCAAATTCCCATCAATTATTATTTTATTCCCATAGTGGAAAATTCCTTTAAAACAAATCATGCTGGCTGCATGGAAGAAAATGCATTTATTTTCCCTTACCTAACTACATAAGTCCTGAAGTAGTTTTGTTTGAACATTTCAAAAATACTTATTTCTCACTGAAAAAAAAACCCGTAGCAGGTGGTTTCTTTTAATTAAACGTTCAAAATTTATTCACACAGAAAAAATAAACACCCAGAACAACTTAAGAATAAGAAACGTACCTACAGGTAAACCGTTCCTGGTACGTAAAGAACGAACGTGCAACTATCGTCATTATAACGCCACTTAAAGAACTTTTTTTTTCCAGAATTCCATTATGGACTTAATAAGACGCAAGACTCATTGACAAAGCATCCAGCCACCAGCTACTATAATGTACCATCATCCAGCTCTAGCAGAGAAGTAAGTATAAGGTACCGCGAATTTTCTAGAAAATTATTGGCCTGAAACGTGGTAATTCCTCTGAGAATTATATAAAGGTCCCTTTCATGCAAATAACACACAAAAAAACAATGGAGTTTGCAGGATCGTGTTGTATTTTTACGGTAAGTTTCTTGTTTTTTGTTTTTAATTTTAAATGAAATATTTTGAAGGTTTACATAAAGTGAGTAAGAGTGTGCCTAGGTATATATTATATGGGATTCTTTGAAGCAAGTTTAAAATGTGAAAATTATTCGCTCTAAGTATTCGAGCAGAGAGAACTATGTACGAGCATAGTGTATCTATAGGTAAATAAATGTGAAAGGCACGCTAGGAGCAATATATTTTCTATGCGTGTTGCCTCAAGGATATACTAGTCGAAGTATGAAAGAAAAATAATCCTTGTTTTTTTTTTTTTGGTTTTTTGTTTGTTCTTCTTTTTTTTGAGGAACGATGAAAGTATGCAATTATATTAAGGACACGTTTATACTTAGTTGGAAAACACAAAGGAACAAACGAAATTGGTGTGGTCCCATATTTAAAAAAAATTCTTTTTGTCGGAATATTTTTTTTTTTTCTTAAATTCACTTAATTCTTGGTTTGGTGTTTCCTTTGACTAAAGTCTTTGAAATGAATTAAAACGAAAATATCTGACGAAAGATTTTCTTTTCAGTCGGAATTTTGGTTTTTGAAAAAAATTGGGGAATAAATGGTAATTAGGAAAAACTGCCGTGTGTTTTATAGTTTTAATAATTTTTGCAGAAATTGCACTGCAAAAAAACCTTCACTGTCAGAAAAACAGACAGTTTTCACGACCTTTTTATTTTCAGAATTTATTTTTTAAAAAATTCAAAGCCTGTCATCTGCGATTGAACATTTCCTTCACGGTGGGATGAAAATTCTGAGCACCATTTGTTCCTAGCAATCTATTCTCAAGGAAACGATCCTGACT
Source organism: Dasysyrphus albostriatus (assembly GCA_946251815.1). NCBI lineage: Eukaryota > Metazoa > Arthropoda > Insecta > Diptera > Syrphidae > Dasysyrphus > Dasysyrphus albostriatus. Next base: position 126,204,660 of record OX276336.1, on the reverse strand, counting down.
TGACTTCTTGATTCCATCGAACTTTATAGCAATATCGTCCCCAATTAGCAGAATAACTCAATCGGTAGGCTTACAGGAGTTGTGGAATATGAGTCAGTTTAACTTTTCATTAAACTGGAGCCTATCAATCTTAATAACAGATCCTCAAAGGAAGGAGTTCATGAACTACAACCGACTAGATATCGAACGATTCCAAAAAAAAAAATTAAGGAGAAAATAGTGATGTCGAATAATGACATATGTAAGTTTTTTCAATTATTAAATTGAGAAACCCATCGAAGCAGTTAAAATCACTATAAACATCGCCATGGAAGAGCAGAAGAGACTAAAGACCTCAAGGGACAGATACTAGCATTATTCAGAAGAAATTGTTCGCCTGTAAAATTATCGACAGCAATTGCGGAAGTGACTGCATGTAAATGATCCAACAAAGAAATTACATCAGGTCCAATGGAAACTATCAAATAGTGAAGAGTGAACATCTAAACGCTCCTCAAAAATTCAATAACGAGCAGTTTCGAAAAATGGCTACAATCCATCAAAGCAGATCCCAATCTTTTCAAGGAAATCAACAAGATCGTCAGCAAAAGGCAACCATAAATGCCAAAAAAAAAATCAAAAGGAAGTCATGATGACTCACTCAGGATACCATTTGCTGAATATTTCCAAAAAGAATTTCTAGCTATACCCGCCCAGCAATTTTGTATTCTTGGAGGAAATCCGAGCTCAGTGAAAAAACTACACTTTTAAAAGACGATAGCTGTGAGGTGACTCAAAAGTTCACAAGCCCCGTATAACAATGGTCTGCAAAAATTAAATTTTGTTTAATGTACATTTTGACATATATTTGACCTTCTTAAATCTAAATCCTTTACTTTGAATTTCTGTGAATTTCTGCGCATTTCACTACAAAATTCTATCAAAGTTCATACAAAAAATGATTTTTGACATAAGTTTGGACTGAAAATCACAGAAATTCAAAGTAAATGAACAGACTTATGAATGATTTGAAGAATAGAGTTCTCTTAGCCCTCTTGACCTGTTAAAAAATGAAACCACCGTTTCTGGATATCTCTTCTAAAATATTTATTCTTCCAATAACAAAAGCAGTTCAGAGTTTGTGAGAAACAATCTACCTAAAATCCGTTCTTGAAATGTCAAAATCAAAACTATGTTGTTAGCACTCTCAATAACTATCAGATTATTGTTTGATATTGAATGAAGAGAAATCATTTGGCAGCATTTGGAAACAAGGCCTATTTGATAACCTATCTGTTTTTAATTTTCCAGGTATACTAGTAAAAAGATGAAGCTGTGGGAGTTCTAACAACATGGGGCATCAAAATCAGCTCAGTTAAATCTGAGTTGGCTTGCTTGAGAAGACCAGTGGGACATCAAAATACGCCATTAGCTACAAGCAGCCTCAGCATTACTATCAATCTGCCCCCGATGGATTGAACCTGATAACCAAATCATTTTACTTATTGACTTGCGGGGCGCTCTAGTCTCGGGTGGACCAGGGCATCGACCAAGAAGATCGGTTTCGGTTTCTAGCTAGCCGTCTCCAGTTTCGAACACCAAGTTGGTTGTGGTCCTCTATCATTTTTGTGCGCCACCTGTTGCGCTGTCTTTCCCTACTGCGCCGTCCCACGGGGTTGGATTCAAAGACTTTTTGGGCCGGAGCATTGTTGTCCATTCGGTCTAGGTGATCCAGCCATCTCAGTCCGTGGCGGCCCCTACATTTCGCAATTGTATATTCCTCCATTCCCTATAGACGGGACCCGAAATCACCCGGTCAAAACAGCCTTAAGCGTTACAATCTACAGTTAATAGTGTAAATGTCTCTGCACCATACATTAGGACCGGGATGATAAGCGTCTTATACAGGGACACTTTAATTGCTCGAGAGAGGACTTTGCATCTCAATTGCCTGTTTAGCCCAAAGATAGCAATTGGCTAGAGTAATTATTCGTTTGATCTCAGCACTGAAATCGTTGGCTAATTTAAAGCAGAACCTAGGTAAGGTAGACAAAGTCTCTGACCACCTCAAAATTATAGCTGTCTATAGTAACGTTCTGACCGAAATATCGGTTCTTGACAGCATATATTTGGTCTTGCCTTCATTCACCGTCAAACCCATCTTCTTGGATTCCTCCTCAATACTCACGAAAGTAGCACTGACATCACATTTTGTTAGTCCGATTATGTAAATATCGTTGGCGTAAGCGAGTAGTTACAAGGACTTTTGAAAAATTGTGCCCCTAGTGTTGACGTCCACAATTCTTTTAAGAACGATATTAAAGATGTCGCATGACAAAGCGTCGCCTTGTCTTAAATCCTTTTTGACATCAAAGGCATCGGAGAGGTCTTGGGTGACCTTAATGGAGCAGCGTGCATTCTCCACCGTCATCCTGTACAAACGAGTGATTTTGGGAGTTATGCCTAGATCTAAACATTGTTCTATATATTTTGTGTCTATAGATGCTATCATACGCCTTGAAATTGATGTAAAGGTGGTGATGGTTATCGATTTTAAATTCGTGGGTTTTTTCCAAGATCTGCCGTGGTGCGAATATTTGGTCGAGGGTGGACTTCCCTGGCCGCTTCCAAGGCCACATTGATATATGAACCTATCAGGTTGTTGACGAATGGCTTCAGGCGTTCACAAAGTACGGCAGAGAAGATCTTATAAGATCTGATGACTGATTCCTCTGTAGTGGATGCAGTACTGGACATCTCTGGATTACCTCTGGGCAAAACCCTCATTTTCGGTCAAATATCAGGATTTCAATTTTGAGGAGAGGCTTACCTTCATTCCGAATGTAACAGCTACTCGGAAAAATTGAACTAAGCTTTCTACCGCATCCGCTCCCTAATGTGGAAAAGGAGTGGACTCAGCTTCTTCATAAGCAACTTTTAAGATAGATCATCACTTACAAAATTTATACTAATCCTCTGTTTGGTTAACTATTTCCAAAACCATCAGAATTATAAAACTGAAAGACGGAGACTTTGTGAATTTGCTCGGAAATCTTCTTTGACCAACGAACGGCAACGAAAAATTTGAGCAACAAGCTACTCTTTTTGAAATTCACGTAATTCTTGCTGAAATTAAGAAAATAGATGCATTTTAGTTGGTTAAATATTGTTTTTGTGATAAAAGAGTTAACCATATCAACTTTCAAATTCTAAGGATCGATGTCGATGGACTAAAAAATCAGATATTCGCACACTTTAGGCTTTTGGACAATTTGTTGTTATTTGGGTCAAAATAAACCTTTTCCATCAAAATGTAGTTTTCCTCCCATCTGTCAAGTTATCAAGAGTCTAATTTTTTACTGTTCCGGAAAAAGATAATTTTTAAGGACAGTAGGAGTTGAATGACAGTTGGATCGAAAAACACTATTTACACTTAAGAGAAAAGGTAATGAGACCGTATGTTTATTGTAATATATATGTAAGTCAAGTATGGGCCTCAGTACATACCACATGTTAAATTCAGGAACGAACCATCCTAACAAAAACTAAGGCCCCTCGACAACGACGATGGAGGCAAACGTTTGCTAAGGGTACTGAAAGACATTAACATTTTCCGAGTTTTAGCCATTTAGGGCGAATTAAATTTAGGCGAGTCGCAAACGGTAATGTCACAAAGTCACATTTAAACGTTCTACTCGGCGAATCGCAAGTCATAATAGGTGCCTAAGATTCACAGTCGAGTCAAAAATGAAATTTCCTAGTGAATATTTTACGTGGGAGCAAATCATATTTTATAGCTCAACGGACTTTGCTTCTACAATCTTTAAGGAATAACATTTCATCCCACGGGGTGGATCCAATTTGAAATAATTTCTTGATTACTGGGTGACCTTGACCTTTATTTATCTAACATACATTTATAAGCAGCCAATGTATCAACGAAAAATTCTTAGCTCAATTTGTTAAAAATTTTGCATTGAATACAAACACGCCTTAATTATTTGAAAATACATAATGAGCCAGCAGAACTCTAACAATAATTATTTAAACATTCAACAAAATATCTTAAGACCATAGAAGAATACTTAATGCACTCTTTCTTACTTAAAAGAATGGCACTTTTACAATAATCAAGCCTTGAATGCATTATAGCTTTAGAATAACTTAAGATAACTATCGTCACTTTTCGTGTTTTAGTTTGCTAAACGTTTGTGCGACATCGTGTTAAACAAGACAACTTCTTGCACCAACCATCAACAATATTACCTTCATTAATGTGCATTTTTAAAGACTTCTTTGACTTTGACCAGCACATTATAAGTTGCTGATGGTAAGTACATATGTTTAAAAATTCAAAACCGATAAGTTAAAAAAAAAAAAAAAATTGTAAAAAGTCAAATCCGTTTTACCAAATCATGATGGGTGGACAGTAATTGTATTCAGTTGATATGTATTTCCACTCATGCAGATCACGCACGCTTTTAAAAGTCTTAGACAAATTGGCTATAAATACCTATCAGTGGTGTTTTGGTAAAACATAAACAATTCACGTCTGTGACCAAAAACAGTCAGATAAGACTAACCAAACAACAAAAAACAAAATAAACCGGCAAAAATGAACAAGTTTGTAAGTTTAATTAATTAAATTATTGGTAAATTTACGAACTAACAGCTTACCCGTTTTTTGTAATTTTCAGATCATTGTCCTTTGTGCTTGTATTGCAACAGCATCAGCTGGTCCTGGTTTAGTTGGTCCATTGGCTGGTATTCATCATCCGTTGGCCTATGCTCAAACTCTTCCCTATTCATCTCCATTGACCTACTCACATTCACTGGCTTACACCTCTCCTGTGGCATATGGTCTGGCTTCAGGTGGAAGCAGTCGCATTGATATCCACAATAACTACAATCTCGCTCCGCAATACGCTGTTCCATTTGCTGCTAGAATTGCTGCTCCCTACACTGCCACCGCTGCTGTACAGGCGCCTCTTCCTTCTGCTTTCAGCTATAAATTCGCTCAACTGAGTGCTCCTCAACCAGCTCCAGTCGGCTTTGCTGCACCTTTAGCTGCTACTCCAGTAGCTGCCGCACCTTTGGCTAAATTCGCAACACCAGTACCAGCTCCATTTGCTGCTCCTCAATTTATCCCTGCTCCATTGAGATACAGTGCTCCTTTTGTAAGCAACTACAACGCCCCCAATCCCGCATTCTATGGATCTCCACTGCCTTATGCTTTCTCCGGCCAGATCAATGCCCTACCATTTGCTGCTGCAGCTCCAGCAGGATTACCAATTGCTGGTCCATTTAGTGTTTCTCCAGTTCAAGTTGCGGCTGATCCTTCAACCGCTCAAACAACCAGAATGACTGCAGTTTCGGAGGAAAATCCAGATGCCGATTCAGAAGACGTTCCTGCTAAGCTTGTATCAGAATCTCCAGCATCTTCGGAAGAACAGAAATTTGCTACTCCTGCCCCAATTGATGGACCACAAACAGCTCGTGATGCTTCAAATGGATCTCAATCACCTGTTGCTCCAGTGATGCCTAGTAATATTAATTAAAGATCCAGGAAGACTGAAATCTTGTCATTTAAATAAAAAAATAGAAAATATACTTTTTTACCATAAATTGTGTTTGATTTTTTGTTTGGTAAATAATTTTTCTTGCAGAAAACCTGACGGGACGGTACAATGAATTTTTTTATGGTTTGATTGTTTTTTAACTGCCCGCTCTATTGAAGGTTTCATCCGAATCAACCGATAATGTTGATGCTTCAATTTTATGGTCCTAATTGTTTGGATCAACTCTTCTTCTTTAAGGCAATGCCAACACCTATTTTGTCCATTCTTGATTGAAAGATCCACTAGCTGCTTTGAATTCATCCACAGCTTATCCGGATGATCCGATGATACAAATTTTTGATCGATGATTTAATTTCAAACTTTTGACTCTTTGACCAACTAACCTATTTTCTCATAGACGATGATAACATATTATTTATTAATCCTTAAATTTATTTATACCCTCCTTAACACACGATTTGTAGATTGTTCGGAATATCCGATGATAACGAATCTTAAAATTCATATTTCCAAATATTTTATCAACTTATCTCCTAGCAAACGATGCCACCTTGGGGCTTTCATACGAGTAGTTTTAGTGATCTTTGTTTTATCTGAAAGAAGGTTTCATATTCAGATCATTCGGTGGATGAAGTATTCATTTGCAGCTTGTTCGGAGTATCCAATGCTGACGTTACTTCTGATACATGCTTTCGATGCTTTGACCAGCATGCCTTCTAGCAAACGATACTACCACGTAAACTGTTCATTGTTTTTGTGATCCTTGCTTTATCTGAATAAGGAATTCAGCAACAGCTTGTTCGGATAAATCCGATGCAGTTTGTTTTTTAATTCATGCTCTTGATTTTTTGACCAATTTTCATTCATTTTATATATGTGTTCCACACATCGGATCATCCGATGATGTAAATGTTTCAAATTCATGTATTCAATTTAATTTGACCAACTTATCTTCTAGCAGACGATGCCTGTCTGTCTTATATTATGTTAGTGATATCCACTTCATCTGGATGAAAATTATTCGAAACTAACAATGAAAATTATTCATTTACAGCTTGTTCGGATCATCCGATGCAGTGAATTTTCTTAATTCATGCTCCTGATTTTTTGACTAAGCCATTTTCTCATAGACGATAATCGGTTCTTCATTTTATTTAAGCCCTCCTCACCATATGAGTGAAGTATTCTTCGGTAGCTTGTTCGGATCATCCGATGATAACGAAGCTTCAAATTGACTAATTTTTTGAAGTTTGGTGGCTTTTTATTGTTTTTCTACCATCCACTCTGTTTCGATGAGAGTTTTAAAACTTATTCGGATATTCCGATTATGTAGATGCTGTTTCATACAAACTGACCGTAAATAGATTATAATCAAAAATGGAAATGAGCTAAAAAATGAAAAAGAAAAATCTTCCTTTAGAGGAAAAAGATATCTGTTGGTATTTGTCCTTCATGCGGTGTAATGGATGTTTTATCACTCTTGGCTTGGTTGAAAATTCTCAACATGACTTGTAAAACTCAATAAGTCCTTGTAATACAAATTACTTGAAAAGTCTTTATTTATTAATTAAAGTTTAGTATACAAATGGCTTAGCTATGTACCTAATGCTAATATCATATCTTCAATCACTTCTTTCAGGCTGTTGCTACTTGCAAGCATAGAGCAAAAGGACCTCAGATACAACATAGTTATTTTAATAAAACAAAATACAAAAAAAAAATAACAAAACTTCCCTTGAAAACTTTTTCTTGAATGCACGTTTTAACATTAAAAAACAAACCCACACCCAGAGTACTGATGGTGTTTCAAGAAATATTGGTTATTTTCCCATTAGCAAACCCAAGCTGCCGCTGCATTGGTTCTATATGTATAACTGAGAACTGACGCTGCAGTTTGGTACCAAAACCAACTTTTCCAACGAAAACCACTAACATGTGCAGCATGATGCTTTTCTTTCTTTCTATCTCTCTCTCTCTCTCTCTCTTGTTTTCCTATTTTCAAGGTAAAATGTTCATTTTCTAAGCATAGTGTACTTTGTACTTGTACTCCTCCTTATAGTCCTGGTTGTGGTCTTTATGGTAATTCCCATTGGCATTGAGGCATTCATTGGGGTTTGGGGTATTGGTTTTTAGAGCATCATTTTACCTGTTCAAGCAATCATAATATTGAACAAAATATCCCTTCAAAGTGAAGTAATATCTAAGTACAGTTCAGTTATAGGTACATAGATCGATATTAAGGACGAATGGTGGTTTAACTATTTTCTCTTTTCCTTTATTTTGCTTGTAATATTGAGGTGTCTTTGAGATAACTAAGAATCCATTTGATGCAGATATGCATATAGTTGACTTAAAATGTATATCTATGTTCAACTAATGCAGATATTCCTAAAGGAATTCTCAGAAATATGTTTTATTTCCTACGTTTGGAATTTTAACAACATAGAAGATGATTCAATCAGTTGTATGATTATTGGATGATATCAAAGGAAGTAATATTATTTTGATTATCATAAAGGCTTTGTCAATCGAGGAATTCTCGTTTCGGGGTTTCGAAAAAATATTCTTTGAATCCTTCAGCAAAATATGGATTTTTGTTTGGATTTGGTTTTAAGAAGGGATATCGCGTTCTTCTGTGACTGAGGGCTTTCTATGAAGATTTAATTTTAATTTTAATATCTACTTTTAAGGAATTGCAAAACTTTTTTCAAAAGAATTTAGAATTTCTGTACGTTTCAAATATAAAATGAGACCTTAAGAATTCCTGACAAATTCATGTAAGTAATATTGTCAATAAAAGCAGAGAAGAGAAAAAAAGAAAGTGTTACGTGTCATCGTATATGTTCATAAAATGGTAAAAAATAATAAAGTTTGAACGGGTAGGGTAAATCGCTTGAATAAAAACGCATTTTGGAACTTTTCATTTTAAATACTTGAGCATTTTGTACCCTTCATTTATTTGTCTTTGCTCAAAAATAAAATTATGCAGGATTTAGTACAAAATTTAGACATCTTTATTTTTTTTATTTTTTGGTTGGTTTTTGTTAATTTTGTCTGCTTAATTTTTTTTAAATAAGTTTTTAAAAGTAACTATTTTAATATAAAATTTACTTTTATACAAAAAGTAATTAATTGTTAAATTCATCTTAATATTCGAGATTATAAAAATGATATTGAAAAGTGACCACTTCCACCATTTTCTCAGAAACACAAGGGTGAATTTAGAAACAAAAAAAAAATAGTTTTTGTAGTCCGATCAATTTGTGTTCAAAAAAGCTTTAAGCGAGCAAGTTGTGGGGAAGTTTTGATTATACTCCTCTCTTTTGTTTTGGGGGCAATAAATCTGAATCTGAGGCTTGTGACTATAATTTCGTGACTCAACTGGGAAAAAATGCAAAAATAGACGACTTTTTACTGTTTTCGAAAATCCACTCGAAAGCACTAAGTAACAACTTTATGTGATAAATTTGATTTTTTTTGTCTGTTACATGATACATGAACCAAGATATATTTTTCTGATAGTCTTTGATGCGTTGAGTTCGTATCTGGCCTTAAAATTGCTCTATCACATCATGTTTTTGAGATTTTCGATTCTAAAAATAATTAAAAAATGAGTTTCTTAGGCAAATTTGGGGTTGTATTTTTATCGAGGTAATTTTTTTTCGAAAAATGTTTATAAGCATTCTAAAGTATGAATATTTTACTTCAAAATTCTTTTGGAATTTTTTAAATACCACTATTCATCTTCGAGAAATCGTCTTAGCCTACGTAATTTGAAAATCAAGTCAATTTGGGCTCAAAAGGGCACACACAAGAAAATTGTGGGGATTTTTTTTTTGCTTTGTTTTATGGTTACTAAGGTGGTGAATCCGAATCTAAGGCTTGCGACTAAAATTTCAGGACGCAAAACACCCAAATTTGCAAAAAGTGCTGCAAAAATGAAAATGGAATTTTCAAATTATGTAGTTTAAGAAGAAGGCTTACGATTTCTCGATGATGAATGGTGGTATTTGAAAAAAAAAACAAAAAGAATTTTGAAGTAAAATTTTCTTACTTCAAAAAGACCACCAACATTTTTTCGAAAACAGTTACCTCGAGAAAAGATACTACCCCAAAATTCGCATTAATAACGCATTTTTAAATATTTTAAGAATCGAATATTTGAAAACATAACGTGCTAGAGCAATCTTAAGGCCAGATTCAAACTTAGCATATCAAAGACCATTAGAAAAATATATCTTGTTTCATTCCACTCGAAAGGGATTTTCGACTAGTGCTTGGGTTCGAATGGGTTGTCGCAGAAAAAAACTTTAAACAGAGATTTATTGGAAATTAAGTATACTTCAATGTTTCCTTGATGCAGTTTTTGAATAGCTAGTTTGCAATTTTCGAGCCATTAGAGAAAAACTCCCAAAAAAATCATATTTTGCATTTTTTTTTTGAATTACTCGCAAACCACAGATTCGAATTCAACACCCCCAAAAAAATAGAAGACAGGCAAAATCAAAACTATTCCATAATTTGCATGGTAAAACTACAATATGAGTAGACTATTAGACTTTTTCAAAAAAATTATTTTTTTTTTTGGGAGTTTTCACTGTTTCAAAAACTTGTTTGATATTTTTTTTTTTGTTTCTTAAACTTGGTATATAAATATTTATCAACATATACATACATAATTGTTTTGATTTTTGTTTCAATCAAAAGATTAAAATAGTTTCCCAATGCGACGTTTCGATAGGGTTACACCTGTCGTGATCAGTTAATTTACTTGTATACAATATCTATGAACCACGATAAAAATTGTCAAACGTCGTTTTTCTTTTTTTATATTACCGTTTTAGAAAGTGTATGATTAAACTTAAACAAAAAATAAGAATTTTTCGGAATCATTCATGCGGCACTGTTGACAGTCCGAAAATTTCAAAGTTTTTTTTTGTTCGGCACTTTTAATTTTTGTGTGCAACTGATTTGCAATTAATTAGTTCTTAACAAACATTTTTTTTACGGATCGTTTGTGTTCATTTTAAAGAGAGTTGTCCTACTAACTTCATATGAAATTAGCAGGACACCTATTTTCTTGCAAACCATAAGAATATTTTCTTGCGTACTAATTCGCAATTGAGTACCAACTAATGATGGTATACTTTTTAATCGCAATACCCAAAAGTATCCTCCTAACTTGATAAACATCCTGCATACATGTAATTATCACTTTTGCTTTAAGCTTGGTGAAGTAAGGGCGTGTGAAGGATTTTGGTAAGGGCGGGGGCAAACTCTTTCAGGATTTTGGCTAGGGTGGGCAACATAATTCAAAAAATAGTTTTGGTACATAAATCTCGCTTTAAAATGCTTTAAAAAGAATATAAATTGCCTAATGTATGAAATATATTGTGATTAAGGGGGGCCAGGTGCCCTTACCTGCCCCACTTGCGTAAGCCTTTGTGGTGAAGGTTAAAACTTCTAAAGCAATTTTTAGGTTTTATTATTATCATAAGTTCTTTGATTAATCTCAAAAAAAGGAGGAAAAGTGAAGGATGGCTGGAGTAAAAGCTCTTGGGGCGGTTGAGAACGCACGATAGGATATAAAATTTTGGAAAAAATTAACAACATTTCTTCATCGATTTATAATTATCTGAGAAATAAACAACACAATGGTGTCCATATGAAATGATGCAAAAAACTTGCAAGTGATAGTTTTAATTGGTTAAATAAGGAGGCAAGCTACGAGTAGGTTCAACGCTAGTAACAGTCTAGGGTGTTATTAAAAGTTCTTCATAACAAATAATACTAAAACCAAAAGAAACGAAGTTAGCAAAAAAAAAAATCCGGATGCAGTATTGTAAGCTTCATATCAGATTTAAAAAAAAAAAAACCGTCAAGTCGTTTTTTCCAATGAGTAAAGGATTAAATTCTTCGGAATTGATGGATTCAACATTATTTCAATGACTATGCATTTTTTAACCCGCAATCTGAGTGTATCTCAGAAAAAAAAGCTGAAATATTTAACCAATTTCTGGTTTATTATACATGATTTTCAGGTTATTATTTTTCAACTCGGTAGATCAGGTTAACTCCTTAACTAGATACCTGATTTTAATGTCGTGTTAAATCAACGTTGGTTGGAGGTAATATCTGCATGACATCATGTAAATTTAAAACAACCTTAAAATAGTTAAACTGTAAATTTTACTTAAAAATCTAGTTAAAAACATGAATAAAATATTCAACGTCCTGTAATTTAAACATAAATCTAGTTAATTTAACATGATTCAATGTTGAATCAACCCTGTATCGAGTAGTTAATAATTTCTTGGATCCATGCGTCTCGGTCCCATATCTAACGCTGCTAGTATTGAAATTTATTACTATGTTCATTATTTTATTTTAAAAATACTTTGTGATACTTAGTTTCGAACTGGGAACCTTTCACACCTTGGAGACAGCACGCATCCCCTGGACCACTTCGCTGCATTAAAAAACTTGTGCCAAATGGATTTAGATGGCTTGTGTGTGTATGTGCTTTAACACTAGTTAACACAATTAACTGACAGAATTATCCTTTACTATGAGGTCAGGTTAAATTCAACAAGTAAACATTGTAAAAATAACCCTATAAAACGTTACTTCAACCTGATTTGTGGTAAAATAGAACTTCACAACATACAGTGTTAAAAAAACATGAGCTCAGTTAAAATTAGAGCTATATTCTTGTAAAAATTTCTTGACTACCAGAATTTAGTGTTAAGATAACAGGTCAACTTCTTAAATCAACTTGAATGTGGTAATATAGGCCACCAGCTGGTTTTAGCACTTAATTTATGGTTTTAAAAATCAGGTAAATCTTTGAAATGTCCGTAACTTTATATGGGATTATGCACCTTGTAAATTTAACAGGGCCCAGGTTAATTATAAACCTGCCTTTTTTCTCTGAGTGTAGTCGTTTCAATCTACCATTTCAACGATTTAAAAATGTTGGATTAAATTTCCTTTCATTGAAAATTCAAATTTGAAATTCTTGTCTTATTATTTTTTTTTTTAAATGAGATCTTCTATAGAGATGATTAAAGAACAAAACATTAACAAAACAAAATTCAAAAAAGCGGCAGTTAATCGAGAAAAATATATAACCTGAAAAGTGTGAAAATCCCATAAAAATTTGTTTGGGAAAACTAAGGACTAAGTGCCACTAGTAAATGAATTTTTTTTAAATTTATTTTTTAGGGCAAAAACTTTTGTTTTTTGGGGTTTCTGCTAGTGAAAATGTAATTTTGAGAAATCACGGGAGCATCCCATGAAAAAAATTTGTTTACATCAAGTCCAATTCCATCTATACACAAAAAAAAAAAAATTTCCTGCTGGTACCATAATTAAAAAAGAATCACATAAAGCTTTATAGAAAAATGTTTCCATTTAGTATCCTTTTATAATTTACATATTCTTGTTGGTCCAAATTCATTTATCTTCTATACTATCTACTATAGTACTTTAACCACTCCCAAACAAGTTCTTGTCCGAACAACCTTCTAAAAGGATAATACATCCTTGCCGTTGCAAGCTCCACAACATAAGATGAAGTCATAAAAGGAAATTTATTGTTCTGCTTAATGTACTCGAGATTATATTTAGGTCTTTTCCTGTTTTGGATACAAATTCACGTAAACACACAAAGTGTGCATATAATTTTTTTAAGCATTCATTCAGCATCCATTATCGCTATCGCTGTTGTAACAGAACCAAAGTAGGTATGCATTTAAATTATTACATAAAACTGGCTGAAAGCATAAGAACGTTTTGGTAATTATAAACAAAAAAAACTTGGACTTAACTCATTTTTAATCGCTTTTAAGAAAAAAAAACATAAATAAACCAGTTCATTTATTAAGACCAGTTACAGGAAAACTAGAAGATAACTGGATTACATTGTTTTTCATAAAACATTTAGTTTTTGAATAATTCTTGAAAAATAAAAGAATTAAGGACACTACAAAAAAACTATAATTTTTGTCATTTTGAGAAAACTACACGTAGCTCATGTTAAAAATATTTAAACCACTTTTAACTCCTGACAGCGACAATCGATTTTTATTACCTATAGTTTTATGAAATTTATTTGTTTAAATATATATGTATATTATGCAAGCAGTGATCAGCTGGGTAAAATAGTTATTAACTAAAAAGAGCCACAGTATGTAAGTGTGTGATTCTGCACACCTCTGTGACCTTGTAAAATTTATCCAAATCGGTTGAATATTTTTTTGAAAAATCGAACCTCTTCGTAAAGGCTATTTGCACATAATTTTTTAGATAGTTAATTAATTCAAGCCTTAATGTACCTAAGCTTAGGCATAGACAAATATTGATACCATTGACTTGATCCGTTAATAGGGTTCATTAGCTTAACCTACCTTTTAGCTTATAGGTGATTATATTAAAAAAAAAATTGCACAACATATGTAAATACTATCAGGTGAACCTTGATATACATTTTTGGGACGTGCTATTAATTTCAAATAAATATTTTTGAATGATTACTCATTGATCTATATACCCATTCAATACAAATCGAAAAAGAAACAGACCAAATTTCTTTTAAAATAATAATAATAATTCAGGTCACGCACAATGAGGCCGTCAAACTTAAAAGAAAAAAACACTGCTTCTTCTGTGAGTATAAAAGCAGTAGCCTGGGAATGAGTTGAGCATATTCAGTTTATCACTGCAAGCAATCACAAATTAAAATCAAAAATGGCCAAATTCGTAAGTTTTTCTTCTTCTTGGCTTTCGAGAAATTTTTTATTTATTTTTTCGTTATTTTTTTATTTTTTTTTATAGATCATTGTTTTCTTCGCTGTTGTTGCCTGTGCTGCTGCTAAGCCAGGTGTACTTGCTCCACTCGCTGCAGCACCAATTGCTGCTCCTTTGGCCTATTCAGCTCCTTTGGCTTATTCAGCTCCTTTGGCTTATTCAGCTCCTCTAGCTTATGCCGCACCATTGGCTTATAATGCAGCTCCTTCTGCTGCGGAAGGAAGTAGCCGCATTGATATTCAAAATAACTATGCTTTTGCTGCTGCTCCTTTGAGGTATGCTGCCCCAGCTGCTATTGCTGCTCCCTTGAGATACACTGCCCCAGCTGCTATTGCTGCTCCATTAAATTTGGCAGCTCCTTTGGCTTATAGTGCTCCTTTGGCTTATAGTTCTCCAATTGCCAAAGTAGCTGCTCCTGTTCTTTTGTAAATCTCTTAATGAATTTCGATTGAGAAAACGACTGATGAAAAATAAAATTTATATTTAAAAAAAAATGATTTTTAATTTATTTCATAGTTTTTTTTTCCTAAAAAAATCTTATGTCTATCAAGGGTAGGTCAGTTTAAACATTCTCAGACGAAGCCAAATATAAAGATCCTATTTTAGATACAAAATTAACCTTAAATGGGTGAAACATCTGTTGAAAACTCTTTGAATCATTTTGTATGGCTCTAAAACTGGATTAGAAAGTAAACGTTACCTATTTCCTAGATTGAAATTAATTGCTAAATGCTTAAATAGATCTGGAAAATATTCAAAACTTACTTCCAAAGTAGATGCTGTGCTGTCGAAACAGTTTCGGATGAACTGCACCCGCTGTAATCAAATTTGTGAAGAAAGTTCTTGAAACTGGTTTGCTGGTTGATAACCGAAAATATTTCCTGTTTGTCTCATTTTCTGAATGAAGCAAATTACAGGTTACTGAAATGGAGCGGTACGATATCCCGCAAACGAAAATCTTAAATAGTGAAATCTAGCATTTTGTTCAAAATCTTGAAAAACGAAATCTCGCAAATTAAAAATCTAGTTTTGCACACATCTCGCTTATTCAAATTTCACAGCAACGAATTTAAAAATGATTTGCTTAATTTATTTCTTAAAAATTATTTTCATTAAAAACATGTGATTGCGGGATTTCGTTATTCCGAAATTATGAATAGCGGAATTTCATTATTGCAACATTATAAAAAAAGGGATCTTGCAATTACAAGATTTCGTTAAGCGAAATTTTGAATGCGAGAATTTAATTAGCGAGATTTCGTACTCAACCATATAAATATAAAATATATGAGACAAGTTACAAGTTACAAGTTACAAGTTACAAGTTACAAGTTACAAGTTACAAGTTACAAGTTACAAGTTACAAGTTACAAGTTACAAGTTACAAGTTACAAGTTACAAGTTACAAGTTACAAGTTACAAGTTACAAGTTACAAGTTACAAGTTACAAGTTACAAGTTACAAGTTACAAGTTACAAGTTACAAGTTACAAGTTACAAGTTACAAGTTACAAGTTACAAGTTACAAGTTACAAGTTACAAGTTACAAGTTACAAGTTACAAGTTACAAGTTACAAGTTACAAGTTACAAGTTACAATTTAAAAGTTACAAGCTGCAAATTATAAGTTACAAGTTACAAACAACTTTGAACAATTATTAGTTGTTCGCCGCATAAAGCAACTTTAATCTTCGGGCAAACTGAAATGATTTGCATATAGCGAATCTATTGAACGCTGCATTGCATAGTTACTGCATTTCGGTTCGATTTGTTCCAGGTTTTATTTTCTTGACTCTCCTTTCTAACTAATTTGCAGAAACCTTAATAAGCCTAAAGCATTTGTTCCTAAAAAAAATCTCTCTTGTTACCCTCCTGGGCAAGAGTTTGCATCCGAACTTGATTGCCAGAATATACCACGCTGCTATTACAGACATATGTTAAATTTTTTACTATAAACTTTTAAAAAATACTTGTCTTTTTCTTTGTGAAATTCCCTAGATAGCTCACCATTTATATTTCGAAAAAAATCCAAAAACTCCACTTTGAAATTTTTCTAATGCAAAAAAGCTCTTGGAAATAAATGGGGACAAAAAACCTGATAATATGGTTGGTAGATGCGTGATCTTAGAAAGACTAAGGGCCAATATGTTCATAGCTTATCATATGGCATCTGTTTAATCATCGAATGAGCGTTTTAGTCAACATTTTAATCTAAGTATGTGTCAAATGTTAAAGTCTTTAACCTTTCAAATCGACAATCAGTTGGTTCTGCTTGATTAAAACCACTCAACGCGAGCTTGTTGAAACTGTATTATAGATTTAACTCACTTTGAACAAACTGGCCCTAAATCTTGCGTCATTTTTGGTGGGACACCATTTATATAATTTGTTTCTTGCTTTGACCAAGTCACATCTTATGCAAAACACCCTGTAAAATCAAAATCTTAATATTTTAATTTTAGTTTATTAATAAAGTATCAAAACTGTATACAATTCAAAACCTTTATTATTTTAACCCACAAAATGTTATGCTAAATTAACATCCGCAAACATATAATGATGTTCAAGTGTTCATAACTTTTCATTGAATTATACACCATCATTTCTTAGAAACAGCAACAACACCTTTACATACATTAGCACGGTTTGATTTGAATAAATTAACAGCTCTAGTGCCAAATTGAGCTCTATAAGTTGAGAAATTCAAAACCATGAATCACGCTGCTGTGTAAATTTCAACACAAATTAATCAAATCTCAGCAAAAACAACCTCACATTTTGTGCTTCCATTTTATAGGATCGGATGCCGTGGCGAAGCGATGCGATGCGATGTGGGATACAGCGTCTCTCTATTTTCTTCTTCCATAAGGTATTCGTGGGATATGGTAGGTTGGGATTATCCTTTCATCATTCCCTTGCATATTTTCTTCCGCACTCAATCTTTCTTGAATCCACAAAAAGCATGGCGCTCGCTGGGTTCAATGAGTTCACTCACATCACCGACCGACGACGCAAGCTGGCACTGGGAGTTAGTATACGGCTTACCCTATGGTGTTGCCTTACACCCTCTAAAGCAGCTGAATCACAGAATACCAACACCACACTAAAATAAGCAGCAGCATATAGCGCGGCGCCTTAATTTCCCAAGAAAGTGCAAAATTTATGTCGTCTCATGATTCCACGACTTTGATTTCACGAAAAGTAGCACTCGAGATGAAAATTACCAAACGGATTTACATTTCCCAAGGATGTGTCACTTGATGGTGAAGGTTTTCTGAGAATATACAGAGGCTCAGCGGGCACAAAAAAAAGAACTCTTTAATTTTTTTTTTGTTGGTAAGACCACTTTGTGATTTATACTTTCCTTCTAAGTCCTTAGACGTGTTGAAGAATTATATTTACGATATTATTCCAAATGGTGTTAGACAGCACAAAAGTTAACTTTTTAAAGATTGATTTTGATGCTAAATAACAAATAAGGCAGGGAAAAGCCTATTAATTTCTAAATACTTCAATGAACACAATTTTATAAACCAAACAAAGAATCCAACAGTTTAGAACCAAGCCAAAATTTTGGGTTAGAAGTGCGTATAGGGCTGATAAGGAATAGACCTTCTATTCACATCTAACGAATTGCGTCAAAATTTAATTAAAATTGGTTTAGATGCGGATATCTAATGAACTATAGACGTTCCAGAAGCTTGGGGATTTCAGGTACGGATGCTATTGAAAAGATAATACTCGTATGTAGAATTTGAAAACTGAAACTCTTTGCTAGGCTTGGTATCGGACAGATATCTATCCAAAAGCATTTTCAGGCAAAATGGAAACAATGCACATTGTAACACTTTTAATCCGTAGATATATTTCGAGAACCAGGCATCATAGCACGTTCTAGTTTTCAAATTTGGAAATATTGTCATCCAAAGACGTTAACATAAGTAGTTGAAGCAGAAAACCAGTAAAATTACGTTTAATGCAGATATTTCCCGAACCAGACAGAGAATCTGCGGATGGGTTTGATTACCCCTTTTCACTTCTCAAACAAAATTAACAAACCTCTCCAAAAATGTAACAAATTTCAAGAGTTTCGAAAAAAGCAAAAAACGAAACACTCGTTTTATTTAATTTCATGGACCTGCTTTTTTCGAAATTCTTGAAATTAATTTTAAAAGTGTTTACATTTTTGGAAATGTTTGTTAATTTTTTTATTGAAAGTTTAAGCACAAAAAATCAATTTTAATAAATGAAAGTTTGGAACAATTAAGAAGAGCCCTAGAACAGCCCGTTACAAGACTTTAACTTATTATTTAAACAAAATTAATCTTAGTACAAATTTCTTTTTTACATAGTAAGAATTAAACTTTAGGTTTAAAATCTTTTATTTGTTCTGTTTGTGCTTGATACTAGCATGGGAGTAAATTTTAATTTGAAACCAATTTGTATTTTCATTTTTTTTAAAGTAGGGATTGGTTTTTCTTAACATTTTTTTGAGTATACTTTTGTTTTTACTTGACACTGGCACAATGAATAAATTTTGAATTTTGTATATCCATTGATTTTGAAATGGGGGGGGGGGGGGGGAGGTGGTTGCAGAGTAAGAACATTAATTTCTTGACATTTTTAAATTAAATTATTTTGGAGTAATAACATTAATTTATTTTATAAATTTGATTTTTTAACGGTAGACGTGGGACCGTTTTTTCGAAATTTGAATATTTTAAATATACTTAAAAGTATCAGGATTTAAAATCATTTTAAATAATAGCTGGCAGTAACATTTTGAAAATAGTTTTTTGTTTTTAATTTTGATGGGGACAGTAGGAAACGAAAAAGATATACACAGTAGCGTAGTCTTTATAATGTATATGGAGGGCTCACAAGTCATAAATAATTTTTTTTTTTTTTGCAATTTTTCATGAATATTTTTCAACTCATATTCAATAAGAAAATAATAATAATAACTTAGTTTATAGAATAAATTTTAGACTTGTCCTTCTTACGAGTAAAATATTCATTAGTTAATGGCAGATTATTGACTAAACATCTTATTATCTTTAAATTTTCTTTTTCTGACTTGGCTCGGTTCCATATTTCGATGCGCCTAAATCAGCATTTTTTTTATCCGATGAAAACTCGGTAAGAAGCGGTACTGAGTAGTGTGGGACTCTTACCGCTCTAAAACCACCGGTGAATCAGGACCAATCTATGAAAGATCGACAAATGATTTTTCTTTCTTAATTTATAAATCACATTGTGGGAAGTTTAAGTTATAACGCTTTCCCATAGCTTTTAGACCTATGCTCATGAGGCTTGGTTTTTCTTAATCTCCGAACATTGTCTCGTACATTTAAGACGGTCTCCATTTCGGAGTTGGTATGACTTTGCAGTCGCTGATTGTGTGATATAGCGTGTTTTTTAACCGCTTCTGTAACCAGTTCAATTTAAAGGTAACGATGTAGATCGCTATTTCTTATTTACCAAGGGGCATTTATTATTCCACGAAAGGCCTTGCCTTTGAATTTTTGGATGGGTTCAGCGTTTGTTTTCTTTGTACAGCCCCATAGCTGGATGCCATATGTCCAAACGGATTTCAGTACTTGCTTGAATAACATTAGTTTGTTCTGGATATATAGGCCAGAGCTCTTTCCTAGTAACCAGTACATTTTTCTGTACTTCAAGTTTAGTTCGTCTTTTTTCTTTTTGATGTGCTCTTTCCATTTAAGCTTTGCATCCAAAGTCATTCCAAGGTATTTGGCAGTATTGGAGTAAGGTACTGTTGTACTGTTTATAAGAATTGGAACATTGTTTATTTTTTTGTTTGTAAAGTTTATATGCGTCGATTTTGTTTCATTTAGTTTGATTCGCAATTTTTGCGTCCAATCACTAACTTTATCGACTGCATTTTGCAGTTTTTTGTAGCCTTCGTAACGGATTTATCTGGCACCAATATTGCCGTATCATCAGCAAAGGTGGCCATGATAGCGTTGATGTCCACTGGAATATCCCTTGTACATAACAGATACAGGGTTGGTCCTAGGACACTTCCTTGTGGTACACCGGCTTCAATTTTCTTTAGTTCCGAGTAATTTTGGTCGTATCGTACTCTAAAGAGTCGGTTCGTAACGTAGGATTTCAGTATTTCGTAGTACTGCCTGGGAAGATCCCTTTGCAGTTTGTACTCAAGTCCCAAGTGCCAAACCTTGTCAAAGGCTTGAGCAACATCTAAGAATATAGCCGAGCATACTTGTTTTTCTTCAAGTGCCTTTTCCACAACATCCGTAATCCGATGCACTTGGTCTATCGTGGAATGTTTATTTCTAAATCCAAACTGATGGCTCGGAATTAGTCTTCTTTCTCCTATTATTTTGCTTAGTCTTTTCAGAAGCAGTTTTTCGAAAACTTTTGCCATGATTGGTATAAGCGAAATAGGTCCGTAAGATGTTACTTCTGTTGGTGGCTTACCTTGTTTAGGTATAACAATGACTTCTGCAATTTTCCAATGATGTGGCACATATCTTTGTTTAAGGCATGCATTTATTATAAATTGGAGTTTTTTGAAGGCTATAGAAGGCATTTCTTTCAAAACCTGAGCAGTTATTAAATCGTACCCTGGTGATTTTTTGTTAGACAACTTATGTTGACACATACTTCTTACTTCTTTGAGCGTGACAAAAGGAATTTCACATTCATCGTTTCTATAAAATGTAAGGGATCTGAAGCTGTGCTAGCTGGAAATGGCTTAAAAACATTCGCGAGATGGTCAGCAAAGAGATCAGCCTTTTCAGTTTCCGATCCATTTACCATCTTGAGATTTTACTGGCGGGTTTTGTGCCTGTGGTATTTTTAGACGCTTAGCTGCTTTCGATAAGAAGTATTCCGTAGAAGCATCTGCCATCAGACTATTCAGCTCCTAATGAAGATAAAAAAATCCCTAATTACATTAAATTGACAATTAATTGAAAAACAACGTTAACACTTACAGTTTTGTTTTGCAGCATATTAATAACCAAAAGTCTTTTTTTTATTTTTTTTAAGAAAAGTTTTGGAAAAAAATTGTTTCAACTCAGTATTTTGAATGAAAATAAAAATTTGTACTTAATAATTTATTTATTTGATAACTGATTTGATACTTATTGGTATTTGCTGAACCTATTAAATAGAAAAATTTTATTTAAAAAGAAATCATAGGAATGGACTTATTCTGGATTTCCAAAAACCTAAAAAACAAACTGCAAGTACAAAAATCAAATTGTAATTTTCTAAAAAAAAGGAAGGCTATGTCAAAAAAGGTTTTGGGTCTGAACTCCCATTTTTGAATATTTTTTCAATCGGGAACAATCTGAAATAACAATTTCAAAAAATTGGTGCTTACTTCAAAAACTCGAAAATTTTGCCGTGGTAGTTTTAGGAACTTATCAAAAAACATATAAAAATTTAATTTACAAAAGATAAAAACAGTTATAGCTCTGATTTTGTGATGAATGTAGTTTAAAAAACAAAATAAAAATAAATTAATTTTAAAAAAACTTATTTATTAGAAATGTAAAACTTCTTATTCTCGTACAAATTTTAGTTAATGCTTTGGAGAATACATTTATTTAGTTATTTTAATCACGAGACTAATAGAAAAAACTAAAAATTATACCTACATACAAATGTTACAAATTTGTCTAAAAAATTTTGAAAACAACATGTCAAAAGTAGATAAAAGACAAATTGGTGAAAGTGAATAAAAAAGAACAAATAATTTTATTTTAAATATGTCTTAAAATGCAAGTGGTTCGTCGTTCCAAGAATAATCGTTAGAATTGATTCTATAATTTATGAAAATTGATTATTTGAAATTTAAATCCGTTCAGCCAGTAATGTTGAAATTTTAAATCAAAACTGCCATTCAATGAGAAGTACTAATTGATTATCAAATTATTTAATATTTAGATAGTAGTACTTCGCACTCATTTTACCTCATAGAAAAGGTTTCATAAAAATTTTTGTAAGCTTTTTTTGAAAAAAAATTTTCTCACTTTTGAAGCTATTTTTTGTATTTTTCAATATATGCTTAAAGTTTTTCAAAAATCGTAGGTAAGTGCTTAGTTTTAAACTGTTTTATTTTAGAAAATAAAATTAAAATTGATACTTTTAAAATTGAAAAATTTATTTTTAGTGAAAATGTTTGTACTATAAGTACTTAATTACACAATTTTAAATTGATGCTTATGCATATAAAAATTATCAAAATCAGTTTTTTTTCTAGCAAATCGAAAGTATGGTTTTTAGGAGGTGCCAGTAATTAGATTTTTTTTTAAATGGCTTTTCATCAAAATTGAGAATATTTTTACGAATGCATAACTTGTCATAAAATCTGAGTGCTTTTCACAATTACAAACAAAAATGAGCTACGTACAGCAAAATTAAAATTCCAATAACTTCGTGCTGAAAAAAGAGCAAACAATATATGTCAGCTATTCCACAGAATTGACAGTCTGACAGTTCGGATTTTTTTATTTAGGGCGTTCTTCGAAAATGAAAGAAATGTAATCAATTTAATCGCAGGGACCTACTGGTAGTTCAGTTTCTTAATCTATTGGACTTAAGTACCATATTCTTTAATGGAAGCAGTACTCAGTAATCTACAAAATTTTATTTTTATTTTTAAAATTACTTTTACGAGTTTGCCTTTTAACTTTCTTGATGATTCTTTTTGTTTTAATTAATTCAAACTGTTAACGATTTCTGCTGATACAATCAGGGACTATGGACTATAAAATTCCTCCCATCGCTTCTACTGAAATTTAATCATAATTTCAAATGAAGACATAAATACAAAATCTCAACGAAACTATCAATACCTCATCCTCTATCATCGCACTCAACCCAAAATAGGATTTGTGTGTAAAATTCGCTGATGCTCTAATGTGCGTATATCTCCCTGACTTTAATCGTTTAATTAATGCACGCACAGGGCACAGTATATTTAAGCAAACAAAATTCCAAACATCAACTCTAGAGGAACACCCACATCATCGCTGGTGTCGCTATCAGTGAGAGAGCCTATTAAGATATAACTCTGTGAAAGAAAAAGGCACCATTATTATTTTGTATCTTTTAATGACACCTTTCACAAGATATCATCCTCAATTTTGTCAGATAGATAATATACAGAGATACATTGCAAAAGATATCCGCCCAATAAATTAGCAAGGAAAATTTAATTAGTGAAATACAGCGAACAGCAAAATACGTGATCTGGCATAACTGAGGAGCTATCTCTAATTTAAAATTAAGTCAAGCACACGCATACACACACATACACATAATCGTCGAATCCCTATACTCTTGCTGTTGATGATGGGCGGAGATTGCAAATGGGACCCTAAATTGTTCAGAATGCCGGCATCCTATTCCATAAAATATTTCTGACATTGAAATAAAAGAAAAAAAATCTTGGAGACAAAAAATCACCACACAAAAACCTAGAGTTCAAATTTACCATAACTTTATGGACGGTCCAAATGTCCTTCATCTGACGTTGTAGCCGTCCGTCGTCGTCGTCGTCGTTGTCATTGTCGCAGTCGTCGGAAGTCCTTGCCCGGCATTGGGAAAGTATAATGTTTTATGGCAATAATTCTTTATTTCAGTTTTGTGTCCTTCCCAACATAAAACCAAATAAGCGCTGACACAGGACAAAAAATAGCCGAATATGGCTCACAGTAATACTCGCATAGACTGTGAAAATCAACCCCCAAGCATCAACTCAATCCAAAGTAAAATTCAATAAAGATTCAGATCATAGGTTGAGAGGGTATATGACGATGATAAAATGCTGCGAAACAACTTATCGAATGAAGAAAGTTTGAAGTGCTTGCCCTCCAACAAGAAAACAACAACAACAACAACAAAAATGCTACAAAGCGATGATAAGAAACTTTGATAACTTTTTTTTTAGCCAGAAATACATGGAATTTTATTCATTTAAGGCTATGAAATGGCTCGCAAAATTTTGCATACATAAAAATGAATTATCATGCTGATAGGTTGCGGCCTATTGTGTATAGCCCCAAGATATTGAGTGTCAGTGTGAAAACAAATTTGGAATTGGTAAATGTTTTGACATTTTCACATAAAATTGCTATAAACTCTAGAAGTTAGGCTGGCAAAAATATACGCATTGAGGAGTAACTGGTTGAGGAAGTACTACGGCATTATGAGATATTTTTATAGTAGGAAGTTCCAAGGACAAACTTGTTTCCAGATGAATAAATTTTCTTATTTGTTTTAAGACGCAAACTTAAGGTCAGTCAAGTTAAATCAATTCACGAAATAAATATCTTGCCATACATATATCTATTTTGGGGGCTGATTTCTAGTTTCAACTTTGTTACTTCCCATACAGATATGGATTTACTAAAAAACTTCAAAATAACCGCAATATTTTCGAACTTTTTCGGTTTTTTGCCAAAAAGTCACAAAACTTTTCACTTTTTGAAATAAGTCAATTTATAAAGAAATAAAGATTTAATTTTTCAACAAAAAGGATAACTCAAATATATTTTTCGGTTGAATGGTTTGGTGGCTTAAGTACTCTGAATATCAGATCAAAAGATCAAAATTTACTATTTTGCTGAATTTCCAGTTTTATCGTTTTTCATTTCGTACTCAAAAACTATAACTTAAACTAAAAAATAATTTAATTCTGCTTAAATTAAACTAAATTTCCTACTTATTGCATTCCTCAATCATTGATTTTGTTCAAACATTATAGCCAATAGAGCGTTTTGAAATTGTTTCCCACAACATGCCCATAAAACGTATTTAAATGCAAATTTTCCTTAATAAATGTTTTATAATGTTTTTTTATTTTATAATATTTAAAGGCTAAGGTCCAGTTTTCAGTACTTGTTTTTTTTCAACTAGTTCAAATCCTTAGTTGTTTCAAATAATTTGGTGAGTTAAGTCACGAACTAAACGCTATGTCCATGGCGTGTCATCTTGCTTTAGATTTTGATAATTAAAGTTAGTACAATTTTTGAAAATTGTAGTTTCTATTTCTCTAAAAAACCGGCCCTTATTTGCTTTCTTTAAAGAATAAGAACTAAGAAATTAAAAATGTTAAAGTTCTTAGTTTTTATATAAAAAATTATCCAAAAGCATGATTCTTTTTTCACGTTTTTAATTTTTTTTTTTGCTTTTTGTCCCAGGTTTTGGTCCCAGAAATATGGTCACCGTAGTGATATGGGAAGGGTGAAATCTTACTTCGGCTTAAATGGTTACTCTTGAAGTTCCATTAAGATTTGGTTTCGATGCACTGTTTAATCACTAAGGCTCGCCAGTTGTGGACTGCAAGACTTCCATTTTTTAAATAGCTTTTAATAAAACTTTTGACGCCTATACTTCTTTTGTTGCTATCATCCACACCCAAAATCTGCTGTTGGCTATTAGTTATCACTTTAATAATATTTTCACGATTTTTTTATTACAACTTTGCTACTTTCCACGTCAGATAGATAGATATAATTTTGTATTTCTTATAAATTCATAATAATATGGCTTCACAGCGAAAACAGAAAAAATCCTCAAAGTTTTCTCACTTTTTTTTTTTTTTTTTTTGTCAAAAAGTCATAAAAATCTGTTTTCGAGATAAACTGATTTAAAAAGAGTTAAAGAACTTTGAATCTTCTGCAAATTAAAACCCTCAAATGTATTTTGCAGTTGAATACTTTGGTCCCTGAAGCGCACTGAATAAAGGCCAAATTTACTACTCCGTTGAAATTCCAGTTTTATCGTTTTTCACTTGTTACTCAAAACCTATAAGTGTGATTACAAAAACCGTATATCCAGCTTAAACTTCACTGAATTTTCTAGACATTGCATACCTTAATTATTTAATTCGGCCAAACCGTATAGTCTCTATAGTGCATTGAAATTGTGAGCCATATTACGCAAAAACTTAAAAAAAAAATGTGAATAAAAAAAAAATCACGCTAACACACCTTTTTTGATGGTTAAGAAAGTCTGAAAAGGTATTTTAGTAGAAATGTTAGAATTGGTAAGGTTTTCGAGTAATATTTAGTTTATTTAAACATTGAACAGTGACTATAGTGACCATTCCATCAAAAAACCCAAAAGTGAATCTTATAGCAATTTGTGATTTGAATTTTCTTAGGTCCCACACGAACATATTAAATAATTACAGGACCTTAACTCAACAGTTCCTTTTGTTTTCCTTGTTTTTCGGTTAAAACATTTTTACTATTACTATATAACAGTTATTGAAATTAAACCAACAATATTTATGAAGTGCAACAGTCATTTCCCAATGCATGCATTAAATATGTATTTATACGCGCCTGAACTAAATTACCATAAAAACTATGCGCAATGCCTGCACAGTAGCAATTCCGCAAAGTCTTTACTTTCAGCTTTCATGACCTTCAAGTTGGATTTTTCTTTCATTTCGTGTAGTTAACGGTATTTGTTTTTGTTTACCTATAGTTTTGCTTACCAAAAGTGACATGACGTTTTGAATATTAATTTAACGAAAAGAGGTTCAAAATGAATTGCCTTTTGTATAAATACATAAACAATGGTCAGTAAAAATATATTCCATTCTTTCAGTTTTCGAAGAGACATCACGAGACGCTTTAACCCTTTCAAAATGTTCAAAATTGTAAGGAATCCTACAAAAAATTTAATTTAAAAATAATAATTTTTTTTTTTCAAATTTAGACAATTGTTGCTCTTTTTGCTACTTTGGCTTTTGCTGCTGCCAAACCCGGAGTAATTGCTCCACTAGCTTATTCAGCACCTCTCCTTGCAAGTCCTGGAATTGTTACAGCAACTAGTAATCAAGTTATTGCAAGGAACTTCAATGGATTTGCCGCCGCTCCACTAGTAGCTGCTGCTCGAATTGCTGCACCACTCACAGCTACACCATTTGGTTTAACATCAGCTGCCTATACAGCCCCACTAAGTTATGCTGCTGCTTATAATTATGCTGCTGCTCCTTTTGCTGCTAGATATATTTCTCCTTTGGGGTCATTGAGTTATGCTGCTCCTGCTCAATATCTTATTTAAATCAAAGACTGATTACCTACTAAAATTAAAGATTTAAATAACGAATTTGTCGACTTTTTACTTTTTCTTGTTTATCAATCATGACCTACATTTTATACGTAGAAAAAATTTTGATAGCAGGATTTCAATTTGACCATGAAAGAACTAACTAAACATATTCCTATTACATAATGTTTTGCTTGACATTTAAGGCTAATTTACATTCTGGAACCAGATTGTAACTGATAGCTATAAGTGAGTATTTCAATTGACAACAAGTTGAACGAAGGCAAATATTGGGAAAACATTATCCATTCACAACCAGTGCCGGATTTGGAAATTCCCTTACTTCACTTCTACTTTTAGGCAAAAACAAAACTTGACAAACCAAGGTCAGATTCATTGGGGTTAATAACCCTATGACATGCTTATAGGGCTCATAGTCGTAAGGCCCTTTAGAATCTAAAATTAGAAAATAAACACAAACCGCTATTTATTAGATTTTTTAGACGGTTGACTAGTTAGACAGTTTTTTAAAAGTCCTTAATAGTTGTTGACTTTTATTTAGTTCAAAACGACTATTTTCTCATTTTTCAAAAGCAAATCAGTTCAAACGCTAAGATTTCGCCTTATCAAACGTTTTCAAAGTCAAATTAAGCTAAGATTTTCAGATTTTCAAAGTGAAATGATCCTAGCTTTGGAGTTAGGCTCATGTAAACTTGCCAAATTTTGTATATTAATTCAAAAAATCGCACTGAGAAACTGGGCCTTAAATGTTTTACATTAACAGACGATAGTATCTACAAAATTAAGCCGTCAATTATTATTTAGACACATGAATGTATGTATTTGCATTCCAGTTGGTAGCTTAAATATGCCGCCCCTAAAATCTTTACTCCTATGTTGCAGTTAATCCGGGCTGTAAATCATTGGAAAATCGTGTACTCTCTATAAAATGAAATGAAATATGCAGTCCATAAGCTAAGCATACTTGTTACGCACTGGTTCACTGCTTGTGCCTTATATTGTATACAGTATACCGAACGTGAATAAAATCCAGAATTTGCTTGAAACGGATGAGTATTTGGATAAATTAAGACACAAATAATTGCAATGCGTGTTTATTTTTTGTTGTCTTTCAATAACGATAGAATGAGAGCACAAGAGCCCAGCTAATTTTTAAAATATAATCAATTGAAAAAACATTTAAAATTTTCGTCGCAGGGATCTCATCATCCAAATGTGAAATATTTGAAAAAGAAT
Source organism: Dasysyrphus albostriatus (assembly GCA_946251815.1). Taxonomy (NCBI): domain Eukaryota; kingdom Metazoa; phylum Arthropoda; class Insecta; order Diptera; family Syrphidae; genus Dasysyrphus; species Dasysyrphus albostriatus. The sequence goes on along the minus strand of OX276336.1, from coordinate 126,175,977 downwards.
ATTCATCTAAGGGATCTGTAATTGACAATACTCGTATAAGAGGTTATAATATAACTGGTGATTTTTTAAGAGGTTTAGAACTTTAAAAAAAAAAACACAAAAAAATCGAAAAAATGCATGAAATATTTATTTGAGTCGATAGTTTGAACGTTGCAATTTAATGTTTAAAGATAATTTCATGCAAATGTTGACCACGGCTGCGTCTCAGGTAGCCCATCCGCTGAGTCCAATTTTGGCATACTCTTTCACACATATCGGCCGGTATCTCACGAATGAATGCATGGATGTTGGCTTCCAGTGCGTCAATCGAAGCGGGCTTGTCCCTATAGACATTAGCCTTGACATACCCCCACAAAAAATAATCTAATGGTGTCAAATCGCACGATCTAGGCGGCCAATTGACCGGCCCGAAACGTGAAATTAACTGTTCACCAAACTCGCCTCGCAATTGCGCCATTGTTTCGCGTGCTGTGTGGCATGTGGCACCGTCTTGTTGAAACCATATATCATGCAAGTCAAGAACTTCCATTTCGGGCAAAAAAAAGTTTGTTATCATCGCTCGGTAGCGTTCACCATTGACAGTAACGCTGCGATTCGCATCATCTTTGAAGAAATATGGCCCAATAATGCCACCGGCCCATAAACCGCACCAAACAGTGGCTTTTTCGGGATGCATTGGTAGCTGTTGCAATGCTTCTGGCTGATCTTCACTCCAAATGCGGCAATTATGCTTATTTACGTACCCATTCAACCAAAAATGAGCCTCATCGCTGAACACAATTTTTCGATAAAAAAGCGGATCCTCGGCCAGCTTTCCAAGAGCCCATTCACCAAAAATTCGGCGTTGTGGTAGGTCGGCTGGCCTTAGTTCTTGCACCAGCTGTATCTTAAAAGGCTTTACGCCCAAATCCTTCCGCAAAATTTTCCACGTAGTGCTGTAACAAAGGCCTAACTGCTGGGAACGGCGCCGAATCGACATTTCGCGGTCTTCTGTCACACTAGCTGATACGGCCGCAATATTTTCTTCACTACGCACAGTACGTGAACGTGTTGGTGGTTTAATGTCCAACAAAGTAAATTTGGTGCGAAATTTGGTCACAATCTTCCGAATAGACTGCTCAGAAGGTCGAGAATGCCGACCATAAAATGGAAGCAGCGCGCGATGAACATTTCGAACCGAGCACGAATTTTGATAGTAAAATTCAATAATTTGCAAGCGTTGTTCATTTTTAAGACGATCCATGGTTAAATTGCAAACCAAACTGAAGCTGTTTGACAGTGACACAAGGTACTAAACACACGTCAGCTGTCAAAACCAGTGTTGCCAAAACCAAACCAGCTAAAAAATCACCCGTTACCTCCTGCCAAAAGATTTATTTTTAGTAATTTTTAAAAATCAAATATTTCTCAAAAACGGTGCCATTACTATTCTTAAAAAAAATTAAATTATCTTTAGTAAAAATTTAAATCTATAAGTACCGTTATTATAAATTTTTCCGATATATTTTTTAACCTTTGAATGATAAAATTTTCGATCTATGAAAGTGTATTCATAGTTCTCTTACGAACAAACTAAATACTATTTTATATTATTCGTTCGTGAGAGATCATTAAACAAAGTTCAGGAAGAATTTAGTTTTCTCCTTAAAACGAATCATTCATTATCAAGTATCCATTCACTTTGTGGACTCTCGAATGATTTACTTTTTGAAATAATTTATGTTGAAATGGGAAGAATAAAGTCATATGAGATTTGAGCAAGTTAAATATTTATTTTATGATGAAGAAATCGTCAAAAGTTTGTACCCATATCTGTCCAGCTATTCATTGTCAACTTCTACTAAAGGATGGCTACGATCTCTAGGCATTGGAAAACCCTCTAAGAAATCAGAAATTTTCGCAGTTTCTTTTCGTGCTACGGACAAGGGTGGTCTTAGAATAATTTGCATGAATTTGAATATTTTTAAGACAGATTGTTTCAAAAAGTTGTCAATATTTTGTAACTTCGTTGTTCCCAAAGTGATTTCAATACAACTGACACAAGTGATGGAAAAAATATTTTCGCTAAAGGAACAATGAAGTTGCAAATTTTTGAAATTTTTTTTTAAACACACTGTTGAAAATAGTTTTTTCTTCTTTTCTAATTTTGTACCAGCACTCGCCTCTATTAATAGCATTAAAATCACTCAGGGAACAATTAAGTTGCACAATATTGACATTTTTTGAAACACATGTTGGAAATATTTTTTTTCTTTTCTAATTGTGTGTAAACTCTTACCTGAGGAAACTTTCTCTTTTCATAAATATACTTTTTTCTTTTTTATTTGACCGGATTGTGAATGAATCTTCAATTCTTCCCGCGTGATATATTCGGGATCGAACCATATTTTACGGATTGCAGCAAATTTGATTCGATCTTTATTTCAAAAGATCTTAAAAATTACTGGATTCAGATTAAAATTTTCTTTTGAATTTTTCATAAGGGAAAGGATTTTATTTTATCGTTCTCCGAACCTTGATCTCTGAGAAATCTCTTGTTGAAATGTATAAATCGTTGGTGAAACCGGAAAAGTTCGAGTAACTCAAAATTTTGTGAAAATTAGATCAAGCCAATAGCTTCAAAACAATGAGGTTTTAGTGCCTTTCTGTAAAATTTGAGAGAATCATTTTTGGAGTATTCGTCAGTTCCTCACAAGTGACAGTACCTTGGAAAAAAGCATTTATGTTTTTAGGTGGCTGAAAATCGAACCCAGGCCTTGATAATGCCGCAGTCCAACGCACAAACCATTATGACATGAGGTACGGCATATTACGAGTCTAATCTAATTTTGTAGGGGACCTAAAGCGACTTTAGGGATGAAAACAAAAATCTGAAAAATTTGAGATTTTTTTTTTCACTTAGAGCCGCAATATACGAATTCCAGGTAACCTTTTTTAAATAAAATAGTTTTGTTTCTTTTAAAGTATTGAAATAGTAGGCTTTATAGGTTACTAAAAATTTTATTAAATTCTAAATTTATTTCTGAACGTAGGTATTCGAGATATTTGGCATTAAGGGTTTTGTCCACTCGGGATATTGTACGGTTTCGTTTTTGAACAAATTAGATATTTCTACCAAGAACTATGAAAAAATTAATATATCTTTTTCAAAATTTCAAATACTAATAACTGTCAAACCTTTTTTAATATGTAAGCTTATGTCTTGTAAAATATGGAAAAAGGTAGTTCCAGACTACATTCCTAGTCAAAAGTGCTTTCCAGACGCTCCTAAAGTTGCTGAAGAAGGTAGGTATATAATAAGAAGTAGCTTTTTTCAATTTTACTTACAAAATATTAAATCATCCACAAAACTAACAAATCCTCTTTTAAAAACCTTGATTTTTACTGTATAAATGTATGCTAATGGTTTTTGCAATATGGAAAAATAACGCCAGACAATTTAGGCATTCCAAAAAAAAAATTATTTCTTTCTTCTTATATCAACTTTTTTCTCGTCGTGCAAGCACTTTAACCACCATACTTATTTGCCACTATTTTTTTCATATTAAACACCACAAAAGATAACATATTTTGAAAACCCGACTTGGTTAGGGAAGTTTGTAGGCTATGTGTATTTGAAATATTCGGAAAAAAGTCATTTCCAATAATACCTATTTAAAGTTATTTCAAAAACTTTGAGATAGTTTTTCGGCAATCATTTTCAAGTCGTGCATGGTGCGATAAAAAAGATATATTCTTAAAGATAATATTCAATTCCATTATTCAAACCAAGTTGTTTTGATAAAAAGTTTTTAAGAAACTAAATTTTGAAAGTCAATATGACAAATTTTTTTCAAGTAATTTTTTTCCCCAAAATTTTGCATAACTTAGCACCACTGTTTTTTTTTAAATATTCAATGCTCAATTCTTAGTCAAATGCTGAAACCAGATGTAAAATTTTTTTTTAAATTTAAGAAATTAAAAAAAAATAAAGAAAATCACTTCAGTAATAAATTGCAGAAAAAACTACTTGGCTTTCAGCCAACATGTATTAAAAAACCGGATTTGTAAGAGCAAGTGGGTTGATTTTGGAAATAATTTTTTATAAATAAAAACCAGATGGCAACCCTTTTACGGGTAAAATTTTGAAATTTGATTATTATTTTTGAATTAATTGGTCATGAATGAATCACTTCGTTTAAGCTCATCATCTTATACTCAAAGAGCCAACATTATAAAAAGCTTTTTCTGCGGTCTTCAAACACACAAACTCCTTAAATTATTAATTTTACTCATCAAAGCTTTCTACTTGAATATCATCTATCATATTTCCTAAAATACAACAAGCTTGCTTTATCGAAAACCTCAAAGTTCGAACAATATCTAAAAATAGTAAAGTAATCATAAACCAAGAACCAAGAATTCTACAGTTCGTATACCTCTACGTGTCACATATATACAAAATATTATTGCTCTTACCATCAGGAGCTACAATATTGCTATGAAGGCAATCGACCGCAAATCAAAATCAATCATTCTTATATTTACCCCATCACCCACCAAAATATGACACAAAAGCTACCTAGTCTTGTCAAGTCGAATGGCCATTAGTGTATTAGCACACGAAATTTACCTCTAATCCCCCTATTATCCCCTAATATTCATGACTCACACATCAAAACTTCACAAAGCAACATTTAGAGTCAGACACTTTCTTTTTGCGACAGCAGCAGCTGCTTCGTGTCGGTCTTGGTGATGGTGACTAGTTGGTAAGTGTATAGGTGATATATACACCCGGATTCTCATGCTTGCACACTCCTAGTCCTGCGAGTCCTTATAACAGCCTTGTGTCTTGGTTCATTTCTCCGTCAAGCGGCTTTTATGTGCTGACACGTTAACAAAAGACGGATCAAAATGGATTAAATTTCACGTTCCATGAATCCTCAGAAACATTTCCTTAAAAGCTTTTAAACGGCCTCCCGATGCTGCTCATATGAAGGGCGGGTACAAAAGAGCCGGCAGTCGGTAACTTTTCAGTCGGTATAGCAAATGAGGTTTGAAGAACATATACATATAACCCACCTTCTAATACCTTCTCCTACCTGATGGCTGATTCCTGGAACTAAACGTTGAAACCCGTCAACTGGAACCTTGCAATGCGACACCGCAATAATGGCTAAGCACTTTTGGCCATTGTTCCGCTAATTGCATTTTAATGTTTAACCATCTAATGGGGCACCTGTGGAAAAAGGTTATGGCGAAAGACACGGACGGGCTTTGCTTGTTGAATGACGAACAGGGACGACCTTTGGCAGAGCCCAAACGTGTCGTTTAGAAAGCGAAAACTCTAATAACTGTTTGTTTAACGTCACTTTATTTTCACATTTTGACAAGGATTTTATTTTCAACCCTACAACTACGGTAGGTTCGTTGAAAAACGGACTTAACCTATAACGACTTATGCGTTGAACTCACACGTATCCAACATCACCAATAGGGGTTGAGGGGATATCGGACATAGCCTGGTCCGTAGGCACCCCAAGGGTAGTTGTATCCATACCTGTACACCGGACTGTAGGGATAGTATCCTGTTGGATATGTTGGCAAATACGACGGGTAGAATCGGGGGGCTGTTGGTGTTGCGAGTGGTGGCAGCAAGGACACTGTTGGTGTGACAATTCCATTGTAGGTCCTTGCTACAAACTGATGGCTGTGAGCGGTCACAATTCCAGGACCTAGGATGGGTACAATTCCAGACGGCTTGGCAAGGGCACAAGCCACGATTGCGAGAACGATTGAGAGAATCTACATCGTAAAAATGAAAAGACCGTTTAGATTTGACACTCAAAAGGATACCCGTACAAAATGGAGGACTTACGTGAGGTAACATTATATAGGAACAGTCTGAATCAATATTGCTAGAGACAGCAGCGAGTTGGCAACGAATGAAAATGAAAGTCTGAACTGTTCCATCCGCTATTGATAATTTACTTTTATACAAAGTCTAGGACTCCATTTTTGGGATCGGAATCCGATGAGGCTGCTTTAATATTAGTCTGTAGTTGGAGGTGGGACACCTTATGCAGTTGCATAGAAATGAAGTCACGCACCAATCTCTAATGCAATTTTATTTTTCGTTTTTATTTCAGTGTGGCATCATCGTTTGGTGCATAATTATACAAACATACCTATGGGATAACTTTTTTTGAATTCATATCGGGGGCCCAATCGAGCTAAGAGCTTATAGGTTTCATAATTTTGAAATCTATGCGTGTAGTGTTAGAAATATATTATATTTTCTGACGTGCTGTGATTATGGTTTGTTAACCTTGCAATTGTTGAATTATGGGAAGTCGTTTGAGTCATGTTCGATGTTCATTCATTGATAAGAACAGAACTACAAGCTGTCATGAGTTGAATTGTGAATGAATGTGGTAATTGGCGGTATAATGTACGTACAAATGTTAAGTTTAAGAAATGTTTTTCATAGATAAGGCAAGTATGTAGGTATAACCCCATATCAATCAAGGAACCATTTGACAACTTGAAATTAAAAAAAAAAACATTCAGCAGTTATAGATAGATTAAACTGTTTGCCTTTTCTACATACATATTTTGCCTTTCTTTGAGTTTGTTAACTAAAGTCTATAATTTTTTAAGATCATGAACATTTGAAAATAAAAAAGGCAAGTTTTAAGTGATAACGTACCTAGGTGCGTAAATTTTTTATTAACTAACATTTTTTTTGACAAAAATTAAAAATTTTCTTTCCAAAATTTGCCACTAATCCGTTTCACTTCTTTTTGGCCATTTACTTTTCTCTGAGAGAACTTCATCAAATTTTGACAGATTCAATTCAATTCCAATTCTGGCATGTGCATGAAGTTAGCACTTCCATTTTCAGTTTTTGAAGTTAAGGGTTGTGCTGTAATGTTGACAACTTATGCTGCCATGTGCCGTATTTAAAACAAAATCATGTGTTGATAATCATCGACCAAATTATGGCGTCTTAGTAGGGCAACGACAGCTTCCAACTGATGAAACTTCAATTTAATTTCAATAAAGTCTACAAAAACAAAAACAAAAACAAAAAAAACACAAACAAAAGCACAAACAAAAACACAAACAAAATCAAAAACAAAAACAAAAACAAAAACAAAAACAAAAACAAAAACAAAAATGATAATTCTCTTATTGTTTGTGTTCTTCTTCTTTCTCTTCGTACTAAAAGAATCACTAATTTCACGCCAATTAAAAAAAAAAAAGGTAAAACAAATTCGAGTACTAGCAACTTTAAGGGCAAAAAATAAATTTATGATTTCTTTTTTGAAGTTTAACATTTCAATAATGTTTTCTGCCCAGTTTGTGCTTCCATATATAGAAGATATAAGAAAAATTGAGTATTTGCAACCTTACCCTCAAAAAAAATTTGTGAAGCGTGAAATTTGCTACTTTAAAAAAAAAATCGCAAATTTGCCAGCACACACTGTCCAAAGTCCATTATACAAAAACTTTCAAGTTTAAAAAAATTCAAACAAAAATTTCCATTTGTAAAACTAGCAAAATTAACTTTTTTTAAAAATATTTATGTACAAGGCAGCTCAAATTGGTAGCAACTTTTTTTAATTGGAAATGGCAATGCTTACTTCAAGGCTCACAAAATCGTTTTCTAGCCGTTATAGTTGCAAATTTACAATTGTTTTTCCTTTCAGTAAATGGCACAACAAACTGAGTACACAGCATAACTTTAATTTTTACAAAAAAAGAATAATTTGCAAACTTGCGATATTTTTTTTTAATATCTTCAGAACTAGGCGATAGACGTTGAGCATAATTCAGCACTTTTTTTTCTGAAGATCGAAAATGGCTAACTTCTCGTTTCGCAAAATAGAATTCTGGACGCGAAAAGAAGAAAATATGAGCATTTTTTATTTCTTCGGCATATCGCATATGGCAGCACCAACTGAGTACAATTTTAGTTTTTACGAAATTGAAAAACTAACAAAAAATAATTCAAACATAAAATTTGCGATTTTTTTGTATATTTGTGGCACAAAAGCATTACAAGCTGAGCACAACACGGCTTAACGTTTTTTTTCGAAAATTAGTCTTCACAAAATTGTTTTTGCACGTAAAAGTTGCAGCAAATTCGCGAATTTGTTTTTTTTTTAGCATCTGACAGCACAAACTGAGTAAACAAAACGAATTACCTTTCAGTTTAACAAAATTGCAAAAAATAAAATTTCAAGTTGAGCACAATTCAGCGAAACTTTTTTTTTTAAACCGAAAATGGTGGAGTAAACTTCAAGCTAAAGCATTTCGCAAAGTTTATTTTTGATCGCAAAGTTACAAATATGCGATTAGAAAATACAGCACAGCTGTCAATCTGTCACCTTTAAGAAATATCAGAATTAAAAAAAAATCATTCGTTTAATATGCAAACTTTTGTATTTTGACGAAAGAAAGATGCATAAGTTAAGTGGATTGCAGCAAAATTTTCAGTGAATGGCAGAGCTTACACCACGCTAAAAAATAGGCTCTCTCTATATACCATACCACTTGTACGATTTTTTTTTTAATACGGCACATGGCGCGGCAAAAATAAAATGGCGGTGCTAACTTCATGAATTTTAGCTCTAAAACAAAGCTATTATTTTCATTAGGTTATTGTTAATTTTATTAAAAAAAAATATCTACGAAAATTTTATCAAATTGAAGGACCGATCACGAATGAATAATGAAGTCTTGAAGATGTTTACTGCTGGATCAAATGAAAAAACGAGACACTTAACTGCTGAGCTAATAAATGCTGAATGAAAACCTGTAGATGTAACGGGTGATTTTTTAGCTGGTTTGGTTTTGGCAACACTGGTTTTGACAGCTGACGTGTGTTTAGTACCTTGTGTCACTGTCAAACAGCTTCAGTTTGGTTTGCAATTTAACCATGGATCGTCTTACAAATGAACAACGCTTGCAAATTATTGAATTTTACTATCAAAATTCGTGCTCGGTTCGAAATGTTCATCGCGCGCTGCTTCCATTTTATGGTCGGCATTCTCGACCTTCTGAGCAGTCTATTCGGAAAATTGTGACCAAATTTCGCACCAAATTTACTTTGTTGGACATTAAACCACCAACACGTTTACGTACTGTGCGTAGTGAAGAAAATATTGCGGCCGTATCAGCTAGTGTGACAGAAGACCGCGAAATGTCGATTCGGCGCCGTTCCCAGCAGTTAGGTCTTTGTTACAGCACTACGTGGAAAATTTTGCGGAAGGATTTGGGCGTAAAGCCTTTTAAGATACAGCTGGTGCAAGAACTAAAGCCAGCCGACCTACCACAACGCCGAATTTTTGGTGAATGGGCTCTTGGAAAGCTGGCCGAGGATCCGCTTTTTTATCGAAAAATTGTGTTCAGCGATGAGGCTCATTTTTGGTTGAATGGGTACGTAAATAAGCATAATTGCCGCATTTGGAGTGAAGATCAGCCAGAAGCATTGCAACAGCTACCAATGCATCCCGAAAAAGCCACTGTTTGGTGCGGTTTATGGGCCGGCGGCATTATTGGGCCATATTTCTTCAAAGATGATGCGAATCGCAGCGTTACTGTCAATGGTGAACGCTACCGAGCGATGATAACAAACTTTTTTTTGCCCGAAATGGAAGTTCTTGACTTGCATGATATGTGGTTTCAACAAGACGGTGCCACATGCCACACAGCACGCGAAACAATGGCGCAATTGCGAGGCGAGTTTGGCGAACAGTTAATTTCACGTTTCGGGCCGGTCAATTGGCCGCCTAGATCGTGCGATTTGACACCATTAGATTATTTTTTGTGGGGGTATGTCAAGGCTAATGTCTATAGGGACAAGCCCGCTTCGATTGACGCACTGGAAGCTAACATCCATGCATTCATTCGTGAGATACCGGCCGATATGTGTGAAAGAGTATGCCAAAATTGGACTCAGCGGATGGGCTACCTGAGACGCAGCCGCGGTCAACATTTGCATGAAATTATCTTTAAACATTAAATTGCAAGGTTAAAACTATCGATTCAAATAAATATTTCATTCATTTTTTCGAATTTTTTGTGTTTTGTTTTTTTAAAAAGTTCTAAACCTCTTAAAAAATCACCCGTTATAAAGTTTTAAAATTGATGCCTTTTTATACTTTGCCTTTTTTAGGCCAACAAAATAGTTTCCTGGTCATAGCCGTCAAAATCAGAAATTATGCCTATTTCTCGCTCACCAAAATTGATTGTCGGTAAAAGTTGCAAATATACTAAATCCTTTCTACGCATTCAGCACATGGATGCACAAGTTCAACACAACTTGAGTTTTAGGAATAATTTTTTTACTTTCGCAAAAGGCAGCACATATTGTTCACCTTAGAGCACACAGTTTTCACAGAAAAGCACTGCCGCATAGTGCCAACTATGCACATTTCTTAAATTTTTGTTGGACCTGATTATTTTCAAAATTCATATGAAACTCCGCACCTATGTATGTGCCTATCTCCGTTTAAGAAATATTCATTTTTATTAAATTTCATTAATTTAATTTCCATAACATTATTGCTCAAGGGGCTGATAGACGATAGTGCTCCACAATCATGACACTGAGTACGTGTCATGTTTAAGGGATTAGTAGATATATTGAAATAAATTGAGTTTGAGGGAAATTATTAAATTGATGACTATATAAATTGTTTAATGTCTTATCTCACCCAAAAGTAGGTATATACCCAAATCGTGACATCTTGAAGCTAAAAACCTCTGCATATTTTCATATGTTCGATTAGGATTTTGGTAAATTGATTCTTAAATTGAAGTTTCATAGTTGAAAGTCATTGATTTGTCATTTATTACCCCACGAATTTGATATTCTCTCTATTGTATTCTTTAACCTCAAGGAATTTTTCGGTGTTCAAAAAAAAAAAAAAGTAGCTATCTACCCGTCTTATACTCACAGCACACATAGTGAATATAAAAGTATAATCCACTCTCGGATCTTTTTATCCATCAGTGTAACGAAAAAAATAATGATTTATGGATGAAACTTTATAAGCCAGTGTAAGCCAAGAAGTGCTCGACTATGTGTACCTACTTTTTTTTTTGGAAATCTCGCCACCATGGACCCCTCTTGATTGTAAGTTAAGAACACACTTGTTGGAGCACTTTCATGAAGCTTGAATTAAAAATAAAAAAATATGGCTCTTTAAATCTATAAGAACGCGGCGTGGCGTAATAATTTTATAATGTTGAAAGAAGTTAATGACTTTCACTGGCGCAGGTGGTAAACTATAAAAATAATTATTTCTCAATGTTTTAAGTAGCTTATCTATAGGTATGTCTATGATTTATGTACCTTTTTTACAAGTTTTTGGATAAATACGAGTATTTCAGAGAAATAAAAATAACTAAAGATTTAAAATGGAGTGGAAGATGCAACAAGTAAAAAAAAAAAAAATAAAAATGAAAGTCTATGAGCTATAGGAGAGTTATTGTATTAATTCTAACACCTATTAATTTTGTAGCAAATTTTTTTATTTGCGCTAAGTAGGTACACGTTATGAATGTGATCAGGTTACATCCTATGACTGACCGAAAGTGGATTAAATGTTTTTGTTCAAATTTTGTATGCAAATGCATTTACTCAAGAAAGTACAGGGTGGCGCACCAATTGTGCTTCAATAAGAAATTCAAATAACTTTTTTTTTAATCGATGTATTTCATTTATTTTTTTTTTATTGGTTAGAAAATTAAATTTTATTTTAAATAGTTAGTTGTTTTTAAAGATTATAGACCGCAAATGACCTCCACGCTCTCCCACGCATATGCGGCACCTGATCAAAAAATTATTCATTGCGGCCTGAAGAGTTGAAGTTGGGATCGCCTCAATTATTGTCGTTATGGACTGCTTTAATTCAGTTAAATTCCTGGGCTTCGTTTTATACACCTCTTGCTTGAAATAACCCCATAAAAAGAAGTCTGGTGCAGTCAGGTCAGGTGACCTTGGGGGCCAGCGAAGAGTGGCGTTCCTAGAAATTAATTTGTTTGCGAATTTTTTGTTTAGCTTCGCCATAACTGGTCTTGCTATATGTGTAGTTGCTCCATCTTGCTGAAACCAAACGCTGTTGAATGGTATACGTCTTCGGCGCAGTTCTGGGTAGAAAAACTCCTTCAACATTTTTAAATAACGGTCCCCATTGACAGTAACGGTTACACCTTTTTCTTCAAAGAAGTACGGCCCGACAATACACCTTGATGAAACTGCGCACCACACAGTGACTCGTTCTGGGTGCAGTTCCGTCTCATGGAGCATTTCTGGATTAGACTCATTCCATATACGGCAATTTTGCTTGTTTACATTGCCGTTAAGATCAAAATGGGCCTCATCAGACATGAACAAACAATTGATCAATGTGTTGTCTTCTTCGGCCATTGATATCATTTTTTGGCAAAATTCCAGGCGAACAGGCAAATCCTGAGGGTTTAACTTGCTAGTAATTTGGACTTTGTACGGAAACAAGTTTAAATCGTCATGAAGTATCCGTTGTAATGACTCCAATTTGCCCCGATAAGTTTCGGGTCGAAACGCTCGGATTGGCCTGTATTGCAGATGCTACTGCTGCGATTGTATCCTGAACCCGAACATTTGCATCTCGATGGTACGGCCTTCGTGCGATTCTTCCAGATTCGGCAAACATGTTTACAAACCTCATAATGGTCCATCTACTCGGGGGATTACCGCCAAACTCCCGCCTAAATTCCCTTTGGACGGAAATGACGGACTGCAAAGCATGGTACCGTTGCACTATCCAAATTCTTTTCTCCGTATCCCAAGCATCCATTTTTATAAATCTAAATAGTAACCTACAAAATAAAAAAAAATAAACCGATTACTCACACAGAAAAAAAGTTATTATATATATAGTTTTATTTTTGTAGCACGATTCGTGCGCCACCCTGTAAAAAAAATATTTTTCAAAATCGTAGTTGCCAAAAAGGTCGCACTTATTGTTCCAGTAATTTTCATTTTTTTCAAAATAAATAAAACATTAAGCTGAACATTTTTTAAAATCAATAACAATTCAACTAAAGTCCAAAGTTCAAGTAAAATATCTGCAGAGGTTTAAGTTGATGGTTCATTTTAGATAAAATATGGTTTTTAAGAGGATTTCATATGAATGTGTCTTTAGGGTGTGTTACCGGGCTTCGAAATCATCGATTATATTTTCGAAACTCTTATCGAGGATGGATAGAATTGTATTGGGTAGGTTGAAGTGGCTGTCAGTGTCATAAGAACTGACACACTAACACTTAAACCATAAGTTAATCCATTGCGATACCAAATGAATAATGATAGAATAATATTAGAAAACATCTATTCATGAGGTCGTGAGAATCATAGTGGCCTAACTGAAATTTTATATCGAAATTTAGTTTATAAACCAAAATTGAAACTGTATATTTATTTCACAAAACTCCTGCTTTTTTAAATTCACGGCTCTATGCCAAAGTTACAGGACTTTTTAAATTTAGAAACTAACCACATAAACAAATTAATAGCTTGAGTGTAAAAGTGGCCTATCAGATCAGTTGTAATGGTACATATTTTGAAAAATCATGAATACAAAATCAAAAATCTAGTCCATTCCAAAAATGTTTGCATAATTTTGGGACAAAAGCAATACGAGATATTTTCGTTTTGTTTTTGTTTAAGTGTGATGGAATGTATGTCCAAAACTTCTGTTTTGGTGCAAACAATCATAAAATTTGAACGCATTTTTTTTTGTTCATGTTAATAAAAATTGTTGTAGAGAATGTTTCGGAATCCTTGGCTGGTATAAAATTGCCTCAGAAAAAATTCCTGAAAAGGGGTTAGATTACAATTTTAAAAGCAAAAGTCAAATTTTGTGAAAAGAACACTAAATACACTTCGTAAAGCAGTGCATGCATGTGACAAAACGAATTTGAAAATCGCCACAATTTGGTGAAGTGGTGAATTTGGTGAAGTGATAAATACTGGAAAGAAATCATATCTTTTTTAATAAGAAAAGTTATCAAACGGATAAGTTGTCTATCCGTGTGCCAGTTTACACGTGTGTTTGGGAGCGGCTAGCTACCTGTTTTTTATTAATACTGCTGTTAGTTGACATTACATAGTAACATCATTTTCTTATACTTAACAGCCAGTATGGGACAGAGTTTTTTTGACAGACTCACGAAAATTTCTCTTTTTATACAATGAAACAGCATACTCAAAATTAAAAATGAAAATGGAATGTTGAATGAAAAATATGAAAACAAATGCAATAGCACTATTGTTGCTCGATACCTTTAATTGTGAACAAAAATTTCAAAAACAATACAAAACGGCAATACAAAGAGCAAAATGCAGTACAAAACAGAGGTGAGCAGAAAGGCAGTATGCACTTGGTGAAAGCAATACAAGTATTGCAATTGCAGTACGCTCGACAGCAGTGCGTCTATAGGATAGTCATGGACGATATCGTGAATAGTTTGCTCCACGTGATAGGGTGTTGTCTTGTTCATCCTTCTCTAGTAGTCAGCCACCTCTTTATTAAAAACAGTATAAATAGTAAAAGTCTTGTCTAACTTTCGAAAAAAAAAATATTTTTTAAAAGCCTTACTAATCTTCTATATGTGTACAAAATTTTGGTTAAATGCGGCTGATGGTTTTCTGTTTAAAAATTGAAGTTTGCTTCAAGTTTACAAAATGCCTGTGCCTGTTGTAAAGGTCTCCAACCGACTTCTGGCCGACTTCTCCAGCTAAGGTGGCCGACCTCACAAGAATCGCACTTACAGCTCAATTTTAGTCAATAATTTATTTACAAATAACAAATTAAGTAAATACCATCGATAACAATTTAGTAATTTATACATTCCAACCGATCAGATAACGTAAACACTCTATTCAACAATTTGAATATAGAGTTGCTAAAGCCCAGTTTAAAACCAAAATAAAGTTAAAGGGCTGACTACTAGAGACATCACCTACTACTGCTCTCGTATCGTCTAACGTTCTGCAGAACATTTGTAGGGTTTTAATTTCATGAACATCATTTTTTATTGGTTTTGTGCGTTATAAATTTATTATTATTTTATGAAAAATCCAATATTTGTTTTTAATAAGAATTTAATGTTAGTAATATTGTTTCAACTTTATTGTTCCCGAAAAAAAAAAAAAAAGTTACACAACCAGGATTCGAACCCAGAACCCCTCGGTTCAATCCTCACGCATTGATCAGAAAATTCCAATCCACAATATCCCATCAAAATGTTGCAACGAAACTTTTTATTTAGGTTTTAACACTATAAACTAGCAAACTACTCGTATAATCACAATAACGATTATAAACGAAAATAAACCATTGTAATTGTAAATTTTATCGACATTTAATATCGAGAGTTCCAAGTTCTCTTCTTATTCGCAGTTTTTCAGCCGTAGATCTGTGTAGGTATTATTTAAATGTTAAAGGAAAGCTTTTCAGATATTTAACCCAATAAACTAACAAAACGGCTGTCGTGCATTCGCTATCGAGGAGACGATAGTCAATGGCAGTTTCTGTAATTACGTGAACTACAAACCTAATCGCCAAGTCAATATCGTTTAGACGATTGCGATTTCTTAAGCTAACGTGATGCAAAGCCATCGATGTTGATATCGAAAACGATATAGTCTGTACAGTCGATATAGCCTTACATGATGAGCGCCTAGATTTTCCTTCTTATGGTAAAGTTTATTGTTTTTTTTTTTCAGAAACGTATTTGAAATTTTATTTGAATCCAACCACCAGTACAGTAAGAAATAAAATACCCATAGTTTTTTCAGAATATTCGGAGTGGTTTTTGTCATTGCCATAATGGCAATTTTGCGTTACGTTACGGTGGATATGGTTCTTGTCTATACTTAAACACACTGAGGTACAGTAAAAACATAAAATATAAATAAAAATGAAATTCGGAGTGCACTTTTTATGCCCAGTTTCTCCAAGTTCTTTCAAATTTTATTATCTTCGGATGTCCTGGGCAAAATATGTATCCTAATTTAAAGATATTTCTAAATGGTCACAACACTAAAAATAGTACAATATTTACTAAAGCACCACGGATTTTCTTAAACAATAAGTTCGTTTCGTAAAACGTTTTTCGAAAAACCTAGCTAGGGCAACAGCACTAACTTGAAACAATCGAGTTGGGTTGATACGATCGGGTATAAGCTGTTCCTTGTTTAGTTCAGTTGAATGGAAAACAATCGACTGTGCCAATTTAAAATTGACTGAGCCAATGCTAGATTGTATCGACTTCAATCGATTGTGTCGAGTTACATGCTAGACTCCCTGAATTCACACTGACGAGCAAATTCTGTGTTTTTTTGAAATCTTGTGGCCCCCTGAAATCACCTGGAGTAGAACCAGGTCTTTGCTGGGGCGAGCTGAGGTACCGAATAAACTGTCAAAATGAAATAAGTTGTTAATAAAGGAATAGGTACCTTAGCAAATTTTATTCATGTAAATAACTAACGAATTGTTTTATTTAAATTAAATTTTAAGTTTTAATTATCAGATCTCAGAAATTCTTGCTCTTGCAAATGTCAACAACACAAATTGAAAGCCCATGGGTATTTTTTTGATAACCAAAAAATACAATTTTTTTTCTGGTAATTCTCGTGATTGTCAAGAAAACCTAGGTCATGGTTAAACTTTAAAGAATGAACCTAATATTTATTAATCCTGCTGGATAATTTATCAGCACAACTCTTTAGCAAGAATACCAAATTCTCTTTCTATATTTTATTTGAAGAAAACTGTACCAGATTTGTTCTTAAACAGTTATTATATCTATGATATCTTGATTCTTAATGCTTTATTCAGCACAATCAATATTTTTCAAATTTCTCAAAGCAGTTTTGGGGCAGTGATGATGAAAAAGGGAAAAATTAAAAATTTTGTAATAAACTTTTAATCCAGTTTTCCGACCAGAGATTGGGTACGTTCAGACGACCCAAGGGACTAGATATTAAGGCAAGTTTCTAGTCTCTGATTGGCCAGATGTCAAAATATGTATTTCCAATTGAGGCAACTTTATTGGAAAGTTGGCTGGAAAGTAAGTCAAGAAAAATCTCCCTTAATTATCAAGTCAAGTGCACTTATGTCACAATATCAGCTGATTACATTTTGTCATTGAACTGAAAGCTGAACTTAATTGTTTTGTGATTATTTTTTGTTCACGTAAATTTTGTTTCTTTTTTGTGCAAAGTGGTTTTTAATCAAATTCGAAAAAGAAAATAAAAAAACTGTATGATAAGTAAAATATATGAAAAAATTAAAAGTTTCTTATGAGATTTATTAATTTTATATTGGGTTTGCCAATATCTAAATCAAATAATCTTGAAAACCTTTTTCAATAAGCTAATTTATTACAATTCATAAAGGGTTTATACCTGTATCTATGCATATTTTAGATACAAATAATATCGGTACATTCTTCAAGATCAACTGATGAAAATGTTTGAAGTAAAGTTCCAAGTTTGACATTTCAAACAAACCTAGTTACTTTGGTTAAATTTGCGCTCAATGAATGCAGTTGACTGAATATCTAGCCCCTTGGGTCGTCTGAACGTGCCCATTATCAAATAAAGATGGCAATCCTCAGCTGTCAATTTGATTTGCCTATAAGCTGAAACGAAAAGCTATGGATTGATAAGATTTGCAAGGTATTAGTGAAAACCAGTGAAACAAGCACTCATAGAATCAACTCGTCATGCAGTACATTATTCAGCACAGGTCTTTTTGTTGTTGCAACTCACAATTTAAGAAAATGGGGTTTGGAGGGTAAAACGTACGAAGGACTGCCATCTTTAGATTGATAATCTCTGGTTCCAACGCTGACGTGGTATTTTTTAAGGAATAAAAATCCATTTTACAATGTTAACTTCACTGTGAAGTTAGGAGAACAGTTTTTTTCTTAGTAATGAAGCCAGCTAGAAAATTCAAGTAACGTCCCAAATTTACAGTTTTGTATGTACTTTAAGAAAAAAATCTGTTAAAATTTTGAAGTCCAAATTTGATAAATAAAAATCGAAAAATTAATTTTGCACTGTGAACTTCACTGTGAAGTTGGCAGAACAGTCATTTTTTCAGTAACGGAGCTAGCTATCAAATTTGCAGTAATTTTGTATGTACCTCCGTTTCTGAGTGTAAATTCACAAACGCATCGTTGCACAGATGATGTACAATCGTTTCCGCCAATCATTCATAAATGCATCAAACCCGCATCACTTTTAGCTTACCGTGTTCATTATTGCAAACTTGCATCAAATTTGCCCAAACTCCAAACAAATAAGAATCAAGAAAATCCTTGATGCGTTGTTGCTGATGCAATTGTATCAGCATCAGCTGCATCTTGCATCAGCATCGCAAAAAAGCAGTGATCCGGAAACATTTGACGTTTATGAATTTACACTGAATTAACAATGCAATGGGTTACACCATCTATTTTTTGAACTGCAAAATCCGGAATAGAAATACAATAAAAATGCAAAAAAAAAACTGCAAACTCCTGCTTTGGTCCCATTGGTCTAGTTTGAAATTGTTCTGCTAATTTTACAGACGTGTGACAAATAGCAGAACGTTCATTTTCCGTACTCAAATACAGGCAAACTATACTAGTATACGCTCCCAGATAACCGAAGAACGTTTGAACAGTTGAACACGTTCCTTTGTTATGTTTAAAAATAAGCATTAAGTAAAAAATGTGAATTTTACTTCTGAAATTAAAAAAAATCATCCATTAAAGCTAACAAACTCATTTTTGCGTACAAAATTAGAACTAAGTTTTGTGCAATAAAAAAATATGATTTTTTATATTTTTGTTCGCAAACTTCAAGCTGCAAGTTCTGATTTGCGCCACAAGTAAGCATTTAATTTAATAAAAATTCAGATGAAAAATAATTTTTTTTAAATTTAGATTTTTTTTAAGCGGAACTTAAATAATAAGAAAATACTCACTGCCTAAACATAATAGAATGCTGCAGCTGTAATAGCTGTCCAAAAATGTCGAACGTGATTTTTACTACCCGCAAACAATGTGCTGTACAGATATCTGGCATTTGTGTCATTTGAAATCAGCTTTGCGAGTTTAATTTTGCACCAAATTAAAATAAAAATAAAAATGGATAGTGATAATATGGAAGAAATTACTTTTACGTCTTTAAGAGGGATTGAAAAGAGTTTGAAACTCACTTCAACCCCCATGTAAACACTCAGTTGCGCTCTCAATTTTAAAACGTCAGAAAAGCTGCGTTCAGCTACGTCTGCCTCTGCGTAGTGTTGTGTTCATATCTTTAGATTTGTGTTTATTCAACATTTTGACAGCTTTTCTAGCTGCGGTTCCAGTTGCACCACCGTCTCCAATCTGTTTTGCCAGTCAAGCTAAAAATTTATACTTGGCGCAACAATTAGGTAAGCAGTTTACGAACAACAAATTCAGATATCAAAATAATTTGATTCCACCAAAAAGTGTCCGCCAAATTAAGGGACTTTAGTTAAGCCATCTCTTAAAATTCTTAATTAAGAATAAACACAATATTGGTCAGTTATAACAGTGCTATTGATGAATGTTTCAACCAATTTATTTTTTAATTTTTGTGTCACTATTTTTCATTGTGGAGTGAACTAAGCTGTTTCACGTTAATTATTGGGGCGCCGAAATTTATTGGCCTGGCGGGTGCACCTAATCTTGAAATACGCCACTGGGTGTAGCAGAAGTTAAACAAAATTCAATTTTTGCCTCTCGCTTTAGCAAAAACTTTGATATACAAATGGTGGGTTATTATTATAATATATACAAAGGTTATTGCTCTTTCATCAGACACAGTGAATATGGTGGCACCTATTTTATTAATACAGGGCGTCCGCCGGAAAGGTATACTACTTTGTTTAGCCGCCATTTTGGTAAACATTAGTCTTGACAGTTCATATTTGGCAGTTGTGAAGTGGACTTGTGGCAAATTTATTATGGAAAAATATTCGATAATTTTATCAAAATCATTCCCCGATTACTGTGACGATGAGAAAGTGTCGTGAAATTTTTGGGAGAAACAACTTGCCAACAAAACGCACTATTTATTGTGTATAGTGAATGATTTCAAAGAAAGAGGGTCTATAGATGATAGGTCCAAGCATGGACCACAACGTACTGCAAGATCGACTGAAAACATTACTGCTGCTTAAGGAAGTATTCAAAACAATCCATCAACATCAATTCAACGCTGTGCTCAGGTAACTGTGAATAGGGAGCGATATCGTGATATGAATGAAAACTTTTAAACGTCACAAATGCATGCTTTGGGCTTGATTAACATGTGGTATCAACAAGACGGTGCCACATCGCACACAGCCAGGTTTACAATGGAATTATTGCGAGACAAAAAAAGTAGTATACCTTCCCGGTGAACACCCTACTGTATTTACAGAAATGGGCAACAAAATTTCTCCTACTCCTATAGTCTTAAAATAAAACAATCCACATTTAAATATTTAATTTCTTTCATTCGTTTCATTTTTTTTTTTCATTTTATTATTTTATAATCAGCTTATTTATTTAATTTTCACTTTCAAATATCAATCGGTTAATCAAATGCTTTACAAATATTTTTTTTTTTAATTTTATTTAAACTTCTTCTCTTTTAAGTTTTTTTTATTTTATCCATTTAAATTGTCCTTTTTTTTTAATTAACGACTTCCTGTATAGAAATCAACAAATTTACGTTTTGCTTTAGTACTCTTCATTCTTATTTAATTATGTAGTTATTGTTTTCTGTTTAAAGTTGTCTTATTTAAAATGTGTGCAAACTTTACACAATTGATTTGCTTATTTAGTGATTGGTATTCTCACTTCACAGTTTTAGTTGTTTATTTAAAATTTTTATTCAAAGTCGTTTTCTTTTTCTTTTTTTTTTACAATTTTTTTGTTGTTGTTGTTAATGTTTATGAATTTTTAAATATATAATGTATATATGTAGAATACATACAAGTATATGTATGTACTTATGTAAATAGAAGACATGTCTTTTTTTCAATTCAACTTCTACTAATTAAATATTTTAAAGTTTTTTTTTTTGTTTTTATGTAAGCAATTTGTATTTTTTATTTTTCTTTAATTCAATTGTATAGCGCAATTTATTGGTTTTAAAAATTCAATTTTGTTTAAAGTGTGTTTCCATTTAAATTTGCAGTGTTATTGTAGACATCTACAGTTAATATATATGTACTTAGGTATATATATAATATTTTTTTTTTTATTATCAAATATACAATCATAAAAAAGTATCTCATTCATAGAGCACAGAATGTTTTTTTATTTGTGTTTAAGTTTTATTTTTGTGTGTATGTTTTTTATGTATGTTTGGTGTTGGAGTGTTATGTTGTGGTTTTTTATGTATGTAAGTTTGTTATTTTAGTTTTATATGGATATAATTTTGTTTTGTTTTGTTTAACTAAGGAAGATACGCTGATTATTGCTCGTTGCAAACTTTCCAATTTTTAAGTGTTAACTACTTCGGTCCATATGTTGGGTTTGGTTAGCTTTTGAGATCATTTTTCTGTTTTTATTTTTTTTTTTTTCAATTTCATTCCAAATTATGAAAGTGACAAGATGTTTTCTCCAAAATTTAAAATATTTGTGTATTTTTTTTATATTTGTTGTTTGCCATTTTTCGCTTTGTCTACAAAAAATCAAAAGCAAGTAAATTTGTTGGTTTATTAAATTTTATTTTTTTTTTTTGTTATTTGTTTGTTTTTTTTTTAAACTGGCTACGATTTTTAAGTTAGTTAAGATTAAGCAATTAGAAAATATAAATTTCTTCTTTTCTTAGGCTATATGCATTTATTTGTTATGTTAAATGTAATTTTTTTTCTAATTTAAGGAATATTTTTTATCGATATGTACAAATGTCTATTTTTTGTTTGTTTATGTAAACTGCAAAATTTAATTTTTATTTGTTTAATAATTTTTGGATTTGAAACGGGCTATGATTTGTAAAAAACGAACCATTGAGTTAAGTTTAAAGATTTTTCGTTACTGGTTTTTGTAGAGAACAAAGCATGGGTGTTTATTAACGACAGTATTTTGTACATGTAAATTTGAAATTAAATTTTATAGAAGGAAAAATTAATATTAACAACTTTTTGATAAAAGAAATTTCCCTAGTTCCAGTACGTAAAAAAAAATAATACATAAATGTATTTTTGGGTTTGATGTAGAAAATATAAAACAAAAATATTTAAAAGAACAAAATAGTTTCTCTGTGAGAACAGTTTTTACAAAAATTATATTTTTTTAAGAAGATTTGAAATTCAAAGTTGAAACAGATTGAAGAATGGGAGTAAATAACTTTTTTTATTGCTTTTATACATTATTGTTACTTTGTAACTGCTCAAAGCAGTAAGTAAATTTGATAGTCAAAACGTGTACAAATACGTTTTGTATACAACGAAGTTTTTTCACATATATTATTTGTATTAGCATCAACGTTGCCACCCAAACAAAAATTTGTGTATCTCATTTTCTGATACAAGGTGCCGTTTCCGTGCGTATTCTGTTTGAAACGAATTTGAAATTCAATAATATTAAAATTTCAGTAGGTACCTACAGCAAATTAATGAAAATATCACTTGTTTTATTCGAGTATTGTCCAAAATACGTATACTTTACAAATTACGTACACTATTTGGGTAAATTTTCAAAAAATTCCGTCCAAATTCACTTTCACTTAAGAAAAAATTATTGAAATAAGAAAAGCGTTTTATATTGATTTTTTTTTTCATGTCACCGTGGCAGTATTAGTTTGCCGTGTCGAAAAGGCACGATCATGCGACATAACGGCAACGCGAAAATCAAATGGCTGATAGCTCGTTCGTTTATGGCCAGATTAAGAGACACAAATAAAATAATGTAATATTTTCGATTCACAACAATTTAAAAAGAAATATATGTATTTGAGTTGTTGAAGGTTATTTTATGTCTCCCTTAAAAAAAATGAACCAATTTTTCACTCCGAATAACATTTGGTATAGTTTTGAAAACTGTATTTTTTTTTACGATAACTTCAAGTCAAAGTCAATTTGATCATTAAATTATCGTAATTTTTTGACCCAGAAACTGCTTTTTTTCAAATATGTAATCGTCCTGCTTGTACAATATTGTTTTGATTAAACGTCAGTTAAGTTATTTGCAAACGCATTTGACGTTTACGAGCACGTTCTGGAAATTCAATTTTTTATTCATCAACCAGATTTTATTTTAACTGCACAGCAGATGATATTTTCAAACACAATTCTAATGCAGTAAAATGTATTTATTTGTTTGCAGTTTGCGTTTAAGAACATTCTGCAAATGCATTTTTGACGCAGATAATGTTTTCGAAAACGGCCTAGTACTTAACAAAGTACCGAATTAGATTTCATATTTGGAAATAGTATTGTAATTACTGCACAGTAAAATGATGATAATTTGACAATCGAAATTGACTTTCAGTTAACATTTTAGATTTATTTTGTCTGCGAATTCTTTTTAAGTATATTTTTCGACATTTTTTAACAATAAACATTTTTGATTTTGTACTGTAAGTAAACAAATAACAGTTTCTTTTGTTACTATCTCAGCAAATGTAATTAAAAAAAATGAGTTTATATTAATGCTCATCAAATTCTGGCCAAAAATTATTATGACACCTTTTTTCGTAGGAGCAACAGATTTTGAGAAAAATGTGCACAAACGCCCTCAGTACATATTTTACCAAGGCAAAAAGAAGACAAAAATTTCATCGCATTTCTCAAAATCTATTGCCCCCCAAAAAAAAGTGTTGCAATCTTTTTTATCCAGAATTTTATATGCATTTATATAAATTCATGTTTTAAAAAAAATAAATAATATTTGCTGAGATATTAACAAAAAAAAACTGTTGTTTGTTTATTTACAGTACAAAATCAAGTGTTTTTTTGACAAGCTATAACTTCTAGAATAATAAACCTACCGAGTTGGTAGCTCATTTTTGGATAATTTTATTGTAAAAACGTTATTCTTTCATGATTTTGTTGTAAAATCACTTTCTTTTTCAAGATGGCGGTCTTCCCCTTACCGCAGACACCACAAAATCTATTGCTTTTATGAAAAAAAGTTTCTTAATCTTTTTTGTGTAGAATAACATAAAGCTTAAATTTGTACCTTCATATTTTTTTTTTTCAAAAAATTTGTTATTTTCAAGAAATGGAGAAAAATCAGTATTTTACCCCTTTTTAGCCCCCCCTAAAAAATTTACGGAATTTACGGAACTTTTCAGAAAATGTTAAGGACGTCAAAACAAAGCTCTCTACCAAAATTCAGCTTTATCGGAATTTTTTCCGAAGTGAAAGTCGAATTTTCCTGGGCTTCTAACTAGACCATGCATTAATTTTGTCTTGAACATTTTTTTTTCATTATCCTCACAAGGTGCTGCCACTTTGTTGAATTAATGGTAGAAAAAAATATTCCTTCTACCTCACCCTGTATGATTTGAGATGTCATTTTTTTTATTTATATCCAGCCTGGAAAAAGTATTTATCGAGGCCTTAGAAAGTTTAATATTGATACTAACAAGAATTATTGAAATTCTTTGGGGGCCTCGACAGCTATATGAGCTTTTGCCCCGAACAGCAAAACAAAAAAGGTAGTCCTATACGCTCTTTACTCACCTTACTCGCAATACAGTTGTGCCATATTAAAAAAAATAACTACATTCTTCAATTTTCATATTGTATGATAGGTATAAAGTTTTTGTTTTTTTTACATACAGGAAATTTCTGATGAGATATCAAAACAAAACCAATTAGTTATACATCATTAGAAAGGGCCTCATTAGTTTTTGACAAGTTTTCCTCGAAAAGACTTTTCTTACGAAGACTTTTCAGGGCCATGACTTGGTCAGCCTTATTGTGAGTTTCACCCGGAATATACTTCAAAACAAAATATGAATTTTCAAAAAACTTGACATGCATAGAATTTCCTCCATTGAACGACATGACGAAGTTTTCAATTTGTACAGAAATTTGCCACTATCCGCTTTATTTTCTATACAACCGGGTGGTTTTGGTATACAGCTTGAACTCTAACTCTTTTAGGTGGTAACTGTGCTTTTTCAGTTTATTACGAATCAAACAAGGACATTCGGTGCTTTCGGGTTTATGTTTTAACGACCACATTTTCTGCCAATCCTTATTTCTGAGAAACGGGCTGTATCTGCATCATTAAAGATGTAACCATGAAATTGAAGTTCAAAGGAATTGTAATGCATCTCAAAGAGGTAAATGATTTCCATCTGTAAAAGGTATAGCGTGTAGGATACTGACAAAAGACTCGTAATTTCAAGAAAAATGTTGTTTAATGTCACAGCTAATGATAATGAGCAGTGCAGCTAAGGCTGCACCTTTTAAAACTAATGAAATCCCCACCAGGAGAAAATTATTCTGAAATCAAAAAATGCCTTTTCCTAAAATTGAACTGACAAACTCAATCATATCATAACCGTTACTATTTTAAACATTTTGTATTGTAAAAAAGGGATATGGCCAGGCTTTGAAAACTACAAAAGATGAATATTCAAGAGGTACGTTTGAAGCCAAATTACTTGAAGAACGTGTTGTGAGTTCAGCCTATTGTAGATGAAATTTTCCAATCTCTTTAGGATATTAAGAATGCTACATAAAATCAAATGACCTGCGTTCAAGTCTTTGTTGAAACCTTCTCAAAGATGATAACAATGTTATCCCTATTATGACTTGCAATTCCGACTAAGGCTTTCATTGCTTAACCAATACCGGATCAATTCGCCTAAAGTTGGGAAAAAGTGCTCTTTTATAGCAATAGAGTGCAATCTTTCTAGGAATTCACTTAAAGGAGGTTTAACTAGAAAACAGTTTCAGTATTGGGCTGATAATAATTATGACTTTTTTTTCGTAAATTTTAAGTTATGATTTTGTGGTTGTTTTTTTTTTTTTTGAGAATCGAAGTACAAAAATAATTGGAACCCTGTGTACCCTTTGCATGCTTAATCAATATCGATTATACTAAATTTTGTCCAAGTTTCAAGATAAAGCCAGTAACAAAGTTAAGTCCTCGATAAGAGGTATATTTCATTCTGTGAGGTATATTTAAGTATTTGGAGGCAAAAAATCAATCAAATAACTTTGGATGCATATATTTCCTCAACCAGCCCATGAAAAAAAATTGGCTTCGATATGTCGATAGGGTTTGAATAGACTTTTCCATTTACGTACGGCACGATTTATTCCATTCACTTTGAAAAAAATATTTATATTTTGAAAAAATGGCAAGGGGTTAGTCCATGCTTTTTTCCGAAATCCATGAAAAAAATTTCCTACAAAATTTTTACATTTTTGGAAAGGTGTGTCAATTTCCCATTCAGCACTGAAAACTGCAACGATTTTGCAAGCTCGGTTCTTTAGATATTCGCATTTAACGCATTGCGTAAAAATTCAGTAAAATTACATTGGATGCGAATATCTAATGAACTCGACATTGCAAAAGCTTTTGGTTTTCACAAACGGAAAGCTTTTGAATAGAGGATGTAGAATTTGAAAACCGAAACCATTTGCATGGCTTGGCGGCGAAGATACATCTATGCCAAGGCATTTTCAGGCTAACTGCAAATAATCGAATATCACTTTGCACGCCTATATTTCGAAAACCGGATATCATAGAAGGTTCTGGATTTCAGTTCGGGAAAGCTCTTGAAAATCTCTGTATCATATTTCCTTACTTCAACCTTCTTCAAGGTCTGGTTTCAAAAATATCGCCATCCAAAGACATTAAGGAAGATATTTTGAGGCAGAAAATCAATAAAATCACTTCGGATGCGAATATTTCCCACACAAGCCTATGAAAAAAATTTGGCATCGATGTGTCTATAGGGTTTGAAAAGACCTTTCCATTAACGTACCGCATGATTTATTTCATCAGTTTTGAAAAAAAAGTAGTTTTTTTTTTTGAAAAAATGGCAAGGGGTTAGTCCATGCTTTTTTCCGAAATCCATGAAAAAAATTTGTGACGACATTTTTACATTTTTGGAAAGGTGTGTTAATTTCCCATTCAGCACTGAAAACTGCAACGATTTTGCAAGCTCGGTTCTTTAGATATTCGCATTTAACGCATTGCGTAAAAATTCAGTAAAATTACATTGGATGCGAATATCTAATGAACTCGACATTGCAAAAGCTTTTGGTCTTCACAAACGGAAAGCTTTTGAATAGAGGATGTAGAATTTGAAAACCGAAACCATTTGCATGGCTTGGCGGCGAAGATACATCTATGCCAAGGCATTTTCAGGCTAACTGCAAATAATCGAATATCACTTTGCTTGCCTGTATTTCGAAAACCAGATATCATAAAAGGTTCTGGATTTCAGTTCTGGAAAGCTCTTGAAAATCTGTGTACCACATTTCCTTACTTCAACCTTCTTCAAGGCTTGGTTTTAGAAATATTGCCATCCAAAGACATTAAGGAAGGTATTTGTAGGCAGAAAATCAGTAAAATCACTTCGGATGCGAATATTTCCTACACAAGCCCATGAAAAAAAATTTGGCTTCGATGTGTCTATAGGGTTTGTAAAGACCTCTCCATTAACGTACCGCAT
The DNA here is from genome assembly GCA_946251815.1 of Dasysyrphus albostriatus. NCBI lineage: Eukaryota > Metazoa > Arthropoda > Insecta > Diptera > Syrphidae > Dasysyrphus > Dasysyrphus albostriatus. Next base: position 126,148,283 of record OX276336.1, on the reverse strand, counting down.
GATTTATTTCATCAGTTTTGAAAAAAAAGTTGTTTTTTTTTTGAAAAAATGGCAAGGGGTTAGTCCATGCCTTTTTCCGAAATCCATGAAAAAATTTTTTGACAAAATTTTTACATTTTTGGAAAGGTGTGTCAATTTCCCATTCAGCACTGAAAACTGCAACGATTTTGCAAGCTCGGTTCTTTAGATATTCGCATTTAACGCATTGCGTAAAAATTCAGTAAAATTACATTGGATGCGAATATCTAATGAACTCGACATTGCAAAAGCTTTTGGTTTTCACAAACGGAAAGCTTTTGAATAGAGGATGTAGAATTTGAAAACCGAAACCATTTGCATGGCTTGGCGGCGAAGATACATCTATGCCAAGGCATTTTCAGGCTAACTGCAAATAATCGAATATCACTTTGCACGCCTATATTTCGAAAACCAGATATCATAGAAGGTTCTGGATTTCAGTTCTCGAAAGCTCTTGAAAATCTGTGTACCACATTTCCTTACTTTAACCTCCTTCAAGGCTTGGTTTCAGAAATAACACCATCCAAAGACATTAAGGAAGGTATTTGGAGGCAGAAAAACAGTAAAATCACTTCGGATGCTAATATTTCCTACATAAGCCTATGCAAAAAAATTTGGCTTCGATGTGTCTATAGGGTTTGAAAAGACCTTTCCATTAACGTACCGCATGATTTATTTCATCAGTTTTGAAAAAAAAATAGTTTTTTTTTTGAAAAAATGGCAAGGGGTTAGTCCATGCTTTTTTCCGAAATCCATGAAAAAAATTTCTTACGAAATTTTTACATTTTTGGAAAGGTGTGTTAATTTCCTATTCAGCACTGAAAACTGCAACGATTTTGCAAGCTCGGTTCTTTAGATATTCGCATTTAACGCATTGCGTAAAAATTCAGTAAAATTACATTGGATGCGAATATCTAATGAACTCGACACTGCAAAAGCTTTTGGTTTTCACAAACGGAAAGCTTTTGAATAGAGGATGTAGAATTTGAAAACCGAAACCATTTGCATGGCTTGGCGGCGAAGATACATCTATGCCAAGGCATTTTCAGGCTAACTGCAAATAATCGAATATCACTTTGCACGCCTATATTTCGAAAACCAGATATCATAGAAGGTTCTGGATTTCAGTTCTCGAAAGCTCTTGAAAATCTGTGTACCACATTTCCTTACTTTAACCTCCTTCAAGGCTTGGTTTCAGAAATAACACCATCCAAAGACATTAAGGAAGGTATTTGGAGGCAGAAAAACAGTAAAATCACTTCGGATGCTAATATTTCCTACATAAGCCTATGCAAAAAAATTTGGCTTCGATGTGTCTATAGGGTTTGAAAAGACCTTTCCATTAACGTACCGCATGATTTATTTCATGAGCTTTGAAAAAAAAGTTAGTTTTTTTTTTAAAAAATGGCAAGGGGTTAGTCCATGCTTTTTTCCGAAATCCATGAAAAAATTTTGTGACGAAATTTTTACAATTTTGGAAAGGTGTGTTAATTTTATGTTCAGAACTGAAAGCCGCAACAATTTTGACCAATCGGTTCGTTAGGTATTCGTTTTTAACGGATTTCATACAAATTCAGTAAAATTACATTGGATGCAAATATCTAATGAACTAGACATTGCAGAAGCTTTTGATTTTCAGGAATGGATAGCTTTTGAAAAGACAATGAGGAATTTTGAAACCAAAACCATTTGCATGGATTGGCGTCGAAAATATATCTATCCAAAGGCATTTTCAGACCATAAATGCAAATAATCGAATATCACTTTCGATGCCTATACTTCCAAAACCAGATATCATAGAAGGTTTTGGTTTTCAGTTTTGGAAAGCTCTTAAAAATCTCAATAAAAATTAATTTTATTTTTACCTTCTTCGAGGCTTTGTTTTGGAAATATTCCCATCCAAAGACAGAAAGATAGACAAAAAATCGTAAAAAAATGAGGTAAAATAAAATCACTTTGGATGCGAATATTTTACCAACCAGACCATGGGCAAAATTTGTCGTGGATGTATTGGTTGGGTCTAACGTACATGTAACGATTTATTTTAATAAGATTTAAAAAAGCAAGCGCAAGCTTTCGCAGTTCTACTGAAGTCACTTTGCGGTTAATAATTTTCAGTTTGGAAAAGCTCTTGAAAATTTCCATCGATTGTTTTTAACTTCTACATTCCTTGGTTTTGGAACTATTGTCATCCAATGACATTAACATTTTTATATTTGGAACGTGTTGTCAAGATTTTTTCAAAAATATAAAAACAAAGAAAAACTATACATATAATAAAATAAAAACAAGATTTTAACTAAATTGTTTAAAATAGTTTTATTTTTAACGTTTTTTTGTTGTAGTTGTTGTTTTATTTTCTTGTAAATTTAAATCAATTATTTAGTTGCATATTTAATAATTAAAATTAATAAAAATATATTTAAATTTAAATGAAACAAAATATAGAAACAATTATTGATGATAATTGGTACAAAACTATAATGCAAAGAAGAAAAATTAATTTTTACAAAACATAATATAATAAAAAACAAATATAATTAATATCGTATTATTTTTTAACTCAGAATTTGCATTTCATTACTGTTACTTTTTAATTTGTTTTAATATTAATATTTAATTTGAAAATTATTTTAATACATAACTACAAAAGATACAGTATTTTGTCTACTTGAATGTTTAAAAAGAAGTAGATGCGTTCTTGAGTTTTATTGTTTTTTTGTTTTTTTTTTTTACATTCGTGATATTATTTACAAAATTTATAAAAGAATATCGATCAATGAAATATTTGAATAAAATAATTCACTTTTTTTTTGATTAGATGAAATTAAATTTTAGTATTTTGTTTTTTTTTTTTCATATTAATAAAAATATTTACTAAAGACTTACTTAAAATAACAAAACAAAAATAATAATCTTATAAGTTTAATGGAATTTTTTTATTTTTAGTTAAATTTTAGTTAAAATAATTGTATTTTTTGTTTTCCTCTTTATAAATGAAAATAATATTATTTAGTTTTGTTTATAATGTATATTACACGTTTTTTTTGTAATTCAATGGTTGTATAAGTTTTGTTGTTTTTAAGTTTTATTCTTTTTTTTTTTAAAGATGTTTTTAATGTTTTGTCGTATTTTGTTTTATAACAATGTATTTGTTTAAAGGTTTATTTTTTTCTTTATTCGTATTTCAGAAAGATGTTAAGTAGAAAAATGTTTAAATGATAAATACCGGAACATAATTTTATAAAATGATCTTTTATAATAGTTAATTTTTAAACCGTAGACAGAATATTACAAAAATATTTAAAACACAAAAACAAACAAGAAATCACAGCTAGACAAACAAAAAAGAAAGAAAAACAGTTAAAAGGTTGCAAAAACAGATAAATTTGGCTTGGCATCAAAAGTGAAAAATAGACAATTTTACATGCCTTACATTATGGTTTCCTAGTTTCTAGAAAATGTTTAACTAAAATCTCATTCAACAAAAAATGCTATGAGTTTTTCCGCATATGTAAAAATGTGAAAAACTGTTTTATCAACAGTTTATTTTATTTGAAAATCATTAAAATGTCATTTAAGTGAGGTTTTGACAAAAAGCCAACCATTGTATTTTTTTTTTAAACTTCTTTTGCTCTCATTAATTTCAGAAATTCAGAATTTGACATGGAGCACAACCCCACAGTAAAAACAACCTGCATTTGAGAGAAATGCTTAACTTTTTCAGGATTTCCCTATTGGACGAGTTAAAAAAAAAACCAGTGTCAATAAAGTTTTATAAGTTTTACAAAAAAAAAAAAAAAAATGGCTGATTATTCTTCAGTTTAGGATCACAAAAGTTAGTCTGTCTTTTAAATGTGTGAACACATATCTAAGAAGAAAAATCTTTGTATTTATGAAAAATTGAAGGAAAGAAAAAATCTGATGGGGTCGAAAGCAAAAAGTTGTAGAAATGCAGACTAGAAAGTCAATAAATTGTATATACTTTTAAAAAATTATAAAAATATTCAAATATTCAAAAACCTGGACCAGACTTTTCTCATTGGACTCCAGAAAACTAAAGAATTTTCCGTTAAGTTTGAATGTATTCAGTACTTTTGTTGTTAAAAAAATTTAACTTTTGCTACAAGCTGCAGCTGCATTCATTCTGTTCAAGGGGTTAGGCTTTCACACTACAAGATACTTATTAGCATGCATAGAACTTTGAAAAACATGAGATTTTGAAGAATTTGTATGGTCTGACTTTGAATTTTTTTATATGTCTCTGAACTAAGTCCGATGGATAAAGCTCATTTTCTTATTTTTTTTTTATTTTCATTCTCAAATCATCAATTAGCTTATAATTGGTGGGGTGATGTTGTTTGTTTTTGAAAATACTTGACTCGGGATAATGAAAGCCATGAACAGTGAATCCAAAACATAGTCAGTAATGCTGCCCTGAGTAAGCTGCATTAGGCTAGAGTTACAGTGGATGCGTATTCTGAAAAACAACCATTCTGATGTATTCGTCAGAACTGTTTGTCAGAAGTTTGTGAAAACAGTTTTGTGTGTTCTGATGAACAATAATTGTTCTGACGTATTCGTCAGAACAAAAAAATCTATATGGTCTTATGAAACCGGTTAGAATGCAAGCGTTTTGTTCGTTAGAAGCCGCAAAAGTTCGTCAGAAGGATCGAACAAAGATCAATTTGACGTTTTCCGCAGCGTTCTCACGAGCAGTTCTGACAAACAGTTCTGACGATCGATTCCGATGCACAGTTCTAATGAAAAGTTCGGATGAATGGTACTGACGAAAACGTCAGAACAATTGTTCCTCAGAATACGCATCCGGTGTAACCGGAGCCTTACTCACACGTAAGTTACCACAACATTATTTCTTTTTTAGGTGGTAGCGGCTGGGAATCGAACCCAGACCTCCAGCATGGCAGTCCAACGCACTAACTATTAAGCTACAAGGTACAATATGGAAACGATCTCGATATGATAGTCAGCACATCGATGTTACTTGACTCGATGTGCTGGAAAAACAGCCAAATTAAAACACGTGGTTTTTAACGACCACTTTTTCTTCCATTGGTTTTTTTTTTGACAAGTCAGACAAGACGTTTGCTGGCTATTGTGACTTTATTTACTCTTATCTCTATCTCTATTCCTGGCACTTTAAGCTAGGCGGGCTATCTCCTTTGCAAAAAAAAAAAAGAAGAGGAGTGGTCATGAAGTTTTTGATATTCAAAAATCTAAAATGGTGACTAAAAGCATTGGTCTACATGATGAGGAAAAAACAAAACAACACAATAAATGGATTTTTAAAAATTAGGGGTTAGACAAATTTTTTCTCATTTAACCAATTTAAATTTCTCTGATCTTGGAATTTTCCCCCATTTTTGAAGTAAATTTGGAACCTTTTATACTCTTTCGATCGGTTAGATCCAGAGTAATTTTTTCCACCAGAATTAAATTAAATCACTCATACTTTGATCTTTTTTTTTTTGGAAAATTATTATTTTGCGCATGAGCACTTTTTACCTTAAAAGTTCTGTAAGCACTTGTAAATGATTCAGCTAAGCTTCAACAGGTATTGAAACTGAACTGAGACTCACAACATGTTCGAGTCTTTATACAAAACCCTTTACAATATTTGTCCTCAATAACTCAGACCTACAATTTCATAGAAGAATAATTAAAATATCAAAAGAATTCTTTAATATTTAGGCGGAAAAAGCTAAATGATCCCTCTTCTCGGAAATTCAGAAATATTTAAGTTTCAATTTTTTTATAAAATTAGTAAGAGTCCTGTCAAATGAATTTTATCTCTTGCAACTTTTAGTGTTACGGGAGTAAAATGCGATAAAGAGAAGTATTTCTCTTGATTCGTGGCCTTCTCTTGATATAAAAAAAATGGAAGAAATATGCTCGTCTGAATGGGGCTTTAGAAATCCTCCATAAAGTTTTCGTCCTTTCAAAAATCTCAGAAATCTGAAAACTGAAATATTAAAAAAAATATCTTCATAATTTTCTTTTTACATATTCGTTAACATTTTTGTTTAATTGGAGGATTGATTAAGTTGCAAAGACGTTCACTGAGACAGTTTTGCATGAAATAAGAGAACAAAATTGAATTAAAGGAGGAAATAATAAAATTAGTCAAACACAAAGCTATTTACATGTTCAAAATCAAATCATTCAGGCCTAAGAGAAAAAATAAGCATGTTCTAGTTGATGATACAACGCAAACTTACTGAGTTCTAACTTAGTAAAATTTGAGTATTTGTATATTTTTCAGAAATATTAAAGACGAAGGTAACCTGTTCAAAAAAAATGTACTCAATAAAGTTGATGATAGCTTACCCTGAGCTCACACGAAGCAGTTTTGGCTACCAAGTCACAATGTTCTAACTTTTTTACAAAGAGCCACAACTGGCTCTTCAACTGGATTGCTTTTTTCTAAGCCAGTTTTGAAGCAAGTAATTCGACAGTTATCTAATGAATATAGCCAACTAGGGATAGGGAGCCAGTACTGACTCGTGTGTCCTCAGGCTTAACCAAAGAGAATATTCAACTAGTTACTAGCCGGGAACCTCCTCTTATTTTATTCATACAGACCAATGTCTCTTAAATATATTTTTCTCTTCCTTAAAATCTTTAAGATTTTGAAAGAGGTACAATGCGCAAATAATTTAATTTGACCTCAAAGAGAACCAACAATTCAATTGTCCTCTAAATTGGAATAATAGTAAGCCTTAATTTTATCTGAGGATTTTTCCTGTCATGAGTTACACTGTTAAAATTTTGAATATTTCTTATAAAGAATCTGTTATTGAGTACGATTTATAATTTTAATTAATTAAGATATCTTGTTTTTTTTTTTAATTTTCTGCAAATTTTTGTTTTAAAATTTCTCTCATGGTATTTAATTTGGTTGCAACATTAGAATGGAATTTCTATCACAGTATCCTTGCCTCCCGATAACAATGTGTTTTTTTTTAATGAAATGTTGAAATAAAATTATTTTTAAGGATTTTTCTGTCTTTTAACAGCAAATAAAAAATATCAATTTACAAATCAAATATTACTGTCTTATGTTTTTTTTTTTTCTTTGACTCAATTCAACACCCTGCTCTCATTTATTATTTTGAAATAAAAATACTTTCAAAATTGCTTCTGTTTTTGTCCACACAAAATTGCATACAAAGTAGAATAATGTTTCTTTTTAAAATCCAAATTAGTAAATATTCAAAAATATACTTTTGCAATATTAACTGCATTGTTTTAGCTGTCAGAAATTTATTTAGCAAAATAATATTCAAATTATTTTTAAAGTTTTCATTTTGTTGATGAAAATAATAATTATACGAGTAATTATTTAAATAATTTAAAATTTTATCATTAAATTGATAGAATTTTATGGATGTTTTTTTAAGCATTTCTGATTGGAAACAATGTTTGTTTTGATGTTTTTGTTGTTGTTGTTGTAGTTCTGGTTGTGATTGATGTTGATGTTGATGATTTGGTAATTGAAACCCATTTTGTTGCTGTTGATGTTTTAGTTTTAGTTTAAGTTTTTGTTGTTTTGATGATAATTTAATCGATGGTATTGAAGATTTTGTTGATTTTTGTGTGATCTTGATGTTTTCTACATTAACTGCTTTAGCTGCAAACATTTCTACTGCTTTAAATTTTGTTAATTTTGTTAAAGTTGTTGTTGTTGTTGTTGTTTCTGTAGTTAAATCAGGAATTGTACCAGCAGCAGTGGCGGTGGCGGCGTCTACGGCTGCGGCGGTATTATTAGCGATGACATCTTTTGAGTTGTTGCATTTGTAGTTAATTTTAATTACTATTTGTGAGTTGTTAATATAAACATTAACAAAATTGTAATAAACTTTCTCCCATTGCAACTGTCATGGCCTATGGAACCTGTTTCAATGAAGAAAATAAATTTTATTATTAACAAAAAAAAAAGAAAATAATAATTTAAATATATGCAAAAATACTGGTTTTAAAGTTAAAATTACAGTATTCGAACAATACTATGTAGATAAAATAAAGTTGTAGTTGATTAGAAATATTTTACCAAAACTGAGATAAATTTTATTATTTTCAGTAATAATGTTAAAAAAAAAATGTTCAACAATTAAGAAAATAAGAAGGCACTGCCTTTATCAATTCTGATGACTTATTATATTTCTTTTAATTTTTCTGGAAATTTCCTGGTTTTTGGTGGTGAATTCTAGGTAGTGAGAATCAAGACAAATACCTATTTTATGAACAATTTAAACTAATTTTTCCAATACCAAAAATGACACTTTTGGTTACCGAAGATTGAAGCATCAGTAAAAAAAGAGGCATTCAGGAAAAAAAGAAAGAAAAAAAATCATTAAAATTTTTCAAGAAATTTCCAAAGAATGTCAACATCCCGAACGGCTTTGAAGGTACAGATTTTTGTTTATTTTTGGACATGGTTGAATATGTTTTTTTCGGTATTATGTCTTTCGTGATTTTTTACACGTGGTTATTAGCATAGGGAATGTTTCGCCGTCATCTCGCTTTTGTCTCGTTTTAGTCTGGAGGAAGGGAGACCTTTTCCATTTATTTTTTCATCAAGAACTCAACCATTTTTGAGAGATGTTTATAAAATAAAAAAATAAATCTCAACCGATAACTTTAATTTTAATTTTTTCTTAAATAAATCTCAAACCAAAACCGAAATCTTTTCAGAGAGAAATCAATTGAAAATAAAGATTAAAATAAAATGCACAAGTGTGTCGCTCGTACTTGCTCTTATGCCCAAGGCACTGAGGGCTTAAGAAAATTATATGCAAGGACATGGAAATTATGGGAGAAAAATGTTTAAAGCACAAAATACGATATTTAAATTAGCTAAAAAAAACTTTGTTGAGAGTTTAAGATGAAAAAAGAACGCCTTCTTAATTCTTTATTGAATAGGATTGTATGGATAAACAAATTTTAAAGTGTTTTTTTCAAATTAATTTTTTGTATATAAAATTCTTTAGGTCAACATTTTTAAGAAAAACTTTTGGTATGCAAATCTTAAGTATTTATTTATGTACATATAAAAATAAAATTTCAAAAAAATTTGTCAACCAGTTTTTGGAATATCGAATTTTCAAAAAAAAATTGAAACTTTTTTAAAAATTCAAACGCTTTTTTTTGGAAAATTTTGATATGCAATATTTTTTAATCTTATTAGAAATTTGTACATAAAAAAAATTAATCAAAATCTGTTTACTCAATTTATTAATATCGTTCTATTAGAGGTTCTATTAATATTTACAATTTTTAATTTTTTATATTCTATGGTAGTAGATCAAACGATTGTTAGCCTAAGGAAACAGTTTTATAAAATCATGGAAGCCGTTTTTAAGAAAAACAAATATTTTGTCAAACGGTTTTTTAACATTTGTTTGGAAGGTACCGTTATTTTTTGATAAAAGTAAAATTTTGTCTTAAAATACTTTAGAAAGTTTTAAAAAAAAATATTTTTAAATACAAAGTTTTATAAAAATTTACCATGTAATTTTCAAAACATTTGATTTTCAAAAAAAAAACTGAAACTTTTTTTAAAAATCCAAAAAATACACAAAAATATTTATAATTTCGGAAGCCTTTGCATAAAAAAAAATATTTAAATCAGCCATACTTTTGTGAAGAAAATTGAAAATTAAAAAATCTTTTTTTTGTATAACCATTTTTTGAAAAATTGTTTTCCACCCAAAGGAAGCGTTTATTAAAAGTAATTCATTGAATATATATTTTTTGTTAAGGAAAAGTTGTCTAGCCGTTTTTAAAAAATACGATTATGTAAAATTGCTAAAAAAAATTGTATAGCAGGTACCGTTTTTTTTTGTTCTAAACAAAATTAAAAGAACGTGTGGGCATAGTTACCAAAAACTCGGGCCGTTTAAGCTGTAGACGAACAGATAGACAAACAGAATTGTGCCACCTACTTTTTTTGGTGTTCTCTATCATCGTATTGTCATGTTTGATTGTTATCTCAAATGTTTTTTTTTTTGCACAAATCCAAAACTTGCCCTATAAGTTTAAAAGTTAGGAAAGAAACACATGTTGTTATGTATGTTATGCACGACTGGATCGCACGTACTTTCTCTTATGTTCAAGTTGCTTGGAATTAAGAACTTTTAAAATATGAAAGTTATTATAAAAATAAATAAAAGGCATTTAAATCGTTCTTTAAATTGTATAAAATCTAGTTTAAAAACTTAGAGCTCAAAAACAAGTATGCCATTTGATTACTTGAAAAAATATGACCATATGCAAAAAAATTATAAATCGTTGGAGCGGTTTTCTTAAAAAAATAATTTTTTATATAAAATTTTAAAAACATTTTTTATAAAAAGTTTTGGTACGCCAATTTTGAGTATGTATTAAAATACATCTTTAAACCAAGTTTCAAAAAAATTCATCCACTCATTTTTGAAATATTGAATTTTGAAAAAAAATAATATTTTTTAAAAATCCAAAATGTATTTTTTTCAAAATTTTGATATGCAATATTATTCTAATATTATAAAAAAACTTTTGCATAAAAATTTTGACTAAAATTGTTTTAGCCGTTAATGAGAAAATCGAAAACTGTTTTTTAACTATTTTCGGCAATTTTTTTTTTAAGTACACCATATCTACAATAATTAGACCTTTCATTTACAGTTGTAGGTCAAAAACCGTCATTTTTGGTGCTAAAAAACTCAATTTCCCCTCTGGAAAGCTACAAAAAACCTTAAGTTCAAAATTTGAAAAAAATTGTTTCAGTGGTTTAGGCTGTAGGTCAAAATACGGACAGACATTACTGTGCCACCCACTTTTTTGGTGTTCTCTATCATCGTAATGTCATGTTTGATTGTTTTCTCAAACATTTTTTTTTGCCACAAATCGAAAACCTACCTTATGGTACCTAGGTACGAGTATAACAATAAAGTAAAAATTAGGAAAGAAAAAGATAAATTATGTTAACAAGAAAAATGGGTTCAGCACTTGATATTGAACAATAGTATTGCCTGGTGTATGGCCCGCATAATATTGAAAAAAATACATCAAGTGCAAAAGCTTGTAATCAATATATTTGACAAAGTCATCAAACTGAGGCCCAAAAATGGTTAAAACTAATATTGAAGCCCGCACAATTTTTTTTAACAGATTTCATGTTTTATTTAATTCTTAAGCAATCAATAACTGTTTGCACTCGCAAAGCACTTCTGTAATTCGCCTTGCACGAGCATAACACCAAGCCAGCGTTCGAGTCCAATCGGAGCAAATTTACTCCTTTTTTGAGGAAGAAAATAAATCTACTCCGCCACTCCGTTTTTTTGAGATCTACTCCTTTTTTTCCACACTTTGCATCTGAAAGTCTATGCTGAACGGAATAATTAATTTTTTTTCTTATTTTGTTCGTGGTTTCTCGTTCATTTCGTGATTTAGGTAACTTTTTCTTAGTTAAAAATACCTACTTATTTTTTAAATATATTTTTTTGTTAAAAATACTTGAGTTTTTCCTTCGTTTCAAATTTACTCCTGAAATTTTTGATTTACTCCCATTTTTTAACAAATCTGCTCCGAAATTTAACTACTGAGGTTCAAACCCTTTCAAGCTTATTTATTCTTCTGGGAGAGCAATAATTGGTTAATAGTTCAAGTCTTTTTTTGTCATACCAAAACAGAGAAAGTTCGCGAACACACAAGGTCTAAAGTTGGAATAAATATTTGACCCAGTAAAACCGTTGAAAAATATTAACAAATAAAGCATCTCGGTAAACTAAAAATAAAAATAGATTTGCTGGCACAACAGCTCCTGGAGAACCAGGGCCTAGTGATTTACAACTCTCAACCATTCTTGGGGGCGTGGTGTTGGCGGGAATGCAAACTTAACATATAAATACAATTGATTTAATGATGAGACCTCAACTTTTAAGAATCAAATTCGAAACCTCTTAAATTCTTTTTACTTCAACCCAGTAAACCCTCAAATATAACCAACAAATATATTTAGAGCATAAAACTATATCACAAAAGGGTCTATTGTCCTTATAGGATACTCAATAACGACTTGAAAAATACCAACCTTAAAATAAACATACCTATACAGACACAACTTTCAAAAGAATTTTTCAATAAAAATTCCTAAAACAAGAAAATCATTCAAAAATTATTCAAATTAAAAAAAGTAAAAAAAAAAAAATTAAGAATCCCCTTGTTTGAAATTCCGACTCGCAATTCCCTTTCTATATATTGCAAGTTCTGCTCCACTTACCACCATTTAGTATACCTAAGTATGTGCATTTTCATTACCGATTATCCATTGTTTCCACTGCAAGGTGTTTGCTGTCAATTTTTGAATTTCCTCTATACAACTACCTCAATCTAAGTTAAATCTATTCAAGAAGGAAGCTTATTTTAAATGATTTAGTTGACAATGTGGTATGCCGTTCTGTTATGTTTGTGGGCTTGAGTCTGATGTAGATATAGCGAAGCATTATCTCTTATTCAATTGAATTTTAACAAAAGCTCGATGGAAACTCTAGATGGACTTTAGGAAGGAAAGAATCCTCTTTCTTGTCCACATCTGAATTAATTGCCTTTTATATAAAGAGGTTAACCTGACCAAGTTTGTCAACATTTAAGCCACTCATTTACCTACTCGTGTATCCTTGTTTCTTTTAAATTAGATGCATTTTAATACTTTTGAAATATTTTGTTTCTGGGTAGGATTTTCTCAAAAACTAAAAAAAGAAACAATAGCGGTTCATGGAAATTATCTCCTCGTTTCACGTTAAGGACTTTTGTGTCTTCCTAAAATACAATAAATACAACCCAAGTACCCAAAGACCATTTAACTTTATTCCCCCACTAATAGGTCAGTTTTTTCGGTATGCACACTTTCAAGTGCATAAATTCTCCATTAAGAGAAAAAACAAACGGACCAACAAGGACCGACAAAAAAAAAAATGAAAAACAAATGAAAATTGAAAAGATGGAGTTGAACCTATACACAAAAACAGGGCCATGCAAATGTTTGCGTTGAATTTTAGAGGAAAGCAATTAAAATCGAATTTGCAATGAGAGAGGACTCTTTGTCATTTCTCTTCCTTTTTTTTTTTAAGGGAAAGAAGACGGACAAATCTAAAATTGCTTCGAGCTGTTGTCGTATAATTTAGTCTATAGAATGCAACATTTGTGCAGTGAAAAACGTTTTTGTGGCTTTTAAACGAGATCGAATAGAGAATTTTGTTCGTCATTGTCGTCGCTATAGCTACGAGTAAATGAGAATACGAATAGCGGTGACACAATTGCTTTGGATGAAAGAACAATATTTTTAGATACAAATTGGAGAATTTCTTAATTCGAATTGACAAAGTACCTTCTTTTAGAGGACACGAAAATTAGGAGAATAGATTTAATTAAGAATTTATGGTATATAACCATTGAAAAGCTTGTTTTTAAAATTAGCTTTGAAGTCGTTTGTGTGAAGTTTTGTGATATCTTTTTTTCGGTATCTTTTTTACGAAAGTTGACTTTGAGTGCATTTTTTCTAATTAAGAGAGGTCAAAAAGACTTCGAACTAATATATTTCTTTGACAAGAAAAAATTGGTGAAACAGGTGACATTTTTTTCTTTAATTGTTCAGCAAACATTTACTTTTTAAGGAGAGGTAATAGCATTATTAAAAGAAGCAATTTTTGGAACACTTGGACGGATTTCTAGTTAACTTTTTATTTATTTTTATAAACTATAAGCACAATTAGCTTCCTGAAAACTTACCTCGTTAAATGTCGACTGCCCTCGTGCACTGCCATCTCCGATGATTTAAACTCATTCAATTCCTTCCGTATGGCAGCCTTGTCTTTAGGCGTCAGTCTTGTCCATGGCTTATCAGCTCTTCGATCATAGTCGTGCGCCTGTGTCACCTCGATATAATCATTAAACCGAATGATCTTCTTCTCTTTGAGTTCTTCGACAGTGGGCCGAAAACTAAGCTTTCGCAGCAAATAGCTTTTCTTTTCTTCCTTCTGTTTCTTCTCTTCGGCGGGTGATTGTGCTATAGATTTTGTGAAACAAACAAAAAAAAAAAACGAAAACAAAAAAAAGGATATTGGATAGGTTTTGGGGGATGGACGAAAAGAAAGAAAAAGAGAAAGGGTGTGCCTTTCGGTTAGCAAGCAAATTCAACCGATTAGTTGCAGTTACATTTACTCTTTAGAATATTCCTTTCCACCAATTCCTCGGCAGTCGGACGCATCGATAGCCGACGTATAAGTCTAGCACCGATTGCTTCCTTGGATTCTTTGATCTCGTTGTCTGTCACTTGGTGCAGGATATTCCGATTGATTAGATCCTGTTTGTCCGGTCGCAGTTGTAATTTCAGCGAGAGGCTTTCTTTGCGTGCGATTTTCGCCTGCCGATCATTGTCGTCGCTGCCACGGTAGAGAATTCTTCCATCACCTTCGTCACTATCACTATTCTCGTTTATCACAATTGGTCGAGTGTTCTCCTTGTTCTCTACCTGGCATGGTATATTGAACATTTGTTGCCTACTGTTGAAATGAATACAAAAAAAAAAAAAAATTAGTAATTTATTTAAAAAAAATTCATTTAAATTTATCATGCAAGCATTATCAAAAAAAAAATTGTTAAACTAGTAAAAATATAGTCAATTCATGCTTCATATTTATTTTCGAGTGAAAGTGTTTAAATTTGAGTGCGCCATGTTCTTTTGAACATCTAAAATGTGCTTTCATGCGCAACAATTTTTTTTCACTCCAACAATCACAATTTTACTTTTACATGACTTTTTGCTTTGAATGTACGTATCTGATGCAATTCGCTTGAACTTAGTTCTTTTTTTTAAATTTTGATAAAAATATATCAAAGAAAACATATTCCATAAACAATTCAGAAGAGGCTTCTGATAATTCAAAATTCCTAACAAATTATATTTTTGTAGAAATATGAAGGAGGTGTTGTTTTTAGAAATCCTGAAAACTCTTTTACAATTTTGCAGTGATTTTATTAATTCTGCGTAGAGTTGAACGAGTCTGCACTTGAAAAAAAGAAAGCTGTGTTTGTAAGGTGCATGCAATAAACGGAAATCCCATACCCATACATAAATTCCAAAAAGCAATTAGTTTCTTGGACTTAAATTACAAAATTTCAAGCTCAAAAATGCAATTTGGAATTGTGATTTTTCGCAGTTAGTCACATTTCAAGAGAGGCAATCATCGTAGACCAGGACTTGAATGACTATAATGATTTTTATGCTCCAGCTTACTTTTTCTCGGAATTATAAAGCCTACTTAGAGACAATAGGGACAAGTTAATGGGAAATTCTTGATAGAATTGAAATTTGAATTAAATACAAAAATACATAATAATCAAAAAGAGAAGTGTTTACTAATAAAAATGCGCAATACCGAAACCTAATCAATTTTTAGTCCATTCGAGTAATTCTCTCAATGAGGCCTTTAGATTGGAAGTTACACAGCATAATTACCTCAAAACAATAGGAAATATCATTTAATAAGTACACACAAGTTTAAGCAGAACTTTTTTACGGAGCAACAAGAAACAGTATTAAGGGAAAGAACTCTCAGAGTAAATGCTACCAACACTGATTTAAATATCTGATGGATGGAGAATATCCGAAGTGACTGGCCTAGGGACTTAACTTGTCTATACTACAATTTTGCATGACAAAGTAAGTTTTATAGGGGAATGTAAGAAATTAAAATCCCAAGGGGAACTACACCAAAACTAAAAACATTGCTTTTATGGATGTGGTAGCCAAGCCACACTCAAAATACTTGTTTCGATGCCAAACTTCTAAGGTTGGGAGGATAACTAGGCCTAAGGCCTATCACAGGATAGAACAAAATAATTTAAAGAACTCTGAAAGTACCTACTCAAAAAACTCGAGGTTCTGCAAGCATAAATTCGGAGCAGGAGCTGTAGGGTGAAAAATTTTGCCAATCTCTATTTGAGGGCACAAAAGATCTGCAGGTTGTAATGGTCTAAATATTCATTTTGCTAATAAAATTACCAAAATCATTGGCATAACAGTAAGCGCATTGGGAATTTTAAGTTGTTGATAAGTTGGGTTGTTTTAATAAATGTTTAAATCTTTGTTTCATATCTCATATCTCAAATCTCACCTCATAACTCATACCAAAACTTCATATCTAATTTTTCATATCTTATATCTCATCTCATTTTATTTGTCTTATGTCTCGTACTTTATATTTCATACCTCATATCTCATCTTATATCTCATATCCTATACCTCATATCTCATATCTTATATCTCATATCTCATATCTCATCTCATAGCTCATATCTCTTATCTCATATCTTGTATCTCATATCTCATATGTCATATCTAGTATCTAATATCTCATATCTCATCTCAAATCTCATATTATTATTATTATTCAAGCTTTATTCACTCATAAAAGTTAACATATTTTTTTTTTTTTTTTTTTTATGTATATATAAGGTATATATGAAAACGGGTTTTCAATAAGTTTGATGAGTATAAGCCTCCCCCTTCATCTTCCACAATCGTCGGTCTAAGGCCTCTCTCCAGTAGTTTGGACAAAAAGTTTTGATTTCATCTCTCCACCGCTTGAATTGTCTTCCGACGCTTCTTTTCTTATTTAGTGGAGTCCACTCTGTTGTTGTTTTGGTCCATCGATCATCTGACGTCCGAAATACGTGTCCAGCCCAATCCCATTTCAATTTTCTTGTTTTGTGTAGAACATCTTCAAATTTTGTTTGGCTTCTTAAATTTTCATGATTAATCCTTTGAGATAATCTCACTTTCAGAATCGATCTTTCCATGGCTCTTTGACAGGATTGAAGTTTATTTTCGAGGATATGATACCTTATATCTTATGTTTCATATCTCATATCCCTTATCTCATATCTCATATATCACATATCTAATATCTCATATTTCAAATCTCATATCTCATCTGATCTTATACCGCCTGTGTTGTTGCGCCAATAGCACAGGGGAACAAAACTTGACCAAACTTACTTGTCGCAATGTTTTCTTGAGTTCTAAACCTCAGAATCACTTAATTTGCTTAGTTTTTTTTTTGTGGATTATCGTTACATAATATTTTTAAAAGATTTTAAATTAATATACATAGTTAGAAAAGAATATATGAAAATTGCAATTTCTCCACCGAATTCGTATTGTACTTATTTGCTTTCTTTGGATTCAACCTTGGACAGCAACAAGTCTATAATAGCTTTGATTTTTATAAATAGATTAAAAATTGATTGTGACTTATTGCCAAATGCTATCTGCCTGTCAATTCAAATACATTTTGGAATATGTTTCCAAATGTTAGACTGTGAACTGCTACAAAAATTACCCATTGACTTAAAGTTTGAGTTCTTGTTTTCTTACAAGAAGCTTATCTTTGGAACGAAGAAAAGAAGACAAATTCTCAACACTTTACTTTTTAGAAGTGTCAAAATCAATTTCATTCTCATAAGGACCAGCTCAGCTTTTCATATGAAGTGTCTACGCACATGTTTCATTTTATTCATGTTATCCAATATTTTGTCTCTAGCGAATTGTGAATAATGTTGTTTTCGTTTTCGAGTTCGGAGAACCTTTGTTACATTTCTTTTATTATTCCTATATTTCTTTTGAATTGGAAAAGCTATTAGCCTAGTAATGAGATTCACATGAACAACATTCTATGGGGAAGAATTGACATTTCACATTTAGCATGTTGTGAGTTTCACCCGAAAAACGAAAATTCTCCTTTTTTGTGAAATCGTAATTATTTGTTATTAAGAGCTTAAACTATCATTTATTTGTTAACAGCGAACAAAAGAAAAACAGAGGGTACTGACGATGCCTTTTCCAAGGTTTTTTGTTAATTTCAGGCCAAGAGAAATTCGGGCGAAACTCATAATAGCTTTTCAAATTTCGGGGGAAAAAACATTTTTCGGGCGAAATATTTTCCATGTTGAACTCATAATAAGGCTGAATGTTTTTATATTTGACTAATGGAATCAAAGAGAAGTTGAACAGTTAGAGAGTTCAGTGAAAAATTACTTCAAAATAAAACTCAATGAATCAATCTTTTAAATAAATAAAATTCTGAATGGTTAAAAGCAAATAGAAAGGCACGACAAAAAAGAGAATCTATTCAAAATAAATAAACTGCCTCTTAGCTAGCGTAGTGTTTACCAAGGCTTCGAGAACTTTTTGTATTCAACAAACTCTTATAATATCTATTTCTCGGAAAAATACTTCGTTTTCCAGGTACGAGTATATCGGCATGATTATCTTTTGGTAGGGTATGGTAGGAGTAGAATTGGAAATTCCACAAATCATTCCAAATTTTGTTTCTAATACGAAACAAATGCAGACTTTTAATTCAATCGAATTTTGAAACAAACAAAAATCTACCTTTATTATCTCTATATATAGCCAAACATCTACATCTATTTAATACCAACATATTTTACATTCTCAAGGGTTTTTCTAATATTCGCTTCATTTATTCTTAAGCTCTCCAAGAATTCAATACAAAATTGTTCGAAATTCCATCAATCAATATTACCTGTCAATTTAAATTGAATTAAATAAATTTTGATATGGCAAAGCCCCGATGGATTAAATTTGCGACATTTTCCCCAGCAACAAAATATTTAACGGAGGAAATAATTCCAGAATATTCAAAGATATTGCCTTGGAAAATCTTTCGCTATACCCAATACCACACCACAATAGCAAAAAATTCTACATCTTCATCCCTGCCCACAAACATATGTGTAAAAAAATAAATGTTGAATTTTACTGAAAAATTAGGGAATCCCTGTTTGTCTCCTTCGAAATGGCTTTTACTAGTAAGTTTCAGTTTGCTTTTGTTTCCTCTGTATGAATAATTATCACCCTTTTCTGTTTACCACTTTTGTTTTGTCTTGAAAAAAAGGGATTTTCCAAATTAAAACTAAGTTAAAAAAAGAAATTAGCATTTGTTTATTTTTAAGTTAAATCTCACAATAATTATTCTCAGCTCTTTTTTCTCTCTTATTGTGTGATGTGTGTTTCCTCGTAAAAGATGTCCTTTTTATTTGAATTTTTGAAGGATTCATAAAAGTAAAAGATAATAAAATTGAGATAATAGAAAGAAGTAACATGTTAAGGCTTTTAATAGGAACACGTGCTGAAAATTCAGAAGAAATAAATAACAAAAAATAAATCTGCTTGTATAACATACAAACAATAAAGATAAAATATAAAAACATTCTATACAATTCAAGTGTCGAATAAGGGTCTATTTACGGAGGATAATTTATTTGAGTAATTTGCTTTATTTATTTATTTTTTTTTTGCAGAAATACAACATCTTTAACTGAACCTTGATACGTATAACAGTTTTTATAAACATTTACAAATAAGATTGTGATTTTATAGCCATTTCTAAAAGAACCCAGCACCAAAATGTCTTAAATATAAAATTTCCTAATCCCTTAGCATGAGTTATAAAAACAAAGTCCTGCCCTGTATCTACTTAATCCACACAAAGGTCTTTCTATGGTTTTCATTATTATGCGACGCCCTCACTGGACATTCAATTCAAAACACCAAGTATCTCGGACATGTCCTTGCTATTATCATAAACATATCTACATATAAAGGAAATACCAATTTGATTTTGATCCCTGATGATAACAGATCCTTTTATTGATTTTTCTTCAAATAAAAACTAACTGTAATTATCTTGATATGGGTGGGTAAGGTAGGTTGGGAATATTCGCAAATTTACAATCATCAAATTCTTAAAATTTCTTTAATATTCTGTCAAAAAAAGGAAGTATAAGAATATTCATAAAATTTACATAATAGTAATATGTTTTTTTTAACATCCAACTACATGTTCTTTCAAGGACACAGAAAAAGGAATTTTTCAACACGCGATGTTCTTTCAAAGGTAAACGTACCTATAACCATTTGAGTATGTGTGTTCTTTTATATGGTACACTTAAATGCTATGCATACTTCCTACATATGTATGTACATACTTTAGTATGAGTATATTTGGAAAATTGAAAACTATAAAATTATCTGCATAAGGACACATTTTAAAAGTGAGATTTTAAAATTAAATGAAACATGTTTGACGAAATTAAATTTTCAAGGTTCACTTATAAAGGGTGATTCAATAAGAGTGTACAATTTCATTTAAAAATAAAAACTAATATATTTTGAGTGAGTTGTAAGTTTTTTTTTTTTTAATTGTTAAATAGAAATGTTCCGATTTCGATTAACAAAATATCCGGCAAATGGCCCCTGTGGCTCTTATGTTCAACTAAACCAAACAGGCCATTGCTGTATAACTTCACTCAAGAGTTTTTCTTTTATTTTCAGGGGTCTTAAAAAGACTACATACATAAATCAGTGTTTTTGAAGGTTCGCAGGTATGATTGTCCCAATTAATTACAATGGAGCGCTACGCAAGAGAAGAAACCCCTTTTCATTATTAAAACAAAAAGTGGTTACACGTTTATTTTCTGCTTTTGTTTTTTTGTTACTTTGTTAAATGTAAAGTGGTTTTTTACGCCAAAAAAAAAAAACTAACTTTATGCCGACTTAAGTGAAGTTATTTAAGGTGTTTTAAATTGTTTAAATTTAATTTATCGAACTTCACGCCGTTTAACATTGAATTGTAATTTTCATGCAATGTTTCTAGCTTTAGGGAGACGATATGAATGACCAATTTTTTCGGAAGCCGAAAACACGATTAATTGGTTCTTTGCGTCAACTAGTTCTAAACAAACCACTTTTCTCAAAACGTTAATCTGCATGTTTGAGAAAACCAAAAAAAAAGCTATTAATTATATTTGTTTAACTAAATGGCACATCATTGCTGACTAATATTATCGAAATTTGGTACACTTAATAGTTTCGGGACTTTAAATTCAAAGCTAGGTACTGAAAATTTGTGTATCCTCAAAACTAAAAAAGAACCGTGCAAGTGCAATCCAAGTACTTTTTCTGATCGAATTTAAAATAAATTTGAAAATTTTGACAGTTGAGGAAGTTCCCGATAACGTAAAAAAAAAAAACAACAACAAATCAAAAATAATTTAAAGTTGATATTTTTTTGGTTGTATTATTTAAATGTGACGCCAGGTAAAAAATTCTGATCATTATTTTTCATTTTTTCGAGTTGTTATTAAGTTGATTTAAAATTTGATATGGAGCTCACAAAACTATCAGAGCTTTCGATACTTTTTTTAGATTTAAAAAGTTGAGGCTTTAAAATAATTTTTAGGAAAAAAGTTTTTAAAAAATAGTACCAACTAAAAGTAGTTCTAAGTATTCCCTTGGAAACATTGTTTAACATTTTGGGCTAGCATTTTTCAAATTTGGTACAAATCTACTGTATTTGAATCACTTTTAGTAAAAGTTTATAATCAAGCATGGTATTCTTACCCAAATTAATCATTAATTTGACTAGGTACCATACTTAGGCATTGTTTTTTTTTTTGTATTTTGAAAATTTGAACCAATTTCTGACCCAAATTGTGAAGGCCTCACTTAAAAGATAAAAAAAAGAAATAGAATTGGCATGGGAAATGATTTTTGTCACCAAAATTCAACAAACGGACCACTGTGTGAAGCGACGCCACATTGTCGTTCAGAAGTTCAAACAAATTCTTTTTTCGACTGCTCGGTTTTTGAATTGCAGTTTTATGAAGTTTTAGTTCAACCATAAGGAGTAGTTTTTTTTTTGTAAAATCAGTTCTAATTTTTTACCACAAAGTTGATAAAAGAAATTTTAGTGATTTTGAAGCAAGAAATGAAAATACTTCAAAGGCTTTAATTTTTTTTTGTTATTTCTTTCTTTTTAAGAAATATAAAAATAAAAAAAAAATTTCAGGCAAAAAAATTATTAAGATTTGAAAATTTTTATGAACGAATCTTTAAAACTGGTACATTTTCAAACTAAAATTTGTACTAAAAAAAATTTAAGATCGTTGGTGTGGTTTTCTAAATACACATTTTTTATTTCTTGAAACATTTTCAAGGAAATGTAAATTAGTATGCAAATCGTAAGCATTTATTTATAAGCATATAAAAATAAAATTAAAAAAAAGATTGTCAACTCATTTATAAGATAACGAATTTTTAAATTTTATTTTTTAAAATAAAAAAGCTTTTTATTTTGAAAACTTTTTTATGCATTATTTTTTTTTTAAATCACATATTTTTGAATATTTTTTCACAAATTCAAAAACATTTTTTTGTTGAATTTTTTGCTAAACATTTTGTGTTGTTTAAAAAAAAAATATTGTATAGGAAATCATTGAAATTAGAATGACCGTTTCGAAGAAAATCAAAAATTAAAAAAAAAATGTTTCTTTCGGAGGTACCACTTCTGAACATTTTTTTTTTAAATTTCTAATCCAAAGGTAGAAAAGTATTTGAATTTTTTTAAAGAAAAGTTGTGGAGTCGTTTTTGATTTTGTTAAATTGCTAAGAAAAATTGTGTGGTAGGTACCGTTATTTTAGTTGTAAAAAAATAAAAAAAACGTGTGAGTAGAATCACCAAAAAACCACTATGTACCAAGTTTAAAGAAAATCGATTCAGCCGTTTAGGCTATAGCGGAACAGACAGAGACCCACTTTTGTCATCTTCCCTATCATCGTAATAACAAGTCTGATCAAAATATCGAGTTCAAGTTCTTTTACAATTGCATAACTTGCCATATAGTACCTTTAAATCGTAAGTAAACAGTCAAGAATGACCAAAAGGAGGGACAAGAAATCACAGAATACCTCCCCTCAAACTAAAATAATCTCAAAGTCAGAGAATAATAAACCAAAAAAAATAAAGTTAAAGTTAATTCGCTCATTTTACAGATTTAATTGCTTTTCACTTAACTTTTTAATAATCCTTGAAAACGAAATAGAATTTTATTTTCGTCTATATACGAGTATGTATATACGACTATGATTTTAAAGCGAAAACTTTCAAAAAACTTCTTCTTGTTTGAAGGGAAAAGGCCAACTAAATCGTTTTCGTTTTACTAAATTTACTTCAAATTCCTTTTGTTTTATTAGTTTTATTATTATTTCTTAAAAACATTTTAAACTTTCATTTTATCCATAAAATATTCAAGATAATCAAAGTTGATATTCCTTGTGGATTAGAAAAGTAAAAGTAAAAGTAAAAAGGAAACTTTATAATTAGAACAAATTGCTTGCTTAAAAACTTACCACACACTAAGCTCACACACACGCATACCTATGTATTATAAAAGGGCAAACTTTTTCATTCATCAGGATTGTTCCCCTAATTCAATGCTTGAGTAGGTTACTATCAATAAATTTTGTTTTTGATTTTCTTTTTCACTTCCTTGTTGAATTTTCCTAAACCTGGTTATACTTGGAATGCGTGTATCCTTAGGGGAAAACCTACTTGAAAACAATGTTTGTTCGAAAAGATTGGTATTTTATTTTTGAAAAAAAAAAAAAATAAATAAATAAACTTCAAGGTTTATTATCTCAGAAGAAAAAATGTTTTTCGAGTCTTTAAGGATAATTTTATGCTCATATAAAAGCTTTTAGTGTTTTATTTTTTTTTTTTGTGGAAGTTCAGTAATAACAGGCATTTTTTTGTTAATGAAGATATACGACGATAACTGCAAGAGGAAGTAATATTTGAGTCTTGAATATTAGATAAGGCAAAAACCGTAGACTTTGTAGAAAAACTCTAATACACACAATGGTTCAAGATTTATCAAGAGACAATGAGAAAGGAATCCATTAAAGTAGGAAAAATTTAAGAACTTAATGAAACTTCTAGTAAGAATGTTACACATGATGTATAGTCAAATAGTCTTCTGGACGGCTACTTTTTTACTCAATTTAGGCACAAAATAAAAAAAAAAATTGGTTATTCAAAAAAAGAATAACACTTTACAGTTCATTCAAAATACAGTCAAGTCTCGAATATCCGTCATATTCAGATTCAGGATCAAGCTCGGAACGGATAGTCAAAAATTCCGATTGAACTGTTTTTTTTTTTTACAAATACTTTTGTATGATTAATGGATGGACCGTCTGTTTGTATTTTTTTATCAAATGTTATATTTATACACCGATTGCACATGCCCTAAAAAAACTGACAAAAACTCATATGGAATCAGATTTCCGTGGCACGAAATGGATCAACTTAGGTTCGAACAGTATTGAACAATTTTGCACAGATACTTCCGGAGTGAAACAGTGCAAAATTTGATTAAAAATTTTGGTCCAAATAAAACATTATCTGCAGAGCTGCTGTACGCAAGTTTTTTTCTAAAGAAAATTCGTAAAACTTATAACTCAAATTGAGTCCTTCACAAAACATCTCAATTATCCTTGAATTTAAAATGAGTAGACCATTCATTCATTCCATCAGTCTAAGGATTATTTACATAAATTTCATGCTAATTGAGATGGCAAATAATACAAACTTTATTATAACTAGTAAAAGAAAAAACAAACAAAAAAAATACAAATTCAAAGCATCTTCAATCGCGCACAGGAAATAGGAAACAAAAATAATTAAACGAACAAAAAAAAAAAAACTCATCATTACCATATCCTAACCCGAGGCCGTAGAATTGGTCTACGCAGCATTAAGTTATAAATGAGAAGAAGAAAAAAGAATATAATTTTTTTGTCAGAAGAAAAGGTTTTTGTTTTTTTGGTTTATTTTCTTATTTGTGTATGTTTGTATGTTTTTGTTGTTTACTTACTTTAATGAATAGTTATTAGCCTCCTGCCTCACAATCAATGGCCTCTGATTCGCCGATGATGATGATGATGATGACGAACCACCACCAGCATTTCCTCCGCCTGACGAACTACCACCAGCATTATTAGCTTGTTCTTGAGTTGGTGTACCAGGCGATGAATTCGATTGACCAGGTTTCTTTTTCAATGCGGATTTAAGAGGAACTGCATTTGGTCTGGGCTCTTTGGCTGGAATTTCCTCAATACGACACGTGTCAATATTTTGATTTGGTTGTTGCATTTGGAATGCGTATTCATCTTCCGAATCAAGTTCATCTTGATCATTATCGGGATCTAATTAAGTTTTTTTTTTTATAAAAGAAATAAATAAATTATGTAAGTTTATTAAAAAAATAGTATTGAAAAATATTTAATAAAAAAAAAAAAATTAGTAGGTAGGTAAGCAAGGAAGTTTTCACGCTTACACAATAGAGGATGATTGAATATTTTTATTATTTATATGAGTTTTTACCAAACAATATTAAAAAATAAAAAAAGGAATAATTTATAGGTTAGCAATTTAATTACAAATAATTTTTTTTTCGTTCTTTTGAAATATTTACCTTGGCTTATTTTAATATTTTTATTTTTTTTTTAAGTTAATTTTAGTTGAAAATTAACTTAAGAAAACTAATAGTTCCATTTAAAATACGATCTCATGTAATGGACTAGTTTCTAGGCTAGAATTTTTAAGAGAATAGTGGTCACTAAGGGCAATTTTCATGTTTGATATTACTCGGAAGCTAGGCCGAATTTGACAAATTAACGCTTAAAATTTTTTTAAAAATTAAATTTCCTATCAAAATTGATGGTTTAGAAAAAAAAATATAGGAAAGTTCAGGAATGAAAAAGTGACGAAAATCAACCAAAATAAAATGCACGACTTAATCGCATGTACTTGATCTTATACCAATGTTCAGGACGCTGAGGGCTTAAGAAAAAAAATTTAAACTTTTTTTTTTAATTCAAATACAATATTTTTTTATCTTATTGGAAATTTTTATACAAAAGGAGTCTAAATCTGTTCAGTCGATAGTGAGTAAACTAAACTAAAAAAAAAATAGCTACTAGTTGCTATTTTTAATTTTTTTAAATTAATTTAGCAGTATATCGCACTAATTTAAGCATACAAAAAAAGTCTATCAAAATCGTAGAAATTATTCTTAAAAAAAAAATATTTTCCTTAACGGTGTTTTAACTTTTGTATGAAAGGTACCTTTATTTTTTTATGGAAGTAAATTTTCTCCTCAAAATATGTACTTTATAGAATGTTAAAAACGAGTATAATAAAAACCGACCATGTAGTTTTCAAAACATTTTATTTTCTAAAAAAAAATTAACATTTTTAAAAAATCCAAAAAATATTTTTTTGGAAAATGTTAGTAAGAAAAACTTTTTCTATTGTTTAGAAGCTTCTGCATAAAAAAATTTATTGAAATCAAAACTATCGTTTTTAAGAAAATAAATAAAATTGTTCTTAAAGAGGCACCATTAGCAACGCTTTTTTGAAAAGTGGTTTCCCATCCAAACGTAATCTTAATGGAATATATTTATTGATTTTTTTTTTTAAGAAAAGTTGTGGAGCCGTTTTTGTAAAAAATCAAATTTTCTAAAATTGCAAAAAAAAATTCTTTGGCAGGTACCGTTATTTTTTTAAATTCTAAAAAAATTGTAAATACGTGTGGGCAGAATCACTAAAAACCATTATGTAAAGAGTTTTAAGAAAATCGATCCAGCCCTTAAGGCTTTAGCCAAACAGACAGAAGGTAGAACTGAAAGGCCGACTTGTTATATCTTCATAATCATCGTAGTGACAAGTCTGATCAAAATCTGGAGTTCCATTTTTCTAACGAATTTTTAACTTGCCCTGTAAAAATATTGAAAATTGAAAGATTTCGATAATTTTTACTAAATAGGGCATAACTTTTCCAGAGAAAAGATAGCATAGATAGTATTGGCTTCATTTCATTTGAGCATGTCTCAAGCGTAAATTTTCTTCAAAAAAAAGTTCTGCGCAGTTTAGTACAAATTTAGAATTCTTTGATTTTTCAACTTAATTTTTTTTTTGTTTTCGTTTACTTTTCCCGCTTAAATGTTTGTATAAATTTTCGGGAGCGGAGCGGAATTCTGGTTTTCAAAATTCTGTTTGGGTAAAATTCAGCTTTTTTTTTTTTGTAAATTCGGTCTGGTCACAAAATTCTGTTTGTGCAAAATTCTGTGTTTCAAAATTCTGTCTGGTTAAAATTCGGCTTATAAGAACTAAAAAATTCAGTCTTAAAAGATTCTCATAACACAAAACATTTTTTTCATGATTCTATTATGACCCAGAGCCCACAGCAAATTTTGAATGTCAGTGATAGCAAAAACAGAAATATAGGCGTCAAAAACAGAGTAAAGGCTATTCCAAAAATCAAAGTCTCACCTATTTACATTATCAAAACGATTTCTCTTTTACAACATATTTATAGAATTTCTAAATACAGAATTTTGAAAAACAAAATTTGCAAATACAGAATTTTGAACAAACAGAATTTTGGAATACAGAATTTTGGTCATGCAGAATTTTGTACATTTAGAATTTTGAAAAACAGATTTTTGACATGCAGAATTTTGAAAACAGAATAATGACCCTACCGAATTTCGTCCCCCAATCCTAAATTTTCTTAAACCATCCATTTCCATAAGATTTAAATTTCTAAAAAAAACCCTTCCGAGTTATATCTAAAAAAAAACACATTAAAAAGTAGCCAGTGTGACCATTCTTTGAATGAAACAAGGGTGAATTGTTCCATACAAATACAACCAATAATAAAATCCCTTGAACTTAATCGTTAATTAGTCACCAGCTTACAAAAACACTTATTTTCTCTTAACAATTCGAAAAGTAAATACACTTAGTTTTTATTAATTTTCTCGAAAGCGATATTTAAGTATATTGTTTTCAGTTTTAATTTAAAAATTTATATATTTTTTTTTAAATTTTTAGTTTGAAAATTATTTTTTCAATTTTTATTTTTTTTGAAAACCAACTTTATTTAAAAATTTAATTAGAGAATAGATTTTTGTTTTTAAAATGAGGCAACAAATATAAAAACAACAGCAACACTAACAATGATTTTGTTAGTGTTGCCGTTGTTTTTTAATATTTTTTTTTTATTTTAAGCCAATATTTTTAGAAAATTGAATCTAGGGGGAGAAATAAACCCTCCTTCTACAAGATTTCTTTTTTACTTGTTTTGACCCAACCAACCCACTTTGGCTTTTGGTCGAAACTTTTGCAAAACCCCCTGTATAACATTCATAAAATCTTCGAGATTGATGTCTACGAAAAATGTTTGCGTCCTGCAGACATTTTCAAAGACCCTTGAATTCTCTGTATTGAATTTTCTTAAAATAGTTTTCAAATAGGGTGGGAAAGGTAGAGGTGAAAGTTTATCAAACAAACAAAAATTAGGTATTTTGGTACAATCCATGTCACATCATGACCTAAAGGTATTTCTTATTAAGCTCGATCTATATGCAATGAGACCAAAATAAATACGATACGACCACGCTAAAAGTTTAGTATTAATATTATAATGATAATGAATGATGAAGGTATTTTCAGTTTAACAGAAGGTTAAAGATTAACAAAAAATCCCTCTGAAAATTATAAAATGATGGTATATTGATGAAACTTGGAAGAAGCATTTCATCAATCATGAAAAAGAAGGAATCGAAATAGTCCATAAAAAATATCTGTGGTCTTAGGGTGGTTCTACTCATATTCGGAAAACACTTAGATTTTCACTTAAAAATGCCGACAAATTTCTTAAAGATGCGTGAATTAACTTATCTTTGCTTTTAGAAAATTCAGTGTTAAAAAAAAAGTACTTTTGATTCTTGTACAATATTTCATAAATAAGTTCACCTCTGCTAAAAAAAAAATCAAATCTAGGGCCAAAAAACCTCAAACTCCCTTACCTTTTAAATAAAACACCCTTGTGACATAATAACATAGGTTATTTTTTTAAAGATTTTTTGGTTCATCTTCTTCATGACAAATGAAACATTTATTTCAAGTCCCATCAACATGCCATCATTTTATCATTTTTTTTTTATTATTTTCAAAAGGATTTGATAATAATTTACCTGCCA
Source organism: Dasysyrphus albostriatus (assembly GCA_946251815.1). Lineage (NCBI taxonomy): Eukaryota > Metazoa > Arthropoda > Insecta > Diptera > Syrphidae > Dasysyrphus > Dasysyrphus albostriatus. The sequence goes on along the minus strand of OX276336.1, from coordinate 126,119,287 downwards.
TATATCTACTGAAAGGACAGTCATCATTATACATAAAAAGGACAACCTTTAACTTTTTAACGTGGGCGAATCATGTTTGTATACCTTACCTATTTGTCTCTTTAGATCGAGATTAAAAAAATGAAAAAAAATTTCATATGTCATGCCTCATAAATGTCAAAAATAAATATTTTTGTTTGATAAACATCAACCAGCTCCTCCCTCAATCGCTCAACCTATATTGGAAAACGAATATAAGAAAAAAATTACGATATTTCGGCGGGTTTTGCTTTATCCTGTAGGAAATTTAATTCTGCGTCGAAAGATTTTATGATTCTTTTCGAACACTTGCATCAATTTTTGTTATTAAATTTAACAATTTGCTACTTTTAAAAGTTTGGGATTTTGGAAGATAGAAGATGAAAAAACCTTTAAATAAAAACAATTACGTTCAAAAGTTTTTATTATCAAAAATGTTTTTTTTTTTTTGACAAAAGAAAGCTTAAACCCGAAAAATGTACCCTTGTGGTTCTGACAGAATGGTCACAATGGTCATGGACTTGTCAGTTTTCAATATTTTGAAACACTAAGCCAAATTTGACAGTTCAACTCTAACAAAAAATTTTAATTGAAGATTAAATTTTCGATGGGAATGGATGGTTGAAGAAAAATATAAAAAAAGAATTAATCAGAAAAAATAATCTAAAACAAAAACAAAAATCAAAAATTTCCAAGTATTTTACCAGATTGTGCAAAACTTAATTTGGTTTCGACATGGCTTTGAAAAATTTCGTCGAAACGTCAGTACCACGGTATGTCCTCTCATTGTTTTTTTTTTTTTTTAAATTAAATCTACTAGGTGTTTTCTGATGAAATAATTCATTGAATAGAAATGTTGTTCTTAGAAAAGTTTGAGTGCAATACTTGCTTGACAAAATTTTGTCCCTGAAGTAATTATGAATTAATTTTGTCGGAGGATTTAATTTATTATTTAATAAATTCAACATTAATTAAATAATTTTTTGCAATGATATTTAGTTTCTTCCAAACAATGGTTGCAAGAGGTGTGCTTGTTAACGTGAATTTTTTTGCAATTTTTCACAACCTCCTCTCACAATTTGCTGTCAGAAACCATAGAAAAAACCCAAGTTTGGGAAACGTGGTGAAAATTTCACGTTACCAAACAGGCATAATATCTCGGACAAGCCAAACAAAAACTACTTCCTGCAGAAAAAACTAAGTGATTACCTCAGAAAAACAGACTGCGAGGTTAAAAAAATAAATGAGTGAAAAAATCAGTTTAAAAATAGGAAATTAAACTCCCAGAGTCTTTAAGCCCTCGAAAATAAGCCCTTTCTAACTATGTATGTATAATACGAAATTTCGCACCTCTGATCAACCCACAACCACAAATGTCAAACTTTTTTAAAACAATACTCATGAAGACTCTATGGTTAGGTAAAAATATTAATTTTGATTTCAATTATTAACCCCGATTATACCATCCGCCAAATGAGCCGCGGTAAAAATGTCAGAATTGAGTCTGATTTCACCCGCAACTTATTCATCGGATTCCGTAATCGGAGCGATTTATGTTTAACTACACTTTTTCTGAATTTTTCACAAAAAACAGTTATAATTTTTTTTTTTTTTTAATAAAAAAAATGTAATATGCTCAACTTAATTCTTACTTCGTCTTTTTTCTCAAATTACAGACAATGTTTTTTTTTTTGTAAATTGGAATCATAACCATTAGTCGTTAAAACAATCTCCTTACCTTCGATGTATAATTACATAAGGATAGCATTTAAAAAAAATTATATTTTACACAAAAAAAAAAACATCGAAATTATTATTTCATGTTGTATTAAATTAAAATGAATATAAAACTGTTTAACCTTTCATATTAAATTCAATAGAAAATATTAAATTTACTGATATAAAATTTTATTAAAATAAACATTATAAACTGTTTATTATTGCGTAAGAACCAAATATTCAATTTTAGATAGATTATTTTTTTAGAAACATTTATAAAGTGAGCTACAAACTTTGTCATCATCCAATTTAAAAAAATGTTAGTGAAATTAAAAGTTAGAATTTTAAAAAAGTTATAATTTAAAATTTTAAAAAATTATAATTTTAAATTTAATTATACATAAAAAAAATTGTTTTAATATTTAAAAATAGTGTTAAATTTACACTTCCCAGTTTTTTTTTTCTTGCTACTATAAATTTTAATTGAAAATATATATTTTTTTCTTTGAATGAACTAAAGCTTTTTATTTTTTTAAAGTTATTTTTGGAAAGTCAAATTAAAAAAAATTTCACATCATTAGTTGCTAATTAATTGTAAATTACTTATGAAAACAAATTAGTTGCTCTTTTGGTTTTCAAAAGAATGGATGTCCTGCTAACTTCATATATACTCAGCAAGACAAAAATTTCAAAAATGAAAATATACAGTAGACGCTCGATTTAGTGATTCTCTAAATAGTGAAAAAGTGAAAAAACAAAATTAAAAATATTGGTTTTCTTGTAAGAAAATGTGTTGCAAGCATTGAACATTGTTTGAGAAATTGTGTCTGTTTTTTTTTAAGCCTGACTGAAAGCTTTGTTTAACGCATAAATAAATGTAAAACCATACACATCGAATAAAATGTGCATTTGGGATCAAATTCATCTTAAGAGAGCCTTTTAAAACTCTCACTCGAAAAAGTGAACAATCTTGGAAGAATGAATAGGCTTGGTTTTTATTATTACACAAATAATTTAGGTACGCAAATAGTTTTTTTTTGTTAATTTGCGAAAAAATGGCGTATTGCAAGCTTAAAGTAGACCTACCAGGACATAATTTAAAAAAAAATATGCATAAACGGTCCAAGAGTGGAAAGTTCTTGAGAACTAATTAATATCGAATAAGTTAACTATAGTTTTGTTTTTTAATTAATTTTTTAATTTGATTGGAATTATTTTGTTTGCATTACTAATTCGTAAATAATAATCATACAACAAATAACCTTTTTTGAACCGCTTATCTTTGTTTTTGAGGAAGCTGTCCTGCTAAGTTTATATAAAGTTAGCGGGACACTTACTTTTTCGCAAACCAAAATATTTTTTTTTTTGTTTTTGTAACTAATTCCCAATTGATTAGCAAATGTGGTATTTTTAAATCAGATTTTCTAAAAGTGTCTTGCTAGCTTCATACAATTTTTTTTTTGCATAAAGCAGAGCGACATGGCAGTGCTTTTCTTTTAACTTAGTTATTTTTCTTCTTTCTAAATAATTTACATATGTCTATTTACATACTTTATAGTTTAAGGGCCAGTTATTCAGTACAAGATCATCTTATTAGTCCAGTCGGCAGAAGTTTCTTTTTGCAAAACTATACTCATGAAATTAAATGATTGGAATTGAAGGGTCGTTTTTGAATATAAGAATAAAATGGCGAGTTTTGAAGTGTTGTGCGTTAGCCGCCATTTTAAAAAACAATTTACCTCCAGATGTTTTTCAATCAATTTAAAGCTTTAGTTTACTACAAATTAGTGCAATTTTTGTTTTGGTGCCAATATCGGTTTTGAGTCTTCCATCGATATTAATAGATTTTTAACAATACAAAGATTAAGTTAGTCCTGAACTGAAAACTGCTTCTGATTTAACTCAGGATAAAAATTTTCAGACTTTGCTAATTCTAATTTAATTCTGAGTTAACTGTGCACTGAAAAATTGGCCCTTAGCGTTAACAAAGTGAATATATTGACATTTAAATTCCTAACCGCACTAAAATTAAAAAAAAAAAAACTAATGTTTTTTTTAAATTTTTAATCTTAAAGTAGCTAAGTGTTAAGCAATTCTGATTCAATTAAATTATTTAATTGAAATTTGATGTTAGTTAAAAATTGAAAATTTACAAAATTTTAAAGAAATTCGATCAATTTCGTTTTTCATCAAACTATAACATTTAATTGGAGACTGAATAAATAAAATTTAGCTAAGTCCTTTAAGAAAATGTCACATTTGAAAAAAAAAATATAAATAATTTTTTTTAGAAAGTGTTTTGCCTATCCTAAAAATAAGGTTGGTTGTTTAAGGTCGAAACACCAATTTAAAGCAAAAATCAATTAACTATTACAATGAATAGCAGAATTTATTTTTAAACTTTTTAAAATAATTTTTTTTTTATTTATTTCCTAACAAAGCCTATAGCTCTCATGCAATATAATAAAAATTAACTTTTTATATTTATTTATCAAAAATGTTGACATTTAAGTATAAAATTACCAAAAGAACGCAGAAATAGATTACAAACAAAAGCATTACAGAAGGAATTATGTATTATTAAATTACCAACATTCTACACAATACAAAAAAAATGACGATGAATGATAGAGTTATTATTATATTACACACAAACAAAGTCAAGAAGTAAAAAAAAATACCAAAGGATTTTCAATCCTTTAGCCAACCATAAAATACGATTAAGAGATAAACATTATTATTATTAGTTGAATAAAAAAGACTTAAAGGAATAAAATAAAACAAAGACAAACAAAAAAAAAAAAAAAATAATGGAAAAATTCAAGAACGAAGAAGAAGGAAGAAATAAAAAAAAAAAATAACAGACTATGCTTTACCATAGTCATAATCCTGATAATCCTGATCGTTAACAGCTCCCGGTCCATGTGGTCGTCCAGCTATCAACGTTGGACTTGGCGTTGAAAACATCGGTGGTGGTGGGATGGGTCCAATTTCCGACAATGGTATTGGAGGCTCTGGAAGGTCAGACAATAAAATATGCCCTGGAAGTTTATGATGACCATCACCTGTGTACGGAGGTGGTGTACTTCCTGGTGGGCCACCGCCTTCAGGATCTGTAAAATTATTTATGTAAAAAAGGATTTTTTTTCTCTTTGATTTTGTTGTTGTTGTTTTTTGGTTGATTAAGTTAAAAAAAAAGTGTGATACAAAAAATTCGATAAAAATAGCACTTGTGGATGAAAATGCAAAAAATAAAAAAGAAACAAACAAAAAACAAAGTGCAGGAAAAATACACAACACATATTTTTCGAATAGGACAACATAACAAATTAACAAAAGGATAAAGAGTCATTAGCAGCTTTTATGGTTTCTTGCCACAAAAATGGAAAATTTTAAGGAATTTTTTTTCCGGTTTAAAGGATGCAATACAGAAGGAGCACTTGCGATCTTTGAATAAGTTTTTGGCAATAGAAAAAAAAGCAAAAAACAATAAACTTACAATGATCATTGTGGTAGCAAATGTTGACTCGTCGATTGGATTTATTTGTCCCCAATGTATTTGGACGTTCCATTCTGGAATTCTGGTGCGAATCCATTTGACCGCCACAACCGCTACCCATATTTGAATTCATGGCACCACCTCCACTGCCACCACCGCCACCACCTCCTGGCGGGGGTAACATTGAGCCTTGACATGATGGCTGCTCAGTGCTGGGTGATAGTGTGCCATTACCACCGATTGGTGCATCAGTCTTGTCTTTTCTGGGTTCTGTAATGAAAAAAAAAAAAACAAATTAGTTCAGAATTAAATAAGTTAAGAAAAATTAGATTAACTTCCTACATAATGTTATTTTTTGTATAAGGAAACACGAGGAAAAGACTCATAATTGCTAGAATCCTAATTACTATTGGATGGCATAAAAGGACTTAATTTCCTTGACGACAACAAACGCGCCAACACTTTTTTTCTATCGCCGAAGAAAAAGAAAACACAAGTTAAAGAGCCTCCAACAGAGGTGGCAATTATGAAGGGTGGTGGTGTTAATGTGATTTCATGAGAGGCGTGTGTGTGTGTGTGCGGTTCTTAATGGCTGTTATGCTTCACTTAAAATAATGCTTATAACTTGAATGTGAACCCCAAAAGCTTTGAAACAAAAACATGCCTTGAATGTGTAGGTATTCTTGGAAGTCTTTTTGTTTTCACTCCTTCATTTGATTGCTGCACTGAAATGCGAGCAAGTGGAACTTTTCATCATAACCTCTACTCTCACTTTTTTGTGTAAAATTATGAGGGTAATTATTTCTCGAGAGGTTGAAATTTTTTTTTAAATATTTTTTTTCGTTTAAAAAAAAAAATGTCTTGGTAATGGTGGTTCTGGTATAATTTTTTTTTTTTAATTTAATGTCACGGGTAATTAATTATTTCAGGCGGAAGAATGAACAAAATCAAAGGGATTAAAAGAAATTTAAGGAATAGCGCCTGCTTATTTGAATTTTGAGAGGTAAGAATTTCTTAGAATTTTATAATCAGGTAAATTAAGGAATAGACTATTAACATTTAAAGGACTCAAAATATGTCAGCCGGTAGGCGCACAACAGAAGTGAAGCTTTTAACGCCTGTTTATTCAAATAAGTAATGGTGCAATTTTTATTTCCGCCATTACCCACTCCCTCCCCAAAAGAACCGAACAAAAAATACGAAAATAAAAAAAATATTTGGGTTTACAGATATGATATTTCCCTATACACCGCCAGAACAAGTTCAACCTAAGCCCTTATGTGATGGTTTCCTTTCGAAAAAAAACTATTATTATAATTAATGTTATCTGAACTTAAATGTTTGAATTCTGTTTCAAAAAAAAAGGTTTAAAGATTTCCAATTTAAAACTGTGAAATTAACAGTTAGACCGCGATTTATTGGTTTGGGGACGTAATCTCAAAATCCCGAAACTACAAACAACCGAATGACAAAATTCCGAATTAACAAAATCTTAAATTGCTAAAATCCTGAATGTCAGAATCCTGAGTGACAAAGTCTCGAATGGCGTAGTAATTAGTATTTTGTTCAATCGAAATTATGGCATTCGGGATTTCGAGATTTAAGATTATGACACTCGGGAATCTCATTTTTTCCTTTCGGCATTTGGTACCCATTCTGATAAAAGCACCTGATTCAAACTTCATAAAAATCTAATAATGTATCACGCACCACCTTGGTTGCAATTTGGTTTGTGTACACGAAAATCTGCTCTCTTTACTTTAATTTCTTCGCATTTTTTTTATCATTTTTGTATACAGGGCGATTCGCTCAAAATGCGCCAAAAATGTAGATTGTGGATATTAGGTTAAGACAACAAAAACGGTAGCGGTACGAAATTTCGTAAGCAAAAATCTAGAATAACGAAATATCGATTTTTTTTTAATCTAAAAAAAAACGCAATTTCGCAAAAGAATATTCTTGCGTTTCATAATTTCGTAATTACAAAATCTAGATTTTAACAATTTTGCATTTACATCTTTTAACAAAAAATTTCACAAATATCTACTGAAATTTTGCATTTTCAAATTTCGCATATGACAATCTCGCAAATAAGAACTTCGCAAATTAAAATCTCGCCGTAAGATACCACTATTGGTTTTGCACTTAAAAATAAAAAATCATGCGAACCAACAGAAGAAACTCTGAAATGAAAAACTTTTTCTTTGGATTTTTAACAATTCAAAATTTACACAATTTTTAATTTTTGTATCTTTTTTTTTAAATTGTTTAGCAACATTTGAACTATGTATAAACAATAAGAATACTGATGATAATATTATCTAGAAGTTCTTAGAAAAAGCATTCGATTTATTTTGCAGAAAATTAATAACTTTTAAAGAAAATTTCGCAAATTGAAATTTCGCGCCAGATTTGAAGTTAGTACATTTTTATAAAAAAAAAAACAATTTTGCAATGCGATAAAATTATTCAAGACTTTTTAGCTTGCAGGATTTCATAATTGCAAGACTGATAAAAGTGGGTTTTTGTAGTTGCGAAATTATGAGAAGAAAAATTTTGTAATTGCGAGATTTAGAAAATCGCTCCCAATTTCCCACTTACAAATAAAAATCATAAATCCGTAATCTTACATTAAAATAGGTAGGCAAAGCACTCGAATTATTTTGCAGCAGTTAGGAAATTCACTAAATTTAATTGCAATGCAACAAATATTGCGAGATTTTGATTTTTAAATTTTGTAAAATTTTAACTACCGAGATTTTAGGTTTGCAGGATTTTGTTATTGTGAGATTGTTAGAAGTTAAATTTTGTAATTTAGAGATTATGAAAAGCAAGATTTTGCATGTGTGAAAATTCATAATTCAAGATTTCGAGTACGAGATTTAAATTTGCAACAAAACCAGCGTATAAAAGGGACAACTTTCTAAAACATTTAATTAAAATAGAAATTAATTTTTTTTTTCATCTAAGAAAGTTTCGGGGGAAAAAAAGAGATTCACAAGGTGTTTCGTTGACAGATGTAGGCGCTGACAAAGCATACCTTTATTTTTATAAACAAAAATTATTTTTATTACTAAAACCAGGTAAGATTAACAGCAAAGGCTTATATTTAGAATTTAAAAGGTATTTCCATCTTTCGATCCGACAGTTAAGTTCTCCCAGCTCCATTGCAAGAAGCCCATTCGACAAGGTTTTCTAGTGAGAGTTCCGCCCATTTGTTTTCCCGAGTTGTGTGTCAGGGCAAGGTAAGGTGAGGTTAGGTAAGGGCTGGGTTAATAGTTTGGTTATTTTGGACTCCTCTTCACTGGACAAGGTTCTCCTTTGAGGGTGCACCTGTTTCTTTTCCTTTGTTGTGTTGTGTCAGAAACAATCGTTTGGCTCCTTTAGGCTACTTTTCTAGAAGCTCAAGGTAATCTTATGAGAGTTCTGACTACTTTGTTTCTTCATAGGGCTTCCGACAAGAATCCCCGAATCCGTTTTCTTCCTCTGAGCTTCTCTTTAAGACGTTCATTGGACAAGGTTCTTTTTTCAGAGATTCGCCCGTTTCTTTTTCTATGTTTTGTGACAGGGGGAATCGGTTGGTTTTTTTGGGCTCCTCTTTAAGGTGCCCTTTGGGGGTTCGACCCGATTTTTAATCAATCGTTGGGCTATTCTTTTAAAAGCCTCAAGGTTCTTCTTTGAGGGTTTTAATTGCCCTGTTCTTAATTTGCAGATGACATAACTTTCATTCCTTCGAATTTTGTTCTTTCGAGTTCCTCTTCACAGACAAGGTCTCCTTTGATGGTTTTAATCCCTAAGTTTTGTGCCAGGTCAATGCACTACGCATAAAAGGCCCACAAAATAGGGTAATTTAACAACGACATACAAAATATTTTATTTTCATTCAATTTGAAATTTAAAATCAACAAAAATTGAAAATATGGACGGAAACATTTTCCAGAACTAAATCATCACCAAACGTCAATTTTTCATAACTCAATATCAAGATCAAACAGCCCAGTGTCAACATTATGCTCACCTTAATTTGAAAAAAAAAATCCAGTTCAATGCTAGAACCACAACGCCATATCTCATCATCTGCATCAATCAATTAATAATAATAAAAAAAAACCCAATGCACCAATTACAAAATTTCACCATTCACCAATATTTAATTTGTGTTTATTTACATTCCAGAGATCAATTGGCGGATCACAAAATAGCCATTTATTTGGCTGCTGTTATAGTTTCGTATCCGGATCCATACAAAAGTACAAAATTAATTTCCCCCATGATTGCAAAAATCATGAATGAGATTCTTTTTACGTATGTGTGTGTTTGTGTGTTGGTTATGTATGGAACTTTCTTCATAAAAAAAAAAAAATAAATTCCATTCATTACTCGTACACTTTGTTGATGCTCAATTGGGTGTTCTTTTTCTCTGCATCAGATTTGGCAATGTCTGACGTCAGATAACGAATTTTATCGCAAAAATATACACAATTTTACTCACATTCACAACACAGCGAGAGCCACTTTAACATCCAGATGAATATTTAATGAACTTAAAATCAAACAGCAAACGAATTTGCTTGTGTCTCTCTTATTCTACCCACGTTTGTTTCACGGGTTTTATTCAATGTAAGGTAGATAGAGTTAGGTATAGCCAGTAATTCGTCCATTTCGCTTCAAGCGTATAAAACGAGTAACACTCCAGCGAATAACACAGAACAAAGCTATAAAACCAAATTGTTTATCCCGGCATGTTTGGGGTAACCTTCGGCATTTTCCAGATGTTCTCCGGGATAGCGATTCTGTATGCCAGTTTTCATAGTGACGTCAAAAGAAAAACTCCATTACCAGGGGATATCTTTCTAGATCTCACCACCACCCCACCATCACATCACATCACCTCCACCACAACAGATTATCTTACTCATAAACCTTCTCTGATGCTGCTGTGTAGAAGGTACCCTCATCGCTCATTAATGACCTATGTACGAACAGTAGTACGTGCAAATGGATGTATGGTTTTCTTTATTTTTTTTTTTTGTATTTTTTACAGGGGAGGAAGGAGGGTCATACGCATCCTCATCATCATCAGCACGTCACATTTGAACCTCAAAAACTGCGTGGGTTTTATAGATACGTTTTATACTGATGTGAATTTTGTACAAATATTGCTCATACGCCTGAGTGCGTTTTCGGCGGTTTGGTCACACAAATTGTACAGAACATGGTGTTTTTCTCTATTTGCATAAGACTTCAGGTAAAATTTTTGAATTTTTGTTTGTTGAATGCAAAGATAGGGATGAACTTTTCAATGAAAATTAAATAAAGGCATTTCGATAAAAAAAAAAGGGGTTGTGTTGTGTGCACTAAAGGACAATCAATGCGGCATGGTGGAATTCAAAATTAGTATGTTTTTCGAAAACATTCAAATGCAGTATTTATTTTTGGTTAGTTAAAAACTTGAAAAACCTTAAAACAAGCTTATTTTGCAAAAAAAAAAAATTATTAAAATTTAAAACATCAAAAATGTGGGCGTCCTGATGTTTGAGCTCAGATATTAAAAAGTTTGTGTTCAAAACGCCAATGGCTTCGATGGAGCTGAATTTGCTTTGCAAATAAAAGACTGCCATAATGAGCTCATTGAAAAGGTCATTTGTGGTAAGGTTAATCACATAATATGTAACATGGATCTGGTACATCCTCAAAAAAGCTTATTACAATACTTTGGGTTTTTACCAAGAGGCTTAATTTTTGTTAAAGCCGACTATACATTAATTTGTTATTTTTTTCTTCATAGTTTTTGAGCTGCCCTTTAAGAAATGTAGAATGTTTTGCCTGCATTAGTAGCAGGCTGATTATTGTTTTTTTTTTAGCAGAGACATCTTTGAGTTCCTAGGCTAATATTGATGTCTTCCTTTCTGAACCTTCCTTTAATTTCGTTCTCATTTTCTCTTCATAGCTTTTTTTATTGGAATAAAAAAAAATTGAAGAATTTCAAATTGTTTTTGTTTTTCTTTTTTTTAGTTATTTTTTTTTTTTTTTTGTCAAAGACATACTGTTCCACTGTTTTGGCAAATGAGTAACTCTTGAAGAATTTTGTTTGTTTTTTTTTTCGCACGAGTTTTTTTTTTTTAAGTTGCTTTTATTAGCTTCTGATAAAGTCTTAGCTAATAAAATCAAAAAGTAGGCGCACAAAAAAAAACTAAATAAATAAATGAAATCGTTTAAGCATACCAAAAGGAACAATCCAACACCAATAATTAAGTAACAACAATGATTTTTTTTTTATTGGAAAATAGCCAAAGAATTCCCACACAGTTTTTGATCCACACCAATTAGCTATACAGACATACTTTATTACATTTTCTAATTGAATGCAGAAAAAAAAATCAAATCAAAATCAAAATAAATCCCGGAAATGATGTTTATTGGAATCTTATAATGTTACTTTGAAAAACAAATTAAATTTTTGCTAAAGGAAATAGGTCAGGGTTGATAGGCATATTTTTTTTTATATGCTTTTAACAGGGAGTGAAAACTTTAATAAAATTAAAAAAATTTAAAATTGTTATGGAACAGCTGCCTCCTGCCTAGATTATGATATTTCAAGTGATGGTACGATGGGCGAAGGTTAATAATGTACAATGAACTTTACGATGGAATTTTTCGACGGCCAATGGCGTAAAATTAATAAAATTTATATATTTTTGTTTAACTGACACTTGACTGGCACGAGGATTTTTTTTTTTCATTTAATTAAATTTCAGGAGGGAAAAATTGGAAGCTTTGTTTCGTCACTCACTCACGCTTTGAGAAAATAGAAAAAAAAGTTCAATACACTTATGTGTAGACTAAGAAATTTAAAGATTTTATATAAACATGAATGTAATCAAAGGTAATTGTGAATAAGCCGGAAATTTGTTCAAAATATTTCAAACAATTTTCACTTAAAAAAATCAATTTATGAAGAAATTTAGGAATTGGTTTTTGATGTTTAAAAAAGTATCGGATTATTTCATTTTAAGTGTTTGAATAATTTATTTAAGTGGTGCCGTGAAGACAACAATGAACAAGTTTTTTTGAAAAATTTTGTCCAAAATTTGAAAAAAAAATCGGTGTACCAATTCGAGCCCTAGCTTGGTGTGAAGTGAATGAGGTGAATTATCATGATCAGTAAAACAAAATCACCTTCTTTGCCCAAGCGGAAGAAATAGAAGCATTTTCATTCTTCATTCCTAAGTATGTATGTACGTATATTAGTGTTTCCGTTATCTCCCAAAATAATTTCTGCCGAAAAAAGTTTATGTAATAAGAAAAACGTATTGACCAAAAAAAATTGTATCTGAGGTTATTTACCCGAGCCTCAAGTCATATTTTCCCCATACAAATTTGAATAGGATTGTCACACTTTTCACATTTTATTTATTTTTTATTTTAATCCTTATATTTTGAACTTATTTATTTATTTAATATTACATTTTGTCTTGCATCATGTAGCTTAATAATTAATTTTTGTTCACACTTCCTCCTATTTTTTTTAACTGCACTCCAATTTTTCTTGAAAAAATAAAAATTATAATTTATTTCGATTTTTAAAGTTAAGTAAAATAATAATTTAAAAAAAAAAATAAATTAAAAAAACAATGAAAGGATTGAGAGAGAAAAAAATAAGAAAGGAAAAATATTATTTATTAAAAAGTTATAAAAACAAACTATATAAATTATTTATTTCGATTTTTCAAATACATAATTAAATAATTCAATATTTATTTTTTACTTTTGCAATACTTTTTATTTTTAATGATTTTTTTAATAATTTCATTTTTAAGGAAACATATTTAAAAATTAATTGAAAAAAAATAAAAACAATTTATTTCAATAAATAAAGTCAACTAAATATTTTTGTCTAATTTTTTTGTATTTTTTTCTTGTTTAAAACAGTATTTTTCTATATTTTTATAATATAATAAATAAATAATTTTTTTAATTTTTAACTTCACTTAATAATTATAGTTTCCCCCTTTTTTAAAACTTTTTTCATACTAAACATATTTTAATAGTTTTGTTTTAAAATCTTATATACATAGTTTGAAATACTCATAATATACTGTTGTTGAAAATATTATTTAAGATTATTTAACCAAAAACAAATAATATCAACACCAAAATTATAAACAATGCCATCTCTGGGTCTGGAAACAACTAAAAATGCATGTTTTTGATGTTTGCGGTTATGACATTTTTGTAAGTGGTACCTAGTTCATTGGTTTTACCAAAAAGGGTAAAAACTACAAAAAAAAAAACATGACTTAAGTTAAAAATTGAAATAAATTACTTAAAATATGTTGTTATTAATTTTGTAATGTATTTTTTAATAAGATATTGTGTAACAAAATATCATTTAACAAAATATAAACAAAATACTGTTTTTAATGAGAAAAAAAATAATAAGCAAAAGAAATTTTAAAAAATAAAAATATTTAATTATTTGAAAAATCGAAAGAAATAATTTTTTATATATTTTTATAAAGTTTAATATGGTTTTAAAAAAAATAAAAATTTAAGAAAAAAACAAACAGCTGAAGATCGAGAGAGAAAAAAAAATAAATAAAAAAGGTTAAATATTATAATATTAAATAACTTTAAAAATCGAAAAGAATTATTAGGTACTTAACCTTTTTTAATTTGAAATGCGTTTTTTTTTTATTCAGAATCAGCAAACAAGTTAAAAAAAAAATAGGAATAACTGTTCTAGTGCGAGAGAGAAAAAAATTAATGTGAAAAGAGTGAAATTCCCATAAAATTTTGTGTATGGAAAGCATGAACTTAGACCTTAGAGGCACGGGTTAATGACTTCAGATCAAATTTTGTTGGGTCAATAATTTTTTTACGGCATAAACTTTTGAACTATAGGGTGTGCTTTCCAAAAAAAAAATATTTTGGGAAAAATAAACATTTTCGAACTCTGGTCAGTTTAAATAAAAGTACAGATGTTCCAAAATAAAATATAAATAAAATAATCATTTAAAAAAAAATGAGTTCGAATTTTTCTTTACGTATTTTTTAAGAGTATTTGAAAGGGTTGCGTACAAAGTCCTCTGCTAAATTTAGTCCATACAAATAATGTTGGATTTAAATGTAACGCTTTAAGTAAAGGAAAGTTGTCAGAGGAGATTGAAATACAAAGTGGGGTTAGATAGGGTTGTATATTGTCACCAATACTGTTTCTGTTAGTGATAGGTGATGTGTTGCATGTAGCTATGTCGACTGCCAATGGAGAAATTCAATGGAATCTGCAATCAAACATCTCGACTACGCAGACGGCCAGCGTATGCTAACGCTCTCATAGGATCATGGATCTCTATCAAACGACAATAAGAAAGGAGTGAGAAGCTAAAATCCTTGAGATCAATACGACAAAAACAAAAACGATCAGCCTCGGAACTTTCTCATCTATCCAAGTTGATATTGCTAGACAACCAGTAGAGATGGTAAAGAGTTTCAAATATCTTGTATTGTCTCTACTGATGGTGGGACCAAACCAAATCGGGACAGCAAAGGCTATGTCCGGAATGCTGTCCAAGATATGGAGAAACAACTATTAAACAACCTACACCGACTACTCCGCTCCAATGTTGAGTCTGTACTTCTTTATGTGCAGCACTTGGAAAGTAAAATTAGCTGTCACAAGAAAGCTGCAAACGTTCGTAAATAGATATCTGCGAAACATCTAAAGGATTTTCTGTTCTAACCGTATCTCTAACGATGAACTTCATGCGGGGTCAGGTCAGGAAACCATCGATTCTATAATACGAAACGTAAATGGCAGTGGATTGGGCATCTGCTTCGAAAAGGTCAAGAGTGCATTGCGAGTCAACTACTGGGGAAGAGTTGGAGAGAGCTGAGGTACATCTCCAGAATCCGTACACGATGGCATGTAGGAGTAGTAATGAAGGCCCTATGCCCTACAAGGGGAAACTCACGGACGTAATAGATCTAAGGCCGTAAGTAAGTTAGTACGAGGATGGGTCAATAAGTCCGTGACTTTTGGAATAAAACACAGATTTTTTGATAAAAAAATAATTTTATTTTTCAACGTAGTCTCCCTGGAGCTCTATACACTTTGTCCAACGCTTCTCCAATTTTTTTATCCCTTCCAAAAAAAATGATTTGTCGAGGTCCTCAAAATAGGCCTTTGTTTGCGAGATGACTTCATCATTGGAGTCAAATCTTTTTCCACCAAGCCATTTCTTCAGGTTTGGGAACAAGAAGTAGTCGCTCGGAGCCAAATCTGGGGAATAGGGTGGATGAGGGAGCAATTCATAGCCCAATTCATGGATTTTTGCCATGGCAACTGAACATGTGTGCACCCTTGCATTGTCCTGGTGGAAAAGAACTTTTTTCTTGGCCAAATGAGGTCGGCTTTTTTTCAAATCGTCATTGAATCGGTCCAATAAGTTGACATAATATTCCCCATTGATTGTTCTTCCCTTTTGAAGGTAGTCAATGTGGATTATCCCGCGTGCATCCCAAAAAACAGTCGCCATAACTTTATTGGCTGACAAACCCACCTTGGCCTTCTTTGGACCCGATTCACCCTTAGAAACCTACTGTTTTGACTGTTGTTTGGTCTCTGGTGTGTTGTGATGGATCCATGTTTCGTCCACGGTTACAAAACGGCGCAAAAACTCCTCCATATTGCGACTAAGCAACGCCAAACCTTCCTGTGAAGTTGTTACACGATTGCGTTTGTGGTCGACTGTGAGCAAACGCGGCACCCATCTTGCGGAAAGCTTTCTCATGCCCAAGTGATCATTCAAAATTGAAACCACTGAGCCATGCGAGATCCCTACGGCTTCCACAATCTCTCGCACTTTCAATCTTCGGTCGGCCAACACCATATCGTGAATTTTTTCGATTGTTTCGGGTGCAGAGACCTCAACTGGGCGTCCAGGACGTTCGGCATCTTCAGTGCTTGTACGGCCACAACGAAATTCAGTAAACCACTTTTTTACCATTGAAATCGATGGTGCAGAGTCCCCATAGCATTTATCAAGCCTATCCTTGGTCTCGGTAATGGTTTTTTTTCGCAAGAAATAATGCTTAATAAGCACACGAAATTCACTTTTTTCCATTTTCTCCTCAAATTAGTGAGTAGTCTGATGAAAATAGCTGTCAAACACAAACTAACTGACGCAGCAAGTTTAAATTTTGACAGGAGTCAACTGATAGATGCCTGTTTAGAGGAGCAGTGTTGCTGTTTCAGTAAAGAGGTCAGAAATTCAAAAAGTCAAGGACTCACCCGCCCTCGTAAGTAAGCTGCAAGTGCCTATCAGTCGTGGGATTTCTCTACTTCGTCTTCCCTGGTTGTAGGTTAAATTTTGTCAAGCATTGGAGGTTATTAGCTCTACATAACCCAACCATATCATATCACACTGAGATTCACCCAAATAAATATTATCGTAGCAGATATATAAGATCTGTGAAACAGCTTACCTGATCGAATCGGTTCACTACCATTACAGGCGACCAACACTTATTCCTTTCATCAAAAACAATGAATTTCTATTTTTGAAAAACAAATAAGAAACCATTGGAAAGCATAAATCAAACCATCTCCTCTCAGCTCATAGTCTATCTTTAGAGTAAAAATTATAATTTCCATGAGGAATGCTTAAAACTCTTTAAGTAGGGTTCGTTTTAGTATCAATTTCATCAAGTTAATCAATTCTTAAAATATATATTTTTTTAATTGAACCTTTTTCTCATTTCATATACTTTGATGAGGGATTTATTAAACCTTCATAAAAAAAAACCCCAACAAAAATGTCCTCAAAAATTTTCTCAAAACCTAAAACTTTTGTTGACAATTCTTATCTTTTTTATGCAATAAATAATTCATCACCATCTTCTTCATCATCTTCATCATCATCATAATCTTCTTCTAGGGACTCTCGTTTGGAAATTCATTATGTCAGTTATTGTTTTCTCTTTTAGGAAGGACACAACAAAAAAAAAAAAAACTTTCACTCAATAACATCACGTGTGTGCTTGACAGGAATACAGAAAATAGAATACGGGTTAACTCTCATACCACCCTTAAGTCGGTCCCTTAAAGATGAGATTTTTTCCCATCATCTTGTGATTTTTAAATACCTTTTCATATACCCGCTATATTCCGTGCGACAAAACCATCATGAGGGCAAAAAAGATAAGAAAAGTTATTTTTAGACCTTTAATCTAACTGCGACTTTTGGCTTGCATTTATTATCAACGGTGTGTGCGATGGTGGTGGGTTGTGGTGCGGTTATCTCTTCAAAGCAATTACCCATAAAAGCCGAAGGAAAATGCTTTGCATATTTTATCCCATCATTACTTTTTGTCAGCATAGAGTCTTTTTTGCTGCGTGCCTCTTCTTCGACTTGACTTTATATTATATTCACATAATTGCACAACAGGTTGTGATGGCACTTAGATGACAGAAGGATCATTTTCATTATACAAACAAAAAATAAGGGCTATATGACCTTTTTGCCAAACCAAGGGAATCGCCCGGATTTGGTGGTGCAAACATCATCAGACATCCTTTTTTTTCAAGGGCAAATGTTGAATAAAAAGTCAAATGAAAAATTAAATCAAAACCAATTTTTTTGTTTTTTTTTTTTTCTTAAAAAAAGGTCAAATAATTCTTGTATAAACCTTGAAAACCAAAGAATGTACTTTTTTCATTAAAAAAAAAAACAAAAATCAAAATTAAAAAAAAAAAAAAGAAAATATCTCGACTTTGAGCTTTGAAATTTCATCAGCATGACGGTTTATTGGGTGGGCATCTCAGGTGCTACTCTCATCATCATTTTGTTTTTGGGTTGTTTTCTTAGGACTTGTGAAAATTAGTTTTATTTTTTTTTTGATATTTCAGTTTGAGACGAAATGTTCGCGTTTGTCATATCTGAACACACCCACGGATAAAACAAATAATCGTGGGGGTGGTTCTTGTATACTTTTCAACGAGATGGAATAATATTTTGTATTTATGATTTTTCTTTTAATTTCTTTTTGTTGTTATCTTTCAAATGCGCGGCGCCAAAGAAAAATTTTACCTGTTTATTTTTTTTTCTGTCAAAAAATTACTAACAGGGAGGGGGGGGGGTTTCCTTTTGATGCATAATTTCTCTTTTATTTAAATTTTTTTTTTCATTCTGTTGTACCTACAGAGTTCTTCGCTTTTGGTAGTCATCGGGTAAGTCAATATTTTTTCTCTTTTTTTATTGTGGGGGGGGGGGGGGGAGACGTTTGCAACAAAACAAAACCGCAGACATCTTTTTATTTCAATAAGGAAAAAGTAATTTATCTTTGAAAATTGAACTTAATTAAGGGGAATTAGGTTAATCGCAAGGCATCAGCAATAAGTGATTAGGTCATTACTGATGGCGCGGCGTAGAAATATACATTTTTACCACACCGCGAGTAATTTTTTTCCCTTGTGTTAAGTGTTGGAGATTAAGATGTTTCTTTACCTTATCCAAGGAGATAAATGGAAAAAAGAAAATAGGTACTTTTGGAAAGTCCTCCGACCGCCAGGTAACCCCATTTAAAGTGCGTTACATATTTGGTGAAAAGATTAAATAAATTTACAATTTTATTCTATTTCGAAGCAGTTAAATTGAATTAAAATCACTTAAGGACTTCCTCTTTTGTGGTGTTTGTGTGATCTTTATCTATTTATAAAACAGGGCTTTTGTTTACATTCATGTGAGTATTTGCCTTTGTGAGTTAATCTCAAGCATTTCAATTAAGGACAGTCCAAATTGTATCATTCTAGTTCCATTTGAAAGGTAATTTTGAAACGTTGACAATCAATGAAATGTGGGGAACACTTTAAGCTATACGAATAGAAGCAAGGTGTATCCAGCACCTTCTTGTCCAAAAGAAAACCCTTCTCAATACGGAAGTACTCAGTCGTACATTGATCTCTCTTTTGATTTGGTGAGCAAGAATCATTTCTCACCAAAAAGTCCAAATGAATTTTGGATTTCCATTCAGAGTACAATAAAGCTTTTGGACTTAATTTCATTAATATTTATATTTTCAAAAAAAAAAAGCTTAATCAAAACATATTTTTTTAAGCGTGTGTGGTTACAGAGGGCCCAAAAAGTAAGTAGTAAACCCTTGAACTCGAGTAGCGGCCCGCCTAAGGTACTTTTGTAAACAACTTTTTCATATCCTTAGGGGCGCAAATAACTCCAAAATGTTCCCAAGAGATTGATTGGTGCTATTGCCTAGAAGATTTTTTATTTTGATTAAAAATGAATTGAATGATTATTAATCTCATCATTTTAGTAAGAAAATAGAACCTGACTTTCATTTGTTGTGTTTTGGATCAATAGAAAGTTACAAAAAAAAAATTAGTTTTTTGACTGGTTACATTGCAATTCATGTATCAAATTAAATCCAGCAGCCAGCAGCAAGTTTAATCAAAATATTAATTGTTATTAACTCAGTACAAGCCTCTTTAGCTAAAAAATGTAGTGAATACCAACTTATGTACTCAGTACAAAATTTGTAATGATTATACACATTTAAAAAAATAAACACCACCTTAATAAAATAAAATGTATTCATCACAGCAAATAATAGAGCAACATGTATAGAGTAAACCAAATATGTATTGAGAACAAATCTCGCTTGAATAAATTGTATTGGGAACATAGGTTTCGGCAAAAATCTTAAAATTGAACTCTTTTATTTTTAGGACTTGAATTCTGTATTGGCAATATGCAAAATGGTTACGTGTTCACTCAGTGTCAGGAAGATCTGAGTTCAAATCCAAGTACCTATGTAAAAATTAGTATTTCTAAAATTATCGATATACATATTTCTTGCCTGAAAAAGCAATTTTGTTTTTATCGAGACCCTAAAAAAATTGAACATTAATTGAAACAAGGGCCTAGCAAGGGTAGCTATCGAAAGTCTCCAGGTCTTCACCAATTAGGTAACTTTTGGCCCCGAGCCGAGTGACAAAAAAATATTATTTGGAATTGTAGCCTGGGATCTTCTGTTTACCAGACCAATTCACAATACAGTTGTGCGATGTTTAAAATGAAGAATTTTCTTTTCAAATTTTCTTCATATATAATTATTTTAAAATGAAGAGAATTATGTTCTTTAATTTGTCGAACCATTGTTTGATGACAATAAAGATGGGTAACGAAAACTTACCCACAAAGGCAATATTGTTCTCAACTATGTAGATTCTTTCTTCGGAAAAACTTGCAGGGTTTTTACTTAGCAAAAATTTGTTAAACATATTTCCAGGCAGATTTCACAAAAGAGGGAACATTGATTTCGGAAATTAAGTTTAAATCATCTGAGGCTTAACTTGACATAGATATTTAGTGAGAACAAAAAACTGTGCCCATTACATGGGTACAATGATGTAAAGGGTGATTTTTTAGCTGGTTTGGTTTTGGCAACACTGGTTTTGACAGCTGACGTGTGTTAAGTACCTTGTGTCACTGTCAAACAGCTTCAGTTTGGTTTGCAATTTAACCATGGATCGTCTTACAAATGAACAACGCTTGCAAATTATTGAATTTTACTATCAAAATTCGTGCTCGGTTCGAAATGTTCATCGCATGTTTTTATCGAAAAATTGTGTTCAGCGATGAGGCTCATTGTTGGTTGAATGGGTACGTAAATAAGCATAATTGCCGCATTTGGAGTGAAGATCAGCCAGAAGCATTGCAACAGCTACCAATGCATCCCGAAAAAGCCACTGTTTGGTGCGGTTTATGGGCCGGCGGCATTATTGGGCCATATTTCTTCAAAGATGATGCGAATCGCAGCGTTACTGTCAATGGTGAACGCTACCGAGCGATGATAACAAACTTTTTTTTGCCCGAAATGGAAGTTCTTGACTTGCATGATATGTGGTTTCAACAAGACGGTGCCACATGCCACACAGCACGCGAAACAATGGGGCATTGCGAGGCGAGTTTGGTGAACAGTTAATTTCACGTTTCGGGCCGGTCAATTGGCCGCCTAGATCGTGCGATTTGACACCATTAGATTATTTTTTGTGGGGGTATGTCAAGGCTAATGTCTATAGGGACAAGCCCGCTTCGATTGACGCACTGGAAGCCAACATCCATGCATTCATTCGTGAGATACCGGCCGATATGTGTGAAAGAGTATGCCAAAATTGGACTCAGCAGATGGGCTACCTGAGACGCAGCCGCGGTCAACATTTGCATGAAATTATCTTTAAACATTAAATTGCAAGGTTCAAACTATCGATTCAAATAAATATTTCATTCATTTTTTCGAATTTTGTGTGTTTTTTTTTTTTTAAGTTCTAAACCTCTTAAAAAATCACCCGTTATTTATATCTGTTGTTTTTGGTGGAAACATGATAACTCTTTGAAATAATACGCGATTCTACATCTACTTTACATCAAGCTAGCGCCTAAAAAAAATAAACTGATTTCCTTAAAATTATGCGCCTTAAGAAAGCTACAACAACATCTAACTGATGAGCTTGTTTGAATTTCTATTCAAGAGTTTAAAAAAAGCAAAAGCAAAAATTAATACATTTTTAATTATTTACGTTTTTATCCTTCAACATAAAGTGATTTCCTTTAAATTTGGAACGTACATATGTAGTTTTTCAAAGAAAATGTTAATAGATTTTATAAATTTGAAGAAAGTCGGTCAACCGGCCTCCGGCTCTATGAAAAATGGTCGTAAGGACGAAAAATATTTTTAGGCGATTCATTTTTCAAAACTCTACAGATGTGTACTCAATACATTTTATGTAATTAGTCCATAGAAGTCTTTATTGATTACATATTTATATAATATCCATAAAATATTTTACTGAGTTCATTAATAAAGATTTTTTCTTGAAACTTTATCATGACTAATGTAGCAATGTATTCAGTACAAATTTCCATATGTACGCAGCACATTAACTTAACGCCCAAAGATCAATGCAGCTTTTATCTCACTATAGAATAAATATATATTTTTTTATCAGTAAACAGTTAAAGATTGTCTTCAAAACCAATCCTTGTTTTCTTTTTTACCATCAAGTGATTTCAAAATAAGAGAATTTAAATTTAGTGTTCAAGCAGTTAAACAAACTCAGTGCCTCATATAAAATCCAAAAATAAACTCTTGGGCAATTACGCTTTAGGTTGTTTTCCTGTTATTCTAGCCTATTTTTATAAGAAAAAAAAACTTCTTTGTTTTTTTAAAAAATATAGCATAAACATAATAAAAATTCTTAAAATACCTTAAAAAAAAATCTTGTTATTGTTTTTAATAAAAATTTCTTGAAATCAACACAGCCTACTAATCAAAGGAAATTCTACTTTATCGCACCTGAAGATGATTATTTTTTTTTTTCGTTATAAACAAAACAATAACAGAATTAAACAAAGAAGCCGCAAAAAATATTTCCTCTACTTAAAAATTTATTTACAAATATACAAAATAAGTAGGCTTCATTTAACTTTTGCAACGGAATTCCACTCTTAGGCAAAAAAATAAATAAGAATAAAAAAAAAAAAAAAAAAAAAATCACTTACACATCACATCACACACAACAGAACACATCTCATTAGCCACCTCTTGCTCTGCATTAACCCAATTAATGAGATCAATGAATTAATTGAGTTGATTTTCCAATCTATTTATATCAAACAACATCGTGCGAGGAATTCAGAGCACCGAATTTCGCCCACCGCAAAAGTAAAAGTCACATACGCAAATAAAACCAACAAAATTCCTTCCTATAAATTCAATTCGCGAAGAGGCTATACAAATGATAACACTTGATTTTCGAACTCCCATCACCGTGTTAACTTCAATCTCTGCCTCCACATGTTTCCCCTGATGGCAATAATTATATTTAAGCACTCATAACAGGTGGAAAAACAAATTAACACTACAACACGTATTACTTGGCATACGATGTATACCTATACATATTTAATTCAATTCGTTCTGCAATTAGTTTGTATTTTCGTTGCCTTAATTAACACTGCGTAGGTATATTTATTTTCTTTTTATTAAATACGTTTAATACATCGTCGTAGATTTTTGAGGTGCGAGTATAATAACACATTTACACAAAAGTTCCAAAAATATAAATATAAACTGTATAATGAAGTGTTAGGTATTTACATTATAAATAAGTCCAATTTGAATTATGCAGTATGTACTATGGATTCTCCTTTTTTGGCCACCTCGCTCGATATGCTATGTGAATATGTATATCCTTTGCCAAGCACAAACACTGCAGGATAGTAATCTCAACCGAACACTCAAAGCTCCTTTCCATACCAGCAAACCGACCTTCTGCGATTACTATGAATGTAAATCCTTCTTGAAAAATAAACGAAGAGAGAAATTTCAACAGAAACGTTCCTTCACACAATTTACCATAAATAAGGTGTACGCTCAGGTTGCATGGAATTGCGGATAGCTTTAAAAACAGAGGCTAAGTTGTTGAAGTTGATCAAATTATATTAATTTTTTGTCTAGCTGAATTTTGTTTTTTATTTTCCCTAAAAAAAGATTAACCTATTAAAAGTTTTGTAAGCTTGAAATAAAGCAAAAATATTGGTATGCTGCTGAAGCCACATATTTCCAACTAGAATAATGTTGGTACTGGGGTAGTTCCTAAATTGCTATCTTTGAGGCTTCGTTTTCATTTGAGAGTAAAAAGACTGCGAGCCACTCTCAAGCAGCTCTCAGGAGTTAAGCTCGCAAGTGGTTACAATTATAAAATAAGCTCACAGAGCAATATTGCAAGTAGTTCTCAAGGGTAAAACTCACAAGTGGATACAGTCACTAAAGTAGCTTACAGAGGGGTGGACGATAGCTATCCGAGAGTTAGAGTTTGTAGTGAAAATACTCTCAAAATGACATTTCAAAAAGTTTTCCTGACAAATATTTCGAGAACACTTAAAAAAAAAAATTGATCGCATCTTTTTTATAGACTTGTTAAATTTATTTTCGTTTTTAAAAAATTTAAAAAGCTTAAGGGTGCGGATCTATGTGAGAGTATAAATAAAAATTTGTTCGCACAACAGCTCGTGGAGAACCTCTCAACCAATCCAGTGTGCGTATTTTTGGCCGGAATGGAGGGGACCTACAATTATTTGCCGAGTCAAAACGGCTAGATGCGAAGCACTTATTCATGACAAGTATACTCTTGGAGGATTTGTCAGTTCCTCGCAAGAGGCAGTACCTCAGGAAACACATTGCTGTTTTTAGGTTGCAGTGGCTAGAAATCGAACCCAGACCATCGGCATGACAATTCAACACACTAACCATCATGCCACGAGGTGCAACCGATTTGAGAGTATTTTCACTATAAAACTTTCGAGAGTGACTCAATGTCTACTTGCGAGTTTTCCTTTCGAGAGCTACTTGCAGTCTTTTTACTCTCAAGTGAAAACAAAATATGTTTTTCCATTTGAGAGTAAAAATGATGCGAGTTAAGGTACGTGTCTCTTGAGGATAACTGTAAAATAACCGTTAAGAAAAAGCGAAGGATTTTAATAATTTTCAAGCACCTGCGCTCATCTAGTGTCTAGAGTGTTTTTTTTAACTCTCGACTTACAAGTTAAGAGCTTTAGATAAAAATTTTCATAACGGAGGTCTTAAAGTTAAAAATATATTAAACATCTATATTTACGAACAAAAAAATGCTTTAGATTTTGAAAAAAAAAATATCACCATGGCCACATGTTCTGCATTCTACAAAGTTGGAAACGTATTATAGTGAAAGTAAAATTATTTTTGATCTACAATTTGATCGAAATAGTAGTTGTGAAGATAAATTTCGGAAAAGAAAACATGTATTTGGGAGTTTTTTATTCTTTTAGAAAATCTTTGCAATATTTTTCAATATTAAAGGGTTGCCAAATTTTAAAGTTTCTTCAGTGACATTTTTCCGACTGAGCTTTTACAGGGGGAACCAAGAGCGCAGATTTTTGATTTATGTGGCAAAACTTTTGTTTAGAATTCTTTCTTTCGAATTCTTCTTTTTGTTTTAAATTTTTTTTTTCTATTTTGCATTGGTTTTCATAACCTGTAATAATTTCACTTTAAAAAAAAAATCACAAATGGGTAAAATATAGGAAATCTTGGCTTAATAACACCTCAAAACATTGTATTACGCCCGATTATGCTTTTACATAGAAATCACAACGCGTCGCATAATTTAAAAATATAATAAATGTTGTGAGAATATTTTTGTTAAGAAATCCAAAATATTACAAAATTATATTTTTTTTTTATTTTCACAGTTCGAGGTAAATTGTGAAATCTTCGAAAACGATTGGAATGAGGAAAATTCAATTCCATTTTGAGTGAAAATAAAAATCGATTTCGAATTGATTTTGATTGAAATTTAGAACATGTGTGAATGTCTCGAAAGCAGCTGAGTTAATTTAAGCCCAGAAAATTTTCTTTATTTTATTTTATACAAAAAATTACTACATATTTAAAATACATATCAACTTAACACTCTCAACTTTTTTCACAAACAGTTTTCAAAAAAAACACCAGCTTTGAAGAATACTTGCTTCACAATATGGGTAATTCCATGGAAAAGTGGACATTAAGATAGAAAAACGTAAAATTTATCTCGCTTCTTGTCTGTTTTCCGTTACTTTTAAAATTAGAATTGCAAAATATCCTACAAATAATAAACATATGACTGAAAATAAAATGAAATTATAAAAGGCTTAAACCCTAATTTTTAAATTGAAAACGTGAAATAACGTGGGTTACCGACATTTTGTAACATGAGTTACCATGTATTTTATTAAATTTGTATAAGATATTGTCAGTAATTTAAAGTTTATGTATAGTTATTAATAGGTTGATATATTCTTGTATATAATTTAATAAACTAGTTAATCTTCATTGGTTGGTTTTATTATAGGAAACAGTGCAAGATACTGCCACAGAACTCGTGTCCGAAACGGGTAGTGTGAGTTACAAACATGTTTTTGTATTTTTATTCAGAAAAACTTTGATTTCCCCAAAAAAATATTTTTTTCCTAGGAGTCGAAATACCATGTATGAAATTTAATAAATAAATTTTAATAAATAAGCACATAAAACTCTCCCAAATGTAACGTGAGTTACCATGGAATTGCCCTAATGATGATATAATTATTAAGGTAGTTATACAATAACCATATCCTTCAAAATTGCACTCACTTACAAGAAAATTAAAATAATTTTTTTTTCAGTTAAGATATTTGAACTTTTCACAACGAACATGAATATAAAAAAAAGAAACTTATTGAAAAGTTAGAACAGTGTGGTAATTTAAGCTTATTGAATTTTTCAATGGCTTTCTTTCAAAACTCGAAAAAAAATCATTGGAACCGTTTTTTCATGAATTAATTTTTTAATATATATTATTCTTAAATAATTTTTTAAGGGAGAAATCTGTTAGACAAATCTTAAGAAGGAGTTTATGAATATTTTTATTAATAGTATTTATTAATATGTTTTTGAAAATTTTGGCTTCAATATTTTTGTATGTGTATTTGAAATTTCTAATATTAATAGTTGCAATTTTCAGAATTTTTTAACATTTGTTAGAAGCTAAAAGACCCAAAAAAATTATCAAAATCGTCAGAGCCGTTTTTGAAAAAAAAAAATGTAAGTTGTTTTTTGACATTTGGGAAAAACGGCTTACGTCTACTTTGAATGATTTTAAGAAAAAATAAACTTTAAGTTTATTACTGAAAAAAAAAACGTTTAATTCAAAGGAAGATTAATGAAAGTAACAAAGTACTCAACTAAGAATCATATTTTGATTTAAACTTCTTGAACTGGAGCAAAAATTTCAAATGTTAATTGAAAATTTCTTTTGAAAAAATCCGATATTAAAATTGTAAACGATTTTTTGCTTTTTATTTAGACATCTTTAGATTTTCAAATATTAATTTAAAAACAATATAATTTTTCACAAGCTTTACACTGGATCGTTTTTTTTTTTAAATTAATTTTTTTTGACAGGAGTGTAGGCTCAAGTTTTTCTCTTTTCAATAACATTTTGTTCAATTTTTGAAGTAAACAAAAAGTTATAAAAAAATAATTAGAAAATATGCCACTTTGCGAATTTACAAAGTCTTTTGTGGAGAGAGCTATCATCGATCATGTTAACATAAACTTAGTATTTTTTTCAAACATTTTACTCAAGCCGTCTTTTTCCTAGGCCTTCTTTTGTATGAAAAACACCAACTATTATTTCAATAAAAATAAAACATTTTTTAAGAAACTCTGAAGTCCTTAAAAACCGTTTGGAATTCAGTTTAAAAAAAATCGACCAATAAAAATACTATCAATATATTTAAGGAGCTTAGGTGCCCTTTATAGCCATCATTGAAACTCATTATTAAATTTTTTTTTAATTCAATTTTGAGGCATTAAGAAATCAAAATCATTTATTTTTTTGATGGACAAAAGTTCCAGTAATAGTCATTCCTTGAAAATGGGTTTTCCGAAAGTAATTTAATTAATATTTTTTAAGAAAAAGTTGTGGAGTCATTTATGTAAAAGAAAAAGAAAATTTTCTAAAAATTTGTATGGCAGTTACCGTTAGTTTTGTTTATAAAAACATGAAATAAAACACTTGTGGAGAGAGTGGCCAGTTTCTTTCACAAGCTTAAAGAAAATCGATCCTCATAAATTTTTGAATCTCTAAAACGATCTAAAAAATTTAAAAGATTTGACTTTGCTTTTTCTGCATTTATCGTGAGATTAAAAAGTCTTCTTTTATTATTTGAGTAGATGATCTGTTGACTGTCGTTCTGTTGAATCCCGCCATTTTTATTTGGAGTTTTTTCTTTGATCCGGAAAAACAAACAAATCAGAGTAATTTTGTCGATCTTATAAATAGTTACAGACATTTTGTTAAGTCTTTCAAAACCTTTTCACTAAGTTTGGTAGTCCACCGTTGGAGAAATATTTTTCACTTTTTTTTTTTTTATTTAAAGATAAGATTTTTCGATTACAAATCCATAACCAACCTTTATAAGACTTTCATTCAAACGAACAAAAGATACTTATGAATAATATGATAAAACTCTTATATGTATATGTGTTGGAGCGTATGGAAAAGGATCTTTTGCTTTTGTGTGCCATTTTATATAATTCAACAATTTGAATATTCTATGAGTAGAAGGAAAATTAATTTTTGAATATGAAAACATTTCGGCAGGATGTCATCTGGTGGTCCCCAAACAGATTTTCGTTGAGTTAAGAAAGTTGGACAAACTTGGAATTACACGTTTTGGCATTTATAATCAATGCAGGTTATTTGAATCGAATGTAAATTTTAATAATTAGAGATGACACAAGAACAAATCAGAATAATAACTAAGTAGTTCGTCACTAGGTATTGGAACTGTTAATATAATGTTTGAGAATAAATTTATTTTGTTGTATTCAAATATTGAACATTAGCTAATTAGATAAAGAAAAATTAATTTTTAACTAGAATGAACCTTTAATGAGGTAATTTTTGCTTTTGAGATCAGTTTTATTTTATGTGTCGAAAATTATAAAATTATATTAATCTACTTTAAAGATAATTATGTTAAGGTAACTATTTCAATTTGTATTTTCACTCTTTTTTAAAGCTTTAAGATATTGGTCTAAAGCGAATTTTTAAATACCTTCTCAAATTAAAAAAAAAAATTAAATTTCGCAGGAAATAACCAATTCCTTTCAAGTAATGATGCTTTAACAAAAAAAAAATAAAAAAATACCATAGAATTTTGTCCTATCATCCAAAAAATAATAATGGCATACAAATTTGTTCTAAAAATTATTATACAGATTATTCAGTTAAGCTTGAATTTTTGACAAAGACAAGCTAGAAATGTGTAACAAAATGACAGTCTCCCTCTTTTGTCATTAATTTTATGTCAAAAAAAAAGCTTCAACAAACAGTATAAAGTAGAAAATGTATACGTAAGAACATGTACGCATTTTTAAATTTTTTTTATTCTATTCAAAAACAAACAAAAAACAACAAAAATATACACCTTCCTGCCTCTTTTTTAAAAGGTCAGCTTATTTTTTAAATGATATACTTTATATATTCAGACACTTAGTGTATAAACGTTAATGACTATGAGCCCATCAACGAACCATGAATGAATAGATGCTGAAGTAGGTCCATAGACAAAGAAAAAAAAAACGAAAAATTCCAAAACTATATGAACAAAAACTAAAAAGGACATTTTCATCATTGATGCTTGTAAGTTTCTATATTGTGTTTGTATGCATGAAGGTTAAGGTGGTTCAGATAAAAAGAGACTGTACATAATACAAAAATGGTTGTTTGGGACCTTGAGTAAAAAAACCATTCAAAATGTGAAACATAAGATTTTTTTTATTTTTGTTGTACCCCTCGGCGTTTTGGATAGTGCGTAGGACTATCTACGCCACCATTGATCAGGGTGAAAACTCAGCCTTTCCCACTAAAACATTTTTTCCACCAAGTAACAGATCCTCCACGAAAACCTATATTCTTATGATTAAGTGTCTCTCACTTTATTGTGATGCTATGTTAAAACAAAGGGGCGTGTCTACATGAGAGTACTTTTTCAAGTAAACTCTCGAGAGTTACTCTCGGATGGCTGTCCATTTAAAACTATTATTTTTTTGAGATTTTAATATTTGCGTGTTAAGGTGCGTTTCCATTTCAGAGTACAGAACTCTCGGTAACGAAATTCTGTTAGCTTATTTCATGACTGTGTCCACTTGTAAGTTTTACGTACGAGAGGAATTACTCGCAGTCATTTTACTCTAAAATGAATAAGCATTTTTATGAAGACTCAAATGCTCAGGCCGCAAGCAACAAACTTGCAAAGCAAGTACCAATACAAATAGAATAAAAAATATATAATTTGACCCGCCGTAATGTAGATTTTATAAATTTTTTTTTACATTTTATTTTATTTGTTTTGTTAAATATTCAACCAACTATAAAAAAGTAACCATGGTTCTCTAGCTGATGTTTGATTTATTCAGTGGAAAAAATTCATTTTTAAATCCTTGTTATAAAAAGGACATTGACAGACAGCAGAATGTGTAACAGTATACATAGTTGGTGTTTTTTTTTAGTTTTTTTTTTAACTATAGAATTTTATTTGCTTTTATATTTCAATTTGTTTACATTTTAACTTAAATTATTCGAGTGTGTGAGGGCAGTGTGGTCAATTTAATTTATACGAATAAATAAAATTTGTGGTTTAACAATTAAATTTTGTTGAATTTTTTTTTTTTTATTATTTCATAAACCTTTTTATATGCATCAGAATATTTTAAATTTGAGGACAAAAAACTGTTGTAATATCTTTATTTAGTTAAATGTGATTTTTTTTATTTACACAAGGGTAAGTTGTTGTAGTGTTTTTTTTTACTTAATTTGGTTGTATTGAATAATGAACATTTAAAATACAGAATAGTTTAAGAACACTTAAAAACCTACAAATTTAATAACCTACAGATTAATCACACCTAGCTACAACCATTTTTGTTTTGTCTTGGCTGTTTTTTTTTAAAGAAACTTCTCAAACTATGTTGAACCAGTTTAAGGGTAGCCAAACGCCCTTTAGAATTAGAAGACATTTCTAGAGTTTATTCATTTGAAAAAAAAAACTTAAAATATTCATTTTATTAAAATCAACCACTGCCACGCCCACTTTGTACAGAAGACACTCGATTTAGTGCATCTCGAAATAGTGAACAATCCACTATAGTGAACACAAAATCTAAAAAATAATAATTTTTAATAAAAATGTCTCACATGCATTTAACATAGCTTGCGGACACTGAGGAATTATTTCTGTTTGTATTATTAAACCAGATTTAAAGCTTTGTTAAACGCTTCAATAAATGTAAAAAAAAATTCACATCAAACAAAAAGTGCATTTTGAATCAAATTCATTTTTAGAAAGCCTTTAAAAACTCCCACTTGAAAAGGTGAATAATCGCGAAAGAATGAACAGGCCTGGTTTCTACTACTTCATAATATCGTCTACTGTATATGATTGATTTCTTGATTTCTCAAAATAAGCTCTAACGAATATTGAAGGCTTCAGAAATTGTATGTAAAAACAAGAAAGTGTGTAAGTGAATTTTTGATATCCACCCACACAGCCACCTAATTTTTATCATTTGTCTTTGTATCTCGGGAACGGCTCTAGCGATCTGATAGGAGTTTTCAGAGTTGATTTGTGTGAACAAAATAAAACTTTAGAAAATTATTTAATTAAGATTCGCCTACCGCCGCACCCACCTTTTAAGTCCTGATTTCTCAAAAATAGCTTTTGAAGGTGTCAGAAATGTTCCATATGAACAGGAAAAAGAATAAAGGTAATTTTTGTAATCCACCCACAGCCACGCCCACTTATATCATGTCTAATTTCAGAAATGGTTCTAACAATTTGGATGAAATTTTCAGAGTCAATTTCTATGAGCAAATAAAATTTAAAAACGTGATTTTATTTGAATTTACTAACTGCCAAGTCCACTTTTTATATCTTGTTTTCTCAAAAACGCCTCTAACGACTATTTTAGGTATCAAAAATTTTTTGTATGAAAAAGAATAAAACTTAGTTGAGTTTTTGAAAAGCCCCCACAACTAAGCCCACTTTTATCATCTTGAAAACGGCTCAAACAATCTAGTAAACATTTTCTAAATTGATTTGTCTGATTGATTTTTGTATGGCCCAAATTTTTTTATATTTATAATAATGCAAAAAAAGTATTTTTTTTTAATCATGTAGGTAAATCCTTTTTTATAATTACTGACATATTTGTAATAAAACCTTTACATTTTCAAGAAACTTGAACAACTTATAAGAGCAAGTGCATATATGCGCTCCTACTGGCTTACTCTCTGATGCTGGGATCCCAAAATGAGCAAATCCACCCTCATAAGACGCTATTTATCGCATAATTATAATAAGAATAAATATTTTCCTTAAAGGTTTTATTAGATACTAAAAAAAAAATGTTTATTATAAGAAATAACCTCTTTTTGAATTTTAAAGAGATGAAGCCTTATTAGTAGATCATTTCTGTCTTTTTTTTTTGGAAAGAGTGAGTATGATTTAAGTCTTATAAGAATCTTATTATAAGATTTAAACTCTGTTTATAGTGTCAACGATCGATAAATTCAGTCAACTCTATAAATTTCATCTAGATCTTTAGAGCCGTTTCCGTGATACAAAAACACAGTCTGGTTGTGGATGGATTTCATAAATCAAATAGGGACTTTTTCACTTCAGTTAGTAGAAGCTCTCCTATTCAATTATTATTATTAAAAAATGAGCCTAAGCTTAATCATATGAAAAATAATCTCTTATCTTAAATAAATTAACTTTACAATTATTCTACACTCTATATAATATAGTTTCTAAATTTATGATACGCATACATATGACAGACCAAAGACAAAAACAATATTTAATTTCAATTCACACAAAATTCACTCTTTTCGCTTTCATCGTTTTTCGTGTTTGTTTATTAAAAGTTTTATTTTCCATGCTCTTGGAGTGAAAAATCTCTTTCATATTTGATTACATTATATACAAACTGTGACAGTTAAGTTAAAAAACTTTAATGTAATAAACACAATGTGGTTGACAAACGCCTTGATATTATAGCTCAGCAAAAATATGTACCTTAACTTCTGTGTTCTGTCGTTGTCTGTCGGCTGATATCTACTGTTGACATTACACTCAAATGTGTAATCCTTGACGCCATTAAATATACAACCTACACCTATACACATACATTTATGTATGTATGGATATTTGTCTGTAGGTATGTATGTCACGAAGGAAAGGACCAAATCCAAAACAATCACATATTATAGTTAATAAATTTAAGAGGATACTGTAGAATGTAGGAGAAGGCTTTAAGCCATGGTTGCCATACTTTGGCATTTCGATATTGGTAATTAAAAAAAAATATTAAACATTACTTGGTTTGTGAGATTTATGATTTTTTTCTAAGCTGATTTGTAGTTTTTGAATATAAATCTAGAGAACATCAATATCAATAATATGTATTACTGTTATAGGATTTTAAAAAAATTGTGTCTGCAGTTCAAATAAATTGTTACTTTTTTCAGATTTGTGAAAAAATTTGTTTAGAATTGCTCCGAATAATTCCGAATTGTTTAGAATTGTTTAGAATACATAAAATTTATTTCTTATGTGTCATATAGATTCACATAAAATCAAAATTAATTTAATGTCTGCTTGTATTATTAACCACATGGCAACACTTAACTTAACCAACAACCTTGCTAGCAATGATTACGATGATGATGATGAGTAAAAAGGTTTATTATCAAGCCCCTAGCACTGTTCTCATATAATAATCTTAAAACAACAAAGTATGTAGAATAGGATAGATGGAAGGAGTTCACGATGAAAGAACATATTATGCATATACATTTCTGGACTCAAAATATTCTTTAATAAAATAATAAATACCTCTTTGTATCTTTACTTATAATATACATGTTTGTGAGTGTGTGTCTTATCAAGTATTATAGGACCTACATTCTTGATATTACAGTTCTTAAAAAAAAATCATAATTAAAACGATTGAAAAGGTATGTTACAACCTACTTGTATGTGAAATTTTTCAATGAGTAACAAATTGTATTTAGAATGTAAGTAAGGTTACGTTTACATCTATGTTAAATAAATATCATATTTAGTCAAATTTAGAGATCAAAGCAATCCTTTTTTAAGCGTGGTATTTATGTTCAAGAGAATTAGTTGCTTGACTTTAAAGTAAAATTAAACAGGACGAGAACAATCAAACAAATAATTTCATAACATGTTTTCCTCAACAAAAAAAAAAATATTATCCATCCTTTTTTTTAACAAATAAATCTGTGGAAATAACAGTATTGATGAAAAAACTTTTTTGACACACAAGGGAATTTAAATTTATTGGCTGCAAATCTTCGCATATTTTCAATTAATTTTTTTTTGTTGGTCTGGATCGCATAACAACATACTACTACCTACATACACATATATGACAAACAATCAATCAGCGTTAAAGTACAAACCAAAAAAAAAAAAAAAAGATAAAACACTAAACAAAAAAGATAACTTAATTTGATTGAAAATTTTATTTGTTTGTATAACTTGCTGTTATATTTGAGGTGGTTAAAATTTCAATGATTTTTAGTCATATTTATTAGATTTTTTAAGACGGTTGACTATTTAGACAATAATCCACTTTCAATAGTTCAAAATAGTTGACAGAAACAATTAAAAAAAAAACATTTTATTCGCGATAGACAACCAATTCTACGGTTTATGTTTTAAAAGCTCTTTAATTACTACTGGAAAAAGGTTGCACGTCTTGATCGCACGTTCCTTGCTCTTATGTTCAAGACTTAAAAAAAAATTCAAGTTATTATAGGAAAAGTATACAAACAAATTATTTTAATCCTTCTTTAACCCGTTGATTAACTCAGAACTCAAAAACAAGTATGCCATTTGATTACTTGAATAAAATATGAATTTATTTACTGTCGGCTTTCTGTCAAAAACCTCGTTGTAAGTCTGTTTTGACAAATTGTTTAGAAGACACAAGAAAAAAAAACGATAAAACGGAATTTTAAGATCGTAAAGTTTAAAAACTCGTTGATTGAACCAAATGGAACCACGGAACGAGTCATTGATATTTGAGTTCAGTGATTAGTTTACATTAAAATGGCATCTTAAGACTTACGAGCTTTTCACAAAAAGTCGAAGATATGCAAAAAAAAAAAATTGTTGGATCGGTTTTTATTGACTAATTTTTTATATATAAGAATTTAAAAACATGAAAAAAAAAATTGTACAGCCAATTTTAAATATTTATTAACATTTATTTACTAACTTATTTTCTAAAAAAAAATGAAAAATTTGATAGGATTTTAAAGACATTTTAAATGATGTTTTGCATAAAATTTTTGATTTCAATTATTTTTCTTATCGAAATCGTTAGAGCCGTTTTTGAGATAATAAGCTCTTCCTTAACGGTTTATTATAATTTATATAATTTTATAATTTTTAAAGCTTCAACTTATAAATTTTTGGAGTATATCATGGTTTATAAATACGAATTATATCATTTAAAAAATGGATATTAGAGAAGAATGTTCAAATAATTAACAACTTTGTTACAACTTTGTTTTGGAAAAAAATCAAAACAGTTTTGACAAAAAAGCATACAATCATTACGAAGTCTTTAGCTTTTCTATAATTTTGAATCATATAAGAGCATCGGAAGTGTGATATTTGCAAGGTGCGCCATCATGCCCCCTGCGCTATAATGTCCGAAGTTACCCTATTATTTGAAAAAAAAAGGTTCTAGTAGTAATTTTTTAAATTCATAATTTTGTCGACAACTTTTTTCAATTTTTGTTTTATTTAAAATTAACTTTAAAAGCTCTTTACTTCAATTAAGAGTAAAACAAGATATTGTCATATACTCGGAAGGATGTGACGAACATTACGAGTACTACTTGATAATTTGGAACGAACTATTTGCTTAATTCATACTTTCAAAATACAAATTTGAAAGAAAAATAGTTTTCACACTTGTGATTTTGGATCGTTCTTACCCTCATTGTTTTTTGTTTTTGCTAGATTCCGTTACTATCGGTTTTTTTATTTGCGATAAAAGAATTATAAGGCAAATTTTGGATTCGTGCAAAAAAAATTTGGAGATAAAAATCAAACATGACATTATTTATGAGAACACCAAAAAAGTGGGTGGCAAAATTCTGTCTGTCTGTTTTTTTTAAATGTCTATTCAGCTACAGCCTAAGAGGCTGTATCAATTTTTTTAAATCTTGGTACATAAGTTTTTGGTGATTCTGTACACACGTTTTTTTTTTTTAAATTTTCTTAGAAATAAAAATAACGGTACTTTTCATATAAATTTTACAGAGTCTTATTTTTCTCAAAGAATCGTTTACAACTTTTCTTAAAAAAAAAATCAATAAATTTCGTTTGGTAAAAGCTACTATTGGATGGGAAAACATTTTCCCAAAAAATGATTACTAATGGAACCCCCAAGGAACTTTTTTTTTTATTTTCGATTTGCTTTAAAACGTTTTTTTGATTTCAATAATTTTTTTTATACAAAAGCTTCTAAGCAATGTAAAATAGGTTTTCTTACTAAAAATTTTCAAAATTATTTTTTGGATTTTAAAAATATGTTCAAATTTTTTTTTTGAAAATCGAATATTATGAAAAATAAATAGCCGATTTTTATAAAACTCGGTATTTAATGGTTTTTTGCAATATACTACAAAAAACTAGCAACTATTAATAGTACTTTTCATAGAATATTTTCTTACATTTTGTGCCAGCTGCACAGATTTAGATTATTTTTTTAATATAAAAATTTCAAAAAAGATTTAAAAAATGTTTGTGAAAAAAAGTTTTCTTTTTTTTTGAAGATCAGATTTCTCGAAAACCGGTTGACAATTTTTCTTAAATTTTATTTTTATATGCACATAAATTAATACTAACGATTTGCATCCAAAAATTTTCCTTAAAAATGTTTAAAGAACGCTCCAACGATTTTAAATATTTTTTCCAAAAAATCATACTCATTCAAGAATTAAGATGCCGTTCTTTTTTTTATCTCAAACTCTCAAAAATTGTTTTTACTATTTTAAATACCGTATTTCATGCTTTTAAACATTTTTCTCTTCTAAAATGTTCTTAAACACTCAACGTTTTGAACATAAGAGCAAGTACGTGCTACCCAGTCGTGCATTTTATTTTGTATTTTTATGAGGACATAAGCTTTTTTTTAAAAAATTTCCAAAATTTAATTTTTACAGCTTCTTTAAAAAAGAGAATACATATTTTTTAATTCACTTTTCTGAGATTTCAAAATTTCACCAAAATAATATTGTGTCATTGTGTCAATTCAAAGCTTTTTTTTTTACATATACTTATATGGATAAAGACACAAATACTAGAAATGTAAGCTTGAAGACTTAAGGGAGCTAAGCATGATAGGAAAAAGCATCACATCAAAAAACTATGAAAATAAGTTTTTAAAATTTTGTGGTGACTGTTTTTGAGTTTTTTTGTATTGCGTTCTAAAAAGCTCCAGGATTTATGAATCTCATTTGTGGAATCAGAAAAAATGTGAAAGTTCAAAATATTCTCATAAAAGGTCAACCAGTTTAATTAGTTATTGTCTCATGATGTATATACATTTTTGTTTGTGAGGTCATTGCAGAGTTTAACTAGTTTTTCGAGTTGTTAAGAGAGCTCAAATACCTCACTTGTTTAAATAAGAAACAAAAACAAAACAAGAAAATTATACCATTCAAAGGTCACGTAAATGTCATAAAACGTAAAAGCCAAACCAGTTGGTCAACTATAAAAAAAAAAAACAAATCATGATGCCGACCTAATGATTTTGAATAAACCTCTAAAAATTCTAAAACTCTAAAATTTTTGGCGCTGGACTACTTACTGATCTCTTGTGAAGTGACCTTTGAGAAAGTTCCACCTACCTTCAGGCTCTGTAGATATCTCACAGCCTAATAATAAACAACCAACCTATTTTATTTTCTTCAAATTTCATCAAAATGTCAAATCATCCTATATTTTCTCTCAAGGACATATTAATTAGGCCACTTAATTAATTTTTTTTTTTTTTGGGAATTAAATCAGAATTACCCAAAATGTGACAACATAATAATTTTACAGAAAATTAATTAGCACATTAAAGTTAAAAATTTCATTTTAAATTTACCAAAAAGCCGATGCCAAATAAAAATATCTGCACAAATTTGTACAAAATAAAATGAACAAAATAAAATGTTTTATAATTATAGAGTATTTTGTATACTTGTTGATTTCTACAGTCGACACAAAAACCAAAAAAAAAAAAATATAAATTTACAAAAGTCATATTTTGCAGTGAATGAACAGGAGCATCTACCAAGTCAGGGATTTCGGTTGCAATATCATCAACAATTCATCACATGTGAAACATCTTAATTAGTCATAGAGAGACCACTCATCTTTCTGGCTCAACACAGACAAAATAGATACAAAAACAAAAACAAATACAAACATAGTGGGTATCCTCTGTGAAACATCAGCACTTAACTTGTACTCGTTTAATGTTTAGAAGAAGAACGCCCCTAACGAGGAGGAAGGAATCTGTGTGTGGTGATTGCTCCCATGCAGCTACTCGTAGATGAAATTTTTTTTATATGTTTTTTGTATCTTTTTATTTAAAAATAAAAAAATAGAATTTAAGCTTTTTTTGAAATTTTGCAAAAATGTCAGTTGTTGTAAATTATTGTATAGAAGGTATGTGAAGAATTTCGCTTCAATGGCGCCGTAAAAATGAACACGAAATAATAAATAAATAAAAAAGCTAAAGCGACGATGACGACGACGATACTTTAAACAGGATGTACGTATGTGTGTTGAAAACAGAAATTCAACCAACAATCATGGTGGTGCGCTGCAGCGTGCTGAGAAGGGGTTGCAGGAAAAAATATGAAAAGGTGGTGATTACAGTTGTTTTTTTTTTTTTATGTGAGTGAAACTCAAGACCTGAATGGAGAATGATTGTGATTGTTTTCAGGGTGGCTTAGTATTTTTTTTTTGTTAGATGCAAAAATAAAAATAAAAACAATTGTTTAGATTTAATTTTTTTTTTTTTACTAAAAAAAAAAAAACAAACAGTTAAGACAACTTGAAGGTTACTGGGACACAAAGTGTATTCATGGCAGATGAGTAAGAGTTCACTTTAATGGAAATGAGTGTTTTTTGCTAAATTATTTTTTAGTTGTTTTGGGTTCTTTTTTTTGTTTTGTCATATTTTTAAGAACTTGACAGTGAAAAAATGTAAACAAATTTGACCACATCTGCTGAAAATTTACGAAAGCAATTAATTTTGAAGATGAGACAAATTTTCCTTTTTTTTTAAAGGCAAAAATAAAAACTATGTGATGCATAAAATATTTGAAGTAAACTCAAAAATAATTGTTTTTTAAATTATTTGACATTGAAACTAAATGTTATGAAATAAGAAGAACATTTAAGAGAAAATATTTTTTTTTTGATATTTTTTTTGTTATTGTTGTTGTTTAGTGTGCAATAAATAAGATGAAAAAGGAAACTTTTGAATATAATATTGGTTGAGTTGTGATTTTCAAAGGACTTCACGTAGTACTACAAGGCCCATTCACAATAGAACCTGTCAAATTTTCATTGAAAACTAAATTTATGATTATATAATCTCAACATATTGTTTAAACCTACTTCGCTTAAGAGCACACGGTGTATAAAAAAAGCATTAGAAATCTTAAAAAACTTCGAATAAAAACATTTTTGGAAAACATAAGCTCAAACGTCACTCCATAGCATTTTGCTACATTTTTGCGATCGCTCTGCATAATTTTATTTTTCGACAGGATTAAAAAAATTAAATTTGAATTTATTATAATTTAACATTTTCAAAATTTCCTTTGAAATATGTACAAATATTTCAACATTTTTTTTTTTATTAAACTCACTCGATTCAATGATATTTTTCGCTTGTCGTAACCTGGAGAACTTACCTAAAATGAAAACAGAAAATAAGAAAAAGTTAGAAAATAAAAACGAAGTTGAATTTAATTTTAAATTATTTTCATTAAATGTTTTCAAAGAATGTATGTTATCATCCAAACTGTTTCTTAGGGCAAACTAGTTTATCCTAAGCAAAACTAGTTTGACCTACATTCATTCGGATAAACTAGTTTTTTTTATAGGCTTAGGATGAACTTTATCCTAATAACCAGATAAGATTACCTACTCAATATTTCAGGTGAAACTAGTTTATCTTACTAACTATAAATACCAGTTTATCATAAATCAAAATTTGCTTAGGATAATGGTACTTTAGGTTTCGGGAAGTTCTCAGGATTTTTACTCCATTTTTGGGTAATCTGTATCGCTTACACAACCTCGTTACTTCACTAAGGGTATGTTAAGTCACCAGCCAGGCAGCAATGCCGACAGTTTTTTTGGGCAAAAATACAGTTTATCCCGACGCCCATAGACCAAACTAGTTTTGCCTTGGATAAATTAGTTTGGCTTGAAAATCAATTTTTTGTTATTGCCGGGGAAAACTAGTTTATCATAAGAGTATAAGGATAAACAAGTTTAGTCTAGTAGCAAATAGTTTTTCCGAACGCTTATAAACTACGATAAACTGTAATGGATGACCCAAAATTTGTTGGCAACTTCCAATTGTCGAAATTATTATATTTCTCTCAGATTCGATCAGATTAGGTCTTAAAATAATTTCGAATACATAAATTCTTAAAAACTAGTACTAAAATCAGTTCTAAACATTTAGGAATATTGCTCAACATTTTGAACTTTTTGTACAAATCTGAATTGGGGTAATTTTTATATAAAAGTAAATATTCGAGTTCATATTTTAAAACATTTTTAACATAAAATTAACTGAGTTTTTTGGCAATTCAATACAATTTTTTTTTTAATTTTAAAATTTTGTACCATGTTTTGACCTTAATTTTAGTTCACTTCTTTGAAGTAGAAAAAACTAGGCAGTATTACTAAATTAAGCATCCCCAAACATTCCAGTGTACCAAATTTTATTAATTTGTATTAAGAATTGGAAAATGATTTTTATCGCCAAAACTCAACAAACAGACCACTGTGTGGCGGTGCGGTGGGGATTCGAATCCAAAAGGTCGAATTTCAAATGACTCTGTCCCGTAAATCCGGCAGATTTTTTATTGATTTTATAGACATCGTATGATTACAGCTTATTGGCATTATAGACGTGTGACTTTAGCAAAAAAAACTCCGCGGCTACCCTAACCACAAATCGTTAGAATGTCCTTTGTGGAATAAGCTGGTGTGAGACGAAATTTGTACTCACATATTTCTTTATTACAGTTCAAAGTTTAAATTTGCACTGGTGAACAAAGCTGTAAATAGCTCATAAATTTGAAATTTTTGACCGAATTACCAAAACAAAATATAATATAAAGATTTCAGTTTCCTTATAAAACTCCAATAAAATTAAATTCTTTGAGAACACGAGTTTTCACTTCAGATAATAAAATATAATATGACCACGATTTTGGGAATATTTACTATCAGTTTTTTTGTTTGTTAAAATAAATCTTTTAGAGGAAGATATTTTATCAAAGCTTAATCCTTAGAATTTTTCTCATCATCAACAAAAAAATATTAAACCACTTTAAACATTTTTTCAGCGTTTTTCAAACTCTCATTGATAAAATAATTCCGTACTGTGTCTCTCTTTTCAGTAATTCAAAACTATGCCACCGAAGCACAGATGTGCATCTAATGAACAAAAAAACAAAAAAAAAAAACTACTACAAGGTTCAATGTTCATTTTTTAGCTCAAGTATTCTTACATGATTTTTTTTTTTTTTATTTTCTTTTTTGTACACGCTCCTTGAGGTCATGTTCTTACTCCTTGCTATTTGAATCTTTGTAAACTTTATTTTAAGCATCTTGTATTCCCTTAACAAAAACTAAGCATGAACAAACTATATAAACCTTACCTCTACAAAGCACACCGCTTCAACGTTATATTAATTAGATTTTAATTTCTCGCTACCATAACTTTCTTAATCACATCACGTAGGTAATTTGAACGTATTTTGTGATTATTTTTAAGCTTCTTGATGACTGACTGTTTTTGTGCTGTGTTCTCGGTATAATGCATACCCTCGAAAATTTAAGTGCAAACTAATTAAAAACTTTCTTCCTTTGTTCTTAATTGAGGACATCGGAAGTAAGTATACACATTGTACATGTATTGTAAATTTATACAAAAGCAAAACAACAACATTTTACACAAAATTGGTATGCAAATTTGCTACATGATTTGTTCTGTTCTCACTTATAAATACAAGCATAAGTGCATGCCATTATATGGTTACCACTTTGGTTAAATAAATTCGGTTAATATATTCAGTTTATGAGAAAAAAAAAAAAAATCGAGAGTTTTGTATCTCCATAAATTACTCTCAATTTCAATAGCGACTCTCGTATAGATGTCAACATCTCTGTGAGTTAATTTCATGACTTTGTCCACTTTTGAATTTTACTCGCAAGAGCTGCTTGAAGTTTTTGTTACTTTTAAATGGATGAGCACCTTAAATGTTCGATTCCAGTTGAGAGAACTCTCACTACAAAACACTCAAGAGTGACTCTAGGATAGCTGTCTACTCATCTGTGAGCTAATTTGATCACTATGTCCACTTGCAAGTTTTACTCCCGACAGCTACTAGGAGTCTTTATGATCTCAAAAAAAAAAAAAAACTATCGAGAATGACTCTCGGAAGGCTGTATACCCCTTTCTTAGCTACTTTTAGGACTGTGTCAACTTGCTAGTTTAACTCTCAAGAGCTACTTGCAATCTTTTTTTACTCTCAAATGGACACGCATCTTAAGTGACCTTCCTATAGCTGTCTAATCTTCTGAGAGCTACTTTTCTGACAGTGTCACTTGCAAGTTTTACTCTCGAGAGCTTTTTGAGAATTGCTCGCACTATTTTTACTCTCAAATTTAGTTCGTGACGTAAGGAGCATAGCAAGTTAACATTTTGGGCTTATGTCTCATTTGTAAAATTTATCGGTTTTAATTCTATCGAACGAATTGAATTTTGTGTTAAGGTCTATTATATTGATTTGAAGAAAACAAATTTTGTGATTTTACAATTCATACTCTGAATTTTCATCAATTGGCAACATTTTGGCTGTACTTGACACCCGCTTGCTTATGTTGCAAATATTGAATTCACTTTAAGCTACTTGAACTGCCTGTTTCAGTAAAATACTCGTTTAATATAAAAATATTGATGTTCAACACTGCTCTTTTGTATAAATTTTCTGCTTTATTTTTCTTTTTACATACCAAAATTAATGAAATTATTATTGCCTGAAAATTAAGAACCATATCTGTTTTTGACATAAAGCTATTAATTATGTGGGAAATACTAGTTTACTTCGGAAAGCCTTCATCATTTTGTTTCCTTTTTATATTCATTTTATTTTTTTTTTTGGCTAAGTGGGTGGGTGTGTATGTGTGGAAAAATAGTTTTTCCCATGACCATGAACTAAGTCAAATTGAAATAAATGATTTTCGGAAAAAGAGAGAAACAGAGGAAATAGCATACGAAGTTAAATAAAAAAAAAAAAATGAGAATTTAATACTTCGACAATAAAATGTGTGAACTTAATGTTTTGGATAAATTCCAATTTGTAGGTTTGTGCCTTCGGGTATATTATATGAAGGTCTCTCTATTCTTGTGCAAAAAGTGAAAATCATGATTTTATTGAAAATCGACAATAATTTTTTTTTTCTTTGTTTGTGGAGAGAAGATGCAAGGGAATATTTTTTTGTAAGTTCCTGGGCAAGTTGGAAGGACTGAGTAAAGAGGTAATAAAAAAAAGTGTATATTTATTCTGTTTCATAAATTATATCCAACTCCAGACATTAGCAAGCAAATAAGTTCATGCTTTGAAGGTTTCTTATTTTTTTGATAAAAATAAATAAGTTTTGAATTTCAGTGCATAAAGACTCTTAAACAATTTAGCTTTATAAGTTTATATTTGGTTTAGAATTATATTATATTTGGTTCAAAAGCTTTCCGTTTGTGAAAACCAAAAGCTTTTGCAATGTCTACTGATTTTCTGCCTCCACATACCTTCCTTAATGTCTTTGGATGGCGATATTTCTGAAACCAAGCCTTGAAGGAGGTTTAAGTAAGAAAATGTAGTACATAGATTTTCAAGAGCTTTCGAGAACTGAAATTCAGAACCTTCTATGATATCTGGTTTTCGAAATAGAGGCATCCAAAGTGATATTCGATTATTTGCATAGATGTATCTTCGCCGCTAAGCCATGCAATTGGTTCCGGTTTTCAAATTCTACATCCTCTATGCAAAAGCTTTCTGTTTGTGAAAACCAAAAGCTTTTGCAATGTCGAGTTCATTAGATATTTCCATGATTTTACTGATTTTCTGCCTCCAAATACCTTCATTTATGTCTTTGGATGGCAATATTTCTGAAACCAAGCCTTTAGGGAGGTTGATGTGAAGAAATGTGGTACAGAGATTTTCAAGAGCTTTCGAGAACT
This sequence comes from Dasysyrphus albostriatus, assembly GCA_946251815.1. Classification (NCBI taxonomy): domain Eukaryota; kingdom Metazoa; phylum Arthropoda; class Insecta; order Diptera; family Syrphidae; genus Dasysyrphus; species Dasysyrphus albostriatus. The sequence goes on along the minus strand of OX276336.1, from coordinate 126,074,811 downwards.
GAAATCCAGAACCTTTTATGATATCTGGTTTTCGAAATACAGGCAAGCAAAGTGATATTCGATTATTTGCAGTTAGCCTGAAAATGCCTTGGCATAGATGTATCTTCGCCGCCAAGCCATGCAAATGGTTTCGGTTTTCAAATTCTACATTCTCTATTCAAAAGCTTTTCGATTGTGAAAACCAAAAGCTTTTGCAATTTCTAGTTCATTAGATATTCGCATCCAATGTAATTTTACAGAATTTTTACGCAATCTTTTAAATGCGAATATCTAAAGAACCGAGCTTGCAAAATCGTTGCAGTTTTCAGTGCTGAAAAGGAAATTAACACAACTTTCCAAAATTGTAAAAATGTCGTCACAAATTTTTTTCATGGATTTCGGAAAAAAGCATGGACTAACCCCTTGCCATTTTTTCAAAAAAAAAACAAACTTTTTTTTTCAAAACTAATGAAATAAATCATGCGATACGTTAATGGAAAGGTCTTTTCAAACCCTATAGACACATTTAAGCCAAATTTTTGTTCATAGGCTTGTTGAGGAAATATTCGCATCCGAAGTGATTTTACTGATTTTCTGCCTCCAAATACCTTCCTTAATGTCTTTGGATGGCGATATTTCTGAAACCAAGCCTTGAAGTAGGTTAAAGTAAAGAAATGTGGTACAGAGATTTTTAAGAGATTTCCAGAACTGAAATCCAGAGCCTTTTATGATATCTGGTTTTCGAAATACAGGCAAGCAAAGTGATATTCGATTATTTGCAGTTAGCCTGCAAATGCCTTGGCATAGATGTATCTTCGCCGCCAAGCCATGCAATTGGTTCCGGTTTTCAAATTCTACATCCTCTATTCAAAAGCTTTTCGATTGTGAAAACCAAAAGCTTTTGCAATGTCTAGTTCATTAGATATTCGCATCCAATGTAATTTTACTGAAGTTTTACGCAATGCGTTAAATGCGAATATCTAAAGAACCGAGCTTGCAAAATCGTTGCAGTTTTCAGTGCTGAAAAGGAAATTAACACACGTTTCCAAAAATGTAAAAATGTCGTCACAAATTTTTTTCGTGGATTTCGGAAAAAAGTATGGACTAACCCCTTGCCATTTTTTCAAAAAAAAAAAAAACTTTTTTTTTAAACTAATGAAATAAATCATGCGGTACGTTAAAGGAAAGGTCTTTTCAAACCCTATTGACACATCGAAGCCAATTTTTTTTTCATAGGCTTGTGTAGGAAATATTCGCATCCGAAGTGATTTAACAGATTTTCTGTCTCCAAATACGAGTACCTACCTTAATGTCTTTGGATGGCGATATTTCATTAAATAAAATTGTTTTCTTGAAAAAACAAACTAGGAACGCTCAGAAGACTCATCCAACAAAATTCATTAACAATTCTCAGGGACGCTTTCCAAGCAAAACAATGAGATTACCCACAGGAGGAGACAATACTGTGACGGACTAGTGAAGCGGTTAAGAATATTTAAAAAAAAAAATAGAATAAACAAAGTTGTTGTGCCAGACGGAATACCCTCTGATTTTTCAAAAAAGAATGCAAGATTGTTTAAAGCAAGATTTTGTTATTGCAAGATTAAAAAAAAGCGAATTAGTTATTAAATTGCGAGAATTTTTATAGCTTTTTTAAGAAAAAGCGAGATTGTGGTTTGCGAGATTTTGTATCGCTCCGAGGTTAGGTAGTCAATTCGGTTAATTTAGTCACCTACCGTTCAACTGATAATATTAACTCTTTGGGAGTAACTATTAATATTTTCTCTCTATATTTTTTTTTTCACTCAATCTTGGAAAAAAAAAATTTTAGATACAAATTCAATGAAAAGTATCTTTTTTGTTTCACATTTATTACAAAGTGAAATTGCGACAAATATAATTTAATCCAGCAGCTGTAGAACAATTTAAAGGTATAGGAAAAAAGGACTTTTTTTTTAAAAATCGTTTCAATATAAATACAGAACATAAATTGAAAATGTTTAGAAGTTTTTTCAAAGAAGAGGAGAAAAGGAATTTTAATCAAATTGATGTATTTTTGTTTTACTTTTTTGAATAAATTCCAGAAAAAATTCCATTGAGTGATTTTTAAATAAAAAAAAAAAACATCATTCATAGAAATGGACAAATTTGATTACATTTCTGAATTTTTTATTTTAAACAATTTACAATTAATTCTTTTAGCGCTAAAATCAGATTCTGATTCATACATAAATTCATAAATTTTTTTGTATTATTTCCTTTAACATGTGAAAATGTTTTGATTTATTAACCACTTGATATCTACACCTTCAGGGATAATTTATTGCACATTCACTTAAGTACGAAGATATGCTTTTTGCACGATTATAATTCAATTTAAAAGACAGTGGATGTCGTGTTGGCCATTTGTGTAAGCAATTAGCAGCGCACGAAAAACTGTTTGGTTGGTTGTTTTCAATTAGCAGCGACACATTAAAAATATAAATTTTTTTGAAAGATAGCAAATTGTCTAGAAATAAAAATTCAAATTTTAAGCAGGTTAGGACAGGAGGTAGGTATACCTTAAATAAATAAAAGCAATTTTTATTTGTATCCTTGAATTCGATGCAATATTACATACCGCACGTGTTTCTTTGATTAACAAACATTAATCAAATAATAAAAATTACTCATAAAGATAAACAATTTGGACGCCTTGAGTTAGAAAGAAAAATGACAGAAAAAAAAGAAAATCCTATAAACAAGAAGCACTTAAATAAAAAGTACTTCAATACAATAAACACAAAAACAAAAAAAAAGAATCCTTTAAAGGACAAAGCTTCGATATAATAAAAATAAAAAATCCAACTTGCATCTGCTGTTTAATTTTATTTTCACTTGTTGAAGGTTCTTATGTGAATAATGCTCAACTCAGATGGTTTTGGTTTTTTATTGATTTCAGGCTGGACTTAACTTACATTTGTTTTCCTATTTCAATTCTATCGACACAACAATACACACAATTAAAAAAAAAACAGAAATAAAAGAACCAAATGAAGGACAAGTCGTTAAAGGTCCTTAAACCAAAATATATTTTTCGAAGTAATTTATTTACCAAATATTTTTGAAGAATTGAAATTTGATGGGAAGATAAAATTAACTAATGATGTCTTTTCGATCTTGAAATAAAATGGGCAATTGGGTCGCATGGCCTTGTTGCATAATAAACCAAGGGACTTGATGTATTTCGAACTGACAAAAAAGGCTCGTAGCCAACTCTAGATTTAATGGTAAAACAAATAGACACTTTTTCATCGCCTTAAAGAATTTGATTTTATGTAGCTAATATTGGGAAATTAATTTGCCATATTTTTTTTATTATTTTTGCTACTAAAACAACTCCTTACTTAAAAACCTTAAAGAATAATCAATTTTCTTCTTCCTTGAAAATTAATCTACGAATACGTTACGTGGTCCTTAGATACCTAGATACTTATCGTAATCAATTATGTATTCTATATAGGCATACAAATTTATCATTGTCTTCTAAAATATTTAGGTCTTACGAAAAGTATCAATAAATTAAATTAGATCATGATATAATGTGTTTTCCATTTCCATTATAATTAATTATCATTTAATGAAAAAAAAAAAAAATACTGCAATATACCTTTAAGCAGAAACAGTAGGTGCTTATTTTTAGTATTATAAAATCGTCATTAATTACATATATTTATGATTTATGAAGAATATTTTACGATAGCATGTACTGAATGCGATTTTAGAGTTATGGCTTCTTCATCAATTTCTGACAATTATTGATTTCATAAACAATATGCAACCCATCCGCTGAAACGAATTATTGGGACAAAATTTTTAGCTTGAATGCAGTGGAATGAGAAAGTGCACTTAAAAGCAGTCAATGTTTTTTGCCGGATATCTGAATTAAGCAAGCAGAGCTTAGATTGGGTTCAGATGCAAATGAATTTTAAGAATACAAGGAATGGAAAAAATGCTTGAATTCTCAAAAGATTGCATTATTGCTTGCTTTAAAAAAATACCATCAGAATTCTGAATGAATTTTAATTTACGGACAAAAATTTTGAGTGGTTATTTAAAAATATTGGCGCATTTGCACGTTGCCTAAACAATTTTAACATGATATAAAGTTTCAAAGAGCATTTAAACATTTTCAGCTTCGTACTATTTCTTAAAACTTTACTAAAGTTAAAATTACCAAGTGGTTATTTAAGTTTTTTGGTGCCGTGCTAAATCCATAAATATCTGTCATTTTCTTCCAAAAAACTTCTTGGCTATTGTACCTATTTCAGAGTTGAATTGAGTAATATTGTATAAATTAAATGGAAGAATTATAATGAATTAATACAGTTTTAATGCACGAAGATAATGAAATTATTTATCGCTATGAACACCCGATAATTTTTCCTTTTCGACATCTATAAGTTTAAGTGTAAAAAATCTAAAAACAAAAAATTCGTAGCAACATTTTGTGTGGATTAGAATTTTCTGATCGATTCATCAGGATCGAACCGAAGGGTTTAGGGTTCGAATCTTGCGGGTGGACTAAATGTATTTTTTTTTTTTTAAACAATAAAGTCAAAACGATATTATTAACATTGACTACTTATTCACAACAAATATTAGATTTTTAATCAAATAATAATTAATTAATAACGCACAAAACCAGTGTTCATGAATATAAATTCCAACAAAGGTTTTTCTAAACCTTACAAAGGTTTTCAAACCATTTGTAGGGTTTTTAATAAAATAGAATTAGTATGATAATAGTTACTACAAAACCAAAAAAAAGGTTAAAGCAAGAGTAATTGTCCAAACTTAAACAGTCATATTTATAAGATTTTCTTAGAACACGTATGGGCAGTTGCCCAGCTAGTCAATGCCTAAATAGTTTAGTCATCTTGGTATTTGCAATCGCATTTAAATAGTTGTCCAAATATGAGCTCATTTATTCAGTGACATAACTGCTTTCGTTAATTTTTGAATGAATTAATGAATTTCAGTTTTTTCTTAATTTCACGAAAACTATAAGTTTTTTTTGAAAAATTGTTAAGATTCAAATTGTAGCTTATGTTATTCTACACAAAAAAGATTAACATACCTAAATTTTCTCATACAAGCAATAGATTCTAAAAAAATCATGCAAGAACTTCACGGTATAGTAAATTTTATCAAAGATGTGCAAAAGTTTTTGTACGATTTGAATTGGGCTACACTTCCCTCTCTTTATAAATCCCAGTTTTAAAGGTGCCAGGGGTAGGAGAAGACCGCCATCTTGAAAAAGAAAGTTATTTGGTTTTTTGTTCCACAACTCGATCAAATTTCTTTTTACGATAAAATCATGAAAAAATAACTCTATAGAATTATTAGCCTTGAAGTAATAGAGATCTTCAAAGTACCACTTTTGATTTTGTACTGAAATGGAAAAATAACAGTTTTTTGTTGATATTTCAGGAGATATATTTTTTTTTTCAAAAAATTAATGAGTTTATATTATTCCTCATAAAATTCTGAAAAAGAAAAGATTGTGACACTTTTTTTCTTAGCAGAAAAAGAAAGACGTGAACAAACGTTGAAATTAGAGCTTTTTACTGTAATGAAATTTTTGTGTCGGTAAAATAGGTAATAAGCGCGTTTGCGCACATTTTTCTCAAAATCTGTTGCACCTTAATCTTTTTTGTGCAGAATTTTATGAGCATTAATATAAATTCATTAAGTTTTTGAAAAAAAAAATATATTTTCTGAGATATCAACAAAAAAATTGTTATTAGTCCATTTACAGTACAAAATCAAGTGTTACTTTGAAACGTTTTAACTTCCAGGGTAATAAGCCTACAGAGTTATTGTTTCGTGATTTTACTGTAAAAGGAAATTTCATTGAGTTATGGAACAAAAACCAAATCACTTTCATTTTCAAGATGGCGGTCTTCCCCTACCCCGGGTACCCAAAAAACATGGTTTTATAAAGAGGAGATGTAGCTAAACTCAAATTGTACAAAAACTTTTGCCCATCGATTAATGAAATTTTAATAAATTTTTTGACAAAATTTACTCTACCGTGAGTTTCTTTTTTTTAGAATCTATTACTTGTATGAAAAAAGTAGGTATATTTATCTTTTTTGTGAAGAATAACATAAGCTAAAATTTGAACCTTCAAATTTTTTAAAACTTAAAGTTTTCGACAAATTAAGAAAACCTGAATTTTACCCCCTTTAGCACTTTCTACAAAACTAAGCCCCGGCCAAATTACAGAAACTTTTAAAGAAATGTTCAAAATGTCAAAACAAATCTCTCCACCAAAATTACGGTTTGTCGGAATTTTTTCAAAGTAAAAGTCTAATTTTTCTGGGCTATTTATTGAGGGAGCTGTATTTGAGAATAATACGATTATGCTGAATTGCTTTAAATATTTTATATCGTAAGTACCGTTATGTTTGGCTATAAGAATATATAAAAATAAAAAAATTGTGGGGGGAATGACAAAAAACGTTAGGACCCAAGTTTGAAGAAAATCGATTCAGCAGCTTAGGCTGTAGCTAAACGTTCAGAAAATTGCGAGACCCACTTTTGTTGACGTTTTTTTCTGTCATCGTAGTGTCAAATTTAATCAAAATTTTTTGATCATGTTTTTTACGAATGCGAAACTTGGCATATAGAGGAAATCCATTTTTGTGATAGATTGCATGGAAAAGTCATATTTAAGTTCATAGAGTATGAAGGAGAAGAAGAAGAAGAAAAACATAAACAATATGAGAAATATCATTTTTGTTTTTATTTTTATGGACTTTATTGAATAAAATTTTAATTTTAAAAACTTTTTATCACAAACAAAGAAGTATTATTCAACTTAAAAATCTTAACCGTGTTGTTTTGGGTCAAGACACATATAGAAATGAAAGATTCATCATTCAATTAAATATTTACTTAAATTTTATTTATATGAAGAATTTTGCAAACCATTTCAAAATAATGAAAAAATATTTCCCTATTCTATATTTCTAGCAAGAGGAAAAATTTTTCATCACCAATTTAGCAAACTATTTCTTCCATCAAATCGAAGATAGATTTTTGGCAACAGAAAAATACCTGCATTCCTCTCAAATTTTTTTTTTTTTTAAGTTGACGAATAAATGTAAAATATCAACGACGAATTTGTCATCTTTCTTCGCAAGTTTTTTTTTTTTAAACAAAAATATTTAATTGCAAAATTGTAAGAATGTTTTTGCTCATCATCATCATCATCATCTAAATTTGTACATCGTATGTAAAAATTTATATTTATTAATAATTTTTCTGTAGACTTGTTAGGTCTGGTTAATTGAAATTTAACGCTGACAAGAAATTTCAAGGTGGAAAAATTTGACTGCATTGGAAATATTGTTTTGTTTTAAAATTAAAGATTCAAAATGTTTAGACTCAAATGAATAATTATTTACATGTTTTAATTGCAACAATTAAATTTCTGGCAGCTTTTGATATAAATAAAATAAAGTACATGTCTGGATAGCATGAAAATTAATTTTATAGTTAAAAGCAATTAATTATAGCGAACATTTTGAAAAGTATGGTTGAAATCTTGTGAAGGTTGTTTCCAACAATTGCTGCATGAAAAAAAATTCAGTTTCGTTTTTGTTTTAGAAAAAGTTTTTATTTAAAATATGTGAAATTGTTAGTGGTATTAAACTTTTCGAAGAAGGAAGGTTTAATATTATGAATTTTTCTATTTCTTTCAGAAGAGAACAGGTTCAGTTATTTGGAAGCTACGACACCCAATCTCTGATGTTCTTATTGAGACTATTTCGATAGACTTCTTTAAGGAAAAAAGGCGCCTGAATAATAGTCACATAGCACTTCACTTTATGCGTTTTAATAGTTCATTGATCAATATTTCAATTGGTCAACGAATTAAAGTTCTTCTTTTGTAAATATGAGATTTCACTTTATTATAGAAGCAAGACGTGTTTATACATATTGAAAAATTCCCCCATCAAATCACAAATCAAAAAAAGCCACGAGCATCATCAAGCAAAAAAAAAATTACCTTATTTCCTGTGGCCTAGTTTCACGGAGCTCTAAAAGTTCAGCTCAATTAAGTCAATAACCAGACTGGTCTTTTCTGCAAAGAAGGTATTGCATCTTATTATTAATCTATTTTAAAAGCTTCTACACCATCGATATTTATTTGTTAAGCGATTTCTAAATATTTTTAGGCAAATAAATTTAAATAAATTCCAATAATTCCATTGAAGATAGAACCCAACCATCCAGCGCCTAATATCTCTTTAAATAGCAAAATATCTCAGCGAAATTGAATAAAAATATACTTTTTTTTCTCAAAATAAAAAAAAAACTCCAAAATCTAATAACTGGGATTGGGGCATTAAGGGAATACTGAGTAGGAAGATACTTACATCAGAGCTCAATTTCATTTTCAAACATTAAGCCATCGATTCCTTAGAGGGATATTTAGTGAATATTATGAGATTCCTTTCTCTTCGGAATCGAATATACTTTTATTTAAAGAAACCAAAAAAAAAAAAATGGCTAAAGGCCTAAAACGAAAACAAATCAATTTATGGTTCATTTAGATTTATTGGCTTTTTTTTTTGAAGGAATTGATTTTTATTTTCAAAAGGAGAAAGAAAAAAAAAATCTTATTACATTAGCTATTCGTTTTTTTTTTCATCTTTTTTTTTTAAATATGAAATTCATCATCATTTCTGTTTTTTTTGTATTGAAAAAAAAATCGACTTTTCTTTCATAGGATTTAATGAGGCTTTTTATACATTTTTCTGTTGTACATACTTAGTGATCCATAAGGATTTCTCTCTAAAGAAAGTAACCTTTCTTAAATGCCAGTGTTGATGTTTTATTGATTGAATATGAAATTATTTAAATCCTCTTCTAAGAGGAAAATTTACTTTGACATCCACATTATATGTATGTATACTTATGTATGCATGTATATTATGTCCTTAGATATATGTAGGTTGGTTGGTTATTTTGTACCATCATCATAATCCCTCAAGGCCAGGATCATAATAAAATATTTAAATTTCAAAGCTAGTTACATTATACGAAAAATGTTCAAACACATAATATCATAACATTTATGCATAATATAAAAGGTCGGCTGAGTTTGTGTTGTGAGACCCAGCAATTACTTCTCGAGAAACATGTATACTGATTTATATTTAGACATAAGTTAGACATTGTTGACAGCTAAAAATAGAACAAGGGTACTTTATTATGTATTTATGAAAAATTCATAGTGGTTAAGCTAGTAACAGGGTTGAATCTTCTTTAAATTATATCTAGGGTTATAATTTTACATACTCGATGATGGCCATAAGATTTGACAAAGGGTCGAACGAAAAAATAATCCATTATAAAATTAAAATGAAAAATTGTCGTATTTATGCCAAATAAGGCAATCATCACAGGGTTTAATTTTTTCTCGTTTTGAAATAATGGCCCAAATATTTTATTTAAACAAATTTAAGATTGATTTAATTTTTTTAATTGTAATTTTAATAATTTGACAAAATAAGATTTAAATTAACGTGCAAACTATCTTGAATTTTGTAATGTTTTATTTTTTATTTCAACAAAAAATTATTTGGAAATTTTTAATCGAGCTCAAGTTTTTGAATTCCAGATCCTAAAAACGACTTCTAAAACTAACAACGAAAACTCTACATTTATTCAACATATTTGGAATGCCTTATGAAAGTACTAATCATCTTCAGAATTTAATTTTTGTCTTTCCATAACCTTTTTTGGTCTTTGAGAGATGCGGCTTATGACAATTCTCAGAAATTGAAATGTATTGCAAACATTTTTCCTGAATTTGGCAGCAATGAAATAATAGTTTTAAAAAATTATAAAGGGTGATTCCTTAACCTCAAAAGCAGTGAAAAATGGTGATGCCTCGCATCTAAAAAAAAAAAAATTTGGTGGCGCAACAGCTCGTGGAGAACCATCAGGGCCTAGTGACTTACAACTCTCAACCATTCAACCATTCCTATGTGCATGTTGTTGGCAGGAATGGAGGGGGCTTTTTTGCCAAGTCCAAACCTCTAGCTGACAGGTAGATATTATATCTCAGGGAGAAATCAAGATATTGAAAATACTTAATCCAAATTTTGAAGACAAGGATTAGTGCTTTTTGGAATAGTTATAAAATTTATTAAAAAAGAAAATTAACCCTCCTTGTTACATAGCCCCAAAAATGCTTAAACTGAAATTTTTTTATTATCTATAACATGCACACAAATTTAAGGCTTTTTCATTTTTTCCAACAAAGTTTCATTACTGTCTGAACAGAATGGGAAACGGGGTTGGAAAAATGCTGCAGTAAAAACTAAAAATTGTTCAACTCTTGCGGCTCCAGCTGCAGCATTTTTAACATCTATTCCGGCTCCGTCTCCCATTCTGTTTAGACAGTAACGCATTTTTAACTTGCGATATAATAGGTATCTACTATGTAGACAACAGGATCAGAATTGACATTACGATGACAAAAAAAGTGGGTCTCACAAGTCTGTTTGTTTGTCAGTCTGTTCGGCTACAGCCTAAACGGCCGAATCGATGATCTTAAAACTTTGCACACAGTGGTTTTCAATCAACACTTTTTTAATGTTTTTTTTTTAGAACAAAAATTAATAGTGCCAGCCATACATTTTGTTTTTGGCAACTTTACAGTAGCTGAGCTATTTTTTCACAAATGGCTCCACAACTTTTCTTTAAAAAAAATTCAAAAAATTTCTTTTATTTAAGGATACCTTTGGATAGGAAACCATTTTTTCAAAAAAATTGTTATAGGCTTTTTTTGATTTCGATTTTATTCAAAATGTAATTTTTTATTTCAATTTTTGCAGAAACTTCTTAGAAACATTTTGTTGTTTTCTGATCCAGAATTTTAATTTTAAACGCCTTGATTGATTTTTTTTAAGCTCGATACATAGTGGTTGTTATTTTAAACTTAAAATAACGGTAGGTACCTGCCATATAATTTTTTTTAAGTATTTTTACAAAATTGTATTTTTCTCAACAAGGGCTCCAAGTTTTTTTCTTGAAAAAAATTCAAAAATTTCTTTTAGTAAGGGCTATGTATACTAGGGGGGTCCTTATATTGGATTTTTTTTGAAATTTCAAAATGAATAGGCATCAAATGGACATGGAAAAACAAAGTTCCTATTTTTTCAATATTTTTATTTCACCCTACTGGTCGCCCTGCATCACTTCAAGATAGGTACTAATTACGGGGCTAGAGTGATTCTTATAAAACACGAAAAAAAAATCTGAGGGTATAGATTAGATTTAGACGAGAAAAAAAATCGTATTCGAGTGGGGATCTGTTTTTCCCTCTTTATGTGGGAGGGGTAGTTTTATAAACATTTGGCTCAAAACGGAAAATAATATTTCAAGAAAACGGGAACACTTTAAAAGTCACAATTCCATTCTATAATATGTTTCCTAAATAAAGTTATTATTTTAAATAGTTTCTCAAAAAATAATTTTATAATTTTTCTTTTTTTCTATTTTTAAGTTTGAAAATTATTTTTCAAAAACTATCTAAAATAAAAATTGTATTTGGAAGGCATATTATAGAATGGATTTGTGGCCTTAAGTAAAGTTATAGCGTGGCATTGTAGGCATTTCCGTTTTTTTTTTTTTTAATATTTTTTTTCTGTTTTTAGAAAATCAACCTCCCCGCCTTAATGGAAGGAAATAAACCCCCCTTAAATACAATTTTTTTCTTGCATGAATCGGATTTATACAATCAGGTGTTTTTTCGCATGGTACGTATAAAAATAACCCTAACCGCATAATAAGTATATTAAAGTGAAAATAGGGTGACAAGGAAGTGAAATTAAAATCTGGAGAAATTAGAGAAATTGTTTTTGAATGTTTTGAATAGAATGAGGGCTATCCAAGACTATTTTCAATTTAAAGACCACCCTAAGATATAACTTTGAATGGGAAACAATTTTTCAAAAAATGGTTACCTCCCAAAGAACCATTTTTTCCGATTTTCTTACAATGGTCATTTTTATTTCAATAATTTTTTTTTCATACAGAAGGCTTCTAAGCATTATAAATAGTTGTTCATATCAAAATTTAAAAGAAAAATATTTTTCGGATTTTTAGTTAATGTTCAAGATTTTTCTTTTTGAAAATAAAATATTTTGAAAACTCCATGGCCAATAAATTATTTCAAGAACTAATTTGACTTTTATTAAAAAATAACTGTATCTTCCATACAAAAATTAAAAAACCGTTAAGGAAAATATTTTTTTCCGCAAAACGGCTCCTACGATTTTTATTAAACTTTTTCTTTTCGCTCAAATAAGAGCGATATACAACCAAAAATAATAACAATTTACAATTATAGCAACTATTAATAGTACCCCTCTCATAGAAGGTTTTTTTAATTTTGAATTTTCTCATTATTTCGACTGAACAGATTTAGATTATATTTTATAGATTAAAAAAAGCTTTTAATGGCTTTTAGTCCTACTAATTGGCGTTCCACCCAGCTTACTCACTTAGACTCAACAGTTACATAGTGAGGGCCTTTGTCAGACTGAATTTGTATTACCTAAATTACGTGGGTGTTTTGACAAAACACCACTGTAAACTATATCCAACAAGATTAGAATTCTTAATCATATGTTATTTTTTTATATACCAATGTCAAATAAAATTATTTTCAATCTTATCTACAGGATATCAAAATTTTCCAAAAAAATAGTTTTTGAATTTAAACAAAAAAAATGTAAAATTTCTTTTTTTTTCAAAATTCGATATTTTAAAAACTAGTTTACAATTTTTTTGAAATTAAATTTTTATATGCACATAAATATATACTTAAGATTTGCATTCAACATTTTTGCTTTAAAAATTTTTTAAGAATATAATTTATAAAAAAATAGAATGAAATTTGATCAAGGATACAAATGACTAACTCTTTTTTGCACATCAAACTATTCAATAAGTTTTTTTTAGCTAATTTAAATACCGTATTTCATGCTTTTGTATAATTATCCTTCATAATTTCCAAATCTTGAAATACAATTTTTCAAATCCTCAGCCTTTTGAACATAAGAGCAAATACGTGCGACCCAGTCTTTCAATTTACACAGGTGTATGTATGTTTTGAAATTTGAAGCCACCGAACCCATTGAGCTATTGGCCGGAAAGTGCTTTTTATTAAGTTTTGTCAAAATCGGTCCAGCTATTTGGAAACAACTGCAATTTTGAAACAATGGAAAGTTTGCCGCTATAATCCAATATATATTTTTTTTAATCTAAGGGAGACTTAACTCAAATATTTTTTCAGTTATCTTACATTATAAGCTAATTTAAAATAAATATGTGTGAGCCGAAGTAAGTTTAATGTTTTGGCTCTATCCTCGTCGAAAAACTTAGATTCCAAGAATTCCTGAATTCTGATAATAAACTTAACTTTATAATTTCAGTTCAAAATCTTTTCAAAAATAAGCACTTTAATATAAATTTCTAAGCTTCAAATGTATTCATAGCAGGTAAGTATACTTGGACAACTTCATGGTCCTGCAGTTTATTTAAAACTTTTTCATAATTCGAAAACTCTCTTTAAACATATAACAACTCCTTGGAATTCCATACTTAGCCATAAAGTGTTACTTCTTCAGCAAATTGTTTCAAAATAATTTTTTTATTCTTAAAGTGCGGCTGTTTCCCCCTTTATAGTTCTTTTATTTTTTTTTTCCTCCCACACATATTCTGAAAAAGTTTTCCCTTTTCAATGCCAAACAAAACGACTTACCACCACCGATCCACCCACCCAAAAACCGAGTAAAAAACCACTTATTTTCCGCTTCTCTACCAACTAACTCTTCTGTGAAGCGACACAGAAAAAAAAAAAAATCTGGAAGCCTTATTTTGTTTTAAATTCGTAACCACTCCTCCGGGATAACATAAGTAAGAAGTCGTTTAAAGGATCCCACACTATGCGGATTTTGCACTGAAGCGCTTATACTTACACGAAGCAAACCTTATTCATTATGCACAACTGAGTTGTGCCGATGCCCCGGTGTGGTGGTTGGAATGAAAAAGTGTTGAATAATGAGTTTTTGTTGTTGTTGTTGATGTCTAATTTAAGAGGCAAGATACCTACTTTTGAAGATACCAATACCAACTAAATTAATAATGACAAAATGTTGGCTAAAGAAATTTTGTATTTTCTGCCATTAATGTTTTTGTTTTTGTTGGTTTTTCGCCTACACACGCGTGCAAAGGATTTTTTTTAATTAAAACACTAAAAAGGATATAAGTGAGGGAAAGCAACAAAACAAAGAACCTAATAATGCGTTCAATTTTCCCACTGAAGACGAAGGACGAAGACGGAGTGTCTGTATGAAGCCTTTTTCATATTCGAATGAAGAATGCCATTCTCTTTCATTCTGTGGTATTTTAGCAATGAACTTGTTTGAATATCATCGATTTTCCTGGTGCTGCCTGTTCGGTGCATCAAGCATCACCAAAGTCAAAGATGGATTTTTCTCTGCTTTTTTTTCCTTTGCGTAAGAGGAGGAGGGAGTATCAGGGATTTTAATTATGTTAGAGATATACAACTATGTCTATAGAGGAATGGGAGGTTTATGACTTGAGGGTTTGAAAAAGCAAGAGAAAAAAAATTATACCACTTTTATTGTATACAATTGTCTGCTGCGGCGGATTATTTGCATTTGGTATATCTATACTTTTTTTTTTGAATTTTTATTTCATTTATAAAATATCATCACTGAAAAAAACTGAACTGACTCGGAGGCATCGTCGTCGGGGTATCGTTGGCGTCATTGTCATTGTCTTCGTCGTCATCGCTGTCGACTTCATTATTTGACTTGTGAGGAGCTATTTAGTAGGTCAGTTCAAGAGTTAAAAGAATACAAAACATTTTTTTTGTTTTGTTGTTTAAATATTTGCCAGAGGAAAAAAAATGCAATGAATACCATTTGTCTAAGAAAAAAGTGGCTTACGTGAATTTGAATTTCCATCTCTGATCTAGACAACTTTGTCGGTTTTGTCGGTGCGGGGTTAATTTAATTGTGTGAGAATAAACATAGCAGATTCCGAGATAGACAGGATTATAATTTCCGAGAAGCCAAAAAAAAAAAAGTTGATATTCGGGTAAGATCTCTATGAAAGGCTTCCAAGCTAGCGCACGTGTCAGTGTATTCGCAAATAGAAAGGAGGAAGTTCTTTTTTTTTGTTTTAGTTTTGTTGCACATTAAAAAAAGGGATTCATTTTAGCATTTATTCATAACTCTTTGAGTAGAAATTCCTGAAAACAAAAACAGATAATAGTTGAAGTTATGTTAACTATGAAGGATTAAAATAACCAAAACTATTTACGGGCTGATTTAAGTAATTCTGAGAACTTTTCTATTATGCTCTACTCTCTTACGTTTAATTTTAATAAATGCAATTTATATAAGTATATTTAAACATTAATTAGTTAAATGCATTAGGGTAAGTCCGTGTTACACAAACTTGCTTCTATTACTAAAATAATGTGTGATTTCATTAAAAAATTTGAAACGTGTACTTGCCCGATGAAAACGAATATGGTGTTTATGAACAGAAAAACTTGTTCTCTAGGACATCATAGGAAAAAAAAAATTAATTTTGTGCTCTGTTATTTAGTAAAAGCCTCTAAGAAGACGAGAAAACATATGTCAAAAATGGCCGTTTTTGTAAGCCGATTGTAGCTTACACTATAGAATTTTTTGCGAAAAAAGAAAATGTTTAATAACCTATAATTCCATATTTTTATTAGGACACTATCGGAGAAAATTTTTAATTCTATAGCTAATACAAATTTAAATAATACAAACAAAAATGCTTCCAAATTTTGAAAAAAACGCATTTATTTTTTTGACAATTTATTTTAGTTGATATAAATTATTTTTATTTTTGCACGATTTTCGTTTATTTTATGTATTCATAATTGAAACATCTGATTTTGAAATTTTTAATTCTTAAAATGCACTTTTAGACAGAAAATTCATGTTAATTGGGAAGTTAAAATCAGTGACTTTTGGAAAATAGTTTTTTTTTTAGTAAAATTTTACGCCGGCAAGTGAAAATACAAAGTTTTATAAAACAAAGTGAAAAAAAAAATGGTTTTATATATGCAAATGACTGGTTTTGTTCAGTTCGGAACACTCTTAAGTGAATCGACTGAATATAATTCAAATTGAGAATTTTATAGCTTTAACATATGAATTTTCTGGTGGTAAGTTTTCCAAAATTTTTTTTTTTAAATAACTACCCATACTCCGAAACGTGTTTTTAGAACTCATATTCGACTATTTCGAAACTAGTTCTAAAAAATCGTATTCGATTATTTTGAAACTCGTTTTTAGAACTCGTATTCTACTACAGAAGTCTTTTTTTGATATTCTAAAAGTCATTGCAATTACAAAATCTCACTTTGAACAGTCTCGCATTTACAAAATTCTACAAACTAAAAACTCCCAAATTAAAAACTTGTGCAAAATGAAAATTTGCGAGATTTTGATTAAACCAATTTTATTCATTGCATTTCAAATAAATTTTGTGAGAGTGGCTTGCCTAGCTACTTTTAAACCTTTATTTCATTATTGTTCTTGTTTTTTTGCAAATTGTTATCAAGAAAAAACAAAAAAGAGAAAAAAAAAATGTCAAGTATTTTTTTTTAATTAAAAACACATTTTGAAAAACAATTAAGGCCAAAAAAGTTATACGTTTTCGATTTTCACTATTTGGTTTGCAGAATTTTATTTTTCAGTGCGAAACTGAGACCGATGATACTGTGAGGTTTAAATTTGCGAAATTTTAATTCGCGAGATTTTGATATGCAAGATTTTAAACTCCAAGATTTATGTTATGTTGATATTTGCGAATTTTTTTGTGTGAGATGCACATTTGGGATTAATATGGCGATATTTTGTGATTTTCGTTTTCGAGATTTAAAAAACACGCGACATTTTTTAATCGAGATACCGGTCGGCCTGTCCACACGTTACGTTTTTACTTGCGATATGCAGTGTGATTCATCTTAGGTGTGACAAAAAAAAAAAGAACATAAAAGGTAAAGTCAAGAACATAAAAGAATCGTATAGAAAGGGGGTTTATTATTAGGAGTACTGGAGCAGTTTTGTAAAAAAAAAAAAATTAGAATAAGGATACAACAATTTTAAAGAACAACGGTCATACCTACAAGTACATATTATGCTTTTCTTGGAAAGCAAGAAACTCATTTTATTATTAAATAGAGTTGTTTAAGTGAACTACTTTTTTAAATTAATGTTCAAACTAAAAAATTAAAAATAATAAACAATAGCCAAAAAAATTGTAACTTTTTTTTTTTTTTGTAATTTTATGTAGAAAGTAAGTAGCTTTTTTATTTTCAAGATTCAATGCTCTTATTAATTAAAGAAACGAGAAACTAAGCCTAACAGCAAAATAGAGGTGTGGCTTTCAATCCCAAAAATCTGATTTTATACTCACACTGCTGCACCTCTCCTACACATCTAAAGAAAAAAATATTGTCCTTACCAAAATGCAAGGTCAATGTAACATTTCAATGGACTGCGATATCATCCAAATTTTTGTGCCCTTTAGTGTACCCTCAATGGGTCATTTAACTCCATTCGTAAAAATATTAAAAAAAAAAGTGTAACATTTAAAGAATACACATGTGAATCCAAAATAAATAATATGGAATATGAAATGCTGTGAGGACTGTCATAAAATCATAACCTGAATACGAGAAAAAGATTCGGAGATAGTAAAGAACCCTGTGGCACACCAATACTGATATTGTTAATTAAAACAGTTTCATGATAACAAAAGTTTTGTTTGAAGCTAATGTTATTTTGTGAAACGAAAAAATTTCGAGTCACAAAAAAAAGGTCTTGGTATTTAAAAAAATTACTGAAACTTTTTCTTTATTTCAAAAAAGCTAGATTTGTTAAGCTGACCATCAGCCTCGTTGCGATCCGACGATTTTATGAGGTGAATAAAAGAATGCCATATAAATTTTCGAACAAAGGATGACTCCATTAAAAAAAATAATTTCAAACCCTTGGAGCGGTTTTTCAAAAAATTTACGTTTTAAATGTTGTATTTTCAAAACATTTTTAAGAGGATATTTCAACTTGCAAATTTTAAGTATTTTTATGGGGATAAATGTGTAGATTAAAATTAAATGTTTCAAAAGTCACTTCCCAATCACAATTTTTGAGATATCGAATTTTCAAAAATATATCTGTTGTGAAGTTTTTTTTTTTTTTTTTAAATCTTCAAAGATTTTGGTCAGTACGGATATATAACGGGTGATTTTTTAGCTGGTTTGGTTTTGACAACACTGGTTTTGACAGCTGACGTGTGTTTAGTACCTTGTGTCACTGTCAAACAGCTTCAGTTTGGTTTGCAATTTAACCATGGATCGTCTTACAAATGAACAACGCTTGCAAATTATTGAATTTTACTATCAAAATTCGTGCTCGGTTCGAAATGTTCATCGCGCGCTGCTTCCATTTTATGGTCGGCATTCTCGACCTTCTGAGCAGTCTATTCGGAAGATTGTGACCAAATTTCGCACCAAATTTACTTTGTTGGACATTAAACCACCAACACGTTTACGTACTGTGCGTAGTGAAGAAAATATTGCGGCCGTATCAGCTAGTGTGACAGAAGACCGCGAAATGTCGATTCGGCGCCGTTCCCAGCAGTTAGGCCTTTGTTACAGCACTACGTGGAAAATTTTGCGGAAGGATTTGGGCGTAAAGCCTTTTAAGATACAGCTGGTGCAAGAACTAAAGCCAGCCGACCTACCACAACGCCGAATTTTTGGTGAATGGGCTCTTGGAAAGCTGGCCGAGGATCCGCTTTTTTATCGAAAACTTGTGTTCAGCGATGGGGCTCATTTTTGGTTGAATGGGTACGTAAATAAGCATAATTGCCGCATTTGGAGTGAAGATCAGCCAGAAGCATTGCAACAGCTACCAATACATCCCGAAAAAGCCACTGTTTGGTGCGGTTTATGGGCCGGCGGCATTATTGGGCCATATTTCTTCAAAGATGATGCGAATCGCAGCGTTACTGTCAATGGTGAACGCTACCGAGCGATGATAACAAACTTTTTTTTGCACGAAATGGAAGTTCTTGACTTGCATGATATGTGGTTTCAACAAGACGGTGCCACATGCCACACAGCACGCGAAACAATCGCGCAATTGCGAGGCGAGTTTGGTGAACAGTTAATTTCACGTTTCGGGCCGGTCAATTGGCCGCCTAGATCGTGCGATTTGACACCATTAGATTATTTTTTGTGGGGGTATGTCAAGGCTAATGTCTATAGGGACAAGCCCGCTTCGATTGACGCACTGGAAGCCAACATCCATGCATTCATTCGTGAGATACCGGCCGATATGTGTGAAAGAGTATGCCAAAATTGGACTCAGCGGATGGGCTACCTGAGACGCAGCCGCGGTCAACATTTGCAAGAAATTATCTTTAAACATTAAATTGCAAGGTCCAAACTATCGATTCAAATAAATATTTCATTCATTTTTTCGAATTTTTTGTGTTTTTTTTTTTTAAAAGTTCTAAGCCTCTTAAAAAATCACCCGTTACATATTATTTGAAATTTTGGAAAGTTTTAATTCTGACCGCTTTTTAAATTTAAGGACCAGTTTTTGAGAACAAATGGGATTTTTTTTTCAAAATTTTTCTTAACATTTTTGGGTAGGTACATATACTGTAATGTTTGCATAAAAGAAATATTTTTTTTAAATATTTTCGAATCATGTAAAAAGTTAAGTTTAAGAAAATCGACCACGTCGTTTTCGAAATTTAAAAAAAAAAGTTTTAAATCAAATGATTTATTTTAATTTTGGTATACAATAGCAATAAACATGTAGGTGCTCTCAATTTTTAGGCAGGTTTTCTTACCTCTAAAGTAGATATTTTCACAAAAAAATAAAAAGTGGTTCTATGGATGATACACTTAAAAAAAAAAGTAAAAATTGTAAAACACGATTTATCTCTATAAAAGCTTTTTAAAATATTCATTATTATAAATATTTTTCAATTTTATATAAAGATTCTTTTCTAAGCATCAGAAAAACTAAGCACTCAAAAAGCCCTCATCTCCATCCCAGACGAAGTCGTTTACTAAGATTACTATACCAATTTAAAATAGCAGACTAATTGTCTCTTATTTTGCCCTAAAAATATTCTACTAATCTTCTAATTTCAACAAAACAGGTAAATATTTCTGCAATTTTCGTAACATGCCGGTATACCCGTATGTGGTATTCATATATAAAATAATCCACTCCCTTAATTTGTGTCCTAAGCAATAAGTTTATTTCCCTGCTAAATAATTACACACACCGTAAAAGTTCTTTCACTAAACAAAATATAAATAGCAAATTTTCTTGTCGTTGTTTAACAATTTCAAGACACAAATAAGAAATAACAATAATATGTAATCATTTCCACAAAATCTATGATTCTTTCACCCTAGTATCCTTATAAGCACAAATATGGCAAACATTTTGGTATCCAGATGTTGACAAGTAGAATCACAAAATACAAACACTTTTCGGACATATGTATGACCGGACAACAACAACAACAACGATGGACGGACATTTCGAGAAGAGAGAAGTAGATATCTAAGCATTCATCTGGAATAAAAAATTAATAAAGAAGCCATCCATATCCATAAAATCCAATTTCCAACTCGTCGTCGTTGTTGTCGTTCGTTAGTTTGGTGTTCTTTCGCTTGGCCTTCCATCCTTTTGACCCCTCGACGACACAGTCAATGTCTTCTTTCTGCTACATCCCCCATGTTTCGATATGGCACGCGAAGAATGAATGTATCTCTATGTAAGACGAACGTTTCGAAGGATGTTATAGATTTCATCCAAAAGGACGAAGATACAGAGGCTCCCAGAAGCGGAAGGAATTGGGAGTTGAATGGAATAAGGACAATCAAGAGCATTCCAATGTTATATTTCTGTGTATGTATATTTATACGTCCACATACTCATCCTGTGAAAAAAAATATATATAGTGATATCCTTTTGTGTAAGGAATGGTATTTTTACTCTTTCGAAAAACTGATTATAATAAGCTGCCTCTTATACACCCCTACTGAATCTACAAACTCAAACTTAACAAATATAAATACCAAACCAAGAGATATCCTTGATCGCCAAGCTGTTGAATGCAAAATATTTCCAGAGCCCCTCTTCTTCATGGTTGTCGTCTTCGTTGTCATTGTCGGTGAAGAACCCTCAACCCACTCCTATCCCAAATGTTAGTAAATATTTCGCATTTATGAAAGTCCTTTTTCGTTCTCCTTTCTCTCTGTATATCCTGCAGACTGTTTCATAATAATAAATATCCTTTTTTTTCCATATAAGTGAGTATGAGTGGGAGTGTGGGAGTTTGATATAGTTCTTCAGGGCAAAAACTTACAGCGCACTCTCAATGTCATTTTGTAAAGTATCACTTTCCATCTGTATTGGTTTTTGTCCTGGTTGTAGGTTGTAGGCAGTTAGAAGAGTCCTTGTCTCATCGTCGTCATCATATGCATATATATGGGATATAGCAACTCTATGCTGTGCCCTTGATTTTGCTCTTCTCATTGTCCTGGTCGATATGTTGTAATAGGATGCTATCATACTCTCGTAATATGGTGTTTTTTTTTGTGTGTGTGTATTATTTTACTTCATAAAACTGTTATTGGTATATTCATTGACCTTCGATGTGAAAATGTGACTTTTAGATAAAAACCACTATGTGTCTCCTGTTATCAATGAAATATGCACGAGGACACACCACATACAGGATAACGTGTCTTTTTTTCATATTGCTCTTGGTTTAGCCAGAGGCGTTTGAAAATACAAAAAAAAAGAAGAAAAACTGAAAACCTGTCATCCTGAATCAACTTTTTCAAAGGACAAGTACATCCGTCGTGTGCACAGCACCACAATGTGGGTGATAATTAATTTTCACCACAACTTTGAGTGTAGATGATGCGGTAAAAATAGAAAAAGCAAAAAAAAAAAAAAGGAAGATCCTTGAACACAGCCTTTGTTGCTCTTTTTTTTATACATTCGTCATTTTGAAGAAAAAAAAAACGCTTACTGTGTGATATGAATATTCTTTTAGAGCCTCGAGGTCATCTTTGAACTTGAAACTTACAAGAACTAAATTAAATTTATTTATTATATTTTTTTTTATAATGTCCCTTGCTCGCTTCTGCTTCAAGGACAGCAGCCGCAGAGTCAATTCAAATAAAAAAAGGGAAGTTTCCATAAAATTTAAGTAAAAGTTTTCTTCTTTTTTTTTCTTATCTCACAAAATATCAACGCCATTTGGTTTTTAGTTCTTTATAATTCACATACAGGAAAAGGTATTTTCTTTTTCTTTTTTTTGAAAGTTCTATACTTCTCCATTCTAGGATGTCCTCTTTAGAATATAGAGTTAGTGGCAGAGAGAGCTTTAATTTTATTGTCGTGGCATTTTATATTTTATGACTAAATTTAATTGCTTAGAAGTCCATTTGATGGTTTAGTTTTTGAATATTGAACGAAGTACCTACCTACACTTTTGGAACTGCAAAATTGGTTGGGTATTTTACGTGTTATTTTTATGGTTGAAAATAAAAACGTGTGGACACAGTAGGTTCGAATAAATGATTTTAGTTTAAATTCAAAAAGATTACTTCAATTTAATGTCTTTTTATATTTTTAACTGTTTTATTTTTATGTTCTTACTCTGCTACCTGTGTATTTAAATATTTCTTATAAAGAACTGAAAAATCCGCATAAGAACGTTTGAAGTGTTTTTAAATAGTTTTTTTTTAGCAGCAATTTTTGAAAACTCCGTCTTAACCGATATTTCGGAAACGGTTTATAAAAATTAGTTTGAGTCGTATTTAGTAACATTTTTTTATTTGCGATGCATACAGGATACCTTCATAAAATATGTAATCTTGTTTTTCTCAAAAACGGCTCTACAACTTTTCTCAATATTTCAATAAATTGCAAAAAAATTGTTCTTAATGTTACCTAGCAAGGAACCATTTTTTTTTGCAATTTCCTTCAAAATAGTAATTTAAAAATGTTTTCTATACAGAAGTTTCTAAGCAATACAATTAGCTTTTTATACCAAAATTATCCAAAAAATATTTTTTGAATTTTAAAAAGATGTTTAAACATTTATTTTGAATGGCCGATTTTAAAGTATTTTAAGTACATACTTTGCAAGCAACTGTTTTCGTTAAGGAAAATGTTTTTTTTTTTTTAAAGTTCCTACGATTTGTATTACTTTTTCTATATGGTAAAATTAGTGCTATATACAACCAAAAAATATAACAATTACAAATAGCAACTTTTAACATTATCGGCTGAACGTATTTAGATAAAGTTTTAAATATAATATTAAAAAATTTTGAATATCAAAATTTTCCAAAAAAAATTTTTTGAATTTTTAAAAAAAAAGTTTTTTTTTTTTAAATTCGATAACTCAAAAACGTGTTCTTTTTAATTTGATTTTTTTCTATGCACATAAATAAATACTTAAGGTTTGCATACATTTTTTTTTATATTTTAAGAATATAAAAATTATTTTTTAAGAAACCTCGATTACAACGATTGCAAATATTTTTTTCAATGAAGTCATATCCGAAATTCTCACAAAATTCCCAACGAAATTCTCAGCGTCTTGAACTCGGCTGCACAAATCTTTAAGAAATCAATGAATAAAATTAAATAAATATTTTTAGGTGGAAAACGATTTAAAAATATGGCTATCATGGTACCTTGCAAGGAACCAGTTTTTATACTTTCAGATTTTTATCCTTTTGTCTGTGGGATTTTTTTTTAAATATACCTAAATATCATTGTGTACCATAATTTTCAAACAACTTAAAATTTGGAAAACGACATGGTCGATCATTTTGATACTTCATACCCAGCGACTTAAAAATTTTGTAAAGTATTTAAACACATACCTATTTATAGTTGATTTTTATGAAAAAAAAAAAAAATACGGTAGTTATTAACCTTCCATACAAATGTGAAAAAAAAAAAAATTTATTTATCAGAAATGGCTTCTGCGATCTACTGCTAAATATTGTAAAAAAAAAGGTGGGTAAGTGTACACTTACCCACCTTTTTTTTACAATACACGTATTATAACATTTACATAATGTACATTAGTACCTTCCATTCAACATTTTTTTATTCTGATTTTTTTCATAATGGCCTAAACCGATATAAATCAAATGTTTATCCAGAAACGAATACCAAATAATCTGAAAAAATATTGTAAATCAAAATTTAAAAAAGAGTCTTTTGAATTTTTTAAAAACGTTTCTTTTTTTTTTTGAAAATTTGGTATCCCAAAAAAAAAGTTGACAAATTATTGCTAAAATCATATTTATATATGCATACTTAAGATCTGCATACCAAAATTTCACCTTAAAATTGCTTTAAGAATTTAATATTAAAATAAATATTTTGTTGTTAAAACTTAAATATTTGATAAAGTATTTAGAAAGCATTTCTTTTTTTTTTCAAACTTAACTATTTAAAAAAAAAACTATCAAAGCTATTCTCTAGTCTAGACGAAAGGGTTCATACCCATGCGAAATATGTATTTCTGTTCATTTGATGAGCTTAAGGAAGTTTTCTTAAGTTACTTCACCTAAAGTCTCGAAGGAAGCTATTTAACTAACCAATTCAACAAGTTCAAATCAAAGCAAAATTTTAAGCTATACAAGGATAAAAATAAAAGCTATGGACATGCACACAATACATTTTGTCTAGTGTTCACTCTTGGTATTTTTTTTTTTTTTTTTTTGTATAATAAATTTTATTTTCAAAATAGTAAAAATTTAGGGACATATTGAGAGAGTTGAGATATTTTATTTTTTAAAGATTTTCTGCTCTAATTACCCAGTGCCTGCAGGATGATTTCCAAACAATTTCTTTGCGTTATATATGAAAGAAATGAAAGTTTAAATTTTCGAGAAAATGTTTTTTTTTTTTTTTTTTGAGGTAAAATATTTATTGATTTCATTTACAACCTAAGTACCATGAATCATACGCAGGTATGTTAATTAAAATCATTTATTTCAAATTAAAAATTAAAACTAAGATGTTTCACATCTAATGAAATTCCATCCATGATGGAAAAATAAAAAGCCTTTATAAGAATAAATGTTCATTTAAATTTGAAATGAAAATATTTTATAGGATTCTGGTGTGGGACATTTCATCATAAAATGTGACTTAATTAATTAATTAGTTATTTGGGGTAGGTACTGCTTTATATTCATCATCATCATCATCATCAACATCACTAACCATTCATAGATAGGTGGGATAATGGGATAACTCTGTTGTTTCAAAAAAAATAAAAATAAAGAGGAATCGTATTTTAATTAATTTAACTGTAAATAGCAATAAAATATAAGGTAAAACTTTTTTGTATTTCAAGAAATAATAGAAGAGGCAACACAATGAACATTTTACATAAGAATGCTGTAGGTTCAAAGAACCGTTGTTTTTTACTAAAAAATATAATTGATTATATATTTTGAATTTTTAATAAAGCTTACATGAAGTATCAATTTTCCGCATCCTTTCTGTATTGTAAAAACAGAGGTTAAATCTAGGGAAGTATACGATTATGCTGGGGGAAGGGATGTGGTTGTTTGATATTGTATGCTAAAGCTTAGTACCCTGCTGATGCGAAACGAAAATGACAGTGAAATGTCCTTGATTCACCCAGCGGAAAAATGTTTTATCAATTTCGAAAAGAAAAACAAACGCAACAAAATCATAAACAGCCATTCCGTACTAAAAGAAATAAAAAAAAAGACACGATAAAACTCAAACTCAAATATGTACGTTAGACTAAGCTTTGAATTCCAAAAAAAAACAAGGAAAAGCTTTGAAACGACCTGATTTTTGGTATTCACGTTTAGTATTGAGGTTATCTACATAACTTATGTATAATCTGAGAAAAAAACCTCAACTATCAGATAATCGTATGCGACTGTCAGAAGATGTCAAAGGTAACGAAAATAGGCCAAATATCTCGAAAAAATTGTTCTCGAAACAAGCAGCTGCGGTAAAATCTTTATTGTATAGTTTTAAAAATACAAATAGAGTTCTTTCCAGAACTTTTCTGAATTTCAATAATATAAAGGGTGCCCCCAAATACGTATTCGATATTTTGTGGATAAAAATACGATCTCCTTCCCTCTCCAGGATTGGGCAGTTTCTGAAAAATTGGCTTTAAATATTTAATAAGGAAAAATGAGTTTCAAATTTAATATTTTTGCAAAAAAAAAAATTGTCAAACTTTTGTGTAATTAAGTGCCACTTGTTTTTTTTTTTTTTTTTTTTTTTTAATATTCAAATACTAAAAACAAGAGTGGCAACAAATGGATAGGATTTTCTGAGGGGACACCCTTTTTATACACTGGTCAAAAAATATAAGAGAACAAGATTTTTTTCAATTTGTTTTAGTGTTTTTTTAAGAGCTGTATCTCTGTTAAAAGTGATCGTATTGAGATGAAACAAAAAAAAATTTAACAGCTTTATATGTTTTGTTCTTACCTGAAAAAATATTTTCAAGCAACTGTTATTGCACATTGATAACAAACGATACGAGCTAAAAGGGCGTCATTTTCTTGCACAAATTTGTTTGAGTGCTCAGCGAATAATAAGAGACTTCAAAGTTTAACCATAGTTTTGAAAAAAAAAAAACCATTAAATATCAAGACACAGGACTTTGTTGAGATTTTTAAAAATTAATTTTAACGTTTCTTTAAAAAAAAGAATTAAAAATGACTTGTGGTTGTTTTTTGGTAAATATTATTCTGATTTCCAGTATTGATATTTTAATTTGCGGATTAAAACACAGTCAATATTCCTATAAGTTTTTACGTTGATTCATGGAATGATTAAAGTTTTACAAACAAATTAATGGATCAAAGTGTGTTTTTTCTAAATAATGCGTAATCAGCATCAAAATGAAAACAAAAATAATTCCCGTTGACGTTTCACAGTTCACAGTTTTGCTTTAGTTCCATACTTGTTTTTATTTAAAACGAAATGAAAAATAGATTTTTCTACAATTTTTTAAAAATGTTTTTGGAAAACATAAATATTACTTATTGTGATTGAAATTTTTACTCATGATCAAAAAGTTTAAATACAAAAATGTATGTGAGTTTCTAAATACCACCGACTATAAGCATACATTCATTTTTTTACCAAGCAATAACAACTTATAACCATTTTTTATTCATTTTTACAAAATTTTCTTTTTTCTACAGTCAACACTACGATTTTATCTTATAACTCACCTAATAAAATGTAGCTTTACTGATGTTCAAATCCACACCACTAAACATAGATATAAGTTCTTAAATTTTGTTTTCATTTGTAGTGTGTTTCAAAATATATATTTATGTACTGTACACATCCACTATAGTCATGTTATTATATACATATGTATGTACCTACTTTGGTTTGGTTCAACTTAACTTATCAACTATCTTTTCCCAGGAAAGGATACTAACATGGTCTTTTTTTTTCTAAAAGCCCCTTTTTCTGATTTTATGCTCAAAGAAGAAAATCGAAATTCAGCTCTTCTGATGCCTTCACCCACTCTGGGTCTGTCTCTTATAAAATCCTATATAAGTTTTTGTGTGCACACTCAAAAAAAATCCATTTTCTAGGTCAATGGGGGCTTGAGAGGGAGTAAACAGAGGCACACATCAGAATATTATATAGTAAGGATGAAAAGGACTTTGGCAAGGGAGTTGTTGATTTTTTTTTTTATTTTGCAGTTTTGTAACGTATAGCACACTATATCACCATTTTCACTGTTTTTTTTTGTATATCAACCAATGTAAAAAAAATAAAATTTATACCCAGTTAACTAATGAAGGTAAATAAGCCTTTTGCTAAGGGGGAGGGAGGAAGAGCTTCACCACTTACATGTAGAAATTTAAGGCTCTTCAGGTTGTCAAGTGTGCCTTGAGAACCTTAAGGTATATTCTATATAACTGAGTTTTTATGGTCTCTTTCTAAGTTTTTTTCTTTGAATATTTTGAAATGAAGATAAGAGAACAGAAATTATTAAATAGTACTCAAAGATACTTTGGTCAAAAAAACAAAAAAAAAAGTCGACTATTTTTTTTTGATTATATTATTCCCAGGACTTGGAATGTGAGAGGTTCATAAAAGTGAATTAAAAAAAAAAAAAAAAAACATTTATATACCTCAAAATAATTTTTTCTTAATTAACAAATCATTTTATACAAACAAAAAATAATTTTTTTTTTTCGAAAATGTACATAAAATGCATATGATTTTGATCTTGTCAGAAAAATTAGAGAGACAACTAAAATTAAATATATTTATTTTTAAACACCAGACAGACTTTAGCTACCGGTATTTTTGTAAAATTAAAAATACAAATTTTACTCATCCATCGCATCCATCGGTGTGTGTTCGCGTAAAAATAAATAATTTGAGTAAATATTTTGTTTTAAAAATAAATTTATTTTCACCTCATCCAATGGAATTTGTGTAGGCACATTAAGCACCTGATACTATATTTCTAAATATTTTATATACACAAATTAGTTTTCTATTCTACGGTATTTTTAAGGAGGAGAATCGATTTTTGTTATTATTTTGTTTGAAAAAAAAAACTTCAAGTTCATTACTAGAAGAGGGAGTCAGGGTTGAGGTTGTGTCGGATATTGACACGAAATTGTCAAAAACAAGGTGAATTAAAGAGAAAATTAATTTTGAAAAATTGGAATTTAATTTAAATTACTCAAGACGTATATGTACATTTTATCTATGCAGAACCTAGAGACTATATCATTGCAAATATGAAATTTTTCTTAGACTTTGAACTTGGTAACAAAAAATCTAATAGAGCCCACCGGGAGTTTCAAAACAATAAATTTATGAAATATGTGAATGTATGGTTTTTTGGCAATCAGATAAAATAAATTAATGATTTTTGATAAATTAAGGAGTTTTCGATTTTTAAATTAATAAATGATATATTTTACGGTTGAAAGTAAGTTTTGATAATATAAATTGTTTATGTTTGCTACTGAGAAATATCAGTCAGGTAAAAGAATAAGATAAAAATGGTTAACAAATTTACTGACTATGTTACGTGTCACTAACATGATTGATTAATATTTTTCATAACATGTAAATACTATAATTTACTTACTCTTTGTGAAGTCAATATTTAAACACTTACCTGAAAATAAAAAAAAAATATTTTATTAAATGTTATACAAAAATTTTTTTAAGAAAATAAAATTAATACATATTATTTGTTTGTAAGAAAATTCGGTTTACTGACGGGAACTCAGGGTTAAATTTTGAAAATGGAAATGTACTTAAGGCACTCAAATACACGATTTGTAATTTCACACAAATTGACAGCACACAAGTATTTCAATAGCATTTTTTTTTAACTACAACAACATTTAAAAAAAAAAGTACCACTTACAGACACGAAGTTTAATAAAGATCATTAGAGCAATTTTCGAGAGTATTTTATGCATCCAAAACAATTTTGTGTGAGATACTCGTTCTAGATCAGCTTATTATCTAATTAAAAAAAAAAAAGCACGTCTGGATCGCACGTACTTCCTCTAATTTTCAAGATGCTGAGGGTTTAAGAAAATTAGATGCAATGAGATGGAAATTTAGACAAAAAAAAGTCCAACAGCATGAAATTCGATATTTAAAAAGAAAGTTTGAGATGAAAAAAGAACGCCACTTAATTCTTGATTAAATATGGTTGCATGACAAAAAAAATTTAAATCGTTGGAGTGGTTATATTTAAAAATATATTTCTATATCTCAAATTCTTGAAACAATCTTTGGTATAAACATTTTAATTATTTATTTATGAGCATATAAAAATAAAATTTTAAAAAAATTGTCAGCCCGTTTTTATGAGAAAGATATCGAATTCCAAAAAAAAAATTAAAAGGATCTTCTTTTAAAAATTCAAAAATATTTTTTTTGGGAAATTTTTTGAAATTTTTAATCTTATTGGATTTTTTTTAATTAGTTTAAATCTGTTCAGCCGATAGTTTAAAAACAAAACAAAAACTCTAAAAGTTACTATTAATAGTTGCATTTGGTAAAGTTTTTTTTAATTTTAGGTACTATTTATTTTATAAAAATCCAAGGAGCCGTTTTTAAGAAAAAAAATTTGCCTTAACGGATTTTCATCAAAAGTAAATTTTTTCATAAAAGTTAAAAAGTTTTTTAAAGTACTTTAAAGAGTGTAAAAAACCTTCAAATACCAAGTTTTATACAAATCAAATCAAACATATTTCATTTTCCAAAAAAAAATTGTCTGAAAATTTTTAATAAATCCCAAAAACATTTTATTGAAAATTTTGGTAAGAAAAATATTTTTATTATTTAGAAGCTTATTCATCAAAAAATAATTGAAATCAGAATAACCGTTTTGAAGAAAATCGAAAATACTTCAAAAAAAATTCATTTTTGAAAAACGGTTTCCCATGCAAAGGTAGCCTTTACTGAAAAAAAATTATAGATTTTTTTTTATTAAAAAAGTTGTGGAGCCATTTTTTAGAAAAATCTGGTTTTTAAAATTGATAAAAAAAATTGTATGGCTGGTACCGTTATTTTGAGTTCTAAAATAACATTAAAAACACGTGTGGACAAAATCACCAAAAACCAATATGTTTTAAGAAAATCGATTCAGCCGTTAAAACTGTTGGCGAATGAACAGACAGAATTGTGAGACCTACTTTTTCCTTCTTTCCTATCATCGTAATAACAAGTCTGATTTTTTTTACGAATGCAAAAACTAACTATTAATAACAATTTTTGCTCCATATTTTTTTTACCTCTTCAACAGTAATTCAGATTTTTCTTATCAATATTTCTAGAGCCGTTTTTGAGATAAATAAGCTGTTTTTTAACGGTTGTACGGCAAGTACCTACCGTTTTTTTTTTGTAGCTCAAAATAATTTGTGGAAAATAAAAAAAAATTAATCGTAATATTTTTATAAGAAGATTTTTTCATAATACAAATTCTATATTTGAAATAAATCAGCCAAGTACAAAAACAAAAAAAAACAAAAAAATCGTAAAATTTGAAAATTTGCTAACTTTGGCATTTTTTAAAATTGAATAAATTTACATAAATCGTTTTGTAAAAAATAATAAGAAAAGTCTGAATGGGTATGTACCTATGGCCGGATTTACCGTGCAGCACTTTACTGCATGAAGAGTAACCAAGTGCTCTGCGGTATCAAAAAAAAATATCAGCATATTTAATTTTGCTCTTCTGAACTTAATAAGGTTATAGGCATATTCAGAAAAATGAAATCTGAAAGACCTCAGCAAATTTTGCTCCACCAAAAAGACTGGATCCAATATTTTTTTCCTCTATAATTTGTTCACGAGGCTGAGATTTCTAAGGTCTTTGAGATCTCATTTTTCTGAATATGTCTATTCGAAAAATTGTAGGTCCCCTCTATTCCTTTATGCCAACAACAAGCACACAAGAATGGTGGAGAGTTGAAAGGTCAGTTTTTCCACGAGGCCTGGTTTTCCACGAGCTGTTGATTTATTTTATAGGCAGGTACTATACCCACTGCATTTTTGATTTCCTCAGATTTCAAAAAGTTCGAACGAAGCATTACAATAATTTTGGGACATTTTTTTTTTACAGCCCAAACAAATTTCCAAAAATTTAAAATAAATATAAGTAGATTTTTGTTCTCTTAAGTTTCGTTTTATTGCGTACGAGTAGTTGATCAAATTATTGGTGTTCTCAAAATCAGTTCAAATTCACCACCTTACTTCAAAAGCAAAGGAGATGAAGCAGCATACGCTGCTGGCACGGCAGAATATGCAGCTGAAGTGAAAGCTGGTGCGGCGGCGTAAGCAGCTGGGGCAAAAGCTGGAGCAGCAGCATATGCGGCCGGAGCGAAAGCTGGGGCAGCTGCATATGCAGCTGGAGCAGCAACTAATGGAGCAGCGGCAGCATAGGTAGCTGGGTAGGCAGCAGAGTGAGCAACAGAGTGGGCATTGTAGCTTGATGCGTATGGTGCAACGTATGATGCATATGCAGCAGGTGCTGCCAATACAGGTGCAGAGTAGGCCAATGGAGCAACAATTCCTGGTTTAGCAGCAGCAAGGGCAACAACAGCAACGAAGCAGATAGCAGTCTAAGATCGTATTAAAACAAATAATGGGTATTAATCCTTGTAAACTTCGATTTGATGATAATACAAAATCCTTATTTCTTTTTCAACTTACGAATTTGAACATCTTGAGAGGTTTGGTATTGGTTTGTTTGGTTTACTTCGATTGAATGAAAACTGAACTTTGATAATGTTACCATTATTGACAGACGGTTTTATACCATTTTCCATATCAACTACTCAATATTCAAGAAGCGTATGTAAGCCAATAAGTGTAGTTGAAATTGAGAGTGAATTACGAGAGAAAAATTAAATTAAACTTATCACGTTTATAAAAGTACCTACCACTTCCCAAAAATTCATGCGCTATTATTGCGGTCTTTTGATTGCGTATAATAATGACCTTCTTGCTCTTTTGCATTGAAACCACCTTCATATATTCTTCATTTGTTAGTATTTTTAATTTGGAATTACTGCTTATTGGCTTTTGGATAAATTAAAATATCTTAATACAAA
Source organism: Dasysyrphus albostriatus (assembly GCA_946251815.1). Taxonomy (NCBI): domain Eukaryota; kingdom Metazoa; phylum Arthropoda; class Insecta; order Diptera; family Syrphidae; genus Dasysyrphus; species Dasysyrphus albostriatus. The sequence goes on along the minus strand of OX276336.1, from coordinate 126,041,993 downwards.
ATTTGTTTAAAACTGTTTAATTCCTTCACGTTGTTGCCATGGAAGAAGTTCTTTAAAAAAGCTTTTAAAAAAGACAGTTTATTTTTATAGAAAAAAAATTAAAAAATCATGTCTTCAACAAAAAAAAAAAAATTTTTTTTCAGATGGACTTCTATAAGCTTTTATGATTGCTGAAGTTGATCATGTGCAGTTCCTAGCTGAACCGTTTTTGGAATAGAGTTTTTTCGGGCACGTGGCTAACAACAACTTTCTGTAAAGTTTTTATCAGACATTATACAAATAAAAAGGAGTCTCTTACTTAATATCCAAGCCTCAAATCTACGAATTCAAACTGGAGACCTCAAAGTAGATCAAAAAAGATTTTTCCATTCAAAAACTTCGGTATAAGAGTTCAAAGACAGTGCTAAAATGAAATCACTTACTTGCTTTGTGGCTTCGGAATGTTGTCTATGCAACTTATTAGCAACAGATTTCACCAAAACAAAATTAAAAGAAGAACCTCAGGGCAGTGCCTTAGGAACCCACTTATACTCGTTTCCCAAGATATTCTGAATGACTAAATGCTTAATATGATATGATCATAAATTTATTTCTTATCAAAGATTAGGACTTATCAATATTATATGTCATCCTTTCTCAATTAATTAAAATTATGAAAATTGTCCTTACGGCTTTGTGACCAGGTATAGAACCCAAAAATAAAACTGTCATTTGCAAATACAATGCTTTAAGCTCAACAAACAAATTTATATATTTTTTTTAATTTAAGAAAGAACAAAAGCCAACAAAATAAAAATGCAAAAAACAATAATCAGATTAAGTCACTGGAACAAAAAAAAAAAAAAAGCCTATACATTCGTGTACTGGTAGGTGTAGGTGTGATTTCAATTAATTTCTAAAGAAAAGAAGAACAAAAAATTAAACTTCCCCATAATGTCTATATAGAACCAAAGGACTAAGGACTACGCCAATGCAATGTCACACAAATCCCCATCATGTTAAGACTGTCACGGTTTAACTAAGCTCCAGCATACTTTTAATATAGACAAAGCAGTGTATAGCAGGTTTTCTACTATTCATATATATAGGGATTCTATCCGTTCTTTTTTTTTCATGTCAGATCCTCTCTTCTGCCTACTCACATTACCCCAAATGCCAAACAAATGAAACCTCACATATCAGTTGGCTATTACGACCAACAGCTGGAATAAAGTGTGCTGCTGCTAGAAAAGTGATTTCATTCCAGAAGAGGATAATATTGCTTTATGCGGTTTGTGCAAATCTGGTCTTTCATCACAAGTAGGCATAGTATTTATGTATTATACCCCTAACACCACACCAGAGAGATTTACAAGGTTTTTTTTGGTGTAGTCTTGTGTTTTTAGTCCTTTTTTTGTCTGTCTTCGAGTGAAGAATACTCAACAGAAATAACTGCGGATTCCTATGAAAACATGCGTTTGATTTTGAAAATTGAAAATTTATATAAAATATTACAGTTACATTGTTTGTGATATAAGTTTAATTTATGCACACAAATGAACAAAGGATTATTGTAGATGAGCTTGAGATCCAACTCTGAGTTTAATTTTATAAAACTAAAAAAGACAGACTTAAATTTCATATCTGTCCATGTTCGTTCTACATATTAAAAAAAGATTAAATTTAGGGCAAAATGTAATGATTTCGGGAACTGTTGTTAATATTCGAGGACAATTGTAGTTATTACTAGATTTGGTGATTGGTGGCTTTTGGATCAAATTTTATTGATTAATGTCCAGTTTGTTCAAAGCTAATTATCTTTAATCAATAAATAATTTTGAATGATAAATCTTCAAATGTGCTGTTAGTTAAAATTAAAGTCAATGAATCCATAAAGGCGACGGGTCGTTATTCTGTATTTCAAAATTCTGTTTGACCAAAATTCTGTATAGGGTACAAAATTCTGTATGAACATAACTCCATTATATATACTTTTCCATTATTCTGTATTCTTACGTTCTGTTAATTCAGAATCCTGTATTTCAAAATTCTGCAAATCCAAAACTCTGTAAATTTCACAGTTTCCGAAATTCTGTAAGTCTAAAATTCTATTATATCTGTAAAATTAGACTTCCATAGCAGAAATATTTGGATGATATTTTTTTGATTTCTTAGTTCCAGTTGTACAAATATGATTCAAAATTGAATTAAATTTAGCAATTTTTACTGACTGATTTCGGAGGAATTACTGAGGTTCAACGACGCACTGTTTAAGGTTTAAGTATGAATTTGTAGCCAATTTAATTGTTGAACTCTAATTGATGAGTTAAAATTGATTTAATATTCTTACAACTGGCTTTTAGTAAAATAATTATGGTTAAATTAACTTTATCGATGTTTTTTTTGTAGTTTTGCTGGAAATTCATGGATCTATCGACAAGCTTTAAAATTTGTTGTTATTGGCTTACTTATTTTTCCTATTTGATTAATAAAAGTGAATTAACAATTTTTTAGAACTCGAGTAAACGAAAAAATATTTTATTTGGATAAATGGTTAGCTTTGTGGTAAATGGTAAATGGTTAGCTAAAGTACATACATTTTTATGGTGAGAAAGAAAGTATATAAGAAAAAATTCAAGCATTGTGTATACAAACTAGGGAAATAACGCATTGTTCACTATCAAAACAATTTCTGTATTCCAAAATTCTGTAAATGAAAGAAGAAAAATTAATTTAATGATGAAAAAAGTGCCACTTTTTTTTATTATCGAAACAATTTTTCTATTATCATTTACAGAATTTTGGAAAACAGAATTTTGAAATCCAGAATTTCGGGATACAGAATTATGAAATACAGAATTTTAGAAAACTGAATTTTAAATTTACAGAATTTAAGAAACTTTAAGAATTTAATTTAATTTAACTTTAAGAATTTAAGAATACAGAATTTTGTAATTCGAATTTTGGATCATCATCCATAAATTGAGTTGTAAATTATCATCGAAATCGAACATGTGAAAAATAAACTGGGCTTTAGAATATTATCTTTCTATAAATAGCTCCGATTGGATTTTTGTCAAAAAATTGGTCTACCATGATCTTAACTTATCACAAATATAGCATAGAAAAAAATGACGTGGTATTTATTTTATACAAAATAATCAATGCACTAAGTGAGTCTCACAAGTCTTTCTGTATGCCTGCTACAGTCTAAACGACTGGATTGATTTTTCTTAAATACTGTCAGTACCTTTAGCGAGCGTTTTTTGGTCATCCTCCTGACATATTGTTTCATTATTTTAAGAACATAAAAAATGATTTCTTTCTTTTTTTTGTACACAGTTTTTCACAAAATTATAAATAACTTGCAATGAAAACTACAGTTTCTTATGGAAAATAGTTAGTAATGGTACGAGTATTAATTTTAGTTTGATTTTTTTGAAAACAGTTAAAATTTATTTGATTACTGAAAGTTTGAATGTAACTCTTAGATTGTGAAAATTCTTGTATATTGGAATTTGAGCTATTTTACGGTTGTCACGAATATTAGCACATGTGTAAATCATTGACGTTTTGGTTTCTCAGAAAAGGCGATGTCGGTGAATTTTTTAAAAGTTTTTTCTTTGAACGATAAAAAATATGAACAATATTTTCGGTAAAATCCCCCTACTGTCACGCCCAATTTTTGTATTTCTTTGTTTCCGAAAACAGCCCTATTTCTTCTGTTTAGATGAAATTTTCACAACTTGTTCGTATGAGCAATAGAAACATTTGAAAATATATATTTTATCAAAATTCTTCCACTATTACACCCACTTTTCTATTACTTGATTTCTACTTTCAGCAACTATTTCGTATAAACGAAAAAAACAAGAAAAAATATTTTAGTAAGAAAAAGTCGCTGACAGACCCACTTTTATCATTTTAGAGTTTCTCAGAAACCACTCCAACGATTTCAATGAAATTTACAGAGCGTAATTGAACGTTTAAGACCCCACTTTTTTGAAAGTTACTGGAAAACGGCTAATTTGCAATTTTCATTTCAGTTGAAAGAGTTTATTCTTCTGAGAAATAATAAAAAAAAATAAAAATAAAAGTTTAAGTAATATCCTTCTACTTCCTTGCCATTTATCTTCTCGTAAATGGCTTCATTTAGCACTGTTGCCCGTCAATGACTCAATTAATTAGGATGACATTTTAAGAATTTAATTACATTAATTCTTCACTAAAAAGAAATTAAAAAAAAAAATTAAAAACCTTTATTGAAATTCAACTCCTGATACACAAACTTTTACTAGGTGTTTATTGTTTTTTTTCCGAAAACAGCTCCAAGATTTCAATAACATTTTCACAGTTTGTTCTTATAACAGAAAAAACCAGATAAAAATGTTTTTTCTTATAAAATTTTATTTATGCAAAATTAGGCTTGAGCCCATTTTTTTTATCTCTTGATTTAGCGGAAAATACCTTAACATATCTGTTTCATTTCTCGGAAATGACTCAAATAATTTTGATGATATTTTCAGAACATATGTATGGGCACTAAAAAAATCATGAAGCGGTTTAAGTAAAATCCACGTCAACCAAGTAATTTTTTTTAAGTTTTGTCTTGCAGAAACGGTTCCAAAGATTTGTGTGAAGCTTTATAATTAGGTCATATTTTAATCTCCTAGGGCAGTTTTTCAGTTCATGGTTAACACTGAGTAAAACCAGAGTTAGCTTATGCTTAAAACAAATTAACCCCGAGGATTAACTTTCTCTTTCATCTGTCAAAAATCTAGAAGTATCGATGATGATGACACTGTGGATATTATCCTTCTTCGCCATTTACGCATGAGAAAAGACATGGCACCACAACGGAATTGTACTGACAATTACTTTTACTATCGATATTGAGATGGCGCCACAGCTGAAAGGCACTTCTTGAGTTAACTCACCAAAGAACATGAATTAATTTGTAGTTAAGTCAAACTGAAAAAACACATGTTGCGGGAGTTAGCACAGGTTAAACCTCGAGACTTGGTTGATCTCGCACTGACAAACCCCTGGCCCTTAGGGCCAGTTTTTTAGTTCAGCGTTAACTTTGAGTTAAATCAGATTTAGTTAATCCTGAAAATAAATTAACTTTGAGTTAACTCATGAACAGAATTACACTAACAATAAATTGTACTATCAAAATCAAGATGGCGCCACAATTGAAAAGGCACTCAATTTGGTCCCTGAGTTAACTAACTAAAATGGGTGAGTTAATTCTGAGTTAACATAGGATTTCAATTGACTGAAAAACTCGTTTATGGAGTTAACTCAGGTTTAACCCCGAGACTAAGATGATCTCGCACTGAAAAACAGGCCCTTAGTCTATCTAGTTAGGTGTCATCGCAGTCCATAGTGGGTGCCAACAGTTTTAGGATCCAATAGGGGTCTAATCAATCAATGGAAATCAGTCTAGTGATTCAGATTTAATTGAATTTTGACATCATCCTCATATAACTAAAACTTTTGTGCCATGTAAAAAATTTTTCCGGAAATTTATGCGTGAATTTAAGAAAATTTTCAGTAGTAACTCCTTTCTTCAGTATGAGATTTCCAATTATTCACATTTTGTTTTTTTGTCAAAATTTTCGTAAGAGCCGTTGAAATTTGTATTGAAAGTCTGCAAGTTATGTTGCAATAAGTTAAAATAGAAAAAAAAAAAAAAACTAATAAGCTTTATTTTGGTGCAAATTTTGAAAATAACATTTAAAAGTTGCAAATGTGGGTTTGAAGTACCCACTTTTGTCCGTTAATGTTGATACCGAATTTCGGTATTTTAAAAACCATTTTATACCAAAAACATGATAATTTTAAAGAAATCATTTTTGTTTATATAAAACTTATATAAATATTTACTAACATTGACCCCCTACTTCTTTAACTTATTTTCTATTAAAAATAATCCTCCAACGTAATCTAAAATTACACAGAAAAAAAAAGCTTATTGAACCAGAACAAATCAAATAAAATAGCTATCATATTTGTTCAAGTTATATAAAATTCAACCATGCACCCACATATATCAATAACTTATAATTGAATATGGTAGAGCTCCTACACAATCAATCTTCAATCATCTCTAACCGACTTTACCAATTTGCAATGAACTTAACAATTGATTAAATACACATATCATTTTGTGCACACATCAAGGTTATAATAGTACAATGTAGATTGAAATAACTATGCCACTTTAAGTTTCAATTCAAACTAGAGTAAGATAAATTTTCTTTAAGTTTTTGGTTTTCATCTTTAGCTTTCTTCAACTTCGTTACTTCTGAATATTATACCAAAAAGCGAAGACAAAATCCGAGATATGTAAAATTTATGAACATATACAAGTTTGAGTTAAAATGAATTGGTTATTTATTACATAGATATCCATTCAACATTCTATTTGAATGATTTTTGATATTTTATGTTTCATAAGTGATGCCACTTTTTATTTATAATATTGAACTTACGATTTTTTAAATAGCGATTCTTATTTGTGATAAAATATCAAGTCAATTCTTAGATATAAACTTAAAGTTTTGAAGATTAAAATGACTAACATAGAAAATAAAAAACATTAAAAGTGCTGACACTTTTAATTATTTATTAAAAAATTGAAAAAAAAAAACAGTTTTTATATAAGTTTTATTTAAATATTATTGCAATGACTTCGATATAAAACAGAAAATATTTTAGAATTAAAATTCTAATATTATTGTTATTAAAAAGAAAAAAAGGACTGACACCTTTAAGTAATAATTAAAATATAAAAAAAAAAAACTGTTTTATACTTTATATTTATTTCTATATTATTCCTGTGGCCATAATATTAAATGAAATGTATAAGCTGCAGCTAGTTCAAAAGATTATTTAAAAAATTTGAAGATTTTTACCTTTATGATGCCATTTGGGAAAACTAAGAAATACAAAACTTAATTATAAATTTCCTTTTTTGTCATTTTATAATTTTAAAAGGTCGAAGTTGATAAGGAATTAAAAAAAAGAAGACATAATGATAACATTTTCCTCTCAAAATGAAAAACCTTTAAAAATGTATAAAAAAAAAAAAAAACAAACAAGTGTCAACCCTGTTCTCATCCCATTGAGGATATTTATCAAAAACGAAAAATCATACCCATGTTGGAATGTCATGTCTTTCTGTACATAGTCCTTGGTTTTGTTTTGTTAACAATACAACAACTCCTCTCACAACCATGCATCCTGACAAGAGATAAACTTTATTGTTAGCAAAAATTCTGACCTTCTATGTGCGTTCCGTTATAATTTTTCCTTATTTTCCCTTCATTCATTTGTTGGTCTTTGATTTTTTTTTTTTTTTTGCAGAATAGTGGAGGCGGCATTGAAAGATGACCGGAGATAGAGAGCAGCATGAAAGTGACATCTACAAATTATTATTTCTGCTTGCTGCGCGCATAGATGTATAAAGTACCTACTTTGAAATAATTTTTCTACTTTCTTCAAAAGAAAGAAAAATAAATTGCTCTAGGTACCTATATATATATATAGTTAATGTTAAAGTTCCTATCTATCATTTTAGATGGTCTTACCAGAGAGCAAGCAAGCAGATGCTAATAATAAATTCTGACAGAAAACAATAAAAAAAAAAATATGTTCCAATTGAAAAGTAACTAATTTTAAAATTCAATGCGACACATTTAAACTACCGCAAAGACTGATGTAACCATCAAAATGAAATTTTTATTTGAAGGATTTTAGTCCTTTTTATGTTGGTTACGACCGTCCGACGGCCAACTGTGGTGCGCGTGAAGAATTACAAAAAAAAACACAGAAAACATTTGAATCTCAATTCAAATTTCATTGCCATATGTTTTCAAAAACACGAAAAGCTAAACAAAAAAAACAGTTTACATAGTGAAGTTGGCGGTTGCTGGGTGATCCGAACAGTACACGTGGCAAAGCATTGAAAATCCATTAAAAAAGGATTCACTTCTTCCTTTCAATGATTCCAACACAACCAACAGCGACTTGGGAAATGCGGAAATAACCTTCGATTTTGCTCGAGGTCACACAAACAAAGAGAAAAAAAACCTAGATGAATACTTTAGTAAGAGTTCTAGAAGGTCCTTTAGGCTGGGTGTCATCAATGCTTCTGAAATTTAATCAAAATCTTACAAGAAGTAGTATGTCGTCGCATTTTGGTATTCCATTGGGAGATAAAGAGACGAAGGTAAGTACGTTTGTATAGCAGATCGTGGTGTAGTTTATTTTTTCCAATAAACATAACTGAAAGCCGATAACCCTATGGCTACGGAATTTTGATGTTGCGATAGGACAATGGCTGATGACATTTTTTTTTTGTCTAAGGAAACGTTTTTTGGTTTTTCTTTTTTTTTTGTGTAGGAATTTCATAAAAGAAATAGAAGGCAAAAGGATCGAAATGATTTAAAAAAAAAAAGGTTTGGATAAATAACATTAAATAAGGACATTTTTTAGGAATTCATTTTGTGTTTATATATTTTCATACGAATAGAAACACCTCAAAATAGTAACGAAAATGTTCTTCGATGGAAAGAAATCAATTTCTGGTTATAATCAAATGAGAAATCGGTTGGTTACAGAATCAATGAATGCATAGTTACCTGCTCTTGTAACATTATTCAATTCGAAGAAATTGACATTTTGAGGGTAAATTGTTAAAATTTTTACAGCGGGTTAGTACAGGGTTTTTTAACAAGGACGCTACAAAAGTACAGCGACAGGGACAGCAAACGACGCCATATTTCTTGCCGCTCTTTTGACATTTCTCTTCAGTATGGTTTGCCATTTCATGATGGAAAGATATACGACCCAACAACGAGTCAAAATTATTAAAATTTACTACCGAAATTCGGAGTCAGTGGCCTCAACGTTAAAAGCGCTACGTCCAATTTATGGTCGTCATAATCGTCCTAGCAGGTCAGCAATTGAGCGTCTAGTGGACAAGTTTGAATCCACAGGTACAGTACAAAATGTTCCCGTGCCAGTGAGATAAAGAAGTGCCCGTAGTGTCGAGAATATTGCTGCCGCTGAGGCATCAGTTGCAGAAAGCCCAAATGTGTCTCTCACACGTCGTTCTCAAGCGTTGGGCATCTCTGTGACGTCGTTGTGGCGAATTTTGCGAAAAGATCTTGGCCTGTATCCTTACAAGATTAAATTGACGCAAGAACTAAAGCCGCTTGACCACCAGAAGCGTCGTATGTTCGTGAATTGGGCTGAGCAACAACTTGAAAATGATTCGGATTTTCATCGAAAAATCATCTTCAGCGATGAGGCTCATTTCTGGCTAAATGGCTTCGTCAATAAACAAAATATGCGGTATTGGTCAGGCAGCAATCCACACGTTCTCCATGAGTCATCATTGCATCCCGAAAAAAATACGGTTTAGTGTGGTTTATGGGCCGGCGCGGCGGCGTCATTGGGCCGTACTTTTTCCGTGATGATCAAGACCGGCACGTCACTGTGAATGGGGATCGCTACCGTTCAATGATAACCGAATATTTTTGGCCCCAATTGGATGACATGGACTTGGAGGACATGTGGTTCTAACAGGACGGCGCCACAAGCCGCACAGCGAATGTCACAATCAATTTATTGGAAACCAAGTTTGGAGAACGTGTTATCTGACGAAATTTTCAAGTCGCTTGGGCGCCTCGGTCAGGCGATTTGACGCCGTTAGACTATTTCCTGTGGGGCTACGTCAAGTCTATGGCCTATGCCAACAAGCCAGCGACGATTGATGAACTTCGTACGAATATCGAACGTGAAATTGCAGCAGTATCGGCCGATTTATGCTTGAAAACCGTCGAAAATTGGGTTCAGCATCTGGACTTCTGCAAGCGTGCCTGTGGTGGCCATGCAAAAGAAATCGAGTTCCATACATAATGGCACCGAACGTACTTTCACAGGAATAAAGAATTTCGTTGATATCCAAAACCGTTTTTGTTTTATTTAAAAAAAAATTTGTAGCGCTCTTATTGAAAACCCCGGGTATTTGAGGTTTTAACCTTCTGCTGTTAAAAATTCGAAGGTAAAAGTCAACGTCGGAAGCGGAAATATAAAGCAATGATGACGCAACAATGACATAATCCGTTTGGACGTTTTTTTTTAAGTTGATTTTGTAAAAAATCAAGGATATCATTCTTTCCTTGGATGTATTTTTTTTATGGTCATAACAGCCATTGATTCATCGAGTAATGTACCTAAATATATTTTAAGAAAAACAATAAATCCATTCCCTCAAACTCCAACTTGAAATTATACCAAAATTTCAATTAAATATTCTTAATATCATCACAACTGCTGCAAATGACCCATTTCTATTCACTTCCGACCACAAATTATCATTTAACCACTTTGTTTGCATCCCGAGAAAATCCCGACAGATATCAACATTGGATTTAAATTAAATTATTCTGCATCCGTTTTATAAAAGGGCTCGTGCCAGCAGCGATTTCCTCAACCAAAATAATCTCAATTTCAATATTATATGCAAATTCTTCAGATATACACTAAAATATACATTTTATACAAAAACAAAACGAATATCTAAATCCAGGAAAATCCTTAATGAAAATATACATCCTTCGTTGTGCGTCTCTTGTGGCAGCGTGGTGCGGTGGATTGGATCGGCGCAACATTGAACGTTCATATTGTGTCAATGTCAACATTTTCAATTCCATTTTGATATTGATTTGAAAAGCCATCTTTAACATTTTCCTATACACACACACATTCACACACACACACACACATATATACACACAAACAACCACAATTTGCGTCAAATATCATTCCATATCGTGTAATCCTAAATTTTCGTGTTTGCATTTCAAACTTCCCGATAAATCATCGCCATCGAAATTATAATCTTCTGATGTTGTCCTGTCTGTTTATTTGTGTTTGTGTTTTTGCTTCTATTACTTCATTAAATCAGAAAACATCCATGCTGGTTGGGATCTTTATTATCATAGAATTTTACTGCCACACTAATATAGCAATAGGCCAGAGGGAATTTATTTCACAGATCGCACTACTTCTCCCAGAAACAAATTCAAAAATAAATGGTTACATCTGGTATTTTGTTGATTGTAATATTCGGGTAAGGGATATGCAATTAAATTATTCCATTTGAACCCTTAGGTTCTTAATTTCAACAGAAATTACTTTAACCCTTAACTTGTCCCAATACCGATAACAATGACGAGAAGCAATTACCAAATATCCTTTTTGCAACCACATCTATATAAACCACTAACCTCAAACTTCATCTGAAATTCTAATCTTCCAAATGTAGGAATATATATATGAGACCTACACCTACATAAGCACACATATATGTACTTACATACATTTTTCGACTTGAACCTCAATATTTTCTTAAATTTTGTTGGTCCAGCAAATTCCAAAAATATGAGATACTCCCTACTTCATGGCTAAAGTTCACACGTGCAAATGCCACAACAAGACAGAATACAATAAAGGATAAAATATTCTCTTGGTCTCTTAAAACATCAGCATCCTTACTATAGAGCTGCTATAAGGTAGGTAGGTAGGTTAGGTACATACATAAGAGATAATCCTGGACAATCTACTGTAGGTACTGTACAACTTCAAGAAAAAGTAGCTAAAGAGAAAAACTTCTGCATGGGATTTAAGTGACTCATGAGGTTTATTGGTTTACCAAGAGGTGAGGTGGATTCTTTATCCTTTGACAACGATATACGAGAGAATCCATGTTGCAAAAACAAACAAAAATATGTTTTTTTTTTTTTACTGAAGTTATCATATTGAATGGAAAGCTTTGAGGCAAATTTGAGGGATAAAAATGTTTATATCGAAAACATCTGACTAGAAAGTATGTATAAGCACAGGGTGTCTTCAAAATCCAGTTTGATTTGAGTGTGTCACATAATGTGCGCAAAAAGGCTTTTAGAAATATAAGTCCAAGGTAATAATAAATAAATCAAGTGCTTACATATATAAATGTATAAATAATTTATTTGATTACTTCGTAAAGTAATGTTAAACAACAACAACAACAAAAAAAAAGAAGAAAATGTGGTAACATTAATTTTAGATTTTCATACAAAAAAAGTTCCACATACGCCACAGTAGCCCATGGGTGTTTCTTTCTTTTTTAACTTTCCTCAAACCAAGACAGAAAAATAAATCGTGCATGGAAATTTATATATCTTCGCATTTGATATTAATTTAACACCATAAAAGCAAAGGCAATGTATTGCAGCAATGGAAGGATTACTAAAAAAAAAATACATACATACATATATATAAAACCTTGAAATGTACCATATGTAGGTATTCTCTGTGGTTACACCTACACCCTGTGGGAACTGTCATGCGTCGCATCGGTAACATTTATTGTAAATAAATTGCCTTCGGCTTTTAAGTGTTTACCATTGAAAGATGAGATTTTGGGTGGTGGATATATTGAAAACCAAAAAAAAAAAAGAATACATAATTCAAAGTGAAGGATGGAATTGAAATTGCTAAGTGTTTTTATTCATTTTAAGTTCAAACAGAATGACATAATAAATTTAAAAAAAAAACGTTCCAAAATGAGATGATTTTGACTTTGATTCATTCAAAATGTCATTGACATTCGGGAATAATTTTCTTTTATTTTTAAAGCAATCGTTTTAGTCATTTTGAGTAAAGGTCCAATAAAAAATTTAGTGTATACAGAAATTTCTAGTATTTGCTTATAAAAAGTTCAAGTTAATTTATCAAGGCTTATTTTCTCATTTTGAGTGATTTTTTTATGTCAAAACTTTTTTTCTAGGAAATAAATAAATATTTTTAATAAAACTTATTTTTTTATTGGTTAATATAACACCAATCTATCTTAAGGAAAATAAGTGAAAAGAACAATTTTTTTTTTAATATCGTCTGTTCAGTTTATTATTTAGAACAATTACTTTTTTTCTAGGAGCAAAGCTTCAATATATATTGTTTTCTAGGCAAAGATTGATTAACATAGGAAAGCGGAATTGATAGTTGATTGTATTATCAACACTAAAAATTTACACTATTATAGGAAAAGCTTGTCATTGCTACGTCGAACTTATTTATTTTTTTTTATTTTTTTTTACTAGCTGACTTAAAGCGAAGTGTGTATGATTGATTACAATGAAATGGTCTGATTGTCTTGGATTCTATAAAGCCCAGTTGTGTAAGTTAAATATTAGTTTTTCGAGCCTTTTCACACTGCTAAAGTGATGGTGGATGCATCGCATCGTTGAAGGCATAAGAAATTGGAAAAACAACAATAAAATGAGAAATCGCCAGAATACAGAGGTATATTTTTAAAAGTTTTAAATATTGTTGGATTTCAGCATTGAACAATTAGAAAAAATTAAAATTTTTAGATGTACCTACATAAAACAATAAGTAAACACTGGCACAAGCTCAACAAGATTCAAGAACTTGAACATAAATCGTAATCAGCCTATAGACGAACTTAATTGTTGATGGATTAGTTTAGAATTAAAATAAAAAGGCACGACTGGGTCACACGTACTTGCTTTCTAAAGAAATTAAAATTAAGTGAGAAGAATGTTTAAAAGCATAAATTTCTAAAGGGAAATTCGCTTTAAGAAGTTATTTTTATACATAACTAGTTTGATATGAAAGTAAGTATGCAATTTAAATACTAGATCAAATTTGATGTATGGAAAAAGGGAGCGGTTCGAAATTTCGCAAACCAAAATCTCGAAAAACGAAATTTCGCTTTTCATAAATCACCAAAAACGAAATGTCGCTAATAAAAAATCTTGGTTTTCATAATCTCGCAATCTCTTTGAACAATCTCATATTTCCATATCGCACCAAAAAATCTCACTAGACCGAAATCTCACAAATCAAAATCTTGCTAAATCAAACCTCACAGTAGCATCGCTTGGAGTTTTGAAAAAAAAAAATCGTGCAAACATACAAGAAAAACTTAAAAACGGCAGGCACTAAGTTTGTTTTCTAGGAGTTAGCAACAAATTTTAGGTTGAGATTTTTATTAAAAATGATTATTTGTGGCAATGCAATTAAATTTTGCGATATTTCAATTGCGGGATTGTTAAAAGTGTGATTTTTTAATTTCGAGATTATGAACAGCCAGATTTTAATTTGCGAGATTTGTTCCTCAACACATGGGAAAAAGTTGAAGAATTATTATTTTTTTCAAATTAGATTGTTTTTTACATAAAATTCTTGAAACATTTTTAAACTAAGATTTTGACATGCAAATCTTTACTATTCATTGACAGCATACTAAAAAAGAATTTAAAAAATATCTATGAAAAAAATTTAAACTCTTTTTAAAAATTCGAAAAGTGTAAAAAATTTAATAATATGCAATATTTTCAAAAAAATTGCTAAATATGTACGAAGAAAAATTAATTTTATCTGTTCAGCCGATAATAAGAAAATAAAAGTAAAATACAATTTACCATAAGAGGCACATAATATTAATAGCTGCTAGCGTATTTTTTTTTAATATTTAGTGGTAGATCTCGAATATACGAGTAGCATGATGAAAAACTATTGACAATAATCGTTGGAACTTTGGTTTTTTTTTTAATTTGTCTGGAAGCTAAATTATAGTCCCGTCAAGTTGTGCTCAAAAAGGCCCCTAGCAAGCAAATTGTGGGGAAATTTTGTTTTTTCCCTGCTTTATGTTTTCGGGGGTACTCAATCCGAATTTGAGTTTTCCGACTCAAATTTCGTGACGCAAAATGGAAAAAAAAATACAAAAAATGATGCAAAATTGCAGTTTTGGTAGTTTTTTTTACTTACTGATCGAAAACTATAAATTATTCGTAAATATCATCAAATTACAACTGAAAGTATACACAATCTCCAACAAATTTCTGTTTAAAGGTTTTTTCTCTGACAAACCCATTCGAACTCAGAGCTAGTTGAAAATTGACGTACTTTTTCTGCTTCTGAAAATCCACTCATTTACAAATTTTTAATTTTAGTCTCTGGCATAAACTAAAGTATGTATTTCTGATGGTTTGTGATTCACTGAATTCGATTCTGGCCACAGAAATGCTGTTGTTTTTCACGTTTTTGAGATATTTGTATCAAAAGTTCCAAAAGAAATTGGTTTTTGATGCATATTTAGGGTTATATTATTTCCCGAGGTAATTTTTTTGTAAATAAATTTTTAGTCATTCTGAAGTTTCTCTTTGAAATTATTTTTGAATCTTTTAAATATTTTCATTCATATTCCAGAAATCATTATTTAGTTGTAAGCCTTCGTCTTAAACAGCCTTATTGGAAAATATACTATAATCCAGTCAATTTATGCTCACAAAACGGCCCTTATTGGCGAGCAAATTGAGGGATAGTTTAGACTTTTCTTTTTGATTCATGTTTTCGAGGGTGCAAAATCTGAATCTGAGGTTTGCAAGTGAAATTTCATGACGCAACATGCAAAAATAAAAAAAAAATGGAACAAAATTGTATTTTCTTGCAGTTTTTTGCTCGAAAACTGTTGGTTTTTCGCAAATGTCATTAAAGTGCAATTTCAAACAAATTTTAGTTCAAAATTTGTTTGTGCAACAACCCTTTCTCATTTCTCTTTCCTCATTTTCATCCTCATTTGAAATATATAAATGGAGCACATTTTCAAATTATTTAGCTTAAGGCGAAGGCTAACAACTAATTAATGATATCTCGAGTATGAATGAAAGTATTTCAAAATAGTTTAAAATGGATTTTGAAAACAAAAAATGTTCATACTTCAAAATGATATTAACAATTTTTTTGAAAAAAGTTAGCTCGAAAAATATATATCAAATACCCACTTTTTTTTTGAAATTTTGAAGCCAGATTAGAAATCAGCGAATCAAAAACCATCAAAAAAATATACTCGTATCTTGGCCTCTCTTAGAGACAAAATTTCATATTTATTTGTCCACAAAGTATTTAATTTGTGTTTTCGAGCGGATTTTCAGAAACAGAAAGAAAATAAGAATTTTCAACTAGTGCTTGAGTCAAAATGGGATGTCACAGAAAAAAACCTTAAACAGAGATTTGTTGGAAATTTTGTATATTATCAGTTGTAACGGGTGATTTTTTAGCTGGTTTGGTTTTGGCAACACTGGTTTTGACAGCTGACGTGTGTTTAGTACCTTGTGTCACTGTCAAACAGCTTCAGTTTGATTTGCAATTTAACCATGGATCGTCTTACAAATAAACAACGCTTGCAAATTATTGAATTTTACTATCAAAATTCGTGCTCGGTTCGAAATGTTCATCGCGCGCTGCTTCCATTTTATGGTCGGCATTCTCGACCTTCTGAGCAGTCTATTCGGAAGATTGTGACCAAATTTCGCACCAAATTTACTTTGTTGGACATTAAACCACCAACACGTTTACGTACTGTGCGTACTGAAGAAAATATTGCGGCCGTATCAGCTAGTGTGACAAAAGACCGCGAAATGTCGATTCGGCGCAGTTCCCAGCAGTTAGGCCTTTGTTACAGCACTACGTGGAAAATTTTGCGGAAGGATTTGGACGTAAAGCCTTTTAAGATACAGCTGGTGCAAGAACTAAAGCCAGCCGACCTACCACAACGCCGAATTTTTGGTGAATGGGCTCTTGGAAAGCTGGCCGAGGATCCGCTTTTTTATCGAAAAATTGTGTTCAGCGATGAGGCTCATTTTTAGTTGAATGGGTACGTAAATAAGCATAATTGCCGCATTTGGAGTGAAGATCAGCCAGAAGCATTGCAACAGCTACCAATGCATCCCGAAAAAGCCACTGTTTGGTGCGGTTTATGGGCCGGCGGCATTATTGGGCCATATTTCTTCAAAGATGATGCGAATCGCAGCGTTACTGTCAATGGTGAACGCTACCGAGCGATGATAACAAACTTTTTTTTGCCCGAAATGGAAGATCTTGACTTGCATGATATGTGGTTTCAACAAGACGGTGCCACATGCCACACAGCACGTGAAACAATGGCGCAATTGCGAGGCGAGTTTGGTGAACAGTTAATTTCACGTTTCGGGCCGGTCAATTGGCCGCCTAGATCGTGCGATTTGACACCATTAGAATATTTTTGGTGAGGGTATGTCAAGGCTAATGTCTATAGGGACAAGCCCGCTTCGATTGACGCACTGGAAGCCAACATCCATGCATTCATTCGTGAGATACCGGCCGATATGTGTGAAAGAGTATGCCAAAGTTGGACTCAGCGGATGGGCTACCTGAGACGCAGCCGCGGTCAACATTTGCATGAAATTATCTTTAAACATTAAATTGCAAGGTTCAAACTATCGATTCAAATAAATATTTCATTCATTTTTTCGAATTTTTTGTGTTTTTTTTTTTTTAAGTTCTAAACCTCTTAAAAAATCACCCGTTACTTTGGTGACATATACGAATAATTTATAACTTTCGATCCATAAGTGAAAAACTCTAAAAAAAAATTGCATTTTTTTCCATGTTAGGTTAAGAAATTTAAGTGCCAAACCTGATATTCAGATTCAGCATCCATGAAATATAAAGCAAAATCAAAACTGCCCCACAATTTCCACTGTGAAAACACAATAGGACTGGACTATTAAATTAAAAATCAGAAAATAAATTTTCCAAACAAAAACCGAAAAAAAAACGTTTAATTTAACGAAGTTTTCGACCAAAAGCCTAGTTTTTGGCACTACATGAAAAATTTAAAATTATTTGCACTTTGTACCAAATTTTATATTAATCGGCTCAGGTGTTCATTCTTAAAGGGGATTTGGCCAAAGAAATGGTCAAATTTTAATCGGTGTATCTCTATAAAATAAC
The DNA here is from genome assembly GCA_946251815.1 of Dasysyrphus albostriatus. NCBI lineage: Eukaryota > Metazoa > Arthropoda > Insecta > Diptera > Syrphidae > Dasysyrphus > Dasysyrphus albostriatus. The sequence continues at coordinate 126,024,155 of OX276336.1, read as the reverse complement.
TTTTTAAACATTCCATATTTTTTACTTTATTTTGACTAAACTTATTTTTGCTCCAAAAAAATGTATAAATTTTAATTTGGGTATTTTTTGTTGATGGTTTTTGTAAATTTTTCCCATCATTCATTTTGATTTTTGTTGGTCCGAAAAAAAAAATTAATTAACTACGTATATAGCTGGTAGAACAAAATATTTAGTTAAAAGGTTATTTTTTTTTTTTTGTCATAAACTTCATGAGCTCTCATCTTTCTAAAAGATAGAGAGACACATAGTTCATAAATCTGTTTTAAATGTCATTTTTTTTTTTATTATTTTTTGTTTATCTTAGGAACAACAAGATGCAAAATGAAAATTTTTCAATTTGTTTATTTAAATGTTTTGGTAATTAAAATGATTTTTTTTAAATTACCCTTTGACTTTAAAAGTAAACAAAACAATAATAAAACAATTTATTGTTTCACAAATGTTAATAGAAATATTCAAATAAAATAAATTCAAAAATATATATTTACTGTTGACAATAAACTAAGCACATGTTTAAAAAAAAAAAGAAATATTCTGAATTAATAAAAAAAAATCATAAATTGTATTCCATTTTAAAATAATTGTTTGAGGAGGCGCCAGTAAGTTTATCAAATTATTCATCCACTTTGGCAATTTTGCAAAAATTTTAAGGTGAAATATAAATTATGAGAAATGACTTTTTATTTAATTCTCTGTTATTTTTTTGAACAATTTTTTTTTTGTTTCAAAATAAAATTTTAAAAAAAGCATTGTTCAGTAAGATGTTTATTTATTATTTGCTCACATACTCGTACAATAAATTGCATCAGTCTTAATTTCAAAACAACAAAAATCATTTTGAAATTTCTAAAAAACATTAATTTATCTTTCTTAAGATTAATTAAATCAAATCAGATTTGAACCACTCGCTTAGTCATGTGAAAAAAATAAATGTCAAAAACAATACTTCATTGAAAAAATATTAAGGAAAAAAATTGAAAACCACAAAAAAAAACAACAAAACAATACAAAACGTCGACAAGTCACTTCAATCTTAAATACGAGTGACTCCAAGGATGAATGTATGTGACAGATTTTACAAATTTAAGAAAATATATATTAAACAAAAAAAAATATAAAAAAAAAACAATATATACATGGGCTTCTATTGGAGACACAACATAAGGATGTGTTTTAGGGGCATAGCCAAAGCAGCCAAATAACACAAATGTGATGACAATTTTTTTTTTTTTTAATAGTCAAGGTTGAACACATATTAAAAAAAAAACAATAACAATATAAAATGAAGCCATGTGATAGGCATTATTTAATATTAACGATCAAAATGTTGTCGCAATTTATTTTAACTTGAGTGTATTTTTCAAGAATTAAAATACATAACTGATTTATTTTTATGTTCTTTTTTTATTTAATTTGTTGATGCTGAAATTTAATTCAACGTGAAGGCCTAAGCATTTTCAAGAGTTGAAGGTAATATTGTATTTTTCTAAAAAGACAAATACTTTTCCAAGGAGTATCCATGAACTTTGGTTAGAGTTTAGGGCTGGTCTAATGTATTGCCTATGAGATAACTAGACGACGAGACAGCGCGACAATGGAATACATTATTTAGTTCGATATAAATCTAATATAATTTTGTATCTGAAAATAAAGAAGGTTTTTTCAATGATCTTTAACTCAAACAAGGACAGTGTTTCACCCTTGTCTAAGATACCTTCATCCTTACTCAAAAGAGAGATATTTTATTTATTGATGATGATGAGGTAGGGTCGATCTAAGGCGGACCATACACGCGTCTTAAAAATTAAATAACAAGGTATTTAAATTATTTTTATTTTAAGTATATTAGAATCTTTAGTTGACCTCTATGAATTGACCACAACCTCAAATCTTCAACGAACAACAAAGAAAAAACACAATCTTACCTTTTCGTGATGCAGACGATCTTTTAAATCCAATAGGAAGAAATGCTGGTGGTGGCGTTATAGGAGGAGCCGGAATGGCTTCCCAAGCCATATCTTTTTGTTGTTCGCGACATAATTCCAAATGATGTTTTTCACATCGCCGCCGACGGTGTATATTCGGAGCGATTGTTTTCATTTTGGTTGTTGAAGTCGATGACGCATGACCGCAGTCAAATTTCAGCATCGAAACTCGATTTAAGCCCGCAATTTTGACAAAAAGATATTCTGAATTAAGTTGATATTTTTTTCTTTTTTTTTTTAATTTAAGCTCTTTAATAAATATTTGATTTATGTATAATTTTTTCTTTTTTATATATAGTCTATTTAACGAGGTATATTTTTCCACTTTTTTTTAAATAAATAATTTGAGTCAACTTTTCTATTAAGTCTTTTCAAGTTTTTCTTTATTTTTTTGGAAGAATTCGTAAATTTTTGTATTTTTTTTTTGCACTGATAAAATATTTTTGTATATTATTATTTGTTTTATGTTTATTAATTTAACACACACATAAAAATATTACTTAAAATATTAAAGTTCAAAAAAAGCTTGCACACAAATTTTTGTTTTAAAGGTTTTCACTACCAGAAGCACTTGATTTTTTTATTTATAATTGTTTTTTTATTTTGTACATAATTGTTACATTAGAAACTTTAACAATATTTGTTTATTATAAATATTTAACAACATGGAGTCTAAAAAGGATATAAATATATTTTAAATATATTAAGAACAAACTGGTTTATTTGTTTAAAGTTAAAGTATTTCTTTCTTTTTAATAACAATTTTTAACTTAGTGTTTGTAGTATTTTTTACCTGGAATATTTTTTTTAAAATTTTTTATTATAATTAATAAAAATGTGGATCTTGTTTCTTACAAAAAAGTAATTTTTTTGACATGACATGTCATTTTTTTAAACAAAGAAAATTTGTTGTATGTGTAAAAATTCAATTTCAGTATTTTCTCAAAATTGTAACCAAACGAACAGAAAAAAATTAAAGCGAAGTGTTAGAGGTTCTAGCTCGAATGAAAACGAAGATTGGGAGCACTTAAAAGTTTTTAATCAAAAACAGTCGATTGAATCAAATTAGGAGCTGCCAATTATCGATTATTTTTTCAATTAATAATAATTTAACATAGTTGTGGATCTAACAGACATTTTTAATCATTTTCCGGAAACATGCTATGCAGACAAAAAATGTTCGTCTAGAAATAAACACTGCTTCCCACTGCTTCACTAATGTCAAATTACAAACTGTTTGATCCGGCTCGAGGGACCATTTTTTCTATTAATAATAATTTAACATAGTTGTGGATCTAACAGACATTTTTAATCATTTTCCGGAAACATGCTATGCAGACAAAAAATGTTCATCTAGAAATAAACACTGCTTCCCACTGCTTCACTAATGTCAAATTACAAATTGTTTGATCCGGCTCGAGGGACCATTTTTTCTATTGATAATAATTTAACTTAGTTGTGGACCTAACAGATATTTTTAAAAGAATTTTTAACCTAATTTTACCTTTAAACGATTGATGTTCGAAAAAACACCTTTTACTTTTTTTGTGATTCTTAAGAAATTCTTCTCAAATAATTTGTTCATGTGTAAACACCATAATTTAAATTATGTAACATATCAAAAAGTTACAACAGCAACAAAATAAATTTTTCTCCAAGAACTCAATTCAATTATGTTCGTATTTCACAAAAAAAAACTTTAATGTTCAAGTTGAGAAAATAAGAAATTACAATTTACGAGTTTTCATTTTATTTTGTTAACCAATCAAACAAAAGAAACAAAGAAAGTAATTTAATTTAAAAAAAATATAAAAAAAAAATATTTGTTCAAATTCAATTTGCAGTTACATTTTTCTTTCAATTCGTGCTGCTGCTGTTGGTTTTACTAAATCTATGAGTCCATACTTACTGTAGAACATTAAAAACATTTCTTCGGTTATTTGTTTTTATAGAAAAAAAAAAATAATCGAATGTCAAAAAAGGATATTTTCCACAAATTGTTTATTCCTTCCATTTCCCTCAATTTATATAGGCAACTGTTTGTATTTTAGGGTTTTGACCAGTGCTGCCGAAATGAGAAGGTAGGTACTAAGGGTGTATTAGTACTTCCCTGGCACTACTTTCCCATCGTGCTGTTTGAAATCCCTTCAAATAAATACTTATTTTTGTTTATAGAAAAAGGTTTCAGATTTGTAAATTTACAATTCTGCTAAATTGCGCTCGTTTCCCTTAAGAGTAACAGGCTTATTCATAAACACATTTTAAAGACTCTGTAAAGTTGCTTCTCACAGTGGAAATCTTATTCCAAAAAGTTGTGTCACTTGGAATAGAGCCAATTTAAGCTAAACGCGTTTAGAGTTGAATAACATCCACAAAGCATCATATAGCCGTTCGGACTCGGCAAAAAATTGTAGGTCCCCTCCATTCCTGCCAACAACACGCACATTGGAATGGTTGATAGTAGTAAGTCACTAGGCCCTGATTCTCTACGAGCGCTACTAAATTTATGTATTTTTATCCACAAAGAATAATTCTTCTACAAATCTTAGTTTTTCAATAAAGACCTCAAAATAAAAAAAATATTTCTCCCTCAACAAGAGACAAACTCTCATCAAAAATTATTACATCTATGACAGCCCTGCTTTTGGTTCCTTTTTTTTATGATATCCAATTTTCTGCCTATTTAAGTGCAAATAAAATGAAAAAAAAAAAATATTAAACTTATATTTGCCAGGGAGTGAACAGTTATTGAGTTTTTTTTTCTTTGCACTGCAGAAGCAAGTTAGCTTTCCCCTAAAAATGGTAGTCCTTCAATCAGTGACCATGAATTTATTATTTTCCTTGGCAAAAAAAAAATTATAATTTAACAACCGAATTGTATTTACTTTTTGAGAAGTAAAAAAGTAAGAAAAAAAAATAATTCAATTTGTGGATTTTTCTTTGACCTCTTATCGGAACTTCCACAGTTCGTGTGCCTTCTGAATTCCGGTTCATCATTGTAGTCACCGGACGACCAACGGCGACGAAGTTTCTACCTTCACATTGGCTTTTGGTTAATCGCAGGGAAATAAATTTACAACAAAAAAAAACAGTCTTTTTGTTGATTCTAGGAATCATTTTTTTTTTTTTTTTTTTTTTTTTTTTTTTTTTTTTTTTTTTTTTTTTTTTTTTTTTTTTAGGGCAATCAATTTAAGTTATGTTGCAGGGAAAAAAATATATTTAATTTTATATTCTTATGGTGTTTAACAGATTTTCTTTGGCAAATGATTTTGGTTACAATTTTCCGTTTAAAAATTATGATTTTTCTTGCTCTAAAGAGCAGGTATTGGATTTATTTGAGAAGTGAGTATCTATGCACGGCAGACTAGACAAAAGTCTGAACGGGTTGAACGATTTTCTTCAAATTAGAAACAGAAGAATTTTACATCGAAGGTATACTGTTCTAATTTTAGCACACAGAAAATATTGTCAAAGCTTTAGGACTCATTTTTGATGAAAAATTAGATTTTTTTTTTAATTTGTATGGAAAGTACCGTTATTTTTGTTTGAAATTTAAATTTTTTTATTATTCTAAAAAGTGTATAAAAAATCCGTTAAGACTCTACAATTAACTAAGCAGGTACTTAAATTCAAAAAAGTCGACTGGGTCTTCTTTATAATATTTAATTATGAATTTTTTTTTTGAAAAATTTGTTTAAAAAAAAAACCTGTAAGCATGTACCCAATAGTATTTTAACTTTTTGAGAGCGTCTGCATAAAAAAACCATTAAAATCAGTCACATCGTTTTTAAAATATGGAAATAAGAACAATGGTTCTTTGGGAAGTCAAAATTAATAGTCACAGTTTTCCATCTGAAGGTAGCCTTAACATAAAGAAATTAATTGATTTTTTTTAAAGAAAAGTTGTGGAATAGTTTTTGATGAACAAAAAATTGCTAAACAAAATTTTATAGCAGGTACCTTAATTTTTGGTTCTAAAAAAAATGAAAGTTCTTCAAAAAAACCTATGAACTAAGTTTAAGTTGTAGCCAAAAACAGACAAATAATAATAATAATAAACCAAAAAATAAAGACATAGATACCGAGTTTTTTGTGAAATTCTTCTCGGTAAAAAATAAAACCGACCTGGATTTAGTATTAAGATAGTTCTTAGGCCGAAAGGCATTAGCATTAAGTTATTCTAGTTTAACTTAGAGCGCCCGACTGGGGCCAGTAAGTTAGTTTTAAGATATTGATAAGTAGGCTAGTTTTTATGAATTTTTGTCTAGCTTTAAGTTAGTTCTAAGATAATTGAAAAATAAAAATGAATTTACAAAAAAAAAAAAACATACAAATAATTGTTAGACCCTGTTTTTTTCATCTTCAAAATTTTGTAAGTCGTTTTATGGCATTTTAGTATATTTCAGATAAAAAAAAATCACTGAATTAAAATATATATGTTGGATCTATCAACAAGTTTTAAAACCTTGTATGCGCTAAGAATTATAGTTTTAAATGTTTTTTTTTTTTGAAGCAAATTGGACTTACAGGTTTTGACAGAAGGCCGACGATATACACAATGGCAAGTGGCAAGTCTAATCAAAATCTATTTCAACTTTTCTAAGAACGCATAACTTGCCACATATGTATAAGGTTCCTAAATATGGTAAGCAAATTAATTTAACAAACCACAACATTTAAAGTTGCTTTAGAAACACAAATGCTTTTATGTAAGTACTAGGAGGCGTGCTTTTAGAGAAATTCCTTAAATAGTTCGAAAATTTCCCTTTTATCGCCTAGTCTCAATTTTTTTAATTTATTTTTTCAAGACAGAAAAGTAAATTATTTCCATTAAGTTAATCGTAGATCTACAAAAAATACTTCAAGTGCAAATATAGAGTTACCAACGCAGTTTTTCTGACCATAGATAAAATTCTATTTTATCAAAAAATTTGCAATTTTTGTAACCTGATCTTTTCAAATGAATCGATTAAAAATTTTTTTTTTTTAAATCATTTTAACTTTAATTAAATTTTATAAATAACAAATTCCTATTTTTTTTAACACCCTATCAGTACTGCTTAATGGAAGCATTTGTAACGTTATTTCTGTTTTCTTCAGGTTTTTTCACCTCGGGATACTTGAAAATATTAATATTTCATCATTTAGCTTGGCGTTAGTTGTTGATTAACAAAATAAGGTCAAAATTCCCAAAGAAAGGAATTTTTTTGCTAGATCTTCCAGCACTGGCTTTGTAAATCTCTTTAAAAAGACTTTTTTTAATTGAGAAAAGGTAAATTTTTAAAGCTTTTTCGAGTTTAAGCATACTTATGCTCCAAACAAACATATTCAATTATAGAAATATTGTTCCCTAAATTTTGATTTTTCTTTGGGACATTTTTGGCTACTCATACATGAGTTACGTATTACTGTTTAGAAAGTCAGTTGTAATTGTAATTTCATCTTAAAAATATGGTTGCTCAAGATAAACATATATTTTTGTAAGAAAAACAAAAAAAACTAAACTAAACTAAATTTTACACATAAGCTTTCTTATCGACATCATTCAGAATTTAATTAAAATAAATACTCGTAAAAAATCCTTTAAGAACCAACCAAGCCCTGACACACACACACAGAAATTATTAAACCGACATCACTATCTAATCTGACAGCCATCGGTATATGGAGCAGTTCCTCATTTCCCACAGGAAAGTGCCATCATTTTCCAAGAAAAGAACTTCCCATCAACTTAGTGTATGTGTATCTGTGTGAACTGTTCAAGTGAACAAGGTAAAATTATTATAAAAGAATGTTTTACTATCATGCGTGTGGATTTTCTCATATCAAGGATGAAAGAAAGTACAATTTCTTAGGATTTGCCGAGAAAGGAATCTTAATGATGTCATTAAATTATGCGCTACACAAAAATACGTGCCAACATTCGGTGTGTAACTGGAACATGATAGAACGGAAACAAGGCAAATTTTGGAGATATTCTTATTTTTTTTTTTTTTTTTTTTATATTCTTGAACGAACAAAGTTAATTTTAAGTTCGCTAAGAAGTGTAAGATCCTGCTATATTGATTGTTATAACCTTTTATCCTTTAATCTCAAAATGGAAGTTTATTTAAGTTCGTTAATGTGAAGGTGTCCTTAAATTAGAGATCTAAAGGTTCAAAATGGACAGCCATTAAAGATAACGACTACTTTCTATTGTTAGAAATTACTTTGATATAGATAGAAGGAATAAGGATCCAAGAAAGGTTGACCTGATTGAAAAGGAGGGTCCTTGTCTCAGAGGGGGGTCAGATGATTGTCTACAAAGTTTGTTGCTGCCTGCCACACTCAATCATTCATCTCTCGTATATAGAAAAATAAAAATGCACTCGATGACATCAGTATTCTGTTTGTATCGTTCCAAAGGATTCAAGTACATCCTTGTACGTATTGCATGAGAGATATGCTTTTTCTGCAAGCTGCCATCAACAAGCGGCTACTCAAGATTGCTTTTTCTCTTTCTACACACTTCAACCCACATTGAGTCCCCTCTCAACCCGCCAATCACATCTGAATCTGAAGGATATGATTTGATGACTGCAAAAGTTTGCTCTCGAATGATTTATCGTATTTTGAGAAGTATTTAGTTTTCGTCCTTTTGCCACCCTGAACCTAACTCGACTCGACACCACTGCCAAATAGTTCTGATTAATTATATTTTTAGTGTAGGTGGATATTTGGTATGAGAATAGAAGCTGAAATTGGGGGAGAAGGAGGACCAAGTTTGTTTGTTTATATTAATTAGATGGATGTAAGGTAATTTAAATTTCGGGTCGTTTTTCGGTTCGGTTCGGTTTCTGTTATCTGGAAGATCTGAACTCAAATGATGGGCTTCCTGGAAATAAAGGTAGAATTGGTGGTAATGGTATTGGTGTTGATGATGCTCAAGTAAACATTGAAAGGATAAATTGGATTCCAGTGTGATGGAAGCAGCAGAAGCGAGGGAATTATTTGAATAAGAGATTTCATTTTTGTTTGCTGATAAAGTGTGCTTCTTCGAAAGTTCGTCAGAGAAAGTTCGTATTTTTGAAGCTTCATTCTGTTTATACAATAGAAAGATATGGACGAAGTCTTAAGGCTAAATAAAACACCTTTTGTTTAATGTATTAAAAAAAAAAGATGTTCATAAGCTTCTAAACATATTTGTTTTTCCATTGATTTGATTGACATCAGTCATGATTTACGTAGAATGGCTTTTGTTTTGGTTTAACAAAACAAAGCAAACATCATTGTTATTCTATTCATATAATAAGTTCATTTAACTGACTGTTGTTTGGGCATTTCAAGCCAATTGACTTTGAGAGACATGATTTTGGATAATTGCGTAATAATTCGAATTAGTTTTCTTTTGATGCACATGAATGGTGTTTTTTTTTTTTTTTTTTTTTGAATATTGTCTAGAATTTAAATTCAATTTGTATACAAAAAGGTAGAATGGTTTACAGATTATGACAATAAGCTGTGTTTCAATAGCTGTAATCACACGTTTGGGCGAATAACATAAAAAAGACATTCGCTTTTTAAAAATTCTTAAACTAAAGATGGTAGTTCCACGTGGCATAATGGTTAGTGCGTTGGACTGTCATGCCAAAGGTCTGGGTTCCATTCCCAGCCTCACCAAAAAATTTTATCTGATTAATAGCCTCTTGCGATAAATTGACACATCCTCCAAAAGTATACTTGTCATGAAAAAGTGCTTTTCAGCAAGGCGTTTGGACTCGGCAAAAAATTGTGTATCCATTCTTGGCAACAACACGCACACAGGAATGGTTGAGAGTTGTAAGTTACCAGGCCTGCTTCGCCAAGAACAAATTAAAAAAAAAAAAGTATTTATTTTTAAATTTGTTACCGAATGCTTTTAAACACTTTTTTATACTAAAATTAAATAATTACACTACGCCGCATAATGGTTCAAGTAGTGTGGAGAGGCGATCTTGAATCTATTAAATAAAAAGCAGTCAAACGATTTAGATGAAATTTTCAGAGGTGATAAAAATATTTTAAAACATGATCAGAGACATTATCTAATTTTGAAGGGTGTGATCTTTAGAAAAGTTGGAGATGCTGTTATTTGCTATACTTCTTCTAGGGCCTTTTTCACAAAAAAATATTATTTTGACTTATTTCTATAAAATCAAAATAAATTCCCTTTTAACATGTTAAGAACAAAACATAATGCAAAATGTTTGCCCCACCCACTTTTGACAAAACTTCTTTTTACTTTCCCAAAAAAGAGAAGAGTATTAAATTCAGAAGGCCAAAATCTCGAATAGCAAAATGAGAATTCCGAATACTCTAAATCTTGAATGAACAATGAAAGCCAAAATCCCGAATGGTCACAATCCCGCATAAAAAAATTCTGATTATGTATTCGAGATTGAATCCCGAATTTCAATACTTTTTTTTTAACTATTTCATTTGGGATTTTGGAAATCGGGATTTTGGCATTCGTTATTTCAGCATGCGTTATTTTAGCATGCGGAATTTTGGAAATTGGTATTTTGTACAAAAATCACAAAAGACATACATAGTCTCGAACAAATCTCAAAAAAAATTAAATTAAAATTAAAGTTGAAATTAAAATTATTATTAAAATTAAAATTAAAATTAAAATTAAAATTAAAATTAAAATTAAAATTAAAATTAAAATTAAAATTAAAATTAAAATTAAAATTAAAATTAAAATTAAAATTAAAATTAAAATTAAAATTAAAATTAAAATTAAAATTAAAATTAAAATTAAAATTAAAATTAAAATTAAAATTAAAATTAAAATTAAAATTAAAATTAAAATTAAAATTAAAATTAAAATTAAAATTAAAATTAAAATTAAAATTAAAATTAAAATTAAAATTAAAATTAAAATTAAAATTAAAATTGAAACTGAAATTGAAATCGATATTGAAATTGAGATCGAAATTGAAATTTGAATTAAAACTAATTTTAAAAATAATTCTTATTTTTTTTTTTTAAGTTAACAAGTGCCAGTTGGGTAAAGATTTTTGCTGAGAAAATGTATGTACATGCAGAGGTGGTATTTTGTAATGAATGACGATATAAAGAATAATCTTTATTACCAACACTCTTTTGAGTCCACGAAGTATTCTGTATAACGAACAAATACCGAAAAATAGTAAAAATAAAAAATTTATTTATTTTCTATTGAACTGACAGGAAAAAAAGAGTTATAAAGGAACAATTACGTGCAAGAATTTGTTATTTAAATCGATAATCCTTTTATATTCACCCATGCATTTTTGAGAAAAAAACTTTTCAGTCATAACTCGAAAATTAAGCCTGATTTGATAATTTAAGTTATAAAACTTTTTGTTCAAAATCAAATTTCCTATCGAAAAAAATGTTTTAAAATATTTATAAGAAAATAAGTAAGAAAAAAATTACAAAAACCAATTTAAAAAAAACTTAAAAAATTTTAAATTTCTAAATTTTTTAATAAATCGTGCATAATTTTTTTTTTTTTTTTTGAGAAAGAATAGACTCAGGCAGACATACATACATATACCCATTCAAACTTAACCATTTCATATAATTTTCAAAGTTTAGAGGCGAAAACTTTGTTTCGTTACCAAATGGCAAATTTCACATTCGTAAAAATATTTGAACTCAAGATTTTGACATTACGATTATTGAAAATGTTCAAAAAGTAGACAATTTTAACATTTTGAAATGGTCTACTTTTTGAACATTTTCAATAATCGTAATGTCGAAATCAGCCCTGTTAACTGAACGGCTAGTCCGATTAATAAGACTTGATATCTGGTGCAGTGATTGTTAAATTTGGCATGTATAGTACCAAAAAACGGTATTTCAGGCAAATCTGTAAACAAGTTTAAATGGCTAAAACTATTGCAATTAAAAAAACTTTTTTTCATATTAAAGATTTCACTCTTCTTTATTTTGTTAAAGTCTGTCTTCTGTCTTTCTTTGCTCCAAAAAAATTTATGATTTTTTAATTTTGGTTTTTGTTGACTTTTCCTGCTAAAATATTTTTAACAATTTTGTTTACCATTTATTTCGGTATGAAATTTAATATTGAACAAAAAGTATTGACAGATATATTATCAAATTCAGCTTACTTTCCGAGTTATATACATATTGAAAAGTGTCGAGTGTGACCATTTCTCAAAAAACGCACGAGTGAATTTAAAAGAATTTTCGGTTTTAAGCCAAAAAAACATTATTGCATAATAAAAACACTTTCATGTAAATGTTCCTTCTAAAAAGGTCTATCCAATAGCCTAGGAAAAGGAGATTGTGTAATTCAATTCTTGATTTTCGATAGTTTAATGTTGAACTTTTGTTTTATTTAGCTCAATTTACTCTCGCATCCGTGCTTATTTGATGTATGAAAATGGTCAATTTCGACAACTAATACGACCTTGGGCATTATATCATTCGTTACACAGGACCACCACTGTTTATTGCTTTTACCATCACAGTATTCCTTTAAGAGCAGAATTAAGAGAGCAATTTTTTTCTCATTTTTTTAATTTAATTTTTTTTTTAAGAAATAATACAAAAGTTGAAATTCTATGTAGTTCATTGTCTTATCGTAAAACATAGACATTCTAGTAGGTACTTATTGATGTAATAATTTTTAATCGATTGTGGAAATAAACTGTGACATTTACCTATATTTTAATAAAATAGAAATACCTACAGACAAAGTGGGCTGAGTATATGTATTTTTACAGGAATTTATCGAACCGAGATTCATTAGAAAATACAAAAAAAAAAAATAAGATTTTAATCTTTAAAAAAATTCTTAAATTCTGGGTTAAAATTTAAATATTTTTTTTGTGAATTAAAAAATTTTCACAAAAATTTCACATTTAAATAATTAGATATAAGTTTATTTTTGTATGTAAGAAACAAGATTCCAAAACATTTTTCAAAAACCTTTAAAAACATGAGCATTCCCCAACCACTCGAGCGAACCAAAAAAAAAAATGTCTCTTTGACTCTGCCCCCTCACACAAGGAATTTGTATAATTTAAACTTATAAATCACTTATTGTGTTTGGAATTCCAACAATTTTGCATTTAAAATTTGTTTTTGTTTTGTTTTTGTTTTTTTTTTTTTTTGTATAAATGTTCTCTCAAGTGGTTGAAGATTTATTTCACAAATCAACTTACTTTACATTTTATTTAATTTTTTTTATTTCAAAAATAAATTTTTTAATTCTTTTTTAAATAACAGTTAACACTTTATAAAAACAGATTCTCCTTATATGTATTATATGTAGGTGTATTTAAGTTTAAGTTTATTATTCTTACATAATTTTAAAATTTTTGATTTAATTTTTTTCATTTGATTTAGAATTTACTTCACTTTTTGTTTCCAATTTTTACAACTTATATTTATTAAGACTTAAATGTTAAGTTTATTTTATTTTTAATTAATAATTTTTGATGAATATGATTTATTTTAAAATTTCACTTTAAAGTAGGTACATATGGTAGACACTTGTCGCGAAATTCGTTAGCAGCATTTCGCTATTTTTTTTTTATTTTAGCTTTTCCTTGTGCAACAGATAGATAGATGAGTGTCAAAGTGAATTATGTTTGGTATTTCAGCAGACACACAGGATATTTATATTTGGTTTTGAGTTTTTGTTTATTCAAAATAAAATCACTTGGATATCGCAAAAAGAGGGTGGGGGAAGTAAACAAAAAAGAGTGTAACTTTGACGTTCCTTTTTTTTAAATTAGAATCTCATTTTTATGATTTTTCATAATTCTAACTTTTAAATAAAAACAAATTAAAAAAAAATTAAAACAAACAAAAATTCGAAGACACAAATTTTATATTTTTATTTCATTTGTTATTGTTTTTGTTTTTGTGTTCAAAATCAAATTAATAGACTTAAGTATTTCTTATAATTAAAAAAGGGATTGTCTTTTGTGTGGAAACTTGGAAAAGGGAGGTTGTTTTCCGCACCGGGACCGTCACCAGTGAAAAGTTAAATGAAACTAAATTTTGATTTTCCCATCGAGACACACTGAAGAAAACAGAACCCACGAGGAAATTCTTTTTTACATTTTTCAGGGTGAGATGACTTCAATGTGTACGAGAGATTATACCGTCCGAGTAATGTTATGATGCTTTACAAACACACACAGTGTATTCGCGAAAATTCTTCTATCTATGTGTGTATGCAGTGGGTGTGTGTGAGAGAATTTTCACGGTGGGTTGGTTAGTAAAATGTTTGTTGCGCTCGTTTCATTCAGAAAATCTTACCGAACTATCCCGCATACTTAAATAATGTTGTCATTATTTAGATTTGCTTTGAGTGTGTATGGGTTTTTTGATCTCATACAAGGACGTTAGTAGTTTTCGCTTTTCATGGAAAATATTTTTTTGTTTCTTTGCAGATTTTAGTGAGAGGAGAAATTGAGAGAGCAAAAGCTCTATTTTTGTGTCTTTCACTTTTCACCTCTTGTGTGTGAGCTGCTGCACGTGCAAAAGCATTTTGTGGAAAAGTCGAAACTTGAACTTGGCTGAAATTGACTTGCCCGTGAAAATTTCCAACCCCTTTTGTTACTGACGGGGTCGGAGCAGGTTGAAAATTTGAGCAGGATTTTGTGTGTGAGTGTTTTCATTAACGTATGAGGGCTTTAAAGTTATGTGTGTTATGCTATTGGTAGGCAAGCAAACAAGCAAGCAGGCAAGCAGACAACACAGAGTGTGCACTTGAATTATTTTAATTATTAATATTTATTATTGAAGTGGTTGGATTTAAAAATAAAATTGAAGTATGTTGAGTATTTAAGGAATGTTTTCTTCTTTTTTTGTGAGGTATGTAGGTATGCAGAGGATATACGCAATGAAATGATGATGACAGGATTGTGAATGTAAATTCCGAGTTTAGAGAAAAAATAAATATTTTAAGTGTAATTTGTAGGTAATCACAAAATGATATGTTAATTAAGAATTTTTATTTTCAATTTAATTTTTTTGTAAGAGAAAAGACAACGACAGCCTTTTTCATTTTTTTGCAACATGATATTTAATGTCAATTTTTTAAATAGAATGAAACACATCTGTTTCATTTCAATAGCATTGGCTTGGTGAACACAGGTTTTGCTCGATGAATATTTTTTTTTCTTGTCACGTAATATAGATTTACATAATAACAGAAGCAAACTTTATCAAAATTTTGACAAGGAGAGCAAAAGAGAATGGATTGATTACAGTGAAGAGGATGAACATATTGGTTTATGTATATGTATGTTCTTTTGGTACGTGTTTTAAATATGAAACAGTAGAAACAATATCTCTTTCTATACCTACATACTTTTTTTTTTTAATAAGTTTAATGGAATTTAATTTTAATTAAATTTGAGTTCTCTTTATAAAAGATTAAAAGTTACAGTAAGTTTTCTTTTGCATTTTTTGTAGTTGTGTCTATTCAATTTTATTAATAAATATAAATATTTCTGGGCTTAGATTTTCAAAGTGAATAGTTTTTTATTTATTTCTGTTTTGCAGAAATATGTATATTATTGAAGTAAATAAAATCATATTCAACGTAGTAATCATTGTGAAAACTATGAATTCACAATGTGGAAATTTATTTTTCACAAAAACACATTACTTTTCTTAACAAAATTTCAATAATTTTCTTTCAGTAAAGAATGAGAAACCATTTTTCAAAAAATTGTTATCAATGGTACCATCCCTAAGAGCCAAATTTTGAAAACTACATGGTTGATTTTTATTAAACTCAGTATTTAAGTGTTATTTTTACACTTCTTAAGGTAATTAAATAAAAAAAGGATGAGTGCGATCCACGCTTGTAACGTCCCATTGATGCCCTCGGAAGCTAGAGGCCCGATGTTATTTTATTTTAAAGAAATCGCCAATTGAAGATCTTCTTAAAAGTTTAAAGGTATTCAATATGCAATCAAGTGTAGATTAGTGGACAAAAATAAAACTTACTTATAACCAATATCTTTGAGTTAAGATATTTGAGAGGAAAAACTTTGTTTACAAATTTTTGATGAAGTTTCTTGTAGTTTTTTTTACTTTAAAAAACAATGTTTGTTAAAATTTTTTTTACAAAACTAATCAAATATCAATTGTGAAGTAGTATAGAATTTAATAAACCTAAGGCCAATATACTTTTGTGTGATTTCAGGATATTTGGGAGAAAACAAATTTTAACGATTTTGGGACAGTTTTTTATTTTTTTGTAAACTAAGTACGTCGAATTTTTTGCAAATCCTATAAATTAATAATTACAAACTAGAGTGCAAAATTAAATAAACAAACCGAAGCCAATATTATTTCAACAATATTTGGTATAGTTTTCTTTATATTGTTCGCTTTAAAAAAAAACTATTTGTTGAATTTTCTCACAAACCCTATCAAATATCAATAAGTAACTTATTAGTAGGATTTATTTAACCAGGAGCCAATATCGTTGTCTATTCTCAAGATATTTTAGGCAACAAAAAATGTTCAACACATATTGGTTATTGCAGTTTTTTCCGCTTTAAAAAAACTATATATTCAATAATTTAAAAATTTTTTATTTATAAACAAGTGCATAAAATAAAACTACCCTGGAAATAATATCATTCTTTTTTCTCAAGGTAGTCGAGAAAAACCTCTTTTTCCCAAAATTTTAAGCTACTTTTTTTTATAAAAAAAAAAAAACTATAAGTTGATATGTTTACATATTTTTCCCAATTTTTAACCACGTTAATATGCGTGGAATAAAATCAACCCGCAGCCGTTAACATGATACGTTTTTGAGATATTCGATACTAAAGAAAATTAAATTTTTTTAACTGCTATAGTAAAAAACCGCTCATTGAATTTGTTCAAGTCCTTACTGTACGTTTTGAAACTTCCATCGATAAAACAAAATTGATTTGAAGTCGATATCTTCGTTCGATCTTGACATATGGTGAGCGAAAATTAACAGAGGAACGTTGGAACGTACTCGTACGTACTGACATAGATATCTCTCTAAAAATTATGGATTCCAATTCTAGGGAGATCGAAACTTGAAGATATGTCAAAATTTTTAATTTGACAAATCGGACCAACTGCAATAGCTGCCAATGGAAAGTTAAAAATTACTTTAATGAAAAAATAACGGTGTTTTCCATACAAATTTTAAGAAACCTTAAGAAAAATATTTTTTGCTAAAAAACGACTTGTAAGATTTTTATAAACTTTTTCTGTGTGCCAAATTTTTACCGTTCATTCATGTATTTTGTGCACTCATTCACATTTTTACATTTGAAACACGTTATGTTAATTATTGTTAAAATCGTTTCAGCCAAATGTTGAAGTGTGTGCCGGGTACTCTTATTTGTGTTTCGATTTAAAATTGGAGAAGAGATAATTATCTTTCTTTTGTTTTTTTTTTTTTTACAGAAATGTCTCGCAAGTATTTATTTAATACTGCCTAAAAAAATAGTGAAACTTCTCAGTCAAAATATTTATATTATATTATTATGTAACGTTGGCATTTAACGGATTTGTGAATAAATAGTGAAAAATCTCGAAATAGTGAACAGGCATGGTTTATTTTACCTCACTATATAAAAAGCGTCTACTGTACTTCATATTTATACACCAAATATTTTCCTTAAAAATGTTTTAAGAATTTTATATATAAAAATAATTAATTTTTAAAAAAATCATTCCAACGATTTTAAATATTTTTTTTTTATTCAGTCATATTCAATCAAAAATTAATATGGCATTCTTTTTTTATCATCTCAAACTCTCAAAGAAGTAGTTTAAGCTCTTTTTTTCGACCTCTTTAGGCGTTTTTCTTTTTTAATTCAGAGTAGAGTCCGAATTATCAAACAAAAAATTGTGTTTCTGTTTTAGCTGTGAGCGTTCAGAGCTAAATATTCGTGTTTCTTTTTTGTTCTGAGTTTGTTCAGAGCGCGCTCTATGAGCTCAGAATAAGATGATTGAGCAGACAGATTGAATGCTGAACAAAAGCATTTGACAGCTATTGTTCTGTTCAGGTGTGTTTCCAAAATAATTCAAAACGCCGTTTGACTATAGACTTACCTTTTTTCTTTTTAATTTTAAAGATTTATACTTTTTGAAGTATGATTTTCTATAACTGTGCTGCATAATTTCTAAACTTTCAATGAAACAAATAATTTTTGTTTGGTCTACCCGAAGTATTGGTTTTTATTTCAATGGTTAAATTTTTTTAATTTTTTTTTTCACCTTCAAAGAGTTTTTTAAAATAATTACAGATTTGACTTTCGTTAATCTTAATCTGGTTTCAGAAAAATTCTACCACGCATAGTTTACTTTAAGTTGATTTTGAAGAATATGTATGATTTGAAAAAAAAGCCTATTAAGATAAGGTTTAACTGGTAAAAAAATTAATCTATTGTGCCTATTTAGCTCAAATTTGGAGATCTTATTCCACAAAATATAAGCTTTCTCATGAAACCAGATTTGTTTTATTCATCAATGTTAACAGACAATTTAATTAATTTCTAAGTTCTGTAGCTTTTATGATTTAAACTTTAAAAAAACTGCTGAGTAGGGAGATAGTGGAATTTCGTTTCATTAAGTCAAGTATATAAATGATATTTTGATCAAAGGCTTTTTAAAAGAAATATATTTAAGCGTATTAAAATCAAAAAAAAAATGTTTCCATTACCATATTTCAGGTTTTGACATCACAAAAATTATTTGCGGGTTGGAATTTTTATATTATTGTTCCTCTATGTCTCAATCATACCAAACAAAACTGGCATACTTAGTCCTCATCCTAGCGCTTCCCCCCCTCCCGAACCCATTAAGCCATTATTTTTTTAAATTGATTTATTTCAATACATATTAATCTAAGAGAAAAGGTTTATAGACCGGAAACATTAAATTTACAATTCCAAACAATTAATGCACTTTAGCCAACTCTCTGTAGTTTGTCTCTTTAAAGATAAAACGTGGCCAAAAACCAAATTTTGCATTGTTTTACGCAAGTGTTTTTTTTTTTTTTTTTTAATTGTTGTTTTGAGATGAAATACAGTTCTTTCAGATCCAGTTTTAACTTCATATTCGGATTCAGCAAGCAAAAATCATTAAGAAAAGTATTTAACTAAAACTAAAAACCAACATAACTCCCCAGTAGCTCGACAGATTTTGTTTCAATTTTACATAAACACATGTACTTCCAACGAGCAAAAAAACAAAATTCGACATTTATAAAAGTTCGCATAGCCAAAAGTTCAATTGTGTAAATTTTTTTTTAATTAAATGTCAATACCAATGTCCCTTGTTATGTAAAAGAGTAAAAATATTAATTGACAAAAGCTAAAAAAAATAATTTTTTGGATTTTTAAAAAATGTTTCAAAATTTTTTTTGATTGAAAACCAAATATTTCTAAGACGATATAATCAATTTTTTTTTAAACTCGATACTTAAGAGTTTTCTAGTACCTTCACAATTAATGAAATAAATTTACAAAAATAATGAGGGAATTTGACAAAATTCTTTAGAAATTCATGGAATAAATGGAAACGTTCTAGCTAAAATATACAAATGTATCCTTTCAATAGTACCTTATAGGTCATTTTGTTTGTTGAATTCTTTATCATTAGTGGCGTTTGGCGACACGGCAATTCCAAAGAAAAACCAATATCTACCTACAAATTTAATGATTCAAAAAATATATAAAACTGATGTCCACGATGGGATGCCAAAATGTCAGTTTTATGGTTAGGCCAAGGATTCTCATCCATCCATCCATCCCATTTGGTATGAGGGAACTTTTTTTTTTGCATTGAATTCCTTTGCATTGAATTTCCATATCATCTGCAATGCATTAATGTATTTTTATTATTTGTTTATCTTTTATCTGAAATGTTTCATTGAGTTATGCTTCAACGGAGCAATATAACGGGTATTAAAAAAAAAAAAAACAACCTACAAGATACTTTTTTTTATATTTTATTGTTTGGCTTTTGAGTCATCAGTTTATGGGTTAAAGCACACAAATCGCACTCTCATTGCTCGTCATAATCCTTGTTCAATGTTCAAGGCTGATTTTCACCTTCATTCTTTTATAAATAAATAGAAGGGTTGCCAATTTCAACAATTTAGCCTACAAAAAATGAACGAGATGTTATTTTTTTTTTTTAATTATTAAAATTTTTAACGATAATTGATTTAATACAAAAATCAAATAATTAAAGAGTAGATCCTCAAGGCTTTTTTCGGATGGTAAAAAAATGAAACTACCTCATTTATTACACATTTTTTTTTTCTCAGGTCCCAGTAGTTTAAATTTGAAACCCCCTTATCAGTTATTTTACGAAATAACCAAACAAAATAATTGGGGGATCAAGGGGTTACAGGAAAATGGAAATTTAAAAAATATTATTGTGTTAAAGAAAAGATTTAAAAAAAACAACGGAATCTTTCCCTTAGGAACCATTTTGAAAAAAATGAACACAAAGGGTTTCGACTAATACCTCAGTTGCTATAATGAGTCTCAGAGAAAATCTTTTGAGCGATTTTATATTGAAAATTGAATTTTCTATAAATTTCCTTCTAATATTTTTTGTTGTAAATACAAAATATTGACAAAGTTATAAGGAAATTTAAGTTTGAAAAAATATTTAATTGAAAGATCGTAACACATTTTTATATTTTTCATTAATACCTCAACAAAGGAATAGTTCGAATTTAGAATGGGAACTGCATCCAGAAACAAAGGATGGGTTCGCCAATTAAAATGTAACATTATTCAACTTAAACTATTGATTTTTGAGATCCTGGCAATACCTGAATAATGGCAAATAAAAATAACCGATACGGATACGGATGCAACCTGAGAAAAAGATAAAAGGACCTCTCCGTCGCGTCCGTCGTCGTCGTCGGTGGGTCGTATGGATATGGATTTTTGTTGAGTGATGTTTGTATACAATATGAGTTCATCACAATATGCAGTTTTTCCATGTGTGGTGTTGCATTATGAATTGAATTTTATTTTTGATTTGCTGGTTCTCTATTTTTTTGTGAAAATAAAACAACAACAACAAAAAGTATGGGAAACTTGCCAAATTGAAAGAAAGACCATCATCATCATCATCATCATAATAATAATCATCAAGCCATAACCAAAACCGATATGGACTTTATATAATTAAGTCATTTTTGATGATGGATTTGTTGCTTCATTGTTGCATAAATATTTTTCAATTATAATAATTTGTATATAACTTTTTTCAGGTATATTGTGGCATTAAGGTTATTCGTAAAAATAAAAATATATGTACGCTATGCATAAAATATTACGTGGTATTAAATTAATTTGTAAAATCAATCCCTATGAATTATATATGTAATTGAAAACAAATTAAGGATTAATACAAAATTTATTTTGAACTGAATATATTTTTTTATAATCAGGTTTTTTTAATTGAGCGATTATAAAGTTTAAATAAATATTTTTCTTAAACTTATTATGAGTAAGTACGTTTTTTTTTCATTATATTTGTTTAAAATTTAAATATTATTAATATTCAAGAATGTATATATCTGTTAAGCAGTCACGTGAGAGTACTGTAACTTTTTTGTCCAATTTAAAATTTTGAAGTCCAAATTGGGATTTATTTAAACATTTTTGCTATATTGTTGGACTAATAAGCAAATTTATTTAAGTATGTGCAATTATTAAAATGTGGAAGGACAAAAGTGGAGCTTATTTGAGAATCTTCATTTAAAGCGTGTAAGGCTTTGTTATGTGACTCCATAAAGATATTATGGGATTATTTATATTTAATTTAAGGGAAGAATTCTATGGTTCAAATTGCAATACAAAAACTGTTAAAGAAATTGTTTGGAATACAAAAAATTTTTGATTTCTTGCACAAATATGAATTTATCCTAATTTCACTAAATATTTTTTAACAAACAAAAATTCTATGCTGTTTTTAGCAATTAATGTGAAGAATCCAAGGGAAAGACGTCTACTTGGGTTGATGCCGAAAAAAATGAAAATGTTAGTAATCAAAAAAAAAATGATAAGCTCAAAGGAAAATTAATCAAGCAAGGACATTTTGTTCGATAAGGATAAAGTTCTAAGATATATTCAAACTAAGGTTTATGGAACTATAAAATATTATTTGTTCTCTGGTGAAAAATTCAATTCAATTTTTGTTTTCATCGCGAATCTTATCAGTTTCCACAATCGAATCAAATCTTCTAGAATTTGTAAAATATAGCTCATCCCAGAATTCATCATGCGAGAACTATGAAATTTCCATTCGCGAACTATTCACATAAGAAGGAAAAATGTAATTTTACGAAAGGGTAAACTTTCGAAAAGCAAAAGTTACGCAAGATAAAGTATCGAAGGCTAAAAGTTTCGAAGCAACGCAACTTCGTTGTTCTTTGAAAAATTTAAAATGAAAATGAACCTGTGTCATTTTGGTGAAAATTTTTCAAAGAAAAACGAAGTTCCGAGGTTTTGAACTTTTTTTTAAAACTGATACAGAATTATAAGAGGAAAAAAATATTTTCAAAACAGGGATGTGACAAAAATTTGTCAACATTTTGCAAATTCATTGTTTTTTGAGTGATTTCAATGAACTTGACACAGGTAGTAGATCACAATAATTTGTACATACCGAACACATTTTATCAATATAGTAGGGGTTATTACTTAGATAAATGTTATTTTCCCGTTTTTTTAAAATTTGTATGGAAAGTACCGTTTTATTTTCATAGAAGTAAAATATTTTCTTAAAACATTACAAAGAGGCTAGGCCTTAAGTTCACAGATATAAAATTAAAAAAAAAATTGAAATAGATACTTTTATAAAAATAATTTTTTACAAATTTTGGTACAAAATACTATTCAAATTTTATATAGTCTTTTGCACAAGGAATATAATTAAAATCAGTCACCGTTTTCAAGAAAATTCAAAAATGAAAGAAGAAGGTACCATTAGAAACAAATTTTTATTAAAATGTTTCACCACAAGGTAGCCTTTGTTGAAAGTAACTTATGGATTTTTACTTGAGATACATAGGTACTATATTTATCAGAGTTGTCATTACGATGATAGAGAAGACGAAAAAAGTGAGTCAGTCTGTCTGTCTACAGCCCAAACGGCTTGATCGATTTTCTTTAAACTTGGTACATAGCGGTTTTTGGTAAATCTGCCCACACTTTTTTTAGAACAAAAACTCACGTGCAATTTTTTAAGCAACTCTACAAAATCTTATTTTTCTCAAAAACGGCACCAAAACTTTTCTTAAACAAAAAGTCAGTAAATTTCTTTTGGTAAAACTTACCTTTAAACGAGAAACTACTCGTATTTTTCAAAAAAGGTTATGAATGGTACCTCCCAAAGAACCATTTTTTTATTTTCGATTTTCTTCAAATTTCTTCCTATTTTAATAATTTTTTCTTTACAGAAGCTACTAAATGATATATGTAAATATTTTTTCTGACTAAAATTCTTTTTTTTTTAATCAAATAATTTGAAAATTATATGGCAATTTTTTACAAAAATCGGCATTTAAGAGCTTTTTTACACTCTCTTAAGTTTTTAAGAAAATTTTTTATTTTTATGAAAAATAACGGTAGCTTCCTTACAGATGTTAAAAAACCGTTGAAGAAAATATTTTTTTTTTAGACGGCTCCTACGATTTTTATAAAACTGTTTCTGTATGCTTAAACTAGTGCGATATTACATATTATCAAAACTATAAAAATTTACGGTTTGGATTCGAAATTCTGTAGGGTTAAAATTCTTCATGACCAAAATTCTGTATTCCAAAAATTCTGTTTGTTCAAAATTCTGTATTTCGAAATTCATTTTTTCAGAATTCTGTATTCTAAAATTTTATAAATATGTTGTAAAAGAGAAATCGTTTTGATAATGTAAAAAAGTGCGCAAGCCATATTTACAGAATTTTGGAAAACTGATTTTTTGTAATGGAAAAAAATGGGAAAAATGGGAAAGACTCGCTTGCTTATTTTCCATTCCCATTTTTTCCAAAACGACTTGAGAGCTATATTGATTATTTGAAAACCAAGAAATTAAGTTTTATTAAGGGTATTCATGCAACAGAGTAAAGCCGTAGTAAACATATAGTTAAACATAAAACTTCGTAAATATGTTATAATTTACGTGTGAGTTAAAGCAAAAAAAGGAGTATAAGGTAGGCGAAAGTTTCAGTCAAGATTATTCCAAAAATCAAAGTCTGCAATGGACTCCAAGACATTGATTTTTGGAAAAGCTTTAAATAATGTTTTTGACGCATATAATTCTTTTTTTGCTATCACTCCAATCCAAAATTTGCGGTTGGTTCTGGGTCTTCAGAATCATAAAACAAATGTTTTGTGGAAATGAGAATCTTTTCTATACAGAATTTTAGTTTTCATAAGCAGAATTTGGGAAAAAGAATTTTGACCAGACAGAATTTTGAAATACAGAATTTTGAAATGCCAAACAGAATTTTGACCAAACCAGATTTAAAAAAAGCTGAATTTTGACAATACAGAATTTAGGAATCCAGAATTCGGACCCGCTCCCAGAAATTATATATAGCAGTCATCAATAGTAGGCACCTCTCAAAGAAGTTTTTTTTCCTAAATTTTGAAGTATCTCATTATCAGCTTAACAGATTTAAAATAATATGTTTCTATACAAATATCAAATAAAATTAAAACATTTGCCTTTCAAAATTAAAAAAAAAGTTTTGGAAGGTGTAGTTTTTTTTTGTAAACTCAACGATTTAACAGTTTTTTTAATTTATTTCTATAAGCACATAAATAAATACCTTAGCTTTGCATAGCAAGTCTTGCTTGAAAATGTTTTGAGAATTTGATATATGTACAAAAAATTTGTTTAAAAAAAAAACCGCTACAACCATTTAAAACTTTTATTTTCCATAAAACCATATTCAATTAAGAGGACGGCGTTATTTTTTTTTGTCGGTTACGAACCGACACTTTAGAGTACGGTACGACCAAAATTACTCGGAACTAAAGAAAATTGAAGCCGGTGTACCACAAGGAAGTGTCCTAGGACCAACCCTGTATCTGTTATGTACAAGGGATATTCCAGTGGACATCAACGCTATCATGGCCACCTTTGCTGATGATACGGCAATATTGGTGCCAGATAAATCCGTTACGAAGGCTACAAAAAACTGCAAAATGCAGTCGATAAAGTTAGTGATTGGACGCAAAAATTGCGAATCAAACTAAATGAAACAAAATCGACGCATATAAACTTTACAAACAAAAAAATAAACAATGTTCCAATTCTTATAAACAGTACAACAGTACCTTACTCCAATACTGCCAAATACCTTGGAATGACTTTGGATGCAAAGCTTAAATGGAAAGAGCACATCAAAAAGAAAAAAGACGAACTAAACTTGAAGTACAGAAAAATGTACTGGTTACTAGGAAAGAACTCTGACCTATCTATCCAGAACAAGCTAATGTTATATAAGCAAGTACTGAAACCCGTTTGGACATATGGCATCCAACTATGGGGCTGTACAAATAAAACAAATGCTGAACCCATCCAAAAATTCCAAAGCAAGGTCCTTCGCGGAATAATAAATGACCCTTGGTATATAAGAAATAGCGATCTACATCGTGACCGTCAAATTGAAATGGTTACAGAAGTGGTTAAAAAACACGCTGTATCACACAATCAGTGACTGCAAAGTCATACCAACTCCGAAATGGAGACCGTCTTAAATGTACAAGACAATGTTCGGAGATTAAGAAGAACCAAGCCTCATAAGCTGATGGTCTAAAAGCTATGGAAAGTGTTATAACTTAAACTTCCCACAATGCGACTGATAAATTAAGAAAGAAAGAAAGAAAAAATCATTTGTGGATCTTTCATAGATTGGTCCTGATTCACCGGTGGTTTTAGTGCGGTATTGTATTTAATGCTTTGTGCGAACTAGTCGTGCATTATACTTTTTTTTTAAGAAAAGTTGTGGCGCTATTTTTTTTGGAAATATATGATTATGTAAAATTGTTATACAAAAATTTAAAATTTCAGGTACCGCTATTTTTGGTTCTTGAATAAATGTGGGGGTATGACTTAAACCACTATGCACCAAGTTTGATTAAAATCGATTTAGACATATAAGCTGTAGATTAATGGACAGACAGAATTTTGAGACGTAATAACAATTTTGATCAATAGCAATCTCGAGTTTGATTCGTTCATTGCGAATAGATTATTTTCCATAAACCAACATAGTGAAAAATCTCTCAAATTTCAACCAAAATATCGCAATTTAAAATCTCGCAAATCAAAATTTCACAAATAAAAATCTTGCAGTAACGAATCGCTCACGTCTTTTACTAATTAAATTATTTTTGGAGAAACAACCAGTAGTATTTAGCATAATTTTGTATTTGCAAGTATTAATTTGTTACCGTGCGATTAAATTTTGCGAGATTTTAGTTTGCGGAATTTCATTATTACAATATTATGAAAAGTGAGATTTTTTAATTGTGAGATTTTAATTTCTGAGATTTCGTTTTTCATTTTTTTTTTTTTTTTTTTTCACTTTTAAGAACTTGTCTTCTTAGGCCCATTTCCTTATACGAACCTTAAATATTTAAATAGAACATAAGTGCTTATGAAGAAGAAAAACTAGAACATCAGCTTTTAGTGCTACTTCACGCAAAAAAATTAAAGAAAGCATTGAATCAAAATCAAAGCAAAAAATTCTAAATAAAACTCATTTTTCTTGATTTTACATTTTTTTCTCTATCTTTACCTGCCTCACAAACAAAAAAAAAAAACATTCCCTAATCGATTTCCAAAGCAACCATAAATTTTGACATTGTTCATTTATCAAAACACCCGCAATTTGCTTTAAAAAAATGTCCTTGTGAAGTTAGTAGAAACCTGTTCGATGTCGACACAGGATATCTATTATTTCCCTCTAAAGCCCTATTGATCCACTTCTAATCTCCAAAGCGCTACATACATATTATGGATAAGCCCAAAAGTACTAACATCAAATTTATCAATACCCAACGAACGCCCACCAGCAGCTCAGCACACCACCTCACCATGCGATATTATATTCAACTATCAAAACGTGAAAATGATCAAATTACCTTTTTTCCTTCACGAAACGATTTCACATTTGCCAAAGGAATATTTTCATATGTGTATGTAGGTATGCGATACTCGTATCTACACGTATTTCCCGCAGTTTATCACATCGAAAATCTTTTTTTATTTTTTTTTTGCAGTCTGAAGGACTCGCCATATAACTTATGACTCGACTTTAAACAGAAAAAAAGGGAAAAAAAATGCCACCACATTTTTATTCAAAACCCCAAGTGCTTAAATCTCTCCTTACATCACATCAATTGAAAAAAGAACGCCTTCAAAATTGAAAACCCCCATAATCTACTGCTCAAGCCTACCTAGCTTATATAGGTACCCTTTATGCATTCATAAGAACTATTGTTAAGAAGCTAACAGATGAAATTTCTATAAACTAATATCCCAGGCATTTTGCCCCAGCAAATATACACATTCAAACGCTAAGCGACGACGACGGACGACGTAAACAACAACCTGTTAGAAAAAAAAAAAAAAAAAAACAACAACAACAATGCCAATAACTACACAAAAGCTCTCCTCTGTGTGTTTACTTGGCGCACTTTTTTGCCGATTTGCTCGTTGTTTGTCGTTGAAGTCGGATTTTATCCCGGCAAAATGTATCTCTCTCTGGTCCTCACTTCGAGGTCATTTACGTCATTCGAAAATAACAAAAAAAGCTTAAATTTTTTGTTTTCCTGTCATCACATGAGGGCGAAGGTGTATTGTACTTCGACTTCGTTTTTCAAGTTCATGTTGCAAGTTCAACAGAGAGCGAGAGACACAATAGGTACAATGAAAGAGATACATCGTATAAGTATGTATATGTGGAGAATGAGAGAGAGAGAGAGAGAGAGAGAGAGAGAATGAGAAAAGTTCGTCAATCTCAATTCTTTGCAGAAAAAAAGCTATTCTTTTTTTTCTCCAACCACTTTTTGCAAAAAACGTTACATAACACTTTTGTCCTAGAGAATTACAGATCTGCCCTTCAATTCTGGAATGGATTCAGCTGGAATAGTTCGTCAGCAGGAAGTAAGGCTAAACGAGCAGTAAAACAAAACAAAAAAAAAAGAAGAGAATTAAAGGTTCTTAGAAATACTTGGCGAAACATTTTTATCTTGGTTGCGGCGCGGTTGCTGCAAAAAACTTATGATGATGGCAATGGCAATGATGATGATGATGAGCCCCCTCTCTTTCTCCTCATCTTCACTTTATACTTACCCAAGGGCGGCACATAAAGTTTTTGCATTTCCTTTTTTGCAGAACTTACCGGACCTAGAAGGAAATTCGATTCGTCTTCTTCCGTTCACAGAGTGGTATTGAAAGTTTTTCGCGGTCCTTATTTTCAAGGTGCACATTACTCCTCTGTCTCCTCCCCAACCCCACTTTCCTTCCACAGAATCTTTTCCTCTGATTACCCAATGATGCCTTTGCTTTTCCTGGGTGAAGGACATTTGGTGTTCTTTTTGTTGTGTTTTTTGTTCTTCTTCATTCCCAATAAAAATGTTAACTAATGACTTTCTCCGTTTCCTGTTCCCGTTTTACTATACCTTAGAGCACTATTGAGGCAGAAACATTTCTTTCCTGGTTGAAGGAGTAATGCATCAATGAATGAGAGGCGTGGCCCGGGATTTTTGTATAGTTGGCCACTCTATATTCTATTTTAGTGCTTAATGCGAATTAGACAGGAATAATTACTTTTTCGACATGAAAAACGTTTAAGGAAGAACAAGGAAGAAAAATGATTCTGATGCTTGCGTGCTTGGTTTACAAAATTCGTAATGGAAACCCAATGAACATTTACATGACTTGTATTTCTTCATAACTTGACAGGAAGAAAAGGTAGAAACACCAAAAAAAAAAAAAAAACTTGGCCTTCACATTCTATATCTCTAAGCTTTGTGGGTTCATGTTCTCAAGATATGAAGTCCTTGTCAATGCAAGAGGAGTATGTTTAATTGATTTGCCTTGTGGTGTTTTCCAGGATGAGAGGAGGCACAGGGAAATTACATATGCCAACTTATCATCTTGAAAACGTGTCGCATTAACGTCATACTGCTGGAATGAATACCTATGGCAAAAATGGTTCAATACTTATAATATTTTATGACGATGTATGTGTAAGGTGAAGAAATGCTTTATGAACCATCATCCTACTAGGGATATTTTTTTTTTTTTTTCAACAAGGAAACAGGCAAAATTTTGTGGGGTAATACATACAATGTTTTCTTTTGGGATTACGGTTGATAGGAAATGAAAAAGGATATACTCGTCGTTTTTTTTTTTGTATAAGTCCTTAACTCTTCCAAGATGTTGTTCTACTTGTTGTTGATATGTTTGTGAGTAGGTTCAGTTAACCTATACTCAAGGTTGATTTGTTAGATGAGGGGAAGATGACAAACAAATATTTATGGGCAAAAGTTACCTTAGGAATTTTTTTTTTTTTTTTTTGAATTTCAATGGAATTCTACAAAGAACAATAATTGGGATTAATGCCTTCTTGTGTATGTTACAAAAAAAACAACTGATACTTTGGTGTTTTTTCTCGTTTTTTTTTCCTTTCTTTTTGTTTTTTTTGGAGAAAACTCAAAATTCATAACAAAAAGGGGTGGATTTGAATTTTATTTAAAGTCACTTGGGGAATAAGAACTTTGAAAAAAAGGCCAAAGATTCTTTATCTGATTTTTAAAGGTTATGAAAAGAAAGTAGGTATAAGAATTTATATAAAAAGAAAAAAAAGTTTTTTTTCTCAGTACCTTATTTTAATGTTTGTTTTTTTTTTGTGATAAATATCAAATTGTTGAAACAATTGGTTAGCTCTTTTAATTGTGTGTGTTTTATTATAACGGGTGATTTTTTAGCTGGTTTGGTTTTGGCAACACTGGTTTTGACAGCTGACGTGTGTTTAGTACCTTGTGTCACTGTCAAACAGCTTCAGTTTGGTTTGCAATTTAACCATGGATTGTCTTACAAATGAACAACGCTTGCAAATTATTGAATTTTACTATCAAACTTCGTGCTCGGTTCGAAATGTTTTTTATCGAAAAATTGTGTTCAGCGATGAGGCTCATTTTTGGTTGAATGGGTACGTAAATAAGCATAATTGCCGCATTTAGAGTGAAGATCAGCCAGAAGCATTGCAACAGCTACCAATGCATCCCGAAAAAGCCACTGTTTGGTGCGGTTTATGGGCCGGCGGCATTATTGGGCCATATTTCTTCAAAGATGATGCGAATCGCAGCGTTACTGTCAATGGTGAACGCTACCGAGCGATGATAACAAACTTTTTTTTGCCCGAAATTGAAGTTCTTGACTTGCATGATATGTGGTTTCAACAAGACGGTGCCACATGCCACACAGCACGCGAAACAATGGCGCAATTGCGAGGCGAGTTTTGTGAACAGTTAATTTCACGTTTCGGGCCTGTCAATTGGCCCCCTAGATCGTGCGATTTGACACCATTAGATTATTTTTTGTGGGGGTATGTCAAGGCTAATGTCTATAGGGACAAACCCGCTTCGATTGACGCACTGGAAGCCAACATTCATGCATTCATTCGTGAGATACCGGCCGATATGTGTGAAAGAGTATGCCAAAATTGGACTCAGCGGATGGGCTACCTGAGACGCAGCCGCGGTCAACATTTGCATGAAATTATCTTTAAACATTAAATTGCAAGGTTCAAACTATCGATTCAAATAAAGATTTCATTCATTTTTTCGAATTTTGTGTGTTTTTTTTTTTAAAAAAAGTTATAAACCTCTTAAAAAATCACCCGTTATAAAGGCTGATGGGTATTTGAAAGAGAAAAATTATGGCATGTCTGCTCATAATTTTTGGGAATTATTTATGTTTTTTTTTTTTTTTTTTGATGTGTATTTGCTTTAAATTAAAAGGTTAAACCAATATTACTTTGCAGGTAGGTGCAACCTAACCTTTACACAAAGGAACGTCTCGAAGGAATAACTTGTTAAATTTTATTTTAAGAAGAATTTTTACTTGTTATCAAACGAAAGGTCAATTTTTAAATTTTTGATAAAGGTTAAATGTTTATAATTTTTAATAAATACACATTTCAAAATAATATGGTCGTGTAGATTTAAATTCCATTTAATGAAAAGATAAAGTTGCAGAAGTTTTTAAGGGTCAGTAAGGATATACTGAACCAAAAGATTTCAGACCAATACGACTATCCCCTTTTCTTCTTAAAACCTTAGAAAGACTTATAGAAGCTGACATACGCTTAAAGCAAAATGAGAGTGTTCTCTCGCAAGCCCAATATGCATACATGAAGGCAAATCTGTTAAGACAGCACTTCAAGAGGTAGTAAGCACAATTGAAAAATCAATAGAACTCAAGGAATTTACATTAGGAGCATTCATTGATATAGAATGGGCCTTCAGTAATGTTGAAAAAATTGCAATTCGCCAAGCCCTAGACTCGATGGGTATCGATCCAAGGATTTCCAGCTGAATTGACTCCATGATGGGTCATAGCAGGCTTAAAGTAAGAACATGTAGGTGCACTCACTCCACAACGAGGATTTTTATCGTTTATCAGGTTCTGCTTAATCTTAGTCTCAACAGTGTCAAAGTCTTGGCATATTCTGATTATATTGTAATTAGGGCCGCATTGAAGTTTGTCCCCACACTGTGTGAGCTCCTACAAACATCCTTCAACAAGCTCAATCACTGGGCCAAAAGCTGTGGACTAAATATCAACCCACTCAAGGCGGAACTAGATCTGTTTACAAAGAATTGCAAAATTACAAGGAAATTTAAAATTTAATAGTCGAATATCTCAAAGACTTGACGTGCTATAGCAATTCTGAGGCCAGGAGCGAGTTCAGCAAATCAAAAATCATCAGAAAAATATATTTTGGACCATTTTAGAGACTAAAATTCAAATTCTGTCCACAAAGTAATTAATTAAGCAGTGTTTTGAAATGGTTTTTTGGAAACAGTAAAAAATTCGTCAATTTTCAACTTGCGTTTGAAGCCAAATGGGTTATCACAAAAAAAAAAAAAAAAACATAAAAGAGATTTGTGGGAAAATTTTGTAAATTTTCAAATGTAATTTGATGAATTTAAAAAAAAAAAAACTATACAAAATTGCATTTTTGCATATATTTTTAAATATTTTTCCTGTTGGGTCATGAAATTTTAGTCGCAAACTCATATTTGGGAAATTAAAAAAATGGTTCTTTGGGAGGTTTTTTTTGGGAGGGAGACTTTTTGAAAAACGGGTTCCCACTAGATGAAATTTGTTGATTTTTTTTTTCAAGAAAAGTTGTGGAGTCCTTTTTGAGAAAAATAAATATTAAAAAAGATGTATGGCAAAAACCGTTATTTTCGGTTCTACCTACAGTAAATTTAAAAAAAACGCGTGAAGGCAATGACCAAAAAACGCTATGTATGTGTTTAACCTAAAAATATGATTCCAGCTCATGATCGAATGTCTTTTTAGAAGGACTGTCCTTAACACGAGTAAACAAAATTCCAGAGTATGGTTTCGGTTTGTTTTTCGTGCTCTTCCTGTAAAAAAATAAAATACACGACTGGATCGTTTGTACTTGTTCTAATATGTTCAAGTTGATTGGAGTTAAAGAACTTTTGAAATACGAAAGTAACTATAGACAAAATATAAAAAAAAAATCAAATCCAATTGTTCTTTTTTATGATACAAAATCTCGTTTAATAGTGAAGAGCTCAAAACCAAGTATGCCAATTCATTATTCGGGAAAATATCATGCATACATGCAAACAAAAATCATTGGAGTATTTTTTTTTAAAACTAATTTCTTATATAAAATATTTTGGTAAAATTGAAACAAAATTTGGTTTGCCAATTAAGAGTTTTTATTAAAAAAAAAACATTTATGAACCTAGTTTCAAAACAATTCTTTAGCCCTCTTTCGAAATATTGAATTTTCAAAACAAAAAATTCACATTTTTGGAAAAATCCAAAATTTATTTTTTGTTCAAAATTTTGATATGTAATTTTATTGAGAATTGGCTTAAAAACTTCGATTGAAATCGGTTGAGTCATTATTGAGAAAATCAAAATCAATAAAAACAGTTGCGGTTAAAAACGATTTTGGGTTATTTTTATTTACCAAAAAGTACACTATATCTGCAATAAAGCACTTTTTTTTATAAAAAGCGTTTGTGCCACGTCAAGACATGTTGGATGTCCATCAAGTGCATTACCACTTCAAAATGTTTAGAATCCAATAATTAAATTAAAAAATCGATTTAGTGGCTTTTTGTCAAATAAAAGGAATTTTTTACTATTTTTTTTTCTTTTACGATATATTTACGACAGATTCACGACTAGTTTGTTTTCTTTTTTGAGTTTAATTTACCCTATTTTTAGGGGTGGCAGTACTAACTTGACTATCAAATTAGCATTACCAGCAGGGCTACCTTCGTGGCTCTTAAAAGCCACTTTGGCTCTTTTTTTTAAGGTGTGGCTCCACTTTTTTAAAATTTTCTCGGAATGGCTCTTTTTGAGATTTTTGTGGCTCTTTTCACTCTTTTCCAGAATAATATATCTTCCCACTTAAATTTCTTTTTAAATAATTTTCAATTTTCTTTTACCCTGAGGCCATCACACGAGCCAGTACTGGCTAACCATTCGCAATACACTCACATTTTTCTACTAACACATACAAGCCTGACCAACTGGCTTGCTTTTTCCGTATCAGTTGGGAAGCCAGTAGAGCAGCCAGTAACAGGGTTCGGCAGTACTTTTTCGGAAAAGATTTGGAAAAAATAGGTCTAAAACTAAAGTTTTCTCACATTTTCTTTCACAAAATATCAATAAAATAGGAATCGGAGAGCCTATATGCCCAGTTTTAAAGAATTCAAAGTTTAATAAATTTGCTAACGCCCATATTATTCACTCATCTAATCCGATTACTTGGATTTAAACATCATTCCGGAGCTCGTTTAAGTTGTTAATTCCAGATTAAGACTGAATTTTATATTACTCACTTTTCTTGACATATTAATTTCAAGTAGTGATATCAAACCTAAAATTTTTCAACCGAGTCTTAACCAAAAGTTTTTTATAATGTTCATGCGTTGTTTTGGAAAACGAATTGGTTTACTCGAGA
This sequence comes from Dasysyrphus albostriatus, assembly GCA_946251815.1. Lineage (NCBI taxonomy): Eukaryota > Metazoa > Arthropoda > Insecta > Diptera > Syrphidae > Dasysyrphus > Dasysyrphus albostriatus. Next base: position 125,989,868 of record OX276336.1, on the reverse strand, counting down.
CTCACATGTCTTTTGCCGTGGTCGTCGAAACGTAGTTCCCAGTATCATGGTCATTAAGCTCGTCTCGCTATTTTCTCGCCACGCCCATTAACACGGAAATCTATGTCGTGGTTTTCTCGCTATGGTCTCGTTTTAGTCTCGCCATCACGTTTACACGTGGTTCCTTGCATTGAGCATGTTTTGCCATCATCTCGCCAAATTGTTTTTATTGAATTTTTCAAAGTGGTTAAAATAAGCTATCATCCGAACCCTGGTCAGTATAGAAGCCAGTACAGCATGCGGCCTACGTCACAGTAAATACACGAATAGGAATTTGATAATCAATATATGTAGCCAATTGGCTAGCCAGTACAGTCTCGTGTGGCCGCAAGGTTAAGTAAAAAAAAACTCTTTGGAAATTTCTTCTGAGTATAAAATTCTTTGAAATTTTTACCCCAGAGTAAAAAACTTCTTTGAAATCTGAACCAGGAGTTCAGTTCAGTTTTGAAAAAAAACAAGTGCGAAAAATTTTTTTCATGATGTATTTACGATTAATTTACGACAAATTCACACATACTCCTTTTTCAATTTTTAGTTCATTTTACCCTTATTGAGGGGTGGTAGTGCTTACTTGACTGTAAAATCAGAGATTTATGTCATGTTTGACGGTCTCGAACTTTTTTATTTGTTCACGAATCTAAAACGAATCTAAACTCCTTATATAGTACAGAAAGTAAAAATTATTAAAAAGCGTAAAAGTTAATAAAAAATATTAAAAATATTAAAAATGCAGTGGAAAAAGTCACAACCAACGTTTAAAAATTCTTTTTTTTTATAAACATAGTTTATTGAAACAACGAACGCAACATTTTTAAATTGGATATGAGTGAAAAGAAAAATTCAAACAAAACCATTAACTTCTTTTCTTGTGTAGTTACTATAGGCAATTCCGCAGCAAACAAGATTTGCAGTAAGACTTGCGGGTCTTGAATGCTCTTCAAGAATAAACTGCTAATTCGGAGCCGTACTTCAAATTTTCATCTGGTTCCATTGCTTTGAAAAGGGATCCATGCTAACTTCACTAACTTTAAATAAACTTTCTATCCTTTATTTCAAATAAAAATTTGCAAAAAAAAAATTCAAATTAAGAGCCTTACTTGTTACTCCTAGATCCGTTTCTGTGGAAACTTTACAGGGAAGTTAGCAGTACCTACACTGAGTTACACCCACTTTTTGATAAAATGCAAAATCAGAAATAGAAATTCATACAGGACCCATGTTCTGAAACCATCGCTTCGATAAAGTCGTTGAGAATCGTTGAAAAATGAAACAAAACTCATATTTTTTTTTTTCAATATCCATCGTTTCTAGACGAATTTTATCGATCCGATAGTTACAGAACATGGGCCAATGCAAACCAACTGAAAATTCAACGTATTTCAAAGCGGTCGGTCGATGCATATAAAATTATCGTTTTGCTTTCTTTATGGTGTCACTACTTCAATATCTACCCAGACATTGAAATTTTCATTTATTTAAATTTAAAAATACCAAAAATGAAATCCTTCGCGGAAACTGTCTTATTTTAAGATAAAATAAACATCTTTTACTTTATGGGATGTAGTTACTCTTATCATAAATAAAAATAAACTAGACATTTTAAAGTTTAATCTTATTTGGATAAATAAATCATCTTTTTTGTAAAGTTCATATGTAAATACAAAAAAAAAATTATGTTTATGATAAAACATATACAAAATAAAATAAATATTTTTTCATCTTCCTCATCAACACGTTTTTTTTAAGAATTTTATTTATAAAATTCAACTTATTTCCTCTTTGTGAATTCAATTTTTTACAACCGTTTTACGACCGTCAAGCGCAGAGTTCAAAATACGCGAACTCAATTTTTTTTTCGTTCTATTTAAAGATTTTATATTAATAAAAAAAAAAAAAAATAATAATAAATATTCATTCATTCATATACAAATACTTTCCGGTTCAGTGCATTCGAAGATCGTGTGACATTAATGTCATCGTTAACTTTTACCCCTCTCTTCCTTCCGCAAACGACATCACCAGCAATGTTGCTAGATGAATACATTTTAACTGACAGGTCGTCGTCAGAGTAATAAAAATACACAAAGTTCACAAAAAAAGAACTGAAAAAAGCATCACAAACAATATAAAAAAATCAAAAACAAACAAAAGACAGACAGTTCGACACCCGAGCTCACAGATAGATAAGTCTACTGTAAATTTTCTCATCCAAAACAAACAGAACTTTTAAAAATGAAAACTGAAGCCACTCATAATCTAAAAAAAAAAGATAATGATGATGAATTCATTTATATTTCACCCAGTACTTTACCTAACAGACAGACAGACAGACAGGATAAGGACTAATAAGATGAATGTCCTTCGAAAAGACGGAAAGAAAATCCTCCATTATTATTTAACAGTATTAACAAAAAAACACAAAGACTGTCCAAATTTTATCCCTGATGGTTGGTCCTTATTCTGGTGTTTGTGTACACACTGAGAATTAAAAGTAACTCTTGCTCTTCATCACTTAAAAGCAGAACACCCAGAATCCCATCTGTATCCATGCAGAGTTTCAAGTTTTCAATATCCTTCAGAGAAGCGGTGCACTTTGACGATCCAACATTTATTTTTTTTTTTCTTGGAACCTTGGGATACATTGAGGAATTCTACACGAACTTCTTTGGTTTTGCCCAAGATAGTTTTAACCGTTTTTTTTTTTTAATTTTTATTTGTTGGTCGGGTGACATTGTCAACGTCCTCGTCTTTGTTGTTTTCCTTGTTGTTCTGGTTAAGGACATTTAACGAGCGGTTTTATCTTCTCCTGTGCATGGTTTCTGTCACCACTGTCGGAGTCGAACTTTCTCTTCTTTTTCTTTTTTTCAGTTTGAGTCTTCCACATATTTTCTACGACGCTTTTTTTGTTCTAAATCTTCCTCTGGGCATAGTCCTTCACCGTCTATCTCGACCCTACAGTTTGATAAACGACACCACACAAGAAATATGTACAATTTAGTAGATGCTGGATATACAGGGTGATTCGTTTGAATTTTGCAAAAATAAAAAACTGCTCAAGTAGTAGTGGATTAAGACAAAGGGTTCTGTTGTCAAAAATAAACAACTTCAAGCCAAGAGTATTTTGACTCTTTGGAGTTCAATGGCAGATTAAAGTTGGAAGAATTTTATCATCAATACTAAGTTAAACAGCATTTAAACCACATTGACTATAATTTTAGTATAACTTCTTGAAATGCGGTAGCTGTTTTGAGTTCTATTTGTTAAAGTTTCCCAAACTGTCGACTTGTAAGACATCAGTTTCTCAATGATTCTGAATACATAACTGCATATACATAAATACCTTATCTTATTTTAGTCCAGGTTTAAGGCAACTGACTCCGTTGTCTTATTTTGACAGCTTTTAGACAGCAGTGTTAAATGTCTATTTGTATATTGTTTTGAAATTAAACTATTGTGTAAAGATCGACAAAATAATGATTTAGTATCGAAACAATCTTCTTTTTGTCTAGTATTTTCAAGTATTTATTGATTTTTCAAAAATATTGTTTCGACTCACCCTGTTTAAAGAGAATTATGAAGGACTATTCTGGCGGGAGATTTAAAGTAAAAATAAATGATGTACAACGTATGCTTAGTTGGTTTATATTTATATTGTGCAATTTTACCATCAAGGAAATGTCCTTAGCATGCCTTGCTTCATTCTTTTTTTTTTCTTCTGCACATAAGCCTTCACTGTGCAGTGTATACCAATATTAATACTGCAGTTATCTTACAGCTGGTTCTGTGTTGCTAAGGTTCTGCTTTCTCTGTCTTTTATAATATAAGAGATATGATTAAGTGATTCATTTCTGTTTTGCGAAACTATATTTTATTTTTATTTTTTTTTTTCAAATGGGGCATATATTTACCTCGACAACTTTGATAATGCCATTAGTCAAAGGGTAAGACTCTCAACAAAAATGGTCTCACGGTTCTCTATTTCTACAAGTCTTTTGGGACTCAGCCTCATTGTTACACCGATTTTCTTTAAACTTGGTACCTAACAACCAAATAATTAGTGTAAGGTAAGGTTTGTAACTGTATGCATCTTGCTATTGAATACAAAAGGCTGGCAGGATTTTTTTTTCGCAATTTTGGTAGGGACGAGCGGTTAAAAATAGCAGTTTTCAGACTATTGTGTTAGGGTAAAATGCACTTCAATTCATTTATTAATGGATTATGATGATCTGTCAATTTTAATACGTCCATAGAATTTAATTTTTACGCTCTGTTTAATAACACTGATTTTCTTTAAACTTGATTTTTTTGTTTTGCTATATTATCCCAATAGTCTTTTTTTAAAATTTTGTAAAGGTCAATAAAAAGACGGTTTTATGTCTTGCGAGGAACTGACAAATCCTCCAAGAGTATACTTGTCATGAAAAAGTGCTTCTCATCTAGCTATAAGGACTCGGTAAAAAATTGTATGGTTGAATGGTTGAGAGCTGTAAGTCACTAGGCACTGGTTCTCCCCGAGCTGTTGCGGTACCAAATTTATTTATTTATTTTATTACATTAAAGGCTACTGTCCTTTAGAGTTAGAAAGGGAGGTATAAATTGGATCGCCATTTTATTTTTGCAGGTACAGTGAAACCTCTCTTAGGCAGACAGCAACAGTCATAGCACTTTTTACCGTCTGAGGCAATTCTCTGTCCAAGAGACAAAAATAATTTTAAAATAATAATAATTAAATTTAACATATTACGTCTGATATTTTTGTCCGCATCCGACCAAGGGAGTGTCCGCTTAAAATAAAATAATATGTATGGAATTTAAATCTTAAATCTATGGTCGTGAAAATTTGTCTGCTTATGAGATCTATCCGCTTGAGGGAAGTTCATTGTGCAAAGAACACAAAAAATTTATGTTTTTGCAAGCTATTTTGTTTTTAAAATTAAAATAAATTGATTTCGCAACAAAATTAAAAATTTTTTTAAAATAAATTGAACATGACTTTATAAAAGGTAAACAAAATTAATAAAATACATGACTGGGGCCCACGTATTTGCTTTTATGTTATTAAAGAATCTTAGAATTTTAAAAATTGTATAGGTATACAAGTTTCTAAATAGAATTACCAACACAATATTGAAATATGGAATTTTTCATAAAATAATTTATTTTTACATTCACAAAATGTTGTGTTGAAAATTTTGATATCCTATATACAGTCGACTCCCTCTAAGTCGAACTCCCTCTAAGTCGAAGTTCCCTCTAACTCGAACTTTTCGGCCGTATTTTTGCAATCCCCTCAATTTTCCATACAAAAACTATCCTCTAAGTCGAACTCCCTCTAAGTCGAAGTTCCCTCTAACTCGAACACATTCTCTTGATTATTGACCTATTTTCTTTCCCTCAAACTCGATTTTTTTTTCTTTTGCCAAAAAAAAATCAAAAAAAAATCTCTCAAATCACAACTTGTTATTGTTTCTAATTCTTATTAAGACATCAAGCACACACTCGGACACTTTGATTCTCTATTTTGCATCGCCTGCGCAGTCATGTCAGTGTGCTGCGCTGTTATACCTGCAATTTACAATATATTCAGACACATAAAGAATAAAAAAGCATTCGTTGGTTAGATTCCATTCCATTCCAACTTCCAAACATTTTGTGCTTTGTTTGAAAGCAGTAAACCTATATCACTGAAGTTCTCTGAAATCATTGTGAGTCTGTATATTGGAAAAGAAAAGGGGAACGTGGCGGTGAGACTCCAATTGCAATATACATGTGCGTATTTGAGGTTGTGCTGATTATGCTTATGAGTTTCATAGTTATTTTTTTTTTATTTGAAAGAATCTAAGTAAAAAAAGGGATACAAAAAAAAAAAAAAAAAACTCTCTCTAACTCGAATTTTTCTAAAACTCCCTCTAACTCGAACTAGTTTTGATATCCCGTGAAAGTTCGACTTAGAGCGAGTCGACTGTAGTTTATAGTTTTCGGTCATTTTTGTACACAAATAATTATTTAAGTCCAATCAGGAAATAATTAAAAATATCATTCTAGGGGTGGTACTGGAAAAAAACCATTCTAATTGTAATAAGTCCACAGAAATTTTTTTATCAAAATCGTAAGAGTCGTTTTTGAGAATCATAAGATTCCCTTTGACGGTTTTTTAACATTTGTATGGAAGGTTTTTAATACTTTATAAAAGTGTAGAGGCTTGGAGTGTTGATGTTTTCAATTGTTTAATTTAAATTTTGTGTATTCATTTTTGTACTCAAATTAATAATTGGCCATTTATAGCCACCAAAACATAAGTATATGATTTTTAATCATCCAATAGTTAGGGCCCTTTGAGACCCTTAATCCTTTGATGACCCCTGCCTTAACTATGGACTTGGATGATACCTATCTGTCTAGATAAACTCAAAAATGTAAATATGATCTGACTACAAAATCGATTGTTTTTAGAGTTTTCTCCGAAAGAGTTTTTTCTTTACGTTTAAGGTAATTTTTCGGAAACCAATAAATAAGAAAAGTGTGCATGGCAATAGGCGGATCTTAATAAAAGCACTCTACTAATTTTTTTACGACATCCAAATTGTAAGACCCATTTAAGATAAATTACAGTGAGCGCATCAGTGGGTAATTTTTACTTAAACTAATTTTTAAGTTTTCTTTCCTTATAAAAAACGTTATTTAAATCATAAGAGCCGACTAGTTTTGCACAAAGATCGCTTAAATTATCATCTAAACCGATAGATTCATATCTATAGAATCAACTAATTAGAAAAGTGGGCGTGGCTGTATGCTTATTTTGCTTAAAATATTTTCTCTATTATTAAGTTGTTCAAACGAAATAATTGTCAAAACAAATAATTCAAATCTTTCGAACCATTTTCAAGAAAGAAAATAAATAATAAAAGTGGGCGTGGCATTGGAAATATTATGCAAACATTTATTTTTAAATTATTTTCTCCTTCATATGAACTATTTTGGTAAATTTCATGCAAGGCTAAGGAACCATTTCCGAGAAATCAATATAATAATAAAAGTTGGTGTGTCAGTGGGTAGTTTCAAATAAAAATATTTTCTAATTTCTTTTTCATAAGAAGAAACTCTGAAAATTTCAACTTAGTCGATACATCCTTCTATAAGAAATCAAAAATTTGGAAAAATGTGCACCCAGGAGGCGGATTCAAGCAAAATACTTTCAACCTTTTTTACTGGCATAGACAAATAAATTTTGAAAATTCTATTTAAACGTTGAAACCATTTCTCAGAAGGTAATAAATAATAAAAATGGGCGTGGCAGTAGGCGGATTTGACTGTAATTATTTTTCGATATTTTTACTTTCCTATTCGAATAAACACGGCAGATACCCTTCAAATCATTTAAATCGTTTCCGAGAAACAGAGCGAAACAAATCGTTTTCGCGAAACCAAGACATACAAAAATTGGCCGTGGCAAATGGGCGGACTTCATAAAATCTAATTTTTGTATTTTTTTTCAAAGTTCATGAGAACAAACTCGGAAAATTTCATCCAAATCCATCTTTTCTGTATATAAGCACAAAAATAGAAACTAATTTTTTTTGAGAAGAAACACATTTCTTAAAACGTTAAAAGAATACCCTATAATTAAAGCTTATTAAGCTCAAGAAAGCTCTATCCAACTTAAACAAAAGCTTTGAAGTTGTATATTTTAAATTCAAAAAAAGCTTTCAATAAAAACTTTTAGCTTTTTTTCGAATTAAGAGACATAATAAAGCTTTTTAGTAAGCAAGAGAAAATTCATCAGAGCTTGTTTATGATTATTAATAAAAACAAAAAGAACAGCTACAACACTGTTAGCATTAGATTTTGTACTAACTCTTTAACTTTGTTTATTTATTTTTGTTTATTTTTTTTTTTTCTTCCTAGAGATAACTTGCTTATTTATTTATGAATTGCTTTGCTGTTTGTTGAGTTATTTGAACTAATACCTATTTTAAACAAATTTTGTAGTTTCATACAACTGCTATCTGGGTATCTGCATAATTTGCATACAGAGAACTCAAATCAACAGAGATAAAATCAAATTTTAGACTGGTTTCCTTTTTCAAATTTTTTTCTTAAGGTTTTATAATGAGATAAATTTAAATGACATATTTTTGAGGATATATATTTTAATTGTTTGAGTATATTTATGATGAATCGATTGCTTACCGTTAATATCATCATCGGTATTAGCAATAAGCTTACCTGAAAATAAATGAAAAAAAAAAAGAATAGTGAGGTTAATTAATGTCAGCGTTAGAAGTGATACTTTGAAAATCTAAATTGAATTATGTATTGTACTAATAGGAACGGACTTTAAATAATTAATACTTAAAATATTTATAGGTTCGTTTAAAAAAAAAAAGTTAACAAAAAATAATATTTTTGGCAATAAAATACCAAGAAAAATAGGAAATAATTCCGGAATTTTAAATGCCTTTTTTTGGAGATAAGAACTTGTACAGTACACCTAAAATCTGTTTTGTGATGTTTTTCATTTGAAACTTTTAAGCCTTACTTACGCTGCTAATTCGAAACGAAAAACCCATATTACAGAGATATCATAAACGAAAATTTTAAGATCGACTAAGCAATTTTTATAAATTTAATTTTTTTTATTTAAATTCATACAACCATCTGGTTTTTAAAATATGACTTCAAATTTTTTAAAACATTGAATACTTTAAACTAAAATTTAACTTATTTACGTAAGATTAAAAAAAACAAGAAAAATAGAAAAAAAAATAAGTACTAACCTAAAAAAAAAAACTATGGTTACTTATTTTCCTTAAAAATGTTGGGTTTAATTTACTTCATTTAAAAAAAAATTACTAAAGGATAGAGTCTTAGCTTAAAAAAATATACCACGATCTTCTAAGTGTTACCGTTGTTTTTTAATACCTTTTTTCTATTTCAAGTTATTTTTTAAAAATTTCAAAAATTTTGCTCCATCTGCATAAATAGGGAAAAATAGACACCCCTTCTCACATGCTAGTATACCCGCCTAAGCGATTCAATCTTAATTTTATATCTTTAAATAACTTGTGTAAATGATTCTTTCATAGCACATTTTCATGAATTTCCAAATAATGTGCTCTTGACCAGAGAAAACTAAATCTTTCAAACGAACACATTTTTTTTTATTTTATCAGAAGGTACATACTATTTATGTATTATTTATGAAAAGTGAAAAAAAATTGGTTTGTTTCAAAAATTTTGTTTTTGTGATCAGGAGCACATTATTTAAAAATTCATGAAAATGTGCTATGATAGAATCATCATTTGATTAAAAAAATCATATACAGAACCCAGACACAAAATTCGTGTTGACCAGAGAAATGTACCTATTCAAAACCAGAACCATGTGTGTTCTTGTTCAGGAGGAGTAGAGGGGACTTACGATTTTTACCGAATTTTTCAATAACTAAGATAAGAAGCACTTTTCACTCCCTCACTGTGAAAAAATGGCAATATATTTTTTTAGGTGGCAAAAGCTGAGAATAAATAAATTTGGTGGCGCAACAGTTTGTCGAGAACCAGGGCCTAGTGACTTACAACTATCAACCATTCCTGTGTGCGTGTTGTTGGCAGAAATTAAGTTGAGTGATTTTGGCATATCATCGGCCCACCGTGACACTAGCTGCTACTTAAACGAAAGCCTGACCAAACAATCTCGTCTTCTTCTCCAAAGTGCACTCAAACTGAAGCAAAAGAAACAACTCTTTACTGCATACACTAATCGTGGAAATGTGTATATCAAGAAGTCTCCCGATGGCATAAGCTTTCTAATAAAAAACTCCGACGATCTACTTGCTGCTGCTGCTGATGCTGAAGCGACATCATAATATAGTACAGTCACTCAATTAATTAATGATAAATAATTTTTTAAATTTAATTTTTGTTTATTTGCAAATGATTATTTTTGCTTATCTTTTTATTTCATTTTGTTTATAATTCTAAATTTAATTTTTTGTTTTTTTTTTTATCTTTTGTAAAGTTAAATTAATTCCTCTATTTCTCTTCTTATAACTCTTTATCATTCTTTCTTTCTTATTTTCTTCTTCTCTCTTCAAATTGCTTGCTGATTTGAAACTTAAGTGTGAATTTATTGTTGGTCATTGGAATGAATGAAAATCAAATCATAGTATGAATGAAAATATAACTCGAACAATGTTGAATGTTCTATCGAAGCATCAAAATGGGTTTAAGATATGTCACATCAATGCTCGCAGTCTAAATCAACCTAAACTGGATTACTTAAATTACTTATTTTGTAATTTATGTACTGATGTTATTTGTATTGATGAGACATGGTTTAAACCGAATATCCCAGATACTTTGTACAAAATTGATGGATATAATTTGTTTCGCAATGATAGAGCTACCACTACCACTGGTGGTGGAGTTGCGATTTATTGTAAATCGTCCCTTAACGCAAAAATTGTTGGAAAGTCAATTGGTACTGAAGTTGAATATCTGATAATTGAAATATTTGATGCTAACACAAAGTGCCTAGTTGCGTGTGGTTACAACCCACATCGAAGTTGTTCACCTGAACCATTTTTTTCATGTCTATCAGAAATTTCTCCTTTATATAACAATATTGTTGTTTGTGGAGACTTCAATCGTAACTTGCTTAGACATGATTCTTATTCTCGACAAATTAGTGATTTAATATGGTCAAGTGGATTATCAATCGTTAATTTATCTATCCCTACATGCTTTAGGCCAAATGCAACGCCAAGCCTCCTCGATCTCTTGCTTGTCTCCGACCCGCAGTCTATATTGTTGTATGATCAGATATCTTTTGACGGTATTAGTGAACACGATCTTCTCTTTTGCACGTTAAATATTGCCTTTTCCCGCCTAGTTTCACCAGCTTCTTTTGAATATAAGGATATATCCTCTGTTGATGTAGATGGACTCCAAGCTGCGTCGTCTTCAGCTCCCTGGGAGCTCTGTATATTGAATGCTGATCCTAATGAGAAGCTTAATTGCTTACAGATGCTTATTAGGGATCTGTTTAACGAATTCGTGCCCACCAAAACTGTTTTAATACGCAATAAGACCTGTCCGTGGTACACTGTTGAAGTTATTGATGCTATCAAAACAAGAAACAGATTCTATGCCAAATGGAAGCGAAATTCTAATCCTGCTAATTGGAGCAGATATAAAGTAGCACGGAATATCGCAACTCTTGCTGTTCGTCTTTCAAAGCGAAATTTTTACTCCTCAAAGCTTAATACTTCCCTGCCTTCAAAAATATTATGGAGAAATTTACGAGAAATTGGTTTGATTGACAAAACTAGTGTTGGTTGTGCGCTTGATTTAAATGAACTTAATCGTTCATTTCTGTCTAGTGAAGCTTCACCAAACAGATTTGAGTATCAAGCGGCTCCGTCAGCTTCCTCTGAGCTCCTAGCCGAATTTGAAACCGTATCTGAGTCTGAAATCATTGAAATCGTCTTTTCACTTAGATCTAATGCTGTTGGAGAAGATGGAGTGCCTCTTCAATTCATTAAAATGTTATTGCCATATATTACTAGTCATATCACACACGTTATTAATTCATGTATAATGACTTCAACTTTTCCCTTATCCTGGAAATGTGCAAAAGTGATACCCGTCGCCAAGAAAGCTAATCCAAGCACAGCGAATGATTATCGGCCCATAAGTATCCTCCCGTGTCTATCAAAGGTATTTGAAAGAGTCTTGGCGAAGCAAATACAGAATCATCTCTTTGCGAATTCCCTGCTTAGTCCACTTCAGTCGGGCTTCAGAGCTGGCTATAGTTGTTCGTCCGCTATGGTGCACATATTGGATGAAATAAGACAGGAATTCGACAAGGGATGCATTACTTTGCTTTGCCTTCTAGACTTTTCAAAGGCCTTTGATAAAGTCAACCATACCATACTTTGTTGGAAACTTCGTAATCTTTTTCGTTTTGGAGACAGGGCCTTACAGCTCATTGATAGTTTTTTGAATGATAGACTTCAAAGAGTGGTGGTTGGAAATAGTTGCTCTGAATTTATGTCCCTTGTACAAGGTGTACCCCAAGGGTCAATTTTGGGTCCCATTCTTTTCTGTTTGTATATAAACGATCTACCCTCAATTTGCAAATATTCATCAATTCACCTCAACGCTGATGAGAAGCACTTATTCATGACAAGTATACTCTTGGAGGAATTATCAGTTCCTCGCAAGAGGCAGTATCTCAGCAAAAACACTTTTGTTTTAGGTGGCAGGGGCACGCACTAATCATTACGCTCCGAGGTACTACGGCAAAAGCTGAGAATTGATCACTGTTTGCAGGTTGATAGTCCACCGCAATTTTCGTTTAGTTTTTTTTTTTTTTTTTTAACTGCAAACATAAGTACCTCGTGGCATTATGGTTAGCACGTTAGACTGTCATGCCAAAGGTCTGGGTTCGATTCCCGGCCGCTGGCACTGCCATCTTAAAACAGAAACCTTTTTTCTTTTTTTTGAGGAACTGACAAATCTTCCAAGAGGAAGATTTGTCACAAAAAAGTGATTCTCATCTAGCCGGTCAGATTCAGCAAAAAATTATAGGCCCCTTTATTTCTGCCAACGAAAAGTTGAGAGTTGTAAGTCACTAGACCCTGGTGCTTTAGGAGCTGTTGCAAAAGCCTCACGCATCTTATTTGAAATTGCTCAAAAATCGCAAATAAATCAAAAAAATATCTATAAGATCATCATAAGGATAGAATCACATTTGCATAAACACAATCATCAATAATACATATAATCGATGCGATAACACTACGAAGCCTTAATCTCATATATTATTCTCGTATATCCACGATGTCAAGTCAACTCAAAGTTCCTTATTTCTAAACAAAAAAATAATTAAATTGAGAAAATTTCCTGTAGGCCATGTTTGCAAACAAATAATTATAATAAAACCCACTCTGTCAGTTTTCTTTAAATGATTTGGTGTCATTATGAAGCGCTTTTGAGGTCCTAACCAACTAATACAATGCAATTTCTTATCTTTCCATAGAAAAAAAAATAACAAACTCACACACACATATGCATACATCTATATAATAACAACAATGTTTCGCAGTGCAATTTAATTATCCTGATTTATTATTTATAGAACGCGAGGACCGCCTATTTCATTTCCATTTCCATTTGCAAAAGGAAAAAAAAGAACTCTCAACTGAAATCTAGGTCAACAGTTCCTATTTTTTTTTATTTTAATTTTTTTTTTTTTTTTACAAAATGCATACTTCGTGGTTCGTTAATTCCCAGAAGCTTTGCATGCCTCAAGTGGCTATGGTTCAACCAACCCCTAAACGCAACGATTTCTGGTATGGCGTTCTCGGTGCTGTGTGGTTGCTAGGATATAACTAACATTCAGGTTGTTCTTCCATCTCAAGTTATTTTCTGCTTATTTTTTTTTTTTCTTCTCTTCCTTTGAAAACAGCAAATCAATGGTGAATAAGGAAGAGAGGCAGTTTCATCATGACTATTGAGGGCACCCAATCTCTGTGGTGGTACTTATTTACCACCCTTTCATTGAAATCAGTTGATTTATGAAAGATTTGAGTGCTCCTTGCAAAGAGCACCCACACAAACACATCAACACACTCACACTTTTTTTAGGAATTCAACGAAAAAATGAAATCTCAAAAATTCTTATTGAGTGAATAAGGCTCTAGGGCATATAATTTTCTACAACACCATCTCTGAAAGTCGACTTCTTCAAAATAAAGTACCATTTCAACACTTAACAAAGAAATTCAATAAGGAAATGGCTTGAAGTTCAAAACAATTTCTTACACCTGACACTTTACACCTCTACCTAACCTATACCATCTGAAATCTGAATATCCGCTTCGAAAAATTTCTTCATAAAACGGAATTTATTAATGAAATTTTTTGATTAATTATGTGAGGAGGAATATTCTGAGTGATTCTCCCACCATCATCATCGCCACCGAGTTTTTAGCATCAAAGTGAAAAGATTTTTCTTAAACTGCAGGTTGGTAACGGGTGATTTTTTAGCTGGTTTGGTTTTGGCAACACTGGTTTTGACAGCTCACGTGTGCTTAGTACCTTGTGTCACTGTCAAACAGCTTCAGTTTGGTTTGCAATTTAACCATGGATCGTCTTACAAATGAACAACGCTTGCAAATTATTGAATTTTATTATCAAAATTCGTGCTCGGTTTGAAATGTTCATCGCGCGCTGCTTCCATTTTATGGTTAGGCTCATTTTTGGTTGAATGGGTACGTAAATAAGCATAATTGCCGCATTTGGGGTGAAGATCAGCCAGAAGCATTGCAACAGCTACCAATGCATCCCGAAAAAGCCACTGTTTGGTGCGGTTTATGGGCCGGCGGCATTATTGGGCCATATTTCTTCAAAGATGATGCGAATCGCAGCGTTACTGTCAATGGTGAACGCTACCGAGCGATGATAACAAACTTTTTTTTGCCCGAAATGGAAGTTCTTGACTTGCATGATATGTGGTTTCAACAAGACGGTGCCACATGCCACACAGCACGCGAAACAATGGCGCAATTGCGAGGCGAGTTTGGTGAACAGTTAATTTCACGTTTCGGGCCGGTCAATTGGCCGCCTAGATCGTGCGATTTGACACCATTAGATTATTTTTTGTGGGGGTATGTCAAGGCTAATGTCTATAGGGACAAGCCCGCTTCGATTGACGCACTGGAAGCCAACATCCATGCATTCATTCGTGAGATACCGGCCGATATGTGTGAAAGAGTATGCCAAAATTGAACTCAGCGGATGGGCTACCTGAGACGCAGCCGCGGTGAACATTTGCATGAAATTATCTTTAAACATTAAATTACAAGGTTCAAACTATCGATTCAAATAAATATTTCATTCATTTTTTCGAATTTTTTGTGTTTTTTTTTTTTAAAAAGTTCTAAACCTCTTAAAAAATCACCCTTATAATGATCCTTAAGTAACATGTTTATGAGAAACTTCAAACAATTTTCTTCATAAGAAAATTTCTTATGGGGGGGAATTTGAGTTCAAATGTAGTCACGTAATATAAAAATAAAAATAAAAAAATTATTCAGGGTGTGTGCTTAGTAAAATATTTCTCTCGCTTTGTATATTAAACAGAGAAAGGATTCTTCCTTTGAAACATGCAATTGACTATTATGAGAGTAAAAAAACATGAAATTTGCTTAACTCAATGTGAATGTGTTCATTACAATAAAATAATTTACATCAAGATAAGGACAATGAACTTTGTAATATGTGAGGTTATGTTTTTACTTTTATTACTTTGTATAAACTGCAATAAGGCCCTCCATAAACAACACTAAAATTAAGTTAACGACTAATTCACATGATCTTATGTTTTACTCGCAAAACGTTTAACAATTTGTTTAAAAAAAAAAACACAGTAATACTCGTAACAATAATAGAGAGTGTCACAACTTACAAGTTTTGGGTTAATTTTTTTAATTATGTACAAAATGTGAAGGGGCTTTCTTCCTCTTTTAAGTGTTCGGTCTTATTAGGGAAGTTTAAATTTTAGAAACTGTTATTCAGTTCTTTAATTGATTTTAAGGGTTTTTAAACATGCGTAAGGGATGTCCCTAAGTTCACACAAAAACAATTTTGATACAAATTAAGGATTTCTAATGTAATATTGTTAATTTTATAAAGTTAGCAGTTTATTTGGTTAATATTACCCATAAGGCTCTGCTGACATACGCATTTTTGTCAAAGTTTCAATATTATGTATGTAAGTGTGGCTTAATTTCATTGGCACAACACCCAACAAGCGGGTGAGCTTGTTGGGATACACATCAAAATTGGACTTCCCACAAATCGACAAAATGTTCACTGATGAAACGCCAAATTTGTAGGACTTAGAACCCTAAGGGGCTTTTTTTAATTCAATAAACCTTGAACTCAAAAGAAATATTCCAACGTTGGGGGGGCTGCACTGCGGTACAATAGTGGGAAAAAATTCTTTTTATTAGGTATCAGCTGTGAGATTTGAACCACAAGGAAAGAGGATTTTTTAAATCAGTATAATAAGAGAAACTTCAGTGATTCTGAAGAACGAAAATTAGCTTTTATAGATTTTTTTTTATTTAAAAATTTTGTTTTTTTTTATTTTTACTCTTTTAAGCTTAGTTTATACATCCATGCGAAGAGTTGTATTCATATGAAAACATCTATTTTTCCTAGGAGTGAAAAACTGTCAAATACTAAATTCAATTATTTTGGCAACAAGGAGGAACAAATTTTTCTCGAAGAAAATCAAAATTTAAGCCGAAAACTACTTTTTTGAAAATCCTTTGGTGCAAAAATTATTGATGTTTCATTTCAAATATGATTTCACTTCGCTTTGGTGTATAAACTAGGCTTCAAGGCCCCGACCCATAGAATCCATGCGTTCGATGTGGTGACGGATTCGATGACGTTTGCTGGATGTGACGGGTTGAGGTGACCCAATGAATGCCTTTACAACCACTTGAGTTTCAAACTCACACACAAAATTGTTGTCAACGCATCTCCCGGAGTGGAAGAGTTAAAAGGCTGGCTGCTTTGTCCGTTGTGGTTTACGCATACGTCACTTATAGGCCGGTTCCCATAAGAAAAAATGTATTTAATCGATCTGTCAGTTGAGTGATTCACCACAACGGACGCAACGGATTCTATGGGTTGGGGAATTTAGGCTTAGAAAAAACGGATTTAATTTTAGAGAAAAAAACATATCGTCGGCTTAGAGTGTAAAGCAGCTAACTCCTATTTTGCATTTTTTGCATAAACATATTTAAAAAAAAAGTGTTTGCATTACTTAAATAAAACAAAAACTACAATTAGTATTTTTTAACATTCGTTACTACTTAATTCAGGGAAATTGAAAAGATTTGATAGATTTTTGTATTTTGTAGCAATTTTTGAAGTGGTCTATAATGGTAAAAAAAAAATGTGGAGTTACCCGCTTTACACTCCAAACCGACGATATTATGATAATTGCCAATATTTTTAGGAACGATTTTTTTAAATTTAAAATGTTCAACTTAAAAAAATAATGTTGCCTAGTCTTCTCTTGTTCCAACTGAACCATCATGTAACAAATACAAAAAAAAAAAAACCTGCAAGAACAAAGTCTTAAGACACCTAAAAATAAAAAAATTCTTGAATAACGATTCTTATGGGATTTTAAATCCTTCCTCTCTTAAATTAGGAAAAAACTATGTTTGTGAGATTTATAAAGGTAGATCTTTGCATAAGTACGATTTAATTCACCTTGTAAAACTATTAAGCTGCTATAAAAAATACTTTCTAATACTGTCTTAACCCATGGACAATAGTTTACGAAATACAGTGGTTATTTATTTAGTTTAAGCATAAAATAAAATATACCTGAAAAAAGTGGTCAGGTAAAAACTTTGTGTGATTTAATTGTGAGATTTCCTACCCATTTCATTTAGGTATTATCTTCTGCCTTTCCTGTTTCATTTTTTTTAAAACGCATTTAAATAACATTTTACACAATTACATTGCATACATCTTTTTAGCTATTTGCAAAAAATCACTCATGAATTTTCTAATTCACCAATTTTACAATTTGACCTCTTTAAAAATAAAAAAAAAAAAAATATATAAATAGATATTTGCTTTTGAAATTGCCAAGAAACATTTATTTGTATTAACTGTTTGTGGCTCATATGCAAGGCACTTCAATGACATCAAGTTTAAAAGAAACATAAAATGATTTTGTTTTTATTATTTTAAATACATAAGGTTATTATTCGAATATTTTAACGAATTTGAAATTTGCCATGTAGTAGTTACATCGAAAAAAGATTTCGGGCGAAAACTTCCTGTCAATTTTGAACACAAAAATCCTTTTTAACATTCCTTGAGCCTTTGTCTCAGTATGTTTTGAACCTGTTTTGTTCCAAAAAAGTTAGGCACAATTTAATTAAACATTTAGAAATCTTTAACTTTTCAATTTCTTCTTTAGGTCTTGCTAATTTTTCCTGCAAAATTTTTTTTAATAAATTTTCAAAACTTTCCATTTCAATAGAAAATGAATTTTTGAACAAAAAATTTTGAGAATAAAAAAATTCTCAAATTAAGCATAGTCTCCAAATTATAACAAACATATTGGAAAGTGCCCAGGGTGACCATTTACCAGTATATTTAATAGCCTATATTATATCTTTTTACAAAAAATTCTTTATTATTTTGTTCCACTGTACGAATTGTTATCTCCTTTAAGGTTTTTTTTTTGCTTGATACCAGCAATTTTCTAACACTTTTCAGACATTTTTTGTTTCATATAACACCAAAGTATACAAAAAGTAGAAAATAATAAATCTAAACAAACTATTCAATCAATTTTTCGTGCAGATGTGCAAGCAGCGAGATAAGTGCTTGAAACCAATTATAACCTTTAAAAAATCGACAGTTTTTCGACAATAACTTTTCATTGGAAAGAAATCAACTTTATTGTAAGTGTGACATAAAATTATTTTACGCGAAAAATGTTTGTTCCCTGGAGTTTTAAAAGCTATTATAGAATTCGCGTTAAATTTTTTTTTTTAATAAACAACCAAATTGCGAAAGGGATACCTGTTTTTTTTTCATTCATTTCATTTTTTTCAAGTCACAATTGAAGCTCTCAATTACCAAAGATTTCGCCTTAAATAAGTACATATTCACAAAAAAGGGAATTTTCGTTTAGGAGTTGAAACTCACAATAGCCGATAAGTGAAATATTAATTTTTCACGTGAAACTCACAGTAAGGCTGAATGTCCAAATATTTTAAAGCAAAATTTTTGTATTAGATAATTTAACTTACAAAATAGAAAAAAATGTCTTTCTCTGCGTCCACTAGTTTTTTTAGTTCTTGAACGTCCTTTTTCAAAATGGCAGACAACTCATTCTTTTTTAACGTTACTAGTTTTCGTCAAATATATTGATTGAAAGTGTTTGAATAAATTCTAGTAACCATTACTATGGATACATTTTAAATGGAAAATTAATCGGTTACTTTTGGAGAATTTGAAAAAAAAACGGTTCTCATTTTCCGTTCTACTGCATTTAGTATACTTTTATTCTATTTTTTTTTCTATTTGCTCATTAAGTAAGCTTTCAAGGTCTACTAGGAGATGGAAATCTTATAACTTATTTATACACGTTCAAGTGTTATTCTTATATTGGCTGATGACATGAAAATTTTTAAGACAGTAAAAGCTAACCATGACCATATTCTTTTGCAAGCCGATATTGATAGTTTCGCTTTTTGTTGTGATAAAAACGGTCTTTCTCTTAACCCTGACAAATGTCAAACAATTACTTTCTCTAGGAAGCGACTTGCAAATGCTTTTAATTATTCTATTTCACAACACAAACTCTGTCGAGTCTTTAGCTTCAAGGATTGATTGAATTCACAGAACACATTAATTACATTGTAAAAAAAGCGAGCTCTATGCTTGGATTTATAAAACGTTGGGCAAAGAAATTTGACGATCCGTACGTTACGCTTTATGTACGACCTCATCTAGAGTACGCGTCTCAAGTATGGTCTCCCTTTTATGAAATTCATAAAAATTGTATTGAATCAATTCAACGTAAATTCATTCGCTTTGCTCTGAAAGGTCTTCCTTGGGCAGATCCATTCAACCTTCCACCATATGAACATAGGATCCAGCTACTGCAAGTCCAAACCTTATATCAAAGGCGGGTGAATAATGATCTAATTTTTCTTCACCATTCGTGATTGTTTCTTTTTTTTTACTTTTAGATCATATTTATTCAAATGTGATATATATTGTTTAATTATGTTTATTGTTTGTTTGTTTAACTATGTAAATGTATTAATTTTATTTGTATGCATGTGTTAGCTCGCATTATTTTACTAACCACTAGCACATGCACTTATGATGAGCCTCTGATTGTAGGTTTGCAGCTTGCTCTAAGCTCACTACAACAAAGAATCTGAAGTGTTTAAAAAAAAATACAACATTTCAAAATTTGGGTTTTTGATTTTAATTATTTATATTTAGAATTTTGTTATGTTTGATATTCTGGTTAAATTTATTTTGATTTTCAATTAATAATTCACAAATTTCAATTGATATTGTTTTGTTGGATTTATTAAAATTGTTTTATTACTTTTTTGCTTTATACAAGCTTTTGAACCGATAAACCGATCCCTTAAGTTTTTACAAATAAAATCATGTATTAGTGCTGCCGTTGTTTTAAAATACTCGTATATTTTGTTTCCATTTTAAGTACCTAAGTAGATTAAAAAACAAATATAAAATTGCCTCTTTTGTCCAAAGGAGGGAAAATATAACACCACCATAAGGTTTTTTCTTGTCAAGATTTTCTTTACCTTCATGGCCTAAATTTTTTGGCAGATCTTACGCGAATCATGCAGTATTAAAAAAAATGAGCAGTTATGTATATGAACTTCTTAAGTAATAAGCAATTTTTTTATTAGGTCCATCTAAGGTGACTCTTTTTTAACAACCACCTTAATGAACACATACAATTCTTCACGTTCCATCAAAAGTGTTTCCATTTATTTTTATAAATGTGATTTAATTTGTTGTTCTAAAATTTTTCTTTGGATAAATTTTGTTGTCATCTAAAAATGTCCAATAATATAAATCTCTGATGTAAAAGCTTTAGTTATAAAGTTTTAATTAATTACAATCATTTCCTCTTGAAGCTATGTATTTTAAGTTTTAACACTCGCAATATTCAAGTAAATCAATTTGATAATAGACACTGAGACGTATACGTACTTTTTTTCTTGGTTTTTATTTCATGCAAAATAAATATATAATTGATCTGTTGCAATTTTGTTCTAAAGTGTAATTAATCTTTTTTTTTTTTATAAAATTAGTTTTATAAAATTTTCTATCAAAACACGAGTAAAATTACAAAATGATAACATATAAATGGCACAGCCAGGCATTCACAATGACTTTGATCTGTTTTGTTTTAATTTTTCTAAACACGAGAACAAATTGCAAATATCTATGAAAATAATTATTAAATAGAGATTTTGCATTAAAGTCGAAAAACTTAAATTAAGTAAAATAAATATAGAAGCAAATGAGACTAGCAAAAAATCATGATCTACGAGTAGTAACTACAAAACAAAAAACACACTCGCTCAAAAATATTATATGGTTGAATTTTTCATTATTAAGTTTTTTTTAATGCAGTTAGGTTTGGGAAAACAAAATTAGTTTATTTTTTTTCAAAGACACTTTTGAGTCACTTTTTACAACTCAAATTGATTATATTGAAAAGTAAAGATTTTTTTAAATGTATCAAACATGAAGAAGCATATAGCCCTTCCTGAAACACCACTGTAAAAGAAGACAAGTTAAGCAACTTAAAAAGTCCTACATCCTACATTAAAACATTTCCTAACAACAAAATAAAAGTTACTAAAATAGAAATACATATGCATGAAATTAACACCATAAAACAATATTTGCTGCTTACTACATCCAGCAGAACATTCCAACTCTTCATTAAGCTAATAATCTAATTTTATATTTATCCAGAAAAAAATCGAAAAAAATCACTGACGGTAGAATAAACCAAACATAAAATGGTGCTCACATGCATACAAATGAATCTTGAGTGGATAAAACAAAGTATATATTATGTACTCCGACTATTGTCCATCCCATTAACCTTAAATTTCCTCTATGGTAATGTGAGACGAAACACTTATGGCACATCTTCTCGAGTGTCCTTGATACATAAAAACAACATCTTCGACTATTGAAGAGTGAACCTTTTATTGTGCAATTAGCTGCTTGTGTGTATGTTTCGTATAAGCATATTCAACTTGACATCCCCTCAAGACTTGTGTGGGGTGTTTTGTGTTGTTGGCATTTTGGTCATATCGATCGATCTAACCATCACACTAAGAAGCAATATTCGTTTCAATTAACCCTATTGCCTGAGAATCCCAGAGCTATAGTTACTGCGAAAAGTAAATTTTCGTTATAAAGGTCCTTCTTTTGGGTATAGACATTTACAACGACCCAAGTAAAAGGAGAGGTCCTTCCTTGGAGGAACCAGAAAAAAAAAATAGAGTCAAATGAGTCCCTTTGGGCGGGCAAACGATGAATAAGACTGTGTTAAGCATCAGAACCAGCATCAATTTACAAGAACAATGCGGAATGCGACGGAATGAGAATGAAGGCCATCCTAGGCCATTGGGAGCATTACTCTGCATCAAGGATATACAAACTCTCGCACTCTAACACGACGACAATGAAATTAAGTTCATTTATTTAGCTTAACCATTATTATGAAGCAAGCGAATCTCTGTTGTACATATATATGGACAAGCTATATAAACCATCTCACAAATACCTCAGAAAGGCTCTGGAGTCATACATGGTAGAACTCAACGCAACATATTTATAGGTATATCAGGAAACAACAACAACGAAGAATTTGTATAAAGTTTGTAAGGTATACGTGGCAATATATACGTAATATTAGACAGAGTTAAATTTATTCTTGCGGTGTATATTTATCTTCGTCATCAACATCATCATGGGCTTGACGGCAAGGATTTACGCTCTAGTGAAATATTATCCTTTGAAGAGAATATTTTCGTTCGATAAAGAAAAAAAAAAAAAAAGAAGAGCATACAGTAGGGAGATGACTATAGTGACGCTAGAAGAGTTGGAAATTATTCTCGTGACATTAAGATGAATGTTCACACACTTTCGAGCACATGTAATCAGGAGGAAATTAGTTCCGTAGGTCATGCATCTGTGGAGTCGAATTATTTGTATGTAACTCGACTGAAATAAAATTTAAGAAAAGTTTTTCTTAAAAGGGTTTTAAGGACATATAATCGACTTTTAGTTCACGAGCACACGAGTACTGAAGCACATGTACGAAGTCCGGTACTGGTACTTGTAATTGTAATCTTACAGCTCTAGGGTCAACTGTCACCCACACACATTTAGAGTTTCTTTTTTTGCTCAGTAGACCAGTAAATTTGATTTCTATTGTTGTTACCGAAAAAATAATTTTTTTGAAATTCTAAAACCATTGAGCAAGCAAACGAAGTGAACCTTTTCCATTTTCTGATTCAAAGCTTTTTTTGTTGATACTCAATTAAAGATTTGATCAAATTATTGAAAGAAAGCACTTTAAGATACTAGTCGATTACTTAAAAATACTGGTTGAGTACTTGGAAGTAATTGCTCAAGCATTTTGGAACTTAGGTATGCAAAACTTGCTACTTCTACCGAAGTACTTAAAAAATACCTTGATTTTCTCAAGAACGAGTGTACAAGCACTAAAGAACTTCAGAGTTAAATGAGTTTGAAATTGATGCGTCGCGCACGTAGTACATTACGACGGGAAAAATGTGTTCACAGAGTACAAATATTTGTTTGTATGCACCGAAGTTTGCATGGGTTTTCTTTGAATTCCTATTTACTCATTTACATTACCGTGTACTGGTTACATTTTTGTTTAAGAACCGAATACTCTTTTTAATATCAAAAGTGCAGACTGAGACTATGTTTATGCAGTGAACCTCCAGAGAATTTATTTTGTGTATTGAATATAGACGTTTATATATATTATAATAAATTTAAAAATTCAAGCTATATGCCGAGTATAAGCAACGTGCACTGGGCCTTTTTTGACGGAAACGATATATACTCAATAGTTCATAAATATCTATGAATCTCTTAAAGTCAAATACTGCACAAATAGTAAGAAGTGGGATTTGTATTCATCACAAAAAGTTATGTACTAAATAAAAACAACATGCCCTTAGTCTAAACTGACGTTTATCGAATACAGACGATTATAATCAGCCCATATACATTATTTATGATCAGCTACAGTCTTCCTAACGTGAACTAAGTCTATATTAAAGTCTAATCAGTAAAAACGCTATGGCCTAAACATTCAAATATTTAAAGTCCGTTATACATACAATTAAGTTTTGATGAATTTTTTAAATAAAATAAATGTATAAATAAAGAGCAACATAGATTTGCATTTCTTGAGTATAAGATGAAAAGAGGTAAATTTATATAAATTCTTAGACAAATTAATTCAAAATATAAATATGTAGTGAATACTTAGACTCAATATAAAAATATGTAGTGAGCACACAGTATAAAGGCACACAGAGTACATAAGCACATGGAATACAAGGACATATAGAGTATAAACGCCCATAAAGTACATACAAATATAGAGTACATAGACAAATATAGAGTACATAGACGTAAACTTATGAACCGATTACATAAATGTCGATACCTTCCTGTAAGAATGTATTAAGCGACATTTTCAAAATTTTAAATAAAAAAGGTATTAATTTGTGTAATTTGAAGTAATTAACAAATTTTTTAAATGCATTAAGAGCAGAATATCCCGTTCCATATCTTTTTATTTTTTTTAATAAAGCAAAAACTGAAAAAGAGGTAATTTCTAAGCCTGTAAAGTTTTTTAAATGTCACTCAATACTTTTTTATGGGAAGTTTTCGAAATGTACTCAATACATATTTATGTAACAAGTCAATACAATATTTATATTAATGTGTAGAGCACATATGATCTGTAATCACAGGTAAAAACAAGTAATGTCATGATTACATTCTATATTTATATGTATGTAATGAGTACTATATCTGTATATACCACTTGTAACAGACACTTTTTTTTTTAAATGCGTTCATAGGAAATAAATATTTATTTAATGAGTGCAAATGAACTGTACTCAGTACATAATCATGCACTCATTAGAGAAACAATAACTCCATAAGATAATTTGCGTCGTTATATCCACTTTATATTGAACTAAAGGTTTTTTTTTAATTATATTCTAAATAAATTTGAAGAAAATTGGTTCACCTGTTTAGACCCTAGCTCTCGAATTAAACTGGACGTAAAGAAGCAAATTATTTTACGGAGTTATAACGTCTCTACGAAACACCATAGATTTATTATAATTCAATGATATCAACAGTGCATAGAAGATGTAATCACTACGTAATCATAAACTCATTGAATCACCGATAAGTAATACATATTCATGTAATGATTCCACAGCATTATTAAGTAGATAGTAAACTTCTAATGAATTAATGTAGTCAGTACAATTTTCATCATGTAATGAGAACAAAAATGAGTTAATGCGAATAGAAAATAAATTCATATGCTGAGTAATTACATTCTTTCATTAGTGTAGTTTTCTTAAATTTGGTGTATTTAATAAGAAGTCTGTGAAATGAAAACATTAAGTTTTTCTCTGAGTGTTTTTATTTATTTTGTAAACTTGACGTTTATGGATGTAATTTCATTTAACTACTCAAGCTAAAAACGACTCCATTCCATTCAAAAAGAATACAATGACACAGATACAAATTTCATTCCCGAAAAAGATAAAAAAAAGTTTTTCGAACATTTATTGTGCGGAACACTCCATTACTTCAAAAAAGACATAACGTCATAGATCACTCTAACGTTGTGCAAGTCAAAAAACGATTTAGTATCAACCACCACACTGACCTAAAGATCCATTTCTTTTAATCAACATTTTTTTTTTTGTAATCAAATATAATCTCTCCTGGTTTGATTTGAAAAAAAAAAATACATATTTTACCTGAACTCACCACTCACCTACATAATCAACAACATCATCATTCATTTTGCCAACAGCAACCATCTTCGTAGAGAAGCGCATAAGCATAAGCACCAGCAACACTCTAATGGATGAATCCATTAAAAAAAAAAATATGAAGAAGAGAGGAAAGCGAAAAAAAACGAATACCAAGTCTATAAACCATAAACACAAATTTCAACCTATAAAAAGGACATTCATCCCTATCCGTAGTGAAATCATAATATGGGCACGATGAAAAGCATCCGTATAATTAAAGTTTGTCTAGAATACTCGTAGGTATATTTTTTTTTTTTGTTGCTTTTGCCTCGCCTTAGTTTCTCGACTTTTGATGCACTGTTGAGCTGAAAGAGCCTGCTGCTGTTGATGCTGCTGGTGCTACTGCTGGTTTGTCTCTCAAGTTGGTACACATAGCATAAATACTGCCTGTACAAATGATTATAGTCCTTCAAACTCAAACCAGTATCCATACCAGAAGTCTACCTCTTTGCATATCCATCCACACCAATAGCTACAAACAGACTACATACCTCCTGCTGAATTGTTGAGCACCCAGGACACACAGGACACACATGGTGCTGCTGCATATTAAATACGCTGCCACGTTTTCTCGCATTACAAACTAAACGATGACGAAAACATTTTTCAAATTATTGACTTTTTGCTGTAGAAGTTTCAGGTTGCATATCAACCTAGGAAGGACGAAGGCTGCCGCGGCAAGCACGCAACTATAAAAGAAAGAAAACAGAAAATCTGCACGCGCGCCGGTTGTGTCCAACCATGTGTATACAAAACTGTGGCTTTTGTTTTTCACAAAACAAAGGATTTCGCGCCATGAGCAAGGATATTTCACATTAAAATGGCAAACTACGTTCTTTTTTAATTTTGCCTTTTTACATGCAACAACCAGAGTATTTTTATTAACATGTTCCATCAACAAGAGCTGTAGTAGATACCTACTTTAATTGAAACGTCATCTTCAATCATTTAACTCTTCTCAACAACAATCAAATCCAATTGAAGAATGTTGACACAGGCACATCACAGGGTGAATGTTATACAAGCTCATTGACATTACTCCGGTTCAATTGACAAGCGAATAGGCGGCTCAGATCGGCCGGCGCGCGGCGGGGCGCACATCAGTCTGTTATGACACAGGAATTTATTTCGTGACAGCTGAATCTGTCACGTTTACCGCTATACGTTGCGTCACGTTCTTCAATTAAAATTCAACCAACAGCCGCAGCGGAAATAAATATTATTCATTTTTACAGCGCATACAAATCATGTTTTTATTCAACACCCTCCCTGGCTGTCGTATTCACAGTCATCGTCGCTGGTCGTTAGAAAAAATCACAATCCCGAAAAAATGAGAGGAATGTGTATTAGAGAATTTCCATCCCTTATTCAGATAGAGGAATAATTATTGGCGAGGTAAAAAATCTACTACATTGGGAGATTAAGAGAAAGCCAAAGTAATAAATTCTCTTTGACAGAAAAGCTTTAATATGGATACCTGTCAAAATGACAGTTTATTGCGCATGACTCTCTTTCTCTCTCTCGTCGGGCATAACGTAATCATAATCGTGACGTTATGAAATGTCAAGTGGAGTCAAGAAAGTATTCTACATATAAGAGAAAAATAATAATTAATCAAAATGATGGTGGATATGGATATACGCAATAAAGTGTCTTCTTAAATTGATGGATATGTAGCCATATTGACAACTTAATAATTTACACCCACTTTTTGGGTGTTTTTATTTTTATTAATTTTATTTAAAAAAAAAAATCTTAATAATTACAAGCGCAATATCGATAAAAAAAAAAAAAACGTCAGTAATATCTGTTGTTATTCATATAAATTATTTATACCAACACCATAACGTTGATAATAATAACAATAATAATTATTTAAACACTTGTTTTGTGCGTGTAAAGATTAAATTTATTGTGTTTTTTATGGCATTAAATGCTAGACAACGTGCACGAACGACAACGACGACACACATTGAATATGGGAGGAGTGATGGAAGATGTGATAGACCAAGAGGTAGTAAAAATGTTATTTCATGGTTCAAACACAATTAAGGTGGGAAAAATAGATAGCAATGATGGGGACATCTTCTTAAAGGGTTTGGAGTTAAAAGTTGTTTTTTTTTTTTAAAGCATATTAGTTGCAAAAGATAATAAAAGTTAAATTAAAGTTTTTATGATTAGAGGAATCATGCCATCAAGAGAGCAGAAATTCCCAAAAATCCTACATTAAACTTTTGACGTTTATCTCTGATTTTTGGTAATTTTGTTTTTAAACTAATTACTGAGAGTTATAAGTCTCTTGGCAATGGTTCTCTACGTGTGAACCTCAAGTATTTGGTATATTCAAGGATAATTCAAAATGTAGGTATATTTAGGAACCATAATGATAGAAAGCAATTATTGTAGGTGGGGAAATTTTTTTCATGTTCCAAATGTTTAGAGTCCCTCAAGTTAGAAATCTCGGACCGCTTCTTTTAAAAATATTCGTAAATAAGTACAAATTATATAGCGTGTATGATTGTTTTTAATTTTATGCATGGTGAAGGCTGGAGCTGATGTCATACAATTTTGTTGGAAATTGGTTTATTATCAAAGCTTTCAAATGATTTGACTCTTTCTAAGATATTGGTATACATAAATGTCCCTAGTTGTTGATTCACGGGAGGGGCTACAGGGGCTTAATCAATCCCCACAGCTAATTTGTCAAATTAATTTAATAGCAAACTATATTACGATGTTTTATTTTGTATAGGGTTTGTAAGTCAATAATGTTTTAATAAGCTTAAATATTGAATGATCTCCAAAATCATTACAGAATCCAGATTCAGACACAATTTTGACATTTGACTCAGAGAAAAAATGGCGGTCTGATTCCCTCCACAGCTCATTTACCGGATTTTGTAATCGATAGTTGTCAAAATTACTTTGAAAGTATATACATTTTTTCTATATTCCAAATCGATACGAGCCCTTAAAGAAGGACGAACAATCAAAGTAGGATTAATTAATAACTAACGCTTTAGGTAAATGTGTTTTAAGCCCTAAGGATAGGAACGCATTTGGGATTTTCTGTCGCACCACCATTCATTCGCAAAAAATAGAACACATGAGATTAATTGAGAATGAACGCACATGATACCAAAAATGTATACCTGGGTTGCGATCAATTTTTTTAGTCGCAACGACAGAAAATCCCAAGTGCGGTCCTAGCCTAAGGGAATCGGGTAAGAAAAATAAGAATGGGGCTAGCAAATTTAAATGTTCGCATTTTTTTGTATAGGAAAAAAATTTACACTCGTAAGTTTAAGAAAAGAAAGAACAAAAAAAAACATGGTACTCGTACTCATGATAATTTTTTTTTTTTAATAAAGAACTTTTTTCAAGGCCCGACGAAAAATATGTAATTTTTGTTCAGGCCCACGCGAGGTAAATTCAGCAAATTAACATGGATAAATTCAATTAAGGAGCTAAAGGACAACATCTTATATATGCATTTTATAATTTTCTTCCAAGTTTGGGATTCGTGAAAAAAAAAAACGAAACAACAATCAAAAATGACATACCGATGATAGAGAATACGAAAAAAGTGGGTGGCACAATTCTGTCTGTCTGTTTGTATTTAGATCTACAGCCTAAGCCAATGATGCGATCTTCATCAAATTTGGAAGTTAAGGCGTTTTGGTGATTCCCTATGGGAAAATTTGTTTTTAGCTCCAAAGATAACGGTTCTAGCCATACAACCGTTCAAAAAAAGTTTATTTATCTCCAAAACAGCTCCAACGATTTTGATAAGGAAAATCAATAATCAAAAAGTGTTGGTTAGTTGCACATTTTGAAAAATAAAATTTTTAGCAAAAACTATTATTAAAAGAACTACCCATATAACGGCTTTCTGATTTTTGTTTTTCTCACTAAGCCAGTTTATATTTCTGAGGTCTCAGAGAACTCAGAGCGCTCAGAAATATAAACAGGATTCTTCTCAAAAAATATTCTCACTTTTCCTCTTAAAAACTGAGACTGAAACTACGAGTATTTTTTGTCTAAATTACATAAGAAGAAAAGAGAGTTGTTTTGACTTCCTTGTGAGGAATCTAGTTTATATTTTATTCTCCTGCTCTGTCAAAAAATTGAGCAAAAATAATTTACAATTATTTGGCCTATTTACTGCCAAACTGACTTCAATCAAATTTTTTTATGAAAAAATTGCTTTAAAATGTCTACAATATTGCATCTTAATATTTTGAAAAAAATGTGTGTTTTTAAGAAAAAATATCAATTTTTTTGTAAAAATTCAATATTTCATAAACGGGTTGATGAACTCTTTTGAAACTAGATAAATTTAGTAAGTATTTTAAAAAATACTTAAGATTGGCATAAATTTTTTTTTTTACAAAAAATATACAAAATTTGTATGTAGGTATAACAAAATAGTTTTTAAAAAAAAAACCTCTCCAACGATCTTAAATTTTTTAAAATGCATATATTTATATTTTTTCAAGAAATTAAATGGCATCGTATGTTTTTGAGCTTCTAAGTTATTAAACGGGTCAAAGAACGATTAAAATATTTATTTTTATTAATTTTCTATTATTACTTGCATTTTTTAAAGGTTCTTAAGTTCTAAGCAACTTGAACATAAGAGCAAGTACGTATGATCAAGTGTTGCATTCTATTTCTAAAGTTCTGTTGAATGTAATCGAGGAACTGAATCGAAATTGAAACCAAAGATTTAGCTTCCGGTTGTTTTCGAAGAACGAAGATATTTTTTACGATTTCGTAGGCCTTTTTTAAACAATGTCATTTTTAATCTATTTTTTTTTTTGGTTTTATTTAAAATAACTAATTAATTAGTTAAATAAATAAATAAATTGATACATAAATTTCGTTTAAGATAATACAAAGAAAATGACGTTACTGTAAACGGTTGGTTCAGCCAGAACCTCAAATTGGCAACACTATTTGAACTGACGGCCATTTTGTGAGCTGTCAAGTGATTTATTTTTAGTTTGATTTGGCATTTCAACATGAATAGACTGACGCCTGAACCATGCAATTTGGAAGCATTGTACAAGAGGCGTCAGTCTATTCATGTTGAAATTTTCATTTTCAAAATCATGGTTTTGTTCGAAATACGTACTAAGCAAATTTTGTTTAGCGATGAAGCTGACTTTTGGTTGAATGGAAACGTCTATACAAAAACAAAACTGCCGTATTTGGAGTGATAATAATTCTCAAGTGTATGTTCAGACACCGTTACATCCACAAGAACTGACTGTTTGGTGTGCTTTACGGGTTGGTGGAATAATTGGTATGTACTTCTTTGAAAACGATGCTGACCAGAACGTTACAGTCAGTGGTGAACGCAACAGAGCCTTGATTACTGAATTTTTCGTCCATCAATTGGTCAACCATGATGTTCAGGAGCTGTGGTTTCAACAAGACGGGACGGCGGCGGCGCAACATGTCACACAGCTCGTGCCACATTTGATTTATTGAAGAAAACGTTTGGTAACCGAATAGTTTCACGTTACGAACCCGTGACTCCAAGATCAAGCGATTTAACACCACTTGACTATTTTCTGTGGAGATATGTGGAGTTCGCTGGTTGACGCCGATAAACCCCTAACGATTCACTACTTGGAGGACAAAATTCTCAGCGTTATAGCCGATATACGGCTACAAATGTTAGAAAAAGTCATCGAAAATTAAACCTTCAGATTAGATTACGTCCAAGCCAGCTGTGGCGGTCATATGCCAGAAAAAATATTTAAATTGTAAAGCAAGAAGATTTTCTTTCGAATAAAGTGAATTTCATGTCAATTTAAAAAAAAATCATCATTGTTTTATTCCATCTCTAAAAAAAATGGCCTTTAAAAATCGAAAACGCGAGATATTCAAGAACAAAAATGGAAAACCTCATTTTATTTTATAAAATTCACTTTAAACATTGAAAATACAATTTTTCAATGGTTTGTAATCAGAGAACAGCTGTTTTAGCTCGTTTTTTGTCGAGAAATGTTGAATCTAAAATTTTGCAGGATCTGCTAACTATTTTAATGTATGAATCCTAAAAAACAAATATTTTGAATACAAAGAAAGATAATTAAATTCTCTTCAAAAATATCTTAACAACTTTCTTGCACAGTATGACGGTCTTGTGCGTTTTTTTCGAATGTGGTCGCTGAAGCACGCCAATTACAGCTGCTTCATTTTCAATAACAATATTTTTTATTGGGAATATTTTTGTATTAGGACAAATTTGATTTGATTGATTTAATTTCCGAGAACAGAAAACATGGATTGAAAGAGATTGCGAGCATATGATTGAGCATTTTTTAAATGATTTTGTTCAAAATGGAAACTTCAAAATCAATATCCAGTGTATTTTCTTAGCACACAAAAATTACTAAGTAATAAAATTTTAAGAAAAAAAAAATTGTTCTGTAATTAATAATTTTCTTAAAACATAGAAAATAATAAAACTACTTTTTAGTGTTTGACTCAGTAAAATTTTTATAAATCTTTAATTTTTTGATTTAATTTTTTTTTGGTTTGTGCCAGCTCTTTTTGGTAAACTTTTTTTTATTAATTTTCATAAACTATTGACTTCGATACGTTATCTAATTCTAAATAAAATGTTTTAAGTATAATAATGTGAAAATTAGATCAAATTTCCAGTTATTCTAAACATATTGAAAAGTGTCTAGTGTTTCCATTCTTTTGGAAACGCAAGGATGATTTTAGTAGCATTTTAAGATTCAAGCATGATTACGCCCTAAACAAACATATTATTCAATTAATTACCCCAAGAACGTAACTGTTCCTTAATTTGAATTTATACGAAAACTAACAACAGTAATATCTATTCATCACAAAATTACTTTAATAAGAGGGACACGCTCGTTTGTTCTTCTGGAAAGCACTGGCAAGCTTATATGACAAAAAGTTTGAAACTTCTTTAATAAACAATTTAACTTCAGCTTGTAAAAAAACCCTGAACGAAGCACTTTCGAAGTTATTAAGTTATTAAAGTCTGCTAATATGTTTAATAAGTGGTGATATTTTTTTTTTGTTATTTCACAGATTCTATACAAAGAATGTCTCAAACCAAACATACTCCATTGTATCAATAGACTACGAACCTCAGGTTCTAAAGGTCATGGCTTTTACTTATTGTTTTTAAATATAATAAGTGAATTTAAGTAAAATTGGCCAAAATATTGAATACAACTAACTTTAGCTATCTTTATTTCAATCAAAACAAAAAATTTACTGAAGACCCATAAAAAAGTTATTAAATCCTTTTCAAAAAACATACATACATATGTCATCATCCTTTTCTGTGAAAATTTAGAAAGGAATTAATCAAGGCATGTTCGTATTTTCTTCATCTTTGAAAGCATTTTCGATAACTATGCATACGAGTAGATATAAATCGTAAAAAAAAATGATTCAAGAATTAGAGATCGCCCCATAGATGAAAAAGTTTTATTTTTGAATCCTTTTTTTCACAATTCATCCATCATCATCAACATCTAAGGGGAAATTCCTATAGGTAGTCAACAAAAAAGCCATTACGTATAATAGGTACCTACATACTGTTCAAAAGAAAACTAAAAGAAGGAAAAAACTTTCATAGGTACTACACGAACCAATCACATAAAAAAAAAATAGTTTTCAAAGAAAACTTTTTAAATGCCTTTATAAGCATAGGATGTACTTTATACTTTTAGACAAACCTATGCATCGTTGTTTTGTGAAAATTACTATAAAAATCCTCTTCAAAACTTATCTGGATGTGTCTCCTTAACAATGCGCTTCAGTATATGCTCTTTAGAAATTGAAAACTATTCTCCCCACCAGTATCGATATGGTTGGCTTTAATTTTTTTTTTTTGTGGAGGAAGAAATCACATTAAGGAATAATACAAAACTGTTATTGAGCATCCTCTTTGCATAATATCAGTTCTGAAGTTGTTCCATCACATAAATACCAGATAATTCCATATCCTTCTATCGTAATCTTATTTTCGTTTCCTCAATTTCTGTAGGATTTTTTTTTTGTCTTCTTTTTCTTTGGATTTTTGTTGTTTTTTTTTTTTTGTCCATCATTTACCACATGTATGTGAATCTGAGATAAACTTTAGCACATTCCTCGTATATAGGGCGGTACCCATTAGACTATATTTTTTTTTTTCTTCCTCTTACTGTTTTCCATCAAAATACACCAACATATACGACTATACGTATAGAAAAAATAGAAAAAAAATCCATACAAACGAAAAAAAAACGGTGCTCTGCTTGATATCAACAACACCAGGAGAGAAGGACATAATGTCCTACCGTAAGATCTTGCTCTTCAATACAAGTTAGTGCAAAACAACAACATTTTTTCCCTTGCTTTTACCCACCCTTTGCGTATATACAGTTCTTTTTTCATCAACACAAAAAAAAGAGGAAACTAAAGGAAGAAGAGCAGGAAATTTGTATATCTCAAGAAAGGTGGCACTACGAACGCATTCCGCCCACTATAAGTGCCACTAAAAAGGATCCTTTGAATTTTTGTTTTTTCTTTTCTATTGTAGGTTCCTATTTAGTTTTTATTTTCTTGTTTATTTCTCTCTCAGCGTGTGCACAATGTTTGCATTTGCTTTAAATTTCCACAAGATACCTTCATATGGAAAATATACCTATGTAAGTATATCAGAAAAAAGGACACCGCCAAACACACTTACAAAATGTGCAAGGATATACACATAGCAATTTTGTAAAGATGGCGTGACAAACTCTTTAAGTAAATTAAAGTGAATAAAAATATCGAAGCAAGAGAAAATAAAATATTTTAGCGAAAAACTTTTCCCTTGTGAATATAATACGAACAGTTAAATATGAACCGATAATCCTTCAGACTCTTCGAGAGCCAGCTGTAAGTCCTTAAAGCTCTCTGCGTGTCTGGATTATTTAGTGTTTGTTTTTTGGGACGAAATAAACAGTTCAATTTAACTGCTGCGGGCTGTTGCTACAATAACTTACCACCACCATTTTTGGACTAAAAATAATAATTAGAGTTGGTAAAGGACAACAAAGCCAGCAGTCACTTACCTGAAAGGAAAAGAAAGAAAAAAGGATATTTTTAATTGAAGAAAGAAGGAACTTTATAAGACAGGACTTAAATATTAAATATTTCATTTTGTATATCTTAAATTAAATCAATAAATCAACAAAAAATACTGAACAGAAAAATATTTTGTTTTGTTACGTATACACCACAGTGACTTCGGTATTTGTTCTTAGAGAAGACAACATAAAATTTCGTCCTATTGAGTTTATCATATTTTTCTTCTACATTCATTAAGTAGAAACAAAAACAAAAACAATCTTACCTTTAAAACAAGCACACCCCATGATGTATCCCATCATCAGATAAACTTGTGTAACTAACTTTGGCGTCAGGTGATAATAATTATTTCTTTGGTATATAAACGTTTTTCGTTTGCGTTAATGTTTTGTAGTTGTTTTTTTTTTTCTTTTTTTTTATTTAATTTTAATTAAATTCAACTAGCGATGTATAATTTAATGCGTAAAGTCCGAGATTTTTTTCGTTTAACAGAAAAACAATAACAACTAACAACGTTGAGTGCACTTGATATAAATATTATCGGCGGATTATTATTTAACATTTATGTATTGTGTGGTTTTGGTCGACGATGAATATATATATATATTAAATGTCTGTTAGTATGTTTTTGTATAATTTATTAAATTGATTATTTTAAGGCTACCACAATAATTATTATTATTTTTATTTAACATAAACGATTACGTATAAGTTACAACATTTATATTTATCACTTTTTAATTTATTTATTAGTTTATTTAATTTAACAAGTCAATTAGTTTAATTGGTGTTGATTTTTTTTAGTTTTGTATATCACTTTTTTATTTCAAATTTAAATAAAGGAAAAAGAAATATTTATATTGGAGGAAAAAATCACATTTTGTTTTAGTTTAAGGGTTGAATAATTTTTTTGTTTTCCTAATGATTGCTGGTTTTTAAATTTTTTTTACAGCATAAGACCTGCTTACCCATGTGAGAACTGTTTTATGATATATATTCAGTAAAATGAGCTTAGTAAAAGCTATTAAAAAGCGTACCTTGGAAGAACTGCATGCAGCGATGCATGCATATTTTAATTCAAAATTGGTTTCGTATTGAATTCATAATAGTTGATTGGGTTTTGAGTGCATGGTACTATATGACAAGAAGCCAAATGGGAAATTTATTGCTGTTTTCGGTTTTGTATACCTAAGTGAAATCGGTTCTATGTTAATATGTAACTTCGTGCTACAAACAAATTCATAAACCAATTACTAAATACATGGAAGATAATTTTTATAGCTCATCTTGAATTGAATGCAGATAATAAGTTTTGCAATTAGAAGTCGAAAATTGGTTATTCAAAGTTTAGGGGCTTAAAGGGATCATTTACGTTGACGCAGAAATTGTAGAGACTTTCAATTGAAATTTGGCAGCTTCTTTGTTCAATGGGCTTCGTCTATCTGGAGCTTGTATTATATCTATGAGCCTATGGACAGTCATAACGTGAATAGCGTCCTTAAGGATAATTCAAGTTAAAAGTTCAAATGAGCTCAACTCTTGAATTATAAATTCGGTCACGCCACTCAAACAGAAGAATTTTTTTTTTATTTTCTTCATATTCAGTCCTTAAGGATATTTCTTGACAAAAACTTGTAAAAAAAATAATGCGCGACTGGGTCGCACGTTCTTATTCTTATGTTCAAGGCGCTAAGGGTTTGAGAAAATTATATGTAAGGACATGGAAGTTATGAGGGAAAAATGTATACAAGCATGAAATACGATATTAAAACTAGCTAAAAAAAAAACTTTTTTTTTGAAAATTTAAGATTGAAAAAAAGATTGTCATCTTAATTCTTGATTGAATATGATTGTATAGAAAAAAAAACTTTAAATAGTTAGAAGGATTTTTTCGAATACATTATTTTGCATTTATCAAATTCTTAAAGCATTTTTAAGAAAAAATTTTTGCTATGAAAATCGGAAGTATTTTGTTAAGTGCATATGAAATTAAAATTTCAACAAAAAAAATTGTCAACCCATTTTTAAGGTAATAAAAAAACAAAAAAAATTGAAACTATTTTTTCCTTTTTTTTTGGAACTTGAGTTCAAACTACATTGGGATCTTCCCAGGCAGTACTACAAAATACTGAAATCCAATGCTACGAACCGACTCTTAAAAGTACGGTACGACTAAAAATTACTCGGAACTAAAGAAAATTGAAGCCGGCGTACCACAAGGAAGTGTCCTAGGACCATCTCTGTATCTGTTATATACAAGGGATATTCCAGTGGACATCAACGCTATCATGGCCACCTTTACATTATTGGTGACAGAAAAATCCCTTACGAAGGCTACATAAAAACTCAAAATGCGGTCAATAAAGTTAGAGATTTGATGTAAAAATGGCGTATCAAATTAAACGAAACAAAATCGACGCATATAAACTTTAGAAACAAAAAATAAACAATGTTCCAATTCTTATAAACAGTACAACAGTACTTTACTCCAATACTGCCAAATACCTTGGAATGACTTTGGATGCAAAACTAAAATGGAAAGAGCAAATCAAAAAGAAAAGAGAAGAACTGAACTTGAAGTAAAGAAAAATGTACGGGTTACTAGGAAAGAACTCTGACCTAACTTTTCAGATCAAACTTATGATATATAAGCAACTATCGAAACTGGTTTGGACATATGGCATCCGAATATGGATTGTACAAAGAAAACGTATGCTGAGTTCATCCAAAAATTCTAAAGCAAGGTCCTTCATTAAATAATAAATGCTTCTTGCTATATATGTAAGAAATAGCGATCTACATCGTGATCTTCAAATTGTAATGGTTACAGAAGTGGTTAAAAAACACGCCGTATCATACAGTCAGCGACTGCAAAGTTATACCAAGTCCGAAATGGAGACTTTCTTTAAATGCTCGAGACAATGTTCAGAGATTAAGAAGAACTAAGCCACATGAGATGTCTAAAAGCTATGGGAAAGTGTTATAACTTTAAACTTCCTACAATGTGTTTTATAAATTAAGAAAGAAAAGCCATTTGTCGACTTTTCATAGATTAGTCCTGATTCACCAGTGGTTTTAGTGAGGTTAGAGGCCTCAAAATTTATTCTTAACGAGTGCTTTTTAAGATTATCATCGGATCAAAAAAAAAATAAAAACATTTTTTTTTTTGAAATTTTGTATATGCAATATTTTTTATCATATTAAAAAAAAATTATAATTTAAATCTGTTCAGCCGATAATAAGAAAATCCAAAAGAAACTTTCTATGAGGGGACTATTAATTGTAGGATTAGTAAATTTTTAAAAAAAATTTCGCACTAATTTTAGCATAAAGAAAATTTTTTATAAAAATCGTAGAAACCATTTTTAAGAAAAAAAAATGTCCCTAATGGTTTCAACAATTGTGAGGAAACTACTGTTAATTTGTTAAAAAAATAATTTTTTTTTCTTTAAGTAACGGGTGATTTTTTACGAGGTTTAGAACTTTAAAAAAAAAACACAAAAAATTCGAAAAAATTAATGAAATATTTATTTGAATCGATAGTTTGAACCTTGCAATTTAATGTTTAAAGATGATTTCATGCAAATGTTGACCGCGGCTGCGTCTCAGGTAGCCCATCCGCTGAGTCCAATTTTGGCATACTCTTTCACACATATCGGCCGGTATCTCACGAATGAATGCATGGATGTTGGCTTCCAGTGCGTCAATCGAAGCGAGCTTGTCCCTATAGACATTAGCCTTGACATACCCCCACAAAAAATAATCTAATGATGTCAAATCGCACGATCTAGGCGGCCAATTGACCGTCCCGAAACGTGAAATTAACTGTTCACCAAACTCGCCTCGCAATTGCGCCATTGTTTCGCGTGCTGTGTGGCATGTGGCACCGTCTTGTTGAAACCACATATCATGCAAGTCAAGAACTTTCATTTCGGGCAAAAAAAAGTTTGTTATCATCGCTCGGTAGCGTTCAGCATTGACAGTAACGCTGCGATTCGCATCATCTTTGAAGAAATATGGCCCTATAATGCCGCCGGCCCATAAACCGCACCAAACAGTGGCTTTTTCGGGATGCATTGGTAGCTGTTGCAATGCTTCTGGCTGATCTTCACTCCAAATGCGGCAATTATGCTTATTTACGTACCCATTCAACCAAAAATGAGCCTCATCGCTGAACACAATTTTTCGATAAAAAAGCGGATCCTCGGCCAGCTTTCCAAGAGCCCATTCACCAAAAATTCGGCGTTGTGGTAGGTCGACTGGCTTTAGTTCTTGCACCAGCTGTATCTTAAAAGGCTTTACGCCCAAATCCTTCCGCAAAATTTTCCACGTAGTGCTGTAACAAAGGCCTAACTGCTGGGAACGGCGCCGAATCGACATTTCGCGGTCTTCTGTCACACTAGCTAATACGGCCGCAATATTTTCTTCACTACGCACAGTACGTAAACGTGTTGGTGGTTTAATGTCCAACAAAGTAAATTTGGTGCGAAATTTGGTCACAATCTTCCGAATAGACTGCTCAGAAGGTCGAGAATGCCGACCATAAAATGGAAGCAGCGCGCGATGAACATTTCGAACCGAGCACGAATTTTGATAGTAAAATTCAATAATTTGCAAGCGTTGTTCATTTGTAAGACGATCCATGGTTAAATTGCAAACCAAACTGAAGCTGTTTGACAGTGACACAAGGTACTAAACACACGTCAGCTGTCAAAACCAGTGTTGCCAAAACCAAACCAGCTAAAAAATCACCCGTTAAAAGTACTCTCATTAAATAAACTCTCAAAATTCTTAAGAAACATTTTCATTTGAGAGTACTTTCACTTGAAAACTTTCGGCAAAGACTCTCGAATATCTGTCTTCCCCTCTGTAATCCATATAATTGTATGACAGTATCGAGTCTCGAGAGCTGCTCGCATTATTTGTACTCCCAAAATGACTGTGATTATTAATTTTAAGAGTTATCACACCCCCATTGGTACTGTCAAAATTATTAAAAAAAAAAATTTATAATAATTCTTGATAAAGCCTTAAATTAAAACAAAAAAAAGCAATTTTTCTTTTAAGAAAAATATGCATCACATTAATTATTCTTTTGGAAGTTTCAATTAAGTTAAATTTAAATTTATTTTCAATTTTCAAAACAGCCATTTCAGTTTTTCGTTCCTTGGGTTTTCATTTTTAAACAATTTAACTTTATTATCATCAATCTTCCCACGCTTCTAATTGTGTAGGTTTTTTTTTCGATTTTTTTTTTTTATTTAACTTCAAAGCTTCTAACCTTCTCGATATTTATTTTTAGCAAACAATTTGTTCATCCAAGACCAATAATATCAATCAGTCTAATGCATCCCACCTTAGAGCCTCCATACCACCGGGCGCTTTCCCTTCTTCAATAAATTTGTTCCATTTCGGTTGTTTCGAAAGCATCAATCGATTGTTTGCAATTTCCATGTGTCATTTGAGGCCTTTCAAGATATACCTACACACACAAAACTTTTAAACGAATCATATAGCCACATATACATAGATACAGATTTATTTTCGCAACAAACAAACACACACATAGAGAAAATCAAAGAAATAAAATTAATGAGAAGAAAACGAAAAGAAGAAGAAAAATTGTATTTTGAAAACAAATTTATTTTCAAAATTACAAATAAGCGCCACCGCGCGGCGCGCAGTGCGGCGTTTACTAAAAATATTTATCTTCATCTTTCTTCTTTTTTCGGTTTTTTTTTTTTTTGGTACGTAAATCTCTCAACAGTGGCAAGAGCTACGGGTGGCAAATCGAAGAACCAAAAAGAAAAATGTTAATTTTGTCGCGCACAATTTTTCAGCACATTTTTGTGAATGAAATCTATTTTGGGATGTTCTTCTTCGAGAACGGAAAAAGGAGGCAAATACCGCAGTCAATTATTGCCTGTCTGTCTGTCTGTTATTTTTGTTTTTTCTTCTTTCAATATGAACTCTCACTTATGTATAATTTATTATTATTATTTTCATTATTTTTATGGCTAGCAGAATAAAAATTCTGCCAGTAGCACATTTGACAAATTTATTTCCTTAATTAACTTTCAAGGCACATTCCTGGTGGTGTGCGGTAGCAATGCTTTGTCAGTCATTCAAACATTCCGATTCCACTCCAAATATGGAGTGTGTGCTGGGGCTGGTGCTGGAATAACTCATTGAACTCCATATGGAGGCAAGTTGCGTCTTTATGCTTCGAGTCAACAAAATTTGTATGTACTTAGAGAATTATATTATTGTTTCACTATCCAAACAAAAACTTATATTATCAAAACAAGGGGGCTTGAAGTTCCGACATTGCGTGACCTAATTTTTCGAAACTTGTTCCTTAGAAGTTTCAGTTCAGTCAAGTGTGTGTGAGTATGTGTGTGTTGTGGCAAATTGAGACATCTTGGATTAGGTGGTATATGACAGTCGTTTTTTGTCGAGACATACAGTTCCGATGTTTGCTTTCATATTTCAAGCCAATGAACACAAGAAGTGAAGTTGTATTTGCTTTTGCTTTAGGTGTCTCGCTATAGTTTTCCGTTAACACGGTTATGGCTGATAATTTCCGTTGAGTTTCCGGCTTTTCACTTTAGAAGACAAACTGTATGCTTTTCTATTGATAAGTTCACGTTTAAGTCAAGTATGTTTTGTTTATGTGGGGGTTGTTTATGTTTATGATTTTAATAAGTCTAAAATAAGCAAAAAAAAAATTATAACAAACTTGATGGTCTTGCGAAGAGAAAAAACTTTTAAATTGAGCCAATTACCAAACAAGCTCTTCGTTTTTGCGTTTGTATTATATTTCTATGACCTATTCAGTTTGTCTAATGATCTTCTCCCTCTACTCTGGTAACTTTAAACTTAAATAAAATAGAAAATCAATATTTCTTCAGTGGGCTACAGTTATTGGTTTATATAGCTAAAAGGAAGAAAGAAATGTATTTGCTTTCCTTATCATAATAGCCCAGATGAAAAAATATAAAATTGATTTTCCATACCATCAAATACAAAATTATCCAAATGATTGGAAATGCTTAGTTAGACTTCCATGAGAATATAAAAAAAATTGCGAGGCTGTTTGTAGTGACTTTGGTATGACAAAGTTGACATTTTAGCAAATATCTAGAGAATGGCCCATCATGTAAAAGTTAAAAAGAAAATTACTTGAACTTACTTCTCTATTTACAGGATGTTCCATTAACAGAGTTGGGAAACAATGATAAATTTTTGTAATTAAATTTAACTTTCATTTCAATTACATGTTATTAACAATTAGATAATTGAACTTTTTCCACTAATAGAACACGTAATAACAATTGAATAAGCAAACATTTCTATTACTTGTAATTGTAGTTTAAAAAAAAAATCACTTTCAAATTGCATGTAATTGAAAATAGTAATTTTTTTGCAGTTAATTCGAAGAAAAGCACTCAGTAAATTACATTTAATGTAATTTATTTATTGAATAGTAATTAATTAAATACATTAGCAATTTAAAATCACAATTAATTAATTAGAGTTTTTTGTAATTATTACCGAAATAAGTAATAATTACTGTTATTTTGAAAATTACTTTTGTTTTCAATTACATTAAACTAAGTGAATTGCAAGCTATTGATTATTTTCAATCGATTACATGAAAGTAATTGAAAAAATTAGTTTAGAGATTTTAATTAAAAGTACAAAATTGTAATTGAATATTTGTCGAAAATTTTTGTGTTTACAATTTGCAAATTATGTGGCCTTATATACAAAAAAGAATTTACGTATTTTTTGATATAGCTATCATTCAAAACATACTTTTATTTGTAAATCCCTTCTTTTATTTTTTTATTTTATTTTCAAGTAAAGTTGTTTACAGTGAACAATTTTTGAAAAATTATTTTTCAAACTTGAAGTTTTTAAGAAAAAATTTTGTTTTAATCTTCAATCTGTTTTTTTCTAAAATTTTACGTTATAACCACTTTTTTTGTTTTCAAAATTTAATGATATTATTAATTCTTAGTCTTAAGACTTAAAACTGAATAATTTTATGACTTCACTTTTTAAAATATTAAAAAATAAATGAACCAACTTTTTATGAAACTAAGCAAGTGGTTGAGTCATTTATTTTTTATATTACCAACAAGTTCGTTTTTTTAAGTTTTTTTGGAAAATTAAATACTAGAACCATCATTTTCATCGTTTTACTAATAATTGCAAAGAAAAATAAATAATTGAAAAGAAAAATAGTACTGAACCTTGTAAAACTAACAACACAAAAATAAAAGATTTTTTCAATTTTTTTAACAAATTTTTAGATTTTAAAATTAATTTTTCAAAAACTGTTCACTGATACGACTTTATTAAAAAATAAAATAAAGGTCAATATGAAATTTTTCAGAAAAAGGACTCAAAATTTTGAACCGCTGAAATGCAAAAAAATGCTTATTTGGAGCATATCTGCAATTTTCTAAAATGCTTGGTTCTTGTGATACACAATGTGACCTACTTACTTCATGTTGAAGTCAATTTCGGGAAATTTTTCAAATTGAAGACTTCAAATTTTAAACCTAGCCAATCGTTGAAATGCAAAATAACTGCAAATTTAGTGCTTGGACCGCAAATGGGACCTTGACAGGAATTTGCAGTTTTTTTTTTTTTGCATTTCTATCTCCTGAGATACACTATGTGACCTGCTGATTTCAGTGTGAATCGAGTAACCGATTACACCCTTTTTTGGCAAACTGCCAAATCAAGAATAGAAATGTAAAAAAAACTGCAAGTTCCTGTCAAGGTCCCATTTGCGTGGGTGACAGTTGTCTTGTTTATTTCACAGATGTCATTTTAAGAATAACCGTTGTTTATTAATATAATTTTTGTTTTAAGTCAAA
Organism: Dasysyrphus albostriatus; assembly: GCA_946251815.1. Lineage (NCBI taxonomy): Eukaryota > Metazoa > Arthropoda > Insecta > Diptera > Syrphidae > Dasysyrphus > Dasysyrphus albostriatus. The sequence goes on along the minus strand of OX276336.1, from coordinate 125,946,082 downwards.
CAAATTGTTATTCTTTTTTTGATACATAGAAAGTTCAAAACAAAAATTGAAACTCTTTTAAAAATACAAAATATGGTTTTTTTTTTGAAAATTTGCAAAATACAATATTTTTAAAACCTTTTTGAAATACTTTCTTCAAAACTTAATTATTTATAAAAACTAGAATAAATAAACCCATTTATCAGACAATAATGAGTGTTTCTAATTAAAATTTTTAGAATTTTAGGTAGGGGATCGTACCAAATTTAGAAATCTTGTTGGATATATGTATAGTTTACAGTGGATTTTTGTAAAAGAATTCATGTAAGTTGAACTGAACTTAATACAAATTGCGTATGACAAGGCCCTCACTACGTCACTGATGAGTCCAAGTGAGTAAGCGGGACGAAACGCCAATTTGTAGGACCAAAGACCATAAAAAGCTATTTTAAATTTAGAATTATTGAAAAAAATTAATTGTAGAAGTCGTTTTTGTAGGAATTTTTGAAAAAAAAATTTGCTTAACGTTTTTCAATATTTGTAAGGAATTTACCGTTATATTTTCATAAGATTAAAATATTTTTTTAAAACATTCACAAAAGGGTTAGAAATCTTAAGTTACTAAGTTTTATAAGGATTATAGATGTCATTTTGAAATATTAAGCACATTTTCAAAAATCAAATTGGAATATTTTTTGTTTAAATTCAAAAATTTATCGTACACAATACTATTTACTTTTTTAGAAGCTTGTCCATACAAAATTGTGTAATCAGTGAAATCGTGTTCGAGAAAATCGAAAATCTAAATAAAATTAAATGTACCACTATGGGTCTTACGTACTTGCCATAATGTTCAACACGCTGACGGTTTAAAAAATTATATTGTCGGCTTAGAGTGAAAAGTAGTAGTGTAGTAGTAGTAGGCAAGAAAATTATGAGAGAAAAATATTTAAAAGCATCAAATGCGATATTAAAATTAGCTAGAACAACTTCTTTCAGAGTTTGAAATTAATTAAAATGCCATCTTAGTATTTGATTGAATATGATTGTATGGAAAACAAATTTAAATTTTTGTTGGAGCAGCTTTCTTAAAAAATAATTTTTTATTTATTGAATTCTGAAAAGATTTTTGAGGAAAACTTTTGGTATGAAAATCGGAGGTATTTATTTATTTTCATATAAGAATAAAGTTTAAAAAAAAACGTTCAACCCGTTTTTGAGATATCGAATTTTCAAAAAAAAAATAAAGTTTTTTCTTAAAAATTCAAAAATCTTTTTTTGAAAGTTTTGATATGCAATATTTTTCAATCTTTTTGAATTAAGATTTTATCAAAATCTTTTCAGCCGATAATGAGAAAATTCAAAAATTAATAAAAATTATATATCAGAAGCACTTTTAAAATGAAGTTGATATTTGAAAATTTTTATAATTTTTGGTTTTTTAAGAAAGAAAATATTTTCTTAAATGGTTTTTTGACATTTGTATGGAAGGTACCGGGATTTTTTTCATAAAAGTAATATTTTTTCGTAAAAAAAACTTTATGGAGTCTGTAAAAAAATCCTAAATACCGAGTTTTGTAAAAACCGACCTTGTAGTCTTGAAAATATTTGATTTTCAAAAAAAAATTGAACATTTCTTAAATATGCAAAAAAAATATTTGGAAAATTTTGCTTTAAAAACTATTATTTATCGATTTTAAGAAAACCTAAAACCTAAAGAATGGTTCTTTGGGGAGGTACCTTCAATAACAATTTTGGAAAAAGAGTTTTCCATCCAAAGGTAGCCTTTACTTAAAGAAATTTACTAAATTAATTTTAAAGAAGAGCCGTTTTTAGGAAAAATTTAAGTTTGTTAAATTGCAAAAAAAAATGGTTCTTAAAGACAAAATAAAAAAAATATACAGACAATCACCAGGAACCACTATGTAACAAATTTTAAGAAAATCGATCCAGTCGACAGATAGAATTGTGAGACCCACCTAAATTTACAAATACGCAGTCAAAATATAAACATAATTTAAATATTTTTTTTTGTTTTCCTTATTCAAAACAGATACGATTTATAAATTTGTATTTAGATAAACATTTACAAATTCATCGAGATACATTTCCCTTACTTATAGTGGGTAAAAGTAAATTTGTAAAAGTTTAAGGTCAATTCAATAAAATCTTCCATAGATGAAAATATACTAAAATAAATTTTAGTTGAAAAAAAAAAAAATAAACATTTTCCTTTTTTCTTTGTTTGCCTTGTGAATCATAAAATGAAAAATCATTTCCATTTCAGCCTGGAGAAACTCACAAGAGCTAAGTAGAATTTTCCGTCTAACAATCAGTCATAACAAGACCTTGGCGGAAATTTAATTTTCTCTCTTTTCCCTTGCCCACCGCCGCCGCGCGCCGCCCCACACTACCCACAATCACTTGAATTCATTGTAATTTCTTTTTTTTTTGTTTGCTGTGTGTGTCCGCTTTTTTTTAATTTATTTCTCCTTGCAAAATTGTTGAAGTTACATGTAAAGCATTCGTTAATGTTTCATTAAATATTGTCGGTAAATCGCCCACACTATACGCACACAAACAACTTAAAAAAAAAAAAAAAAAAAAAAAAAAAAAAAAAAAAAAACTATAAAACACCACCAGCACCACCCAGCCTAATATTTTCGCTTGAGGCCTATAATGACATCGTCTTAATTAAATTTGATTAAGTTCAATTAAGCTCTCCAAGTAAACTCGACTGGTACATGAATAGCAGTGGCGATTCGAGACCATATAATCAAGGAGGTGGTGTGAATGGGTAATGGATTTCACATAGTATATGCGGCTAATGCGTTCATACTGAGATATTGTATCTGATTGGGATACATACTCCACATATTTCGTAAGGAGCACAAACGCTTATATAAGTGTGTTGAATGTAAATTTAGCCCCATAACTTGTCTGTCTATATGGCTAGTGTCAAGTTCTCTAACTTTTGTGTCTGATATGTGTTCTATTCTATTTCCTTATCTCAATTAAGATCTCTAGAGTTAATATGCTGAATGTAATAATCTCAGTAAGGCGAACAACATATTGCCTTGTGCGTATGTGGACATTTTTTTTCCAATTGCTACAGCAAAAAAAGAAGAAAGATGGATGACATAGGATACGCATGATGGCATTTTGATTAATAAGAGAAGTTTATGTAAGGCAGGAACTCGACTCTCAATTAAGCTTGTTTTTTCTTTTCTGTTCGTTGAAGACTTTAACAAGTTTACTTCTATGTATGACAATAAGCTAATTTATTCTGGACAGAAAGCATATACTGGCTAGCTAAGTTGATTATTTGGGGAAAGTTGTACGTGGCTGATGCATAAGTCACCCCTTTGACAAACTTTTAATATTACAAGAAAGAAAATCCTTAAAGGTTTTGTGTTCATAATAATTCTTTTGATGAATTGAGATATTTTACTCAAGCAGTTAGAGGCTTTAATTTGAAAAGAAAATAGAGGAAGATGGAGCAAATTTACATATAGAGGCAATGTAAAGTTTCTGGTGGAGAAAAAATCAGAGGCAGTAGAAGCATTTAAAGCAAACATCTGACAAATGGGTTGACACATCATGCCTGGGTAATATATTTTTGAGACTGTGATATCACCCGGTTGTGCCCGCTTGTCCAGTTCATCCACCATTGAATTTCAGTTGATTGTTTTTAATTTTATATTATTGATATTTTTTAATTAAATACTAAACAATCTATCCAAGAAAAATAAAATACAAGACTGGGACGCACATACTCGCCTTAAAGTCTAAAAAGCTAAGAATTAACAAAAAAAAATGACGTTATGATAAAAAAAATTCTTAGAATCCGTGGATCTCGTTCTTTAAATATCTCAACAACGCTCTTAATAGTTTGAGTAATGAAACAGAAAGCCATCTGAGTTTTTGAAAAAGTATGAATTATGCTAACAAATTTTTAAAAATCGTTAGGGTGGATTTAAAACAAAAACTAGTTTTTTATAGTGTATGTACCAGAAATAACCAAGACAGAATAAAAGTAAAAGGACTTGTTCTGGTTCATTTCCCCTCAATACTTATACACACGGCACGAACGGCTTGGGAGATATTTGTTGTACAGGGTTGCGCACGAATCGTGCTACAAAAATAAAACGTAATAACTTTTTTTCTGTGTGAGTAATCGGCTTATTTTTTTTTTATTTTGTAGGTTACTATTTAGATTTATAAAAATGGATGCTTGGGATACGGAGAAAAGAATTTGGATAGTGCAACGGTACCATGTTTTGCAGTCCGTCATTTCCGTCCAAAGAGAATTTAGGCGGGAGTTTGGCGGTAATCCCCCGAGTAGATGGACCATTATGAGGTTTGTAAACATGTTTGCCGAATCTGGAAGCATCGCACGAAGGCCGTACCATCGAGATGCCAATGTTCGGGTTCAGGATACAATCGCAGCAGTAGCATCTGCAATACAGGCCAATCCGAGCCTTTCGACCCGAAACTTATCGGGGCAAATTGGAGTTAGTAGACGGTCATTACAACGGATACTGCATGACGATTTAAACTTGTTTCCGTACAAAGTCCAAATTACTAGCAAGTTAAACCCTCAGGATTTGCCTGTTCGCCTGGAATTTTGCCAAAAATGATATCAATGGCCGAAGAAGACAACACATTGATCAATTGTTTGTTCATGTCTGATGAGGCCCATTTTGATCTTAACGGCAATGTAAACAAGCAAAATTGCCGTATATGGAATGAGTCTAATCCAGAAATGCTGCATGAGACGAAACTGTACCCAGAACGAGTCACTGTGTGGTGCGCAGTTTCATCAAGGTGTATTGTCGGGCCGTACTTCTTTGAAGAAAACGGTGTAACCGTTACTGTCAATGGGGACCGTTATTTAAAGATGTTGAAGGAGTTTTTTTACCCAGAACTGCGCCGAAGACGTATACCATTCAACAGCGTTTGGTTTCAGCAAGATGGAGCAACTGCACATATAGCCAGACCAGTTATGGCGGAGCTAAACAAAAAATTCGCAAACAAATTAATTTCTAGGAACTCCACTCTTCGCTGGCCCCCAAGGTCACCTGACCTGACTGCACCAGACTTCTTTTTATGGGGTTATGTCAAGCAAGAGGTGTATAAAACGAAGCCCAGGAATTTAACTGAATTAAAGCAGTCCATAACGACAATAATTGAGGCGATCCCAACTTCAACTCTTCAGGCCGCAATGAATAATATTTTGATCAGGTGCCGCATATGCGTGGGAGAGCGTGGAGGTCATTTGCGGTCTATAATCTTTAAAAACAACTTACTATTTAAAATAAAATTTAATTTTCTAACCAATAAAAAAAAAATAAATGAAATGCATCGATTAAAAAAAAAGTTATTTGAATTTCTTATTGTAGCACAATTGGTGCGCCACCCTGTAGTTTCAACAGTCCTATGTATCAATCGTACCCAGTCTCCCCTAATGTTTATTTTTTAATATAATTTAAAAAATTATTTCTTGTATAATGAATTTTATTGGTTCATTTTTATTTATTTATTTAGCTTAATATAATGGTCTTATCTTTTGAGCTACTGAGCCAATTTTGATAAATTTTTGTTTGCCAATACCTGAAACCGAAAAATTTGAATGCGAATAGTTTCAAAGAAATTTATAAACAATTATAACAAACAATTTGATATTCGTTTAGAAGCCTTAGTAGATTACCATATGGATGTGAATATTGAACAATTCCAACCATATCACATTCATACCGATCGCAATAATAACCTCTTTGTTTAAAGTCGATTCAAAATCGAGCCATCTCTGCAGTGATATATGGCTTATAAACTGTCCAGGCAAATGGCGGCTTATATTATTTTTGCTAAGGGCGGCGACAAAGTTGGATTGGGCCCTGGTAAAAAGTAATTGATTTGTTTCTATTACAATTACGCATAACTTAGGTAAAAAAAAAAAAACATTTCCATTACTTGAAATTTTTATTGAAAAAAGACACTTCCAAAATACATGTAATTGAAAATATATTTTCAATTACATGTAATTGTATATAAAATATATTCATGTAATTGAAAAAAAATGTAATTGTATATAAAATATATTCATGTAATTGAAAATATATTTTCAATTACATGTAATTGAAAATATATTTTCAATTACATGTATTTTGGACTATAGTAATGGATAATGTTTAGTAATTAATTGATTTCTTGGATTGTAATTCATTTCATGTTTTAATTTATTAAAAAACACGAAATATGTAATAACAAAATCAATAAATTAATCAAATTTTTTATGTGATTACTGAAAAATTAATCATAGCCTCTTTTTATGATTAGTTTTTGTTTTCAATTTTGTTTTAATTGAATAATTGCAAGTAAATCCAATTAGTAATTGAGTTTAAGAAAGTTAAAAAAAAAATGTTTGGATATTTTAATCACAAGTAATAATAATCATTTCCAAATTCTGAAATTTAGGGACTTTCACATGAAATTTCAAAAACATTTAAGGAAAACTGCTGACATGCTAAATTTTAAGCACATTAAGGGTATTCATGCAACTTCATACTTTTACAAAATGTGTAAAATGGGGTTTACGAAGTTGCATGAATATCCTTATTATTTTAATAAACAAACACAAATTAAATAAGCTCAGAGATATCGAGTTATGTATTAAAAAATATTTCACCTTTTTTTGATTTAAAAATTACTTTTTTCCAAAATTGTGATATGCAATATTATTTTAATTTTAGTTTGACTCTATTTAGCTGAGATAATATGATATAATTCAAAATCAAAAATACCGTTCAATTGGAAATGCTGATGTTAATGATTTGTCAGTGTAAAACTGATTCATATTTAATGACAACATTTTATCAAAATCGTACCAGCCATTTTAAAGAAAAACAAGAATATTCTTTAAGGATTTTTAAAATTTGTATGGAAGATAGTATAAAAGCGTAAAGTTAATTTTTTGTATAATATTTGAGTATTTGTTCAAACAGCAATTAGATGGGTGATTCTATAAACGATGGAATTTTCGACGGCTCCGCTGATATTTTTATAACTGTTCAAGTATGTTATCTGTTTTTTTTTTTTATACCTAACTATTAATCTAATAATTGATGTTTACACGGTCAGACAAAATTATTTAGATCTGATGAACTTTCGTTACTCAAAAAATTCTTCAAAGCGTCTTATTTTCATTTTTCTCACATGTCCCCTGCTCATTTTCCAAGGGAAAAACTCTCACAGAAGTCTTATTTAAGTTCCAAAACTCAAAATAACTTTCAGTTATTGACGTTATCTAATATATCTTTTCATGATATGAGTGAATTTTTAGTACCGTTATATTTTAGTACAAAAAAAATTTAACTTTGGACCTTTTTCTTATAAGCCCTCTGACATATTGAAACAGTCAAAAATATCCTAAGCTTTGAAAGTTATCAAAATTTCAAAGTTTCTAGGAGCGTGAAGCATTAAGTCTGGTAACAATAGAATCATTTTCGTATCTTACGCCCGTTTGTTATATCATTTGTTAAGAAGGCATTTGTGCGAGAGGTCATGGATTGCCCGTTCAATTTCTCAGTTTCCTGATGAGTGTTTACAGAAATAAATTCTATGTAGGCAGGCATATATTTAAGAATTTCAGGCTTAGTAAAACCTTAATTACAATAATTTTTTTTAACTTTTGTTTTCGAACAATGCGTTAACATGTTTAAGTGGCAAAAAAAAAATTAAAATACTCAGTCTCTTTGCCTCAGTCCCTTGACCTCTAATTACTGATTTTATATCATGAAACCTCAAAAATGCTCTGTAAAAGCGGCTTTACTTCTTAAATACTTTTTAAATAAAAACACAACTCGATCGCACAAACTTACTCTTATTTTCAAGTGGCTTAGAAATTTAAAGATAATTAATTTCCACAGCGTATTTTGCAAAAATTGTATAGAAGCGCTAGAGGGCACAGGTTTGGTAAAAAAAAAGTGTGAGGAAGAAGTGTATGTCTCCCCAATAAAGCGAGGAGTACGACTTTAAAAAAAAAAATACTTAAAATGAAAAAAGTCGAAAAAATATTCAGTTCCTTGAAACACCTGTTTACAAAAAAGATTATTAAATCGTTATTTTTAATTTGTTACTGGCCGTTTTCAATTACATGTGTGAAAGGACCTTCTAAAGTTCATATATAGTTAGTTTTAACGATTATTTGCTTCCAAAAATGTTATGTCGAAACTATTTTTATTTGTAATCCATTTTTTGTAGATTTATCCAAGTTTAAAAAAAGTAGCCATGTCGAATTCGAAAAATGTGTATTCATTTCATTAAAAAAAAAAGTTTTCACAAAATTTAAAATCTTTGAAAATTTTGGCACACAATGCTTTTTCAAAATTTTAAAAGCTTCTGCATAGAAAAAAATTAAAATCAGGTTTTGAAGAAAATCGAAAATATGTACTTCAGTACGTTAATAATTTTCTTTACCTGCCTTTTTAACTGACTTAATTGCAGCGTATTTTGATAATTTTTTTTCCCAAAATAGGCACTCGGAGGAGGGTGGGGAAGGGGGGGTAATAAGCCTCTAGATTTGGAAAGTACTACGCTAACTACCTATTTTTTAAGTTTTTAATATGGACATTTGACAAATATTTGTCTATTCTATTTTTATCGGAGTTCATCGAAGATATGCTTTTTCCTGGAAAAATCTTGCAGACACCTATGATTCCAATACAAATTAAAATTGTACTTAAAAAAGTGTATTAAATTTTCATAACTGTAGACTTCCAAAGCTGACCTACCTTTTTTTTTTTGTTCTTAAAAAACGATATGAATTAAGTATGAATTCAAGCGTTTTGACTTTAGTCGAACATACAGAGAGACAAACAGACAGACAGAGAGAACGATGAGAACCAATTTTTAGAATTCCTGATCAAGTACCTAATGACAAGTTTGTTATAACAAGTTTGTAGTGACAAGTTTGTAATGACAAGTTTGATCAAAGTGACGTCTGTTAAGATAGCATAACAAATTTCATCTAGACAGAAATTATATTTTTGTTTTCATTATTAATCCGGATTTATCAGTTCATCAGATGTGTATGTGTTTGCGTAACCCAGTGTTCTAGTTAGCTTGGTTGCTGTGAAAAGAAAATGTCATGTCAACTTCAAATAGCCCAGTCGGGATAGCATTTTAAATGCAAAAAATTACATAGGGGTTCTTTTTATATTAATAATCGGTAGAGGGGATCATTAAGAATCTAAAAAATAGGTTTTCGACTTCCTAACTCCATTGCGTTAGCCGCCATCTTTAATTTAACGAAAATCGGTTTTTGGGAAATAACTTGCCTATTTTCAACTTTTGAGCAAAAATGAACTGAACAAAAGTTGTTCAAAATTTAATTATCTACAAATTTAGCGATAATATTTTTTTGGCTACGATTGATATTTTTCGGCTAAATCAAAAAAAACCTATTTTAAAATTTTGTTCTAGTTTAAAACGCATTATAAACATTTTTCAAGTAAAACAAAAAAGTTATATATTTTTTTTCGACTCATTAGAAGAGGATGACATAAGAAGTTTGAAAACAAGTTTTCGACCACCCACCCTTTTAAGGTTGGCCGCCATCTTGTTTTTAATGAAAATCGATTTTTGTGGAATAACTCGCCTAATTTTAACTTATGAGTTAAAATAAACTCAACAAAAGTTGTTAAAAATTCATTCTTTACAGCACAGAAGTTGCCACACGTGCATCAGGAGTATCAGATATCAGGCATGAAGTTTCAAGAATTTTTGGAAAATTTTGGTGAAATTTCCAATACTAATTCGAATACATAAGTACCTATACCTATGTAATACCTAAGTACCTATTTCTTGAGAACTCAAACATTTTAAGAGTCTTTCATATAAAACTCAACTTCTAACTAAGTATATTTAGTTTAACTGACTTCCTCGCTAAACTGAATTTTTTTTTTATTTTAATTTTTTTTAATAACCTAAAAGAATGTACTTCTTACAAGTGCTCATTGATATCGGTTTTAAAATGATGATAAATACTCCTGAGCACTTGAGCCCTTAAACGGGTTTTCATAATGGCCCAACCCTGATAAGTACCTTTTAAAATTGGGAATTTATAGTAAGGAACACATGAACAAGGTGCGATATAAACGCTTAAAACCATTTTTAGTAATAAAATTCGGACAGTTTTTCGACAGAAATCTCTCATTGAAAAAAGACGTTAAAAATGTTTGTGAGCAAAGATTAAAAAAAAATATTTTAACCTAGAAAAGCAGACAAAATTTTTTACTCTATGTTTAATAGAAGCCAAGAATGTATGTCTTTGAGGTTTCTTTTTCAAAATGGCGGACAGCGCAACAATTCTCACTAGCTAGACTGCCTTCGACCAAATTTAGGGAGTTAGTGAGAACATACAGGGTGGCGCACCAATTGTGCTACAATAAGAAATTCAAATAACTTTTTTTTAATCGATGTATTTCATTTATTTTTTTTTTATTGGTTAGAAAATTAAATTTTATTTTAAATAGTTAGTTGTTTTTAAAGATTATAGACCGCAAATGACCTCCACGCTCTCCCACGCATATGCGGCACCTGATCAAAAAATTATTCATTGCGGCCTGAAGAGTTGAAGTTGGGATCGCCTCAATTATTGTCGTTATGGACTGCTTTAATTCAGTTAAATTCCTGGGCTTCGTTTTGTACACCTCTTGCTTGACATAACCCCATAAAAAGAAGTCTGGTGCAGTCAGGTCAGGTGACCTTGGGGGCCAGCGAAGAGTGGAGTTCCTAGAAATTAATTTGTTTGCGAATTTTTTGTTTAGCTCCGCCATAACTGGTCTGGCTATATGTGCAGTTGCTCCATCTTGCTGAAACCAAACGCTGTTGAATGGTATACGTCTTCGGCGCAGTTCTGGGTAAAAAAAACTCCTTCAACATCTTTAAATAACGGTCCCCATTGACAGTAACGGTTACACCGTTTTCTTCAAAGAAGTACGGCCCGACAATACACCTTGATGAAACTGCGCACCACACAGTGACTCGTTCTGGGTGCAGTTCCGTCTCATGGAGCATTTCTGGATTAGACTCATTCCATATACGGCAATTTTGCTTGTTTACATTGCCGTTAAGATCAAAATGGGCCTCATCAGACATGAACAAACAATTGATCAATGTGTTGTCTTCTTCGGCCATTGATATCATTTTTTGGCAAAATTCCAGGCGAACAGGCAAATCCTGAGGGTTTAACTTGCTAGTAATTTGGACTTTGTACGGAAACAAGTTTAAATCGTCATGAAGTATCCGTTGTAATGACCGTCTACTAACTCCAATTTGGCCCGATAAGTTTCGGGTCGAAACGCTCGGATTGGCCTGTATTGCAGATGCTACTGCTGCGATTGTATCCTGAACCCCAACATTGGCATCTCGATGGTACGGCCTTCGTGCGATGCTTGCAGATTCGGCAAACATGTTTACAAACCTCATAATGGTCCATCTACTCGGGGGATTACCGCGAAACTCCCGCCTAAATTCCCTTTGGACGGAAATGACGGACTGCAAAGCATGGTACCGTTGCACTATCCAAATTCTTTTCTCCGTATCCCAAGCATCCATTTTTATAAATCTAAATAGTAACCTACAAAATAAAAAAAAAAAAATAAGCCGATTACTCACACAGAAAAAAAGTTATTACGTTTTATTTTTGTAGCACGATTCGTGCGCCACCCTGTACATTAAAAAACCATACTAAAATGAATTCTCAAAAACGTTGCTAGGTCTTAGACTATATATGGAGAGATCTGCTACACGGAAAAGGTCACATATGTATAGAAAAAAAAAAAACAAACTCTAAATTAGTGGAAAAACTAAGGGTTTTTTAATGCCAAAATGTTACGGTTCTGACACAATCTTTGAAGTCCATTTTACTTCTGTCTAGCTCTAACCGTGACTTTTGCGATATTCTGTCCTGGTTCCATACCTTCTTCCTTCCTTCCTTCTCTTAGCTCAATACACCTACAAACATATTGCTTGTACAGGGTGGCGCACGAATCGTGCTACAAAAATAAAACGTAATAACTTTTTTTCTGTGTGAGTAATCGGCTTATTTTTTTTTTTTTATTTTGTAGGTTACTATTTAGATTTATAAAAATGGATGCTTGGGATACGGAGAAAAGAATTTGGATAGTGCAACGGTACCATGCTTTGCAGTCCGTCATTTCCGTCCAAAGGGAATTTAGGCGGGAGTTTCGCGGTAATCCCCCGAGTAGATGGACCATTATGAGGTTTGTAAACATGTTTGCCGAATCTGCAAGCATCGCACGAAGGCCGTACCATCGAGATGCCAATGTTGGGGTTCAGGATACAATCGCAGCAGTAGCATCTGCAATACAGGCCAATCCGAGCGTTTCGACCCGAAACTTATCGGGCCAAATTGGAGTTAGTAGACGGTCATTACAACGGATACTTCATGACGATTTAAACTTGTTTCCGTACAAAGTCCAAATTACTAGCAAGTTAAACCCTCAGGATTTGCCTGTTCGCCTGGAATTTTGCCAAAAAATGATATCAATGGCCGAAGAAGACAACACATTGATCAATTGTTTGTTCATGTCTGATGAGGCCCATTTTGATCTTAACGGCAATGTAAACAAGCAAAATTGCCGTATATGGAATGAGTCTAATCCAGAAATGCTCCATGAGACGGAACTGCACCCAGAACGAGTCACTGTGTGGTGCGCAGTTTCATCAAGGTGTATTGTCGGGCCGTACTTCTTTGAAGAAAACGGTGTAACCGTTACTGTCAATGGGGACCGTTATTTAAAGATGTTGAAGGAGTTTTTTTTACCCAGAACTGCGCCGAAGACGTATACCATTCAACAGCGTTTGGTTTCAGCAAGATGGAGCAACTGCACATATAGCCAGACCAGTTATGGCGGAGCTAAACAAAAAATTCGCAAACAAATTAATTTCTAGGAACTCCACTCTTCGCTGGCCCCCAAGGTCACCTGACCTGACTGCACCAGACTTCTTTTTATGGGGTTATGTCAAGCAAGAGGTGTACAAAACGAAGCCCAGGAATTTAACTGAATTAAAGCAGTCCATAACGACAATAATTGAGGCGATCCCAACTTCAACTCTTCAGGCCGCAATGAATAATTTTTTGATCAGGTGCCGCATATGCGTGGGAGAGCGTGGAGGTCATTTGCGGTCTATAATCTTTAAAAACAACTAACTATTTAAAATAAAAATTAATTTTCTAACCAATAAAAAAAAACAAATGAAATACATCGATTAAAAAAAAAAGTTATTTGAATTTCTTATTGTAGCACAATTGGTGCGCCACCCTGTACATGAATTTGAAATTTCGTTTTAATTAGAATGACATATAAAAATGTCAAGCTCTTCTATATTTAATTTTAGGTGGAATATTAATTGCATTTTTATGTTTGCACATTTAGCAGAGGTTGGCATGGTGTCTTTAGTACACTTATATTTTTTCCCTCATGGATTTCATTTTAAAATTGAGTTATCATCAAATATAAAGTTTTTCTTGGCTAATGAACTTCATTCTAAAAATTTCATCCACAATCAAATAAAAAATTACGATGAAATGGTAATTCGATTTAAATCGTCCTCTTTCTCAGTCAATTCGGTTCATTATGGGATCACAACTTTTATCCTACTATATCAAGTCCTTTTGAATATGAAAATATACTTTTATATATTTCTATAGGTATAATGAAGATTTATATATTCTAACATAATTTCCCGTTCATGAATAGATCACAATTAAGTTCTTATTATCTAAAATTCCTTGAAAATATATAAAAAAAAAAAACTCTCCACTTTTTTTTTGTGAAAACAAACCAACTTTTGTCGAAGGTAATGTTTTGGCCAATTCAAACAGTAATTTATTGCATGTTATCGTTTTTTTTTGTTTTGTTTCTAACTTCAAATGGCAAAAAGGCACCTTGCCAACTTATAATAACTGTCCTTAGACCATCAATTATATGGCATTGCCTTTTTTAATACTCATCTTCACTCCCCATACAGGCGGGATAGGTATTACTTCGTGTAGAGAATTTTGTATGCATTTGGTAGCCAAAAGCAAATCCTTTCATGTCCTCTATAGTGTCTTTCATTTTGAAATATACGAGTACGACAGCATATCTGCGATAAACCTCAATGCATTTTCCATTAACCTCCCTCCATTGGTATATGTATATTCACATAGTGGGTTACTCCTTTGGCTTAGGGGTTGTTAAATGCGGAAGCGCCAATATACCGGAAATCCAAATAATTCTCACCAAGTTTTTCCATTGAAGGATAGGTGAAGGTGCGCCCGTATGTGCACTTTAAGTTTTATAGCGTTGCAAATGGAGTTGTAAATTTTGTTTGGCTATTTTTTTTTTTTTTTGTGTTGCTGCTCTTGTTGTTGCCAGGTTCATGATGTTTTTGTTTTTGTTTTTCACCTCATCTTATAGATTGAAGAAAACTTTTAACTTGAAAAGTGATGGAGTTTCGTGAGGTTTTATAAATTTTGGTCACACACTCCGCGTCATTTCATTATATTAAGGCTTTTTTAGCGCAACATTAAGAAAAGGAAGAATTAATATTTAGGAAGACCCTACGCACGAGAATTCCAAGCCTATAACGTAACGGCCTCATGTACGATTTTCTGTCGAAGAAAAAGCATAAAACTGCTTTTACATATTTGTAAAACCTGCAAATTTTTTTGTCGCACATTATGTGGATTCACATTTAAAACCATTTCTTGCAGATTAATAAAGGTAGATTGAAAACCACAAGTGTAAGTGCGGAAATATACCGACTATCGCGCAAGATAAAAGCTGAGTTTTTCGGTTGCAGCTACTAAAAAAAGTAATCGCAGCTTAGGCTAGGACCACACTTGCGATTTTCTGTCGTTGGGAATAAGAAATTTGATCGCACCCCAGTATGATTTATTGGTATCATGTGCGTTCATTCTCATTTAATCTCATGTGTTCTATTTTTTGCGACTGAACGATCGCACGACATAAAATCGCAAGTGGGTCCCTGGCCTTAGTATGATTTTTGGGTGTAAAGTGCGTTTATTCACATTTTAACTTATATATTTAATTTTTTTCGACTTAAAAACAGTGCGACAGAAAATATCAAGAGGGTTTGATGCTTAATTTGGCTTGCGACAATCGCATATACAGAAAAATTGGACGATTTTCAGCTTTTTTTAAGATTTGCGATCACGTGCTCTTATTCATATTGAAGCATATGTTTATCAGCGAAACTGAAATCACTTTTAAGATCCTGGTTTAGTGTAAAGGTATCAGCTAGTAATGAACTTGCGATTTCAATAGCCCAATTATTCAGTCACAATATATAGAATGAATGAATGAGGATGAACGCACATGACATCTTAATTTCATACTGGGTTGTAATACATTTTTTCAAACGTCAGAAACCCGAAAGTGGTGTTCCAGTCTTTTAAGTAAAAATATAGGATTTTTTAACTACCAATCGCTGAATGCCTTGAAACAATTTTTTTTTAAACCTTTTTATACAAAAATACAACGCTTTATTACAAATGAACAAGTCTGTTCGCAAGAACGAAAAAACAGCATTTGCAATTAATCGCTAAACTAAGCACTTTCAATATTCTTCGCACTTTCTGCGATAAATCGCTTAGAAAAACTCGGAAAATCGGACTTTAGACAAAGGGATAAGATACAAAATTAAGCTCGAATAAACTCTATTCTTTAAAAATTCTACATATGTCCTTTCCAAAGAATAAATATTTCATTTTTAAACCAGAAAAAAAGTCTTTAACCAAATCATAGTTTAATCGAGTGACGCGGTGTGTATGGACCTACCTTCCTTTACTTCATCTTCATCGTATGGGTAATTTTTACTATTTCTCTTCTATATACTCCTGTCAGAACAAAGTGAAAAGTTCTATGTTTCATTTTGTGGTGAAATAAAAAGGGGACGAATATGCGTATAGTACAGGGGATAATGTTGTATATTATTGTTGAATCTATCATTTTGAGTAAATTGCAAGTTTTTGTAAATCACTTTCTATGCCAGATCTTTAAGGTTCGATGGCCACAAATAATTTCAAACAAAGAATTGTGGTGGAGGACTTTTTAAGAGCGGTTGGACGTCTACATTAGAAAGCGAAAATAGCAATGGATTGGTCACACACTGAGAAAACCAAACGATGAAATGGCGAAGCAGACTTATCAATGGAATTTTCAGGGTACAAGGGGGCTTGAAAGATTAACAATAACATGCAAGTCAATTGTCTTAGCAGAGGAAGAATCGCAGGGAAAGACGTGGCCACAGTTAAAACACCTTGCTGCAATATGCCCCAACCGAGGTTACTATTATGATGAAAATGCGAGGCCATAACCAGAAAATGGAAATAAATCAGTAGGTCTCTTGAGGGTTTCTTTTTATGAAGGCTATACAAAAAACACATTTCAATACATTTTAACAATTGTTGATTGATTGAAAATAACGAATAAGACTCTCGATTCTTTAAGGAATATTATTTCATTCAAATGCCTCGGCGGACTTGGTACTATTATTCTGCTATTCTATAGACACAATATTTTTCTACACATTTTTGACGGTAGGTCCCTATTTCACGAATGGCTAAACTAATATAAATCTGAGCTTGCCTGAATCTTTGCATAACACTTATCTTAACCCACACCAAATAGTCAGATTCACTTTGATTACATGTGATTTTTCCATGCTCTAATTTCTTGAGATTTGTTTGTTTATGTAGCCAGTGAGATGGAAATTTTTTTCATTATAAGAAAAAAAGTATTTATGGAGCAAAATTATCGTTTCGTTTCGAGCATTAATTGTTCTATTAGAAAGACTCTTTCTTGTATTTCAGCATTTAAATAATTGACATTCAAAAATTAAGTTCTCTTAGAAATACACTTTTTTTTGGATATTTTTCTTAATCTTAGTTTCAAGCATATAATATTTAAAAATCACGGGGTCTGTTTGGAACACCCTCTGTTATCCATAATAACTATGCTTTATTATACTAAATGTATTTATGCCATACATTTGAACGAAAAATCGTTCACATTGAAATTATCTGTGTTTTATGAAGGAAACTATACTCCGCAGACTATTACCCACTCTCTCTTTGATGATATGAACCTGTTACTGTGGCGTATGTGTAACATTTCAAGATTAATGGCATTTTGGCATTGGATTTGGACATTTATCTGCAACTTAAACCTTAGTTCTAAATTATATGGGGTTTTTATTTTGTTTTCTTAGCTGCAGCTCTGCTGTATCTCTTATAGGTATTCTCTAACTCAAATTCAGGTGGCGCATGTGTGTTTATAGTCACATATGTACACTCGAAGTTATAGTGATTTAAAGAAAGATAAACACAGATGCTTTGCAGATGCCAAATTATCTAATTCGTTTTTTTTTCCTTATTTGATGTTAGATTAGCTACTATTTGCAATTATATATGAATTATGCTTATTGACTACACCAATTATGTTTTTGTACATATGTATATATATGTCTTATATGCTTAAGGCATTTGATAGAAAGATTTAATATTAGGATTATGAAATATAAATGAGATATGTACATTGTACATTTTTAGGTGGGTGTGATTTTCGAACGATTAGAATCAGATTTTGCTCATCAGCTGTTAAGATGTTGTTAAAGGCTAATGCTCATTGAAAGCTTATTTATTAACGTGTATTTGTTTACACAGATGGACGAAAGAAAGACAGGTTATATCTTTTTCGTTAACACAATTTACCATTCATGAAATTGAATGTGTATGCAATTTTAATAGAAAATAAAAAAATTAATTTATTACTTCAATAGGAAATTCTAATCAAATTTCAAAACTAATCTTTGCCTATGTATCTACTACAGCTTTCTAAAGGGTTTTTCAACAAGGAAGCTACAAAAGTAGAGCGACAGGGACAGTAAAAACGCCATATTTCTTGCCGATTTTTTGATATTTCTCTTCAGTAAGGTGCGCCATTTTATGATGGAAAGATGTACGACAACGAATCGAAATTATTAAAATTTACTACCGAAATTCGGAGTCAGTGGCCTCAACGTTAAGGGCGCTACGTCCAATTTATGGTCGTCATAATCGTCCTAGCAGATCAACAATTGAGCGTCTAGTGGAAAAATTTGAGTCCACAGGCACAGTACAAAATCTTCCCGTGCCAGTGAGACAAAGAAGTGCCCGTAGTGTCGAGAATATTGGTATTGGTCAGGCAGCATCCATGAGTCATCATTGCATCCCGAAAAAATTACGGTTTGGTGTGGTTTATGGGCCGGCGGCGTCAGTGCGCCGTACTTCTTTCGTGATGATCAATACTGGCACGTTACTGTGAATGGGGATAGCTACCGTTCAATGATAACCGAATGTTTTTGGCCCCAATTGGATGATAAGGACTTGGAGGACATGTGGTTCCAACAGGACGGCGCCACAAGTCACACAGCGAATGTCACAATCAATTTATTGGAAACCAAGTTTGGAGAACGTGTTATCTCACGAAATGGTCTAGTCGCTTAGCCGCCTCGGTCGTGCGATTTGACGCCGTTAGACTATTTCGTGTGGGGCTACGTCAAGTCTATGGCCTATGCCAACAAGCCAGCAACGATTGATTAACTTTGTATGAATATCGAACGTGAAATTGCCGCAGTATCCACCGATTTATGCTTGAAAACCGTCGAAAATTGGGTTCAGCGTCTGGACTTCTGCAAGCATGCGCGTGGTGACCATGCAAAAGAAATCGAGTTTCATACATAATGGCATCGAACGTACTTTCACAGGAATAAAGAATTTTTTTTATCCAAAACCGTTTTTGTTTTATTTAAAAAAAAACTTTTGTAGCGCTCTTATTGAAAAACCCGATATTACACGGATAACTACGAATACGGATTCAAGTGTTCTGAAGCGATCCAGATTTGCATCCGACTATTTATAAGAACACAGATATCCGTGTATCGGTGTATTCTTGTATCCGTCTATCAGTATATACGTGTATCCGTGCACAGTACAAAAGTAGATGTCACAGCGAGACTTTTGCGAGAAAAGGCACAGGCACAGCGAGACTACAGCACGACGATCACTATGACAGTGAAACTGAAAACCACTTTTTAAAATAGAATAATTAAAAAAAACTTAAGCGAGACTATAGCGGGACCAAAACGAGACGGCAAATCATGCTCAATGCAAAAGCCACGTGTAAATATCACGGCGAGACCAAAGCGAGACCATAGCGAGAAAAACACGACACAGATAGCCGTGTAGACGGATACGGCGAGTCCAAAGAAAGATTTACACAATTACTACTTTAATGCGTGACCTTGAAAAAAAAAACTGTAAAAAATTGTAAAAAAGAATCTATAGCTGACCAATAACCGAAATTAACTGACTTTTAATAAAGATTTTAGGGCCTTTCAGGTGGTTATATTTTTTCCAGATTTCCCCAAATGAGGTGCCAAAAATCGCTATGACCTTGAAGAGAAATTTAAAAATTCACAAAAATAAAATCTTTGGCTGACCAATTACTAAAACTGGTTGACCTTTTATAAAGATCTAGCGATCTTTCAGATGGTAAGCAATTTTTTGTAAATTTCCCATAAATGAGGTGCTAAAAACGCTATGACTTTTAAAAAAATATGTAAGGTTGACCAATTCCTTAAAATAGCTAACCTTTTTTCACCGTGAAGTAGCCTACCTTTCAAATGACATACTTAATTTTTTGGAATGAACTAAATGAGCTGCCGAAAGTTTTTTTTTTTTTTGTGACCTTGAAACGAATTTTGAAAATTCATAGAAAAAAAAAAACTATGGCTGACCAATTACTGAGAATAGTCGACCTTTTATCACGATCAAGAAAACTTTTAGTTGGTATAATTTTTTTTGTAAATTTCCCATAAATGAGATTCCAAAAATCGCGCGTGCCCTTGAGTGACCTTGGAAAACTTAAAGGCTTTATTGCTAGTTATCTAGGGCTGACCAATTTCTAGGACTAGTTGACCTTTTCTGACCAGTTAAATGTCGTTCTCAAATATCAAATTTCCCAGATATGAGGTGCCAAAGGTCCAGACCCCATTAAGGTGCCATAAGTTATTTTTGCGAACTTGAAACGAATTTTGAAAATTTATAGAAAATAAACTATGGCTCACCAATTCCTGAAAATTGTTGACCTTTTATTTTAGAGATCTTTCCGATGGTATAAAATTTTTTGTAAATTTCCCATAAATAAGGTCCTTAAATTCGCACGTGAACTTGCGAGTTGACCTGACCAATTACTGACTAAATTATATGGCATTGTTTTCAATTTTCCCATTATGAAGGGCCTCGTAAGTGATTTTTACGAGTTTTGAGGAAACTACAAAAACCAAAAGTGATATTAGGTACATGATAAAACTTAATCAAAATTAATAAATTTATTTGGTGTGTTGCATGATTTGACAAATATTTGTTTATAATTGATAATAACGAAAAAAAATTAAACCATATGCAAAATAAGGTTTAACTCTGGTTAAACTCAGATATAACTCAGTAACAACTGAAAAAAATGGGCCTTAAAATCTTTAATTTGCTTTCAAGTTGGAGATAGAGTTTTTTTTTTTAATGAAAACCAAGAGCAAGTGCATACAACCTCGTCACACATTTAACAATAATTTATGGGGATTCCACTTCCACTTAATAAATTTTTGTTTATTTTCTTTTGGGTGGTTCTCTTAAATTAAGTTTGTTTGTTTGTTTTTTTAATAATGGAATCTCTTCTTTCAATAATCTTTTTTTAACTTCTTTCCATTGCATTGCGGTTTAGATATTATTTTTTATTTTATTTTTTCAACCAATTATAGTGTTGACTGTTGTAGATACTTTTTGTTATCAATTTGCTTTTGAATTAAGAATTTTTTCCTTCATTGAAAAAAAAAAAAATATACCCAGTTGTGGGTTTTGCATTGTTCATTGTGCCTATAATAAATTTACACGCGACAAATTCGCACAGTAATTTTAATAAAATCTAATGGCTCCGGGGATAGAGATACAATGCTATAGCTATAACGCTCTTTAGATACAGAAGATACCGCTGCTGTGGCAAATTATAGTTTTAGAAATAATTACGTATCGGATGTTCATAAATTTACCCGCGAGGAAGCAATATAATTGGAAGCTGGTTACGTGATTTAAATTTTGATTGACTCTATCGATTGATGATGTTTTCCTTTCCGTATTTTATTTTCTATAGTGGCCTTAAATGTCGGCCAAAAAAATTACCTCCTATAATATACAACAAAATTGCACACCTATATTTTCATTGCATTGCACATATTAGTGACAGCTCGATGACTTATTTGCCAAGGGAGCCGCCTACCAATAGAGGAATATTTAGTGTATAGTGAAGTAGGCTGTGAAAAGCTTTTAATTTTACATGAGTGTTTTACCTTTAATTTGGACTTAACCTAAAAATAAAATAAAATAAAAACTTGTTGGCGTCGGTTAAAAGAGGCCAATTGCTACCGGCTTTTTGTATTTTGTGTAAAAAATAAATAAACATAGATAGTTTTAAATCATTTAAAAAACAAGTGTTTTTTCTATGAGGGTTTTTTTTGGAATTTACCTTCGAAAATAGAATGCAAAAAATATAAAAATTAAGTCTAGGTTGACGTTTCAGTAAACATAAAAAAAAATAGCAAAAATTAATAACACAACTAAAATAGGTAGGTACTTTATAAGTAAAAAAACGTTAAGGTCATCTGTGATTTTTGTAAGCAGCGATGTGGAAAATTCGCTCTTAATGTTTAACTCGATTAGTCAGATAGCTTTGACTAGATGTGTTCACCACCTTTAATGAGATTTGAATATATATTTAAGTTAATGCTAGAAAACAGTTTTTTTTTTCAAGACTTGAAATCAAATAGAAAACAAAAAATGTAGTCAAATGTGTAAGCAATTATATTTAGTTGTCAATCTGGTATAAGATTATCTAGAGAATTAGCTTGTTTTTTTAAGGTTTTCAAAAGCAATTAGATTAAAAGAAAAATGAAACACTAATTTTTGTCTAGACATATAAGACTATAAAAATACTACCTATTTGAAATAAATAATTTAATAAGTCTTAGAAAAGTAATTTTACTAATTTAATATGTCACTTCTGTAGACGTTACGACAAGTATAAGTTTCATTCGGAACTTAAATTACATTGATGAAAAACAAGCGATTTTCGACAAAGCCATCGATTGGTTTGTCTATAGGTCTGTCCTTTCATTTCTACACAATCCAAAGCTTAAACGGATTTAGTATAAACATGGTAAAGTTACAACAATCTCTAGAGGAAATATCCAAAATTTGTGTAGCTTATCTTGAACCTCTAAAACAACTGTAACAGAACTATGTTCCTTATTATAGGGTCAAAATTTATATTTCTATGAAATAGAGTTTTGAGGTTTTTGCTTTTGAAAACTGCAATACCGCAAAATCCTTTTGTCGGAACTTCTCGTCAATGATGACTTCAACTGACTTTTTTTTAATTTTTCAAATGTTTTTGTAATTGACTCATATTTAAAACCTATTGAATTGCAAAATCTTTGACACTATTTTTACTTTGTTTTTAAAACAAAGTTTTAAAGATTTTCAAACTTTTTAGAAATTTTTCTCGAAAACAAATTAATTTGTACTGATTGAACGTTCAGTACGAAAATTTTATAAAGTATTACCTAAAATCTTTCAATGCTTATAACCAACTTCATAAATTTTAACTCATAAAATCAACTCCGACCATATTTTAAAAATAGAATTTCAACTAAGAAAGTCGTTGACTGCTAAAATATTTTAAAAACAATTTAATCCTAATCAGCAGAGGATGTTGATATAATCATAACTTTGACTTGAAGCTGTTTAACTTTGATGCTTATTAATTTTGGATACAAAAAAAATAAAAGATGTATTATGTGAACATAAAGGGAATATTTATAGAATAATTTGGAGCACAGTTTTATTTTAAGAATTCTTAAGATTGTGAATTACGACTTGAAGGCTAAATAATGGGGAAAAACATTCAAAACGAAAAAGTAGTAAACGTGTTATCTATATACTCGTTATTAATACGAAAACACTTTTCTGTATCTCTCTTTTTAACTGACTTAATGGCAACGCATTTTGGCATATATAAGTACTATATAAGTACTATATAAGTACTATATACGTAACTTGCCATAAGTTATACATTTGTAAGCAAATTTAACTCGAAATTTTGATAAGACTTGTCACTACGATGATAGAGAAGACGAAGAACTATGGGTCTAACAAATTTGTCTGTCTGTCGGTCTGTCCGTGCGGCTGCAGCCTGAACAGCTTGACCGATTCTTACAAAACTTGGTACATAGTAGATTTTAGTGATTCTGCCTACACTTTTTTTTATTTTTTCAGAACTAAAAATGACGGCACCTGCCATACAATTTTCTTAAGCGATTTAACAAAGACCCATTTTTATCTCAAAAACGACTCCACAATTTCATTTCA
Source organism: Dasysyrphus albostriatus (assembly GCA_946251815.1). Classification (NCBI taxonomy): domain Eukaryota; kingdom Metazoa; phylum Arthropoda; class Insecta; order Diptera; family Syrphidae; genus Dasysyrphus; species Dasysyrphus albostriatus. The sequence goes on along the minus strand of OX276336.1, from coordinate 125,922,549 downwards.
AAATTCAACTTATTTCTTTTAGTTAAGGCTACCTTGGGATGGGAAACTATTTTTTAAAATACACTTATCACGGAAATTAAAGGAACAAAATTTTGTTTCAATTTTTATTAGTGTTTTTTGAAGAGCTGTATTTTTGTGATGAGTGTTGAAACCAAAAGCATTATACAGTTTTATGTTTTTTGTTCTGATATTTTTTCACAAATAATTTTGTTGAAGTACCATTATTGCGTCATTGTAAGAACTGAGACGAAACAAAAAAAAAAGTTGCTCTTTGTAATTTTTTGAAGGTCTTCATTTTCAAAGATACTTAATTTTTTTGAGTCAATCAAATGTATATTGTTTTCAATTTTCGTAGACTTTTTTTACAGTTTTGCATTGATTAGATATTTGTTTGACTTGAAATGAAATAAAAAGTACATTTTTCCAAAAAAAAAAAAAATTAAAAACAAACTTTTAAGTTTTCTTGTATGAAAAATTTTCAAAATATTTTTTTTTTTTCAATTTTTTTAAAAAAAATGTGCTTTTCATTTCATTAAAAAAAAATATTTTACTAATGCAAAACTGTGACAGTCGACAAAAAAAATTGTTTTTAATTAATTTTGATGACAACTACCCAATGTTTTAGGAACAATTCAATTTGTCCAATTAATTGGGTTGTAAGACTTTGAAAATTTGGTGAAGAAAAACGGTTCTGTGTATCCATTTGAAAATTTACAGAAGTATTGATGCTGTAAAAGTCTATAAATCGGCATACCAATGCAAGTCATGTAATCAAAATTTGAAAAGTAACAAAAGATTTACAGAAAGACCACAAAAAGTCGTTTTTTTAGTACTTTTATTAAACTAACGGTAAAGAGTAAAACATTTTTTTTTACCAAATCTTAGAAAAAATCACGTAAAAAGCTTACTCAAATTTTCAAAATTGTCCTTGAATTGTATGACGTCATTATTTACGGAGATTTGGTAATCAAATACAAAAAAAAGTTGAACGATACCAAAAAAATTAAATTAAAGCTGAATAAACAGTTTACCTGACTATTGCATTTGATTGACTCAAAAAAATAAAATATTTTTTTTTGTTTGGTGTCAGTTCATTTGAAAACAAATATCAACACAAAAAGCATAAAGCTGTATAATGCTTTTTGTTTCAACACAACACGCCCACTTTTCACAAAGATACAGCTCTTAAAAAAACTAATAAAAATTGAAAAAAAAATATATGTTCCTTTAATTTTCGTGACTAGTGTATGATTATTAATTCTACTTCCCAAAGAGCCATTTTTTAATTTTCTTCAAAACGATAATTCTGATTTTATTCATTTTTTGTATACAGAAACTTCTAATCATTACAAATAGTTATATTTATATATCATATCGTCAGCTTAGATTGTAAAGCGCCTAACTCCACATTTTGTTACCATTACAGACCACTTCAAAAATTTCTAAAAAATACAAAAATCTATCAAATCTTTTCAATTTCACTGAATTTGCCAATAACGAGTGTTGAAAAATATTTAATGTAATTTTGGTTTTATTCAAATAATGCGAACACTTTGTTTTAAATATTTTTTTGTAAAAAAAGCAAATGTGAGTTAGCTGCTTTACACTCTAAGTCGACGATATACCAAAATTTCCAGAACAAATATTTTTGGATTTTAACAAAATAGTCAACTTTTTTTTTAAACCAAATATTTTGAAATATACATAATCAATTTTTATAAGACTTGATATTTAAGGGTTCTTTCACACTCTTTAGAATATTTAAAAAAAAAACTACTTTCATGATAAATAACGGTACTTTCAATACAAACGTTAAAAATTCGTAATGGAAAATATTTAATTTCTTAAAAACATTTCCTACGATTTTAATTGAATCTTTTGTGTATGCTAAAATTAGTGCGATTATAAAATTATAAAATTATAAAATTTACAACTAGCAATTTTTGTTTGGGTTTTTTTCATTTTCCGCTTTAATTAAATTTTTAAAAATACAAATTTCAAAAGAGATTAAAGATATTGCATACAAAAATTTATAAAAAAGAAGTTTTTGAGTTTAAAAAAATCTATATATATTTGTTTTTTGAAAACAAAAGCAGTTTAACAATTTTTTTTTTAATTTTATTTTTAATGCACAAAAATAAATTTTTAAGATTTGAATAAAAATGATTTAAGAACTTGATACAATACCCGCCTCGAAAAATGGCAAGTTTTTGTCAAGTTTACTCAAGACCCTGAAAAGGCTTCGGTAGGGGCAATCTAGACAAGGAAAACTTGTCCAATACTAGTGAGGCCCATGCTAGAAGAAACTTGTTGGATGAGTCTTTTTATCCCATCACAAATACCTCACACATAAAACAAAAAAAATGTATACCCATCATAGTACAATAGTTAGAAAAATTAAAGAAGGCATATAGTTTTTCATTTTTAACACTACACAACTGAATTTCGATATTGCTCAGTGGCTAGCATGTTGGACTGGTAGTAAGAAGATCGCTGGATCGAACCCCAGTCGAGACCACTTTTTATTTTTTGTTGTCTTCTTAGGTAAAAGGTTCCCTAACGGGCCCTAAGGTCCTAGAAAAAATCGATATTTATCCTTGCTAGACTCTTGTTAGCATTAAAGTAAAACTTTTTATATATACAGGATACATGTTTGATTCATTATTTAAGCATGCTAAATCAACTCTAGATTTTCATGTTAAATTTAATAGGTACTAGGTAAAATTAACTAGATTTTAAGGTAAAATTTACAGTTTTACTATTTTAAGGCAGTGGTAAATTTACAAGATATCATGCAGATTTTACCTGCAACCTACGTCGGTTTAACACGACATTAAAATCAGATTTCTGGGTAAGCAGTTAATCTGATCTATCTTATTGAAAAATAACAACCATATCAGAAATAATAAACCAGAAATTGATTAGTTGTATACCGGCTTTTTTCTCTGAGTGTATTCAAAAAATTTTGCTCAGTAACTACAACACATAACTAGAGTTCGATCCTTATTCAGATCATATTAAGTCAGCAAATTATGAAATGGTTCTTTTATTGCAGAACCAGGGTTGCCACATATTTATTTGTTTAAAATTTTTAAAAAATTGACATAACAAAAACTCCTACCTTTACATATCTGGTTTTGGATATACAGCTTTGGCTAAAATAGTAAGAACACTCACTACTTTCAAACGGTATCGTCCCAAAGGACTATTTCGTTTGCGTGAAGTGTACTAATTACTTCCACATCACTCACTTGTTACTATTTCGTTACTATTTTGAATAGTAGTTATTATTTGGCCAAAACTGTACATATGTAAGCTTATGTCAACTAGCACATAAACAAAACATTCAAGACGTGTCGAAAAAGTCTGCAAGACGAGCCTAAAGTTTAAAAGATTGGAATTATAAGAAATTAGCATTTTTTGAAAATGGTCTATTTGCGAAAAGAAAAAACTCTGGTTCAATATTTCTTATCCGCTCACGCAACTTCGTCGCAATACACATTCCGCGCTCACAACTCACAAGTCGTAGGCCTGGAGTAATGGCACATTTTAACAATTATATGTGTTTTTTTTTCGAATCGAAAATGCATTTATTTGGGAAAGACAAAACTCTAGCTCAAAGTTTTAGTATCAACGTCTTTTCAACGTCCACCGCAGATTCTTCTTGTGGGCGGTGTTATACAAAATTTGTTTAGAAGATAAAATGAAAAAAATTCAAGCTAATAAAGATAAAAACATAAATATTCAATTGTTGATAAAAAATCCTTTTTTGAATATGATTCCTATCAAATAGTGTGTCCATTCAACTATTCCATCAATTAAATTATAAAGAGTAATCCTTTTATATAATCCAATGCAAAATGTGATTTGTTTCCCTCTGCAATTTCCTGCATCGAATCCAAAACAAGCTTTTAGAAATGCATTTTGAAATTCTCATTATTTTTATGTTTTTTTTTTTTTTAACGAAACAAAACAAAAACACTAAACGACGACGCTGATAACAATCACTCGGATATCCTTTTATCTCTTCACCGGAATCAAAAATTCTGGTCTTATGCCAGAATTAAAAAAAAAAAAAAATGAGTGTTATACAAAGGATCTATCCGTTCTCACCCGAAAACAACAAGGAAACAAAAAAAACACAAAACAAACAAACAACGAATACATTCAATTCTAAGGGTTCACGACCTCAGACACACATCAGCACTAGACCAGACCCGACCAGACCAGACGACGACGACGACGACAACAGCGACAGCGGGAGGATATATATGACCACGGCAGGGGGCAGTTGTAGCTAGCTAGCTGGCGCTGGCTGCTGCAACTGCTATTAAGGAATGTATGCAACGAAAAGGCAAAACTTGAAAGCACCACCGCACCGGGAGGAATGCATCACCCATTACATACAACTACGAATATAAATTTAAAAAAAAAAAAAAATGGAATTTTTCCTCGCGAATTACACGAAATCTACCGAGAACGCGCTTTTTTCAATTTATCTTTCCTTCATTGCTTAGTGTGTATCCTTTTTTTCACATGAAAAACAAATTAGTAATAAAATTTTCCAAAACCTTTTTGTCATCACTTCCCGACAACGGGATTTTTCCCGGAGCACTTTTGACAGGATATTTTTGTACTAGATTTTCACACGCATCATTTTCTTTTTCCTTTTTTCTCTATGAGGGAAAGGATATTTTATTTTTACATAGGTACACGGGAAGGATATTTTTTTTTTCCTTAATATCTTGAACTTTTCCAAACCTTATTTTTAAATGGAATATTTTTGTATTTACTGCCGGGGATACACGTATGTATTTATTTATTATTTCCGATTAATTGCTTCGCTTAATTAAATCCAACAGAAAAAAGGATTCTCTGTGTGTATATAGTAAAATTTTGCAAGCGAATAAGTACCTACAATATTTTAGCGACATAAAAAAAACGATAAACTATTACAAAATACACACAAAAACGTTGCACGATGAAATAAAATACGCCATCGGACTATTATAACAAAATCACAAGACCACAAACATCAACAGACTGTCTATTACTAACAAAAATACGCTTGTTCTCTTTTTCAGTATAAAAAACACAAGAACAACAAAAAATATCAGCACGCTTTTTCCCTCTCAGCCACCACCGATGGGGTTGTGTCTTTTAGCTCGAAATTCAGAATACCATTTCTAGAACCGAGAAAACAAAGTTTCTAAGAGAATGATTACAAGAAATTAAGAGAAATCATAGAGCGAGCGAAAAACGTCAAATTCTACTCTAATGTATACAAACAAAAATCAAACGAAGAAATTGAAGAAAAAAAAATACTGCTCTGCATTCCAACTCTATTGGTATTTCATTGTACTAGAAGAATTTAAATATGGAAAATCCATAAATTAGTACACATTACAATAAAAAAAAAATGAAGAACCAACAACCTCTTATTTGGAAAACTCTTAAAAGTAAAGTGTCCACTAGACAACATTAAAAAAGAAGAGTTATTTCCCTTTTTTACATCGCACAAGACATACTTGACATTTCTTATCAAAATCCAGCCAACACCACTCGAAACAACAACAACTAGAGGAGGGAAATATTTTTGTAATAAAATGTCAACAGACAAATAAGTAAGGAATAACAAAAATATGCACAAAGGAATTCCAAAAATTCACTCTTGTACTTGGCGTTTGAGTAGAGAAATGTAAAATCGGAGAATATACTCGTCATAGATATACTCGGAGATGGAGCTTTTTGATTTATCAGGTCAAGCTTTTGAATATATATTTTGGTTTGTGTGTTGGATTGTAATAGAAGTAAATAGTTGTTTTATTCTTACTTTTTGTTGGTGCCTACCTTAATAGGGTGGAATAGAGTTACCGTATGGTGTTTTTAGATATTTTTTTTTGTAAAAAGTGATAATTTTGAATTTTCTGTATTAAACACGTTCGATAGAGTATTAATTATGTTTTATTAGGAACGGGGAGGATTAAAAGTATTTTAAGAAATTTCCATTCGGATGTGCACAATTCAGTTCTTAGAGCTTCCTTTAATGAAGGGAAGCACGGACCAAAATCGCTAATTTTTTTTTTTTTTTTAAGTATTTGTGAAGGAACAAGAAAACAGGAAGAAAAATATATTTCCTTTTTATTCATCCATTTTTCAACTTAAAAAAATATCAATTTGAAAAAAATTCACCCACGAGCTTTATGGGCGTTCTTTTGCAATTAGTTTCGGTAAGACTTCGATAAGAGTAATAAATTATTTAAAATATTTTACAGATCTAGCAGCGTTGGAGCCTAGAATGACTACGATAAAACGTAGGGCTAAACGGTCGTGAAACTAATTTTTGCAGAAGGGCCAACCGTGATCGACAGGTCGAAACACAGTAGGCTATCATAACAAAATACTAACAACGAATGAGTGTTTCCATCAAGACACTTTCAAAAAGCCGATAATGAAGGAATTCTCTTCAGAAAGAATACAATATTTAAAGAATCAATCTGTGATGAGGCCAGTTCTAGTACAGCTGAACTACTGAGTAAAGGGCGAAATTCCGCAAACCATAATTTCCCATGACGAAATCTCACATTTTTTCTTAATATTACAAAACGAGAACTCGCAAATACAAAATTTCGTTTTTAACAATCTCGCACCAAAAAATCTCGCGAAAAATCAGTTTCACACTGAAACAAAAATTCTGCCAAACATACAAAAAAGAAATTCAAAAACGACTTTTTATTAAAAATTACTAAATTTACGCGACATAAAAACTCGATACAAAATTTGTATGTTATCCTTCTTGTTATCTTATGAATAATAATTGCATGCAACAAATAATTTTTTTTAATCTAATTCTTGCAAACTTTAAATCTCGCGCAAGATTTGACTTTGCTAGGTTTTGATTAAGAAAATTTATTCATTGCAATGGAATACGATTTTGCGAGACTTTCATTTGTGAGTTTTTAGTTTTCTGGATTTTTTAATTGCCAAAGCGAGATTTTGAAATTGCGAAATTTTGAAAAGCGATATTTTATAATCAAAGATTTCGCAATGCGAGATTTTGTAATGCGAGATTTTAATTTGCGGATTTTCGTACCAAAAACGTTTTTTAACATCTAACGTGAGCTATATGCGACACAAAATTAATCACCTTTTCGGAAGATGTTATAATTTTTGCAAACGTCTTATGTCAATTATATTTGACATTCGTAAACTAGACAGCTGCAGTATAAAAACAGAAAACCAATGGAGTTCTATATTCTGCAAGAGAACGGCCACAATTGATCTTGTAAAGGAAGCGTTTCCTGATCACGTAATCTCAATTTTTGGCGATTTGGAATGTAGAGCAAGATCGCCCGATTTGAACATTCCAGACTTCTTTCGTTTGGGGTACTTGAAATCAGTCGTGGGATTATGCGAGCAAGCATAGGAACATCGCAGTCCTAAAGGAGAATTTGCAACGGGAATGTGAACAGATATCACCGGAAATTTTTTGGAGTCATGGAAAATGCGATAAAAAGGGCACAAATGTATATCAACACCGGCAGCAGCAACTTGACGGATATCATCTTTTCCACTTAACAGAAAACACTTGTAAGGTTCCAAATAAAAATTTCATTCATTCACAATCATTTTTGTATTTAGTTAAAAGTAGTAAAAGTAGTAGTAGGTTATTGGCATCAGAATGTTCGGCCCTCTGTTCAAGGGGTAAGAAATGACCCGACCTTCCGGGATATTGGGAAGTTGTTTTTCAAAAAATAAACGGAGAGTCTTTAGGCAATGGAGCATTAATTGTAATTCGTTAAGTGGGGAAAAAGACATCTTCAGTGGTTTTGTTGCCAAGCACAGCCTCTAATGAATTGATTTTAGAGCAGCTCTTCAAATGGTGACAATTAGCACTACACGTGTCTAAAGCTAGGTTTTCGCAAGGCGACAACTGTGACGTGTTACTCTACAGACAGAAGAAATGCCAAACTAAATCGATATTCTACTGATCAAAGCACGGCCCGTAACATTATAAACATGTGTTCGATACAAGAGGCAAACATCGGCTCTCACTTCTTCCTTCTACCAGTAAAATTTGAAGCTTGACTGCCAAAAAAAAAAACCTAAAACCAAGGAATATTCCAGGATAGGTAAACACAAACGTAGTACCTCGTGGCATGATGGTTGGTGCGTAGGACTGTCATGCCAAAGGTCTGGGTTCGATTCCCAGCCGCTGCCACCTAAAAACAGAAATGTTTTTTTCGCGAGGTACTGCCTCTTGCGAGGGACTGACAAATCCTCCAAGAGTAAACTTGTCATGAATCAGTGCGGCTCATCTAGCTGTTCGGACTCGGCAAAAAATTGTAGGTCCCCTCCATTCCTGCCAAAAATACGCACACAGGAATAGTTGAGAGTTGTAAGTCACTAGGCCTTGGTTGTCCACGAGCTGTTGTGCCACCAAATTTTATTTTTATTTTTAAATAAACACAAATAACGCCAATTTGTGGAAAAATACAAGTCATGAGGGACATAAAAATGTATTCTAGTACAAATGTCAAAAAAATTGATTTTGCGCTTATTACTTTTTTGCGATAAAAGCTATTAAAAAGTACTGAATTTAAAACTTATAGATCACGAGATTTTCTAGAGAAAAGATTTCGGGACATTTTATTCTCCATCTAAGCGCCTAAGAGAAATTGCCATTTCAGAAAAAGAAAAATATCGTCACGCATAGCCACTGTTAATGTTATCGAAAACCGGTTGGCTAAAAAATCACGAAAAATATAATCTAGCATCCTTAATCTCGCATTTAAAATTTCGCATTATAAAATATCTCAATCGCAAAATCAGTTTTTTTTTTTCTAATTTCGCAATTGTTAAAATTTTTAGGAGCACAATAAAATCTAAAGAAAAATTTTATGTTTTCGAGTTTCCTTATTTTTGGTTCGCAGGATTTTTATTTATCGGTGCGAAAATGTTTGCAATATCATGCTGTGAGATTGTAAAGTTTGGAGATTTCTGTTGATAGGTATTTGCGAGATTTTTGCGATATGTTAATGAAAGATTGTAAAAAGCGAGATTTTGTAATTGCGAGACTAGAATATTAATTTGCGAGACATAATTTTTTGAAATTTCTAAAAAAAAAAAATGCGAGATTTTGGTTAACGAAATTTTGTACCGCTCAATTCAAGAAAACAACAAGAAGCACGAAATATTTTTAACCCTACGCCCGCTGGATATCACAGAAACACATATGTATGCCGATCGAATAGAGAACAAACTTCATCTTGACGATTCGAGGCGGGCAAGCATTTTTGTCTAAAGAGAGAATTTCAAGGAAGCACGCTGAACCCGGCAACTTAAGGGGGACTATCGACCATTAACCAGGGAAGGAAACTTCTTAGCAGACATATGGAAAATGCAGCTTCAGGCACATCAATGTCTAGCAAGGTGTGAATTCTTCCCAAAAAGATGGTGTTAAGCACATATAAGGCACCAATAGTGGGAAGTCATAACACCGAAGAAACCAGCAAGAAATCCGAACCGATACAATACTGGTCCACTTCTGGAACTGGAAAAAGCAGGTGGGTCTGAGTGATGATGATCTCTAGCTGATGGGATGCCTTCACAAGAACCTATGAAAAGGAAGAGGAAGACAGATTCAAAAAACAGACCTTGAAAAAAGTCTGGATCAGGGTAAGAGAAAAAGTCACCACATCTGTCTTCTTATAAGACAAGATGCTAATAAATCGATAACGTCGTTGGCAACATTTTTAGTGGGATGAAACACCGCAAACATAAAATGCAGCAAGCAAAGTCTTTCCCATAGAAGTACATATGACTGGCCAAACCTTTACTTGGGAACTATCGCACCAAGAAAGATTCCAATCCTACCCGAAAAGACATGAATTTTTAATAATAACGGGATAGGTACCTCTACAATCCACATTTTTAGCTACAAGAGCAAATTCAGCAGTGCTCACGACACGACATCGGACCATGGCATCTGGTGAATCACCAAATAGAGAAGAGCGAGCTCTTTAAAAACGCAAAATCTCAAGTCTCCTGAAGAAACTAATATGGAGGATGTGCCTACGAATGAGTAACCTAATCGAGGAGTTGTGCAAATGGATCAGCTAATTCTATTAGCTCATCCAAGACGTTGAAGTATACCATTATAAAGTCTCAGTCCCATCGACTTCATTAGCTTGGAAATATCATATGGAAAACAACCAACCAAATTCAAATATTGGTCACCATTGTAAGCATTTAGCACGACTCGACGAGGCATTATTTCAGCTGAGACTTGATGCAGTTAATGTGAACTTTGCTCTTCTTTCAACAAATTCGTCTATTGATTTTAAAAGCTTGTTTGGTTAGGTACAAACTCGCCAAAGGTTATAGGTGAAACCAACTTAATGATTTATTTCTGTAAAGTTTCGAAAATTAAAAAAAAAAAAAACTTGTTTAATAAACCACTAGGGATGAGGTCAATCCTGATGATTGGGGAGCAGCAGCCTTTATCGCAAGAAACCCTATAGTGCTGCTCAAATCTCCAGCTTTGTTTGAATTTTTTTTTTTTTGCTATTTGCGTTCACCCAAAAACTAGTTTTCATTTCTGTCGACTTTTAATTAGTTCCAACAGATCGGAGGTATACAGAGGTACTGCGAACGCAAACATTTCTTATTTATCCACGCTGAAGCACTTTGTCTTTGAGTACTCAAAGCTTAAAATTTTAATTAATTCTCCCCGACATGAACTACATATATTTTTGTATGAGAATGATGATGATGATGATGATGGTGGTTGGTACAGCAAACCGAGAGCACAAGGATTGTGGTGGTGTATCTAAAGGATATACCTGCTGACTGATGTGCAGCAGCTGAAACGAAAAATCCCTATTCACGTGCAGTCTCCATTTATTATGCATTGTTTGTAGTTAAAAGAGATGCGAATACTATGGTGGTGTTTTTGAAGTGTTGTACCTACTACCTACCAACAGTATTCCATTTAGACCAGCAGCAGCAAGTACTAAACTCTAGAAGGAATCACGTCAGAGACTACATCTTCTTTCCAACATTCGGCCTGCCAGATGTGCGCTAAGAGGTGTGCCATTCGTTTTCGCTTTAGGAGAAACAAAAGGCCTAGAAAACTGAATTTTTATTGATTTTTCTTGCACCTGAATGACGTCATTCGAAGGCTGATTCAATTTGCCTACCAACCACACAAATATGTGTCGTTGCTCTCCTTCCATTAGTGAGTCAGTAAGTTCAGTCCGACATTTGAGTGTAATAAGACAATTATGAGCTCATAAAATATCAACACAAGGTAATGGCTTTATTAAGGATCATTAATATCCTTCCTTGGCATAGTCACATCATGTCAAGAGAGAGGGGGGGGGGGGGTGACTTATGATGGAGAGAAAGATTTGTTATAAGTTATAACTTCATATAAGTGACGATGACACCAAAGGAGTTGTATTTTGTTTGCAAATCCTAGGTCATGGATTAATATTACTTTATTTTACTTTAGGGAAAAGAACGCATAAAAAACGGAACTCAGTTTTTATGGCATTTCTGGATATAAAATTCATTACCTCTCGGGAGTGCATCAAAACAATGAAAAGAGCAGAGTAGAGTGGACTAGAAAAAAATTGTTTGAACAAGAGTAATAGTATGTGTAATAGTATATAGTCGTCTATGAAATCCAAGCTAATCCCTTTGAAAATTATTTGTACAGCTTGGTCATAAAATATTTTTTTTTATTACTTTTCTCCTCGGCACAATTTTTATAGAGCATTTTCTTTTTCTATTATTATATTCGCGAATGGGAAACTGAAAATGCTTTTAGATAGTTCATTCCAATCTAGTACATTTTTTTTTTTAGATGTAGAAATTAAATTTCTACGAAAATGACCTTAAAGCTAAAGGATGATTTGGAAATCTATGACAACGTTGACTTCGATTCTTATGAGTCAAAAAAAGGGTAGACAAAAAAAAATAAGACAAAGCAATGTGATTATTTGATGCTAGAGCTCTATCGAGGTACGATAAGGGATATTTTTTGAACAAGAATCGAGGATTTGAACTTAGCCGAGCAATAATTCCAAACAAACTGTTCCATCGAATAGATTTATTGCATACTAAGGGCCAATTTGTCAATTTGTTTATTGTGAGTTTAACGTGAACAACATTCCACGGGAAAAATTGATATTTCACTTTTCGTCTATTGTGAACTTCACCCGAAAAGAAAAATTCCCCTTTTTTGTGATTATCTACACATTTCGTAATTAAAAGCTTGAAAGTCACTTTATTTTCTGACAGAAAACGAAAGAAAAACAGAGAGCACTAACTTGCATTTTCACAAGTTTTTTTTGTTTATTTTAAACCAAGAGAAGTTCAGGCGAAACTCATAACAGCTTTTCAAATTCCGGGGAACACACATTTTTCGGGCGAAATTTTGTCCATGTGAAACTCATAATGTGAAATATGTTAAACCTACTTTCTTATTTATTCCTCTGACAATAAACTGAATGTTCAGTTAGAGATTGAAAAATCGGTTCTTAATTGAGGGTAGATCACTTTCTTCTAACTGGAACCGTTTTAGGTGTTTTTTCATTTGGGGCATAATTGCTTGCGCTAGAGGTGGGCACAATACCAGAAAAGTCACGATATCGTTTGATATCGGTATCGGAAACCGAAATGATTCCGAGACAATACCAACTCCGAAACGATACCGAGGATATTCTGCACTTTTTGGATCGAAATTTACAGAGACCATTGGCAGAAAAATATTTTTTTAAATATTATTATAAATTTAATATAAACAAATAATTTTTGTTAAGAATTCTAAGAAACGGCTTTAAAAATTTGAATAAAATTTCACAGATTTGTCGCTTTTTTAAAGAAAAAGTCGATGACTTTTATTAGAACCACTGCCACGCCCATTTTTTTTATGTTTGGTTTATCTGAACCAATAGAATCGTTTTTTGTTACAATTTGTTTGATGCCTAAAGCAACTTCAACTATAAGACCAAGATCGAGCAATTTATTTTTTTTTTTTTTTGGCTGAAATCAGACGAAACCGATATCGAGACATGGTTTTTTTAAACGAGACCGTGACGAGACTGAGTTCTTTCCAGTTTTTGGATCTATTGCTCTCCTCTAATTCTCTGATTTTGCTTATAATTACGATTTTTTCTTATGACAAAATACAGTTGAGGCCTCGGGAATCGTGGCAGTTATCAGTCAGCGTGGGACTGCGATATAACCCCGCAGAGTATAGCCAAACCTTTGAATTAGGGAAAAAAAACTCTAGGCGATATCGTTTTTTTGTATGTATGTTTACCCGCAGATTCTAATGGTACTATTCGTTTCATGACCAGAGTTAAGAAAAAAAAAACCAAGAATAGTCAGGTGACTTCGATTTTTGGAAGAGTAAAAAGAAGTTTGGAGTGTTTTAAAAATTTGTTTTTAAGGAAACACATAGACAATCCAGATTCTGTAACGATTTTTGTTAATTTTAACTAGTCTTTATCAAGACTAAGAGAAAAGACTGAGACACAACCTAGGAAGGTGGAGTTTTTTGTTTGTATGGCTCTTCAAGTCTGAAGATCCTGCGAAGTCCAAATATTAGTTTGATTTCTCGGTGAAATCGGAAAAACTAAGTAAAATATATTCTTTAGAAATACCTTACGTTATTTACAAACATATTATTTTGAAGGCTTAATTTTTAATAATAATTGATAAGATGGACAAAATATCCAAAACATCAATCATTTCAAAACTCTTAACTTTGAGTAAATTCTTTTCAAAAATTTGAGCTTGAAATTTTTTTTCAAAAACTATTCACTCAAGCAAAATTGTAATTAAAATAAAAAAAAAAGAGATTTTTAGCTTTACAAAAAAGTATAGCATACCATTGTAATTGTTTCCCTTGTTTAGAAAAAGAAAATCGAAAAAAATTAATTTTTCACTGTTAACTTCTTTGTAAAGTAAGCAGTACATGCCTTTTTTCAGCAAATGAGTTAGCTAGAAATAAACAGTTTTGTCCCAAATTTTCAGTTTCTATGAACTGCTATTTTTGAGCTATCTTCGTTATTAAAAAAAGGACTGTTCTGCCAACTTCACGGTAAAGTAAACAGTTCAAAATGATTTTTTTATTTTTTTTTGTCAAATTTGGACCTGCAGAAAGAACTACAAATTTGGAGCCTCATTGCAAATTTCTATCTAGCTGAGCTCGATACTGAGAAGACAACTGTTCTGCTAACTTCACAGTGAAAAATTAATTTTTTCGATTTTTTTTTTCAAATATGGACTTCGAAATGTGGACCTTACTTTTTCTTGAAATGCAAATTTTGAGAAAAGGACTAATCTGCTAACCGCACAGTCAAGTTAGAGTGCAGTTTAAAAATTTTTGTATGTCAGGTCTAGCTTCAAATTACTCTACTAACTTCCAGAAGTATATTTCAGCAAGCAATCCACAAATAATTAAGACCACTGAAGAATAATATTGAACAAGAGTAAGCTAGGGATTGAAACTTCGAAAATATAGTGACAATTGGTTTGAAAATATGGCCTGCTTCAAGGCAGTAATTTAAACAAAATGATATTCTTTAATTAATTAGAAGGTTTATTCTTTTCAATAAAGCAATAATTGTAGTACCTGGTGGCATGATGGTTAGAGTGCGTTGAACTGTCATGCCAAAGGGCTGGGTTCGATTACCAGCCGCTGCCACCTTAAAACAGAAATTTTTTTTCCAAGGTACTCCTTCTTGCGAGGAACTGAAAAATCATCCAAGAATATACTTGTCATAAATAAGTGCTTCTCATCTAGCCGTTCGGACTCGGCAAAAAATTATAGGTCCCTTCCATTCTTGCGAACAACACGACCCGAGGAATGGTTGAGAGTTGTAAGTCACTAGGCCTGGTTCTCCATGCGCCACCAAATTAATTTAATTGTTAAAAATATTAATAAGTTTTTTAAAACCTTATTAAAAATATGATTTTCTAGCCAACAGCTTTATGTAGTTAAAACAATTTTCGTGCTCAAAACTAAACATCAATAGTTTCCCAGATCGATCCAATTTATTTTATCAGGATCATGGAATTCAAAATATGGCACTTTCAAGAAAAAAAGGAAAAATCAGCTTTCATATATTTTGTCGTCGAAAAAAATGTTCTTTGACGACTTTCCTTTTTTTAATTTTTCTTTATTTCAGTATGACTAGTAAAATTAGAATATTTTGGTGAGAACAAATTTTGAATTAAATTCAAACACCAAAAAATCAATAGTCGAATTAAACCGCAGACAAGTACTCTAACCAAGTTCAAGTGGTTTACAGCCTTGGTTCCCAAACTATGTTCCGCGGAAGCCTAGGGCTCCGTAAAATAATCTTCAGGGTTCCGTGAACCTCTTGAAGTAGAGCCAAATAAATATTTTTGAAGTAAATATGTAGTCTCAAAAAAAAAATTTTAAAGTGACTTTTGGTGAAAATTCCCAGCTTCTTTTTTTGTATAATTGAAAAATATTGCGTAAGTTAGAGGAGCCATTGCAATTTACATTTATATTTACCAGTTCTTGATGTTCAATATTTTCCAGTTATAAATTTTTACAAGGAAACATGCTAGATCTCAGCACTGATATTCACCAAGATCTTGGTAATATTACTTTCCCGGTATTTATTTTGAAATTGATTGGGTACAACATCCATTAATAGTAATAGCTCAGCCTTGATTTTGCCTTGCATATGAGCTTTGAAATACAAATGGTTGCGAATTTTGACATTTCTTTCCCATATAATCGTTAAACTCGAGCGAATTTTTCATTTGGAGATTTATGGAATGCGCCCTGATGTTGTGGATTGCGAATAAGTGTTTGACAATTCGCAGAAAATATCTTGTTGTTTACGTAGAAAACATAAAAATGCTAGATTTGAAAATTTCAACTAATTTTAGGCCTTTCTTTAAAAAACTTAGGATCGTTTATTCAGTCTGTCGAAAAGTAAAAACAAGACTTTCTTGATATTTGAGCTTGGAATTACTTAAACAAATTTATTTGCAATCGCAGTTCACGGCTCATGTGGAAGGCACTTAAGTGTTGGGTTTCCAAAATATATTTTGACGTTTTTTTAGGATTCTGCAGCTCAAAAAGTTTGGTTTATAGAGCCCTTAAAAATTCTAAATGAAGTCTAAATATTCAGAATATCTTGATCATAACCGCTTCTTCATATATTGACTTGTATCGCATCAAACATTGAACAACACTGGCAGTTATAGCATTTAATTCAAAATATAAAGAAACAAAAACATTCACTTTACTGTTTCACTTTTTATATACAAAAAAAAAATTATTCGTACCTCCGCCTAAAAAACTTAAAAATAACAAATTAAATAAAATTAATAATTAATTAAAAATATCTATGTATTGAAGTGAAAACTAAATTAAAAAATATCTCCAAAACCAATTAATTCCTAAAAAAAAAGTTTTCCTTGATAGCTTTAATCACTTTATTTTTTACCTTACACTATTCTTATTCATGGCATTTTAATTAAAATAAAAAAAACAATAATTCTATCGTCTTCACACACCCATTTATGGAATAAATAAAAAAAAATCGAATTAATCTAAAAATCACGCGTTATCTAGTTATCAACATGAAATTATTAAATTGGTTTTCAATCAGTTTTTTTTCTTTTCAAAGTCTTATCCATGGTGTTAAAAAAAAATTACATTCTTGTCTGTATAAGATTCCAGCATTTTTATTTTCGTTTTTTTTCTTCAATAAATAAAGTTTTTTTTATCAACAAAAGATCTAATCTATGAAGTATAAGTATACTAAATGACAACACATGAACTCTAAACAAAAAAAAATGCCAGGTAGGTAGGGAGGTACTCGTTTTTAAAGAAGACAAGTAAACAATCCGGTACTTGAAGTAAGATATGTTTACACTGGGATAATAACCGTAACTTGTACTCAAACTATACCTACTTATAGGGTCATTTGAAGTTTATTAAATAAATTTGATAAAGAATTTGCCAGAGCTTACCACTGAATAATAGTGTAACAGGAAACTTACCTAGAAAGAGATAAATAGAATATAATTGTTATTAAGGTGAAAGAATAATAATAACTATTTTAGTTGTAAAATTGATTAAGTTAACGAATATCATTTTTAAAAATCTTATTAAAGTTTTTTTAATAATATCAGGGCTTCAATGATGATAATTTTAGGAGGGTTAATAAGTCCGTGACTTTTTGAATTTCTGACCTCTTTACTGAAACAGCAACACTGCTCCTGTCAACAGGCATCTGTCAGTTGACTCCTGTCAAAATTTAAACTTGCTGCGTCAGTTAGTTTGTGTTTGACAGCTATTTTTATCAGACTACTCACTAATTTGAGGAGAAAATTTCGTGTGCTTATTAAGCATTATTTCTTGCGAAAAAAAATCATTACCGAGACCAAGGCTAGGCTTGATAAATCCTATGGGGACTCTGCACCATCGATTTCAATGGCAAAAAAGTGGTTTACTGAATTTCGTTGTGGCCGTACAAGCACTGAAGATGCCGAACGTCCTGGACGCCCAGTTGAGGTCTCTACACCCGAAACAATCGAAAAAATTCACGATATGGTGTTGGCCGACCGAAGATTGAAAGTGCGAGAGATTGTGGAAGCCGTAGGGATCTCGCATGGCTCAGTGGTTTCAATTTTGAATGATCACTTGGGCATGAGAAAGCTTTCCGCAAGATGGGTGCCGCGTTTGCTCACAGTCGACCACAAACGCAATCGTGTAACAACTTCACAGGAAGGTTTGGCGTTGCTTAATCGCAATATGGAGGAGTTTTTGCGCCGTTTTGTAACCGTGGACGAAACATGGATCCATCACAACACACCAGAGACCAAACAACAGTCAAAACAGTGGGTTTCTAAGGGTGAATCGGGTCCAAAGAAGGCCAAGGTGGGTTTGTCAGCCAATAAAGTTATGGCGACTGT
Organism: Dasysyrphus albostriatus; assembly: GCA_946251815.1. NCBI lineage: Eukaryota > Metazoa > Arthropoda > Insecta > Diptera > Syrphidae > Dasysyrphus > Dasysyrphus albostriatus. Next base: position 125,904,573 of record OX276336.1, on the reverse strand, counting down.
TTTTTGGGATGCACGCGGGATAATCCACATTGACTACCTTCAAAAGGGAAGAACAATCAATGGGGAATATTATGCAAACTTATTGGACCGATTCAATGACGATTTGAAAAAAACCGACCTCATTTGGCCAAGAAAAAAGTTCTTTTCCACCAAGACAATGCAAGGGTGCACACATATGCAGTTGCCATGGCAAAAATCCATGAATTGGGCTATGAATTGCTCCCTCATCCACCCTATTCTCCAGATTTGGCTCCGAGCGACTACTTCTTGTTCCCAAACCTAAAGAAATGGCTTGGTGGAAAAAGATTTGACTCCAATGATGAAGTCATCTCGCAAACAAAGGCCTATTTTGAGGACCTCGACAAATCATTTTTTTTGGGAGTGATAAAAAAATTGGAGAAGCGTTGGACAAAGTGTATAGAGCTCAAGGGAGACTACGTTGAAAAATAAAATTATTTTTTTATCAAAAAATCTGTGTTTTATTCCAAAAGTCACGGACTATTGACCCGCCCTCGTATGTAAAAAGCCTCCACTGAAATTTTAAGACCAACTATTAAATCAAGAAAAATAATAATAGCACAAAATTGCCTTCATATTAAATTATTAACTGAAACAATATTTTTTTGTATTTTTTACTTCTAAAAGCTAACAACCTTTAACAACTGCAGCTGATGGGGGTTAATTTGTCTATCTCAATTGCATGTCATGTCTGTTTCATTTGTTCTATTTTACACTCATTTTCACTTCAAAATTTCTTCCCAGCATCAGATTTAATTTCTATTAAAAACCAACACAAAATTATAACAACACCTCTGCCATAAAAACTACCTATATCTCGAGATATCCTTTTTCCGACACCAAAAACGCCTCAGCTGACTTTGTGTCTCTTGTTAACTTTGCACACAAAATTCTCTGAATTCATTATATTTTATGATTTATTTATTTACTTCACATGGAGTCTTAGACATTTTGAAAATCCAATTCCTTTTAATTCTCCTTTGCTGTATTATATGCAAGAATACTCATTTATAGTCACGCACACACAAAATGTATCACATTTTCATCAACTCAAGTCATGAATTCAGGATTACTCTGATGTGAATCCTTATACTTTGGCAAATATTTTTCGGGGAGCGCACTTGTAATTTATGATTATCATTGGTTTAACCGAAACTATACAACAACGTAGAGGATGATTCCATCGTCAGGTAGGTTTTGGAGTAGGTATAGTAAACGTACCTAGTTAAATCCTTGGAACAAAAATATTCCCTCAAAGGATCATCATCATCGTCATCTTCATATCATACTCTATACGTGCTTGGTTACACGCTCTTAGAGTTTACCTATGACAATGTGCCTCTGTGTCTATATACCTACACATATGTTTGATGGAGTATTTTGCATTTTCAAGATGGTGTCTCTTGATGTTTTTCAATCTAACATCCTGTTTTCGAAGTACCGCACCGCAAAGGAGCTTTAGTTGAATGACTTGCATATATTGTCAACCAACGACAAAGGTATTGATTTGTTATTTATTTTAAATTCACAAGAAGGATTTGCGTAAATCCTGTTTTCTGTTTAAATTTCATTATATCAAGAATGACAGGAAGTCTAAATTCAACCAATTAAGTATCATTTACTTTAATAAGAAGACTGATTGAAATAAGGAAAAGGTGAAGATGAAGATGGAGGCGAAGGTAACGGTGATGGAAATGCAAACACAAAATAAAAAATAAAAATAAATTTAGTGGCACAGCAGCTCCTGGAGAACCAAGGCCTAGTGACTTACAACTCTCAACCATTCCTGTGTGCGTATTTTTGGCAGGAATGGAGGGGACCTACAATTTTTTGCCGAGTCCGAACGGCTAGATGAGAAGCACTTATTCATGACAAGTATACTCTTGGAGGATTTGTCAGTTCCTCGCAAGAGGCAGTACCTTGGAAAAAACATTTCTGTTTTTAGGTGGCAGCGGCTGGGAATCGAACCCAGACCCAGACTTCGAGGTACTACAAACAAAAAATATGATTAGTTATTAGGCTCCTTGAAACCTATAGGAAGGGAGTGAAAGAGCGAAGTATATCGGCGATCTGAAATCGTCTGAAATTGGTTTCTGTTGAATCTTTTGTTGTTTTAAAGATGATGTTGGCCCAATGAAAAATCCAAGTTATTGAATACCGAGCAACCGAATGAAAAAACTTCAAAATAACCACGAAATATTCCACAGTTTTTGGTGATTTTAACCTTGAAGGACTAGTTTGTTAATGGTTTGTATTTGTATTTGTTTATTTTAAGGAACTTAATATTAAGATTAACATCTTTTAGATAATTAAGCTTTTCCAAGGAAATTAATTTGAATGCATAAAATTAGATTACAATTTGTACATATAATAGTATAATTTTCTATGTCTAAGTGAAATTAAAAAAAAAAAAATAGTTTCAGCAGCAAAAGACAATGAAAGTGAATTGTTACATAAAATTGTGCAGTTCATTGATATGTCAGTATAGTTTTGTGGCAATTTTAATGATTTGAAACATAAAGTGGCTACAATTTTAATGATTTGAAACATAAAATTATAGTGTTAAATTTTACAAACTCGCAAAATAGGTAAACAAATCTCTTTGAAAAGCATTTAATGACTCTGATCTTCTAATTTCACGTGGGAGCGCATTCCACCAACGAGCAACACTAACAAAAAATTGTCTCTCAGAAGTGAGACAGCAAAATCTAGGGATCAAAATTTGACTTGTTCTACTTGAAGTGGAGAACTGGATTTCATTATAAAGGTCAAGAGGCTTCTGCGTGTGAATAATTTTAAACAAACTTATCAAAGTCCTAATTTTTAAGAAGCTAACAAACGATACCCCATATAAGCTTTTTGAATACGAAGAGATATGACAGTATCTTCCAAGACCGTAAACATAAAGAGTTACGTTGTTAAACACAACATTAAGTCACCTCCGACTCACAGAATCGGTGTTGCAGAAGACTTCACAACCGTATGACAAGATAGGGACGATAAGTGGTTTAGCAAGCATTTTCCTCGTACCAAGTGGTGTGAATTTTTCGAAAGCTGATAGATTCCTTAAGGCACCATAAGCTTTTCCCACGATACTATTAATTTGATCGCTCCACGTGAGGGTCCTATTGAAACAAACTCCTAGATTCTTGGATTTCTCAACATATTCCACAGAAGTGCCATTTAACTCAACAGTAGGAAAATAGGACAAATCAAGGGCCTTCTTAGAAATAACAAGACATTTTGTTTTAGACGGGTTAAGAACAAGACCACAGTTATTTGACCATTCCAAGATTGCATTTAGGTCTTCGTTTATACTACTAACACAATCTTCTATTAGACCAAAGTTACAAGATTTAATAAGCTGAACATCGTCAGCATACATTCGTGGCTCGCAATATTTTACTGAATGTGGTAAATCATTTACATAGGCAGATAATAGAAGTGGTCCTAAAATAGATCCTTGTGGAACACCGTGGCTCAACGAGAGTAATTCAGAGGTTTGATTTCCTGAAACTACGGCCTGACATCTTCCAGAGAGATAGGAAAAAATGAGTTTCACTGCTTCGGAAGAGAAGTTGAACAAACACGAAAGTTTTCGGCACATAATATCATGATTGATGGTATCGAAGGCCTTAGAATAATCAAGCAGAATCAAGAATGTTACTTTGTCATCATCTAATGCCTTTTTTATCCGCTCAATGACTTCGAGGAGTGCAGTGGTACTACTGTGGTGCGGTCGAAAGCCGGACTGTTTCGGAGATAAAAGATGGTTGGTGTTAAAAAAGTGGGAAATTTGCTTTTGCATAAGTTTTTCAACCACTTTAGATAAAAAGGGCAGAATAGATATGGGCCGGAAGTCTTTTCTGCCACGGTTTTTGGGAACAGGTATGACTTTTGAAACTTTCCATTGGGAAGGAAAAATGGTCTCACTCAGAATTGTGTTGATTGTGTAGGTAACAAATGGAAGAATAAGTGGGAGAGTAGCATTTACAAATGAAGGGTGCAAACCATCTAAGCCTGTAGCGTTGGATTTGATTGAAATAAAACTTTCCACTACATCTTCTTCAGTTACACTGACAAAATTAAAAGAATCTTGCGGCAAGAGGGACAAATCGAGCTGTAGTGACTGCGACGCTCCCACAAGTGTTGGTCGAGGATTTTATTTATTATTGTGTAATTTAATTCAGCATTTAAAAAAACCTTAAAAACATTGTGTTATAATGCCCAGGTTGTTCCAAGGTCCAACTTCCCCCTTTTCATTAAAAAAAAAACCCTCGATGTCAAATATTTGTATACTCTTTAAATTTTTCATTCTCATGGTTAGGTTAGGTAGAAGTGGCTGTCAGTAAATTATAACTCACACTTAGACCAAAGTTGATCCATTATGATGCCACATGAATCTGGAAAACTCCTTCGTTACTTGTTAAACCCTATGGAGCTTCTGACGAAGCGAACGAGACTATTTATATCAATGTTTGCCAGAAAGTGCAGGCTAATTACACATTTATAAATTTTTTTTTATCAAACTTGAATATCTCAAAAACTACTCTATAGTTTTACTTGAAAAAAATTGTGGTAATTAAAAACACAACGAGATATATTTTCACAAAGTATCATTTAAATTGAACTATTTTTGTGGAAATGAAAAATAAAAACCAAAGCAAAATAAAAAGACAGTTTTCACCATTAGGTCGGACTTTTTGAGGTTATGTTAAATTTTTTTTTTTTTTTTTTTTTTATTTTCCCGTGGGTAGGTGCAAAACCTGCTATTCAGGCTCTATGAGGACCGAAAAACGCGTGCTCATAGAAGTGTGAGATTCTTAAATAAATAAATAAATAAATTTTGTGGCGCAACAGCTCATGGAGAACCACCATTCCTGTGTGCGTGTTGTTGGCAGGAATGGAGGGGACCTACAGTTTTTTTGCCGAGTCCGAACGGCTAGATGAGAAGCACTTATTCATGACAAGTATACTCTTGGAGGATTTGTCAGTCCCTCGCAAGAGGCAGTACCTCGGAAAAAAACATTTCTGTTTTTAGGTGGCAGTGGCCGGGAATCGAACCCAGACCTTTGGCATGACAGTCCTACGCACTTACCACTATGCCACGAGGTGAGATTCTTACTACACTAAAACCACCTCCACTTCCCGATTGCAACTAAGTTAAAACTTATCTAGCAATTTATTTTTAACGAAGTTAAGTAACGTGTTGCAGGTTACTTTACGGTGAAAGTTCCTGCTTAATCCGCGATTTTAAAGCGGTTTTCTGTTCACCGCACCAAGTCGGAAGGTTTTGTTCTTCGCAGACGGCGTACTAAATTCGACTCGTCAATAAGAATGTCAATAATCGTTGAATTAGCGTGTTCTAATAGTCGATTTCTATGTTTTCGCGCGAAACTTTTTATTTCCTCCCGCACCGTAGGAATCCCGAGATTCCTATGAAGATCTTCGTTTCTTATATACCACGGAGCATTTACAAATGACCTAAGCAATTTATTTTCAAACGTTTGCAAGTTATTTAAGTTTGTATCGCAGGTACAACCCCAAAGTTGTATACCATAAGTCCAAACAGATTTAAGAACCTGTCGGTATAAAATCAATTAATTTTCAATACTAAGCTTTGAATATTTACTGAGTAACCAGTTCATATCTCTTAATTTACTTTTTAATTCTTCGCATTTCTTTTTCACGTGCGGCTTCCATTTTAATTTCGCGTCTAGAGTCATTCCCAGATACTTTGCCTCATTTGCAAATGGAACACGAGCGGTATTAAGAAAGACGGGTAATCTATTTATTTTTTTATACGTAAAGTCCACGTGGACTGACTTTTGTTCATTGAGCGCTATTCGCCATGTTTTTGTCCACTCATTGACATTATTAAGAGAATTTTGTAATTTAATTGTAGCTTCGCTAATCGTTTTGCCTACTGCTAGTATTGCAGTATCATCAGCAAACGTGGCTACAATAGTGTCATCTGTTTGAAGTATATCGCGTGTAAATAAAAGGTACAGAACTGGACCTAATACACTTCCTTGTGGTACCCCAGCCACTATTTCTTTGAAATCAGAATAGTCATTTCCGTGTCTTACACGAAAAAGTCTTTCATCTAGATATCCGTTTAGAACGTTGTAAAGTCCTTCAGGCAGAACTTGTCTTAATTTGAATTTGAGGCCTTCGTGCCACACCTTGTCAAACGCCTGCGACACGTCCAAAAAGACAGTCGAACAGATTTTCTTTTCTTCAAGAGCTCTCTCATTTACGTCAGTAATTTTATGCACTTGATCAATTGTCAAATGCTTGCTTCTAAATCCGAACTGATGTTCAGGTATTAATTGTTTCTCTTCTATTATCGGTTGCAGGCGCAGGAGAAGTATTCTTTCAAAAACTTTTGATATAATAGGAAGAAGCGAAATCGGCCTGTAAGACTTCTTTTCGTGAGAAGGTTTGCCAGGTTTCAAAACCATTATGACTTCCGCAACTTTCCATTGGCTCGGAACATATTCTAACCTTAGAGCGGCATTTATTATGTAAAGGAGGTTAATAAACCCTTTACGAGGGAGCATTTTTAAAATCTCTGCCGTTATTAAGTTATATCCTGGGGCTTTGTTGGACTTAAGCTTCTTTATTTCTCTTTTTAATTCGGCAAGTGTAGCATTTCTTGTTATGTAGCTTTCATTAGAGGTAAAATTTATATTAATATTTTCGTTGAGTTCTTGCCCATCAAACGGCTTAAATGTTTCCTCTAAGTAATCGGCGAATACCGTCGCTTTTTCTTTGTCACTTTTACCCCATTCATTTTGGCTTTTCTTAATCGGAGGCACTGGAAGCTTTGGTTTTTTCGTTGTTTTTATAGCATGTTAAAAAATGATTGATATAAAAGTTGTAGATTTTTGCGTGTTCTACAACTTTTCTTTTCAGAACTTTTCATTTTGACGTCAACTTCAATCAGAAAACGAAAGAATACAATTTTCTCCCCTTTATTCGCCTCCCAAAAACTCCATCCAACTCCGCTCCTGTGAAATAGATTTATTTTACTTTCTTGATAACCCCCTTCACCATTTTCAGTCGTTAAACTGCCGTTAACAATTTTTCTTCTTTTTTTTCGAGTAAAAATATTGTAATAAGCCTGCACTAAGATCACTAGGACAGTTATAGAATAGTCTCCTAAGTGGAGCATATGTCTGTTAGAAAGGGATGGGCGTGTACAGAGAAGGTGAGGAATCGTTTCTACTTCCTCCTCGTCTATACAGCTTCTGCAGAAATCGTTTGAAAGTAGTGATGGGTATATCAATATTTGTCCTTTCAGATAACATCGGTAGTAATTTTCCACTTATAGCGAGTTCATCAGCTTTACCAATTTCCTGGAATATCACTGTGGCCCGGCACCCAACAAAGGTGAATATTAAACTGTTGCGCCATCTCCACCAGAGATGCTCGACTGTTGAGGGCAGTTCTAGAGTTTTTAAAGAGATAGAGTTCAGAGACTTAATAGCGGCTTTACTATCAGAGAAGATGCGGATATCTGAGGTTGATATCACGATTTCTTTGAACCAAGATAATAATTCTTCTATCGCTAGAAGTTCCGCCTGGAATACGCTACAGTGCTTAGGAAGATGGAATGAGAGACTTAAATTCAATCTATCAGAGTACACACCTCCACCAACCCCATTTTTGGTCTTCGATCCGTCGGTGTAGAAGTGAATCTCAAGGTACAAGAAACGTAATCACCAAGTTTCTTAATGGCACTACACTTTTTGTTTTATTTATCCTATTTTATCTGTACTATTCTTGCATGTGCTTTCGTTAATTTTTTTTTTGCATTAATAAAGTTAATTTTTCAGAATCACTGCCTAAAGGGGGAGAGGGAAATAGCCGTTTAGATTATAGCTAATTTAGATTGTGTAAATCCACTTTCATTGTTCAACCAACAATTTTAATTGTTGACCTACAAATTTTTGTTAGCTTCAGTCCAGTTTACAGTTCCCGTACGCAAAAAAAAAATATCCAAAAATTTTCGCATGTCAAAAACTGTTGAGGTGAATAAAAAGACTAATTTTTTTTATGATTCACTTACAGTTTCATGCAAAAAAAAAAAAAACATATTGTCATTTTTTTTTCGATGGCGGTTTAAACTTCCAAGAAGATATATTCACCTGAAGGCATTATTTGCATGCAAATAGTTTTTGCGTCCAAAAATAAATATTTTATATTTTTAGGCTTTTAATTTATTAATTTAGTATAAGAAAATTACTTAATTAATATTAGCTAGAATAATTTCTTTGAGAGTTTGAGATAAAAGAGGACATTTTATTTCTTGATTGAATATGATTGAATGGAAAAAAAATGAAATCGTTGGAGCAGTGTTTTTCATAAATTTTTATATCACTCATTTTTAAGGAAAACTTTTGGTTTGCAAACCATAAGTAATTATTTATGTGCTTAAAAAAGCCTAGTTTACAGTTCCCGTGCGCAAAAAAAAATCTATGCAAATATTCCCGCTTGTATAATGGGTGAAATGCAAAAACGTAGGTATTGTTTGCATAATTCGTTTACAGTTTCATGCAAAAAAAACGCCATTGCTGTCATGGAATGCACGCAAAACAGTGGACCGGCAATTATTTTTCATTTAAAAAAGTGTGATGCAAAAAAATTTGTTTTTGTTTTTGATGGTGTAAACCACATTAAAAAAAAAACAAAATATATTCACCTAAGGGCATAATTTGCATATAATTGGTTTTTGCATCCAAAAATAATTAAGTTAAATTATTTGTTAAAATACTTTGCAGAGTGTTAAAAAGCCTTATAAACATCAACCATGTTGTTTTCAAAATATTTAATTAAAAAATTGGGAATTTTTTTAAAAATAAAAAAAAAATAGTAAGAAAATCTTTAAAATTCATTCATACAAAATTTTCGAAATTAAATGAGTGCGAACAAGAACAAAACATCTTATCTAACTTCCGCGTTCCGTACTTATTTCATTTCTAAAAAAAATCATGACTCAAAAGTCTTCGAGTATAAAAACCAGACGAAGGAGCGCAAGCACGGGTTTCTAATTATTTTTTTTTTTTAAACAGGTACCCACTACTTAGTCAAGACTATATCTGTCAATTTTTTTGTAAGACAAAATTTTCAATATTTATAAAATTCTTGTTAATATCATTTTCATCGCCAAGTTCAATATTTAAGAAATAAGTTCATGACAATTTTCATTAAACTTTTAAGAAAAGAATTTCGCAAAATTCTGAACTTCGACCGAGAAAATTTGAAAAAATACAAAAAATCGAATTATTGACACATTAATCTGGTCTTGTTTTTAGCTTAGTTTTTCAGTGCATGATGGCCCTTTAGTTTCGCAGAAATAAAGCAGGAAATCAATTTTTACATTTTAGTCTATGTTATTAAACCGCCGCCCGTTCTGAGTTAACTTTTATATCAGTTCAAAAAATTTAATCCAACCCAAACAATCTTTAGAACTATTATGAGCGATCATAAAGCTCTTATCAAAAGCTATCAATCGGTTACACTTTCAATATAATGTGAAAATAGATTAGATACTCTTAATCAGTCTCGCTTGTTGTTCATAAAACACTTGTAAAAAAAAGTTTGGCGCATTAGGCGCTAGTCAGGCACTCCTACATGCTACTCATCTGCCACTCATCATCTTAATAATGTGCTTAAGTGCAATTCACTTTCAGCACTTGGAACTGATAAAAAGAGTTCAATATCAAGAGAAATGTATTGAAAAATATTTCTCACGGACACTCAATTATCTATCAGACATGGGTTTCGGCAACCAGGTTTTTAAATTCACTCAAACTTCAAACAAGTTCTCAGAACATTCGGGTTAACAGGGAAGCATTTGCCAACTTAAAGTATAATTACAAGCTTAACGTCTCGTCTCTCCATAACATTGGAATATGGACTTAAATTAAATTTGTAATTTCAACAGGCAGTGTTTAAAATTGAAAACAAAATGGTACTTCAAGTTAGAGTTTCCGGCACCTATCAGACAATAAACATAAACTTTTGAGGGATTTCCCTTAATTATGGTTTAAATAATAATATTTTGTCTCGTTTTTGAACTTCATTTCCTTTTGGCTTCACATCAAAGGATTTCTCTCACAATCTGCCTTTGCTTTTCCTTCTATTTTGTTGGAGATATGGAATTCTGCGCCAATTAGTCTCAAGGATATAATAATGTTTTCATGGTTGGTTGAGTTTTCAAATCATTGAAATATTAAACGCATGACACGACTTCAAATTTAATTACACATCACATATGAGAATGTAGGAGGTGGTTATTATGACTGCGCTTCCTTTCTATAGATGGATTTTTTTTTTTTTGTTCGCCATCAAAGTCCTGTTGCTTTGCTACTGATGGTCGTCGTATCGTCCTTTTACTCTTCAAACACATGAAGCATGGGAGGAACACTAAGCGAGGAACACTAAGCGCTCTAGTTGCGTTAGTAAAGGTAAGTGGGGTAAATAATATAAAAAAAAAAAAAAAAAAAAAAAAAAAAAAAAAAAAAAAAAAAAAAAACATTTGCGTGGTCGTCGGTGATGGCATGAAAATGAAATCGATAAATTCTGTAGGAGCTCAAGTTAAAGAGTTTATGTTTTTTTTATAAAGAAATATACACAGCTGGATATACATATGTAGACCAACTTATACTATACTAACTGTCCGAAAGTGCTTTTGAATGAAAGGATGTACGGCATTTCAAAATTCGAACAAATAACTGCAATTTGAATTGGAATCGTATTTTTAACGATTTTTCTTTCTCGTTCGTGTTTATTGGTTGCATTTTTTTTTTTTTTTTTTTTTTTTAATTTTATTCTTTTGTTCAAAGTTATAAGAGAAATGTTGGAATGAATGGAAAAACTCTTTGACGAGAGATTGAAATTGGATGCATTCAGTTCTGTTTATCAGTGTAGGTTCTTTTTGTTTTTGTTTAATAATAATGTACTCGAACATGGAGGGCTATAAAGGAGGATAGAAGGGATTAAAAATGTTTTTATAAGGTTTGGAAATGATGTCGAGAGAATAGTTTTTTTGGTTAGTGGTCAATGATGATTTTATCGATGCATATAATGTTCATATAAGTAGCTTGGAATTTGTATTTTTTTTTTTTTTTTTTTTTTTGTAATTCTCGTAAAAGTCATTAGATTAATAGCGGATTGGAAAGAGATTTATGAGTTTGGAAAACTCAAAGGCAAACATATTTAACTTGTGACCGAACTATACGAGGAGGGAGCGAGAATATTATCCATTTATTTAGCTCGATAATTGAAAATGTGCTACAAGGAGCATTTTAATTTTCAATGGAAAAGTAATGTAGTGTTTGTTTTTTCATTTATGATCTCGGAAATGGAAATAAGTGGTTTCTTTCCTTAATTTTTTTTTAATTTTTAGTAGTAGATCGCACTTATTTAGTATATTTATAGATTTTTTTTATAAAAATCGTAGGAGCAGTTTTTGAGAAAAAAAAAATATTTTCATAAACGGTTTTTTTACATTTGTATGCAGAGTACCGTTATTTTTTAATATTAAATATTAGCTTAAAAAAATCTTATAAGTATTAAAAACTCTTAGAAATCAAGTTTCAAGAAAATCGACCATGGCGTTTTCGAAATATTCATGCCTAATCCGATAGTTGTTTTACTTAAACGCCCGTAAATAACACGGTTCTCGAAACGAAACTGTTGAGAATAAAAATAGTGGAGAGAACTCTTAACTTTGAGTTTGATTTGAAACACCAAATGCTGTTTCTGGAGCCTCCACGTTTTTTGTTGGCGTTTAAAAAAAATTGGAATATTTTTTAAGAAATCCAAAAAATATTTTATAGAAAATTTTAGCAAGAAGGTATTTAAATTTTGGTGAAGGGAAACAATTCCACGGGTATCTGCTCCACATGGGAGTTTATTCTATCATAAGTGGGAATCTATTCCACTTTTCAAAGTGCAATTTATCCTTACCGAGAGAGGAAATTCATTGCACTTTTAAGTGAGAAAGATCTGCACTTGGAGAGTGGCCACTTGTTGCCCACTTGGTATGAGAATCAACTTCACTTTTTTTACTTTATTTTTTTAATCATAGTTTCTTTAAATCTAGATTCCTTAAATGAAAAAGAAACTTCGCATACACCCAACTTCACACCCACCCCAAATCTGATAATGAGCCCCAAGCAGGGGAGTTGCAGGGGGGCAACATGTCCCCCCATACATACCTCACTATTTATTCGCCATAATGCTGGCGTATTTCTGCAAATAAACAATTTCGTTTTCTACATTTACGAATCAATAATATCCCAAATTCCAATTTTAGGTGGGAAAAAATTCCACAAAATTTCCGGTGTAATTAGTTCCCTCTCGCAGTGAGATTAAATTGCACTTATAAAAGTTGAATCGATTCCTAATCATGTTGGAATAAACTCCCATGTGGAGCAGATGCCCGTGAAATTATTTCCTTGCACCTTAAATTTTTAAGAAGATTTGGCTTACAAAAAAATATCTAAAACAGTGATATACGGTGCTAAGAAAAATAAAAAATGTATCTTTTGCAGGTGCGTACACATTAGGGTGGTCTTCAAATTTGACTTAGTCTTGGATAGCCATCATTGGATTCAAAACATTGAAAAAGTATTTCCCTAATTTTTCAAGTTTCAAAATTTCACCCCTTTCCTTCCCCACTTTTCAATTTAAGTAACTAATGATGGACTTAGGGTGATTCTTATAACACGCGAAAAAATATGATATAGATTAGACTCAAACGAGAAAAAAAAAATTGTACTGGGCAGCGTTTCTATTTCCCACGGCGGAGGTGTAATTTTTTTAAAATATAACTCAAAACAGAATTGCCATTATACTAATGAAAAGACTGAAGGGTTTAATGGGCCTCCATAGCGAGTATTACGGTGGAATTAATTTTAGGAAAGAATACAACTGACAACCTGCAGAGTATACATTCATATTAGCTTAAAAATCAGTAAAATTACGGGAAAATGGCGAAAAGATGGGTTTTGGTAGATAACATTCTCATGGCATTCTAAGAAAACTGTAAAAAGGTTGACAGTTCGTATTAGTATCTCCGGAACAGTAATTCTAACGAAAAAAATGTCAAGGATTAGGTTGTAGCTTAGAAAATTTCCTACAATGTCAAGTTTTTTTTTTCATAAGAGTAACCGTTTTCGAGATACATAATTCAATTAGCAAAGTTACGGATTCTATGTTTCTATATAAAACGTTTACACTTTGAGGTTAAATACTAAGTGAGTGTTTTTTAGCGCGGTAAACAACAGAAAAAATTAAAAAATGACTAAAGATGAAAGTTTCCTATCGATCCGGACTCCACTAAATGACTCCACGAAACATGACGTTTCGTTTATACATAAAATCCGTAAATTTGCCGATAAAATTATTCCGAAAATGGTTACTCTTATGAAAAAAGTTACTCAACATTTTTTGTAGAAAATTTTTTAAGGTATAACCCAGTCTTGGACATTTTTGCTATAAGAGTTACCGTTAGGAAGATATTCCTTAAAAAACCGTTTGGGGGCGTTTGGCCCTCCGTAAAATTGTTAGCGGCACTCATATCGTGAGCAGTGAGCAGTTTCCTAAGAATGCCATAAGGAGGTTACATGCACTAAAATTCAGATTTCCACCATTTTTTCCAAAGCAAAAAGCCAAAATTTAATTTCTCTGCAGAAGGTCTATAGAAAAAGTGACAAACATGAAATATAAAATAAAAAAATAAATAAATTTGTTGGCACAACAGCTCGTGGAGAACCAAAGCCTAGTGACTTACAACTCTCAACCATTCCTGTGTGCGTATTTTTGGCAGGAATGGAGGGGACCTACAATTTTTTGCCGAGTCCGAACGGCTAGATGAGAAGCACTTATTCATGACAAGTATACTCTTAGAGGATTTTTCAGTTCCTCGCAAGAGGCAGTACCTCGCGAAAAAAACATTTCTGTTTTTAGGTGGCAGTGGGCGGGAATCGAATCCAGACCTTAGGCATGACAGTTCTACGCACTAACCATTATGCAACGAGGTACTATACTATATGAAATAGGAATAGGAAAAAAGGTAACATTTTCACAATTAATTTTTTTAAACGCTCTCGTCATCGACTACCAAGGAGATTTAATCAAGAATAATAACAAGCACTAATTTAACTTGAAAAAGCACTTTCGGGAAAAAAGGTGACATTTTTAAATTTTCTTATTCAATGATATTAAGCATTTATTTGGTGTTGGATCAAAAGGTGACATTTTTTTAACATACGGAGTTTCAAAAGGTTACATTTTTACTTGCGAAAAAAATTATAATTTTTTTTAAATCCAAATTATATTTTTTTCAAAATTTTGGTATGCAATTTTATTCATTATTTTGCATAAACTTTTTTTTACTGAAATCTTTTGAGCCGTTATTGAGAAAACTGAAAATCAAAAACCCGTTTTATGAAAACTGCATCATTGGTTTAGGCCACTAAGATAAACCCACCGAATTTTCAAGCTATAGTCTGTTGAAACCCAACAACACCTCTTACGGGCTTGAAGGTTATGGGATTTATTATTATTCTAGAGGATTGGGACAGCCCCATGCAGCAATTCTGACCAAAACGAACGGACGCAAACACCAATCACTGACCAATCAAACCCATTTACCAGAAGTTCCATGTAGCCACTTGCTTCTACGGGCCTGGTGGAGGAGAATTCCTCAAGTGGAGGTAAAGGAAGGATCACACCCATGATTGTGCAACGACAGGCACTTCTTCAATGACTAAGAAGTACCCACCGACTTTTTACACAAAGAAGTGTGATGAATTTTCCAAAAGCCACTCAGTATTATGTGTTAACCTGAGTGGTTTTTGGAAACTTCATTGCTCCCTAATCTTCTTAGGGACTAACTAAAAAGAGTTTGACCTATGACAACAATTGTTCAAAATTGCAAGCTAAATATTCGTTTTTTGTAAAAATCGAAATTGATATTTTTTTAGAGGTTTTTTAATCCATCAACATCGTAACTACCTTTCAATGGAATGTGACAGTTGATGGCTTGACAGATAGACAACAAACTATATTTGAGGGAAAAAATAATATTTCGTTCCACATGTCACCCTAAGGCCTAAAATTGCATTTTTCCCGTACATAAAATGAATTCTGAAAAACTTCGATTTTCAAAATAAAAATTGATTTAGATTTTTTAATCCATCGAGATCGCAGCTATCCTTCAATAAAATTTAACAGTTAATGGCTTGACAGATGAGCAGTAAACAATATTTTATGGAAAATACAATTTTTTCTTTAAAAATTGAATGTTCCTGCATTTTTTTAATTAAACAGCAAATTCTTCCATAAAGAAACTCAACCAAAAAAGTAAAGCTAGAAAAGGATTTCAAATCAGAAATCTAAAGCGTGCTTAGATTTTTCGACGTAAACTGCTATCTAAAGAGTGATAAGATTGCTGCTTTTTAAAGCTTCTCATTTTGTAAACTGCTCTCTGCGATCGCTGCTCATTGAAAATCGCTCTTTAGCACATCCCTAGTGGGTTAGGTGCACAAACTTTTCAAACGATTTTGACAAAACTTTTGGTGATGAAATTCCATAGACTAGGATTTCATGAAAATTTTGTTATGTGGTTTGAAACTTTTCTGGTAGATAGATAACATTACGTTGTATCTCCTTCACCTTCATATCGTTTTTCTGGTGCCCCCCAAGAGTCCATTTCGGGGTCTTTATTATTCAAAATTTATGCTAATGGAATAGCTGTTGTTTTAAATGTTTGTAAGCATACTTACATACCTGATACCTACTATGTACTGGTTACATAGAAAGAACTCTGATCTTTTTAGGATCCACACATTCCAAAACAAAGTCCGTTGTAGAATGACAAACCTATTGAGACTTTCAAATAATAACAGAAGTTACAGAAATGATTAAAAATCATGCTATATCACCAAATCAGCGATTTAGGGCCAGTTTTTCAATGCCATATTAGTTTAGTCTCGGGGTTAAACTTGATTTAACTCCAGAAACGAGTTTTTCAGTCACTTGAAATCCTAAGTTTACTCGAAGTTAACTCACCTACTTTGGTGAGTTAAATCAGGGATCAAATTGAGTGCCTTTTTAGCTGTGGTGCCATCTCGATTTCAATAGTAAAAGGCGTAGAAGGGTGGTATCTATCCAGTGTCGCACATCGATGGCCTTGGATTTTTGACAACTGAAAGATAAAATTAATCCTCACCTAAAAAACTGTTTTTGAGTTAACTCAGAGTTAATTTATTTTTAGGATAAGCAAACTCTGATTTAACTCAGAGTTAAGTCGGAACTGAAAAATTGGCCCTTAAAGTCTTATCTACTTCGAAATATGCCTTAAAGATAGTAACAGAGAATTCATGGAAATTATGTAGCCAAAGAATATGGGATTCCTGTGATCTCTAATTTATAAAACCAACATTAATGTAATAGAAAGGATTACCCGTTAAAGATTCTGGACGTTTTTATAAGCCAGAGCCCAGTGGTAGGTATTGGTTGGTTCCTTAACTTCATGTGTCTACCATTCCATACATTGTTACGGACTTACTCGCTTGTTTTATTTGTTTTAATTAATTTCTCTTCCGAAATTAGTTTAATTAAATTCAACTTCAGAAACAAAATGGCTTCCAGCCCAGTGAATAATCTCTCCAAAAAAATAAATCGATGTTGAAAATTTCATAGAAATACCACACTTCGACCACTGATTGCGCATACAAATCAAAATATTTGATTAAATAATTTAAAACTATAAAAAAAAAAAATTACTCAAAATCATTGTGGTTATGTGAAGTAGATGAGTTCTCACGTTCATTTACAAATTAATATCATATTGGGGAACAAATCATGACTCTCTGACTGGCCTGGAGTTATTTTTGATATTCAGATTTGTGTAGTTAAATCACATTTAAACCTTCATCCCTTTCGTTAGCAAAATGTCCTTCAGCACATTTAATTATTATGCAGTGGATATATGTTTATATTTTGTGAACCTACATATATTTGTTATTATTATTTTAACTATAACTTACCGATACTGTTGTTGGCGAAATGTTTTTGCAACTGTGCTGCCAATGCCTGGTGATGTTGTGCCAATGGAGTTAATGGTGGCGGTTGACCCAATTGATGCGGTGCCGACTGGGAATGTGATACTGATGAATTAACACCTAGATTGTTATTTACACCGCCACCGCCGCTTCCTCCTCCTCCACCACCACCTCCACCGCCTCCTCCACCACCGCTGCCTAAACCACCGATTCCAGAATTATTATTCTGATGACTGTTGTGATTGTTATTGTGATTGGCAATGGAATTTGAATTAAATTGCTGTACAGAATGTGAAGATGGCACATTGGCCTGTTGCTGCTGCTGCTGCTGCTGTTGTTGTTGTTGCTGTTGCTGTTGTTGTTGCTGTTGATGATGTTGTTGCAGTTGGGATATTATTGTACCAGCTGTTCCAGTGGTTGTGGTTGTTGTGGAATTATTTTGTATCGTTGAATTATTATGGACAGAACCGTTAACATTGGATGATTGATTGTAGTAGGATTCTTCACCTTGAAAAAAAAAATATATAAAATATAAATTGTTAGTTAGAACTTTTATTCACTACTGTGTATGTGAGCTTTTAAAGACAACTTAATAAGCTTTTAAAGGGAACTTTAAAAGTTGCGAGAAAGCTTTCATGGTTTGAATATGACATATGAAAGCGGAGCGACATCTGTACTTAAATAGGGATAATTAAGAAAAAGCTTATGATGAGTGTGCTTTTTTCTAAAAGCTCTAGGGTAGTCATTGATTTGTTTTATAGTGGTTTGTAAGGTTAATTTTTTTTTTACTCAGTAAACGTAATTTTTAGTTTTCAGAAGAATACATTAATGTGGAAATAGATGAATGTCGGACCGAACTTCATCAAAAAAAAAAGGTTTTCCACTTAAGGGAGAATCGATGTGGAAATGGAATTAAACAAGCAGTGTGAGAGGTATCAACGGAATTTTTGTTTTATTTGAAAGGCCTATGTATGCCATTTTGTATGGAATAACGACAATGACTCTGTCACATAGGCGCGGCTAAATTTGAGCGATGGCTTCGGTTATGTTGACCTAGAGGGAGGGCATCGAGAGATTTTGGCGATCAAAACTCGAGGCGGTTCATAACCTACATTTTCGTCACTGAGAAAGTCTATTTTTTCCGAATAACTAAGAAGATGTTTTGAATTTGCATTAGATTAGACAGTGAAAACTTATATTTGGATCATCCAGTGTGCAGCATATTTTTAACAAAGCTTGATTCACTCTTATAACCCACCTGGAAAAATGACAAGTTTAGTCGAGGCTCTAAGAAGTTTCACTTTGAGGGAAATCAAATCGAGAAAAACTTTTCAAAAACTAGTGAGGCCCTTGCTATTAAAATCATATAGGGTATGTTTTGCAATACCTTCAGAAATACCCCGTATGAAGAGAATTACCTTTGCAAGGCTCTTGTTAGCGTTAGTGTTAGGCTAGGACCGTACTTGCGATTTTCTGTCGTTTCGACGAAAAAAATTCATTGCAACCGAGTATAATTTCTTGGTATCATGTGCGTTCATTTTCATTTAATATCATGTGTTCTATTTTTTTTTTTTGCAACTGAATAATGATCGCGTGAAAGAAAATCGCAAGTGCGTTCCTAGTCTTAAACTTACTAGCGCCTCGTGTAAACTGGAAATGTTTATCGTGAGTAAAAATTCATAAGTTACAAATTTGTAAATAAAAATTCTTGCAATGACGATTGCCAAGATATAAAACTTAAAGAATTTCAACAGTTACTGTGGAGCATGAAAAGAATTACCATTGCAAGACCCCTGGTTAGCGTCGATGTAAAACTTTCTAGCGCCTTTTTGGGGAAAATTTCATAAATCCAAAATTTAATATAAAAATTCTTTCAGTGATGGTAATCAAGATATTCAGCTAAATGAATTTTCATAATTGCTCTGGCACCATCCCTTTCAAAACCACCTTACTTAATCTAATTTTTTTGATAAAGGATCCTGCAGAGTTTCTTTTGAGATAAAACTCGTGGAATTTCCTTAATTTTTTTTTTAAATAAAATTATTTTCTACCCCACCAACAACTATCAAAGAGGCATATATCCGAGAGAATAATTTCCATTTTACATAAAATTCAACCAAAATCCAATCTGCATAAAAGTTCAATGCTAGGCCAGTCTTATGGAGACAAGAAAATTCTTTTAAAATTTATTCATTTATTGACCATCAAAATGTCTGTCCCCATCACCGTGACGTCACAAATACCACACATCCAATGGCACTGACAATTAATGCAGATTCTGATGAACTTAATAATACCTTTCGAAAGCCAGCTACACCTTCATACAAAAAGTAATAACTCATAATCGAATTGCCTACAATATAACGTATCTAAAAGAGCCTGTCATCTTCACTTGGACCACTCAACGTAGATATACAGAATTGGTTATTGGGCAGCATGAAATCCTTTTAGGATGGTAAATGGCTTCGGTTACACTCTGATGACTTTGCACCTATATTGACTCCCCCTCTTTTGGTCCTCCCCAGCCTTCGGTATATATGTAGCTGATAAAAGTTGAATGGACTACGATTATAAAGGTTGTGTAGTAGGCATAGTCTGGCTCCGGTGATAAGTAGCGATTTACTATACCTACTCTCAACGCCAGAAGCCGGATATGCAATCAGGAAAATGCGTTCTGATGATTCCTTCTATACACTCGGTCGAAGTCCTGCATCCTTCTTACATCTATGTATACAACGCCAGCGTTGAAATTTGTTTAATGAATCTCTTGATTTCCTGTGGCGTTTTTGTTTGGTGCAGGGTGCAGCATGATAATAATGAATGGGCAGGCACATTTTGTATCTTTTATAGACTCGCTAATTTGTAATTGATGAACTATCTATCTATGTGTGTATAAATCCCTATGAAAAAGAAGGATTCTTTGAAGCCTAATAAAACAAAAAAAAAATCCTGCTGATTGTGCAAAACCTACACGTTGCACTTGTTGTCGTTGATTATATTTTTCCAGTTAATGTCAAAGGTTTTTTTTTTTTTTTGTTCGAAGACTGCCATTAGAATTCTTAAAAAGGGTAACTAACCTGCCTTGTTGTGAATGTCATTGCGATAATGATGCTTACACGCACGAATGAAAGGCAATTAGAGTATATATACAGGTCGTATTCCCTTGCTTTTATAAAGGATTGGTCGAATAAAGAATTTACTGGCATGAACAAAACTTATCTACCTCCGGCAGTATAGTGTTAAAAACACGTTTTAGACGAATTTTTTAATTTATATCAAATAAATCCACTCAATAATATTAGGTACAAATTTGTGTGTAAGGTAATACACCGATTGGTATAAACTGGTCTAACAGAAATAACAAATAATATAAAACGGTTTTTAAACTGTAGGCTCCATTTTCATTAAAAATTTAACTTTCCACAGACATTATTTATATGTGTGTTTGCCTTAGACGAATTTATAACAAAAAGTTCATAAGAAATCTATAATTTCAGTCAACTTTTACTACTGTTTGGCAGTTGAAAAAAATCAATTAAATCCATAATTTTAAATAATAGTAGAATTTTGTGACGCGTCAGTGTTTATACCAGTATTAAGGATAGTTCAAATGAAATATTCCATGTTTTGAAAAAAAAACAACACCTTTTAGATGCAGAATTTAAAGTAAATATTATGCGGCATCATTTTATGAATAGTAAAAAGACACCAGATACTACATATTTTTGTTCATTCTATGTATCGATTGGTATAAACTGGTCAAACACAAAAGGCAAACAAATACATAAAACAAAAATCTATTAAAATTTTGATCTCCGTTTACATCAAAATATTACTTTCTGAAAACTGATACTCGGTATTTGCTTTAGACGGGTTTATACCAATAAGTTGATATATTTATATATAGTCATTCAGAATTCCTGTCTTCACTTTATATCCCACGTTAAAGTATTCAATTAAATATATAAAAAATAAAGGCAATATTTTGCAACACGTTTTGCGTGGGTTGCAGTTTTATTATTTATACCAGTCAGCAATTTACTTCTTACGAACATACAAAACCACTGAAACAGTTTGGGATGTAAAAATAACGAATTAATTCCAAATAAAAGCTTGATTTTTTAACATTTATTGCATAGGTAGATATTTTTTTTTATACCAATCAGTTTTTAAAATCTAGTTACAAACTAACAAACAGACAAAGTTGCTGAAACTGGCTTGTGTTTTTTACTTCAAGTGTAGAATTTTATTTTTTTATGAATCCTTAACTTTCCTTTATAGTAACTTCATCAAAAGTAAAAACAAAACAAAACAAAAAAATAACTGAATGAACTCCCTAGAATTGTTCGCGCCTTCGACTTATGAATAATAAATTATTTGAAATGTTTTTTTTTTTTTTTTTTTTCATTTGTTTGTCTTTTAATTGAATGAAGAAAAAGAATGCTCCTTCGTGCAACTTGACTCGAGGTATCTTTAGTGTCAAGAATTTTAAATGAGTCAGAGAGGAGAACACACACAAAATTTATTGTTCTCTGGAGAGGTTCGAAGCAGGATTGCCCACTGGCAATTTTGTGGATACAGAAATAAAATTTATTTTTTTTTTGCTGAGAGTCTTAATAATGAAAGAAAATTCAGGGGATTTCCGTTAATAATTTAAGTTTACTATCATTAGATCTTAAGTTCTTAATTAAACTCATGATGCTCTAATTAAATGTCAAAATTATTTTCTCTAGAGGAATATTAAATACAACAACAATACGGAATTATACCAGTTTGTTGTTGTTTGATTAACATGCTACTTTTTTCTAAGAGAAGACAAAAATGGATTCAAAAACAAGGCTATAATAATTTAACAGGGAAATCGTCAAATTTAATTCAAAACATTCATTAGACCAGTTGATATTTTACAACTCATCAATTAAACCAGTAAATAAACACAATTCAATGAAGATTACTTCCTAGAAAACTCTTATTATTTTATTTGTGCATATTTGTATGTATTCGTTGCAAACATAAGTATATTTTAAGGAAATAAATACATCTTGCTTCTATTGGTATAAACAAAAACTGATTTTGTATTAAAATTACATAAATTGGTAGATATTATTCTAATATGTATACGTTTGCAACGGATTTATCTTATTATCAGTAGCCGAAAGCATTATAAATAATTCATTGTCTTTTTAGTCGCTAATTGGTATAAAACAAGTCGACCTCAGAAATCGAAAAAAAAAACAGTTTTATCGATTACACAGGAATAACGGAACAATCAGCTTAAAGCGTTTGTACTCTCGGTACTTTTCCTTAAGAGCATAGTTTTTTGATTATACCATTAACATCTCACTAATATTATATACTGTTTGAATGTTTGTATTTCAATCTTGTTTGAACGTTGCAAGTTGGAGTCTAATGGAATGCTACTGTCGTCAATTATGTCCTGGAAAAGAATAAAAGCTACTATTTTGAATGCAATGAGGTTGCGAGAGGGGGGTTAACAAGTGGTCATCAAAATCGCCAAATGGTTTTCATTAGACCAGTTTAAACCATTCAATAGAAATAACTGAATAGAAATCTCTAATTTATTTGTTTTTTTAAATTTAAAAACCTAGATATATAAAAAAATTATCTTTTTTAAATGGTATAAATATATATATTGTTTTGTTGTTCATACACTTTAAATGGCTTTATCGTTCCCGAAAAAATTACAAATCATGATTTATTTTCTTCTTAGTTGCTAATTGGTATAAAACTAGTCGAATGCAAATCTTTAACTAAACAGATTTCGATTTCAAGGATATATGTAAGCAATCAGCTTTTTTTTGTTCATTTATACCAGTGAATATTTATCTTTCAATTACGCTCAAAATGGATTCTAACGAAATGATATAGTACACGGTTAAACATTTCGGAAAACTTTTTAATATTTTCAGGGTAACATTTATGACAACACCAAAAATGTATTGAAATTTGATACTTGGCAAATATTTAAATAAGTAAGTTACTTTAAAATTTATTAAAGCTAAATTTTATCCGATATTACAAAGGAATACGAGATCTATAATATTTTTCGAACTACCAATTACATTTTTAATGCTATTATAAAATACCCCAAAACTTTAAACTGTGTAGTCAATTATGTCCTTGAATGAGGTCACGAGAGGCAGCAAGGTAATCGGTTGCTAGATTTTTCTCACAATTAAGTACATTTTTTTAAGTCTTAAACAAATTCAAAACAATTATTTAAGAGCTAAAAATTTTACTTTTTTAAAAAAATTTGTATGTAACCATCACAAAGGTTCACATAAGTATAGTTTTTCTTTTTTCTAAAAATGAAATAAATACTAAGAAAATAAAAAATAACTAATTGAATTCTTATAAAATGTCTTGATGGTAACCCTTTGTGGAGGGTGTTTAAGTTTTTTTTCAATTTGTATTTGTTTTTGATTGTTTTTTTTTTTTCATGACGAACGCCTTCTCGGATTTTTGAGGAATATTTTTTTTATTTTCTTAAATTGTCACTCCCGGTCGTTGTCGTAAGAGTTACACAGACAATATTTTATTTTATTTGTTTTGTAATTTGTATCTTCTGAAGACATGAAAGTGAATCATGCTCAATGTACGTTAAATGTTTTTTAATCGAAAAATGAAAGTGATTTTTTTTTATTTGGTTTGGAATTTTATTTTCATTTGCGATTTTGTTTGCAATTTTATGGTTTCAAGTGGCCATGACAATGAAATTGAAAGTTTTTTTGTTGAGTTATAAACGATAATTGCAGGTTAAACGGAAATATATAGAAACAAACTTCCGGGAGCTTATTTAGGTAAATTCTTAAAGTGGGATACTTAATGTAATTTTTTTTTATATTCCATTAGTGGTTTTTATTTATATAGGCTGAAAATATTCCCACAAACCGGCCTTAAAGTCAATATAACCCAGGCCAAAGCTCATGCCGCAAATTCTTTTTCAACATCGACCCATCCTAATTGGAAAACCCTTTAGTTTAATAGTGTTTTTAAATAGTAGCCATTTTATGATACAAATAAACATTTTTGACAATTATACTAAAAGTACTTAAAAACTTTTAAATTTTGTTAATTTCTTAAAATATTAAAATTGATATCTTACCTGGTTCGGGTATATTACCCAATGGACTCTCTGGTAGCAGGATACCTTTTTGGACAAGTTCCTCCCTATTGGCACGTACTGAAATTTTTCTCTCAAGCGCTATAAATAAATAAATAAAAAAACATCATCAAAATCACATTCAATTGTTGTATTTTCAAAGCAGATACCAGAAATAGTTTGTATAAGTTTTTTTTTTATATTTAAAAAAAAGCACAAAGTATATTTCCATGAATATCTTGTATCTATGGGAACATCTCATAAAAAAAACTTACACTTTGAGGCAGCTTCAAATTTTTCACTTTTCTTTTTTCGCCGCCATTTCCAAGGTTTGAAAAATCGTCCCAATGCACTTAGCTTGCTCTTTCTCTCCAGAGGCGGTGTCCGTGTACCGGAACCCAAACTGTTTGTTCGAATTGCAGCACCATTTTGTTTTTTTGCTAAAAAGACAAAACAGAAAAAAAAACAGAAAATAAGAGAATTTACAACCAAAAGATGTAAGTAAAATAAAAATAAAATATTTTTTTTATTGCTTTTTGAGTAGGTATTTGCGTCTGTACTCTTGCAAGTTTTAATGTTTTTTTTTTTTCTTCTTAAATTTTAACAAGGCTTAGAGTTTCCATGGTGCAAAATGGCGGTAGCAAGGACCACCCTTAACGTAATCTCTTTTTCCTAGAAACTTATTCACATCAGCCACAAATTTAAGGAAGAGGTTGTGTATATGTATAGGTTTAGGTATGTACATCAAACCGGAAGTAAATTTACTACGAAAGCCCATAAAAAAATAAAACTTTTTTATTGTATAAATTAATTTACAGCACAACTTTTCACCCTTTAAAACAAAAATACAAAAAAAAAACTTAACAAATTGCTTTAAAATTAAAAGCTTTTTTGAAAAATTTAATAAACTTCCCCTTAAGAATTTAAAAGAAATAAAAAAAAAAAAGAAAATTGTTTTGGTGTGCGTTGGCGTGTCCCAGAAACTTGCTTAAGAAAGTGAAATGAAAGAGTCTCGTTGTTCCTTGAGAAACTTATATCCTTAAAAGGATTTATGACGAACAGTTATTTCTTCGTCTCCTTCTACTTTTGGATATAAAGTTTCAATTCTAAAGCGCTATTAAGAAGGTGTTAGCTGGACACACAATGAAAGTACACTTTCATTGTTACTTTATACTGGCTTCAGCTTCCGTTGCTGCAGTATCAAAATAGCTCTGCTTGCTGAGGGTAAAGTGTATGAACTTCTATTTATTTTAACTTTTTATAGTGGGAGAGGCAGCAAAGAGAGAGAGAGAGAGAGAGAGAGAGAGATAGATATAGAAAGTGAACTGCATTAAAATTGCGATGGTTGAATTTGTAAAAAGGATAAAAACAAAGAACAATTGATGAGTTTGAGGTAAAATTAATTTACGAGAACAATAAAATTCAGTTAGATGGAAGCAATTAATGAAGTTTTAATTTACTCAGGGGTGTGGAGATTACAATGTACTTACAATTGTGTCTTTTGTATTTTTAATTTGTTAAGAACTGCGGTTTGGCTGAATTTTTTTATTTTTTTAATAAGCAGAATTTAGAACTTCTGCATTAATTAATTCATTATTAAACAGAACATATATAATTTACTTACAATGGTAGTAAAATAGAAAAGTAGGGGACAATATTGTAGGTAGTTGCTATATTGGTTACGAACGGCTTTTCAAGGGTCTAGAAGAAATAGAACTGTGAAAATATGTAGCAGCCTAAATTCAATACTCTGTTTAGCAAAAATTCTTCCCTGTGAAATGTAAGAACTTATTGAAATATTACAAGAATGCATTATAGTCTAATAAGACGAAAATTTTCAGTATGTTTGGTTCAACTCAAGCTAGGGCAAATTTGACAATTTTACACTCAAAACTTTTGATATTCACAGGTAAGAAATTAAAAGCGAATATTTCTTCAACCATACTATGAAAAAAAAATGGCTGCGATGTGCCGATAGGGTTGAAATAGACCTTTCCATTAACGCACGACACGAATTATTTCACTAACTTTGAAAAAAAGTTGCTTTTTTTTTTGAAAAAATGGCAAGGGGTTAGTCCATGCTTTTTTTTTCGAAATCCATGAAAAAAATTTGTGACGACATTTTAACATTTTTGGAAAGGTGTGTTAATTTCCTATTCAGCACTAAAAATTTTAACCATTTTGCAAGCTCGGTTCTTTAGATATTTGCATTAAACGCATTGCGTAAAAATTCAGTAAAATTACATTGGATGCGAATATCTAATGAACTAGACATTGCAAAAGCTTTTGGTTTTCACAAACGAAAAGCTTTTGAATAGAGGATGTAGAATTTGAAAACTGAAACCATTTGCATGGCTTGGTGGCGAAGATACATCTATTTCGAAAACCAGATATCATAAAAGGCTCTAGATTTCAGTTCTGGAAAGCTCTTGAAAATCTCTGTACCATATTTCTTTACTTTAACCTCCTTCAACGCTTGGTTTTAGAAATATCACCATCCAAAGACATTAAGGAAGGTATTTGGAGGCAGAAAATCGTTAAAATCAGGTAAAGCCGATTTGGAAGCGATTATTTGACCAACCATACTTTTTTGGCATTTTTGGAAAGTTGGATTAATATTCTACTCAGCACTGAAATGGAAAAAAAATATTTTAAATCGTTAGAGCGGTTTTCTAAAAAAAAAAATAATTTTATTTATCAAATTCTTAAAATATTTTTAAGGAAATTTTTTGACATACAAACCGTAAATACATATTTATTCAAAAAAAAATTTGAAACTTTTTAAAAACTCAAAAGCTATTTTTTTGAAAATTTTGAAATGCATAACTTTTTAATTTTATTGGAAATTTATTTATAAAAAAATAATTTAAATCGGTTCAGTCGATAATGAGAAAATTAAAAATTAAGAAAAACGTTCTGTGAGAATTACTATTAATAATTTTTGGTAGTATATCGCACTAATTTTAGTATACAGAAAAAGTTTGATAAAAATCGTAGGAGCTGTTTTTAAGAAAAAAAAAATATTTTTCTTAATGGTTTCTTGACATTTGTATGGAAGGTACTGTTATTTCATCAAAACAAAAAAAATTCTTAAAATACTTCACAAAGGGTAAAAATATTAAATACCGAGTTTAGTAAAAATTCGACCCTAGTTTTAAGAATATTTGATTTTCAAAAAAAAGAAATTTTTTTTTTCAAATCCAAAAACATTTGAAAATTTTAGAAAACTTTTTAAAAAGTTTAGAAGCTTTCTTTCTTTGGTTCTTTGGGAGTTACAATTATTAACAATTTTTTGGAAAATGGTTTCCCACCCCAAAAAACATTTACTTATTTTCCCTTTTCTTCAAAACCGTTATTCCGATTTAAATATTTTAATACAAGATATAAAAAGTAATTTTTCACCAAAAATGTTCAAAAAAAAAAAATTTTGCAATTTTGAAAAATGTTCAAAAATTTCAATTTGAAAATCAAATATTTTGAAACTCGGTTTTTTTTCACTTTGAACTTTCTTACTATCGGCTAAGCAGATTTTGAATACATTTTTTATACACAAATAAGGTTTATAATATCGCATATCCAAATTTTCAACAAAAAAAGTTTCAATTTTAATTTTTTTGAAATTGAATACATTTTTCAAAAATGGATGATTAACAATTTTAATTTTTATAACAATAAATAATTGAAATTTGTAGGAATGCTAAATTTTTTCTTTTAGGTAAATGTTTAAAAAAAAAAAAAAACAGAAACAGAGAATTAAAATGGCGTTCTTTTTTTCAGCTCAAACTATCAAAAGAGTGTTTCTAGCTTGTAGACATTTTTATTTCATAATTTCCATGTCTATATTTACATACAAAAGAAAAGCTTGTTTGTTTTTTTTTTTTAATTTTACTTTAATTGATTCCTTTTTTTGTAAATTATTTTTTATCATAAAATCTTTAGCCAATTGTTCCAAAACACCCTGTAAGGCATGTTTTTTTTAGAACTCACAATTGTTGAACCTTGGACATTTATTTCAAAAAAGAAAAGAAAACTGTGCTGGAGACATTTTGGATAAAAATTCAGTTTCTTCACGAAAATTAATTTTTTTTTTAAATTCAGCTTTTTTAAGTTTCAAATTCTGTCCTATAAAACTTTAAGTAACAAAATTCCACCTATAGCTTAGTACGCAGATCGAGCTAGGATTCCGCTTCCATACGAAAATCTCTCCAAAATTTAGCCAAGCTAAAAACTCAAAGTTTCGTTTCTTACTGTACGGTGCCATCTGTCAAAAATTGAGCCCGTGAAATAATTGTTCGGTACATTAATTCCCGAGCTAAATTGTGGCATGTTTTTTTTATTTGTTAGATTTATGTTAGCTTTACATTGTGAAATGAAAATTGAGAACGAGAAATATTCAAAGACAAACGATTTATGAATGCAAAAGGAACAAATCTATTTTATTTGGTTACATTCTCTTGAAATATTGAAATTGAAAAATTCTAAGAAATTTTCTGAATATAATTTCTTTTTAGCAAACAGCTGTTTTTTGTAATGTAATCTCCACAAAAAGCTTATGTCAAAATTTAGCTAGAAGTTTAGCTGGTGTATGGAGAGAAAAATGGGAGCAAAATTTTAGGTCGATCTGCGTACAAGGCTTATTCCTTAAATTTAATTGTTCAATATTGAAGGCAAGAAATAGTTACCTTGGCCTAGCCACCGATTAAATCTTTAAATTACAATTTAATAATACATTTAAGGCCCTAAAATGGAAAATAGCAAATATTTTTGCTTCGAAAAATTTTTTTGCATGCAAAAACCTTTTTTGTTTCAATAATTAAGTAAGTTAGTTATTTGTTTTATTTCTAATTTTCATATCATTGTTTTACAAAAATAATTAATTTTAAATCTATGGCTAACTTACTTAATTACTTATATTCAATATTGTTTTCCATTTGTGCGTCGATACTTTATTAATTAAGAGTAAATTAAGAGTAAATTAATGACTCATTTGGTGGCTTAGGCTAGGACAAATATTTTTTGCTTTCAATATTTTACACACAACATGTGGAAAATTATTTTAAAAATTTTCATTTTTTTTTTTGTACTAAGAACTGTCAACTATGCTCAGTTATTATTAAAATCGGAGACAAAAGAAATGATTTTGCAAACAAAAATGAGTCTCACCACTTTTCCACTTAATACTAGAACAATTATTACAGTCGTATTTATAAACTTTGTCTTACTTAAGACAGCCTTTCAACTGCAAAAAGCTATTAAAAAACTATGTTTACTCTTGTCCTAAAGTTGTCTTACTTGGACAACGGCATCAGTTATCTAAGATTTGTCTAACTAGACATTTCATTAAATTAATTAAGGCATATATCCAATTATTAACGACTTTTAAAAAACTATCTAACTAGTCAACCGCTTAAAGATCTAGTAAATAAGGCTGTTACTGCCTAAGAAGAGCAGTCTTAAAACTAAATACAAGAGATGTTTCCTATATTATGTATGCTAAGACAAGAGACTATAAGAAAATTATTTACAGTAAATTGAAAATCTGAATTTAATAAAAAAAGCTGAATTTAAAAAAAAAATTGAAGGCAGAATTTCGCAAAAAAAAATTTTGACGCTGCCAAAATTTCGACAACTAGTGCAACTTAAAAGAATACTTAAGAAGAGCAATAAAGGGATATTAAAAAAATATGGGTACATCGCTTCTATCACACTGGTATAGTTTGCACTGGATATTATTTAGGGAGTCAGTAATGCTCCAATACTTTATTTACTTCCCGTCAGAGGAGTTATAGGAGCGCTATAGAAACAAATAACACTTCAATGTCTGTTATTTGGATATCACAACTAAATTCCAACTAGTCTGCTTGAAGTTATGAATTTATTTTAATGAAATATTCACAAGCTTAGCTCTCAAATATGTTTTGAAGAAAGCATGTCCTAGGGTCTTTATATTTTGAAAAACCCTAACGCCATTCGTCAACAACCTAATAGATCCATTTCAGTATGACGTAAGCCAAAAAAAGTCCAACATGGGCCAAATATTTCTATCAGGAAAATAAGGTCTTGAGAATAAACTTAGGTATTAGAAATCGACTCACCACTCTATCATTTATTTCAAGAGAGTGCATTAAAGCATGTGGCAATCAGGAAAATTTTTATTGTAAGAGAACCATTTTTTTTCGAAAAATAATATACGTGCCCAAATAAAGCCTATTTTTTGGGAACAAGCATTTCATAGAAATTTGTGAAACAGTGCCATTTTGTTTCAAAACAGATGTGTTCTATAATTTCTTACACAAAAATAATAAAATCTTTCAATGAGTTAATTTCAACAAATGCCAAAAACATAATAAAAATTTTGTCCTCCTTCAAAAAGCAGCAGGTTCATGACTTCTTTTGTAGAAAAAAAACACAATCTTTTTTAGCTACGATTAACTACACTATAACCTACTATTGACACGTTAAACTGTATTAATTTTACAAAAAAAAAATACAAAAAAACACATAAACAACAACTAAGCTGTCAACACTTTTTTCCAAGCCTTCTCCATGCCCATTACTTCCTCAAAGCAATAAAGAACCAGGTAAACCAGTCCCCGTCATTAAATGGCGCAACGGAAGAATTTACAAAAAAAACAACAACAACAACAACAACAACTAAGAAAAAGTAATAACACATTACCGTCAATTCTAACTGACACAATTAGCAATGTAAACTTAAGTCATTATGATTTTTACTTTCATTTCGATGGATAGATGGATGGATGGATGGTTGGAAGGTAGTAAAAAAAATAACTTCCGGTTTTTTCTTTAAACTGTATAAAGCGAAATAGAAGTCGAGAAATAGAAACGAGAAAAAAAACTAACATAAAAAACAGATAGGTAGTAGAGTTTTCTTAGGGAAAAACTGGAAAAAAAAACTTCGTTTAATGTGTTTCCTTATGTTTTCTTTTCATTCAACTACGACGACGACGACGACGACGATGACGACCCAGCGCTCTTGGTATTAAGCGCAGTGCACAAGAGTTAACAGTTGTAACAGAATAATGTAATAATAAAGAAAAAAAAGTTATGAGGTAATAATTTGCGGTTATTCATGGTGTAGAT
The DNA here is from genome assembly GCA_946251815.1 of Dasysyrphus albostriatus. Taxonomy (NCBI): domain Eukaryota; kingdom Metazoa; phylum Arthropoda; class Insecta; order Diptera; family Syrphidae; genus Dasysyrphus; species Dasysyrphus albostriatus. The sequence goes on along the minus strand of OX276336.1, from coordinate 125,873,244 downwards.
GAGTGACTGGCTGACTGACTGACTTTTGATAGCTGGGCGTGCATGTGCATCGTATTGCATCTACATACATCTGCTCTTCAAGTGGCACTAGCATCACAGCACCTCCTTTTTGCTTGGTTAAAATGGGGTTTGGTTTTTTTAAATCCGCTTTACTTTATCTTTTTCGTGTCTCCGACCATGGGCAGCAGTCAGAGTGACTTGAACTATTTCAGAAAGTTTAGTTGCAAACTTAAAAACTTCGAATGGATAAATGACTTGTTTGGCTACAGGGTGTTCTGGAAAAATGAGACAGTTTAGAAGAAAAAAAGAGGTTAATTGAATTCTAGCTGAGGCGCTTTTGAAAGTCTTAACTAACGGGTGATTTTTTAGTTGGTTTGGTTTTGGCAACACTGGTTTTGACAGCTGACGTGTGTTTAGTACCTTGTGTCACTGTCAAACAGCTTCAGTTTGGTTTGCAATTTAACCATGGATCGTCTTACAAATGAACAACGCCTGCAAATTATTGAATTTTACTATCAAAATTCGTGCTCGGTTCGAAATGTTCATCGCGCGCTGCTTCCATTTTATGGTCGGCATTCTCGACCTTCTGAGCAGTCTATTCGGAAGATTGTGACCAAATTTCGCACCAAATTTACTTTGTTGGACATTAAACCACCAACACGTTTACGTACTGTGCGTAGTGAAGAAAATATTGCGGCCGTATCAGCTAATGTGACAGAAGACCGCGAAATGTCGATTCGACGCCGTTCCCAGCAGTTAGGCCTTTGTTACAGCACTACGTGGAAAATTTTGCGGAAGGATTTGGGCGTAAAGCCTTTTAAGATACAGCTGGTGCAAGAACTAAAGCCAGCCGACCTACCACAACGCCGAATTTTTGGTGAATGGGCTCTTGGAAAGCTGGCCGAGGATCCGCTTTTTTATCGAAAAATTGTGTTCAGCGATGAGGCTCATTTTTGGTTGAATGGGTACGTAAATAAGCATAATTGCCGCATTTGGAGTGAAAATCAGCCAGAAGCATTGCAACAGCTACCAATGCATCCCGAAAAAGCCACTGTTTGGTGCGGTTTATGGGCCGGCGGCATTATTGGGCCATATTTCTTCAAAGATGATGCGAATCGCAGCGTTACTGTCAATGGTGAACGCTACCGAGCGATGATAACAAACTTTTTTTTGCCCGAAATGGAAGTTCTTGACTTGCATGATATGTGGTTTCAACAAGACGGTGCCACATGCCACACAGCACGCGAAACAATGGCGCAATTGCGAGGCGAGTTTGGTGAACAGTTAATTTCACGTTTCGGGCCGGTCAATTGGCCGCCTAGATCGTGCGATTTGACACCATTAGATTATTTTTTGTGGGGGTATGTCAAGGCTAATGTCTATAGGGACAAGCCCGCTTCGATTGACGCACTGGAAGCCAACATCCATGCATTCATTCGTGAGATACCGGCCGATATGTGTGAAAGAGTATGCCAAAATTGGACTCAGCGGATGGGCTACCTGAGACGCAGCCGCGGTCAACATTTGCATGAAATTATCTTTAAACATTAAATTGCAAGGTTCAAACTATCGATTCAAATAAATATTTCATTCATTTTTTCGAATTTTTTGCGTTTTTTTTTTTAAGTTCTAAACCTCTTACAAAATCACCCTTTATTACTGTCTGAAGCTTGCTGAAACTCCTGAGTGAAAGATGTAGTTTTTTTCAATTTTCTACTATCTGTTTTTTTTTCCCCATTAAACCATGCTCCAACTTCACTTTAATACTTCAAATGGAGTAGGTACAACAAAATTTAAAATAGTTATCAGCCTTATAGGGGTCGAATGTAGATTTCCTTAGGCGGCTGTCTAGTTAAGCTGTGTCTAAACTAAGGAAATTGGCATTAGCTCCATCTACCAAATGCTATTTAAATCCACGTTCAGACAATCCATGTCGATGTAAGATAGCTCTTAGACAACAATGACAAAAGTTGATTAGTAACTACTTCAAGTTAAACGGCTGACTAAAGTTAGACAAGGTTTATAATATTTACATAGTTTCTGACTAAAACAAAACAAAAATATTTTCCAATCGATTTTTCCTTTCAAAAATTAAAATTCCTTAACGACAATTATTAAAGCTAAGCCTTTATAAGTATTTCATATTTACATATTTATGAAAAGTATGTTGTTTTCGGAAACACCCTTTGTAATGTTTTATCTACCTTCTTCTCTTTTAAAACGAAAAAATATCCACTTGCGTATACATCTCTTTACCTGCACTTTAATGTATTTTAATGACTAATTGTTGGCTCTTGGAAGTTAGTGGTGTGGCTGGAAGAACGATAGCTGTTCAGTTTTCATCTTCTCATCGTTACAAATTGAAGCAAAAATAATAATACAAAAACAAAAAAACTAAGAAAACTAAGAAAACGAAGAAAAAGAAGCTATGAAACTAATTGAAGAGTAGCTATAGCTGCATTCATCCGAGTTGGATGGATGTTGGGATGGGCACGATGGATGGGCATATGGGATGCATATATAAAGAAAGAAGGAGGACTTGTGGAATGAATGCCGCCAATATTAATGAAGACTATGGCTGGCAATGTTTATAAGCGACATATTTGCAATTAGTTACTATATCCAGACAATGATAATATGGAATTCAAGGAGACCATCATCATCATCGTCATGAACATATTATAGTGTGTTGTGATGGAGATTTGTATGGTTTTTGAAATTGAAAGGAACTTTATAGCGCATCAAGCTGGAAGGAGGAGGCGAAGGAGGCCTTCAGCATTTGCGGCAAATGGCGCCGGTTATTTATGAAGATAAAACCGGTGCGGTCGGCCGCGGTTAATTGTTTAATTTTTCTCAAAAGATTAGCTGTGTTTTTTTGTAGGATTCATCGTAAGACACTTTAGTTCACCTGGAAAACTTATCTAGTTTTTAACGAGGTCCTAGAGAGTTTTATATTAATCCATGAAAAAGGGCTTAGTAAGGTTAACTGTCAAATATCAGTTATGAACCTAACTTTTTGGCTCGTGATACCGAAAAGAAATTGTTTTATCTGGAAATATAGTAGGATCTTTTTTTTACTATTTCAATATGTTACTTCTCGGACTGATTCGCTATATTCAAAATGAATAACATATTCGGTTGGGAAAATATCAAACTTTTAGGCAAGTATAGTCATGGCCCTGAAAAGTTCTCCGTAGGTAAAATTTAGTCGAGGAAAATTTTTAGGAAAAATTTTGTCAAGGAAAACTTGTCAAATACTCGTTAGGCCCTTTGCTAGTAAGAACTTTTTGGGTAAGTTTTATTTTACTATCCCATCAAAAAACATCACGTTTATAAAAATATCGAAGAGTTTTATATCCATTGAAAAATAGTATGCAAAATTGAGAGCATGGTAATGTAGTTAATACTTTTAAGTAGTATACAACTCTACTACATAGTAGTAAGTTTATCGGACAGGTAAACAGAAGATTTAAGATTCCTATCCCAAATAGGGCAGCTCTTTTTTGTTGCCATTTGAGGCAAAAGTTTACATCGCCAGCGAGGTCCTAGTAAATTCCGAGAGTTACCCTTACTAGGCTTTTGAAAGCATCAGTCAAAATCTTCCTACGGCTTTGATAAAAACTGGATTGTTTTCATACCAAGTATTTTTGTATGAACGAGTTGCGTATGATGAGAAGGGCCTCACGTAGAATTTCTTAATGCAAAGCTTTAAAGGATCCTGACTAAACTTAGCAAAATAATGTAATTTTTTACGCGTTTCCTTGTAATCTAATTTCAAGAAATTTTTAATAAAGAAAATTTTCTCATATTAGTGAAAAAAGACGGTTTATTCTTTCCAATAAATTTAATGTTCCTCAAGTTAGCAGAGCAAAGTGAGCCAAATATATGTAAATTTTGTGATGAAATTATAAAGAGCTTATTAAATTTCCAACAGTAAAATTTAATACTGAAGTACTTTTGGTAAAAGCACTTTTCTGCTTACTTGATTTAACGTTAGCAGAACAATTTCCTACTCGTAAAATGGTTAAGTTATAAGGAATATAAATTGGGTTTGGACCTCAATTAATAAGCTATTCAAATAATCTACGAATCAGAAAAAAATTTGAAAAAAAAATTGAGTTTTACAAAAAAAAAAATACCTTCACATGTTCAATTAAATGCGATTAAATTCTAAAAAAAAATCTATTTCCCATACATTACCATATTCTGCTAACTTAAAATCGGGTTTTCTCAAAAAATTCCTTCTTTTTGTTTTGTTAAATGCTCCTCTAAAAGCAAGATAATTGCATTTAAAAATTTGTACATTTTTCTTGGCCTATTGCGCAAAAATTAAATAATTCAATTTCCCTTACCTGACCATGTTCAGCTAACTTAAAATCGAGTTTTCTCAAAAAATTCCAACTTTTTTGTCTCAAATCTAATTAAAGCTCTCTAAAATGCAATTAAATGCTCTAATTGGAAACAATTTTCGAAGATCTAAAACATTTAAAAAGCGCATTTAACCATTTTAGGAAATTGTAGGAGATAGGTATCTAAAAATATGCCCTATTAGCATATCGAAACAAATTTGATTTTCATTGATTTTTAAGGGAAATATTTTCAACTCTATCTCTAACTCCAGCCCAACCAACTCCAACACCACCCATCCAGCAACTGAAACTTCAACTACAACCCAAACTCCAAGTTCAAATCCAACGCAAACTCCAATTTCAAATCCAATTTCAACTCCAACTTCATCTCCAATTCCAACTTCAAATCCAATTGCAACTACAACCCAACGAAACATCAACTCTATATCCAACCAAGACCCAACCGAACTCAAGCTCTATCTCTAACTCCAGTTCCAACTCCAACTCCAACTCCCAACTCCCAACTCCAACTCCAACTCCAACTCCAACTCCAACTCCAACTCCAACTCCAACTCCAACACCAACTCCAACTCCAACTCCAACTCCAACTCCAACTCCAACTCCAACTCCAACTCCAACTCCAACTCCAACTCCAACTCCAACTGCAATTGAAGCATCCAGGTCAAAAACCAGATAACTCCATGTTTTGATGAAATTTGTTTCTTGTTGAAGAAATAACAAACAAAAAGTCCCGCACCGATTTGTGTACTTGAAACTCAGCTTTTTTGGCTCTAAATTAGAAAAACGTAAATTTGGCCTGGAGCTGTCCTGTTTTTGCAGCGCACATGAAAAATTTTAAAAATACAAATATATTTTTAGAGGGATCGAAACTTTGAAAATTTAACTCTCAAACGGTGCTTCAGCTTAAAAACTATTATATTAAATTGGAAAACAACAGTTGGTGCAATGGCTTGTAGGTGTTTGATGAAGAAAACGAATTCGCCATTTGATTTCACCAAAACACGAAGCAAAAACCAGACAACTTCAAAAAGAAATTAATTTTTTTTAAGAAAAATTGACCTTTTTAATTTTTTTTTGTTAACTTATTGATTTTTTTCTATTTTTTTTCGGAGAAAAATTGAGTTTTGGAGAATATTTTGTTAGTTGATTTTTAAAACAGTTTTTTGTATTTTTCTCAGCATTCAAAGATATGGAGTTATCTGGTTTTGCACCGGATGCTTCAATTGCAACTGCAACTGCAACAGAAACTCCAATTCATCCTGCAACTAAAACTCCAACTCCATTTTATGAGACAAACAAAGAACAATTCATAATTGAAACCTTTTTTCGGGTTTTTTGGAGAGAAAGTGGGTACCTTACATTTTTTTTAAAGAAAAATGTTTACATCTGGTTTTCAGCATTTGACTAAAAATGAAAAACAGCATTGAGTATTTAAAAGAACAGTGTTGCTTGTCTACACAAAATTTTGAACAAAATTCACAACTTTTTTCAAAAATATTGACTTAAATTTTATTTCTTAAGAAATTTTCACAAAAGCTTTAAAGAAATTCTTACTTTAACGTGACTTTTGTGTGTTTTTTTTATATGCTAAGATTAGTGTGATCTACTGCTTAAAATTATAAAGTATTAACTTAGCAACTATAAATAGTAGTCACTTGAATATATTAAGATTCATTTTTGTATACACAAATTATAAATAAATTCAAATAATATTGCATATCAAAATTTTCAAAAAATAAATTTTTAATTTAAAGAAAAAAAAACGTTTCAAGTTTCAACAAAAACCAAAAAGCAGTTCTCATTTGAAACTTAAAAATTATGCATGAATAATTTTCCTTATTAAAATAGCAATTTGTTATTCGCTAAAAATAAGAGTTGTTTCTAAAGCACAAAGCACAAAGTACAGTCAACTGAACTGCAGAACATTGATTTTTACCAAAATTACTTGAGCATTAAATCTTATTGTTGGGCATTTAATTAGCATTACATAAACGCTTTATAAGCCATCACATGATTTCAATAAAATATCTTTCATTTTCTTTCTTACAATATGGTGTTCATTTTGATAATAACAATAAAAAGGTATGGAAAGCGAAAATGCTTTACAAAAAGATCTTTTGAAAAAGTCACAAGAAAATAAATAAAATGCTTTTTCCTGGAAAATGACTGACTACATGCACACAGTTTTTTAAAGTTTAAATAATCACAGGTTGATGTTTTGAAGTCATTAGAAATTCTACACTACTTTTACTCTCATGGCATGTCAAGTGCATCTATGTACATGGAATTTGTCTGCCTAAAAACACCAACTTAAAATTAGATAGCCAATATTTTAATAATAATTTTGTGTACTGGTACTTTTATCCCAAAGCCCCAAAGAATAAACTCAAAAAATTAACTTCATTTAAAATAAATAAATTCAATATATTTAAATATATAAAAATATGTTTTTTCCGGTGAACGAGGTAATCTATTATTCTTGTTCATTTTAAATTGAACTTTTTCACCCTGCCACAAATATCTATTATAATATTCCTCCCTTTTTATTGTCATACTACAACGAAATATTAAACAATTTTATTTAGATTAAAAATTAAACAATGTATGATGACATTTTAACGAGAATAACCTCATGGCATTGAGGATATTTTTAACTATTTCATGAATATTAATTATAAAAATTTAAGCTTATTCTAGCTTGAAAGTGTAATAATTTATTTTATTTTCTGGTATGGTTCAACAATGGCAGCAATGCTCTACACAAACGCCCGCCATTCAGATGCATTTGCACTATCCAAAATGTGCACTCATCCTCATGCAACAGAGTACACGAACTTTTCACTCGCTACACAATTAACACAAAAACAAAAAACTTTTTGACATAAAACGAACCTAAAACCATGTAGATATGTAGCAGTTCCTGCACAAAAACAAAAAACAGAAATCTAATTCGCATTAGCAAACATGTGTACCCGCCATCATCAACCATCCGAACATACCTACGTTGCACCCGAAAATATTCGTGAGACATTTTTGTCAACGTTGGGTTTTGGCAATGACAGTTGCATCCGAAAGCCCTAAGGTACTAAAAAAAGTTTTCCTCAGGAAAGAAAAAAAATAAGTTGAATGGCTTTGTTTTGAATGAAAGAAACTTTTGCAAGGCAAATTTATTTCCGAGAGTCGTAGGAACTCGCACTTAGATAATAATATTCGTTCGTTCAAGAAAGTTTATCCGTTGTTTTTTTTTTTTTTCATAAGAGAAAATCCATTTTGATAATGGAGTTTCATGTGTTGTTTAGTCCTGTAGGTTGGTGCCGTGGTGATTGGACATCAGTGACTGAATAATAAACTTACCTTCAACAGACGCCGCCGCCAAATCAATATGGCTGCCACAGACTGTCAATATTGACCCGTTTTTATTGAAAAACCCTTTAGTTTCTTTAGCTTCGATTAGACGGTCAAGGCAAATGATCAACGCGATGACTTTCTGACGTCAAAGTGACGTCAAATTCTGTCCCAAAGTACTCGTAATTTTGTCACATGATTGTCAATGCAGAATAAGTAAAATGCGTTGACACTCTCATTGAAATGAACTCGAGGGTCAATGCAATATTTTTATTGATGGCCGTGTAATTACTCTGTAGACGATGTTAGGACAAAGCGTTGAATGTACTTTTACGTCGACACAGCAGAATTTTTTGCTTGAGTCGATATTCATATAAACTTTTTTTTTTTTTTGTTTGAAAATTTTTTAAACATCGATGGTTGATAGCTTGGAAGATAGGGGACAAAATATATTTTGACGGCAAAAGCATATTTCGATCCATATGTCACCCAATCGCCATTAAATTACTTTGTTCCGGAGGATTAAATAAATAAACTTCTAAAATTCTGATTTTTTTTAATTCATGGAGATCGTACCCATCCTAAATTGAATTTGACAGTTGGCGGCTTGACAGTTGATATATTTGACAAACTATATTTTACCGTTAGAACTATATTAAATCACTTTTTGCGGGAGCGGGAGTAAAGAAACCTAAAAAAATTAAAAAAATTTTAAGGGTTTTTTTAATCAGTTGACATCCCTGTCATCCTTCAATGAAATTTGACAGTTGATGGCTAGACAGATGGGAAACGAACTATATTTTGATGAAAATAGTGTATTTCGATTTGGCTGTCATGCCAATTGCCCTAAAATCACCTTTTTTCGGAATATAGTGGACTCTCGCTACACGGCTGTTCTATGACTGACTGACACTGACACATCCTTTCAGCACGACGGATACCATAAGACTTGCTGAGACACATCCGTTCAGTTCAACGGATATCCTGAGACTGAAAGATTGTATACTCTGTCAAGTCTAAATATAATTTTTTTTAAATCTTTACTGGCAGTGGACAGGTCACAGGTCATTATTGTTCGATAAAACTACAGCAAATGTCGTGTGATCGTCAACGTAAAAAATGATTTCATTTTGCTTTCGTCAATTCCGTGTGTCAACGTTTCATGAGTCAATACGTTGACACAAAAATGTACCTACCAATTGCATTGACACAGATAAAACGTCAACGCATTTTGGGACAAAATTGACTGAGCGGCGTTATTCATGTGATTATCAATGTTTCATGCGTTGACACAGTCTATGTTGACAGTATATTGACAATATTTTTTGTGACATCAAGGAGTCAATGCGTTGACCATTTATGTTGACCATCTAATCATAGCTTTTTTATTTATATTTGTATGCTTTAAAAGTCAAAAAGAAACTTCAAATGTATTAATTTATTTTCAATATCGTTTCGATTGAAAATATGTAATTCAATTGGATACAAATAAATCGTTTGAGTTTTGCAGAAGTATCTACAAAACTAGTATCAATTTCAATTAATCTTCTTTGTTCCTTTTTGTATCATGTCAAGCGAAAATTGCACAAACCCAATACATAAACCCTTTTGAGTTTCAAATGAAAACCCCTGTTTGGTGTTACTATTGCATCAATTTGGAAATTGGAACCGTAAGAGTACTACTATACATAGTTGAAAAGAAGGACATTTAGGAAATTAGTTTTCCACATCACGAGGAAGGAAATTCCTTTGTGACTTTCATTATTGTCCCTTGGTGATGTTGATGGTGTTGTATTGCTGCATCTTTCTTACATCTTCGTCAAGAATGTTATATGTTCTGTGACTGCCCTTTTGCCAGTCTTGACTGTATGTCTGACTGCCTGTCCATAGTTACACTCAAAAATTCTTGAATATTTTATGAGACAGAATGCTTTCACGTAATCTATCTTTTCTCTTACTCTTGTATTCTTCAGTCACCTACAAGGCGTTTGATTACATGCCTCTGCACTTTTTACAGTGTGTTGCAGCTTTTGTTGTTGTTGTTGTTATTTTTTATTTATTTTATATTTTTTGAGTGTCCGGAATGTGACACTTTTCCTGGAGTGTTTGAGTTGAGTTGTTTCTTGAAATCGAGAATGCAGACACACAGACGGTAAACGTTCAGGTTAAGATAGGTAAGCTGTAAGAAAAGTGTGTGTGTGTTGTGTTTTGTTAACACATCATGGTTGAGCATTACTTCAAATATTGTGTTTAAAATGTGTAATAGAACCCAGGGGAGCAGATGGACGTTTTCAAGGATCGATGAACAACATGAATGCAAGTAACTTAAGGTAAGTATAGAAGAGTTTTGTGGTGTGTTATGCACTTTGGTGTGAATGGTCGTACGGACGACTTGGTGTCAAGTGATACATCAAAGATATCAAAAGCGTGCACATTTTATATAAGATCATCATGATGACCGTAAGGGATATGTAACGGTTTCATGAATGAGACTAGAAGCACTTTTCAAAGAGAATAATGACTTTATCGATATTGTCTTAAATTACCCTCTTTACCATGACGTCGACTTTTGGACCGAAATATAGCCCAGATATCCTTAACAAGATTATAATAAAGTCCAAAACAAACACATAAACTATGTACATTCAATAATTGCTTGTTTTGTCAATACAATTCAGTCTGCTTGTCATTATATCGATAACCTAATGAATATATGTCTTATTGGTACATCCACAGATTCAAACAATTTGCACATAAAACAAATTTCAATCACACTTTTCAATAAAGCAACGATAATCAAGTTCATATATGGACTCCCAAATCTAATAGAATATTATAGATTGGGTACTAAATGAAAGGACTTCATCTCATCACAAGAATTATTCACTTTAGTTTCAAAGGGAATATCATTTATCGAAGAATATATATACACAAATGTACATCACTAGGAATGACCAACTATACATATATTCATCTAATTGATTGTTATACATATTTTTTGGGTCACGTGAGGGTTGAGATGAAAATAATTTATCTTGAACTTTAGGATTTTGTGGGTTTTCCCTGCGGGGATACAGTTTAAGATTATATATGGTCCATTAGAACCCATCAACTGGGACAAATGGTTGGTTTTTGTCTCTTCTTTTTTTAACTTTTTTTTTTTCCTTTCATGAGAGTGAGATATTTTTAGAAACCTTCTCGTCTTTTAAAAGTTAAAAGGGAAGAAATTGGTTCTATCGACAAATTAATGCAAGTTTAATTAGCATACCAATATTTTCAGAGGGCTTAAGGTTTTATTCAACTTCTGGGTTAAATAAATAAATAAATAAATAAATTTGGTGGCACAACAGCTCGTGAAGAACCAAGGCCTAGTGACTTACAACTCTCAACCATTCCTGTGTGCGAATTTTTTGCAGGAATGGAGGGGACCTACAATTTTTTGCCGAGTCCGAACGGCTAGATGAGAAGCACTTATTCATGACAAGTATACTCTTGGAGGATTTTTCAGTTCTTCGCAAGAGGCAGTACCTCGCGAAAAAAAACATTTCTGTTTTTAGGTGGCAGTGGCTAGGAATCGAACCCAGACCTTTAGCATGACAGTCCTACGCACTAACCATATCATGCCACGAGGTACTACGCAACTTCTGGGTTACCTATTATTAAAAAAAAAAAAAATTATTAAAAAAAAGTCATCATTAAGCACATAAGAAGGACTAAAACTTTTCACAATGATGGTTGCCTAGTTTTGGTTCTGGTCTGGTCATGAAATTCAGCGTTGAAAAACACCTACAAATATGAGAATGTTTTTTTTTCTATTGCTTATTAATAAATTTATTACGACTATTAAACTTTTCAGAAGCTCGTATAGCAGTGATGAGTAGCACTTTAGGTTTCTATAGCAAAAAACACCCAAATCAACCTACCGCTCTTCAAATGAGGAACCGAATGTGCTATCACTTAAGTTTTCGCAGGGAAAACGTCAAATCACACCATTTTTTATTTGCGGAAAAGGTTCAAATAAAAATCCTTATTGTTGGTTTTTAGGACCTATAGGCAGAGTGGAAGACGCACATATGGGTGACGGCGAGATAGGTATAGTATGTAAATTATGTATATGTTTCGTTTGTATGTGAATAATTAACTATATGTAGGTATACGAGTATTTTTGTGTAGTTTTGGTTATTTTTAATTAGCTTTGTTTTCGTTTAGATTTTTTTTTGTTTTAAACTAAAAAGTGTTTTGACATTTCTTGTTTATTTTGTTATTTTTATGAGGCAAACAAAGTATAATTCATAATTGAAACCTTTTTCGGTTTTTTTTTGGGGAGAAAGTGGGTAAATTTTTTTTTAAAGAAAGATTTTTACATCTGGTTCTCATCATTGGACTTAAAATGAAAAGAGCATGGATTATTAAAACAAACAGTAGTGCTGAAATTTTGAACAAAATTCACAATTTTTTCAAAAATATTGCCTTTATTTAATTTCTTAAAAAATGTTCACTAAAGAATGGAATATTAACTACCTAGCTTTGAAAAAAATCGGACTTTAATGTTTTTATTATATGCTAAAATTAGTGCGATCACAAATTTAAAATAAATTCAAATTATATTGTAATTTTCATTCATCCAAGGGGGTCTCCATTTTAAAAAAGGTTCAATTTTTCCAACTTTTAAACTGCTTTTGATTTACATATTCAAAATAAAATTCTTACTTATTTATTTTAAGGAGGATAACAAACCAAGTCCTTATAAATATTTCTTACCTGAAAAGAAAGAAGAGAAAACTTTGATTAGCAAAGGTCTTATAAAAGTTTTCAAATAATAAATTTTTAAGAAAAATTTTTAATTTTTAATATGTTTATTTCTTAAATAGAAAAAAATTCAAAAGTTGAAGAAAATGGAAATAATGTCAAATATTTGAATTAATAGTTTTATAAACCTCATATTCTTGAAATACTTTTTAATTTTTCTAAGAATGTGTGAGCATCTTATGTTAAACTTGTAATTGGCTTTCTTTACAATTATAAAAAAATATGAAATATAAGGTCTTGTTAAGCCCTATTAGCATATCGAAACAAATTTTATTTTTATTGATTTTGTAAGGAGATATTTCAAAATTTTCTAAGAAAAACGACTTATTTTAAAGTTGATCAAATCAATCATGACGTACATCACTGGAAAGGTCTCATTAAGTTCTATCAGCACAACGAAACAAGTTTTATATTAATTGATTTTTTAATGAGATATTTTAAAATTTGTCCAACTTCAAGTGTGTCAACTGCAATTGCTTCTGCAACTTAAACATCAACTGTAGCTGCAACTGCAACTGTAACTGTAACTGTAACTGTAACTGTAACTGTAACTGTAACTGTAACTGTAACTGTAACTGTAACTGTAACTGTAACTGTAACTGTAACTGTAACTGTAACTGTAACTGTAACTGTAACTGTAACTGTAACTGTAACTGTAACTGTAACTGTAACTGTAACTGTAACTGTAACTGTAACTGTAACTGTAACTGTAACTGTAACTGTAACTGTAACTGTAACTGTAACTGTAACTGTAACTGTAACTGTAACTGTAACTGTAACTGTAACTGTAACTGTAACTGTAACTGTAACTGTAACTGTAACTGTAACTGTAACTGTAACTGTAACTGTAACTGTAACTGTAACTGTAACTGTAACTGTAACTGTAACTGTAACTGTAACTGTAACTGTAACTGTAACTGTAACTGTAACTGTAACTGTAACTGTAACTGTAACTGTAACTGTAACTGTAACTGTAACTGTAACTGTAACTGTAACTGTAACTGTAACTGTAACTGTAACTGTAACTGTAACTGTAACTGTAACTGTAACTGTAAGTGTAACTGTAACTGTAACTGTAACTGTAACTGTAACTGTAACTGTAACTGTAACTGTAACTGTAACTGTAACTGTAATTATTATAATTATTATTATTTTTTAAGGAGATACTTCAAAGTTTGCTAGGAAAAACGACTTTTTTCAAAGTTAATCAAATAAATCATGACGCACATCACTGGAAAGGTCTTGTTAAGCCCTATCAGCATATCGAAACAAATTTTATTTTTATTGATTTTGTAAGGAGATATTTCAAAATTTGCTGGGAAAAACGACTTTTTTCAAAGTTAATCAAATGAATCATGACGCACATCACTGGAAAGGTCTTGTTGAGCCCTATCAGTATATCGAAACAAATTTTATTTTTATTGATTTTGTAAGGAGATATTTCAAAATTTGCTAGGAAAAACGACTTTTTTCAAAGTTAATCAAATAAATCATGACGCACATCACTGGAAAGGTCTTGTTAAGCCCTATCAGCATATCGAAACAAATTTTATTTTTATTGATTTTGGAAGGAGATATTTCAAAATTTGCTAGGAGAAACGACTTTTTTCAAAATTAAGCAAATAAATCATGACGCACATCACTGGAAAGGTCTTGTTAAGCCCTATCAGCATATCGAAACAAATTTTATTTTTATTGATTTTGTAAGGAGATATTTCAAAGTTTGCTAGGAAAAACGACTTTTTTCAAAATTAATCAAATAAATCATGACGCACATCACTGGAAAGGTCTTGTTAAGCCCTATCAGCATATCGAAACAAATTTTATTTTTATTGATTTTGTAAGGAGATATTTCAAAATTTGCTAGGAAAAACGACTTTTTTCAAAGTTAAGCAAATAAATCATGACGCACATCACTGGAAAGGTCTTGTTAAGCCCTATCAGCATATCGAAACAAATTTTATTTTTAATGATTTTGTAAGCAGATATTTCAAAATTTGCTAGGAAAAACGACTTTTTTCAAAGTTAATCAAATAAATAATGACGCACATCACTGGAAAGGTCTTGTTAAGCCCTATCAGCATATCGAAACAAATTTTATTTTCATTGATTTTGTAAGGAGATATTTCAAAATTTGCTAGGAAAAACGACTTTTTTCAAAGTTAATCAAATAAATAATGACGCACATCACTGGAAAGGTCTTGTTAAGCCCTATCAGCATATAGAAACAAATTTTATTTTTATTGATTTTGTAAGGAGATATTTCAAAATTTTCTAAGATAAACGACTTATTTTAAAGTTGATCAAATCAATCATGACGCACATCACTGGAAAGGTCTTATTAAGTTCTATCAGCATAACGAAACAAGTTTTATATTAATTGATTTTTTAATGAGATATTTTATAATTTGTCCAACTTCAAGTGTGTCAACTGCAATTGCTTCTGCAACTTAAACATCAACTGTAGCTGCAACTGCAACTGTAACTGTAACTGTAACTGTAACTGTAACTGTAACTGTAACTGTAACTGTAACTGTAACTGTAACTGTAACTGTAACTGTAACTGTAACTGTAACTGTAACTGTAACTGTAACTGTAACTGTAACTGTAACTGTAACTGTAACTGTAACTGTAACTGTAACTGTAACTGTAACTGTAACTGTAACTGTAACTGTAACTGTAACTGTAACTGTAACTGTAACTGTAACTGTAACTGTAACTGTAACTGTAACTGTAACTGTAACTGTAACTGTAACTTTAACTGTAACTGTAACTGTAACTGTAACTGTAACTGTAACTGTAACTGTAACTGTAACTGTAACTGTAACTGTAACTGTAACTGTAACTGTAACTGTAACTGTAACTGTAACTGTAACTGTAACTGTAACTGTAACTGTAACTGTAACTGTAACTGTAACTGTAACTGTAACTGTAACTGTAACTGTAACTGTAACTGTAACTGTAACTGTAACTGTAACTGTAACTGTAACTGTAACTGTAATTATTATAATTATTATTATTTTTTAAGGAGATACTTCAAAGTTTGCTAGGAAAAACGACTTTTTTCAAAGTTAATCAAATAAATCATGACGCACATTACTGGAAAGGTCTTGTTAAGCTCTATCAGCATATCGAAACAAATTTTATTTTTATTGATTTTGTAAGGAGATATTTCAAAATTTGCTAGGAAAAACGACTTTTTTCAAAGTTAATCAAATGAATCATGACGCACATCACTGGAAAGGTCTTGTTAAGCCCTATCAGCATATCGAAACAAATTTTATTTTTATTGATTTTGTAAGGAGATATTTCAAAATTTGCTAGGAAAAACGACTTTTTTTAAAGTTAATCAAATAAATCATGACGCACATCACTGGAAAGGTCTTGTTAAGCCCTATCAGTATATCGAAACAAATTTTATTTTTATTGATTTTGTAAGGAGATATTTCAAAATTTGCTAGAAAAAACAAAAACGACTTTTTTCAAAGTTAATCAAATAAATCATGACGCACATCACGGGAAAGGTCTTGTTAAGCCCTATCAGCATATCGAAACAAATTTTATTTTTATTGATTTTGTAAGGAGATATTTCAAAATTTGCTAGGAGAAACGACTTTTTTCAAAGTTAAGCAAATAAATCATGACGCACATCACTGGAAAGGTCTTGTTAAGCCCTATCAGCATATCGAAACAAATTTTATTTTTATTGATTTTGTAAGGAGATATTTTAAAATTTGCTAGGAAAAACGACTTTTTTCAAAGTTAATCAAATAAATCATGACGCACATCACTGGAAAGGTCTTGTTAAGCCCTATCAGCATATCGAAACAAATTTTATTTTTAATGATTTTGAAAGCAGATATTTCAAAATTTGCTAGGAAAAACGACTTTTTTCAAAGTTAATCAAATAAATAATGACGCACATCACTGGAAAGGTCTTGTTAAGCCCTATCAGCATATCGAAACAAATTTTATTTTCATTGATTTTGTAAGGAGATATTCCAAAATTTGCTAGGAAAAACGACTTTTTTCAAAGTTAATCAAATAAATCATGACGCATATCACTGGAAAGGTCTTGTTAAGCCCTATCAGCATATAGAAACAAATTTTATTTTTATTGATTTTGTAAGGAGATATTTCAAAATTTTCTAAGAAAAACGACTTATTTTAAAGTTGATCAAATCAATCATGACGCACATCACTGGAAAGGTCTTATTAAGTTCTATCAGCATAACGAAACAAGTTTTATATTAATTGATTTTTTAATGAGATATTTTAAAATTTGTCCAACTTCAAGTGTGTCAACTGCAATTGCTTCTGCAACTTAAACATCAACTGTAGCTGCAACTGCAACTGTAACTGTAACTGCAACTGTACCTGTAACTGTAACTGTAACTGTAACTGTAACTGTAACTGTAACTGTAACTGTAACTGTAACTGTAACTGTAACTGTAACTGTAACTGTGACTGTAACTGTAACTGTAACTGTAACTGTAACTGTAACTGTAACTGTAACTGTAACTGTAACTGTAACTGTAACTGTAACTGTAACTGTAACTGTAACTGTAACTGTAACTGTAACTGTAACTGTAACTGTAACTGTAACTGTAACTGTAACTGTAACTGTAACTGTAACTGTAACTGTAACTGTAACTGTAACTGTAACTGTAACTGTAACTGTAACTGTAACTGTAACTGTAACTGTAACTGTAACTGTAACTGTAACTGTAACTGTAACTGTAACTGTAACTGTAACTGTAACTGTAACTGTGACTGTAACTGTAACTGTAACTGTAACTGTAACTGTAACTGTAACTGTAACTGTAACTGTAATTATTATAATTATTATTATTTTTTAAGGAGATACTTCAAAGTTTGCTAGGAAAAACGACTTTTTTCAAAGTTAATCAAATAAATCATGACGCACATCACTGGAAAGGTCTTGTTAAGCCCTATCAGTATATCGAAACAAATTTTATTTTTATTGATTTTGTAAGGAGATATTTCAAAATTTGCTAGAAAAAACGACTTTTTTCAAAGTTAATCAAATAAATCATGACGCACATCACTGGAAAGGTCTTGTTAAGCCCTATAAGCATATCGAAACAAATTTTATTTTTATTGATTTTGTAAGGAGATATTTCAAAATTTGCTAGGAAAAACGACTTTTTTCAAAGTGAATCAAATAAATCATGACGCACATCACTGGAAAGGTCTTGTTAAGCCCTATCAGCATATAGAAACAAATTTTATTTTTATTGATTTTGTAAGGAGATATTTCAAAATTTGCTAGGAAAAACGACTTTTTTCAAAGTTAATCAAATAAATCATGACGCACATCACTGGAAAGGTCTTGTTAAGCCCAATCAGCATATCGAAACAAATTTTATTTTTAATGATTTTGTAAGCAGATATTTCAAAATTTGCTAGGAAAAACGACTTTTTTCAAAGTTAATCAAATAAATAATGACGCACATCACTGGAAAGGTCTTGTTAAGCCCTATCAGCATATAGAAACAAATTTTATTTTTATTGATTTTGTAAGGAGATATTTCAAAATTTTCTAAGAAAAACGACTTATTTTAAAGTTGATCAAATCAATCATGACGCACATCACTGGAAAGGTCTTATTAAGTTCTATCAGCATAACGAAACAAGTTTTATATTAATTGATTTTTTAATGAGATATTTTATAATTTGTCCAACTTCAAGTGTGTCAACTGCAATTGCTTCTGCAACTTAAACATCAACAGTAGCTGCAACTGCAACTGTAACTGTAACTGTAACTGTAACTGTAACTGTAACTGTAACTGTAACTGTAACTGTAACTGTAACTGTAACTGTAACTGTAACTGTAACTGTAACTGTAACTGTAACTGTAACTGTAACTGTAACTGTAACTGTAACTGTAACTGTAACTGTAACTGTAACTGTAACTGTAACTGTAACTGTAACTGTAACTGTAACTGTAACTGTAACTGTAACTGTAACTGTAACTGTAACTGTAACTGTAACTGTAACTGTAACTGTAACTGTAACTGTAACTGTAACTGTAACTGTAACTGTAACTGTAACTGTAACTGTAACTGTAACTGTAACTGTAACTGTAACTGTAACTGTAACTGTAACTGTAACTGTAACTGTAACTGTAACTGTAACTGTAACTGTAACTGTAACTGTAACTGTAACTGTAACTGTAACTGTAACTGTAACTGTAACTGTAACTGTAACTGTAACTGTAACTGTAACTGTAACTGTAACTGTAACTATAACTGTAACTGTAACTGTAACTGTAACTGTAACTGTAACTGTAACTGTAATTGTAACTGTAACTGTAATTATTATAATTATTATTATTTTTTAAGGAGATACTTCAAAGTTTGCTAGGAAAAACGACTTTTTTCAAAGTTAATCAAATAAATCATGACGCACATCACTGGAAAGGTCTTGTTAAGCCCTATCAGTATATCGAAACAAATTTTATTTTTATTGATTTTGTAAGGAGATATTTCAAAATTTGCTAGGAAAAACGACTTTTTTTAAAGTTAATCAAATAAATCATGACGCACATCACTGGAAAGGTCTTGTTAAGCCCTATCAGTATATCGAAACAAATTTTATTTTTATTGATTTTGTAAGGAGATATTTCAAAATTTGCTAGAAAAAACGACTTTTTTCAAAGTTAAGCAAATAAATCATGACGCACATCACTGGAAAGGTCTTGTTAAGCCCTATCAGCATATCGAAACAAATTTTATTTTTATTGATTTTGTAAGGAGATATTTCAAAATTTGCTAGGAAAAACGACTTTTTCAAAGTTAAGCAAATAAATCATGACGCACATCACTGGAAAGGTCTTGTTAAGCCCTATCAGCATATCGAAACAAATTTTATTTTTATTGATTTTGTAAGGAGATATTTCAAAATTTGCTAGGAAAAACGACTTTTTTCAAAGTTAAGCAAATAAATCATGACGCACATCACTGGAAAGGTCTTGTTAAGCCCTATCAGCATATCGAAACAAATTTTATTTTTATTGATTTTGTAAGCAGATATTTCAAAATTTGCTAGGAAAAACGACTTTTTTCAAAGTTAATCAAATAAATCATGACGCACATCACTGGAAAGGTCTTGTTAAGCCCTATCAGCATATCGAAACAAATTTTATTTTTATTGATTTTGTAAGGAGATATTTCAAAATTTGCTAGGAAAAACGACTTTTTTCAAAGTTAATCAAATAAATAATGACGCACATCACTGGAAAGGTCTTGTTAAGCCCTATCAGCATATCGAAACAAATTTTATTTTCATTGATTTTGTAAGGAGATATTTCAAAATTTGCTAGGAAAAACGACTTTTTTCAAAGTTAATCAAATAAATCATGACGCACATCACTGGAAAGGTCTTGTTAAGCCCTATCAGCATATAGAAACAAATTTTATTTTTATTGATTTTGTAAGGAGATATTTCAAAATTTGCTAGAAAAAACGACTTATTTTAAAGTTGATCAAATCAATCATGACGCACATCACTGGAAAGGTCTTGTTAAGCCCTATCAGCATATCGAAACAAATTTTATTTTTATTGATTTTGTAAGGAGATATTTCAAAATTTGCTAGGAAAAACGACTTTTTCAAAGTTAAGCAAATAAATCATGACGCACATCACTGGAAAGGTCTTGTTAAGCCCTATCAGCATATCGAAACAAATTTTATTTTTATTGATTTTGTAAGGAGATATTTCAAAATTTGCTAGGAAAAACGACTTTTTTCAAAGTTAAGCAAATAAATCATGACGCACATCACTGGAAAGGTCTTGTTAAGCCCTATCAGCATATCGAAACAAATTTTATTTTTATTGATTTTGTAAGGAGATATTTCAAAATTTGCTAGGAAAAACGACTTTTTTCAAAGTTAATCAAATAAATCATGACGCACATCACTGGAAAGGTCTTGTTAAGCCCTATCAGCATATCGAAACAAATTTTATTTTTATTGATTTTGTAAGGAGATATTTCAAAATTTGCTAGGAAAAACGACTTTTTTCAAAGTTAATCAAATAAATAATGACGCACATCACTGGAAAGGTCTTGTTAAGCCCTATCAGCATATCGAAACAAATTTTATTTTCATTGATTTTGTAAGGAGATATTTCAAAATTTGCTAGGAAAAACGACTTTTTTCAAAGTTAATCAAATAAATCATGACGCACATCACTGGAAAGGTCTTGTTAAGCCCTATCAGCATATAGAAACAAATTTTATTTTTATTGATTTTGTAAGGAGATATTTCAAAATTTTCTAAGAAGAACGACTTATTTTAAAGTTGATCAAATCAATCATGACGCACATCACTGGAAAGGTCTTATTAAGTTCTATCAGCATAACGAAACAAGTTTTATATTAATTGATTTTTTAATGAGATATTTTAAAATTTGTCCAACTTCAAGTGTGTCAACTGCAATTGCTTCTGCAACTTAAACATCAACTGTAGCTGCAACTGCAACTGCAACTGTAACTGTAACTGTAACTGTAACTGTAACTGTAACTGTAACTGTAACTGTAACTGTAACTGTAACTGTACCTGTAACTGTAACTGTAACTGTAACTGTAACTGTAACTGTAACTGTAACTGTAACTGTAACTGTAACTGTAACTGTAACTGTAACTGTAACTGTAACTGTAACTGTAACTGTAACTGTAACTGTAACTGTAACTGTAACTGTAACTGTAACTGTAACTGTAACTGTAACTGTAACTGTAACTGTAACTGTAACTGTAACTGTAACTGTAACTGTAACTGTAACTGTAACTGTAACTGTAACTGTAACTGTAACTGTAACTGTAACTGTAACTGTAACTGTAACTGTAACTGTAACTGTAACTGTAACTGTAACTGTAACTGTATCTGCAACTGTAACTGTAACTGTAACTGTAACTGTAACTGTAACTGTAACTGTAACTGTAACTGTAACTGTAACTGTAACTGTAACTGTAACTGTAACTGTAACTGTAACTGTAACTGTAACTGTAACTGTAACTGTAACTGTAACTGTAACTGTAACTGTAACTGTAACTGTAACTGTAACTGTAATTATTATAATTATTATTATTTTTTAAGGAGATATTTCAAAGTTTGCTAGGAAAAACGACTTTTTTCAAAGTTAATCAAATAAATCATGACGCACATTACTGGAAAGGTCTTGTTAAGCCCTATCAACATATCGAAACAAATTTTATTTTTATTGATTTTGTAAGGAGATATTTCAAAATTTGCTAGGAAAAACGACTTTTTTCAAAGTTAATCAAATGAATCATGACGCACATCACTGGAAAGGTCTTGTTAAGCCCTATCAGTATATCGAAACAAATTTTATTTTTATTGATTTTGTAAGGAGATATTTCAAAATATGCTAGGAAAAACGACTTTTTTCAAAGTTAATCAAATAAATCATGACGCACATTACTGGAAAGGTCTTGTTAAGCTCTATCAGCATATCGAAACAAATTTTATTTTTATTGATTTTGTAAGGAGATATTTCAAAATTTGTTAGGAAAAACGACTTTTTTCAAAGTTAATCAAATAAATCATGACGTACATCACTGGAAAGGTCTTGTTAAGCCCTATCAGCATATTGAAACAAATTTTATTTTTATTGATTTTGTAAGGAGATATTTCAAAATTTGCTAGGAAAAACGACTTTTTTCAAAGTTAATCAAATAAATCATGACGTACATCACT
Source organism: Dasysyrphus albostriatus (assembly GCA_946251815.1). Classification (NCBI taxonomy): domain Eukaryota; kingdom Metazoa; phylum Arthropoda; class Insecta; order Diptera; family Syrphidae; genus Dasysyrphus; species Dasysyrphus albostriatus. The sequence goes on along the minus strand of OX276336.1, from coordinate 125,850,980 downwards.
GGAAAGGTCTTGTTAAGCCCTATCAGCATATCGAAATAAATTTTGTTTTTATTGATTTTGTAAGCAGATATTTCAAAATTTGCTAGGAAAAACGACTTTTTTCAAAGTTAATCAAATAAATCATGACGCACATCACTGGAAAGGTCTTGTTAAGCCCTATCAGCATATCGAAACAAATTTTATTTTTAATGATTTTGTAAGCAGATATTTCAAAATTTGCTAGGAAAAACGACTTTTTTCAAAGTTAATCAAATAAATAATGACGCACATCACTGGAAAGGTCTTGTTAAGCCCTATCAGCATATCGAAACAAATTTTATTTTCATTGATTTTGTAAGGAGATATTTCAAAATTTGCTAGGAAAAACGACTTTTTTCAAAGTTAATCAAATAAATAATGACGCACATCACTGGAAAGGTCTTGTTAAGCCCTATCAGCATATCGAAACAAATTTTATTTTCATTGATTTTGTAAGGAGATATTTTAAAATTTGCTAGGAAAAACGACTTTTTTCAAAGTTAATCAAATGAATCATGACGCACATCTCTGGAAAGGTCTTGTTAAGCCCTATCAGCATATCGAAACAAATTTTATTTTTATTGATTTTGTAAGGAGATATTTCAAAATTTGTTAGGAAAAACGACTTTTTTCAAAGTTAATCAAATAAATCATGACGCACATCACTGGAAAGGTCTTGTTAAGCCCTATCAGCATATCGAAACAAATTTTATTTTTATTGATTTTGTAAGCAGATATTTCAAAATTTGTTAGGAAAAACGACTTTTTTCAAAGTTAATCAAATAAATCACGACGCACATCACTGGAAAGGTCTTGTTAAGCCCTATCAGTATGTCGAAACAAATTTTATTTTTATTGATTTTGTAAGGAGATATTTCAAAATTTGCTAGGAAAAACGACTTTTTTCAAAGTTAAGCAAATAAATCATGACGCACATCACTGGAAAGGTCTTGTTAAGCCCTATCAGCATATCGAAACAAATTTTATTTTTATTGATTTTGTAAGGAGATATTTCAAAACTTGCTAGGAAAAACGACTTTTTTCAAAGTTAATCAAATAAATCATGATGCACATCACTGGAAAGGTCTTGTTAAGCCCTATCAGCATATCGAAACAAATTTTATTTTTATTGATTTTGTAAGGAGATATTTCAAAGTTTGCTAGGAAAAACGACTTTTTTCAAAGTTAATCAAATAAATCATGACGCACATCACTGGAAAGGTCTTGTTAAGCCCTATCAGTATATCGAAACAAATTTTATTTTTATTGATTTTGTAAGGAGATATTTCAAAATTTGCTAGGAAAAACGACTTTTTTCAAAGTTAAGCAAATAAATCATGACGCACATCACTGGAAAGGTCTTGTTAAGCCCTATCAGCATATCGAAACAAATTTTATTTTTATTGATTTTGTAAGGAGATATTTCAAAATTTGCTAGGAAAAACGACTTTTTTCAAAGTTAAGCAAATAAATCATGACGCACATCACTGGAAAGTTCTTGTTAAGCCCTATCAGCATATCGAAACAAATTTTATTTTTATTGATTTTGTAAGGAGATATTTCAAAATTTGCTAGGAAAAACGACTTTTTTTAAAGTTAATCAAATAAATCATGACGCACATTACTGGAAAGGTCTTGTTAAGCCCTATCAGCATATCGAAACAAATTTTATTTTTATTGATTTTGTAAGGAGATATTTCAAAATTTGCTAGGAAAAATGACTTTTTTCAAAGTTAATCAAATAAATCATGATGCACATCACTGGAAAGGTCTTGTTAAGCCCTATCAGCATATCGAAACAAATTTTATTTTTATTGATTTTGTAAGGAGATATTTCAAAGTTTGCTAGGAAAAACGACTTTTTTCAAAGTTAATCAAATAAATCATGACGCACATCACTGGAAAGGTCTTGTTAAGCCCTATCAGTATATCGAAACAAATTTTATTTTTATTGATTTTGTAAGGAGATATTTCAAAATTTGCTAGGAAAAACGACTTTTTTCAAAGTTAAGCAAATAAATCATGACGCACATCACTGGAAAGGTCTTGTTAAGCCCTATCAGCATATCGAAACAAATTTTATTTTTATTGATTTTGTAAGGAGATATTTCAAAATTTGCTAGGAAAAACGACTTTTTTCAAAGTTAAGCAAATAAATCATGACGCACATCACTGGAAAGTTCTTGTTAAGCCCTATCAGCATATCGAAACAAATTTTATTTTTATTGATTTTGTAAGGAGATATTTCAAAATTTGCTAGGAAAAATGACTTTTTTTAAAGTTAATCAAATAAATCATGACGCACATCACTGGAAAGGTCTTGTTAAGCCCTATCAGTATATCGAAACAAATTTTATTTTTATTGATTTTGTAAGGAGATATTTCAAAATTTGCTAGGAAAAACGACTTTTTTTAAAGTTAATCAAATGAATCATGACACACATCACTGGAAAGGTCTTGTTAAGCCCTATCAGCATATCGAAACAAATTTTATTTTTATTGATTTTGTAAGGAGATATTTCAAAATTTGTTAGGAAAAACGACTTTTTTCAAAGTTAATCAAATAAATCATGACGTACATGACTGGAAAGGTCTTGTTAAGCCCTATCAGCATATCGAAACAAATTTTATTTTTATTGATTTTGTAAGGAGATATTTCAAAATTTGTTAGGAAAAACGACTTTTTTCAAAGTTAAGCAAATAAATCATGACTTACGTCACTGGAAAGGTCTTGTTATGCCCTATCAGCATATCGAACAAATTTTATTTTTATTGATTTTGTAAGCAGATATTTCAAAATTTGCTAGGAAAAACGACTTTTTTTAAAGTTAATCAAATAAATAATGACGCACATCACTGGAAAGGTCTTGTTAAGCCCTATCAGCATATCGAAACAAATTTTATTTTTATTGATTTTGTAAGCAGATATTTCAAAATTTGTTAGGAAAAACGACTTTTTTCAAAGTTAATCAAATAAATCATGACGTACATCACTGGAAAGGTCTTGTTAAGCCCTATCAGCATATCGAAACAAATTTTATTTTTATTGATTTTTTAAGGAGATATTTCAAAATTTTCTAGGAAAAACGACTTTTTTCAAAGTTTAGCAAATAAAACATGACGTACATCACTGGAAAGGTCTTGTTAAGCCCTATCAGCATATCGAAACAAATTTTATTTTCATTGATTTTGTAATGAGATATTTCAAAATTTGCTAGGAAAAACGACTTTTTCAAAGTTAATCAAATAAATAATGACGCACATCACTGGAAAGGTCTTGTTAAGCCCTATCAGCATATCGAAACAAATTTTATTTTTATTGATTTTGTAAGCAGATATTTCAAAATTTGTTAGGAAAAACGACTTTTTTCAAAGTTAATCAAATAAATCACGACGCACATCACTGGAAAGGTCTTGTTAAGCCCTATCAGTATGTCGAAACAAATTTTATTTTTATTGATTTTGTAAGGAGATATTTCAAAATTTGCTAGGAAAAACGACTTTTTTCAAAGTTAATCAAATAAATCATGATGCACATCACTGGAAAGGTCTTGTTAAGCCCTATCAGCATATCGAAACAAATTTTATTTTTATTGATTTTGTAAGGAGATATTTCAAAGTTTGCTAGGAAAAACGACTTTTTTCAAAGTTAATCAAATAAATCATGACGCACATCACTGGAAAGGTCTTGTTAAGCCCTATCAGTATATCGAAACAAATTTTATTTTTATTGATTTTGTAAGGAGATATTTCAAAATTTGCTAGGAAAAACGACTTTTTTCAAAGTTAAGCAAATAAATCATGACGCACATCACTGGAAAGGTCTTGTTAAGCCCTATCAGCATATCGAAACAAATTTTATTTTTATTGATTTTGTAAGGAGATATTTCAAAATTTGCTAGGAAAAACGACTTTTTTCAAAGTTAAGCAAATAAATCATGACGCACATCACTGGAAAGTTCTTGTTAAGCCCTATCAGCATATCGAAACAAATTTTATTTTTATTGATTTTGTAAGGAGATATTTCAAAATTTGCTAGGAAAAACGACTTTTTTTAAAGTTAATCAAATAAATCATGACGCACATTACTGGAAAGGTCTTGTTAAGCCCTATCAGCATATCGAAACAAATTTTATTTTTATTGATTTTGTAAGGAGATATTTCAAAATTTGCTAGGAAAAATGACTTTTTTCAAAGTTAATCAAATAAATCATGATGCACATCACTGGAAAGGTCTTGTTAAGCCCTATCAGCATATCGAAACAAATTTTATTTTTATTGATTTTGTAAGGAGATATTTCAAAGTTTGCTAGGAAAAACGACTTTTTTCAAAGTTAATCAAATAAATCATGACGCACATCACTGGAAAGGTCTTGTTAAGCCCTATCAGTATATCGAAACAAATTTTATTTTTATTGATTTTGTAAGGAGATATTTCAAAATTTGCTAGGAAAAACGACTTTTTTCAAAGTTAAGCAAATAAATCATGACGCACATCACTGGAAAGGTCTTGTTAAGCCCTATCAGCATATCGAAACAAATTTTATTTTTATTGATTTTGTAAGGAGATATTTCAAAATTTGCTAGGAAAAACGACTTTTTTCAAAGTTAAGCAAATAAATCATGACGCACATCACTGGAAAGTTCTTGTTAAGCCCTATCAGCATATCGAAACAAATTTTATTTTTATTGATTTTGTAAGGAGATATTTCAAAATTTGCTAGGAAAAACGACTTTTTTTAAAGTTAATCAAATAAATCATGACGCACATTACTGGAAAGGTCTTGTTAAGCCCTATCAGCATATCGAAACAAATTTTATTTTTATTGATTTTGTAAGGAGATATTTCAAAATTTGCTAGGAAAAATGACTTTTTTTAAAGTTAATCAAATAAATCATGACGCACATCACTGGAAAGGTCTTGTAAAGCCCTATCAGTATATCGAAACAAATTTTATTTTTATTGATTTTGTAAGGAGATATTTCAAAATTTGCTAGGAAAAACGACTTTTTTTAAAGTTAATCAAATGAATCATGACACACATCACTGGAAAGGTCTTGTTAAGCCCTATCAGCATATCGAAACAAATTTTATTTTTATTGATTTTGTAAGGAGATATTTCAAAATTTGTTAGGAAAAACGACTTTTTTCAAAGTTAATCAAATAAATCATGACGTACATGACTGGAAAGGTCTTGTTAAGCCCTATCAGCATATCGAAACAAATTTTATTTTTATTGATTTTGTAAGGAGATATTTCAAAATTTGTTAGGAAAAACGACTTTTTTCAAAGTTAAGCAAATAAATCATGACTTACGTCACTGGAAAGGTCTTGTTATGCCCTATCAGCATATCGAAACAAATTTTATTTTTATTGATTTTGTAAGCAGATATTTCAAAATTTGCTAGGAAAAACGACTTTTTTTTAAAGTTAATCAAATAAATAATGACGCGCATCACTGGAAAGGTCTTGTTAAGCCCTATCAGCATATCGAAACAAATTTTATTTTTATTGATTTTGTAAGCAGATATTTCAAAATTTGTTAGGAAAAACGACTTTTTTCAAAGTTAATCAAATAAATCATGACGTACATCACTGGAAAGGTCTTGTTAAGCCCTATCAGCATATCGAAACAAATTTTATTTTTATTGATTTTTTAAGGAGATATTTCAAAATTTTCTAGGAAAAACGACTTTTTTCAAAGTTTAGCAAATAAAACATGACGTACATCACTGGAAAGGTCTTGTTAAGCCCTATTAGCATATCGAAAAAAATTTTATTTTCATTGATTTTGTAATGAGATATTTCAAAATTTGCTAGGAAAAACGACTTTTTCAAAGTTAATCAAATAAATAATGACGCACATCACTGGAAAGGTCTTGTTAAGTTCTATCAGCATAACGAAACAAGTTTTATATTAATTGATTTTTTAATGAGATATTTTAAAATTTGTCCAACTTCAAGTGTGTCAACTGCAATTGCTTCTGCACCTTAAACATCAACTGTAGCTGCAACTGTAACTGTAACTGTAACTGTAACTGTAACTGTAACTGTAACTGTAACTGTAACTGTAACTGTAACTGTAACTGTAACTGTAACTGTAACTGTAACTGTAACTGTAACTGTAACTGTAACTGTAACTGTAACTGTAACTGTAACTGTAACTGTAACTGTAACTGTAACTGTAACTGTAACTGTAACTGTAACTGTAACTGTAACTGTAACTGTAACTGTAACTGTAACTGTAACTGTAACTGTAACTGTAACTGTAACTGTAACTGTAACTGTAACTGTAACTGTAACTGTAACTGTAACTGTAACTGTAACTGTAACTGTAACTGTAACTGTAACTGTAACTGTAACTGTAACTGTAACTGTAACTGTAACTGTAACTGTAACTGTAACTGCTACTGTAACTGCTACTGTAACTGTAACTGTAACTGTAACTGTAACTGTAACTGTAACTGTAACTGTAACTGTAACTGTAACTGTAACTGTAACTGTAACTGTAACTGTAACTGTAACTGTAACTGTTACTCTTACTGTAACTGTAATTTTAACTGTAACTGTAACTGTAACTGTAACTGTAACTGTAACTGTAACTGTAACTGTAACTGTAACTGTAACTGTAACTGTAACTGTAACTGTAACTGTAACTGTAACTGTAACTGTAACTGTAACTGTAACTGTAACTGTAACTGTAACTGTAACTGTAACTGTAACTGTAACTGTAACTGTAACTGTAACTGTAACTGTAACTGTAACTGTAACTGTAACTGTAACTGTAACTGTAACTGTAACTGTAACTGTAACTGTAACTGTAACTGTAACTGTAACTGTAACTGTAACTGTAACTGTAACTGCAACTGAAACTCCAACTCATCCTGCATCTAAAACTCCAACTCCATCTTATGAGACAAGCAAAGTACAATTCATAATTTAAACCTTTTTTCGGGTTTTTTGGAGCGAAAGTGGATACTTAACATTTGTTTAAGAAATTTTTTTAATCTGATTTTCAGCATTTGACTAAAAATTAAAAAACAGCATTGAATATTAAAAAGAACAGTGGCGCTTGTCTGCACAGAATTTATAAAAAAAATAAACAATTTTTCCAAAAATATTGACTTAATTTAATTTCATACAAAATTTTCACTGAAGAATGGAATATTACCTAGCTTTGAAAAAATTCTGACTTTAATGTTTTTTTTTTATGCTAAAATTAGTGCGATCTTCTCTAATCCAAGAATTAAAAAAAATACAATTAGCAACTATTGATAGTACTTCCCATAAAATTTACACTTAGCAACCATTTATAGTTTTTTTTTATTTTTTTCACTGTCAGCTGAATATATTAAGATTAATTTTTGTATACATATTAAAATTTTTAGAAAAAAATGTTTGATTAAGAAAAAAGTTTCAAATAATTTTTTGAAAATTCGATATACATACGAGTATCTATAAAGTTCTTTTTTGAAATCTTATTTTTATATGCATATAAATAAATTCTTGTTTTTCAGAGGAAGTTGGATTTCAAAATTTGACCTTTAAAATGTTTTAAGATTTTCATACTTACATATATAAACGCTTTTTTCTTTTCATCCTCTGCAATGATTTTAATTCCTTTCTTCTATCAAAAACTAAGATGGCTTTCTTTTTTCACCTCAAACCATCAATGAAGTTGTTTTAGCTGATTTAAACATAGCATTTCATGCTTTTTATCCTTTTTTTCTAATAATTTGTATGACTTTATATACAGTTAAAATTAAAACTATACACTGAGAAAACTGAACTATGACTTTTTTAAATAGAAGCAGGTTTAACTGTTTGTTTTGATTAGTTCAAATAGAATTCGATTTATATCTAACTCTTATCTATTCAGATTCAAAAATACTATTATTTTGGGTCAAATCTGTTTATATCAAATACATTCATGTTTAATTATTACAATGGAAGCTACACGCAATTTTTTACTTGAATTCAAGTCCAATTGAGTTTGATTTTTGAAGGACGGATAAATTATTTTACTCACTTACAAATTTTTAACACACAATCAACATGCACGAGTTTGTTTCAAATATGAATGCACTTAAAATATTAAGAAAAGAAACAGATTGAACAGAAATATTAAATTTAAACTCGAACTCGAATCGAATTGAATTGAACTCAAAGTAATAAAGGCATTTAGCGTCTAAGATATTTGCAAATAAGTCAGAATGAAATTTATTTTAAATTTTAAAAGTATACTTTTGCCCGGTGTTATAAAATATTGAAAGGTATGCGAGGAAACTTAATTTAAGAAATTAAGGAGAACGTGACTTTTCAGAGGCAAAAAGTATGTTTCAATCCTTCCTCGATTTCCTTCAAAATTATAATTTGTGAGTAAGTGAGTTTTAACTTTGAACCGACGAAATGTATGTAAGTTGCATGTATTAAAGGAAACACTACCATCATTTCAAATAGAAAATATTTGTATTTAGTTATAAGGAGCTAGCATCTATTTAGAAAACGAACATTGATTTAAACAGAAAACATCTTCGACCCAACACGAAAATATTTAAAAAGATTAACATAATTCTGAATTTCAAATGAAGTTAATTAAAACAAACAGAAATATCTTTTTTGTTAAATAGAAAGCATAGTAGTAAATTCGAACAAAATCATGTTCAACTGTTTCAACGATGAATTAATACGATTCTATTTAAATTAAATAAAAATCGATTCCATGCCAAATCATATGTGTTTCAGTTTGGTAAATACAATAAATAAAAAAACTGCAACAAATATATAAAGCATAATGGTCCGATAATTTTTCTTGAGAACTGTTTACAAAAATACATACTCATACATACATACATATATGCCTGCATACATATATACCTACATACATATATACCTACATACATATATACCTACATACATATATACCTACATACATATATACCTACATACATATATACCTACATACATATATACCTACATACATATATACCTACATACATATATACCTACATACATATATACCTACATACATATAAACCTACATAAATATATACATACATTAATAATTACCTACATACATACGAGTACATGCGATTATTTAGTTTAAGTCAGTGGTGAAACTAAAAAATATTGAAGAAGCAAAGTCAGCGTTTCCCTTGAGGAATGGAAGCTGCTACTGTAACTTTTTAGCTCATTCCTTCCATCTCATATTGATTTTCTTACAGAAAGCCACTGTGAATTATATCGAGCAAAATGAAAATTTATAGTCACAAGTCGAATTAAAAATAATTTTTTTTAATTTTAAGACTTATAGGCAGAGTGGAAGATGCACATATGGGTGACAGAGAGATAGGTAGAGTATGTAACTTATGTATATGTTTTGTGTGTATGTGCATAATAACCTTTACGTTATACTACTAGTTTTGTGTAGTTTTGGGTATTTTTGATAAGCTTTTCTTTCCCCTTAGCCCTTAGATTTTTGGTTTTTAAGTAATAAATGTGACACAAGTTTCAAAAGTTTGAAGAAATGTAGGTTCTTCTACTCGTAGGTAACTATCTACCTAGACCTACGCCATATATAAGTATATTTTTATTTGTATGTTTTTTCGTAGGTTTGAAACTTAAACTAAGAAAAATAACCTATGGTTTTTACTAAGAGTTACCATATGATAAAATAAAAAAGGGAGATTTTATTTTGCAAAGGGACAAACATTTAAATAATATTTCCGAGCTTGACTGCCCTTCAAAAAGCCAATTATATAGATCTTTTTCGATCTTTTGCTATACAAATTTGTGAGTTTTCGATAATTTACTTATAGCCGTTTTCTTAATTTTTATTTTTAATAAAATGCTGGAAACAGATGTTCAAATTTTCTGTTTTTGAGAATTATCAAAAACACGAAATGTGTTATTTTTATGAGACAACAAAGTACAATTCATAATTGAAACCTTTTTTCTGGCTTTTTGACGAGAAAGTGGGTACCTACCTAACTTTTTTTTAAATCTGGTTTTCAGCATTTGATTAAAAAATACAAAACAGTGTTGAATATTAAAGAGAATAGTGGTGCTTGTCTGCACCGAATTTTGAATTTTTTTTAATTTTCACTAAAGAATGCATTATTAGCTCTAAAAATTCTAACTTCAATGTGTTTTTTCTTAATATTATTTTTTCATATGTTAAAATTACTGTGATCTACTGCCAAAAATTATAAAAAATTATACTTAGCAACTATTTATTGTACTTGTTTTTTTACACAAATTTTTTGTTTGATTTAAAAAAAAAGTTTCAAGTAATTTTTTTGAAAATTCAATATCTCAATAAACGGGTTGACTTTTCTTTTTGAAATCTTAGTTTTTCAAAGGAAGTTGCATTTCAAAATTTGGCATTTAAAATGTTTCAAGAATTGCATGCCTACATAAATGCTTTTTTTCCTTTAAACCTCTAATTGATTAAACCAATTTTGACAATTGCATAATTACTGACGATCGCAGTATCTCCATCAAAAAATTATATCGTTTCCAAAACGGCCTTATGTTGGCACTCTAAAGCCATTCCAAATTATTTATTTTTTAAAAAATGCCACGAGGCTTGAAAAATATTTGCCATCCTTGATTTATTGCAACTTTTGGTATAAAGTAAAGTTATTATAAAATTGAGATGTTTTGCATAGGATATTTAAAAGCATAAATTACGAAGATGTTTTTAGTGTAACTTCTTAATCAAGCTTGCTATTGATTTTCTAGACAAATATGCTCGAATACTTTCTTTCTTAACCAAGTTGCACCTCTTACAATAATTTCATGTTCAATAGAAGAGTTACCTATAATTTTTTTTTTAAATATAATCTTTATTGTCCTTCAGTTGATGTCTCATTTGTGAAAAACAAAAAGAATTACTGAAATTATAAGCCATTTCCGAAGAACTTGTTCTGGATTTTTGAAATCCCGAGTTCTAATGACCAATATTCTGTAATTTTTCTAAATTTCGCGATAAGCAATGTTTGAAAATGAATTTAGGATCATGTGTTTAACTTTGAAATATAACTGATATACCAAAATAAATAAATTAAATAAAATTACCCAATGGTGTACGTCAAATGGCCTCTATTTTAACACTAAAAAGTGCAGTGTTGTTACATATTCGAGATTGCAAAATGATTCTTTACATAGAATTTACAATAAGAAAGATCTCGGAGTGATCTTTGACTCAAAAATTAATTTTTCACTTCATATCGATCTTATAATCTCTAGGGCTAATTCATTGTTGGGCTTTATGATTCGAAATTCAAAGTGTTTTGATGATCCTTATACACTTAAAACCCTTTACATGAGTATTGTTAGGCCGTTATTAGAGTATTGCAGCGTTATATGGAATCCTTACACTCAATCAAGTATCAATCGTTTAGAAAAAGTTCAAAAAAGATTTACAAAGTATGCCTTCTAGTGTTTCATGTTATGAGAGTAGATGTGTTCTTATTGATCTAAAGCCTCTCTTTTCGAGAAGAAAATTAAATTCTGTACTTTTTGCTTTTGATGTACTTTGTTCTAATATTAATTGTCCAATGTTGTTATCATCGTTAAATATATATGCACCTGTTCGCATTTTGCGACCAAGAAATGGTGATTTTTTATACTCGTATGTTCCCTACCATAGTACAAGTTATGCTAAGCACAATCCTATTACAAATGCTTGTATTGTTTTTAATGAATTTGATAATGTTATTGATTTTAATCTGAATAGAAATGAAATAAAGAAAAAAGTATTGGAATTAGTGTAAGCCTTTAATAACTAAATAATTTATTTATGAAAATTCTATTTGTATATACGAGTATGTATGTATAAAGTAGCATTTAAGTGTAGTCTCCATAAAGTTTTGTAACTTGATAGACGATAAATAAATAAATAAATAAATAGTTATAGGTTAAGATTCTTATAAAATTCAAAAATTAATGATCATATGAAAAATGAGAACAGAGTTGCATAGAGTAAAAACTTGCTTTTTAGCCTTTCGAAGCCTCTAAGCTACTGCAATTTATTTAATAATAACTAAGGTTTCTATGTACAACTAATTTCAGAAAGTATTTCTCGACTTATAGCCAATTTAATGCAGCTCAATTGAGAGATATGAGATCACAGGTGAAAACACTCAAATATTATCGTATCTACGTTCAACGGTATTCCAGAATTCTATTTTTTTTGAATTCATATTCGAATCAATAATTCCTATCATCTGTCAAAATGTCTCTAGTCCCACCCCTTAAAAAGATAAAAATTAAATATGTACTACACAAATTTAAAAAACCATTCATAGTATTCAAATCATAACGATTTTTTTCTTTAACCGGAAACTAATTTTATTATATTCATCCCTAAAGGGGGTTAATAGATTATACAGGCCAAAACCATTTTAAATCACAATCCATCCTGTCTGTATATTTTTGATAAAAATAAAATTTCTAAAATCGAATATCCTTTTTATCAATTCCACCCGATAGATATAAAGCTAAATACTGACAAATATCTTACCCAACAGCTAAGCTCTAAATATAACCTTTCAGACATAAAAGTATTTGTTTAAATCAGAATACCTAGCTTAATAAGTGATTTGGAAGTCTTGATTTCCTTTCTTTCTTTTTATCTCATTTCACCCTAAGAATGGAGCTTAGGTTTGAAAAACATTTACCAGTTAAACCCGACAAAAAGAAATTCAAATCAGTTTTTACTCCCATATCACCCTACAATTGAAACTGTGTAAACTGAGAATAACCTTTCTATCTGCAAAGAGAATTTTTAAATCAAATCTATAAACTTTAGTTTTTAAAAATATAAAATCAAAAACTCTTTGCAAATACCTAATAAAAATACAAACATAGATATTTTAACTTTTAGATAAATTGTTGTCAAATTAAAATTAAGAGTTACAGCGTTCCTACTTTGAGGAAAAAAGTCGAAGTAGATTTGAAGAAAAAAGGAAGTAGATTGACAGAAATCGAAGTAGATTTCAAAATTAACATTTTTTATAAAAAAATTAAAGTAAACAAACATGGTTTTGTAGCAATTTTTAGTTTTATTTAGTAAAGGTACTTTACCTGTTCTTTTTTTATAAAAAAGAAAGAAAATAATTATAGTTAGGAGACAAACAAACAGACTAAAAATCGTCAACCAAAATAGAAAAGGGTGAATAAAAAATTAAAAAAAAAGAAAACCAGACCACAAGATTCGTAAACACAGGAGTGCGTTGAGTTTCTATGCTATGTAAAATGGTTAATTTTTGTATAAAAATTTTGTTAACCTTGCTTTTGTTGTTTTAATGGAAATTCTGGGGCTACATAATTGATTAAAAAAGAGAAAAAAGAAGTAGAATTGACCTATTAATGAAAAATTGAAGTATAAGTCGAAACAGAGATTTCTAAAATGAAGTAGAGTTCAATTATTTGGTGGGTGCCAAGTAGGAAGCAGATTATAATTAAAAAAAAAAGAAGTAGAAGAATAAAGTGGTAGTACTGCTGCTACTCTGGGACATTGTAGCTTTCCACTAGTAGATCAATTTTTAGGATCAGTGCAGTAATTCCAAGGACTACCCCTTACATAGAAATAGAAACAAACAAAAAAAAATAAATATTTCAGCTTTATAATATAGATATAGATATAGATGTAGATATAGATATAGATATAGATATAGATATGGTCAGTGGTAAAAATAAAAAAATATTGAGGAAAAATGTCAGCTCTTTCCTTGAAGAGTGGAAACAACAACTGCCACTTTTCAGCTCATTCCTTCGATCTCATATTGATTTTCTTACAGAAAGCCACTGTGAATTATATCGAGCAAAATGAAAATTTATAGTCACAAGTCGAATTAAAAATCCTTTTTGTTGGTTTTTAGGACCTATAGGCAGAGTGGAAGACGCACATATGGGTGACGGCGAGATAGGTATAGTATGTAAATTATGTATTTGTTTCGTTTGTATGTGAATAATTAACTATATGTAGGTGAGTATTTTTGTGTAGTTTTGGTTATTTTTAATTAGCTTTGTTTTCGTTTAGATTTTTTTTGTTTTAAACTAAAAAGTGTTTTGACATTTCTTGTTTATTTTGTTATTTTTATGAGGCAAACAAAGTATAATTCATAATTGAAACCTTTTTCGGGTTTTTTTTTGGGGAGAAAGTGGGTAAATTTTTTTTTAAAGAAAGATTTTTACATCTGGTTCTCATCATTGGACTTAAAATGAAAAGAGCATGGATTATTAAAACAAACAGTAGTGCTGAAATTTTGAACAAAATTCACAATTTTTTCAAAAATATTGCCTTTATTTAATTTCTTAAAAAATGTTCACTAAAGAATGGAATATTAACTACCTAGCTTTGAAAAAAATCGGACTTTAATGTTTTTATTATATGCTAAAATTAGTGCGATCACAAATTTAAAATAAATTCAAATTATATTGTAATTTTCATTCATCCAAGGGGGTCTCCATTTTAAAAAAGGTTCAATTTTTCCAACTTTTAAACTGCTTTTGATTTACATATTCAAAATAAAATTCTTACTTATTTATTTTAAGGAGGATAACAAACCAAGTCCTTATAAATATTTCTTACCTGAAAAGAAAGAAGAGAAAACTTTGATTAGCAAAGGTCTTATAAAAGTTTTCAAATAATAAATTTTTAAGAAAAATTTTTAATTTTTAATATGTTTATTTCTTAAATAGAAAAAAATTCAAAAGTTGAAGAAAATGGAAATAATGTCAAATATTTGAATTAATAGTTTTATAAGCCTCATATTCTTGAAATACTTTTTAATTTTTCTAAGAATCTTATGTTAAACTTGTAATTGGCTTTCTTTACAATTATAAAAAAATATGAAATATAAGGTCTTGTTAAGCCCTATCAGCATATCGAAACAAATTTTATTTTTATTGATTTTGTAAGGAGATATTTCAAAATTTGCTAGGAAAAACGACTTTTTTCAAAGTTAAGCAAATAAATCATGACGTACATCACTGGAAAGGTCTTGTTAAGCCCTATCAGCATATCGAAACAAATTTTATTTTTATTGATTTTGTAAGCAGATATTTCAAAATTTGTTAGGAAAAATGATTTTTTTCAAAGTTAATCAAATAAATCATGACGTACATCACTGGAAAGGTCTTGTTAAGCCCTATCAGCATATCGAAACAAATTTTATTTTTATTGATTTTGTAAGGAGATATTTCAAAATTTGCTAGGAAAAACGACTTTTTTCAAAGTTAAGCAAATAAATCATGACGCACATCACTCGAAAGGTCTTGTTTAGCCCTATCAGCATATCGAAACAAA
Source organism: Dasysyrphus albostriatus (assembly GCA_946251815.1). Taxonomy (NCBI): domain Eukaryota; kingdom Metazoa; phylum Arthropoda; class Insecta; order Diptera; family Syrphidae; genus Dasysyrphus; species Dasysyrphus albostriatus. The sequence continues at coordinate 125,835,645 of OX276336.1, read as the reverse complement.
TTTTATTTTTATTGATTTTGTAAGGAGACATTTCAAAATTTGCTAGGAAAAACGACTTTTTTCAAAGTTAATCAAATAAATCATGACGTACATCACTGGAAAGGTCTAGTTAAGCCCTATCAGCATATCGAAACAAATTTTATTTTTATTGATTTTGTAAGGAGATATTTCAAAATTTGTTAGGAAAACCGACTTTTTTCAAAGTTAATCAAATAAATCATGACGCACATAACTGGAAAGGTCTTGTTAAGCCCTATCAGCATATCGAAACAAATTTTATTTTTATTGATTTTGTAAGGAGATATTTCAAAATTTGTTAGGAAAAACGACTTTTTTCAAAGTTAATCAAATAAATCATGACGCACATCACTGGAAAGGTCTTGTTAAGCCCTATCAGCATATCGAAACAAATTTTATTTTTATTGATTTTGTAAGGAGATATTTCAAAATTTGCTAGGAAAAACGACTTTTTTCAAAGTTAAGCAAATAAATCATGACGCACATCACTGGAAAGGTCTTGTTAAGCCCTATCAGCATATCGAAACAAATTTTATTTTTATTGATTTTGTAAGGAGATATTTCAAAATTTGCTAGGAAAAACGACTTTTTTCAAAGTTAAGCAAATAAATCATGACGCACATCACTGGAAAGGTCTTGTTTAGCCCTATCAGCATATCGAAACAAATTTTATTTTTATTGATTTTGTAAGGAGATATTTCAAAATTTGCTAGGAAAAACGACTTTTTTCAAAGTTAATCAAATAAATCATGACGTACATCACTGGAAAGGTCTTGTTAAGCCCTATCAGCATATCGAAACAAATTTTATTTTTATTGATTTTGTTAGGAGATATTTCAAAATTTGTTAGGAAAAACGACTTTTTTCAAAGTTAATCAAATAAATCATGACGCACATCACTGGAAAGGTCTTGTTAAGCCCTATCAGCATATCGAAACAAATTTTATTTTTATTGATTTTGTAAGGAGATATTTCAAAATTTGCTAGGAAAAACGACTTTTTTCAAAGTTAAGCAAATAAATCATGACGCACATCACTGGAAAGGTCTTGTTAAGCCCTATCAGCATATCGAAACAAATTTTATTTTTATTGATTTTGTAAGGAGATATTTCAAAATTTGCTAGGAAAAACGACTTTTTTCAAAGTTAAGCAAATAAATCATGACGCACATCACTGGAAAGGTCTTGTTAAGCCCTATCAGCATATCGAAACAAATTTTATTTTTATTGATTTTGTAAGGAGATATTTCAAAATTTGCTAGGAAAAACGACTTTTTTCAAAGTTAAGCAAATAAATCATGACGCACATCACTGGAAAGGTCTTGTTTAGCCCTATCAGCATATCGAAACAAATTTTATTTTTATTGATTTTGTAAGGAGATATTTCAAAAATTGCTAGGAAAAACGACTTTTTTCAAAGCTAATCAAATAAATCATGACGTACATCACTGGAAAGGTCTTGTTTAGCCCTATCAGCATATCGAAACAAATTTTATTTTTATTGATTTTGTAAGGAGATATTTCAAAATTTGCTAGGAAAAACGACTTTTTTCAAAGTTAATCAAATAAATCATGACGTACATCACTGGAAAGGTCTTGTTAAGCCCTATCAGCATATCGAAACAAATTTTATTTTTATTGATTTTGTAAGGAGATATTTCAAAATTTGCTAGGAAAAACGACTTTTTTCAAAGTTAATCAAATAAATCATGACGCACATCACTGGAAAGGTCTTGTTAAGCCCTATCAGAATATCGAAACAAATTTTATTTTTATTGATTTTGTAAGGAGATATTTCAAAATTTGCTAGGAAAAACGACTTTTTTCAAAGTTAATCAAATAAATCATGACGTACATCACTGGAAAGGTCTTGTTAAGCCCTATCAGCATATCGAAACAAATTTTATTATTATTGATTTTGTAAGGAGATATTTCAAAATTTGCTAGGAAAAACGACTTTTTTCAAAGTTAATCAAATAAATCATGACGCACATCACTGGAAAGGTCTTGTTAAGCCCTATCAGCATATCGAAACAAATTTTATTTTTATTGATTTTGTAAGGAGATATTTCAAAATTTGCTAGGAAAAACGACTTTTTTCAAAGTTAAGCAAATAAATCATGACGCACATCACTGGAAAGGTCTTGTTAAGCCCTATCAGCATATCGAAACAAATTTTATTTTTATTGATTTTTTAAGGAGATATTTCAAAATTTGCTAGGAAAAACGACTTTTTTCAAAGTTAAGCAAATAAGTCATGACGCACATCACTGGAAAGGTCTTGTTAAGCCCTATCAGCATATCGAAACAAATTTTATTTTTATTGATTTTGTAAGGAGATATTTCAAAATTTGCTAGGAAAAACGACTTTTTTCAAAGTTAAGCAAATAAATCATGACGCACATCACTGGAAAGGTCTTGTTAAGCCCTATCAGCATATCGAAACAAATTTTATTTTTATTGATTTTGTAAGGAGATATTTCAAAATTTGCTAGGAAAAACGACTTCTTTCAAAGTTAATCAAATAAATCATGACGCACATCACTGGAAAGGTCTTGTTAAGCCCTATCAGCATATCGAAACAAATTTTATTTTTATTGATTTTGTAAGGAGATATTTCAAAATTTGCTAGGAAAAACGACTTTTTTCAAAGTTAATCAAATGAAACATGACGCACATCACTGGAAAGGTCTTGTTTAGCCCTATCAGCATATCGAAACAAATTTTATTTTTATTGATTTTGTAAGGAGATATTTCAAAATTTGTTAGGAAAAACGACTTTTTTCAAAGTTAATCAAATAAATCATGACGCACATCACTGGAAAGGTCTTGTTAAGCCCTATCAGCATATCGACACAAATTTTATTTTTATTGATTTTGTAAGGAGATATTTCAAAATTTGCTAGGAAGAACGACTTTTTTCAAAGTTAAGCAAATAAATCATGACGCACATCACTGGAAAGGTCTTGTTGAGCCCTATCAGCATATCGAAACAAATTTTATTTTTATTGATTTTGTAAGGAGATATTTCAAAATTTGTTAGGAAAAACGACTTTTTTCAAAGTTAATGAAATAAATCATGACGCACATCACTGGAAAGGTCTTGTTAAGCCCTATCAGCATATCGAAACAAATTTTATTTTTATTGATTTTGTAAAGAGATATTTCAAAATTTGCTAGGAAAAACAACTTTTTTCAAAGTTAATCAAATAAATCATGACGCACATCACTGGAAAGGTCTTGTTAAGCCCTATCAGCATATCGAAACAAATTTTATTTTTATTGATTTTGTAAGGAGATATTTCAAAATTTGATAGGAAAAACGACTTTTTTCAAAGTTAATCAAATAAATCATGACGCACATCACTGGAAAGGTCTTGTTGAGCCCTATCAGCATATCGAAACAAATTTTATTTTTATTGATTTTGTAAGGAGATATTTCAAAATTTGTTAGGAAAAACGACTTTTTTCAAAGTTAATGAAATAAATCATGACGCACATCACTGGAAAGGTCTTGTTAAGCCCTATCAGCATATCGAAACAAATTTTATTTTTATTGATTTTGTAAAGAGATATTTCAAAATTTGCTAGGAAAAACAACTTTTTTCAAAGTTAATCAAATAAATCATGACGCACATCACTGGAAAGGTCTTGTTAAGCCCTATCAGCATATCGAAACAAATTTTATTTTAATTGATTTTGTAAGGAGATATTTCAAAATTTGCTAGGAAAAACGACTTTTTTCAAAGTTAATCAAATAAATCATGACGCACATCACTGGAAAGGCCTTGTTAAGCCCTATCAGCATATAGAAACAAATTTTATTTTTATTGATTTTGTAAGGAGATATTTCAAAATTTGTTAGGAAAAACGACTTTTTTTCAAAGTTAATCAAATAAATCATGACGCACATCACTGGAAAGGTCTTGTTAAGCCCTATCAGCATATCGAAACAAATTTTATTTTAATTGATTTTGTAAGGAGATATTTCAAAATTTGCTAGGAAAAACGACTTTTTTCAAAGTTAATCAAATAAATCATGACGTACATCACTGGAAAGGTCTTGTTAAGCCCTATCAGCATATCGAAACAAATTTTATTTTTATTTATTTTGTAAGGAGATATTTCAAAATTTGTTAGGAAAAACTACTTTTTTCAAAGTTAATCAAATAAATCATGACGCACATCACTGGAAAGGTCTTGTTAAGCCCTATCAGCATATCGAAACAAATTTTATTTTTATTGATTTTGTAAGGAGATATTTCAAAATTTGCTAGGAAAAACGACTTTTTTCAAAGTTAAGCAAATAAATCATGACGCACATCACTGGAAAGGTCTTGTTAAGCCCTATCAGCATATCGAAACAAATTTTATTTTTATTGATTTTTTAAGGAGATATTTCAAAATTTGCTAGGAAAAACGACTTTTTTCAAAGTTAAGCAAATAAATCATGACGCACATCACTGGAAAGGTCTTGTTAAGCCCTATCAGCATATCGAAACAAATTTTATTTTTATTGATTTTGTAAGGAGATATTTCAAAATTTGCTAGGAAAAACGACTTTTTTCAAAGTTAAGCAAATAAATCATGACGCACATCACTGAAAAGGTCTTGTTTATCCCTATCAGCATATCGAAACAAATTTTATTTTTATTGATTTTGTAAGGAGATATTTCAAAATTTGCTAGGAAAAACGACTTCTTTCAAAGTTAATCAAATAAATCATGACGCACATCACTGGAAAGGTCTTGTTAAGCCCTATCAGCATATCGAAACAAATTTTATTTTTATTGATTTTGTAAGGAGATATTTCAAAATTTGCTAGGAAAAACGACTTTTTTCAAAGTTAATCAAATGAATCATGACGCACATCACTGGAAAGGTCTTGTTAAGCCCTATCAGCATATCGAAACAAATTTTATTTTTATTGATTTTGTAAGGAGATATTTCAAAATTTGCTAGGAAAAACGACTTTTTTCAAAGTTAATCAAATGAAACATGACGCACATCACTGGAAAGGTCTTGTTTAGCCCTATCAGCATATCGAAACAAATTTTATTTTTATTGATTTTGTAAGGAGATATTTCAAAATTTGTTAGGAAAAACGACTTTTTTCAAAGTTAATCAAATAAATCATGACGTACATCACTGGAAAGGTCTTGTTAAGCCCTATCAGCATATCGAAACAAATTTTATTTTTATTGATTTTGTAAGGAGATATTTCAAAATTTGTTAGGAAAAACGACTTTTTTCAAAGTTAAGCAAATAAATCATGACGCACATCACTGGAAAGGTCTTGTTAAGCCCTATCAGCATATCGAAACAAATTTTATTTTTATTGATTTTGTAAGGAGATATTTCAAAATTTGCTAGGAAAAACGACTTTTTTAAAAGTTAATCAAATAAATCATGACGCACATCACTGAAAAGGTCTTGTTAAGCCCTATCAGCATATCGAAACAAATTTTATTTTTATTGATTTTGTAAGGAGATATTTCAAAATTTGCTAGGAAAAACGACTTTTTTCAAAGTTAAGCAAATAAATCATGACGCACATCACTGGAAAGGTCTTGTTAAGTTCTATCAGCATATCGAAACAAATTTTATTTTTAATGATTTTGTAAGCAGATATTTCAAAATTTGCTAGGAAAAACGACTTTTTTCAAAGTTAATCAAATAAATAATGACGCACATCACTGGAAAGGTCTTGTTAAGCCCTATCAGCATATAGAAACAAATTTTATTTTTATTGATTTTGTAAGGAGATATTTCAAAATTTTCTAAGAAAAACGACTTATTTTAAATTTGATCAAATCAATCATGACGCACATCACTGGAAAGGTCTTATTAAGTTCTATCAGCACAACGAAACAAGTTTTATATTAATAGATTTTTTAATGAGATATTTTAAAATTTGTCCAACTTCAAGTGTGTCAACTGCAATTGCTTCTGCAACTTAAACATCAACTGTAGCTGCAACTGCAAATGTAACTGTAACTGTAACTGTAACTGTAACTGTAACTGTAACTGTAACTGTAACTGTAACTGTAACTGTAACTGTAACTGTAACTGTAACTGTAACTGTAACTGTAACTGTAACTGTAACTGTAACTGTAACTGTAACTGTAACTGTAACTGTAACTGTAACTGTAACTGTAACTGTAACTGTAACTGTAACTGTAACTGTAACTGTAACTGTAACTGTAACTGTAACTGTAACTGTAACTGTAACTGTAACTGTAACTGTAACTGTAACTGTAACTGTAACTGTAACTGTAACTGTAACTGTAACTGTAACTGTAACTGTAACTGTAACTGTAACTGTAACTGTAACTGTAACTGTAACTGTAACTGTAACTGTAACTGTAACTGTAACTGTAACTGTAACTGTAACTGTAACTGTAACTGTAACTGTAACTGTAACTGTAACTGTAACTGTAACTGTAACTGTAACTGTAATTATTATAATTATTATTATTTTTTAAGGAGATATTTCAAAGTTTGCTAGGAAAAACGACTTTTTTCAAAGTTAATCAAATAAATCATGACGCATATTACTGGAAAGGTCTTGTTAAGCCCTATCAACATATCGAAACAAATTTTATTTTTATTGATTTTTTAAGGAGATATTTCAAAATTTGCTAGGAAAAACGACTTTTTTCAAAGTTAAGCAAATAAATCATGACGCACATCACTCGAAAGGTCCTGTTAAGCCCTATCAGCATATCGAAACAAATTTTATTTTTATTGATTTTGTAAGGAGATATTTCAAAATTTGTTAGGAAAAACGACTTTTTTCAAAGTTAATCAAATAAATCATGACGCACATCACTGGAAAGGTCTTGTTAAGCCCTATCAGCATATGGAAACAAATTTTATTTTTATTGATTTTGTAAGGAGATATTTCAAAATTTGCTAGGAAAAACGACTTTTTTCAAAGTTAAGCAAATAAATCATGACGCACATCACTGGAAAGGTCTTGTTAAGCCCTATCAGCATATCGAAACAAATTTTATTTTAATTGATTTTGTAAGGAGATATTTCAAAATTTGCTAGGAAAAACGACTTTTTTCAAAGTTAATCAAATAAATCATGACGCACATCACTGGAAAGGCCTTGTTAAGCCCTATCAGCATATAGAAACAAATTTTATTTTTATTGATTTTGTAAGGAGATATTTCAAAATTTGCTAGGAAAAACGACTTTTTTCAAAGTTAAGCAAATAAATCATGACGCACATCACTGGAAAGGTCTTGTTAAGCCCTATCAGCATATCGAAACAAATTTTATTTTAATTGATTTTGTAAGGAGATATTTCAAAATTTGCTAGGAAAAACGACTTTTTTCAAAGTTAATCAAATAAATCATGACGCACATCACTGGAAAGGCCTTGTTAAGCCCTATCAGCATATAGAAACAAATTTTATTTTTATTGATTTTGTAAGGAGATATTTCAAAATTTGTTAGGAAAAACGACTTTTTTTCAAAGTTAATCAAATAAATCATGACGCACATCACTGGAAAGGTCTTGTTAAGCCCTATCAGCATATCGAAACAAATTTTATTTTAATTGATTTTGTAAGGAGATATTTCAAAATTTGCTAGGAAAAACGACTTTTTTCAAAGTTAATCAAATAAATCATGACGTACATCACTGGAAAGGTCTTGTTAAGCCCTATCAGCATATCGAAACAAATTTTATTTTTATTTATTTTGTAAGGAGATATTTCAAAATTTGTTAGGAAAAACTACTTTTTTCAAAGTTAATCAAATAAATCATGACGCACATCACTGGAAAGGTCTTGTTAAGCCCTATCAGCATATCGAAACAAATTTTATTTTTATTGATTTTGTAAGGAGATATTTCAAAATTTGCTAGGAAAAACGACTTTTTTCAAAGTTAAGCAAATAAATCATGACGCACATCACTGGAAAGGTCTTGTTAAGCCCTATCAGCATATCGAAACAAATTTTATTTTTATTGATTTTGTAAGGAGATATTTCAAAATTTGCTAGGAAAAACGACTTTTTTCAAAGTTAAGCAAATAAATCATGACGCACATCACTGGAAAGGTCTTGTTAAGCCCTATCAGCATATCGAAACAAATTTTATTTTTATTGATTTTGTAAGGAGATATTTCAAAATTTGCTAGGAAAAACGACTTTTTTCAAAGTTAAGCAAATAAATCATGACGCACATCACTGGAAAGGTCTTGTTTAGCCCTATCAGCATATCGAAACAAATTTTATTTTAATTGATTTTGTAAGGAGATATTTCAAAATTTGCTAGGAAAAACGACTTTTTTCAAAGTTAATCAAATAAATCATGACGTACATCACTGGAAAGGTCTTGTTTAGCCCTATCAGCATATCGAAACAAATTTTATTTTTATTGATTTTGTAAGGAGATATTTCAAAATTTGCTAGGAAAAACGACTTTTTTCAAAGTTAATCAAATAAATCATGACGTACATCACTGGAAAGGTCTTGTTAAGCCCTATCAGCAAATCGAAACAAATTTTATTTTTATTGATTTTGTAAGGAGATATTTCAAAATTTGCTAGGAAAAACGACTTTTTTCAAAGTTAATCAAATAAATCATGACGTACATCACTGGAAAGGTCTTGTTAAGCCCTATCAGCATATCAAAACAAATTTTATTTTTATTGATTTTGTAAGGAGATATTTCAAAATTTGTTAGGAAAAACGACTTTTTTCAAAGTTAATCAAATAAATCATGACGCACATCACTGGAAATGTCTTGTTAAGCCCTATCAGCATATCGAAACAAATTTTATTTTTATTGATTTTGTAAGGAGATATTTCAAAATTTGCTAGGAAAAACGACTTTTTTCAAAGTTAAGCAAATAAATCATGACGCACATCACTGGAAAGGTCTTGTTAAGCCCTATCAGCATATCGAAACAAATTTTATTTTTATTGATTTTGTAAGGAGATATTTCAAAATTTGCTAGGAAAAACGACTTTTTTCAAAGTTAAGCAAATAAATCATGACGCACATCACTGGAAAGGTCTTGTTAAGCCCTATCAGCATATCGAAACAAATTTTATTTTTAATGATTTTGTAAGCAGATATTTCAAAATTTGCTAGGAAAAACGACTTTTTTCAAAGTTAATCAAATAAATAATGACGCACATCACTGGAAAGGTCTTGTTGAGCCCTATCAGCATATAGAAATAAACTTTATTTTTATTGATTTTGTAAGGAGATATTTCAAAATTTTCTAAGAAAAACGACTTATTTTAAAGTTGATCAAATCAATCATGACGCACATCACTGGAAAGGTCTTATTAAGTTCTATCAGCACAACGAAACAAGTTTTATATTAATAGATTTTTTAATGAGATATTTTAAAATTTGTCCAACTTCAAGTGTGTCAACTGCAATTGCTTCTGCAACTTAAACATCAACTGTAGCTGCAACTGCAACTGTAACTGTAACTGTAACTGTAACTGTAACTGTAACTGTAACTGTAACTGTAACTGTAACTGTAACTGTAACTGTAACTGTAACTGTAACTGTAACTGTAACTGTAACTGTAACTGTAACTGTAACTGTAACTGTAACTGTAACTGTAACTGTAACTGTAACTGTAACTGTAACTGTAACTGTAACTGTAACTGTAACTGTAACTGTAACTGTAACTGTAACTGTAACTGTAACTGTAACTGTAACTGTAACTGTAACTGTAACTGTAACTGTAACTGTAACTGTAACTGTAACTGTAACTGTAACTGTAACTGTAACTGTAACTGTAACTGTAACTGTAACTGTAACTGTAACTGTAACTGTAACTGTAACTGTAACTGTAACTGTAACTGTAACTGTAACTGTAACTGTAACTGTAACTGTAACTGTAACTGTAACTGTAACTGTAACTGTAACTGTAACTGTAACTGTAACTGTAACTGTAACTGTAACTGTAACTGTAACTGTAACTGTAACTGTAACTGTAACTGTAACTGTAACTGTAACTGTAACTGTAACTGTAATTATTATAATTATTATTATTTTTTAAGGAGATATTTCAAAGTTTGCTAGGAAAAACGACTTTTTTCAAAGTTAATCAAATAAATCATGACGCATATTACTGGAAAGGTCTTGTTAAGCCCTATCAACATATCGAAACAAATTTTATTTTTATTGATTTTTTAAGGAGATATTTCAAAATTTGCTAGGAAAAACGACTTTTTTCAAAGTTAAGCAAATAAATCATGACGCACATCACTCGAAAGGTCCTGTTAAGCCCTATCAGCATATCGAAACAAATTTTATTTTTATTGATTTTGTAAGGAGATATTTCAAAATTTGTTAGGAAAAACGACTTTTTTCAAAGTTAATCAAATAAATCATGACGCACATCACTGGAAAGGTCTTGTTAAGCCCTATCAGCATATGGAAACAAATTTTATTTTTATTGATTTTGTAAGGAGATATTTCAAAATTTGCTAGGAAAAACGACTTTTTTCAAAGTTAAGCAAATAAATCATGACGCACATCACTGGAAAGGTATTGTTAAGCCCTATCAGCATATCGAAACAAATTTTATTTTAATTGATTTTGTAAGGAATATTTCAAAATTTGCTAGGAAAAACGACTTTTTTCAAAGTTAATCAAATAAATCATGACGCACATCACTGGAAAGGTCTTGTTAAGCCCTATCAGCATATCGAAACAAATTTTATTTTAATTGATTTTGTAAGGAGATATTTCAAAATTTGCTAGGAAAAACGACTTTTTTCAAAGTTAATCAAATAAATCATGACGTACATCACTGGAAAGGTCTTGTTAAGCCCTATCAGCATATCGAAAAAAATTTTATTTTTTTTGATTTTGTAAGGAGATATTTCAAAATTTGTTAGGAAAAACTACTTTTTTCAAAGTTAATCAAATAAATCATGACGCACATCACTGGAAAGGTCTTGTTAAGCCCTATCAGCATATCGAAACAAATTTTATTTTTATTGATTTTGTAAGGAGATATTTCAAAATTTGCTAGGAAAAACGACTTTTTTCAAAGTTAAGCAAATAAATCATGACGCACATCACTGGAAAGGTCTTGTTAAGCCCTATCAGCATATCGAAACAAATTTTATTTTTATTGATTTTGTAAGGAGATATTTCAAAATTTGCTAGGAAAAACGACTTTTTTCAAAGTTAATCAAATAAATCATGACGTACATCACTGGAAAGGTCTTGTTAAGCCCTATCAGCATATCGAAACAAATTTTATTTTTATTGATTTTGTAAGGAGATATTTCAAAATTTGCTAGGAAAAACGACTTTTTTCAAAGTTAATCAAATAAATCATGACGTACATCACTGGAAAGGTCTTGTTTAGCCCTATCAGCATATCGAAACAAATTTTATTTTTATTGATTTTGTAAGGAGATATTGCAAAATTTGCTAGGAAAAACGACTTTTTTCAAAGTTAATCAAATAAATCATGACGTACATCACTGGAAAGGTCTTGTTAAGCCCTATCAGCATATCGAAACAAATTTTATTTTTATTGATTTTGTAAGGAGATATTTCAAAATTTGCTAGGAAAAACGACTTTTTTCAAAGTTAATCAAATAAATCATGACGTACATGACTGGAAAGGTCTTGTTAAGCCCTATCAGCATATCGAAACAAATTTTATTTGTATTGATTTTGTAAGGAGATATTTCAAAATTTGCTAGGAAAAACGACTTTTTTCAAAGTTAATCAAATAAATCATGACGTACATCACTGGAAAGGTCTTGTTAAGCCCTATCAGCATATCGAAACAAATTTTATTTTTATTGATTTTGTAAGGAGATATTTCAAAATTTGCTAGGAAAAACGACTTTTTTCAAAGTTAATCAAATAAATCATGACGTACATCACTGGAAAGGTCTTGTTAAGCCCTATCAGCATATCGAAACAAATTTTATTTTTATTGATTTTGTAAGGAGATATTTCAAAATTTGCTAGGAAAAACGACTTTTTTCAAAGTTAATCAAATAAATCATGACGCACATCACTGGAAAGGCCTTGTTAAGCCCTATCAGCATATAGAAACAAATTTTATTTTTATTGATTTTGTAAGGAGATATTTCAAAATTTGCTAGGAAAAACGACTTTTTTCAAAGTTAAGCAAATAAATCATGACGCACATCACTGGAAAGGTCTTGTTAAGCCCTATCAGCATATTGAAACAAATTTTATTTTTATTGATTTTGTAAGGAGATATTTCAAAATTTGCTAGGAAAAACGACTTTTTTCAAAGTTAAGCAAATAAATCATGACGCACATCACTGGAAAGGTCTTGTTAAGCCCTATCAGCATATCGAAACAAATTTTATTTTTAATGATTTTGTAAGCAGATATTTCAAAATTTGCTAGGAAAAACGACTTTTTTTAAAGTTAATCAAATAAATAATGACGCACATCACTGGAAAGGTCTTGTTGAGCCCTATCAGCATATAGAAACAAACTTTATTTTTATTGATTTTATAAGGAGATATTTCAAAATTTTCTAAGAAAAACGACTTATTTTAAAGTTGATCAAATCAATCATGACGCACATCACTGGAAAGGTCTTATTAAGTTCTATCAGCACAACGAAACAAGTTTTATATTAATAGATTTTTTAATGAGATATTTTAAAATTTGTCCAACTTCAAGTGTGTCAACTGCAATTGCTTCTGCAACTTAAACATCAACTGTAGCTGCAACTGCAACTGTAACTGTAACTGTAACTGTAACTGTAACTGTAACTGTAACTGTAACTGTAACTGTAACTGTAACTGTAACTGTAACTGTAACTGTAACTGTAACTGTAACTGTAACTGTAACTGTAACTGTAACTGTAACTGTAACTGTAACTGTAACTGTAACTGTAACTGTAACTGTAACTGTAACTGTAACTGTAACTGTAACTGTAACTGTAACTGTAACTGTAACTGTAACTGTAACTGTAACTGTAACTGTAACTGTAACTGTAACTGTAACTGTAACTGTAACTGTAACTGTAACTGTAACTGTAACTGTAACTGTAACTGTAACTGTAACTGTAACTGTAACTGTAACTGTAACTGTAACTGTAACTGTAACTGTAACTGTAACTGTAACTGTAACTGTAACTGTAACTGTAACTGTAACTGTAACTGTAACTGTAACTGTAACTGTAATTATTATAATTATTATTATTTTTTAAGGAGATATTTCAAAGTTTGCTAGGAAAAACGACTTTTTTCAAAGTTAATCAAATAAATCATGACGCATATTACTGGAAAAGTCTTGTTAAGCCCTATCAACATATCGAAACAAATTTTATTTTTATTGATTTTTTAAGGAGATATTTCAAAATTTGCTAGGAAAACGACTTTTTTCAAAGTTAAGCAAATAAATCATGACGCACATCACTGGAAAGGTCCTGTTAAGCCCTATCAGCATATCGAAACAAATTTTATTTTTATTGATTTTGTAAGGAGATATTTCAAAATTTGTTAGGAAAAACGACTTTTTTCAAAGTTAATCAAATAAATCATGACGCACATCACTGGAAAGGTCTTGTTAAGCCCTATCAGCATATGGAAACAAATTTTATTTTTATTGATTTTGTAAGGAGATATTTCAAAATTTGCTAGGAAAAACGACTTTTTTCAAAGTTAAGCAAATAAATCATGACGCACATCACTGGAAAGGTCTTGTTAAGCCCTATCAGCATATCGAAACAAATTTTATTTTAATTGATTTTGTAAGGAGATATTTCAAAATTTGCTAGGAAAAACGACTTTTTTCAAAGTTAATCAAATAAATCATGACGCACATCACTGGAAAGGCCTTGTTAAGCCCTATCAGCATATAGAAACAAATTTTATTTTTATTGATTTTGTAAGGAGATATTTCAAAATTTGTTAGGAAAAACGACTTTTTTCAAAGTTAATCAAATAAATCATGACGCACATCACTGGAAAGGTCTTGTTAAGCCCTATCAGCATATCGAAACAAATTTTATTTTTATTGATTTTGTAAGGAGATATTTCAAAATTTGCTAGGAAAAACGACTTTTTTCAAAGTTAATCAAAAAAATCATGACGTACATCACTGGAAAGGTCTTGTTAAGCCCTATCAGCATATCGAAACAAATTTTATTTTTATTGATTTTGTAAGGAGATATTTCAAAATTTGTTAGGAAAAACTACTTTTTTCAAAGTTAATCAAATAAATCATGACGCACATCACTGGAAAGGTCTTGTTAAGCCCTATCAGCATATCGAAACAAATTTTATTTTTATTGATTTTGTAAGGAGATATTTCAAAATTTGCTAGGAAAAACGACTTTTTCAAAGTTAAGCAAATAAATCATGACGCACATCACTGGAAAGGTCTTGTTAAGCCCTATCAGCATATCGAAACAAATTTTATTTTTATTGATTTTGTAAGGAGATATTTCAAAATTTGCTAGGAAAAACGACTTTTTTCAAAGTTAATCAAATAAATCATGACGTACATCACTGGAAAGGTCTTGTTTAGCCCTATCAGCATATCGAAACAAATTTTATTTTTATTGATTTTGTAAGGAGATATTTCAAAATTTGCTAGGAAAAACGACTTTTTTCAAAGTTTATCAAATAAATCATGACGTACATCACTGGAAAGGTCTTGTTAAGCCCTATCAGCATATCGAAACAAATTTTATTTTTATTGATTTTGTAAGGAGATATTTCAAAATTTGTTAGGAAAAATGATATTTTTCAAAGTTAATCAAATAAATCATGACGTACATGACTGGAAAGGTCTTGTTAAGCCCTATCAGCATATCGAAACAAATTTTATTTTTATTGATTTTGTAAGGAGATATTTCAAAATTTGTTAGGAAAACCGACTTTTTTCAAAGTTAATCAAATGAATCATGACGCACATCACTGGAAAGGTCTTGTTAAGCCCTATCAGCATATCGAAACAAATTTTATTTTTATTGATTTTGTAAGGAGATATTTCAAAATTTGCTAGGAAAAACGACTTTTTTCAAAGTTAATCAAATAAATCATGACGTACATCACTGGAAAGGTCTTGTTAAGCCCTATCAGCATATCGAAACAAATTTTATTTTTATTGATTTTGTAAGGAGATATTTCAAAATTTGCTAGGAAAAACGACTTTTTTCAAAGTTAATCAAATAAATCATGACGTACATCACTGGAAAGGTCTTGTTTAGCCCTATCAGCATATCGAAACAAATTTTATTTTTATTGATTTTGTAAGGAGATATTTCAAAATTTGCTAGGAAAAACGACTTTTTTCAAAGTTTATCAAATAAATCATGACGTACATCACTGGAAAGGTCTTGTTAAGCCCTATCAGCATATCGAAACAAATTTTATTTTTATTTATTTTGTAAGGAGATATTTCAAAATTTGTTAGGAAAAACTACTTTTTTCAAAGTTAATCAAATAAATCATGACGCACATCACTGGAAAGGTCTTGTTAAGCCCTATCAGCATATCGAAACAAATTTTATTTTTATTGATTTTGTAAGGAGATATTTCAAAATTTGCTAGGAAAAACGACTTTTTTCAAAGTTAAGCAAATAAATCATGACGCACATCACTGGAAAGGTCTTGTTAAGCCCTATCAGCATATCGAAACAAATTTTATTTTTATTGATTTTTTAAGGAGATATTTCAAAATTTGCTAGGAAAAACGACTTTTTTCAAAGTTAAGCAAATAAATCATGACGCACATCACTGGAAAGGTCTTGTTAAGCCCTATCAGCATATCGAAACAAATTTTATTTTTATTGATTTTGTAAGGAGATATTTCAAAATTTGCTAGGAAAAACGACTTTTTTCAAAGTTAAGCAAATAAATCATGACGCACATCACTGAAAAGGTCTTGTTTATCCCTATCAGCATATCGAAACAAATTTTATTTTTATTGATTTTGTAAGGAGATATTTCAAAATTTGCTAGGAAAAACGACTTCTTTCAAAGTTAATCAAATAAATCATGACGCACATCACTGGAAAGGTCTTGTTAAGCCCTATCAGCATATCGAAACAAATTTTATTTTTATTGATTTTGTAAGGAGATATTTCAAAATTTGCTAGGAAAAACGACTTTTTTCAAAGTTAATCAAATGAATCATGACGCACATCACTGGAAAGGTCTTGTTAAGCCCTATCAGCATATCGAAACAAATTTTATTTTTATTGATTTTGTAAGGAGATATTTCAAAATTTGCTAGGAAAAACGACTTTTTTCAAAGTTAATCAAATGAAACATGACGCACATCACTGGAAAGGTCTTGTTTAGCCCTATCAGCATATCGAAACAAATTTTATTTTTATTGATTTTGTAAGGAGATATTTCAAAATTTGTTAGGAAAAACGACTTTTTTCAAAGTTAATCAAATAAATCATGACGTACATCACTGGAAAGGTCTTGTTAAGCCCTATCAGCATATCGAAACAAATTTTATTTTTATTGATTTTGTAAGGAGATATTTCAAAATTTGTTAGGAAAAACGACTTTTTTCAAAGTTAAGCAAATAAATCATGACGCACATCACTGGAAAGGTCTTGTTAAGCCCTATCAGCATATCGAAACAAATTTTATTTTTATTGATTTTGTAAGGAGATATTTCAAAATTTGCTAGGAAAAACGACTTTTTTAAAAGTTAATCAAATAAATCATGACGCACATCACTGAAAAGGTCTTGTTAAGCCCTATCAGCATATCGAAACAAATTTTATTTTTATTGATTTTGTAAGGAGATATTTCAAAATTTGCTAGGAAAAACGACTTTTTTCAAAGTTAAGCAAATAAATCATGACGCACATCACTGGAAAGGTCTTGTTAAGTTCTATCAGCATATCGAAACAAATTTTATTTTTAATGATTTTGTAAGCAGATATTTCAAAATTTGCTAGGAAAAACGACTTTTTTCAAAGTTAATCAAATAAATAATGACGCACATCACTGGAAAGGTCTTGTTAAGCCCTATCAGCATATAGAAACAAATTTTATTTTTATTGATTTTGTAAGGAGATATTTCAAAATTTTCTAAGAAAAACGACTTATTTTAAATTTGATCAAATCAATCATGACGCACATCACTGGAAAGGTCTTATTAAGTTCTATCAGCACAACGAAACAAGTTTTATATTAATAGATTTTTTAATGAGATATTTTAAAATTTGTCCAACTTCAAGTGTGTCAACTGCAATTGCTTCTGCAACTTAAACATCAACTGTAGCTGCAACTGCAAATGTAACTGTAACTGTAACTGTAACTGTAACTGTAACTGTAACTGTAACTGTAACTGTAACTGTAACTGTAACTGTAACTGTAACTGTAACTGTAACTGTAACTGTAACTGTAACTGTAACTGTAACTGTAACTGTAACTGTAACTGTAACTGTAACTGTAACTGTAACTGTAACTGTAACTGTAACTGTAACTGTAACTGTAACTGTAACTGTAACTGTAACTGTAACTGTAACTGTAACTGTAACTGTAACTGTAACTGTAACTGTAACTGTAACTGTAACTGTAACTGTAACTGTAACTGTAACTGTAACTGTAACTGTAACTGTAACTGTAACTGTAACTGTAACTGTAACTGTAACTGTAACTGTAACTGTAACTGTAACTGTAACTGTAACTGTAACTGTAACTGTAACTGTAACTGTAACTGTAACTGTAACTGTAACTGTAACTGTAACTGTAACTGTAACTGTAACTGTAACTGTAACTGTAACTGTAACTGTAACTGTAACTGTAATTATTATAATTATTATTATTTTTTAAGGAGATATTTCAAAGTTTGCTAGGAAAAACGACTTTTTTCAAAGTTAATCAAATAAATCATGACGCATATTACTGGAAAGGTCTTGTTAAGCCCTATCAACATATCGAAACAAATTTTATTTTTATTGATTTTTTAAGGAGATATTTCAAAATTTGCTAGGAAAAACGACTTTTTTCAAAGTTAAGCAAATAAATCATGACGCACATCACTCGAAAGGTCCTGTTAAGCCCTATCAGCATATCGAAACAAATTTTATTTTTATTGATTTTGTAAGGAGATATTTCAAAATTTGTTAGGAAAAACGACTTTTTTCAAAGTTAATCAAATAAATCATGACGCACATCACTGGAAAGGTCTTGTTAAGCCCTATCAGCATATGGAAACAAATTTTATTTTTATTGATTTTGTAAGGAGATATTTCAAAATTTGCTAGGAAAAACGACTTTTTTCAAAGTTAAGCAAATAAATCATGACGCACATCACTGGAAAGGTCTTGTTAAGCCCTATCAGCATATCGAAACAAATTTTATTTTAATTGATTTTGTAAGGAGATATTTCAAAATTTGCTAGGAAAAACGACTTTTTTCAAAGTTAATCAAATAAATCATGACGCACATCACTGGAAAGGCCTTGTTAAGCCCTATCAGCATATAGAAACAAATTTTATTTTTATTGATTTTGTAAGGAGATATTTCAAAATTTGCTAGGAAAAACGACTTTTTTCAAAGTTAAGCAAATAAATCATGACGCACATCACTGGAAAGGTCTTGTTAAGCCCTATCAGCATATCGAAACAAATTTTATTTTAATTGATTTTGTAAGGAGATATTTCAAAATTTGCTAGGAAAAACGACTTTTTTCAAAGTTAATCAAATAAATCATGACGCACATCACTGGAAAGGCCTTGTTAAGCCCTATCAGCATATAGAAACAAATTTTATTTTTATTGATTTTGTAAGGAGATATTTCAAAATTTGTTAGGAAAAACGACTTTTTTTCAAAGTTAATCAAATAAATCATGACGCACATCACTGGAAAGGTCTTGTTAAGCCCTATCAGCATATCGAAACAAATTTTATTTTAATTGATTTTGTAAGGAGATATTTCAAAATTTGCTAGGAAAAACGACTTTTTTCAAAGTTAATCAAATAAATCATGACGTACATCACTGGAAAGGTCTTGTTAAGCCCTATCAGCATATCGAAACAAATTTTATTTTTATTTATTTTGTAAGGAGATATTTCAAAATTTGTTAGGAAAAACTACTTTTTTCAAAGTTAATCAAATAAATCATGACGCACATCACTGGAAAGGTCTTGTTAAGCCCTATCAGCATATCGAAACAAATTTTATTTTTATTGATTTTGTAAGGAGATATTTCAAAATTTGCTAGGAAAAACGACTTTTTTCAAAGTTAAGCAAATAAATCATGACGCACATCACTGGAAAGGTCTTGTTAAGCCCTATCAGCATATCGAAACAAATTTTATTTTTATTGATTTTGTAAGGAGATATTTCAAAATTTGCTAGGAAAAACGACTTTTTTCAAAGTTAAGCAAATAAATCATGACGCACATCACTGGAAAGGTCTTGTTAAGCCCTATCAGCATATCGAAACAAATTTTATTTTTATTGATTTTGTAAGGAGATATTTCAAAATTTGCTAGGAAAAACGACTTTTTTCAAAGTTAAGCAAATAAATCATGACGCACATCACTGGAAAGGTCTTGTTTAGCCCTATCAGCATATCGAAACAAATTTTATTTTAATTGATTTTGTAAGGAGATATTTCAAAATTTGCTAGGAAAAACGACTTTTTTCAAAGTTAATCAAATAAATCATGACGTACATCACTGGAAAGGTCTTGTTTAGCCCTATCAGCATATCGAAACAAATTTTATTTTTATTGATTTTGTAAGGAGATATTTCAAAATTTGCTAGGAAAAACGACTTTTTTCAAAGTTAATCAAATAAATCATGACGTACATCACTGGAAAGGTCTTGTTAAGCCCTATCAGCAAATCGAAACAAATTTTATTTTTATTGATTTTGTAAGGAGATATTTCAAAATTTGCTAGGAAAAACGACTTTTTTCAAAGTTAATCAAATAAATCATGACGTACATCACTGGAAAGGTCTTGTTAAGCCCTATCAGCATATCAAAACAAATTTTATTTTTATTGATTTTGTAAGGAGATATTTCAAAATTTGTTAGGAAAAACGACTTTTTTCAAAGTTAATCAAATAAATCATGACGCACATCACTGGAAATGTCTTGTTAAGCCCTATCAGCATATCGAAACAAATTTTATTTTTATTGATTTTGTAAGGAGATATTTCAAAATTTGCTAGGAAAAACGACTTTTTTCAAAGTTAAGCAAATAAATCATGACGCACATCACTGGAAAGGTCTTGTTAAGCCCTATCAGCATATCGAAACAAATTTTATTTTTATTGATTTTGTAAGGAGATATTTCAAAATTTGCTAGGAAAAACGACTTTTTTCAAAGTTAAGCAAATAAATCATGACGCACATCACTGGAAAGGTCTTGTTAAGCCCTATCAGCATATCGAAACAAATTTTATTTTTAATGATTTTGTAAGCAGATATTTCAAAATTTGCTAGGAAAAACGACTTTTTTCAAAGTTAATCAAATAAATAATGACGCACATCACTGGAAAGGTCTTGTTGAGCCCTATCAGCATATAGAAATAAACTTTATTTTTATTGATTTTGTAAGGAGATATTTCAAAATTTTCTAAGAAAAACGACTTATTTTAAAGTTGATCAAATCAATCATGACGCACATCACTGGAAAGGTCTTATTAAGTTCTATCAGCACAACGAAACAAGTTTTATATTAATAGATTTTTTAATGAGATATTTTAAAATTTGTCCAACTTCAAGTGTGTCAACTGCAATTGCTTCTGCAACTTAAACATCAACTGTAGCTGCAACTGCAACTGTAACTGTAACTGTAACTGTAACTGTAACTGTAACTGTAACTGTAACTGTAACTGTAACTGTAACTGTAACTGTAACTGTAACTGTAACTGTAACTGTAACTGTAACTGTAACTGTAACTGTAACTGTAACTGTAACTGTAACTGTAACTGTAACTGTAACTGTAACTGTAACTGTAACTGTAACTGTAACTGTAACTGTAACTGTAACTGTAACTGTAACTGTAACTGTAACTGTAACTGTAACTGTAACTGTAACTGTAACTGTAACTGTAACTGTAACTGTAACTGTAACTGTAACTGTAACTGTAACTGTAACTGTAACTGTAACTGTAACTGTAACTGTAACTGTAACTGTAACTGTAACTGTAACTGTAACTGTAACTGTAACTGTAACTGTAACTGTAACTGTAACTGTAACTGTAACTGTAACTGTAACTGTAACTGTAACTGTAACTGTAACTGTAACTGTAACTGTAACTGTAACTGTAACTGTAACTGTAACTGTAACTGTAACTGTAACTGTAACTGTAACTGTAACTGTAACTGTAACTGTAACTGTAACTGTAACTGTAACTGTAATTATTATAATTATTATTATTTTTTAAGGAGATATTTCAAAGTTTGCTAGGAAAAACGACTTTTTTCAAAGTTAATCAAATAAATCATGACGCATATTACTGGAAAGGTCTTGTTAAGCCCTATCAACATATCGAAACAAATTTTATTTTTATTGATTTTTTAAGGAGATATTTCAAAATTTGCTAGGAAAAACGACTTTTTTCAAAGTTAAGCAAATAAATCATGACGCACATCACTCGAAAGGTCCTGTTAAGCCCTATCAGCATATCGAAACAAATTTTATTTTTATTGATTTTGTAAGGAGATATTTCAAAATTTGTTAGGAAAAACGACTTTTTTCAAAGTTAATCAAATAAATCATGACGCACATCACTGGAAAGGTCTTGTTAAGCCCTATCAGCATATGGAAACAAATTTTATTTTTATTGATTTTGTAAGGAGATATTTCAAAATTTGCTAGGAAAAACGACTTTTTTCAAAGTTAAGCAAATAAATCATGACGCACATCACTGGAAAGGTATTGTTAAGCCCTATCAGCATATCGAAACAAATTTTATTTTAATTGATTTTGTAAGGAATATTTCAAAATTTGCTAGGAAAAACGACTTTTTTCAAAGTTAATCAAATAAATCATGACGCACATCACTGGAAAGGTCTTGTTAAGCCCTATCAGCATATCGAAACAAATTTTATTTTAATTGATTTTGTAAGGAGATATTTCAAAATTTGCTAGGAAAAACGACTTTTTTCAAAGTTAATCAAATAAATCATGACGTACATCACTGGAAAGGTCTTGTTAAGCCCTATCAGCATATCGAAAAAAATTTTATTTTTTTTGATTTTGTAAGGAGATATTTCAAAATTTGTTAGGAAAAACTACTTTTTTCAAAGTTAATCAAATAAATCATGACGCACATCACTGGAAAGGTCTTGTTAAGCCCTATCAGCATATCGAAACAAATTTTATTTTTATTGATTTTGTAAGGAGATATTTCAAAATTTGCTAGGAAAAACGACTTTTTTCAAAGTTAAGCAAATAAATCATGACGCACATCACTGGAAAGGTCTTGTTAAGCCCTATCAGCATATCGAAACAAATTTTATTTTTATTGATTTTGTAAGGAGATATTTCAAAATTTGCTAGGAAAAACGACTTTTTTCAAAGTTAATCAAATAAATCATGACGTACATCACTGGAAAGGTCTTGTTAAGCCCTATCAGCATATCGAAACAAATTTTATTTTTATTGATTTTGTAAGGAGATATTTCAAAATTTGCTAGGAAAAACGACTTTTTTCAAAGTTAATCAAATAAATCATGACGTACATCACTGGAAAGGTCTTGTTTAGCCCTATCAGCATATCGAAACAAATTTTATTTTTATTGATTTTGTAAGGAGATATTGCAAAATTTGCTAGGAAAAACGACTTTTTTCAAAGTTAATCAAATAAATCATGACGTACATCACTGGAAAGGTCTTGTTAAGCCCTATCAGCATATCGAAACAAATTTTATTTTTATTGATTTTGTAAGGAGATATTTCAAAATTTGCTAGGAAAAACGACTTTTTTCAAAGTTAATCAAATAAATCATGACGTACATGACTGGAAAGGTCTTGTTAAGCCCTATCAGCATATCGAAACAAATTTTATTTGTATTGATTTTGTAAGGAGATATTTCAAAATTTGCTAGGAAAAACGACTTTTTTCAAAGTTAATCAAATAAATCATGACGTACATCACTGGAAAGGTCTTGTTAAGCCCTATCAGCATATCGAAACAAATTTTATTTTTATTGATTTTGTAAGGAGATATTTCAAAATTTGCTAGGAAAAACGACTTTTTTCAAAGTTAATCAAATAAATCATGACGTACATCACTGGAAAGGTCTTGTTAAGCCCTATCAGCATATCGAAACAAATTTTATTTTTATTGATTTTGTAAGGAGATATTTCAAAATTTGCTAGGAAAAACGACTTTTTTCAAAGTTAATCAAATAAATCATGACGCACATCACTGGAAAGGCCTTGTTAAGCCCTATCAGCATATAGAAACAAATTTTATTTTTATTGATTTTGTAAGGAGATATTTCAAAATTTGCTAGGAAAAACGACTTTTTTCAAAGTTAAGCAAATAAATCATGACGCACATCACTGGAAAGGTCTTGTTAAGCCCTATCAGCATATTGAAACAAATTTTATTTTTATTGATTTTGTAAGGAGATATTTCAAAATTTGCTAGGAAAAACGACTTTTTTCAAAGTTAAGCAAATAAATCATGACGCACATCACTGGAAAGGTCTTGTTAAGCCCTATCAGCATATCGAAACAAATTTTATTTTTAATGATTTTGTAAGCAGATATTTCAAAATTTGCTAGGAAAAACGACTTTTTTTAAAGTTAATCAAATAAATAATGACGCACATCACTGGAAAGGTCTTGTTGAGCCCTATCAGCATATAGAAACAAACTTTATTTTTATTGATTTTATAAGGAGATATTTCAAAATTTTCTAAGAAAAACGACTTATTTTAAAGTTGATCAAATCAATCATGACGCACATCACTGGAAAGGTCTTATTAAGTTCTATCAGCACAACGAAACAAGTTTTATATTAATAGATTTTTTAATGAGATATTTTAAAATTTGTCCAACTTCAAGTGTGTCAACTGCAATTGCTTCTGCAACTTAAACATCAACTGTAGCTGCAACTGCAACTGTAACTGTAACTGTAACTGTAACTGTAACTGTAACTGTAACTGTAACTGTAACTGTAACTGTAACTGTAACTGTAACTGTAACTGTAACTGTAACTGTAACTGTAACTGTAACTGTAACTGTAACTGTAACTGTAACTGTAACTGTAACTGTAACTGTAACTGTAACTGTAACTGTAACTGTAACTGTAACTGTAACTGTAACTGTAACTGTAACTGTAACTGTAACTGTAACTGTAACTGTAACTGTAACTGTAACTGTAACTGTAACTGTAACTGTAACTGTAACTGTAACTGTAACTGTAACTGTAACTGTAACTGTAACTGTAACTGTAACTGTAACTGTAACTGTAACTGTAACTGTAACTGTAACTGTAACTGTAACTGTAACTGTAACTGTAACTGTAACTGTAACTGTAACTGTAACTGTAATTATTATAATTATTATTATTTTTTAAGGAGATATTTCAAAGTTTGCTAGGAAAAACGACTTTTTTCAAAGTTAATCAAATAAATCATGACGCATATTACTGGAAAAGTCTTGTTAAGCCCTATCAACATATCGAAACAAATTTTATTTTTATTGATTTTTTAAGGAGATATTTCAAAATTTGCTAGGAAAACGACTTTTTTCAAAGTTAAGCAAATAAATCATGACGCACATCACTGGAAAGGTCCTGTTAAGCCCTATCAGCATATCGAAACAAATTTTATTTTTATTGATTTTGTAAGGAGATATTTCAAAATTTGTTAGGAAAAACGACTTTTTTCAAAGTTAATCAAATAAATCATGACGCACATCACTGGAAAGGTCTTGTTAAGCCCTATCAGCATATGGAAACAAATTTTATTTTTATTGATTTTGTAAGGAGATATTTCAAAATTTGCTAGGAAAAACGACTTTTTTCAAAGTTAAGCAAATAAATCATGACGCACATCACTGGAAAGGTCTTGTTAAGCCCTATCAGCATATCGAAACAAATTTTATTTTAATTGATTTTGTAAGGAGATATTTCAAAATTTGCTAGGAAAAACGACTTTTTTCAAAGTTAATCAAATAAATCATGACGCACATCACTGGAAAGGCCTTGTTAAGCCCTATCAGCATATAGAAACAAATTTTATTTTTATTGATTTTGTAAGGAGATATTTCAAAATTTGTTAGGAAAAACGACTTTTTTCAAAGTTAATCAAATAAATCATGACGCACATCACTGGAAAGGTCTTGTTAAGCCCTATCAGCATATCGAAACAAATTTTATTTTTATTGATTTTGTAAGGAGATATTTCAAAATTTGCTAGGAAAAACGACTTTTTTCAAAGTTAATCAAAAAAATCATGACGTACATCACTGGAAAGGTCTTGTTAAGCCCTATCAGCATATCGAAACAAATTTTATTTTTATTGATTTTGTAAGGAGATATTTCAAAATTTGTTAGGAAAAACTACTTTTTTCAAAGTTAATCAAATAAATCATGACGCACATCACTGGAAAGGTCTTGTTAAGCCCTATCAGCATATCGAAACAAATTTTATTTTTATTGATTTTGTAAGGAGATATTTCAAAATTTGCTAGGAAAAACGACTTTTTCAAAGTTAAGCAAATAAATCATGACGCACATCACTGGAAAGGTCTTGTTAAGCCCTATCAGCATATCGAAACAAATTTTATTTTTATTGATTTTGTAAGGAGATATTTCAAAATTTGCTAGGAAAAACGACTTTTTTCAAAGTTAATCAAATAAATCATGACGTACATCACTGGAAAGGTCTTGTTTAGCCCTATCAGCATATCGAAACAAATTTTATTTTTATTGATTTTGTAAGGAGATATTTCAAAATTTGCTAGGAAAAACGACTTTTTTCAAAGTTTATCAAATAAATCATGACGTACATCACTGGAAAGGTCTTGTTAAGCCCTATCAGCATATCGAAACAAATTTTATTTTTATTGATTTTGTAAGGAGATATTTCAAAATTTGTTAGGAAAAATGATATTTTTCAAAGTTAATCAAATAAATCATGACGTACATGACTGGAAAGGTCTTGTTAAGCCCTATCAGCATATCGAAACAAATTTTATTTTTATTGATTTTGTAAGGAGATATTTCAAAATTTGTTAGGAAAACCGACTTTTTTCAAAGTTAATCAAATGAATCATGACGCACATCACTGGAAAGGTCTTGTTAAGCCCTATCAGCATATCGAAACAAATTTTATTTTTATTGATTTTGTAAGGAGATATTTCAAAATTTGCTAGGAAAAACGACTTTTTTCAAAGTTAATCAAATAAATCATGACGTACATCACTGGAAAGGTCTTGTTAAGCCCTATCAGCATATCGAAACAAATTTTATTTTTATTGATTTTGTAAGGAGATATTTCAAAATTTGCTAGGAAAAACGACTTTTTTCAAAGCTAAGCAAATAAATCATGACGCACATCACTGGAAAGGTCTTGTTTAGCCCTATCAGTATATCGAAACAAATTTAATTTTTATTGATTTTGTAAGGAGATATTTCAAAATTTGCTAGGAAAAACGACTTTTTTCAAAGTTAATCAAATGAATCATGACGCACATCACTGAAAAGGTCTTGTTAAGCCCTATCAGCATATCGAAACAAATTTTATTTTTATTGATTTTGTAAGGAGATATTTCAAAATTTGTTAGGAAAAACGACTTTTTTCAAAGTTAATCAAATAAATCATGACGTACATCACTGGAAAGGTCTTGTTAAGCCCTATCAGCATATCGAAACAAATTTTATTTTTATTGATTTTGTAAGCAGATATTTCAAAATTTGTTAGGAAAAACGATTTTTTTCAAAGTTAATCAAATAAATCATGACGCACATCACTAGAAAGGTCTTGTTAAGCCCTATCAGCATATCGAAACAAATTTTATTTTTATTGATTTTGTAAGGAGATATTTCAAAATTTGCTAGGAAAAACGACTTTTTTCAAAGTTAAGCAAATAAATCATGACGCACATCACTGGAAAGGTCTTGTTAAGACCTATCAGCATATCGAAACAAATTTTATTTTTATTGATTTTGTAAGGAGATATTTCAAAATTTGCTAGGAAAAACGACTTTTTTCAAAGTTAATCAAATGAATCATGACGCACATCACTGGAAAGGTCTTGTTAAGCCCTATCAGCATATCGAAACAAATTTTATTTTTATTGATTTTGTAAGGAGATATTTCAAAATTTGTTAGGAAAAACGACTTTTTTCAAAGTTGATCAAATAAATCATGACGTACATCACTGGAAAGGTCTTGTTAAGCCCTATCAGCATATCGAAACAAATTTTATTTTTATTGATTTTGTAAGGAGATATTTCAAAATTTGTTAGGAAAAACGACTTTTTTCAAAGTTAATCAAATAAATCATGACGCACATCACTGGAAAGGTCTTGTTAAGCCCTATCAGCATATCGAAACAAATTTTATTTTTATTGATTTTGTAAGGAGATATTTCAAAATTTGCTAGGAAAAACGACTTTTTTCAAAGTTAAGCAAATAAATCCTGACGCACATCACTGGAAAGGTCTTGTTAAGCCCTATCAGCATATCGAAACAAATTTTATTTTTATTGATTTTGTAAGGAGATATTTCAAAATTTGCTAGGAAAAACGACTTTTTTCAAAGTTAAGCAAATAAATCATGACGCACATCACTGGAAAGGTCTTGTTAAGCCCTATCAGCATATTGAAACAAATTTTATTTTTATTGATTTTGTAAAGAGATATTTCAAAATTTGTTAGGAAAAATGATTTTTTTCAAAGTAAATCAAATAAATAATGACGCACATCACTGGAAAGGTC
Organism: Dasysyrphus albostriatus; assembly: GCA_946251815.1. Classification (NCBI taxonomy): domain Eukaryota; kingdom Metazoa; phylum Arthropoda; class Insecta; order Diptera; family Syrphidae; genus Dasysyrphus; species Dasysyrphus albostriatus. Next base: position 125,807,734 of record OX276336.1, on the reverse strand, counting down.
TTATTAAGTTCTATCAGCATAACGAAACAAGTTTTATATTAATTGATTTTTTAATGAGATATTTCAAAATTTGTCCAACTTCAAGTGTGTCAACTGCAATTGCTTCTGACACTTAAACATCAACTGTAGCTGCAACTGCAACTGTAACTGTAACTGTAACTGTAACTGTAACTGTAACTGTAACTGTAACTGTAACTGTAACTGTAACTGTAACTGTAACTGTAACTGTAACTGTAACTGTAACTGTAACTGTAACTGTAACTGTAACTATAACTGTAACTGTAACTGTAACTGTAACTGTAACTGTAACTGTAACTGTAACTGTAACTGTAACTGTAACTGTAACTGTAACTGTAACTGTAACTGTAACTGTAACTGTAACTGTAACTGTAACTGTAACTGTAACTGTAACTGTAACTGTAACTGTAACTGTAACTGTAACTGTAACTGTAACTGTAACTGTAACTGTAACTGTAACTGTAACTGTAACTGTAACTGTAACTGTAACTGTAACTGTAACTGTAACTGTAACTGTAACTGTAACTGTAACTGTAACTGTAACTGTAACTGTAACTGTAACTGTAACTGTAACTGTAACTGTAACTGTAACTGTAACTGTAACTGTAACTGTAACTGTAACTGTAACTGTAACTGTAACTGTAACTGTAACTGTAACTGTAACTGTAACTGTAACTGTAACTGTAACTGTAACTGTAACTGTAACTGTAACTGTAACTGTAACTGTAACTGTAACTGTAACTGTAACTGTAACTGTAACTGTAACTGTAACTGTAACTGTAACTGTAACTGTAACTGTAACTGTAACTGTAACTGTAACTGTAACTGTAACTGTAACTGTAACTGTAACTGTAACTGTAACTGTAACTGTAACTGTAATTATTATAATTATTATTATTTTTTAAGGAGATATTTCAAAGTTTGCTAGGAAAAACGACTTTTTTCAAAGTTAATCAAATAAATCATGACGCATATTACTGGAAAAGTCTTGTTAAGCCCTATCAGCATATCGAAACAAATTTTATTTTTATTGATTTTTTAAGGAGATATTTCAAAATTTGCTAGGAAAACGACTTTTTTCAAAGTTAAGCAAATAAATCATGACGCACATCACTGGAAAGGTCCTGTTAAGCCCTATCAGCATATCGAAACAAATTTTATTTTTATTGATTTTGTAAGGAGATATTTCAAAATTTGTTAGGAAAACCGACTTTTTTCAAAGTTAATCAAATAAATCATGACGCACATCACTGGAAAGGTCTTGTTAAGCCCTATCAGCATATGGAAACAAATTTTATTTTTATTGATTTTGTAAGGAGATATTTCAAAATTTGCTAGGAAAAACGACTTTTTTCAAAGTTAAGCAAATAAATCATGACGCACATCACTGGAAAGGTCTTGTTAAGCCCTATCAGCATATCGAAACAAATTTTATTTTAATTGATTTTGTAAGGAGATATTTCAAAATTTGCTAGGAAAAACGACTTTTTTCAAAGTTAATCAAATAAATCATGACGCACATCACTGGAAAGGCCTTGTTAAGCCCTATCAGCATATAGAAACAAATTTTATTTTTATTGATTTTGTAAGGAGATATTTCAAAATTTGTTAGGAAAAACGACTTTTTTCAAAGTTAATCAAATAAATCATGACGCACATCACTGGAAAGGTCTTGTTAAGCCCTATCAGCATATCGAAACAAATTTTATTTTAATTGATTTTGTAAGGAGATATTTCAAAATTTGCTAGGAAAAACGACTTTTTTCAAAGTTAATCAAAAAAATCATGACGTACATCACTGGAAAGGTCTTGTTAAGCCCTATCAGCATATCGAAACAAATTTTATTTTTATTGATTTTGTAAGGAGATATTTCAAAATTTGTTAGGAAAAACTACTTTTTTCAAAGTTAATCAAATAAATCATGACGCACATCACTGGAAAGGTCTTGTTAAGCCCTATCAGCATATCGAAACAAATTTTATTTTTATTGATTTTGTAAGGAGATATTTCAAAATTTGCTAGGAAAAACGACTTTTTTCAAAGTTAAGCAAATAAATCATGACGCACATCACTGGAAAGGTCTTGTTAAGCCCTATCAGCATATCGAAACAAATTTTATTTTTATTGATTTTGTAAGGAGATATTTCAAAATTTGCTAGGAAAAACGACTTTTTTCAAAGTTAATCAAATAAATCATGACGTACATCACTGGAAAGGTCTTGTTTAGCCCTATCAGCATATCGAAACAAATTTTATTTTTATTGATTTTGTAAGGAGATATTTCAAAATTTGCTAGGAAAAACGACTTTTTTCAAAGTTTATCAAATAAATCATGACGTACATCACTGGAAAGGTCTTGTTAAGCCCTATCAGCATATCGAAACAAATTTTATTTTTATTGATTTTGTAAGGAGATATTTCAAAATTTGTTAGGAAAAATGATATTTTTCAAAGTTAATCAAATAAATCATGACGTACATGACTGGAAAGGTCTTGTTAAGCCCTATCAGCATATCGAAACAAATTTTATTTTTATTGATTTTGTAAGGAGATATTTCAAAATTTGTTAGGAAAACCGACTTTTTTCAAAGTTAATCAAATGAATCATGACGCACATCACTGGAAAGGTCTTGTTAAGCCCTATCAGCATATCGAAACAAATTTTATTTTTATTGATTTTGTAAGGAGATATTTCAAAATTTGCTAGGAAAAGCGACTTTTTTCAAAGTTAATCAAATAAATCATGACGTACATCACTGGAAAGGTCTTGTTAAGCCCTATCAGCATATCGAAACAAATTTTATTTTTATTGATTTTGTAAGGAGATATTTCAAAATTTGCTAGGAAAAACGACTTTTTTCAAAGCTAAGCAAATAAATCATGACGCACATCACTGGAAAGGTCTTGTTTAGCCCTATCAGTATATCGAAACAAATTTAATTTTTATTGATTTTGTAAGGAGATATTTCAAAATTTGCTAGGAAAAACGACTTTTTTCAAAGTTAATCAAATGAATCATGACGCACATCACTGAAAAGGTCTTGTTAAGCCCTATCAGCATATCGAAACAAATTTTATTTTTATTGATTTTGTAAGCAGATATTTCAAAATTTGTTAGGAAAAACGATTTTTTTCAAAGTTAATCAAATAAATCATGACGCACATCACTGGAAAGGTCTTGTTAAGCCCTATCAGCATATCGAAACAAATTTTATTTTTATTGATTTTGTAAGGAGATATTTCAAAATTTGCTAGGAAAAACGACTTTTTTCAAAGTTAAGCAAATAAATCCTGACGCACATCACTGGAAAGGTCTTGTTAAGCCCTATCAGCATATCGAAACAAATTTTATTTTTATTGATTTTGTAAGGAGATATTTCAAAATTTGCTAGGAAAAACGACTTTTTTCAAAGTTAAGCAAATAAATCATGACGCACATCACTGGAAAGGTCTTGTTAAGCCCTATCAGCATATTGAAACAAATTTTATTTTTATTGATTTTGTAAAGAGATATTTCAAAATTTGTTAGGAAAAATGATTTTTTTCAAAGTTAATCAAATAAATCATGACGTACATGACTGGAAAGGTCTTGTTAAGCCCTATCAGCATATCGAAACAAATTTTATTTTTATTGATTTTGTAAGGAGATATTTCAAAATTTGTTAGGAAAAACCACTTTTTTCAAAGTTAATAAAATAAATCATGACGCACATCACTGGAAAGGTCGTGATAAGCCCTATCAGCATATCGAAACAAATTTTATTTTTATTGATTTTGTAAGGAGATATTTCAAAATTTGCTAGGAAAAACGACTTTTTTCAAAGTTAATCAAATAAATAATGACGCACATCACTGGAAAGGTCTTGTTAAGCCCTATCAGCATATCGAAACAAATTTTATTTTTAATGATTTTGTAAGGAGATATTTCAAAATTTGCTAGGAAAAACGACTTTTTTCAAAGTTAATCAAATAAATCATGACGCACATCACTGGAAAGGTCTTGTTAAGCCCTATCAGCATATCGAAACAAATTTTATTTTTATTGATTTTGTAAGGAGATATTTCAAAATTTGCTAGGAAAAACGACTTTTTTCAAAGTTAATCAAATAAATCATGACGCACATCACTGGAAAGGTCTTGTTAAGCCCTATCAGCATATCGAAACAAATTTTATTTTTAATGATTTTGTAAGCAGATATTTCAGAATTTTCTAGGAAAAACGACTTTTTTCAAAGTTAATCAAATAAATAATGACGCACATCACTGGAAAGGTCTTGTTAAGCCCTATCAGCATATCGAAACAAATTTTATTTTCATTGATTTTGTAAGGAGATATTTCAAAATTAGCTAGGAAAAACGACTTTTTTCAAAGTTAATCAAATAAATCATGACGCACATCACTGGAAAGGTCTTGTTAAGCCCTATCAGCATATCGAAACAAATTTTATTTTTATTGATTTTGTAAGGAGATATTTCAAAATTTTCTAAGAAAAACGACTTATTTTAAAGTTGATCAAATCAATCATGACGCACATCACTGGAAAGGTCTTATTAAGTTCTATCAGCATAACGAAACAAGTTTTATATTAATTGATTTTTTAATGAGATATTTCAAAATTTGTCTAACTTCAAGTGTGTCAACTGCAATTGCTTCTGCAACTTAAACATCAACTGTAGCTGCAACTGCAACTGTAACTGTAACTGTAACTGTAACTGTAACTGTAACTGTAACTGTAACTGTAACTGTAACTGTAACTGTAACTGTAACTGTAACTGTAACTGTAACTGTAACTGTAACTGTAACTGTAACTGTAACTGTAACTGTAACTGTAACTGTAACTGTAACTGTAACTGTAACTGTAACTGTAACTGTAACTGTAACTGTAACTGTAACTGTAACTGTAACTGTAACTGTAACTGTAACTGTAACTGTAACTGTAACTGTAACTGTAACTGTAACTGTAACTGTAACTGTAACTGTAACTGTTACTGTAACTGTAACTGTAACTGTAACTGTAACTGTAACTGTAACTGTAACTGTAACTGTAACTGTAACTGTAACTGTAACTGTAACTGTAACTGTAACTGTAACTGTAACTGTAACTGTAACTGTAACTGTAACTGTAACTGTAACTGTAACTGTAACTGTAACTGTAACTGTAACTGTAACTGTAACTGTAACTGTAACTGTAACTGTAACTGTAACTGTAACTGTAACTGTAACTGTAACTGTAACTGTAACTGTAACTGTAACTGTTACTCTAACTGTAACTGTAACTGTAACTGTAACTGTAACTGTAACTGTAACTGTAACTGTAATTGTAACTGTAACTGTAACTGTAACTGTAACTGTAACTGTAACTGCAACTGAAACTCCAACTCATCCTGCATCTAAAACTCCAACTCCATCTTATGAGACAAGCAAAGTACAATTCATAATTTAAACCTTTTTTCGGGTTTTTTGGAGCGAAAGTGGATACTTAACATTTGTTTAAGAAATTTTTTTAATCTGATTTTCAGCATTTGACTAAAAATTAAAAAACAGCATTGAATATTAAAAAGAACAGTGGCGCTTGTCTGCACAGAATTTATAAAAAAAATAAACAATTTTTCCAAAAATATTGACTTAATTTAATTTCATACAAAATTTTCACTGAAGAATGGAATATTACCTAGCTTTGAAAAAATTCTGACTTTAATGTTTTTTTTTTTATGCTAAAATTAGTGCGATCTTCTCTAATCCAAGAATTAAAAAAAATACAATTAGCAACTATTGATAGTACTTCCCATAAAATTTACACTTAGCAACCATTTATAGTTTTTTTTTTATTTTTTTCACTGTCAGCTGAATATATTAAGATTAATTTTTGTATACATATTAAAATTTTTAGAAAAAAATGTTTGATTAAGAAAAAAGTTTCAAATAATTTTTTTGAAAATTCGATATACATACGAGTATCTATAAAGTTCTTTTTTGAAATCTTAATTTTATATGCATATAAATAAATTCTTGTTTTTCAGAGGAAGTTGGATTTCAAAATTTGACCTTTAAAATGTTTTAAGATTTTCATACTTACATATATAAACGCTTTTTTCTTTTCATCCTCTGCAATGATTTTAATTCCTTTCTTCTATCAAAAACTAAGATGGCTTTCTTTTTTCACCTCAAACCATCAATGAAGTTGTTTTAGCTGATTTAAACATAGCATTTCATGCTTTTTATCCTTTTTTTCTAATAATTTGTATGACTTTAGTTAAAATTAAAACTATACACTGAGAAAACTGAACTATGACTTATTTAAATAGAAGCAGGTTTAACTGTTTGTTTTGATTAGTTCAAATAGAATTCGATTTATATCTAACTCTTATCTATTCAGATTCAAAAATACTATTATTTTGGGTCAAATCTGTTTATATCAAATACATTCATGTTTAATTATTACAATGGAAGCTACACGCAATTTTTTACTTGAATTCAAGTCCAATTGAGTTTGATTTTTGAAGGACGGATAAATTATTTTACTCACTTACAAATTTTTAACACACAATCAACATGCACGAGTTTGTTTCAAATATGAATGCACTTAAAATATTAAGAAAAGAAAGAGATTGAACAGAAATATTAAATTTAAACTCGAACTCGAATCGAATTGAACTCAAAGTAATAAAGGCGTTAAGCGTCTAAGATATTTGCAAATAAGTCAGTCTCTATTCAAATAGTTCCAAAATTAGTTCCACCGTAATACCTCAATAAGTGAGAGTGAAATTTATTTTAAATTTTAAAAGTATAATTTTGCCCGGTGTTATAAAATATTGAAAGGCATGCGAGGAAACTTAATTTAAGAAATTAAGGAGAACGTGACTTTTCAGAGGCAAAAAGTATGTTTCAATCCTTCCTCGATTTCCTTCAAAATTATAATTTGTCAGTAAGTGAGTTTTAACTTTGAACCGACGAAATGTATGTAAGTTGCATGTATTAAAGGAAACACTACCATCATTTCAAATAGAAAATATTTGTATTTAGTTATAAGGAGCTAGCATCTATTTAGAAAAACTAGCATTGATTTAAACAGAAAATATCTTCGACCCAACACGAAAATATTTAAAAAGATTAACATAATTCTGAATTTCAAATGAAGTTAATTAAAACAAACAGAAATATCTTTTTTGTTAAATAGAAAGCATAGTAGTAAATTCGAACAAAATCATGTTCAACTGTTTCAACAATGAATTAATACGATTCTATTTAAATTAAATAAAAATCGATTCCATGCCAAATCATATGTGTTTCAGTTTGGTAAATACAATAAATAAAAAAACTGCAACAAATATATAAAGCATAATGGTCCGATAATTTTTCTTGAGAACTGTTTACAAAAATACATACTCATACATACATACATATATGCCTACATACATATAAACCTACATAAATAATTACCACCCAGCGTTTCCCTTGAGGAATGGAAGCTGCTACTGTAACTTTTTAGCTCATTCCTTCCATCTCATATTGATTTTCTTACAGAAAGCCACTGTGAATTATATCGAGCAAAATGAAAATTTATAGTCACAAGTCGAATTAAAAATCCTTTTTTTTTAATTTTAAGACTTATTGGCAGAGTGGAAGATGCTTATATGGGTGACAGAGAGATAGGTAGAGTATGTAACTTATGTATATGTTTTGTGTGTATGTGCATAATTAACTTTACGTAGGTATACTACTAGTTTTGTGTAGTTTTGGGTATTTTTGATAAGCTTTTCTTTCCCCTTAGATTTTTGGTTTTTAACTAATAAATGTGACACAAGTTTCAAAAGTTTGAAGAAATGTAGGTTCTTCTACTCGTAGGTAACTATCTACCTAGACCTACGCCATAAATAAGTATATTTTTATTTGTATGTTTTTTCGTAGGTTTGAAACTTAAACTAAGAAAAATAACCTATGGTTTTTACTTAGAGTTACCATATGATAAAATAAAAAAGGGAGATTTTATTTTGCAAAGGGACAAACATTTAAATAATATTTCCGAGCTTGACTGCCCTTCAAAAAGCCAATTATATAGATCTTTTTCGATCTTTTGCTATACAAATTTGTGAGTTTTCGATAATTTACTTATAGCCGTTTTCTTAATTTTTATTTTTAATAAAATGCTGGAAACAGATGTTCAAATTTTCTGTTTTTGAGAATTATCAAAAACACGAAATGTGTTATTTTTATGAGACAACAAAGTACAATTCATAATTGAAACCTTTTTTCTGGCTTTTTGACGAGAAACTGGGTACCTACCTAACTTTTTTTTAAATCTGGTTTTCAGCATTTGATTAAAAAATACAAAACAGTGTTGAATATTAAAGAGAATAGTGGTGCTTGTCTGCACCGAATTTTGAATTTTTTTTTAATTTTCACTAAAGAATGGAATATTAGCTCTAAAAATTCTAACTTCAATGTGTTTTTTCTTAATATAATTTTTCATATGTTAAAATTACTGTGATCTACTGCCAAAAATTATAAAAAATTATACTTAGCAACTATTTATTGTACTTGTTTTTTTACACAAATTTTTTGTTTCAAGTAATTTTTTTGAAAATTCAATATCTCTATAAACGGGTTGACTATTCTTTTTGAAATCTTAGTTTTTCAAAGGAAGTTGCATTTCAAAATTTGGCATTTAAAATGTTTCAAGAATTGCATGCCTAAATAAATGCTTTTTTTCCTTTAAACCTCTAATTGATTAAACCAATTTTGACAATTGCATAATTACTGACGATCGCAGTATCTCCATCAAAAAATTATATCGTTTTCAAAACGGCCTTATGTTGGCACTCTAAAGCCATTCCAAATTATTTATTTTTTTAAAAATGCCACGAGGCTTGAAAAATATTTGCCATCCTTGATTTATTGCAACTTTTGGTATAAAGTAAAGTTATTATAAAATTGAGATGTTTTGCATAGGATATTAGTGTTTTTAGTGTAACTTCTTAATCAAGCTGCTATTGATTTTCTAGACAAATATGCTCGAATACTTTCTTTCTTAACCAAGTTGCACCTCTTACAATAATTTCATGTTCAATAGAAGAGTTACCTATAATTTTATTTTAAATATAATCTTTATTGTCCTTCAGTTAATGTCTCATTTGTGAAAAACAAAAAGAATTACTGAAATTATAAGCCATTTCCGAAGAACTTGTTCTGGATTTTTGAAATCCCGAGTTCTAATGACCAATATTCTGTAATTTTTCTAAATTTCGCGATAAGCAATGTTTGAAAATGAATTTAGGATCATGTGTTTAACTTTGAAATATAACTGATATACCAAAATAAATAAATTAAATTAAATTACCCAATGGTGTACGTCAAATGGCCTCTATTTTAACACTAAAAAGTCCAGCGTTGTTACATATTCGAGATGGCAAAACCTATTGTTATTTGATTATAAATTAAATAATGATTCTTTACATAGAATTTACAATCAGAAAGATCTCGGAGTGATCTTTGACTCAAAAATTAATTTTTCACTTCATATCGATCTTATAATCTTTAGGGCTAATTCATTGTTGGGCTTTATGATTCGAAATTCAAAGTGTTTTGATGATCCTTATACACTTAAAACCCTTTACATGAGTATTGTTAGGCCGTTATTAGAGTATTGCAGCGTTATATGGAATCCTTACACTCAATCAAGTATCAATCGTTTAGAAAAAGTTCAAAAAAGATTTACAAAGTATGCCTTCTAGTGTTTCATGTTATGAGAGTAGATGTGTTCTTATTGATCTAAAGCCTCTCTTTTCGAGAAGAAAATTAAATTCTGTACTTTTTGCTTTTGATGTACTTTGTTCTAATATTAATTGTCCAATGTTGTTATCATCGTTAAATACATATGCACCTGTTCGCATTTTGCGACCAAGAAATGGTGATTTTTTATACTCGTATGTTCCCTACCATAGTACAAGTTATGCTAAGCACAATCCTATTACAAATGCTTGTATTGTTTTTAATGAATTTGATAATGTTATTGATTTTAATCTGAATAGAAATGAAATAAAGAAAAAAGTATTGAAATTAGTGTAAGCCTTTGAAAACTAAATAATTTATTTATGAAAATTGTATTTGTATATATGTATGTATGTATAAAGTAGCATTTAAGTGTAGTCTCCATAAAGTTTTGTAACTTGAAAGACGATAAATAAATAAATAAATAAATAGTTATAGGTTAAGATTCTTATAAAATTCAAAAATTAATGATCATATGAAAAATGAGAACAGAGTTGCATAGAGTAAAAACTTGCATTTAAGCCTTTCGAAGCCTCTCAGCTACTTAAATTGTATGCAATAATAACATAACTAAGGTTTCTATGAACAACTAATTTCAGAAAAGTATTTCTTGCCTTATAGCCAATTTAATGCAGCTCAATTGAGAGATATGAGATCACAGGTGAAAACACTCAAATATTATCGTATCTACGTTCAACGGTATTCCAGAATTCTATTTTTTTGAATTCATATTCGAATCAATAATTCCTATCATCTGTCAAAATGTCTCTAGTCCCACCCCTTAAAAAGATAAAAATTAAATATGTACTACACAAATTTAAAAAACCATTCATAGTATTCAAATCATAACGATTGTTTTATTTAACCGGAAACTTATTTTATTATATTCATCCCTAAAGGGGGTTAATAGATTATACAGGCCAAAACCATTTTAAATCACAATCCATCCTGTCTGTATATTTTTGATAAAAATAAAATTTCTAAAATCGAATATCCTTTTTATCAATTCCACCCGATAGATATAAAGCTAAATACTGACAAATATCTTACCCAACAGCTAAGCTCTAAATATAACCTTTCAGACATAAGAGTATTTGTTTAAATCAGAATACCTAGCTTAATAATTGATTTGGAAGTCTTGATTTCCTTTCTTTCTTTTTATCTCATTTCACCCTAAGAATGGAGCTTTACCAGTTAAACCCGACAAAAAGAAATTCAAATCAGTTTTTACTCCCATATCACCCTACAATTGAAACTGTGTAAACTGAGAATAACCTTTCTATCTATCTGCAAAGTGAAATTTATAAATTTTAGTTTTTAAAAATATAAAATCAAAAACTCTCACAAATACCTAATAAAAATACAAACATAGATATTTTAACTTTTAAATTGTTGTCAAATTAAAATTAAGAGTTACAGCGTTCCTACTTTGAGGAAAAAAGTCGAAGTAGATTTGAAGAAAAAAAGGAAGTAGATTGACAGAAATCGAAGTAGATTTCAAAATTAACATTTTTTATAAAAAAATTAAAGTAAACAAAAAAAAATTAGAACAAATACAAAAGAAATTCTTTCAGACTGCATCATTCTATATTTATTCCAATTTAAGAAAAACACACTGAATTTCTAATCATGGTTTTGTAGCAATTTTTAGTTCTATTTAGTAAAGGTACTTTACCTGTTCTTTTTTTATAAAAAAGAAAGAAAATAATTATAGTTAGGAGACAAACAAACAGACTAAAGATCGTCAACCAAAATAGAAAAGGGTGAATAAAAAAATTTAAAAAAAGAAAACCAAACCACAAGAAGTCCGTTGAGTTTCTATGCTATGTAAAATGGTTAATTTTTGTATAAAAATTTTGTTAATCTTGCTTTTGTTGTTTTAATGGAAATTCTGGGGCTACATAATTGATTAAAAAAGAGAAAAAAGAAGTAGAATTGACCTATTAATGAAAAATTGAAGTATAAGTCGAAACAGAGATTTCTAAAATGAAGTAGAGTTCAATTATTTGGTGATGGTGCCAAGTAGGAAGCAGATTATAATTAAAAAAAAAGAAGTAGATCTACTAATTGAAGTAAAGTGGAAGTACTGCTGCTACTCTGGGACATTGTAGCTTTCCACTAGTAGATCAATTTTTAGGATCAGTGCAGTAATTCCAAAGACTACCCCTTACATAGAAATAGAAACAAACAAAAAAAAATAAATATTTCAGCTTTATAATATAGATATAGATATAGATATAGATATAGATATAGATATAGATATATATATAGATATAGATATATATATAGATATATATATAGATATATATATAGATATATATATAGATATAGATATGGTCAGTGGTAAAAATAAAAAAAATATTGAGGAAAAATGTCAGCTCTTTCCTTGAAGAGTGGAAACAACAACTGCCACTTTTCAGCTCATTCCTTCGATCTCATATTGATTTTCTTACAGAAAGCCACTGTGAATTATATCGAGCAAAATGAAAATTTATAGTCACAAGTCGAATTAAAAATCCTTTTTGTTGGTTTTTAGGACCTATAGGCAGAGTGGAAGACGCACATATGGGTGACGGCGAGATAGGTATAGTATGTAAATTATGTATTTGTTTCGTTTGTATGTGAATAATTAACTATATGTAGGTGAGTATTTTTGTGTAGTTTTGGTTATTTTTAATTAGCTTTGTTTTCGTTTAGATTTTTTTTGTTTTAAACTAAAAAGTGTTTTGACATTTCTTGTTTATTTTGTTATTTTTATGAGGCAAACAAAGTATAATTCATAATTGAAACCTTTTTCGGGTTTTTTTTGGGGAGAAAGTGGGTAAATTTTTTTTTAAAGAAAGATTTTTACATCTGGTTCTCATCATTGAGAATTTTCATTAAAATGAAAAGAGCATGGATTATTAAAAAAAACAGTAGTGCTGAAATTTTGAACAAAATTCACAATTTTTTCAAAAATATTGCCTTTATTTAATTTCTTAAAAAATGTTCACTAAAGAATGGAATATTAACTACCTAGCTTTGAAAAAAAATTGGACTTTAATGTTTTTTTTTTTTATATGCTAAAATTAGTGCGATCAAAAATTTAAAAGAAATTCAAATTATATTGTAATTTTCATTCATCCAAGGGGGTCTCCATTTTAAAAAAGGTTCAATTTTTCCAACTTTTTAACTGCTTTTGATTTACATATTCAAAATAAAATTCTTACTTATTTATTTTAAGGAGGATAACAAACCAAGTCCTTATAAATATTTCTTACCTGAAAAGAAAGAAGAGAAAATTTTGATTAGCAAGGGTCTTTTAAAAGTTTTCAAATAATTAATTTTTAAGAAAAATTTTTAATTTTTAATATGTTTATTTCTTAAATAGAAAAAAATTCAAAAGTTGAATAAAATGGAAATCATGTCAAATATTTGAATTAATAGTTTTATAAGCCTCATATTCTTGAAATACTTTTTAATTTTTCTAAGAATCTTATGTTAAACTTGTAATTGGCTTTCTTTACAATTATAAAAAAATATGAAATATAAGGTCTTGTTAAGCCCTATCAGCATATCGAAACAAATTTTATTTTTATTGATTTTGTAAGGAGATATTTCAAAATTTGCTAGGAAAAACGACTTTTTTCAAAGTTAAGCAAATAAATCATGACGCACATCACTGGAAAGGTCTTGTTAAGCCCTATCAGCATATCGAAACAAATTTTATTTTTTTTGATTTTTAATGGAGATATTTCAAAATTTGCTAGGAAAAACGACTTTTTTCAAAGTTAATCAAATAAATCATGACGCACATCACTGGAAAGGTCTTGTTAAGCCCTATCAGCATATCGAAAGAAATTTTATTTTTATTGATTTTGTAAGGAGATATTTCAAAATTTGCTAGGAAAAACGACTTTTTTCAAAGTTAATCAAATAAATCATGACGCACATCACTGGAAAGGTCTTGTTAAGCCCTATCAGCATATCGAAATAAATTTTGTTTTTATTGATTTTGTAAGCAGATATTTCAAAATTTGCTAGGAAAAACGACTTTTTTCAAAGTTAATCAAATAAATCATGACGCCCATCACTGGAAAGGTCTTGTTAAGCCCTATCAGCATATCGAAACAAATTTTATTTTTATTGATTTTTAATGGAGATAGTTCAAAATTTGCTAGGAAAAACGACTTTTTTCGAAGTTAATCAAATAAATCATGACGCACATCACTGGAAAGGTCTTGTTAAGCCCTATCAGCATATCGAAACAAATTTTATTTTTATTGATTTTGTAAGGAGATATTTCAAAATTTGTTAGGAAAAACGACTTTTTTCAAAGTTAATCAAATAAATCATGACGCACATCACTGGAAAGGTCTTGTTAAGCCCTATCAGCATATCGAAACAAATTTTATTTTTATTGATTTTGTAAGGAGATATTTCAAAATTTGTTAGGAAAAACGACTTTTTTCGAAGTTAATCAAATAAATCATGACGCACATCACTGGAAAGGTCTTGTTAAGCCCTATCAGCATATCGAAACAAATTTTATTTTTATTGATTTTGTAAGCAGATATTTCAAAATTCGTTAGGAAAAACGACTTTTTTCAAAGTTAATCAAATAAATCATGACGCACATCACTGGAAAGGTCTTGTTAAGCCCTATCAGCATATCGAAACAAATTTTATTTTTATTGATTTTGTAAGGAGATATTTCAAAATTTGTTAGGAAAAACGACTTTTTTCAAAGTTAATCAAATAAATCATGACGCACATCACTGGAAAGGTCTTGTTAAGCCCTATCAGCATGTCGAAACAAATTTTATTTTTATTGATTTTGCAAGGAGATATTTCAAAATTTGCTAGGAAAAACGACTTTTTTCAAAGTTAATCAAATAAATCATGACGCACATCACTGGAAAGGTCTTGTTAAGCCCTATCAGCATATCGAAACAAATTTTATTTTTATTGATTTTGTAAGGAGATATTTCAAAATTTGTTAGGAAAAACGACTTTTTTCAAAGTTAATCAAATAAATCATGACGCACATCACTGGAAAGGTCTTGTTAAGCCCTATCAGCATATCGAAAGAAATTTTATTTTTATTGATTTTGTAAGGAGATATTTCAAAATTTGCTAGGAAAAACGACTTTTTTCAAAGTTAATCAAATGAATCATGACGCACATCACTGGAAAGGTCTTGTTAAGCCCTATCAGCATATCGAAACAAATTTTATTTTTATTGATTTTGTAAGGAGATATTTCAAAATTTGCTAGGAAAAACGACTTTTTTCAAAGTTAAGCAAATAAATCATGACGCACATCACTGGAAAGGTCTTGTTAAGCCCTATCAGCATGTCGAAACAAATTTTATTTTTATTGATTTTGTAAGGAGATATTTCAAAATTTGCTAGGAAAAACGACTTTTTTCGAAGTTAATCAAATAAATCATGACGCACATCACTGGAAAGGTCTTGTTAAGCCCTATCAGCATATCGAAACAAATTTTATTTTTATTGATTTTGTAAGGAGATATTTCAAAATTTGCTAGGAAAAACGACTTTTTTCAAAGTTAATCAAATGAATCATGACGCACATCACTGGAAAGGTCTTGTTAAGCCCTATCAGCATATCGAAACAAATTTTATTTTTATTGATTTTGTAAGGAGATATTTCAAAATTTGCTAGGAAAAACGACTTTTTTCAAAGTTAAGCAAATAAATCATGACGCACATCACTGGAAAGGTCTTGTTAAGCCCTATCAGCATGTCGAAACAAATTTTATTTTTATTGATTTTGTAAGGAGATATTTCAAAATTTGCTAGGAAAAACGACTTTTTTCAAAGTTAATCAAATAAATCATGACGTACATCACTGGAAAGGTCTTGTTAAGCCCTATCAGCATGTCGAAACAAATTTTATTTTTATTGATTTTGTAAGGAGATATTTCAAAATTTGCTAGGAAAAACGACTTTTTTCAAAGTTAATCAAATAAATCATGACGTACATCACTGGAAAGGTCTTGTTAAGCCCTATCAGCATATCGAAACAAATTTTATTTTTATTGATTTTGTAAGCAGATATTTCAAAATTCGTTAGGAAAAACGACTTTTTTCAAAGTTAATCAAATAAATCATGACGCACATCACTGGAAAGGTCTTGTTAAGCCCTATCAGCATATCGAAACAAATTTTATTTTTATTGATTTTGTAAGGAGATATTTCAAAATTTGTTAGGAAAAACGACTTTTTTCAAAGTTAATCAAATAAATCATGACGCACATCACTGGAAAGGTCTTGTTAAGCCCTATCAGCATGTCGAAACAAATTTTATTTTTATTGATTTTGCAAGGAGATATTTCAAAATTTGCTAGGAAAAACGACTTTTTTCAAAGTTAATCAAATAAATCATGACGCACATCACTGGAAAGGTCTTGTTAAGCCCTATCAGCATATCGAAACAAATTTTATTTTTATTGATTTTGTAAGGAGATATTTCAAAATTTGTTAGGAAAAACGACTTTTTTCAAAGTTAATCAAATAAATCATGACGCACATCACTGGAAAGGTCTTGTTAAGCCCTATCAGCATATCGAAAGAAATTTTATTTTTATTGATTTTGTAAGGAGATATTTCAAAATTTGCTAGGAAAAACGACTTTTTTCAAAGTTAATCAAATGAATCATGACGCACATCACTGGAAAGGTCTTGTTAAGCCCTATCAGCATATCGAAACAAATTTTATTTTTATTGATTTTGTAAGGAGATATTTCAAAATTTGCTAGGAAAAACGACTTTTTTCAAAGTTAAGCAAATAAATCATGACGCACATCACTGGAAAGGTCTTGTTAAGCCCTATCAGCATGTCGAAACAAATTTTATTTTTATTGATTTTGTAAGGAGATATTTCAAAATTTGCTAGGAAAAACGACTTTTTTCAAAGTTAATCAAATAAATCATGACGTACATCACTGGAAAGGTCTTGTTAAGCCCTATCAGCATATCGAAATAAATTTTGTTTTTATTGATTTTGTAAGCAGATATTTCAAAATTTGCTAGGAAAAACGACTTTTTTCAAAGTTAATCAAATAAATCATGACGCACATCACTGGAAAGGTCTTGTTAAGCCCTATCAGCATATCGAAACAAATTTTATTTTTATTGATTTTGTAAGGAGATATTTCAAAATTTGCTAGGAAAAACGACTTTTTTCAAAGTTAAGCAAATAAATCATGACGCACATCACTGGAAAGGTCTTGTTAAGCCCTATCAGCATGTCGAAACAAATTTTATTTTTATTGATTTTGTAAGGAGATATTTCAAAATTTGCTAGGAAAAACGACTTTTTTCAAAGTTAATCAAATGAATCATGACGCACATCACTGGAAAGGTCTTGTTAAGCCCTATCAGCATATCGAAACAAATTTTATTTTTATTGATTTTTAATGGAGATATTTCAAAATTTGCTAGGAAAAACGACTTTTTTCGAAGTTAATCAAATAAATCATGACGCACATCACTGGAAAGGTCTTGTTAAGCCCTATCAGCATATCGAAACAAATTTTATTTTTATTGATTTTGTAAGCAGATATTTCAAAATTCGTTAGGAAAAACGACTTTTTTTAAAGTTAATCAAATAAATCATGACGCACATCACTGGAAAGGTCTTGTTAAGCCCTATCAGCATATCGAAACAAATTTTATTTTTATTGATTTTGTAAGGAGATATTTCAAAATTTGCTAGGAAAAACGACTTTTTTCAAAGTTAATCAAATGAATCATGACGTACATCACTGGAAAGGTCTTGTTAAGCCCTATCAGCATATCGAAACAAATTTTATTTTTATTGATTTTGTAAGGAGATATTTCAAAATTTGCTAGGAAAAACGACTTTTTTCAAAGTTAATCAAATAAATAATGACGCACATCACTGGAAAGGTCTTGTTAAGCCCTATCAGCATATCGAAACAAATTTTATTTTTATTGATTTTGTAAGGAGATATTTCAAAATTTGCTAGGAAAAACGACTTTTTTCAAAGTTAATCAAATGAATCATGACGCAC
Organism: Dasysyrphus albostriatus; assembly: GCA_946251815.1. Classification (NCBI taxonomy): domain Eukaryota; kingdom Metazoa; phylum Arthropoda; class Insecta; order Diptera; family Syrphidae; genus Dasysyrphus; species Dasysyrphus albostriatus. The sequence goes on along the minus strand of OX276336.1, from coordinate 125,789,905 downwards.
ATCACTGGAAAGGTCTTGTTAAGCCCTATCAGCATTTCGAAACAAATTTTATTTTTATTGATTTTGTAAGGAGATATTTCAAAATTTGCTAGGAAAAACGACTTTTTTCAAAGTTAATCAAATAAATCATGACGCACATCACTGGAAAGGTCTTGTTAAGCCCTATCAGCATATCGAAACAAATTTTATTTTTATTGATTTTGTAAGGAGATATTTCAAAATTTGCTAGGAAAAACGACTTTTTTCAAGGTTAATCAAATAAATAATGACGCACATCACTGGAAAGGTCTTGTTAAGCCCTATCAGCATATCGAAACAAATTTTATTTTTATTGATTTTGTAAGGAGATATTTCAAAATTTGCTAGTAAAAACGACCTTTTTCAAAGTTAATCAAATGAATCATGACGCACATCACTGGAAAGGTCTTGTTAAGCCCTATCAGCATATCGAAACAAATTTTATTTTTATTGATTTTGTAAGGAGATATTTCAAAATTTGCTAGGAAAAACGACCTTTTTCAAAGTTAATCAAATGAATCATGACGCACATCACTGGAAAGGTCTTGTTAAGCCCTATCAGCATGTCGAAACAAATTTTATTTTTATTGATTTTGTAAGGAGATATTTCAAAATTTGTTAGGAAAAACGACTTTTTTTCAAAGTTAATCAAATAAATCATGACGCACATCACTGGAAAGGTCTTGTTAAGCCCTATCAGCATATCGAAACAAATTTTATTTTTATTGATTTTGTAAGGAGATATTTCAAAATTTGCTAGGAAAAACGACTTTTTTCAAGGTTAATCAAATAAATAATGACGCACATCACTGGAAAGGTCTTGTTAAGCCCTATCAGCATATCGAAACAAATTTTATTTTTATTTATTTTGTAAGGAGATATTTCAAAATTTGCTAGGAAAAACGACTTATTTTAAAGTTGATCAAATCAATCATGACGCACATCACTGGAAAGGTCTTATTAAGTTCTATCAGCATAACGAAACAAGTTTTATATTAATTGATTTTTTAATGAGATATTTCAAAATTTGTCCAACTTCAAGTGTGTCAACTGCAATTGCTTCTGACACTTTAACATCAACTGTAGCTGCAACTGCAACTGTAACTGTAACTGTAACTGTAACTGTAACTGTAACTGTAACTGTAACTGTAACTGTAACTGTAACTGTAACTGTAACTGTAACTGTAACTGTAACTGTAACTGTAACTGTAACTGTAACTGTAACTGTAACTGTAACTGTAACTGTAACTGTAACTGTAACTGTAACTGTAACTGTAACTGTAACTGTAACTGTAACTGTAACTGTAACTGTAACTGTAACTGTAACTGTAACTGTAACTGTAACTGTAACTGTAACTGTAACTGTAACTGTAACTGTAACTGTAACTGTAACTGTAACTTTAACTGTAACTGTAACTGTAACTGTAACTGTAACTGTAACTGTAACTGTAACTGTAACTGTAACTGTAACTGTAACTGTAACTGTAACTGTAACTGTAACTGTAACTGTAACTGTAACTGTAACTGTAACTGTAACTGTAACTGTAACTGTAACTGTAACTGTAACTGTAACTGTAACTGTAACTGTAACTGTAACTGTAACTGTAACTGTAACTGTAACTGTAACTGTAACTGTAACTGTAATTATTATAATTATTATTATTTTTTAAGGAGATATTTCAAAGTTTGCTAGGAAAAACGACTTTTTTCAAAGTTAATCAAATAAATCATGACGCACATTACTGGAAAGGTCTTGTTAAGAACTATAAACATATCGAAACAAATTTTATTTTTATTGATTTTTTAAGGAGATATTTCAAAATTTGCTAGGAAAAACGACTTTTTTCAAAGTTAGGCAAATAAATCATGACGCACATCACTGGAAAGGTCTTGTTAAGCCCTATCAGCATATCAAAACAAATTTTATTTTTATTGATTTTGTAAGGAGATATTTAAAAATTTGCTAGGAAAAACGACTTTTTTTAAAGTTAAGCAAATCAATCATGACGCACATCACTGGAAAGGTCTTGTTAAGCCCTATCAGCATGTCGAAACAAATTTTATTTTTATTGATTTTGTAAGGAGATATTTCAAAATTTGTTAGGAAAAACGACTTTTTTCAAAGTTAATCAAATAAATCATGACTCACATCACTGGAAAGGTCTTGTTAAGCCCTATCAGCATATCGAAACAAATTTTATTTTTATTGATTTTGTAAGGAGATATTTCAAAATTTGTTAGGAAAAACGACTTTTTTCAAAGTTAATCAAATAAATCATGACTCACATCACTGGAAAGGTCTTGTTAAGCCCTATCAGCATATCGAAACAAATTTTATTTTTATTGATTTTGTAAGGAGATATTTCAAAATTTGCTAGGAAAAACGACTTTTTTCAAAATTAAGCAAATCAATCATGACGCACATCACTGGAAAGGTCTTGTTAAGCCCTATCAGCATGTCGAAACAAATTTTATTTTTATTGATTTTGTAAGGAGATATTTCAAAATTTGCTAGGAAAAACGACTTTTTTCAAAGTTAATCAAATAAATCATGACGCACATCACTGGAAAGGTCTTGTTAAGCCCTATCAGCATATCGAAACAAATTTTATTTTTATTGATTTTGTAAGGAGATATTTCAAAATTTGCTAGGAAAAACGACTTTTTTCAAAGTTAAGCAAATAAATCATGACGTACATCACTGGAAAGGTCTTGTTAAGCCCTATCAGCATGTCGAAACAAATTTTATTTTTATTGATTTTGTAAGGAGATATTTCAAAATTTTCTAAGAAAAACGACTTATTTTAAAGTTGATCAAATCAATCATGACGCACATCACTGGAAAGGTCTTATTAAGTTCTATCAGCATAACGAAACAAGTTTTATATTAATTGATTTTTTAATGAGATATTTCAAAATTTGTCCAACTTCAAGTGTGTCAACTGCAATTGCTTCTGCAACTTAAACATCAACTGTACCTGCAACTGCAACTGTAACTGTAACTGTAACTGTAACTGTACCTGCAACTGCAACTGTAACTGTAACTGTAACTGTAACTGTAACTGTAACTGTAACTGTAACTGTAACTGTAACTGTAACTGTAACTGTAACTGTAACTGTAACTGTAACTGTAACTGTAACTGTAACTGTAACTGTAACTGTAACTGTAACTGTAACTGTAACTGTAACTGTAACTGTAACTGTAACTGTAACTGTAACTGTAACTGTAACTGAACTGTAACTGTAACTGTAACTGTAACTGTAACTGTAACTGTAACTGTAACTGTAACTGTAACTGTAACTGTAACTGTAACTGTAACTGTAACTGTAACTGTAACTGTAACTGTAACTGTAACTGTAACTGTAACTGTAACTGTAACTGTAACTGTAACTGTAACTGTAACTGTAACTGTAACTGTAACTGTAACTGTAACTGTAACTGTAACTGTAACTGTAACTGTAACTGTAACTGTAACTGTAACTGTAACTGTAACTGTAACTGTAACTGTAACTGTAACTGTAACTGTAACTGTAACTGTAACTGTAACTGTAACTGTAACTGTAACTGTAACTGTAACTGTAACTGTAACTGTAACTGTAACTGTAACTGTAACTGTAACTGTAACTGTAACTGTAACTGTAACTGTATCTGTAACTGTAACTGTAACTGTATCTGTAACTGTAACTGTAACTTTAACTGTAACTGTAACTGTAACTGTAACTGTAACTGCAACTGAGACTCCAACTCATCCTGCATCTAAAACTCCAACTCCATCTTATGAGACAAGCAAAGTACAATTCATAATCTAAACCTTTTTTCGGGTTTTTTGAAGCGAAAGTGGATACTTAACATTTGTTTAAGAAAATTTTTTGATCTGATTTTCAGCATTTGACTAAAAATTAAAAACCGCATTGAATATTAAAAAGAACAGTGGCGCTTGTCTGCACAGAATTTATAAAAAAATAAACAATTTTTCCAAAAATATTGACTTAATTTAATTTCATAAAAAATTTTCACTGAAGAATGGAATATTACCTAGCTTTGAAAAAATTCTAACTTTAATGTTTTTTTTTATGCTTAAATTAGTGCGATCTTCTCCAATCCAAGAATTAAAAAATTACAATAAGCAACTATTGATAGTACTTCCCATAAAATTTACACTTAGCAGCCATTTATAGTTTTTTTTTTATTTTTTTCACTGTCAGTTGAATATATTAAGATTAATTTTTGTATTCATTTCAAACTTTTCAGAAAAAAATGTTTGATTAAGAAAAAAGTTTCAAATAATTTTTTTGAAAATTCGATTTACATATCTATAAAGTTCTTTTTGAAATCTTATTTTTATATGCATATAAATAAATTCTTGTTTTTCAGAGGAAGTTGGATTTCAAAATTTGACCTTTAAAATGTTTTAAGATTTTCATACTTACATATATAAACGCTTTTTTCTTTTCATCCTCTGCAATGATTTTAATTCCTTTCTTCTATCAAAAACTAAGATGGCTTTCTTTTTTCACCTCAAACCATCAATGAAGTTGTTTTAGCTGATTTAAACATAGCATTTCATGCTTTTTATCCTTTTTTTCTAATAATTTGTATGACTTTAGTTAAAATTAAAACTATACACTGAGAAAACTGAACTATGACTTATTTAAATAGAAGCAGGTTTAACTGTTTGTTTTGATTAGTTCAAATAGAATTCGATTTATATCTAACTCTTATCTATTCAGATTCAAAAATACTATTATTTTGGGTCAAATCTGTTTATATCAAATACATTCATGTTTAATTATTACAATGGAAGCTACACGCAATTTTTTACTTGAATTCAAGTCCAATTGAGTTTGATTTTTGAAGGACGGATAAATTATTTTACTCACTTACAAATTTTTAACACACAATCAACATGCACGAGTTTGTTTCAAATATGAATGCACTTAAAATATTAAGAAAAGAAAGAGATTGAACAGAAATATTAAATTTAAACTCGAACTCGAATCGAATTGAACTCAAAGTAATAAAGGCGTTAAGCGTCTAAGATATTTGCAAATAAGTCAGTCTCTATTCAAATAGTTCCAAAATTAGTTCCACCGTAATACCTCAATAAGTGAGAGTGAAATTTATTTTAAATTTTAAAAGTATAATTTTGCCCGGTGTTATAAAATATTGAAAGGCATGCGAGGAAACTTAATTTAAGAAATTAAGGAGAACGTGACTTTTCAGAGGCAAAAAGTATGTTTCAATCCTTCCTCGATTTCCTTCAAAATTATAATTTGTCAGTAAGTGAGTTTTAACTTTGAACCGACGAAATGTATGTAAGTTGCATGTATTAAAGGAAACACTACCATCATTTCAAATAGAAAATATTTGTATTTAGTTATAAGGAGCTAGCATCTATTTAGAAAAACTAGCATTGATTTAAACAGAAAATATCTTCGACCCAACACGAAAATATTTAAAAAGATTAACATAATTCTGAATTTCAAATGAAGTTAATTAAAACAAACAGAAATATCTTTTTTGTTAAATAGAAAGCATAGTAGTAAATTCGAACAAAATCATGTTCAACTGTTTCAACAATGAATTAATACGATTCTATTTAAATTAAATAAAAATCGATTCCATGCCAAATCATATGTGTTTCAGTTTGGTAAATACAATAAATAAAAAAACTGCAACAAATATATAAAGCATAATGGTCCGATAATTTTTCTTGAGAACTGTTTACAAAAATACATACTCATACATACATACATATATGCCTACATACATATAAACCTACATAAATAATTACCACCCAGCGTTTCCCTTGAGGAATGGAAGCTGCTACTGTAACTTTTTAGCTCATTCCTTCCATCTCATATTGATTTTCTTACAGAAAGCCACTGTGAATTATATCGAGCAAAATGAAAATTTATAGTCACAAGTCGAATTAAAAATCCTTTTTTTTTAATTTTAAGACTTATTGGCAGAGTGGAAGATGCTTATATGGGTGACAGAGAGATAGGTAGAGTATGTAACTTATGTATATGTTTTGTGTGTATGTGCATAATTAACTTTACGTAGGTATACTACTAGTTTTGTGTAGTTTTGGGTATTTTTGATAAGCTTTTCTTTCCCCTTAGATTTTTGGTTTTTAACTAATAAATGTGACACAAGTTTCAAAAGTTTGAAGAAATGTAGGTTCTTCTACTCGTAGGTAACTATCTACCTAGACCTACGCCATAAATAAGTATATTTTTATTTGTATGTTTTTTCGTAGGTTTGAAACTTAAACTAAGAAAAATAACCTATGGTTTTTACTTAGAGTTACCATATGATAAAATAAAAAAGGGAGATTTTATTTTGCAAAGGGACAAACATTTAAATAATATTTCCGAGCTTGACTGCCCTTCAAAAAGCCAATTATATAGATCTTTTTCGATCTTTTGCTATACAAATTTGTGAGTTTTCGATAATTTACTTATAGCCGTTTTCTTAATTTTTATTTTTAATAAAATGCTGGAAACAGATGTTCAAATTTTCTGTTTTTGAGAATTATCAAAAACACGAAATGTGTTATTTTTATGAGACAACAAAGTACAATTCATAATTGAAACCTTTTTTCTGGCTTTTTGACGAGAAACTGGGTACCTACCTAACTTTTTTTTAAATCTGGTTTTCAGCATTTGATTAAAAAATACAAAACAGTGTTGAATATTAAAGAGAATAGTGGTGCTTGTCTGCACCGAATTTTGAATTTTTTTTTAATTTTCACTAAAGAATGGAATATTAGCTCTAAAAATTCTAACTTCAATGTGTTTTTTCTTAATATAATTTTTCATATGTTAAAATTACTGTGATCTACTGCCAAAAATTATAAAAAATTATACTTAGCAACTATTTATTGTACTTGTTTTTTTACACAAATTTTTTGTTTGATTTAAAAAAAAGTTTCAAGTAATTCTTTGAAAATTCAATATCTCTATAAACGGGTTGACTATTCTTTTTGAAATCTTAGTTTTTCAAAGGAAGTTGCATTTCAAAATTTGGCATTTAAAATGTTTCAAGAATTGCATGCCTACATAAATGCTTTTTTTCCTTTAAACCTCTAATTGATTAAACCAATTTTGACAATTGCATAATTACTGACGATCGCAGTATCTCCATCAAAAAATTATATCGTTTTCAAAACGGCCTTATGTTGGCACTCTAAAGCCATTCCAAATTATTTATTTTTTAAAAAATGCCACGAGGCTTGAAAAATATTTGCCATCCTTGATTTATTGCAACTTTTGGTATAAAGTAAAGTTATTATAAAATTGAGATGTTTTGCATAGGATATTTAAAAGCATAAATTACGAAGATGTTTTTAGTGTAGCTTCTTAATCAAGCTTGCTATTGATTTTCTAGACAAATATGCTCGAATACTTTCTTTCTTAACCAAGTTGCACCTCTTACAATAATTTCATGTTCAATAGAATAGTTACCTATAATTTTTTTTTAAATATAATCTATGGTGGTTATGGTCCTTTAGTTGATGTCTCATTTGTGAAAAACAAAAAGAATTACTGAAATTATAAGCCATTTCCGAAGAACTTGTTCTGGATTTTTGAAATCCCGAGTTCTAATGACCAATATTCTGTAATTTTTCTAAATTTCGCGATAAGCAATGTTTGAAAATGAATTAAGGATCATGTGTTTAACTTTGAAATATAACTGATATACCAAAATAAATAAATTAAATAAAATTACCCAATGGTGTACGTCAAATGGCCTCTATTTTAACACTAAAAAGTCCAGCGTTGTTACATATTCGAGATGGCAAAACCTATTGTTATTTGATTATAAATTAAATAATGATTCTTTACATAGAATTTACAATCAGAAAGATCTCGGAGTGATCTTTGACTCAAAAATTAATTTTTCACTTCATATCGATCATATAATCTCTAGGGCTAATTCAATGTTGGGCTCTATGATTCGAAATTCAAAGTGTTTTGATGATCCTTATACACTTAAAACCCTTTACATGAGTATTGTTAGGCCGTTATTAGAGTATTGCAGCGTTATATGGAATCCTTACACTCAATCAAGTATCAATCGTTTAGAAAAAGTTCAAAAAAGATTTACAAAGTATGCCTTCTAGTGTTTCATGTTATGAGAGTAGATGTGTTCTTATTGATCTAAAGCCTCTCTTTTCGAGAAGAAAATTAAATTCTGTACTTTTTGCTTTTGATGTACTTTGTTCTAATATTAATTGTCCAATGTTGTTATCATCGTTAAATATGTATGCACCTGTTCGCATTTTGCGACCAAGAAATGGTGATTTTTTATATGTTCCCTACCATAGTACAAGTTATGCTAAGCACAATCCTATTACAAATGCTTGTATTGTTTTTAATGAATTTGATAATGTTATTGATTTTAATCTGAATAGAAATGAAATAAAGAAAAAAGTATTGAAATTAGTGTAAGCCTTTGAAAACTAAATAATTTATTTATGAAAATTGTATTTGTATATATGTATGTATGTATAAAGTAGCATTTAAGTGTAGTCTCCATAAAGTTTTGTAACTTGAAAGACGATAAATAAATAAATAAATAAATAGTTATAGGTTAAGATTCTTATAAAATTCAAAAATTAATGATCATATGAAAAATGAGAACAGAGTTGCATAGAGTAAAAACTTGCATTTAAGCCTTTCGAAGCCTCTCAGCTACTTAAATTGTATGCAATAATAACATAACTAAGGTTTCTATGAACAACTAATTTCAGAAAAGTATTTCTTGCCTTATAGCCAATTTAATGCAGCTCAATTGAGAGATATGAGATCACAGGTGAAAACACTCAAATATTATCGTATCTACGTTCAACGGTATTCCAGAATTCTATTTTTTTGAATTCATATTCGAATCAATAATTCCTATCATCTGTCAAAATGTCTCTAGTCCCACCCCTTAAAAAGATAAAAATTAAATATGTACTACACAAATTTAAAAAACCATTCATAGTATTCAAATCATAACGATTGTTTTATTTAACCGGAAACTTATTTTATTATATTCATCCCTAAAGGGGGTTAATAGATTATACAGGCCAAAACCATTTTAAATCACAATCCATCCTGTCTGTATATTTTTGATAAAAATAAAATTTCTAAAATCGAATATCCTTTTTATCAATTCCACCCGATAGATATAAAGCTAAATACTGACAAATATCTTACCCAACAGCTAAGCTCTAAATATAACCTTTCAGACATAAGAGTATTTGTTTAAATCAGAATACCTAGCTTAATAATTGATTTGGAAGTCTTGATTTCCTTTCTTTCTTTTTATCTCATTTCACCCTAAGAATGGAGCTTTACCAGTTAAACCCGACAAAAAGAAATTCAAATCAGTTTTTACTCCCATATCACCCTACAATTGAAACTGTGTAAACTGAGAATAACCTTTCTATCTATCTGCAAAGTGAAATTTATAAATTTTAGTTTTTAAAAATATAAAATCAAAAACTCTCACAAATACCTAATAAAAATACAAACATAGATATTTTAACTTTTAAATTGTTGTCAAATTAAAATTAAGAGTTACAGCGTTCCTACTTTGAGGAAAAAAGTCGAAGTAGATTTGAAGAAAAAAAGGAAGTAGATTGACAGAAATCGAAGTAGATTTCAAAATTAACATTTTTTATAAAAAAATTAAAGTAAACAAAAAAAAATTAGAACAAATACAAAAGAAATTCTTTCAGACTGCATCATTCTATATTTATTCCAATTTAAGAAAAACACACTGAATTTCTAATCATGGTTTTGTAGCAATTTTTAGTTCTATTTAGTAAAGGTACTTTACCTGTTCTTTTTTTATAAAAAAGAAAGAAAATAATTATAGTTAGGAGACAAACAAACAGACTAAAGATCGTCAACCAAAATAGAAAAGGGTGAATAAAAAAATTTAAAAAAAGAAAACCAAACCACAAGAAGTCCGTTGAGTTTCTATGCTATGTAAAATGGTTAATTTTTGTATAAAAATTTTGTTAATCTTGCTTTTGTTGTTTTAATGGAAATTCTGGGGCTACATAATTGATTAAAAAAGAGAAAAAAGAAGTAGAATTGACCTATTAATGAAAAATTGAAGTATAAGTCGAAACAGAGATTTCTAAAATGAAGTAGAGTTCAATTATTTGGTGATGGTGCCAAGTAGGAAGCAGATTATAATTAAAAAAAAAGAAGTAGATCTACTAATTGAAGTAAAGTGGAAGTACTGCTGCTACTCTGGGACATTGTAGCTTTCCACTAGTAGATCAATTTTTAGGATCAGTGCAGTAATTCCAAAGACTACCCCTTACATAGAAATAGAAACAAACAAAAAAAAATAAATATTTCAGCTTTATAATATAGATATAGATATAGATATAGATATAGATATAGATATAGATATATATATAGATATAGATATATATATAGATATATATATAGATATATATATAGATATAGATATGGTCAGTGGTAAAAATAAAAAAAATATTGAGGAAAAATGTCAGCTCTTTCCTTGAAGAGTGGAAACAACAACTGCCACTTTTCAGCTCATTCCTTCGATCTCATATTGATTTTCTTACAGAAAGCCACTGTGAATTATATCGAGCAAAATGAAAATTTATAGTCACAAGTCGAATTAAAAATCCTTTTTGTTGGTTTTTAGGACCTATAGGCAGAGTGGAAGACGCACATATGGGTGACGGCGAGATAGGTATAGTATGTAAATTATGTATTTGTTTCGTTTGTATGTGAATAATTAACTATATGTAGGTAAACGAGTATTTTTGTGTAGTTTTGGTTATTTTTAATTAGCTTTGTTTTCGTTTAGATTTTTTTTTGTTTTAAACTAAAAAGTGTTTTGACATTTCTTGTTTATTTTGTTATTTTTATGAGGCAAACAAAGTATAATTCATAATTGAAACCTTTTTCGGGTTTTTTTTGGGGAGAAAGTGGGTAAATTTTTTTTTAAAGAAAGATTTTTACATCTGGTTCTCATCATTGAGAATTTTCATTAAAATGAAAAGAGCATGGATTATTAAAAAAAACAGTAGTGCTGAAATTTTGAACAAAATTCACAATTTTTTCAAAAATATTGCCTTTATTTAATTTCTTAAAAAATGTTCACTAAAGAATGGAATATTAACTACCTAGCTTTGAAAAAAAATTGGACTTTAATGTTTTTTTTTTTATATGCTAAAATTAGTGCGATCAAAAATTTAAAAGAAATTCAAATTATATTGTAATTTTCATTCATCCAAGGGGGTCTCCATTTTAAAAAAGGTTCAATTTTTCCAACTTTTTAACTGCTTTTGATTTACATATTCAAAATAAAATTCTTACTTATTTATTTTAAGGAGGATAACAAACCAAGTCCTTATAAATATTTCTTACCTGAAAAGAAAGAAGAGAAAATTTTGATTAGCAAGGGTCTTTTAAAAGTTTTCAAATAATTAATTTTTAAGAAAAATTTTTAATTTTTAATATGTTTATTTCTTAAATAGAAAAAAATTCAAAAGTTGAAGAAAATGGAAATAATGTCAAATATTTGAATTAATAGTTTTATAAGCCTCATATTCTTGAAATACTTTTTAATTTTTCTAAGAATCTTATGTTAAACTTGTAATTGGCTTTCTTTACAATTATAAAAAAATATGAAATATAAGGTCTTGTTAAGCCCTATCAGCATATCGAAACAAATTTTATTTTTATTGATTTTTAATGGAGATATTTCAAAATTTGCTAGGAAAAACGACTTTTTTCAAAGTTAAGCAAATAAATCATGACGCACATCACTGGAAAGGTCTTGTTAAGCCCTATCAGCATATCGAAAGAAATTTTATTTTTATTGATTTTGTAAGGAGATATTTCAAAATTTGCTAGGAAAAACGACTTTTTTCAAAGTTAATCAAATAAATCATGACGTACATCACTGGAAAGGTCTTGTTAAGCCCTATCAGCATATCGAAATAAATTTTGTTTTTATTGATTTTGTAAGCAGATATTTCAAAATTTGCTAGGAAAAACGACTTTTTTCAAAGTTAATCAAATAAATCATGACGCACATCACTGGAAAGGTCTTGTTAAGCCCTATCAGCATATCGAAACAAATTTTATTTTTATTGATTTTGTAAGGAGATATTTCAAAATTTGCTAGGAAAAACGACTTTTTTCAAAGTTAATCAAATAAATCATGACGTACATCACTGGAAAGGTCTTGTTAAGCCCTATCAGCATATCGAAACAAATTTTATTTGTATTGATTTTGTAAGCAGATATTTCAAAATTCGTTAGGAAAAACGACTTTTTTCAAAGTTAATCAAATAAATCATGACGCACATCACTGGAAAGGTCTTGTTAAGCCCTATCAGCATATCGAAACAAATTTTATTTTTATTGATTTTGTAAGGAGATATTTCAAAATTTGTTAGGAAAAACGACTTTTTTCAAAGTTAATCAAATAAATCATGACGCACATCACTGGAAAGGTCTTGTTAAGCCCTATCAGCATGTCGAAACAAATTTTATTTTTATTGATTTTGCAAGGAGATATTTCAAAATTTGCTAGGAAAAACGACTTTTTTCAAAGTTAAGCAAATAAATCATGACGCACATCACTGGAAAGGTCTTGTTAAGCCCTATCAGCATATCGAAATAAATTTTATTTTTATTGATTTTGTAAGCAGATATTTCAAAATTTGTTAGGAAAACGATTTCTTTCAAAGTTAATCAAATAAATCATGACGCACATCACTGGAAAGGTCTTGTTAAGCCCTATCAGCATATCGAAAGAAATTTTATTTTTATTGATTTTGTAAGGAGATATTTCAAAATTTGCTAGGAAAAACGACTTTTTTCAAAGTTAATCAAATGAATCATGACGCACATCACTGGAAAGGTCTTGTTAAGCCCTATCAGCATATCGAAACAAATTTTATTTTTATTGATTTTGTAAGGAGATATTTCAAAATTTGCTAGGAAAAACGACTTTTTTCAAAGTTAATCAAATGAATCATGACGCACATCACTGGAAAGGTCTTGTTAAGCCCTATCAGCATATCGAAAGAAATTTTATTTTTATTGATTTTGTAAGGAGATATTTCAAAATTTGCTAGGAAAAACGACTTTTTTCAAAGTTAATCAAATAAATCATGACGTACATCACTGGAAAGGTCTTGTTAAGCCCTATCAGCATATCGAAATAAATTTTGTTTTTATTGATTTTGTAAGCAGATATTTCAAAATTTGCTAGGAAAAACGACTTTTTTCAAAGTTAATCAAATAAATCATGACGCACATCACTGGAAAGGTCTTGTTAAGCCCTATCAGCATATCGAAACAAATTTTATTTTTATTGATTTTTAATGGAGATATTTCAAAATTTGCTAGGAAAAACGACTTTTTTCGAAGTTAATCAAATAAATCATGACGCACATCACTGGAAAGGTCTTGTTAAGCCCTATCAGCATATCGAAACAAATTTTATTTTTATTGATTTTGTAAGCAGATATTTCAAAATTCGTTAGGAAAAACGACTTTTTTCAAAGTTAATCAAATAAATCATGACGCACATCACTGGAAAGGTCTTGTTAAGCCCTATCAGCATATCGAAACAAATTTTATTTTTATTGATTTTGTAAGCAGATATTTCAAAATTCGTTAGGAAAAACGACTTTTTTCAAAGTTAATCAAATAAATCATGACGCACATCACTGGAAAGGTCTTGTTAAGCCCTATCAGCATGTCGAAACAAATTTTATTTTTATTGATTTTGTAAGGAGATATTTCAAAATTTGCTAGGAAAAACGACTTTTTTCAAAGTTAAACAAATAAATCATGACGCACATCACTGGAAAGGTCTTGTTAAGCCCTATCAGCATATCGAAATAAATTTTATTTTTATTGATTTTGTAAGCAGATATTTCAAAATTTGTTAGGAAAACGATTTCTTTCAAAGTTAATCAAATAAATCATGACGCACATCACTGGAAAGGTCTTGTTAAGCCCTATCAGCATATCGAAAGAAATTTTATTTTTATTGATTTTGTAAGGAGATATTTCAAAATTTGCTAGGAAAAACGACTTTTTTCAAAGTTAATCAAATGAATCATGACGCACATCACTGGAAAGGTCTTGTTAAGCCCTATCAGCATATCGAAACAAATTTTATTTTTATTGATTTTGTAAGGAGATATTTCAAAATTTGCTAGGAAAAACGACTTTTTTCAAAGTTAAGCAAATAAATCATGACGCACATCACTGGAAAGGTCTTGTTAAGCCCTATCAGCATGTCGAAACAAATTTTATTTTTATTGATTTTGTAAGGAGATATTTCAAAATTTGCTAGGAAAAACGACTTTTTTCAAAGTTAATCAAATGAATCATGACGCACATCACTGGAAAGGTCTTGTTAAGCCCTATCAGCATATCGAAACAAATTTTATTTTTATTGATTTTGTAAGGAGATATTTCAAAATTTGCTAGGAAAAACGACTTTTTTCAAAGTTAATCAAATAAATCATGACGTACATCACTGGAAAGGTCTTGTTAAGCCCTATCATTATATCGAAATAAATTTAGTTTTTATTGATTTTGTAAGCAGATATTTCAAAATTTGCTAGGAAAAACGACTTTTTTCAAAGTTAATCAAATAAATCATGACGCACATCACTGGAAAGGTCTTGTTAAGCCCTATCAGCATATCGAAACAAATTTTATTTTTATTGATTTTGTAAGGAGATATTTCAAAATTTGCTAGGAAAAACGACTTTTTTCAAAGTTAAGCAAATAAATCATGACGCACATCACTGGAAAGGTCTTGTTAAGCCCTATCAGCATATCGAAACAAATTTTATTTTTATTGATTTTGTAAGGAGATATTTCAAAATTTGCTAGGAAAAACGACTTTTTTCAAAGTTAATCAAATGAATCATGACGCACATCACTGGAAAGGTCTTGTTAAGCCCTATCAGCATATCGAAACAAATTTTATTTTTATTGATTTTTAATGGAGATATTTCAAAATTTGCTAGGAAAAACGACTTTTTTCGAAGTTAATCAAATAAATCATGACGCACATCACTGGAAAGGTCTTGTTAAGCCCTATCAGCATATCGAAACAAATTTTATTTTTATTGATTTTGTAAGCAGATATTTCAAAATTCGTTAGGAAAAACGACTTTTTTCAAAGTTAATCAAATAAATCATGACGCACATCACTGGAAAGGTCTTGTTAAGCCCTATCAGCATATCGAAACAAATTTTATTTTTATTGATTTTGTAAGGAGATATTTCAAAATTTGTTAGGAAAAACGACTTTTTTTCAAAGTTAATCAAATAAATCATGACGCACATCACTGGAAAGGTCTTGTTAAGCCCTATCAGCATATCGAAACAAATTTTATTTTTATTGATTTTGTAAGGAGATATTTCAAAATTTGCTAGGAAAAACGACTTTTTTCAAGGTTAATCAAATAAATAATGACGCACATCACTGGAAAGGTCTTGTTAAGCCCTATCAGCATATCGAAACAAATTTTATTTTTATTGATTTTGTAAGGAGATATTTCAAAATTTGCTAGTAAAAACGACCTTTTTCAAAGTTAATCAAATGAATCATGACGCACATCACTGGAAAGGTCTTGTTAAGCCCTATCAGCATATCGAAACAAATTTTATTTTTATTGATTTTGTAAGGAGATATTTCAAAATTTGTTAGGAAAAACGACTTTTTTCAAAGTTAATCAAATAAATCATGACGCACATCACTGGAAAGGTCTTGTTAAGCCCTATCAGCATGTCGAAACAAATTTTATTTTTATTGATTTTGTAAGGAGATATTTCAAAATTTGCTAGGAAAAACGACTTTTTTCAAAGTTAAGCAAATAAATCATGACGCACATCACTGGAAAGGTCTTGTTAAGCCCTATCAGCATATCGAAATAAATTTTATTTTTATTGATTTTGTAAGCAGATATTTCAAAATTTGTTAGGAAAAACGATTTCTTTCAAAGTTAATCAAATAAATCATGACGCACATCACTGGAAAGGTCTTGTTAAGCCCTATCAGCATATCGAAAGAAATTTTATTTTTATTGATTTTGTAAGGAGATATTTCAAAATTTGCTAGGAAAAACGACTTTTTTCAAAGTTAATCAAATGAATCATGACGCACATCACTGGAAAGGTCTTGTTAAGCCCTATCAGCATATCGAAACAAATTTTATTTTTATTGATTTTGTAAGGAGATATTTCAAAATTTGCTAGGAAAAACGACTTTTTTCAAAGTTAATCAAATAAATCATGACGTACATCACTGGAAAGGTCTTGTTAAGCCCTATCAGCATATCGAAACAAATTTTATTTTTATTGATTTTGTAAGGAGATATTTCAAAATTTGCTAGGAAAAACGACTTTTTTCAAAGTTAATCAAATAAATCATGACGCACATCACTGGAAAGGTCTTGTTAAGCCCTATCAGCATATCGAAACAAATTTTATTTTTATTGATTTTGTAAGGAGATATTTCAAAATTTGCTAGGAAAAACGACTTTTTTCAAGGTTAATCAAATAAATAATGACGCACATCACTGGAAAGGTCTTGTTAAGCCCTATCAGCATATCGAAACAAATTTTATTTTTATTGATTTTGTAAGGAGATATTTCAAAATTTGCTAGTAAAAACGACCTTTTTCAAAGTTAATCAAATGAATCATGACGCACATCACTGGAAAGGTCTTGTTAAGCCCTATCAGCATATCGAAACAAATTTTATTTTTATTGATTTTGTAAGGAGATATTTCAAAATTTGCTAGGAAAAACGACCTCTTTCAAAGTTAATCAAATGAATCATGACGCACATCACTGGAAAGGTCTTGTTAAGCCCTATCAGCATATCGAAACAAATTTTATTTTTATTGATTTTGTAAGGAGATATTTCAAAATTTGCTAGGAAAAACGACTTTTTTCAAAGTTTATCAAATAAATCATGACGCACATCACTGGAAAGGTCTTGTTAAGCCCTATCAGCATGTCGAAACAAATTTTATTTTTATTGATTTTGTAAGGAGATATTTCAAAATTTGTTAGGAAAAACGACTTTTTTTCAAAGTTAATCAAATAAATCATGACGCACATCACTGGAAAGGTCTTGTTAAGCCCTATCAGCATATCGAAACAAATTTTATTTTTATTGATTTTGTAAGGAGATATTTCAAAATTTGCTAGGAAAAACGACTTATTTTAAAGTTGATCAAATCAATCATGACGCACATCACTGGAAAGGTCTTATTAAGTTCTATCAGCATAACGAAACAAGTTTTATATTAATTGATTTTTTAATGAGATATTTCAAAATTTGTCCAACTTCAAGTGTGTCAACTGCAATTGCTTCTGACACTTTAACATCAACTGTAGCTGCAACTGCAACTGTAACTGTAACTGTAACTGTAACTGTAACTGTAACTGTAACTGTAACTGTAACTGTAACTGTAACTGTAACTGTAACTGTAACTGTAACTGTAACTGTAACTGTAACTGTAACTGTAACTGTAACTGTAACTGTAACTGTAACTGTAACTGTAACTGTAACTGTAACTGTAACTGTAACTGTAACTGTAACTGTAACTGTAACTGTAACTGTAACTGTAACTGTAACTGTAACTGTAACTGTAACTGTAACTGTAACTGTAACTGTAACTGTAACTGTAACTGTAACTGTAACTGTAACTGTAACTGTAACTGTAACTGTAACTGTAACTTTAACTGTAACTGTAACTGTAACTGTAACTGTAACTGTAACTGTAACTGTAACTGTAACTGTAACTGTAACTGTAACTGTAACTGTAACTGTAACTGTAACTGTAACTGTAACTGTAACTGTAACTGTAACTGTAACTGTAACTGTAACTGTAACTGTAACTGTAACTGTAACTGTAACTGTAACTGTAACTGTAACTGTAACTGTAACTGTAACTGTAACTGTAACTGTAACTGTAACTGTAACTGTAACTGTAACTGTAACTGTAATTATTATAATTATTATTATTTTTTAAGGAGATATTTCAAAGTTTGCTAGGAAAAACGACTTTTTTCAAAGTTAATCAAATAAATCATGACGCACATTACTGGAAAGGTCTTGTTAAGAACTATAAACATATCGAAACAAATTTTATTTTTATTGATTTTTTAAGGAGATATTTCAAAATTTGCTAGGAAAAACGACTTTTTTCAAAGTTAGGCAAATAAATCATGACGCACATCACTGGAAAGGTCTTGTTAAGCCCTATCAGCATATCAAAACAAATTTTATTTTTATTGATTTTGTAAGGAGATATTTAAAAATTTGCTAGGAAAAACGACTTTTTTTAAAGTTAATCAAATAAATCATGACGCACATCACTGGAAAGGTCTTGTTAGGCCCTATCAGCATATCGAAACAAATTTTATTTTTATTGATTTTGTAAGGAGATATTTCAAAATTTGTTAGGAAAAACGACTTTTTTCAAAGTTAATCAAATAAATCATGACGTACATCACTGGAAAAGTCTTGTTAAGCCCTATCAGCATATCGAAACAAATTTTATTTTTATTGATTTTGTAAGGAGATATTTCAAAATTTGTTAGGAAAAACGACTTTTTTCAAAGTTAATCAAATAAATCATGACTCACATCACTGGAAAGGTCTTGTTAAGCCATATCAGCATATCGAAACAAATTTTATTTTTATTGATTTTGTAAGGAGATATTTCAAAATTTGCTAGGAAAAACGACTTTTTTCAAAGTTAAGCAAATAAATCATGACGCACATCACTGGAAAGGTCTTGTTAAGCCCTATCAGCATGTCGAAACAAATTTTATTTTTATTGATTTTGTAAGGAGATATTTCAAAATTTGCTAGGAAAAACGACTTTTTTCAAAGTTAATCAAAGAAATCATGTTGCACATCACTGGAAAGGTCTTGTTAAGCCCTATCAGCATATCGAAACAAATTTTATTTTTATTGATTTTGTAAGGAGATATTTCAAAATTTGCTAGGAAAAACGACTTTTTTCAAAGTTAAGCAAATAAATCATGACGCACATCACTGGAAAGGTCTTGTTAAGCCCTATCAGCATATCGAAACAAATTTTATTTTTATTGATTTTGTAAGGAGATATTTCAAAATTTGCTAGGAAAAACGACTTTTTTCAAAGTTAATCAAATAAATCATGACGTACATCACTGGAAAGGTCTTGTTAAGCCCTATCAGCATGTCGAAACAAATTTTATTTTTATTGATTTTGTAAGGAGATATTTCAAAATTTTCTAAGAAAAACGACTTATTTTAAAGTTGATCAAATCAATCATGACGCACATCACTGGAAAGGTCTTATTAAGTTCTATCAGCATAACGAAACAAGTTTTATATTAATTGATTTTTTAATGAGATATTTCAAAATTTGTCCAACTTCAAGTGTGTCAACTGCAATTGCTTCTGCAACTTAAACATCAACTGTAGCTGCAACTGCCACTGTAACTGTTACTGTAGCTGTAACTGTAACTTTAACTGTAACTGTAACTGTAACTGTAACTGTAACTGTAACTGTAACTGTAACTGTAACTGTAACTGTAACTGTAACTGTAACTGTAACTGTAACTGTAACTGTAACTGTAACTGTAACTGTAACTGTAACTGTAACTGTAACTGTAACTGTAACTGTAACTGTAACTGTAACTGTAACTGTAACTGTAACTGTAACTGTAACTGTAACTGTAACTGTAACTGTAACTGTAACTGTAACTGTAACTGTAACTGTAACTGTAACTGTAACTGTAACTGTAACTGTAACTGTAACTGTAACTGTAACTGTAACTGTAACTGTAACTGTAACTGTAACTGTAACTGTAACTGTAACTGTAACTGTAACTGTAACTGTAACTGTAACTGTATGTGTAACTGTAACTGTAGCTGTAACTGTAACTGTAACTGTAACTGTAACTGTAACTGTAACTGTAACTGTAACTGTAACTGTAACTGTAACTGTAACTGTAACTGTAACTGTAACTGTAACTGTAACTGTAACTGTAACTGTAACTGTAACTGTAACTGTAACTGTAACTGTAACTGTAACTGTAACTGTAACTGTAACTGTAACTGTAACTGTAACTGTAACTGTAACTGTAACTGTAACTGTAACTGTAACTGTAACTGTAACTGTAACTGTAACTGTAACTGTAATTATTTTAATTATTATTATTTTTTAAGGAGATATTTCAAAGTTTGCTAGGAAAAACGACTTTTTTCAAAGTTAAGCAAATAAATCATGACGCACATTACTGGAAAGGTCTTGTTAAGCCCTATCAACATATCGAAACAAATTTTATTTTTATTGATTTTTTAAGGAGATATTTCAAAATTTGCTAGGAAAAACGACTTTTTTCAAAGTTAAGCAAGTAAATCATGACGCACATCACTGGAAAGGTCTTGTTAAGCCCTATCAGCATATCGAAACAAATTTTATTTTTATTTATTTTGTAAGGAGATTTTTCAAAATTTGTTAGGAAAAACGACTTTTTTCAAAGTTAATCGAATAAATAATGACGCACATTTCTGGAAAGGTCTTGTTAAGCCCTATCAGCATATTGAAACAAATTTTATTTTTATTGATTTTGTAAGGAGATATTTCAAAATTTGTTAGGAAAAACGACTTTTTTCAAAGTTAATCAAATAAATCATGACGCACATCACTGGAAAGGTCTTGTTAAGCCCTATCAGCATATCGAAACAAATTTTATTTTTATTGATTTTGTAAGGAGATATTTCAAAATTTGCTAGGAAAAACGACTTTTTTCAAAGTTAATCAAATAAATCATGACGCACATCACTGGAAAGGTCTTGTTAAGCCCTATCAGCATATCGAAACAAATTTTATTTTTATTGATTTTGTAAGGAGATATTTCAAAATTTGCTAGGAAAAACGACTTTTTTCAAAGTTAATCAAATAAATCATGACGCACATCACTGGAAAGGTCTTGTTAAGCCCTATCAGCATATCGAAACAAATTTTATTTTTATTGATTTTGCAAGGAGATATTTCAAAATTTGTTAGGAAAAACGACTTTTTTCAAAGTTAATCAAATAAATCATGACGCACATCACTGGAAAGGTCTTGTTAAGCCCTATCAGCATATCGAAACAAATTTTATTTTTATTGATTTTGTAAGGAGATATTTCAAAATTTGTTAGGAAAAACGACTTTTTTCAAAGTTAATCAAATAAATCATGACGCACATCACTGGAAAGGTCTGGTTAAGCCCTATAAGCATATCGAAACAAAATTAATTTTTATCAATTTTTTATGGAGATATTTCAAAATTTGCTAGGAAAAACGACTTTTTTCAAAGTTAATCAAATAAATCATGACGCACATCACTGGAAAGGTTTTGTTAAGCCCTATCAGCATATAGAAACAAATTTTATTTTTATTGATTTTGTAAGGAGATATTTCAAAATTTGTTAGGAAAAACGACTTTTTTCAAAGTTAATCAAATAAATCATGACGCACATCACTGGAAAGGTCTTGTTAAGCCCTATCAGCATATCGAAACAAATTTTATTTTTATTGATTTTGTAAGGAGATATTTCAAAATTTGTTAGGAAAAACGACTTTTTTCAAAGTTAATCAAATAAATCATGACGTACATCACTGGAAAGGTCTTGTTAAGCCCTATCAGCATATCGAAACAAATTTTATTTTTATTGATTTTGTAAGGAGATATTTCAAAATTTGTTAGGAAAAACGACTTTTTTCAAAGTTAATCAAATAAATCATGACGCACATCACTGGAAAGGTCTTGTTAAGCCCTATCAGCATATCGAAACAAATTTTATTTTTATTGATTTTGTAAGGAGATATTTCAAAATTTGCTAGGAAAAACGACTTTTTTCAAGGTTAATCAAATAAATAATGACGCACATCACTGGAAAGGTCTTGTTAAGCCCTATCAGCATATCGAAACAAATTTTATTTTTATTGATTTTGTAAGGAGATATTTCAAAATTTGTTAGGAAAAACGACTTTTTTCAAAGTTAATCAAATAAATCATGACGCACATCACTGGAAAGGTCTGGTTAAGCCCTATAAGCATATCGAAACAAAATTAATTTTTATCAATTTTTTATGGAGATATTTCAAAATTTGCTAGGAAAAACGACTTTTTTCAAAGTTAATCAAATAAATCATGACGCACATCACTGGAAAGGTTTTGTTAAGCCCTATCAGCATATAGAAACAAATTTTATTTTTATTGATTTTGTAAGGAGATATTTCAAAATTTGCTAGGAAAAACGACTTTTTTCAAAGTTAATCAAATAAATCATGACGCACATCACTGGAAAGGTCTTGTTAAGCCCTATCAGCATATCGAAACAAATTTTATTTTTATTGATTTTGTAAGGAGATATTTCAAAATTTGCTAGGAAAAACGACTTTTTTCAAAGTTAAGCAAATAAATCATGACGCACATCACTGGAAAGGTCTTGTTAAGCCCTATCAGCATATCGAAACAAATTTTATTTTTATTGATTTTGTAAGGAGACATTTCAAAATTTGCTAGGAAAAACGACTTTTTTCAAAGTTAATCAAATAAATCATGACGCACATCACTGGAAAGGTCTTGTTAAGCTCTATCAGCATATCGAAACAAATTTTATTTTTATTGATTTTGTAAGGAGATATTTCAAAATTTGCTAGGAAAAACGACTTTTTTCAAAGTTAATCAAATAAATAATGACGCACATCACTGGAAAGGTCTTGTTAAGCCCTATCAGCGTATAGAAACAAATTTTATTTTTATTGATTTTGTAAGGAGATATTTCAAAATTTTCTAAGAAAAACGACTTATTTTAAAGTTGATCAAATCAATCATTATGCACATCACTGGAAAGGTCTTATTAAGTTCTATCAGCATAACGAAACAAGTTTTATATTAATTGATTTCTTAATGAGATATTTCAAAATTTGTCCAACTTCAAGTGTGTCAACTGCAATTGCTTCTGCAACTTAAACATCAACTGTACCTGCAACTGCAACTGTAACTGTAACTGTAACTGTAACTGTAACTGTAACTGTAACTGTAACTGTAACTGTAACTGTAACTGTAACTGTAACTGTAACTGTAACTGTAACTGTAACTGGAACTGTAACTGTAACTGTAACTGTAACTGTAACTGTAACTGTAACTGTAACTGTAACTGTAACTGTAACTGTAACTGTAACTGTAACTGTAACTGTAACTGTAACTGTAACTGTAACTGTAACTGTAACTGTAACTGTAACTGTAACTGTAACTGTAACTGTAACTGTAACTGTAACTGTAACTGTAACTGTAACTGTAACTGTAACTGTAACTGTAACTGTAACTGTAACTGTAACTGTAACTGTAACTGTAACTGTAACTGTAACTGTAACTGTAACTGTAACTGTAACTGTAACTGTAACTGTAACTGTAACTGTAACTGTAACTGTAACTGTAACTGTAACTGTAACTGTAACTGTAACTGTAACTGTAACTGTAACTGTAACTGTAACTGTAACTGTAACTGTAACTGTAACTGTAACTGTAACTGTAACTGTAACTGTAACTGTAACTGTAACTGTAACTGTAACTGTAACTGTAACTGTAACTGTAACTGTAACTGTAACTGTAACTGTAACTGTAACTGTAACTGTAACTGTAACTGTAACTGTAACTGTAACTGTAACTGTAACTGTAACTGTAACTGCAACTGAAACTCCAACTCATCCTGCATCTAAAACTCCAACTCCATCTTATGAGACAAGCAAAGTACAATTCATAATTTAAACCTTTTTTCGGGTTTTTTGAAGCGAAAGTGGATACTTAACATTTGTTTAAGAAAATTTTTTGATCTGATTTTCAGCATTTGACTAAAAATTAAAAACCGCATTGAATATTAAAAAGAACAGTGGCGCTTGTCTGCACAGAATTTATAAAAAAATAAACAATTTTTCCAAAAATATTGACTTAATTTAATTTCATAAAAAATTTTCACTGAAGAATGGAATATTACCTAGCTTTGAAAAAATTCTAACTTTAATGTTTTTTTTTATGCTTAAATTAGTGCGATCTTCTCCAATCCAAGAATTAAAAAATTACAATAAGCAACTATTGATAGTACTTCCCATAAAATTTACACTTAGCAGCCATTTATAGTTTTTTTTTTATTTTTTTCACTGTCAGTTGAATATATTAAGATTAATTTTTGTATTCATTTCAAACTTTTCAGAAAAAAATGTTTGATTAAGAAAAAAGTTTCAAATAATTTTTTTGAAAATTCGATTTACATATCTATAAAGTTCTTTTTGAAATCTTATTTTTATATGCATATAAATAAATTCTTGTTTTTCAGAGGAAGTTGGATTTCAAAATTTGACCTTTAAAATGTTTTAAGATTTTCATACTTACATATATAAACGCTTTTTTCTTTTCATCCTCTGCAATGATTTTAATTCCTTTCTTCTATCAAAAACTAAGATGGCTTTCTTTTTTCACCTCAAACCATCAATGAAGTTGTTTTAGCTGATTTAAACATAGCATTTCATGCTTTTTATCCTTTTTTTCTAATAATTTGTATGACTTTATATACAGTTAAAATTAAAACTATACACTGAGAAAACTGAACTATGACTTATTTAAATAGAAGCAGGTTTAACTGTTTGTTTTGATTAGTTCAAATAGAATTCGATTTAAATCTAACTCTTATCTATTCAGATTCAAAAATACTATTATTTTGGGTCAAATCTGTTTATATCAAATACATTCATGTTAAATTATTACAATGGAAGCTACACGCAATTTTTTACTTGAAATCAAGTCCAATTGAGTTTGATTTTTGAAGGACGGATAAATTATTTTACTCACTTACAAATTTTTAACACACAATCAACATGCACGAGTTTGTTTCAAATATGAATGCACTTAAAATATTAAGAAAAGAAACAGATTGAACAGAAATATTAAATTTAAACTCGAACTCGAATCGAATTGAATTGAACTCAAAGTAATAAAGGCATTTAGCGTCTAAGATATTTGCAAATAAGTCAGAATGAAATTTATTTTAAATTTTAAAAGTATACTTTTGCCCGGTGTTATAAAATATTGAAAGGTATGCGAGGAAACTTAATTTAAGAAATTAAGGAGAACGTGACTTTTCAGAGGCAAAAAGTATGTTTCAATCCTTCCTCGATTTCCTTCAAAATTATAATTTGTGAATAAGTGAGTTTTAACTTTGAACCGACGATATGTATGTAAGTTGCATGTATTAAAGGAAACACTACCATCATTTCAAATAGAAACCATTTGTATTTAGTTATAAGGAGCTAGCATCTATTTAGAAAAACTAACACTGATTTAAACAGAAAACATCTTCGACCCAACACGAAAATATTTAAAAAGATTAACATAATTCTGAATTTCAAATGAAGTTAATTAAAACAAACAGAAATATCTTTTTTGTTAAATAGAAAGCATAGTAGTAAATTCGAACAAAATCATGTTCAACTGTTTCAACGATGAATTAATACGATTCTATTTAAATTAAATAAAAATCGATTCCATGCCAAATCATATGTGTTTCAGTTTGGTAAATACAATAAATAAAAAAACTGCAACAAATATATAAAGCATAATGGTCCGATAATTTTTCTTGAGAACTGTTTACAAAAATACATACTCATACATACATACATATATGCCTGCATACATATATACCTACATACATATATACCTACATACATATATACCTACATACATATATTAATAATTACCTACATACATACGAGTACATGCGATTATTTAGTTTAAGTCAGTGGTGAAACTAAAAAATATTGAAGAAGCAAAGTCAGCGTTTCCCTTGAGGAATGGAAGCTGCTACTGTAACTTTTTAGCTCATTCCTTCCATCTCATATTGATTTTCTTACAGAAAGCCACTGTGAATTATATCGAGCAAAATGAAAATTTATAGTCACAAGTCGAATTAAAAATCCTTTTTTTTTAATTTTAAGACTTATTGGCAGAGTGGAAGATGCTTATATGGGTGACAGAGAGATAGGTAGAGTATGTAACTTATGTATATGTTTTGTGTGTATGTGCATAATTAACTTTACGTAGGTATACTACTAGTTTTGTGTAGTTTTGGGTATTTTTGATAAGCTTTTCTTTCCCCTTAGATTTTTGGTTTTTAACTAATAAATGTGACACAAGTTTCAAAAGTTTGAAGAAATGTAGGTTCTTCTACTCGTAGGTAACTATCTACCTAGACCTACGCCATAAATAAGTATATTTTTATTTGTATGTTTTTTCGTAGGTTTGAAACTTAAACTAAGAAAAATAACCTATGGTTTTTACTTAGAGTTACCATATGATAAAATAAAAAAGGGAGATTTTATTTTGCAAAGGGACAAACATTTAAATAATATTTCCGAGCTTGACTGCCCTTCAAAAAGCCAATTATATAGATCTTTTTCGATCTTTTGCTATACAAATTTGTGAGTTTTCGATAATTTACTTATAGCCGTTTTCTTAATTTTTATTTTTAATAAAATGCTGGAAACAGATGTTCAAATTTTCTGTTTTTGAGAATTATCAAAAACACGAAATGTGTTATTTTTATGAGACAACAAAGTACAATTCATAATTGAAACCTTTTTTCTGGCTTTTTGACGAGAAACTGGGTACCTACCTAACTTTTTTTTAAATCTGGTTTTCAGCATTTGATTAAAAAATACAAAACAGTGTTGAATATTAAAGAGAATAGTGGTGCTTGTCTGCACCGAATTTTGAATTTTTTTTTAATTTTCACTAAAGAATGGAATATTAGCTCTAAAAATTCTAACTTCAATGTGTTTTTTCTTAATATAATTTTTCATATGTTAAAATTACTGTGATCTACTGCCAAAAATTATAAAAAATTATACTTAGCAACTATTTATTGTACTTGTTTTTTTACACAAATTTTTTGTTTGATTTAAAAAAAAGTTTCAAGTAATTTTTTTGAAAATTCAATATCTCTATAAACGGGTTGACTATTCTTTTTGAAATCTTAGTTTTTCAAAGGAAGTTGCATTTCAAAATTTGGCATTTAAAATGTTTCAAGAATTGCATGCCTACATAAATGCTTTTTTTCCTTTAAACCTCTAATTGATTAAACCAATTTTGACAATTGCATAATTACTGACGATCGCAGTATCTCCATCAAAAAATTATATCGTTTTCAAAACGGCCTTATGTTGGCACTCTAAAGCCATTCCAAATTATTTATTTTTTAAAAAATGCCACGAGGCTTGAAAAATATTTGCCATCCTTGATTTATTGCAACTTTTGGTATAAAGTAAAGTTATTATAAAATTGAGATGTTTTGCATAGGATATTTAAAAGCATAAATTACGAAGATGTTTTTAGTGTAGCTTCTTAATCAAGCTTGCTATTGATTTTCTAGACAAATATGCTCGAATACTTTCTTTCTTAACCAAGTTGCACCTCTTACAATAATTTCATGTTCAATAGAATAGTTACCTATAATTTTTTTTTAAATATAATCTATGGTGGTTATGGTCCTTTAGTTGATGTCTCATTTGTGAAAAACAAAAAGAATTACTGAAATTATAAGCCATTTCCGAAGAACTTGTTCTGGATTTTTGAAATCCCGAGTTCTAATGACCAATATTCTGTAATTTTTCTAAATTTCGCGATAAGCAATGTTTGAAAATGAATTAAGGATCATGTGTTTAACTTTGAAATATAACTGATATACCAAAATAAATAAATTAAATAAAATTACCCAATGGTGTACGTCAAATGGCCTCTATTTTAACACTAAAAAGTCCAGCGTTGTTACATATTCGAGATGGCAAAACCTATTGTTATTTGATTATAAATTAAATAATGATTCTTTACATAGAATTTACAATCAGAAAGATCTCGGAGTGATCTTTGACTCAAAAATTAATTTTTCACTTCATATCGATCATATAATCTCTAGGGCTAATTCAATGTTGGGCTCTATGATTCGAAATTCAAAGTGTTTTGATGATCCTTATACACTTAAAACCCTTTACATGAGTATTGTTAGGCCGTTATTAGAGTATTGCAGCGTTATATGGAATCCTTACACTCAATCAAGTATCAATCGTTTAGAAAAAGTTCAAAAAAGATTTACAAAGTATGCCTTCTAGTGTTTCATGTTATGAGAGTAGATGTGTTCTTATTGATCTAAAGCCTCTCTTTTCGAGAAGAAAATTAAATTCTGTACTTTTTGCTTTTGATGTACTTTGTTCTAATATTAATTGTCCAATGTTGTTATCATCGTTAAATATATATGCACCTGTTCGCATTTTGCGACCAAGAAATGGTGATTTTTTATACTCGTATGTTCCCTACCATAGTACAAGTTATGCTAAGCACAATCCTATTACAAATGCTTGTATTGTTTTTAATGAATTTGATAATGTTATTGATTTTAATCTGAATAGAAATGAAATAAAGAAAAAAGTATTGGAATAAGTGTAAGCTTAATAATTTATTTATGAAAATTCTATTTGTATATACGAGTATGTATGTATAAAGTAGCATTTAAGTGTAGTCTCCATAAAGTTTTGTAACTTGAAAGACGATAAATAAATAAATAAATAAATAGTTATAGGTTAAGATTCTTATAAAATTCAAAAATTAATGATCATATGAAAAATGAGAACAGAGTTGCATAGAGTAAAAACTTGCATTTAAGCCTTTCGAAGCCTCTCAGCTACTTAAATTGTATGCAATAATAACATAACTAAGGTTTCTATGAACAACTAATTTCAGAAAAGTATTTCTTGCCTTATAGCCAATTTAATGCAGCTCAATTGAGAGATATGAGATCACAGGTGAAAACACTCAAATATTATCGTATCTACGTTCAACGGTATTCCAGAATTCTATTTTTTTGAATTCATATTCGAATCAATAATTCCTATCATCTGTCAAAATGTCTCTAGTCCCACCCCTTAAAAAGATAAAAATTAAATATGTACTACACAAATTTAAAAAACCATTCATAGTATTCAAATCATAACGATTTTTTTATTTAACCGGAAACTAATTTTATTATATTCATCCCTAAAGGGGGTTAATAGATTATACAGGCCAAAACCATTTTAAATCACAATCCATCCTGTCTGTATATTTTCGAGAACAAATAAAATTTCTAAAATCGAATATCCTTTTTATTAATTCCACCCGATAGATATAAAGCTAAATACTGACAAATATCTTACCCAACAGCTAAGCTCTAAATATAACCTTTCAGACATAAAAGTATTTGTTTAAATCAGAATACCTAGCTTAATAAGTGATTTGGAAGTCTTGATTTCCTTTCTTTCTTTTTATCTCATTTCACCCTAAGAATGGAGCTTAGGTTTGAAAAACATTTACCAGTTAAACCCGACAAAAAGAAATTCAAATCAGTTTTTACTCCCATATCACCCTACAATTGAAACTGTGTAAACTGAGAATAACCTTTCTATCTGCAAAGAGAATTTTTAAATCAAATCTATAAACTTTAAGTTTTAAAAATATAAAATCAAAAACTCTCACAAATACCTAATAAAAATACAAACATAGATATTTTAACTTTTAAATTGTTGTCAAATTAAAATTAAGAGTTACAGCGTTCCTACTTTGAGGAAAAAAGTCGAAGTAGATTTGAAGAAAAAAAGGAAGTAGATTGACAGAAATCGAAGTAGATTTCAAAATTAACATTTTTTATAAAAAAATTAAAGTAAACAAAAAAAAATTAGAACAAATACAAAAGAAATTCTTTCAGACTGCATCATTCTATATTTATTCCAATTTAAGAAAAACACACTGAATTTCTAATCATGGTTTTGTAGCAATTTTTAGTTCTATTTAGTAAAGGTACTTTACCTGTTCTTTTTTTATAAAAAAGAAAGAAAATAATTATAGTTAGGAGACAAACAAACAGACTAAAGATCGTCAACCAAAATAGAAAAGGGTGAATAAAAAAATTTAAAAAAAGAAAACCAAACCACAAGAAGTCCGTTGAGTTTCTATGCTATGTAAAATGGTTAATTTTTGTATAAAAATTTTGTTAATCTTGCTTTTGTTGTTTTAATGGAAATTCTGGGGCTACATAATTGATTAAAAAAGAGAAAAAAGAAGTAGAATTGACCTATTAATGAAAAATTGAAGTATAAGTCGAAACAGAGATTTCTAAAATGAAGTAGAGTTCAATTATTTGGTGATGGTGCCAAGTAGGAAGCAGATTATAATTAAAAAAGTAGATCTACTAATTGAAGTAAAGTGGTAGTACTGCTGCTACTCTGGGACATTGTAGCTTTCCACTAGTACTCGTAGATCAATTTTTAGGATCAGTGCAGTAATTCCAAAGACTACCCCCTACATAGAAATAGAAACAAACAAAAAAAAATAAATATTTCAGCTTTATAATATAGATATAGATATAGATATAGATATAGATATAGATATAGATATAGATATAGATATAGATATAGATATAGATATAGATATAGATATAGATATAGATATAGATATAGATATAGATATATATATAGATATATATATAGATATAGATATGGTCAGTGGTAAAAATAAAAAAAATATTGAGGAAAAATGTCAGCTCTTTCCTTGAAGAGTGGAAACAACAACTGCCACTTTTCAGCTCATTCCTTCGATCTCATATTGATTTTCTTACAGAAAGCCACTGTGAATTATATCGAGCAAAATGAAAATTTATAGTCACAAGTCGAATTAAAAATCCTTTTTGTTGGTTTTTAGGACCTATAGGCAGAGTGGAAGACGCACATATGGGTTACGGCGAGATAGGTAAAGTATGTAAATTATGTATTTGTTTTGTGTGTATGTGCATAATTAACTTTACGTAGGTATACTACTATTTTTGTGTAGTTTTGGGTATTTTTAATTAGCTTTGTTTTCGTTTAGATTTTTTTTTGTTTTAAACTAAAAAGTGTTTTGACATTTCTTGTTTATTTTGTTATTTTTATGAGGCAAACAAAGTATAATTCATAATTGAAACCTTTTTCGGGTTTTTTTTGGGGAGAAAGTGGGTAAATTTTTTTTTAAAGAAAGATTTTTACATCTGGTTCTCATCATTGAGAATTTTCATTAAAATGAAAAGAGCATGGATTATTAAAAAAAACAGTAGTGCTGAAATTTTGAACAAAATTCACAATTTTTTCAAAAATATTGCCTTTATTTAATTTCTTAAAAAATGTTCACTAAAGAATGGAATATTAACTACCTAGCTTTGAAAAAAAATTGGACTTTAATGTTTTTTTTTTATATGCTAAAATTAGTGCGATCACAAATTTAAAATAAATTCAAATTATATTGTAATTTTCATTCATCCAAGGGGGTCTCCATTTTAAAAAAAGGTTCAATTTTTCCAACATTTAAACTGCTTTTGATTTACATATTTAAAATAAAATTCTTACTTATTTATTTTAAGGAGGATAACAAACCAAGTCCTTATAAATATTTCTTACCTGAAAAGAAAGAAGAGAAAATTTTGATTAGCAAGGGTCTTTTAAAAGTTTTCAAATAATTAATTTTTAAGAAAAATTTTTAATTTTTAATATGTTTATTTCTTAAATAGAAAAAAATTCAAAAGTTGAAGAAAATGGAAATAATGTCAAATATTTGAATTAATAGTTTTATAAGCCTCATATTCTTGAAATACTTTTTAATTTTTCTAAGAATCTTATGTTAAACTTGTAATTGGCTTTCTTTGCAATCATAAAAGAATATGAAATAAAAGGTCTTGTTAAGCCCTATCAGCATATCGAAACAAATTTTATTTTTATTGATTTTGTAAGGAGATATTTCAAAATTTGTTAGGAAAAACGACTTTTTTCAAAGTTAATCAAATAAATCATGACGCACATCACTGGAAAGGTCTTGTTAAGCCCTATCAGCATATCGAAACAAATTTTATTTTTATTGATTTTGTAAGCAGATATTTCAAAATTTGCTAGGAAAAACGACTTTTTTCAAAGTTAACCAAATAAATCATGACGCACATCACTGGAAAGGTCTTGTTAAGCCCTATCAGCATATCGAAACAAGTTTTATTTTTATTGATTTTGTAAGGAGATATTTCAAAATTTGCTAGGAAAAACGACTTATTTTAAAGTTGATCAAATAAATCATGACGCACATCACTGGAAAGGTCTTGTTAAGCCCTATCAGCATATCGAAACAAATTTTATTTTTATTGATTTTGTAAGGAGATATTTCAAAATTTGCTAGGAAAAACGACTTTTTTCAAAGTTAATCAAATAAATCATGACGTACATCACTGGAAAGGTCTTGTTAAGCCCTATCAGCATATCGAAACAAATTTTATTTTTATTGATTTTGTAAGGAGATATTTCAAAATTTGTTAGGAAAAACGACTTTTTTCAAAGTTGATCAAATAAATCATGACGCACATCACTGGAAAGGTCTTGTTAAGCCCTATCAGCATATCGAAACAAATTTTATTTTTATTGATTTTGTAAGGAGATATTTCAAAATTTGTTAGGAAAAACGACTTTTTTCAAAGTTAATCAAATAAATCATGACGCACATCACTGGAAAGGTCTTGTTAAGCCCTATCAGCATATCGAAACAAATTTTATTTTTATTGAATTTGTAAGGAGATATTTCAAAATTTGTTAGGAAAAAACGACTTTTTTCAAAGTTAAGCAAGTAAATCATGACGCACATCACTGGAAAGGTCTTGTTAAGCCCTATCAGCATATCGAAACAAATTTTATTTTTATTGATTTTGTAAGGAGATATTTCAAAATTTGTTAGGAAAAACGACTTTCTTCAAAGTTAAGCAAATAAATCATGACGCACATCACTGGAAAGGTCTTGTTAAACCCTATCAGCATATTGAAACAAATTTTATTTTTATTGATTTTGTAAGGAGATATTTCAAATTTTGCTAGGAAAAACGACTTTTTTCAAAGTGAATCAAATAAATCATGACGCACATCACTGGAAAGGTCTTATTAAGCCCTATCAGCGTATAGAAACAAATTTTATTTTTATTGATTTTGTAAGGAGATATTTCAAAATTTTCTAAGAAAAACGACTTATTTTAAAGTTGATCAAATCAATCATGACGCACATCACTGAAAAGGTCTTATTAAGTTCTATCAGCATAACGAAACAAGTTTTATATTAAATAATTTTTTAATGAGATATTTCAAAATTTGTCCAACTTCAAGTGTGTCAACTGCAATTGCTTCTGCAACTTAAACATCAACTGTAGCTGCAACTGCAACTGTAACTGTAACTGTAACTGTAACTGTAACTGTAACTGTAACTGTAACTGTAACTGTAACTGTAACTGTAACTGTAACTGTAACTGTAACTGTAACTGTAACTGTAACTGTAACTGTAACTGTAACTGTAACTGTAACTGTAACTGTAACTGTAACTGTAACTGTAACTGTAACTGTAACTGTAACTGTAACTGTAACTGTAACTGTAACTGTAACTGTAACTGTAACTGTAACTGTAACTGTAACTGTAACTGTAACTGTAACTGTAACTGTAACTGTAACTGTAACTGTAACTGTAACTGTAACTGTAACTGTAACTGAACTGTAACTGTAACTGAACTGTAACTGTAACTGTAACTGTAACTGTAACTGTAACTGTAACTGTAACTGTAACTGTAACTGTAACTGTAACTGTAACTGTAACTGTAACTGTAACTGTAACTGTAACTGTAACTGTAACTGTAACTGTAACTGTAACTGTAACTGTAACTGTAACTGTAACTGTAACTGTAACTGTAACTGTAACTGTAACTGTAACTGTAACTGTAACTGTAACTGTAACTGTAACTGTAACTGTAACTGTAACTGTAAGTGTAACTGTAACTGTAACTGTAACTGTAACTGTAACTGTAACTGTAACTGTAACTGTAACTGTAACTGTAACTGTAACTGTAATTGTAACTGTAACTGTAACTGTAACTGTAACTGTAACTGTAACTGTAACTGTAACTGTTACTGTAACTGTAACTGTAACTGTAACTGTAACTGTAACTGTAACTGTAACTGTAACTGTAACTGTAACTGTAACTGTAACTATAATTATTATTATTTTTTAAGGAGATATTTCAAAGTTTGCTAGGAAAAACGACTTTTTTCAAAGTTAATCAAATAAATCATGACGCACATTACTGGAAAGGTCTTGTTAAGCCCTATCAACATATCGAAACAAATTTTATTTTTATTGATTTTTTAAGGAGATATTTCAAAATTCGCTAGGAAAAACGACTTTTTTCAAAGTTAAGCAAATAAATCATGACGCACATCACTGGAAAGGTCTTGTTAAGCCCTATCAGCATATCGAAACAAATTTTATTTTTATTGATTTTGTAAGGAGATATTTCAAAATTTGCTAGGAAAAACGACTTTTTTCAAAGTTAAGCAAATAAATCATGACGCACATCACTGGAAAGGTCTTGTTAAGCTCTATCAGCATATCGAAACAAATTTTATTTTTATTGATTTGTAAGGAGATATTTCAAAATTTGCTAGGAAAAACGACTTTTTTCAAAGTTAAGCAAATAAATCACGACGCACATCACTGGAAAGGTCTTGTTAAGCCCTATCAGCATATCGAAACAAATTTTATTTTTATTGATTTTGTAAGGAGATATTTCAAAATTTGCTAGGAAAAACGACTTTTTTCAAAGTTAATCAAATGAATCATGACGCACATCACTGGAAAGGGCTTGTTAAGCCCTATCAGCATATCGAAACAAATTTTATTTTTATTGATTTTGTAAGGAGATATTTCAAAATTCGTTAGGAAAAACGACTTTTTTCAAAGTTAACCAAATAAATCATGACGCACATCACTGGAAAGGTCTTGTTAAGCCCTATCAGCATATCGAAACAAGTTTTATTTTTATTGATTTTGTAAGGAGATATTTCAAAATTTGCTAGGAAAAACGACTTATTTTAAAGTTGATCAAATAAATCATGACGCACATCACTGGAAAGGTCTTGTTAAGCCCTATCAGCATATTGAAACAAATTTTATTTTTATTGATTTTGTAAGCAGATATTTCAAAATTTGCTAGGAAAAACGACTTTTTTCAAAGTTAATCAAATAAATCATGACGTACATCACTGGAAAGGTCTTGTTAAGCCCTATCAGCATATCGAAACAAATTTTATTTTTATTGATTTTGTAAGGAGATATTTCAAAATTTGTTAGGAAAAACGACTTTTTTCAAAGTTAATCAAATAAATCATGACGCACATCACTGGAAAGGTCTTGTTAAGCCCTATCAGCATATCGAAACAAATTTTATTTTTAGTGATTTTTTAAGGAGATATTTCAAAGTTTGCTAGGAAAAACGACTTTTTTCAAAGTTAATCAAATAAATCATGACGCACATCACTGGAAAGGTCTTGTTAAGCTCTATCAGCATATCGAAACAAATTTTATTTTTATTGATTTTGTAAGGAGATATTTCAAAATTTGTTAGGAAAAAACGACTTTTTTCAAAGTTAAGCAAGTAAATCATGACGCACATCACTGGAAAGGTCTTGTTAAGCCCTATCAGCATATCGAAACAAATTTTATTTTTATTGATTTTGTAAGGAGATATTTCAAAATTTGTTAGGAAAAACGACTTTTTTCAAAGTTAACTAAATAAATCATGACGCACATCACTGGAAAGGTCTTGTTAAGCCCTATCAGAATATCGAAACAAATTTTATTTTTATTGATTTTGTAAGGAGATATTTCAAAATTTGTTAGGAAAAACGACTTTTTTCAAAGTTAATCAAATAAATCATGACGCACATCACTGGAAAGGTCTTGTTAAGCTCTATCAGCATATCGAAACAAATTTTATTTTTATTGATTTTGTAAGGAGATATTTCAAAATTTGTTAGGAAAAAACGACTTTTTTCAAAGTTAAGCAAGTAAATCATGACGCACATCACTGGAAAGGTCTTGTTAAGCCCTAT
The DNA here is from genome assembly GCA_946251815.1 of Dasysyrphus albostriatus. NCBI lineage: Eukaryota > Metazoa > Arthropoda > Insecta > Diptera > Syrphidae > Dasysyrphus > Dasysyrphus albostriatus. The sequence continues at coordinate 125,753,786 of OX276336.1, read as the reverse complement.
CAACATATCGAAACAATTGCTTCTGCAACTTAAACATCAACTGTAGCTGCAACTGCAACTGTAACTGTAACTGTAACTGTAACTGTAACTGTAACTGTAACTGTAACTGTAACTGTAACTGTAACTGTAACTGTAACTGTAACTGTAACTGTAACTGTAACTGTAACTGTAACTGTAACTGTAACTGTAACTGTAACTGTAACTGTAACTGTAACTGTAACTGTAACTGTAACTGTAACTGTAACTGTAACTGTAACTGTAACTGTAACTGTAACTGTAACTGTAACTGTAACTGTAACTGTAACTGTAACTGTAACTGTAACTGTAACTGTAACTGTAACTGTAACTGTAACTGTAACTGTAACTGTAACTGTAACTGTAACTGTAACTGTAACTGTAACTGTAACTGTAACTGTAACTGTAACTGTAACTGTAACTGTAACTGTAACTGTAACTGTAACTGTAACTGTAACTGTAACTGTAACTGTAACTGTAACTGTAACTGTAACTGTAACTGTAACTGTAACTGTAACTGTAACTGTAACTGTAACTGTAACTGTAACTGTAATTATTATAATTATTATTATTTTTTAAGGAGATATTTCAAAGTTTGCTAGGAAAAACGACTTTTTTCAAAGTTAATCAAATAAATCATGACGCACATTACTGGAAAGGTCTTGTTAAGCCCTATCAACATATCGAAACAAATTTTATTTTTATTGATTTTTTAAGGAGATATTTCAAAATTTGCTAGGAAAAACGACTTTTTTAAAAGTTAGGCAAATAAATCATGACGCACATCACTGGAAAGGTCTTGTTAAGCCCTATCAGCATATCGAAACAAATTTTATTTTTATTGATTTTGTAAGGAGATATTTAAAAATTTGCTAGGAAAAACGACTTTTTTTAAAGTTAATCAAATAAATCATGACGCACATCACTGGAAAGGTCTTGTTAAGCCCTATCAGCATATCGAAACAAATTTTATTTTTATTGATTTTGTAAGGAGATATTTAAAAATTTGCTAGGAAAAACGACTTTTTTTAAAGTTAATCAAATAAATCATGACGCACATCACTGGAAAGGTCTTGTTAAGCCCTATCAGCATATCGAAACAAATTTTATTTTTATTGATTTTGTAAGGAGATATTTCAAAATTTGTTAGGAAATACGACTTTTTTCAAAGTTAATCAAATAAATCATGACGTACATCACTGGAAAAGTCTTGTTAAGCCCTATCAGCATATCGAAACAAATTTTATTTTTATTGATTTTGTAAGGAGATATTTCAAAATTTGTTAGGAAAAACGACTTTTTTCAAAGTTAATCAAATAAATCATGACGCACATCACTGGAAAGGTCTTGTTAAGCCCTATCAGCATATCGAAACAAATTTTATTTTTATTGATTTTGTAAGGAGATATTTCAAAATTTGCTAGGAAAAACGACTTTTTTCAAAGTTAATCAAATAAATCATGACGCACATCACTGGAAAGGTCTTGTTAAGCCCTATCAGCATATCGAAACAAATTTTATTTTTATTGATTTTGTAAGGAGATATTTCAAAATTTGCTAGGAAAAACGACTTTTTTCAAAGTTAATCAAATAAATCATGACGTACATCACTGGAAAGGTCTTGTTAAGCCCTATCAGCATATCGAAACAAATTTTATTTTTATTGATTTTGTAAGGAGATATTTCAAAATTGGCTAGGAAAAACGACTTTTTTCAAAGTTAAGCAAATAAATCATGACGCACATCACTGGAAAGGTCTTGTTAAGCCCTATCAGCATGTCGAAACAAATTTTATTTTTATTGATTTTGTAAGGAGATATTTCAAAATTTGCTAGGAAAAACGACTTTTTTCGAAGTTAATCAAATAAATCATGACGCACATCACTGGAAAGGTCTTGTTAAGCCCTATCAGCATATCGAAACAAATTTTATTTTTATTGATTTTGTAAGGAGATATTTCAAAATTTGCTAGGAAAAACGACTTTTTTCAAAGTTAATCAAATAAATCATGACGCACATCACTGGAAAGGTCTTGTTAAGCCCTATCAGCATATCGAAACAAATTCTATTTTTATTTATTTTGTAAGGAGATATTTCAAAATTTGCTAGGAAAAACGACTTTTTTCAAAGTTAATCAAATAAATCATGACGCACATCACTGGAAAGGTCTTGTTAAGCCCTATCAGCATATCGAAACAAATTTTATTTTTAATGATTTTGTAAGCAGATATTTCAAAATTTGCTAGGAAAAACGACTTTTTTCAAAGTTAATCAAATAAATAATGACGCACATCACTGGAAAGGTCTTGTTAAGCCCTATCAGCATATCGAAACAAATTTTATTTTTATTGATTTTGTAAGGAGATATTTCAAAATTTTCTAGGAAAAACAACTTTTTTCAAAGTTAATCAAATAAATAATGACGCACATCACTGGAAAGGTCTTGTTAAGCCCTATCAGCATATAGAAACAAATTTTATTTTTATTGATTTTGTAAGGAGATATTTCAAACTGTTCTAAGAAAAACGACTTATTTTAAAGTTGATCAAATCAATCATGACGCACATCACTGGAAAGGTCTTATTAAGTTCTATCAGCATAACGAAACAAGTTTTATATTAATTGATTTTTTAATGAGATATTTCAAAATTTGTCCAACTTCAAGTGTGTCAACTGCAATTGCTTCTGCAACTAAAACATCACCTGTAGCTGCAACTGCAACTGTAACTGTAACTGTAACTGTAACTGTAACTGTAACTGTAACTGTAACTGTAACTGTAACTGTAACTGTAACTGTAACTGTAACTGTAACTGTAACTGTAACTGTAACTGTAATTGTAACTGTAACTGTAACTGTAACTGTAACTGTAACTGTAACTGTAACTGTAACTGTAACTGTAATTGTAATTGTAACTGTAACTGTAACTGTAACTGTAACTGTAACTGTAACTGTAACTGTAACTGTAACTGTAACTGTAACTGTAACTGTAACTGTAACTGTAACTGTAACTGTAACTGTAACTGTAACTGTAACTGTAACTGTAACTGTAACTGTAACTGTAACTGTAACTGTAACTGTAACTGTAACTGTAACTGTAACTGTAACTGTAACTGTAACTGTAACTGTAACTGTAACTGTAACTGTAACTGTAACTGTAACTGTAACTGTAACTGTAACTGTAACTGTAACTGTAACTGTAACTGTAACTGTAACTGTAACTGTAACTGTAACTGTAACTGTAACTGTAACTGTAACTGTAACTGTAACTGTAACTGTAACTGTAACTGTAACTGTAACTGTAACTGTAACTGTAACTGTAACTGTAACTGTAACTGTAATTATTATAATTATTATTATTTTTTAAGGAGATATTTCAAAGTTTGCTAGGAAAAACGACTTTTTTCAAAGTTAATCAAATAAATCATGACGCACATTACTGGAAAGGTCTTGTTAAGCCCTATCAACATATCGAAACAAATTTTATTTTTATTGATTTTTTAAGGAGATATTTCAAAATTTGCTAGGAAAAACGACTTTTTTCAAAGTTAGGCAAATAAATCATGACGCACATCACTGGAAAGGTCTTGTTAAGCCCTATCAGCATATCGAAACAAATTTTATTTTTATTGATTTTGTAAGGAGATATTTCAAAATTTGTTAGGAAAAACGACTTTTTTCAAAGTTAATCAAATAAATCATGACGTACATCACTGGAAAAGTCTTGTTAAGCCCTATCAGCATATCGAAACAAATTTTATTTTTATTGATTTTGTAAGGAGATATTTCAAAATTTGTTAGGAAAAACGACTTTTTTCAAAGTTAATCAAATAAATCATGACGCACATCACTGGAAAGGTCTTGTTAAGCCCTATCAGCATATCGAAACAAATTTTATTTTTATTGATTTTGTAAGGAGATATTTCAAAATTTGTTAGGAAAAACGACTTTTTTCAAAGTTAAGCAAATAAATCATGACGCACATCACTGGAAAGGTCTTGTTAAGTCCTATCAGCATATCGAAACAAATTTTATTTTTATTGATTTTGTAAGGAGATATTTCAAAATTTGCTAGGAAAAACGACTTTTTTCAAAGTTAATCAAATAAATCATGACGCACATCACTGGAAAGGTCTTGTTAAGCCCTATCAGCATATCGAAACAAATTTTATTTTTATTGATTTTGTAAGGAGATATTTCAAAATTTGCTAGGAAAAACGACTTTTTTCAAAGTTAATCAAATAAATCATGACGTACATCACTGGAAAGGTCTTGTTAAGCCCTATCAGCATATCGAAACAAATTTTATTTTTATTGATTTTGTAAGGAGATATTTCAAAATTTGCTAGGAAAAACGACTTTTTTCAAAGTTAATCAAATAAATCATGACGTACATCACTGGAAAGGTCTTGTTAAGCCCTATCAGCATATCGAAACAAATTTTATTTTTATTGATTTTGTAAGGAGATATTTCAAAATTTGCTAGGAAAAACGACTTTTTTCAAAGTTAATCAAATAAATCATGACGCACATCACTGGAAAGGTCTTGTTAAGCCCTATCAGCATGTCGAAACAAATTTTATTTTTATTGATTTTGTAAGGAGATATTTCAAAATTTGCTAGGAAAAACAACTTTTTTCAAAGTTAATCAAATAAATAATGACGCACATCACTGGAAAGGTCTTGTTAAGCCCTATCAGCATATAGAAACAAATTTTATTTTTATTGATTTTGTAAGGAGGTATTTCAAAATGTTCTAAGAAAAACGACTTATTTTAAAGTTGATCAAATCAACCATGACGCACATCACTGGAAAGGTCTTATTAAGTTCTATCAGCATAACGAAACAAGTTTTATATTAATTGATTTTTTAATGAGATATTTCAAAATTTGTCCAACTTCAAGTGTGTCAACTGCAATTGCTTCTGCAACTAAAACATCAACTGTAGCTGCAACTGCAACTGTAACTGTAACTGTAACTGTAACTGTAACTGTAACTGTAACTGTAACTGTAACTGTAACTGTAACTGTAACTGTAACTGTAACTGTAACTGTAACTGTAACTGTAACTGTAACTGTAACTGTAACTGTAACTGTAACTGTAACTGTAACTGTAACTGTAACTGTAACTGTAACTGTAACTGTAACTGTAACTGTAACTGTAACTGTAACTGTAACTGTAACTGTAACTGTAACTGTAACTGTAACTGTAACTGTAACTGTAACTGTAACTGTAACTGTAACTGTAACTGTAACTGTAACTGTAACTGTAACTGTAACTGTAACTGTAACTGTAACTGTAACTGTAACTGTAACTGTAACTGTAACTGTAACTGTAACTGTAACTGTAACTGTAACTGTAACTGTAACTGTAACTGTAACTGTAACTGTAACTGTAACTGTAACTGTAACTGTAACTGTAACTGTAACTGTAACTGTAATTATTATAATTATTATTATTTTTTAAGGAGATATTTCAAAGTTTGCTAGGAAAAACGACTTTTTTCAAAGTTAATCAAATAAATCATGACGCACATTACTGGAAAGGTCTTGTTAAGCCCTATCAACATATCGAAACAAATTTTATTTTTATTGATTTTTTAAGGAGATATTTCAAAATTTGCTAGGAAAAACGACGTTTTTCAAAGTTAGGCAAATAAATCATGACGCACATCACTGGAAAGGTCTTGTTAAGCCCTATCAGCATATCGAAACAAATTTTATTTTTATTGATTTTGTAAGGAGATATTTAAAAATTTACTAGGAAAAACGACTTTTTTTAAAGTTAATCAAATAAATCATGACGCACATCACTGGAAAGGTCTTGTTAAGCCCTATCAGCATATCGAAACAAATTTTATTTTTATTGATTTTGTAAGGAGATATTTCAAAATTTGTTAGGAAAAACGACTTTTTTCAAAGTTAATCAAATAAATCATGACGTACATCACTGGAAAAGTCTTGTTAAGCCCTATCAGCATATCGAAACAAATTTTATTTTTATTGATTTTGTAAGGAGATATTTCAAAATTTGTTAGGAAAAACGACTTTTTTCAAAGTTAATCAAATAAATCATGACGCACATCACTGGAAAGGTCTTGTTAAGCCCTATCAGCATATCGAAACAAATTTTATTTTTATTGATTTTGTAAGGAGATATTTCAAAATTTGTTAGGAAAAACGACTTTTTTCAAAGTTAAGCAAATAAATCATGACGCACATCACTGGAAAGGTCTTGTTAAGTCCTATCAGCATATCGAAACAAATTTTATTTTTATTGATTTTGTAAGGAGATATTTCAAAATTTGCTAGGAAAAACGACTTTTTTCAAAGTTAATCAAATAAATCATGACGCACATCACTGGAAAGGTCTTGTTAAGCCCTATCAGCATATCGAAACAAATTTTATTTTTATTGATTTTGTAAGGAGATATTTCAAAATTTGCTAGGAAAAACGACTTTTTTCAAAGTTAATCAAATAAATCATGACGTACATCACTGGAAAGGTCTTGTTAAGCCCTATCAGCATATCGAAACAAATTTTATTTTTATTGATTTTGTAAGGAGATATTTCAAAATTTGCTAGGAAAAACGACTTTTTTCAAAGTTAATCAAATAAATCATGACGTACATCACTGGAAAGGTCTTGTTAAGCCCTATCAGCATATCGAAACAAATTTTATTTTTATTGATTTTGTAAGGAGATATTTCAAAATTTGCTAGGAAAAACGACTTTTTTCAAAGTTAATCAAATAAATCATGACGCACATCACTGGAAAGGTCTTGTTAAGCCCTATCAGCATGTCGAAACAAATTTTATTTTTATTGATTTTGTAAGGAGATATTTCAAAATTTGCTAGGAAAAACAACTTTTTTCAAAGTTAATCAAATAAATAATGACGCACATCACTGGAAAGGTCTTGTTAAGCCCTATCAGCATATAGAAACAAATTTTATTTTTATTGATTTTGTAAGGAGGTATTTCAAAATGTTCTAAGAAAAACGACTTATTTTAAAGTTGATCAAATCAACCATGACGCACATCACTGGAAAGGTCTTATTAAGTTCTATCAGCATAACGAAACAAGTTTTATATTAATTGATTTTTTAATGAGATATTTCAAAATTTGTCCAACTTCAAGTGTGTCAACTGCAATTGCTTCTGCAACTAAAACATCAACTGTAGCTGCAACTGCAACTGTAACTGTAACTGTAACTGTAACTGTAACTGTAACTGTAACTGTAACTGTAACTGTAACTGTAACTGTAACTGTAACTGTAACTGTAACTGTAACTGTAACTGTAACTGTAACTGTAACTGTAACTGTAACTGTAACTGTAACTGTAACTGTAACTGTAACTGTAACTGTAACTGTAACTGTAACTGTAACTGTAACTGTAACTGTAACTGTAACTGTAACTGTAACTGTAACTGTAACTGTAACTGTAACTGTAACTGTAACTGTAACTGTAACTGTAACTGTAACTGTAACTGTAACTGTAACTGTAACTGTAACTGTAACTGTAACTGTAACTGTAACTGTAACTGTAACTGTAACTGTAACTGTAACTGTAACTGTAACTGTAACTGTAACTGTAACTGTAACTGTAACTGTAACTGTAACTGTAACTGTAACTGTAACTGTAACTGTAACTGTAACTGTAACTGTAACTGTAACTGTAACTGTAACTGTAACTGTAACTGTAACTGTAACTGTAACTGTAATTATTATAATTATTATTATTTTTTAAGGAGATATTTCAAAGTTTGCTAGGAAAAACGACTTTTTTCAAAGTTAATCAAATAAATCATGACGCACATTACTGGAAAGGTCTTGTTAAGCCCTATCAACATATCGAAACAAATTTTATTTTTATTGATTTTTTAAGGAGATATTTCAAAATTTGCTAGGAAAAACGACTTTTTTCAAAGTTAGGCAAATAAATCATGACGCACATCACTGGAAAGGTCTTGTTAAGCCCTATCAGCATATCGAAACAAATTTTATTTTTATTGATTTTGTAAGGAGATATTTAAAAATTTGCTAGGAAAAACGACTTTTTTTAAAGTTAATCAAATAAATCATGACGCACATCACTGGAAAGGTCTTGTTAAGCCCTATCAGCATATCGAAACAAATTTTATTTTTATTGATTTTGTAAGGAGATATTTCAAAATTTGTTAGGAAAAACGACTTTTTTCAAAGTTAATCAAATAAATCATGACGTACATCACTGGAAAAGTCTTGTTAAGCCCTATCAGCATATCGAAACAAATTTTATTTTTATTGATTTTGTAAGGAGATATTTCAAAATTTGTTAGGAAAAACGACTTTTTTCAAAGTTAATCAAATAAATCATGACGCACATCACTGGAAAGGTCTTGTTAAGCCCTATCAGCATATCGAAACAAATTTTATTTTTATTGATTTTGTAAGGAGATATTTCAAAATTTGCTAGGAAAAACGACTTTTTTCAAAGTTAAGCAAATAAATCATGACGCACATCACTGGAAAGGTCTTGTTAAGCCCTATCAGCATATCGAAACAAATTTTATTTTTATTGATTTTGTAAGGAGATATTTAAAAATTTGCTAGGAAAAACGACTTTTTTTAAAGTTAATCAAATAAATCATGACGCACATCACTGGAAAGGTCTTGTTAAGCCCTATCAGCATATCGAAACAAATTTTATTTTTATTGATTTTGTAAGGAGATATTTCAAAATTTGTTAGGAAAAACGACTTTTTTCAAAGTTAATCAAATAAATCATGACGTACATCACTGGAAAAGTCTTGTTAAGCCCTATCAGCATATCGAAACAAATTTTATTTTTATTGATTTTGTAAGGAGATATTTCAAAATTTGTTAGGAAAAACGACTTTTTTCAAAGTTAATCAAATAAATCATGACGCACATCACTGGAAAGGTCTTGTTAAGCCCTATCAGCATATCGAAACAAATTTTATTTTTATTGATTTTGTAAGGAGATATTTCAAAATTTGCTAGGAAAAACGACTTTTTTCAAAGTTAAGCAAATAAATCATGACGCACATCACTGGAAAGATCTTGTTAAGCCCTATCAGCATATCGAAACAAATTTTATTTTTATTGATTTTGTAAGGAGATATTTCAAAATTTGCTAGGAAAAACGACTTTTTTCAAAGTTAATCAAATAAATCATGACGCATATCACTGGAAAGGTCTTGTTAAGCCCTATCAGCATATCGAAACAAATTTTATTTTTATTGATTTTGTAAGGAGATATTTCAAAATTTGCTAGGAAAAACGACTTTTTTCAAAGTTAATCAAATAAATCATGACGTACATCACTGGAAAGGTCTTGTTAAGCCCTATCAGCATATCGAAACAAATTTTATTTTTATTGATTTTGTAAGGAGATATTTCAAAATTTGCTAGGAAAAACGACTTTTTTCAAAGTTAATCAAATAAATCATGACGTACATCACTGGAAAGGTCTTGTTAAGCCCTATCAGCATATTGAAACAAATTTTATTTTTATTGATTTTGTAAGGAGATATTTCAAAATTTGCTAGGAAAAACGACTTTTTTCAAAGTTAAGCAAATAAATAATGACGCACATCACTGGAAAGGTCTTGTTAAGCCCTATCAGCATATCGAAACAAATTTTATTTTTATTGATTTTGTAAGGAGATATTTCAAAATTTGCTAGGAAAAACGACTTTTTTCAAAGTTAATCAAATAAATCATGACGTACATCACTGGAAAGGTCTTGTTAAGCCCTATCAGCATGTCGAAACAAATTTTATTTTTATTGATTTTGTAAGGAGATATTTCAAAATTTGCTAGGAAAAACAACTTTTTTCAAAGTTAATCAAATAAATAATGACGCACATCACTGGAAAGGTCTTGTTAAGCCCTATCAGCATATAGAAACAAATTTTATTTTTATTGATTTTGTAAGGAGGTATTTCAAAATGTTCTAAGAAAAACGACTTATTTTAAAGTTGATCAAATCAATCATGACGCACATCACTGGAAAGGTCTTATTAAGTTCTATCAGCATAACGAAACAAGTTTTATATTAATTGATTTTTTAATGAGATATTTCAAAATTTGTCCAACTTCAAGTGTGTCAACTGCAATTGCTTCTGCAACTAAAACATCAACTGTAGCTGCAACTGCAACTGTAACTGTAACTGTAACTGTAACTGTAACTGTAACTGTAACTGTAACTGTAACTGTAACTGTAACTGTAACTGTAACTGTAACTGTAACTGTAACTGTAACTGTAACTGTAACTGTAACTGTAACTGTAACTGTAACTGTAACTGTAACTGTAACTGTAACTGTAACTGTAACTGTAACTGTAACTGTAACTGTAACTGTAACTGTAACTGTAACTGTAACTGTAACTGTAACTGTAACTGTAACTGTAACTGTAACTGTAACTGTAACTGTAACTGTAACTGTAACTGTAACTGTAACTGTAACTGTAACTGTAACTGTAACTGTAACTGTAACTGTAACTGTAACTGTAACTGTAACTGTAACTGTAACTGTAACTGTAACTGTAACTGTAACTGTAACTGTAACTGTAACTGTAACTGTAACTGTAACTGTAACTGTAACTGTAACTGTAACTGTAACTGTAACTGTAACTGTAACTGTAACTGTAACTGTAACTGTAACTGTAACTGTAACTGTAACTGTAACTGTAACTGTAACTGTAACTGTAACTGTAACTGTAACTGTAACTGTAACTGTAATTATTATAATTATTATTATTTTTTAAGGAGATATTTCAAAGTTTGCTAGGAAAAACGACTTTTTTCAAAGTTAATCAAATAAATCATGACGCACATTACTGGAAAGGTCTTGTTAAGCCCTATCAACATATCGAAACAAATTTTATTTTTATTGATTTTTTAAGGAGATATTTCAAAATTTGCTAGGAAAAACGACTTTTTTCAAAGTTAGGCAAATAAATCATGACGCACATCACTGGAAAGGTCTTGTTAAGCCCTATCAGCATATCGAAACAAATTTTATTTTTATTGATTTTGTAAGGAGATATTTAAAAATTTGCTAGGAAAAACGACTTTTTTTAAAGTTAATCAAATAAATCATGACGCACATCACTGGAAAGGTCTTGTTAAGCCCTATCAGCATATCGAAACAAATTTTATTTTTATTGATTTTGTAAGGAGATATTTCAAAATTTGTTAGGAAAAACGACTTTTTTCAAAGTTAATCAAATAAATCATGACGTACATCACTGAAAAAGTCTTGTTAAGCCCTATCAGCATATCGAAACAAATTTTATTTTTATTGATTTTGTAAGGAGATATTTCAAAATTTGTTAGGAAAAACGACTTTTTTCAAAGTTAATCAAATAAATCATGACGCACATCACTGGAAAGGTCTTGTTAAGCCCTATCAGCATATCGAAACAAATTTTATTTTTATTGATTTTGTAAGGAGATATTTCAAAATTTGCTAGGAAAAACGACTTTTTTCAAAGTTAATCAAATAAATCATGACGCACATCACTGGAAAGGTCTTGTTAAGCCCTATCAGCATATCGAAACAAATTTTATTTTTATTGATTTTGTAAGGAGATATTTCAAAATTTGCTAGGAAAAACGACTTTTTTCAAAGTTAATCAAATAAATCATGACGCACATCACTGGAAAGGTCTTGTTAAGCCCTATCAGCATATCGAAACAAATTTTATTTTTATTGATTTTGTAAGGAGATATTTCAAAATTTGCTAGGAAAAACGACTTTTTTCAAAGTTAATCAAATAAATCATGACGTACATCACTGGAAAGGTCTTGTTAAGCCCTATCAGCATATCGAAAGAAATTTTATTTTTATTGATTTTGTAAGGAGATATTTCAAAATTTGCTAGGAAAAACGACTTTTTTCAAAGTTAATCAAATAAATCATGACGTACATCACTGGAAAGGTCTTGTTAAGCCCTATCAGCATATCGAAACAAATTTTATTTTTATTGATTTTGTAAGGAGATATTTCAAAATTTTCTAAGAAAAACGACTTATTTTAAAGTTGATCAAATCAATCATGACGCACATCACTGGAAAGGTCTTATTAAGTTCTATTAGCATAACGAAACAAGTTTTATATTAATTGATTTTTTAATGAGATATTTCAAAATTTGTCCAACTTCAAGTGTGTCAACTGCAATTGCTTCTGCAACTTAAACATCAACTGTAGCTGCAACTGCCACTGTAACTGTAACTGTAGCTGTAACTGTAACTGTAATTGTCACTGTAACTGTAACTGTAACTGTAACTGTAACTGTAACTATAACTGTAACTGTAACTGTAACTGTAACTGTAACTGTAACTGTAACTGTAACTGTAACTGTAACTGTAACTGTAACTATAACTGTAACTGTAACTGTAACTGTAACTGTAACTGTAACTGTAACGGTAACTGTAACGGTAACGGTAACGGTAACTGTAACTGTAACTGTAACTGTAACTGTAACTGTAACTGTAACTGTAACTGTAACTGTAACTGTAACTGTAACTGTAACTGTAACTGTAACTGTAACTGTAACTGTAACTGTAACTGTAACTGTAACTGTAACTGTAACTGTAACTGTAACTGTAACTGTAACTGTAACTGTAACTGTAACTGTAACTGTAACTGTAACTGTAACTGTAACTGTAACTGTAACTGTAACTGTAACTGTAACTGTAACTGTAACTGTAACTGTAACTGTAACTGTAACTGTAACTGTAACTGTAACTGTAACTGTAACTGTAACTGTAACTGTAACTGTATCTGTAACTGTAACTGTAACTGTATCTGTAACTGTAACTGTAACTTTAACTGTAACTGTAACTGTAACTGTAACTGTAACTGCAACTGAGACTCCAACTCATCCTGCATCTAAAACTCCAACTCCATCTTATGAGACAAGCAAAGTACAATTCATAATCTAAACCTTTTTTCGGGTTTTTTGAAGCGAAAGTGGATACTTAACATTTGTTTAAGAAAATTTTTTGATCTGATTTTCAGCATTTGACTAAAAATTAAAAACCGCATTGAATATTAAAAAGAACAGTGGCGCTTGTCTGCACAGAATTTATAAAAAAATAAACAATTTTTCCAAAAATATTGACTTAATTTAATTTCATAAAAAATTTTCACTGAAGAATGGAATATTACCTAGCTTTGAAAAAATTCTAACTTTAATGTTTTTTTTTATGCTTAAATTAGTGCGATCTTCTCCAATCCAAGAATTAAAAAATTACAATAAGCAACTATTGATAGTACTTCCCATAAAATTTACACTTAGCAGCCATTTATAGTTTTTTTTTTATTTTTTTCACTGTCAGTTGAATATATTAAGATTAATTTTTGTATTCATTTCAAACTTTTCAGAAAAAAATGTTTGATTAAGAAAAAAGTTTCAAATAATTTTTTTGAAAATTCGATTTACATATCTATAAAGTTCTTTTTGAAATCTTATTTTTATATGCATATAAATAAATTCTTGTTTTTCAGAGGAAGTTGGATTTCAAAATTTGACCTTTAAAATGTTTTAAGATTTTCATACTTACATATATAAACGCTTTTTTCTTTTCATCCTCTGCAATGATTTTAATTCCTTTCTTCTATCAAAAACTAAGATGGCTTTCTTTTTTCACCTCAAACCATCAATGAAGTTGTTTTAGCTGATTTAAACATAGCATTTCATGCTTTTTATCCTTTTTTTCTAATAATTTGTATGACTTTAGTTAAAATTAAAACTATACACTGAGAAAACTGAACTATGACTTATTTAAATAGAAGCAGGTTTAACTGTTTGTTTTGATTAGTTCAAATAGAATTCGATTTATATCTAACTCTTATCTATTCAGATTCAAAAATACTATTATTTTGGGTCAAATCTGTTTATATCAAATACATTCATGTTTAATTATTACAATGGAAGCTACACGCAATTTTTTACTTGAATTCAAGTCCAATTGAGTTTGATTTTTGAAGGACGGATAAATTATTTTACTCACTTACAAATTTTTAACACACAATCAACATGCACGAGTTTGTTTCAAATATGAATGCACTTAAAATATTAAGAAAAGAAAGAGATTGAACAGAAATATTAAATTTAAACTCGAACTCGAATCGAATTGAACTCAAAGTAATAAAGGCGTTAAGCGTCTAAGATATTTGCAAATAAGTCAGTCTCTATTCAAATAGTTCCAAAATTAGTTCCACCGTAATACCTCAATAAGTGAGAGTGAAATTTATTTTAAATTTTAAAAGTATAATTTTGCCCGGTGTTATAAAATATTGAAAGGCATGCGAGGAAACTTAATTTAAGAAATTAAGGAGAACGTGACTTTTCAGAGGCAAAAAGTATGTTTCAATCCTTCCTCGATTTCCTTCAAAATTATAATTTGTCAGTAAGTGAGTTTTAACTTTGAACCGACGAAATGTATGTAAGTTGCATGTATTAAAGGAAACACTACCATCATTTCAAATAGAAAATATTTGTATTTAGTTATAAGGAGCTAGCATCTATTTAGAAAAACTAGCATTGATTTAAACAGAAAATATCTTCGACCCAACACGAAAATATTTAAAAAGATTAACATAATTCTGAATTTCAAATGAAGTTAATTAAAACAAACAGAAATATCTTTTTTGTTAAATAGAAAGCATAGTAGTAAATTCGAACAAAATCATGTTCAACTGTTTCAACGATGAATTAATACGATTCTATTTAAATTAAATAAAAATCGATTCCATGCCAAATCATATGTGTTTCAGTTTGGTAAATACAATAAATAAAAAAACTGCAACAAATATATAAAGCATAATGGTCCGATAATTTTTCTTGAGAACTGTTTACAAAAATACATACTCATACATACATACATATATGCCTGCATACATATATACCTACATACATATATACCTACATACATATATACCTACATACATATATTAATAATTACCTACATACATACGAGTACATGCGATTATTTAGTTTAAGTCAGTGGTGAAACTAAAAAATATTGAAGAAGCAAAGTCAGCGTTTCCCTTGAGGAATGGAAGCTGCTACTGTAACTTTTTAGCTCATTCCTTCCATCTCATATTGATTTTCTTACAGAAAGCCACTGTGAATTATATCGAGCAAAATGAAAATTTATAGTCACAAGTCGAATTAAAAATCATTTTTTTTAATTTTAAGACTTATAGGCAGAGTGGAAGATGCAGAGATAGGTATAGTATGTAACTTATGTATATGTTTTGTGTGTATGTGCATAATTAACTTTACGTAGGTATACTACTAGTTTTGTGTAGTTTTGGGTATTTTTGATAAGCTTTTCTTTCCCCTTAGATTTTTGGTTTTTAACTAATAAATGTGACACAAGTTTCAAAAGTTTGAAGAAATGTAGGTTCTTCTACTCGTAGGTAACTATCTACCTAGACCTACGCCATAAATAAGTATATTTTTATTTGTATGTTTTTTCGTAGGTTTGAAACTTAAACTAAGAAAAATAACCTATGGTTTTTACTAAGAGTTACCATATGATAAAATAAAAAAGGGAGATTTTATTTTGCAAAGGGACAAACATTTAAATAATATTTCCGAGCTTGACTGCCCTTCAAAAAGCCAATTATATAGATCTTTTTCGATCTTTTGCTATACAAATTTGTGAGTTTTCGATAATTTACTTATAGCCGTTTTCTTAATTTTTATTTTTAATAAAATGCTGGAAACAGATGTTCAAATTTTCTGTTTTTGAGAATTATCAAAAACACGAAATGTGTTATTTTTATGAGACAACAAAGTACAATTCATAATTGAAACCTTTTTTCTGGCTTTTTGACGAGAAACTGGGTACCTACCTCACTTTTTTTTAAATCTGGTTTTCAGCATTTGATTAAAAAATACAAAACAGTGTTGAATATTAAAGAGAATAGTGGTGCTTGTCTGCACCGAATTTTGAATTTTTTTTTAATTTTCACTAAAGAATGGAATATTAGCTCTAAAAATTCTAACTTCAATGTGTTTTTTCTTAATATTATTTTTTCATATGTTAAAATTACTGTGATCTACTGCCAAAAATTATAAAAAATTATACTTAGCAACTATTTATTGTACTTGTTTTTTTACACAAATTTTTTGTTTCAAGTAATTTTTTTGAAAATTCAATATCTCTATAAACGGGTTGACTATTCTTTTTGAAATCTTAGTTTTTCAAAGGAAGTTGCATTTCAAAATTTGGCATTTAAAATGTTTCAAGAATTGCATGCCTAAATAAATGCTTTTTTTCCTTTAAACCTCTAATTGATTAAACCAATTTTGACAATTGCATAATTACTGACGATCGCAGTATCTCCATCAAAAAATTATATCGTTTTCAAAACGGCCTTATGTTGGCACTCTAAAGCCATTCCAAATTATTTATTTTTTAAAAAATGCCACGAGGCTTGAAAAATATTTGCCATCCTTGATTTATTGCAACTTTTGGTATAAAGTAAAGTTATTATAAAATTGAGATGTTTTGCATAGGATATTTAAAAGCATAAATTACGAAGATGTTTTTAGTGTAACTTCTTAATCAAGCTTGCTATTGATTTTCTAGACAAATATGCTCGAATACTTTCTTTCTTAACCAAGTTGCACCTCTTACAATAATTTCATGTTCAATAGAAGAGTTACCTATAATTTTATTTTAAATATAATCTTTATTGTCCTTCAGTTGATGTCTCATTTGTGAAAAACAAAAAGAATTACTGAAATTATAAGCCATTTCCGAAGAACTTGTTCTGGATTTTTGAAATCCCGAGTTCTAATGACCAATATTCTGTAATTTTTCTAAATTTCGCGATAAGCAATGTTTGAAAATGAATTTAGGATCATGTGTTTAACTTTGAAATATAACTGATATACCAAAATAAATAAATTAAATAAAATTACCCAATGGTGTACGTCAAATGGCCTCTATTTTAACACTAAAAAGTGCAGTGTTGTTACATATTCGAGATTGCAAAATGATTCTTTACATAGAATTTACAATAAGAAAGATCTCGGAGTGATCTTTGACTCAAAAATTAATTTTTCACTTCATATCGATCTTATAATCTCTAGGGCTAATTCATTGTTGGGCTTTATGATTCGAAATTCAAAGTGTTTTGATGATCCTTATACACTTAAAACCCTTTACATGAGTATTGTTAGGCCGTTATTAGAGTATTGCAGCGTTATATGGAATCCTTACACTCAATCAAGTATCAATCGTTTAGAAAAAGTTCAAAAAAGATTTACAAAGTATGCCTTCTAGTGTTTCATGTTATGAGAGTAGATGTGTTCTTATTGATCTAAAGCCTCTCTTTTCGAGAAGAAAATTAAATTCTGTACTTTGTTCTAATATTAATTGTCCAATGTTGTTATCATCGTTAAATATATATGCACCTGTTCGCATTTTGCGACCAAGAAATGGTGATTTTTTATACTCGTATGTTCCCTACCATAGTACAAGTTATGATAAGCACAATCCTATTACAAATGCTTGTATTGTTTTTAATGAATTTGATAATGTTATTGATTTTAATCTGAATAGAAATGAAATAAAGAAAAAAGTATTGGAATTAGTGTAAGCTAAATAATTTATTTATGAAAATTCTATTTGTATATACGAGTATGTATGTATAAAGTAGCATTTATTATTATTATTATTATTTATTATATTAAACATTAATGTACAATATAATACTTAAAGCTAATAGCTACCAGGGCTTCTAGCTGAAGATTTTAAAATAAAAGAATAAAATACCTATATATATAGTTTCAATGTCCAGCTACGGGGGCGGCCAAAAGAGGCATGACCAATAGATCCTACCTCTTCTGACCGCCCCCGGAGAAAGAACCAAATATATTAACGTTAGATACAATTATTTAAATTCAATACTTTCAATAGTTTAAATACATTTTTTATGTTTTGTTCGGATGGAAATATTAGAAGATTTTTAAAATTTTTATTAAATAATTTGTTACAAATTTCATTTACTTTTGTGCAGTCAGTCGTTAAATGATTGATGGAAAGCTGTAGATTTAATTGGCAAAATTGGCATATGGGAGGTGGTTCTTTGTTGAGTAGGTAACTGTGGGTAAGTTGAGTGTGTCCGATTCTCAGTCTGATGAAGCATTTATTCATGGTTGCAGATGTAGTTGTTGGATAAATAGCAAGGTTTCGATGTTGGTTGAGGGAAGAGTAGTGATGGTGGTATTGAGACCAATCCAATTCTTTTTGTTGTTGCCAATAGGAGTTAGCTAACTTTAAGATATCATTTTTCGTTGGTGGATATTGTAAAGTTACTTGGTTGTTGTTTTTTGAGATTATTTTTGCTTCTCGATCTGCAAATTCATTTCCTTTAACTCCGATATGACCTGGTATCCAGAAAAGTTTTAAACGAGTTCCTAGTTTTATAACGTTGTCTCTTATTTTGCTGATGGTGGTGGATCGGTTATTAACGTTTTGGATTGCGGTTAGAGTTGAAAGGCTGTCCGTACAAATAACCGTATTCTTTTTGGATTTCACAGCTATTTCTGTAGCTTTTAAAATTGCCAACGCTTCGGCAGAAAAGATTGAAAAATATGACGGTAGTTTTTCTGTAGAAACGACATGAGTGGTTGATTCAACAATTGCGAAACCCGTGCCTTCTTCGCTCTTAGATCCATCAGTGAAAAGTATGACGTAATGGTTTTCGACGTAGTTGCTTATCATCTGATGAAAAAGTTGAAGATATTTTTCACTAGGCGTTGAGTCTTTTTTATATCTGGAGAGTTCTGTGTTGACTGAATCTTGTGAAAGTAACCATGGTGGATGTTTCTCAATTTCAACTTTTTTAATCTTGAATTGGCCAAGACCTATTTGTTTAGCAAACGTTAAAGCGGAGTAGAGGGCGGATGGTGTTTTAGGAATTTTGGATCGGCCAAGAATTTTGAGAACGTCAGAGTGAATTGGGGAACTGAATGAGTCGTAGATTTTGGCAACAAGCCTTGAAGTAAGAATATCTCTCCTCTCTTCGATTGATGAAAAGCCTCCTTCTGCGAGAATATTTTTTATTGGGCTGGTTCTAAATGCTTTAAGGCTGGTTCTTATGGCTGCATGGTAGGACGAATAGAGTAGTCGAAGGTTTGATTTTGCACACTTTCCATATATAACTAGGGCGTAATCTATTTTAGCTAAAATAATCGATTTTGTTACGTTAACCAAGGTGTTAGTATGGATGAAACTATTTTTGGAAGCTAGATATTTTACAATGTTAAGCCTGGTAGCTAGTTTTGTTTTTAAAGCTAAACAGTGTTCCTTAAAAGTAAATTTACTATCGAATATAGAACCAAGTATGCTTAACTTATTTACATTAGGAATTAAAACATTATTTAAACCTATAACTGGACAACAACATGATAATTTTCTACAAATGTGCAAATGTTTGCTTTTGCTTAGAGAAATTGAAGCACCCGATTGGGTGCACCAAGTGTTGATGCGCTCGAGAATGTCATTAAAAGTGGTTTGTGTACGAGAATTATCGTTGAATTTTGATAATAAGTAGACATCATCAGCGTATAAAGTGTGATTAACGCTTTTGAATTGCATAATAATTTCACTTATATCATTATAAGCAATAATGAAAATAACCACTGACAGAGGTGACCCTTGAGGAATACCATTATCCAGGTTGTAGATGTCTGAATAAACGTTATTTACCTTCGCTCTGAATTTTCTATTAGTTAGGAAAGATTTTACAAAGTTGTAAATTTTTGGTCCAATTTTCCATTTTTGCAATTTGTTAAGTACTACGTGGAAGCCAATACGATCGAAAGCTTTTTCGAAATCTAGAGATAAAATTGAGACGTGATTTTTACATGATAGGGCTGTGGAGACAAACTCGTCAATATGGAGTAAGGAGTCAATTGTGCTCCGGCCATGTTTAAAGGCAACTTGGTTGAGATCTATGAAATTATTTCTCTCGATATACCAAAGTAGTCTCTTCGATACAATTTTTTCTAATAATTTACTGGTGCAGGATAGGAGGGAAATAGGTCGATAACTATTTGTGTTGGTAGGATTTTGCTTGGATTTTGGAATGGGGACTAAGGTAGCAGTTTTCCATGCTTGTGGCATCACACCCTTGTTCAAAATATTATTGTAAAGGAATATTAAACGTTGTTTAACTGTTGATGGAGCGTTACTGAGCATGGGATATGAGATACGGTCTAAACCTGGAGTCTTACCTTTGACCGAACTAAGACAGCATTCGAACTCTAAAGTATTTATAGGAAGTTCAATAGCTTTGGCAGACGTACTGAGACTTGATATAATATAGTTGCTATTCATTGCTGTCAGTTTGGAGTCGCGGAAAGAGGGGGAAAAACTTAGATCGCTGGAATATGTTGACCAGCATTTAGCAAAATATTCAGAAATTATGTTTGCATCGGTCAAAGGTTCCGATGGGGTGGTTAATACTTTAATGGTGTGTGGACAATAATTGCCAGTGAGGGTTTTTATGCCTGACCATATTTTTTTGCTGCTAGCATTGGGGTTGATTTTCTCTGTAAAATTTTGGAAGCTTTCAAGTTTAGAGATTTTTACCTTTCTGCGAAACAGAGCATTTGCTTTCTTGAAATTTATAAGGTTTATGTCATTAGGATATAGTAGCATTTAAGTGTAGTCTCCATAAAGTTTTGTAACTTGATAGACGATAAATAAATAAATAAATAAATAGTTATAGGTTAAGATTCTTATAAAATTCAAAAATTAATGATCATATGAAAAATGAGAACAGAGTTGCACAGAGTAAAAACTTGCTTTTAAGCCTTTCGAAGCCTCTACGCTACTGCAATTTATTCAATAATAACTAAGGTTTTTGTGTACAACTAATTTCAGAAAAGTATTTCTTGCCTTATAGCTAATTTAATGCAGCTCAATTGAGAGATATGAGATCACAAGTGAAAACACTCAAATATTATCGTATCTACGTTCAACGGTATTCCAGAATTCTATTTTTTTGAATTCATATTCGAATCAATAATTCCTATCATCTGTCAAAATGTCTCTAGTCCCACCCCTTAAAAAGATAAAAATTAAATATGTACTACACAAATTTAAAAAACCATTCATAGTATTCAAATCATAACGATTTTTTTATTTAACCGGAAACTTATTTTATTATATTCATCCCTAAAGGGGGTTAATAGATTATACAGGCCAAAACCATTTTAAATCACAATCCATCCTGTCTGTATATTTTTGAGAAAAAATAAAGTTTCTAAAATCGAATATCCTTTTTATCAATTCCACCCGATAGATATAAAGCTAAATACTGACAAATATCTTACCCAACAGCTAAGCTCTAAATATAACCTTTCAGACATAAAAGTATTTGTTTAAATCAGAATACCTAGCTTAATAAGTGATTTGGAAGTCTTGATTTCCTTTCTTTCTTTTTATCTCATTTCACCTTAAGAATGGAGCTTAGGTTTGAAAAACATTTACCAGTTAAACCCGACAAAAAGAAATTCAAATCAGTTTTTACTCCCATATCACCCTACAATTGAAACTGTGTAAACTGAGAATAACCTTTCTATCTGCAAAGAGAATTTTTAAATCAAATCTATAAACTTTAGTTTTTAAAAATATAAAATCACAAATACCTAATAAAAATACAAACATAGATATTTTAACTTTTAAATTGTTGTCAAATTAAAATTAAGAGTTACAGCGTTCCTACTTTGAGGAAAAAAGTCGAAGTAGATTTGAAGAAAAAAAGGAAGTAGATTGACAGAAATCGAAGTAGATTTCAAAATTAACATTTTTTATAAAAAAATTAAAGTAAACAAAAAAAAATTAGAACAAAAACAAAAGAAATTCTTTCAGACTTCATCTTTCTATATTTATTCCAATTTAAGAAAAACACACTGAATTTCTAATCATGGTTTTGTAGCAATTTTTAGTTCTATTTAGTAAAGGTACCTTACCTGTTCTTTTTTTATAAAAAAGAAAGAAAATAATTATAGTTAGGAGACAAACAAACAGACTAAAGATCGTCAACCAAAATAGAAAAGGGTGAATAAAAAAATTTAAAAAAGAAAACCAAACCACAAGAAGTCCGTTGAGTTTCTATGCTATGTAAAATGGTTAATTTTTGTATAAAAATTTTGTTAACCTTGCTTTTGTTGTTTTAATGGAAATTCTGGGGCTACATAATTGATTAAAAAAGAGAAAAAAGAAGTAGAATTGACCTATTAATGAAAAATTGAAGTATAAGTCGAAACAGAGATTTCTAAAATGAAGTAGAGTTCAATTATTTGGTGATGGTGCCAAGTAGGAAGCAGATTATAATTAAAAAAAAAGAAGTAGATCTACTAATTGAAGTAAAGTGGAAGTACTGCTGCTACTCTGGGACATTGTAGCTTTCCACTAGTAGATCAATTTTTAGGATCAGTGCAGTAATTCCAAAGACTACCCCTACATAGAAATAGAAACAAACAAAAAAAAATAAATATTTCAGCTTTATAATATAGATATAGATATAGATATAGATATAGATATAGATATAGATATAGATATAGATATAGATATAGATGTAGCTATAGATATAGATATATATATAGATATAGATATGGTCAGTGGTAAAAATAAAAAAAATATTGAGGAAAAAAGTCAGCTCTTTCCTTGAAGAGTGGAAACAACAACTGCCACTTTTCAGCTCATTCCTTCGATCTCATATTGATTTTCTTACAGAAAGCCACTGTGAATTATATCGAGCAAAATGAAAATTTATAGTCACAAGTCGAATTAAAAATCCTTTTTGTTGGTTTTTAGGACCTATAGGCAGAGTGGAAGACGCACATATGGGTGACGGCGAGATAGGTATAGTATGTAAATTATGTATATGTTTCGTTTGTATGTGAATAATTAACTATATGTAGGTATACGAGTATTTTTGTGTAGTTTTGGTTATTTT
This sequence comes from Dasysyrphus albostriatus, assembly GCA_946251815.1. NCBI lineage: Eukaryota > Metazoa > Arthropoda > Insecta > Diptera > Syrphidae > Dasysyrphus > Dasysyrphus albostriatus. Next base: position 125,730,764 of record OX276336.1, on the reverse strand, counting down.
TAATTAGCTTTGTTTTCGTTTGGATTTTTTTTGTTTTAAACTAAAAAGTGTTTTGCCATTTCTTGTTTATTTTGTTATTTTTATGACAAAGTATAATTTATAATTGAAACCTTTTTCGGGTTTTTTTGGGGGAGAAAGTGGGTAAATTTTTTTTTAAAGAAAGATTTTTACATCTGGTTCTCATCATTAGATTTAAAATGAAAAGAGCATGGATTATTAAAAAAAATAGTGGTGCTGAAATTTTGAACAAAATTCACATTTTTTTCAAAAATATTGCCTTTATTTAATTTCTTAAAAAATGTTCACTAAAGAATGGAATATTAACTACCTAGCTTTGAAAAAAAATTGGACTTTAATGTTTTTTTTTTTATATGCTAAAATTAGTGCGATCACAAATTTAAAATAAATTCAAATTATATTGTAATTTTCATTCATCCAAGGGGGTCTCCATTTTAAAAAAAGGTTCAATTTTTTCCAACATTTAAACTGCTTTTGATTTACATATTCAAAATAAAATTCTTACTTATTTATTTTAAGGAGGATAACAAACCAAGTCCTTATAAATATTTCTTACCTGAAAAGAAAGAAGAGAAAATTTTGATTAGCAAGGGTTTTTAAAAGTTTTCAAATAATTAATTTTTAAGAAAAATTTTTAATTTTTAATATGTTTATTTCTTAAATAGAAAAAAATTCAAAAGTTGAAGAAAATGGAAATAATGTCAAATATTTGAATTAATAGTTTTATAAGCCTCATATTCTTGAAATACTTTTTAATTTTTCTAAGAATCTTATGTTAAACTTGTAATTGGCTTTCTTTACAATTATAAAAAAATATGAAATATAAGGTCTTGTTAAGCCCTATCAGCATATCGAAACAAATTTTATTTTTATTGATTTTGTAAGGAGATATTTCAAAATTTGCTAGGAAAAACGACTTTTTTCAAAGTTAAGCAAATAAATCATGACGCACATCACTGGAAAGGTCTTGTTAAGCCCTATCAGCATATAGAAACAAATTTTATTTTTATTGATTTTGTAAGGAGATATTTCAAAATTTGTTAGGAAAAACGACTTTTTTCAAAGTTAAGCAAATAAATCATGACGCACATCACTGGAAAGGTCTTGTTAAGCCCTATCAGCATATCGAAACAAATTTTATTTTTATTGATTTTTAATGGAGATATTTCAAAATTCGCTAGGAAAAAGGACTTTTTTCAAAGTTAATCAAATAAATCATGACGCACATCACTGGAAAGGTCTTGTTAAGCCCTATCAGCATATCGAAAGAAATTTTATTTTTATTGATTTTGTAAGGAGATATTTCAAAATTTGCTAGGAAAAACGACTTTTTTCAAAGTTAATCAAATAAATCATGACGTACATCACTGGAAAGGTCTTGTTAAGCCCTATCAGCATATCGAAATAAATTTTGTTTTTATTGATTTTGTAAGCAGATATTTCAAAATTTGCTAGGAAAAACGACTTTTTTCAAAGTTAATCAAATAAATCATGACGCACATCACTGGAAAGGTCTTGTTAAGCCCTATCAGCATATCGAAACAAATTTTATTTTTATTGATTTTTAATGGAGATATTTCAAAATTTGCTAGGAAAAACGACTTTTTTCGAAGTTAATCAAATAAATCATGACGCACATCACTGGAAAGGTCTTGTTAAGCCCTATCAGCATATCAAAACAAATTTTATTTTTATTGATTTTGTAAGCAGATATTTCAAAATTCGTTAGGAAAAACGACTTTTTTCAAAGTTAATCAAATAAATCATGACGCACATCACTGGAAAGGTCTTGTTAAGCCCTATCAGCATATCGAAACAAATTTTATTTTTATTGATTTTGTAAGGAGATATTTCAAAATTTGTTAGGAAAAACGACTTTTTTCAAAGTTAATCAAATAAATCATGACGCACATCACTGGAAAGGTCTTGTTAAGCCCTATCAGCATGTCGAAACAAATTTTATTTTTATTGATTTTGCAAGGAGATATTTCAAAATTTGCTAGGAAAACGACTTTTTTCAAAGTTAAGCAAATAAATCATGACGCACATCACTGGAAAGGTCTTGTTAAGCCCTATCAGCATATCGAAATAAATTTTATTTTTATTGATTTTGTAAGCAGATATTTCAAAATTCGTTAGGAAAAACGACTTTTTTCAAAGTTAATCAAATAAATCATGACGCACATCACTGGAAAGGTCTTGTTAAGCCCTATCAGCATATCGAAACAAATTTTATTTTTATTGATTTTGTAAGGAGATATTTCAAAATTTGTTAGGAAAAACGACTTTTTTCAAAGTTAATCAAATAAATCATGACGCACATCACTGGAAAGGTCTTGTTAAGCCCTATCAGCATGTCGAAACAAATTTTATTTTTATTGATTTTCAAGGAGATATTTCAAAATTTGCTAGGAAAAACGACTTTTTTCAAAGTTAAGCAAATAAATCATGACGCACATCACTGGAAAGGTCTTGTTAAGCCCTATCAGCATATCGAAATAAATTTTATTTTTATTGATTTTGTAAGCAGATATTTCAAAATTTGTTAGGAAAAACGATTTCTTTCAAAGTTAATCAAATAAATCATGACGCACATCACTGGAAAGGTCTTGTTAAGCCCTATCAGCATATCGAAAGAAATTTTATTTTTATTGATTTTGTAAGGAGATATTTCAAAATTTGCTAGGAAAAACGACTTTTTTCAAAGTTAATCAAATGAATCATGACGCACATCACTGGAAAGGTCTTGTTAAGCCCTATCAGCATATCGAAACAAATTTTATTTTTATTGATTTTGTAAGGAGATATTTCAAAATTTGCTAGGAAAAACGACTTTTTTCAAAGTTAATCAAATAAATCATGACGCACATCACTGGAAAGGTCTTGTTAAGCCCTATCAGCATGTCGAAACAAATTTTATTTTTATTGATTTTGTAAGCAGATATTTCAAAATTTGCTAGGAAAAACGACTTTTTTCAAAGTTAATCAAATAAATCATGACGTACATCACTGGAAAGGTCTTGTTAAGCCCTATCAGCATATCGAAATAAATTTTGTTTTTATTGATTTTGTAAGCAGATATTTCAAAATTTGCTAGGAAAAACGACTTTTTTCAAAGTTAATCAAATAAATCATGACGCACATCACTGGAAAGGTCTTGTTAAGCCCTATCAGCATATCGAAACAAATTTTATTTTTATTGATTTTTAATGGAGATATTTCAAAATTTGCTAGGAAAAACGACGTTTTTCAAAGTTGATCAAATAAATCATGACGCACATCACTGGAAAGGTCTTGTTAAGCCCTATCAGCATATCGAAACAAATTTTATTTTTATTGATTTTGTAAGCAGATATTTCAAAATTCGTTAGGAAAAACGACTTTTTTCAAAGTTAATCAAATAAATCATGACGCACATCACTGGAAAGGTCTTGTTAAGCCCTATCAGCATGTCGAAACAAATTTTATTTTTATTGATTTTGTAAGCAGATATTTCAAAATTTGCTAGGAAAAACGACTTTTTTCAAAGTTAATCAAATAAATCATGACGTACATCACTGGAAAGGTCTTGTTAAGCCCTATCAGCATATCGAAACAAATTTTATTTTTATTGATTTTGTAAGGAGATATTTCAAAATTTGTTAGGAAAAACGACTTTTTTCAAAGTTAATCAAATAAATCATGACGCACATCACTGGAAAGGTCTTGTTAAGCCCTATCAGCATGTCGAAACAAATTTTATTTTTATTGATTTTCAAGGAGATATTTCAAAATTTGCTAGGAAAAACGACTTTTTTCAAAGTTAAGCAAATAAATCATGACGCACATCACTGGAAAGGTCTTGTTAAGCCCTATCAGCATATCGAAATAAATTTTATTTTTATTGATTTTGTAAGCAGATATTTCAAAATTTGTTAGGAAAAACGATTTCTTTCAAAGTTAATCAAATAAATCATGACGCACATCACTGGAAAGGTCTTGTTAAGCCCTATCAGCATATCGAAAGAAATTTTATTTTTATTGATTTTGTAAGGAGATATTTCAAAATTTGCTAGGAAAAACGACTTTTTTCAAAGTTAATCAAATGAATCATGACGCACATCACTGGAAAGGTCTTGTTAAGCCCTATCAGCATATCGAAACAAATTTTATTTTTATTGATTTTGTAAGGAGATATTTCAAAATTTGCTAGGAAAAACGACTTTTTTCAAAGTTAATCAAATAAATCATGACGCACATCACTGGAAAGGTCTTGTTAAGCCCTATCAGCATGTCGAAACAAATTTTATTTTTATTGATTTTGTAAGCAGATATTTCAAAATTTGCTAGGAAAAACGACTTTTTTCAAAGTTAATCAAATAAATCATGACGTACATCACTGGAAAGGTCTTGTTAAGCCCTATCAGCATATCGAAATAAATTTTGTTTTTATTGATTTTGTAAGCAGATATTTCAAAATTTGCTAGGAAAAACGACTTTTTTCAAAGTTAATCAAATAAATCATGACGCACATCACTGGAAAGGTCTTGTTAAGCCCTATCAGCATATCGAAACAAATTTTATTTTTATTGATTTTTAATGGAGATATTTCAAAATTTGCTAGGAAAAACGACGTTTTTCAAAGTTGATCAAATAAATCATGACGCACATCACTGGAAAGGTCTTGTTAAGCCCTATCAGCATATCGAAACAAATTTTATTTTTATTGATTTTGTAAGCAGATATTTCAAAATTCGTTAGGAAAAACGACTTTTTTCAAAGTTAATCAAATAAATCATGACGCACATCACTGGAAAGGTCTTGTTAAGCCCTATCAGCATATCGAAACAAATTTTATTTTTATTGATTTTGTAAGGAGATATTTCAAAATTTGTTAGGAAAAACGACTTTTTTCAAAGTTAATCAAATAAATCATGACGCACATCACTGGAAAGGTCTTGTTAAGCCCTATCAGCATGTCGAAACAAATTTTATTTTTATTGATTTTGTAAGGAGATATTTCAAAATTTGCTAGGAAAAACGACTTTTTTCAAAGTTAAGCAAATAAATCATGACGCACATCACTGGAAAGGTCTTGTTAAGCCCTATCAGCATATCGAAATAAATTTTATTTTTATTGATTTTGTAAGCAGATATTTCAAAATTTGTTAGGAAAAACGATTTCTTTCAAAGTTAATCAAATAAATCATGACGCACATCACTGGAAAGGTCTTGTTAAACCCTATCAGCATATCGAAAGAAATTTTATTTTTATTGATTTTGTAAGGAGATATTTCAAAATTTGCTAGGAAAAACTACTTTTTTCAAAGTTAATCAAATGAATCATGACGCACATCACTGGAAAGGTCTTGTTAAGCCCTATCAGCATATCGAAAGAAATTTTATTTTTATTGATTTTGTAAGGAGATATTTCAAAATTTGCTAGGAAAAACGACTTTTTTCAAAGTTAAGCAAATAAATCATGACGCACATCACTGGAAAGGTCTTGTTAAGCCCTATCAGCATATCGAAACAAATTTTGTTTTTATTGATTTTGTAAGCAGATATTTCAAAATTTGCTAGGAAAAACGACTTTTTTCAAAGTTAATCAAATAAATCATGACGCACATCACTGGAAAGGTCTTGTTAAGCCCTATCAGCATATCGAAACAAATTTTATTTTTATTGATTTTTATTGGAGATATTTCAAAATTTGCTAGGAAAAACGACTTTTTTCGAAGTTAATCAAATAAATCATGACGCACATCACTGGAAAGGTCTTGTTAAGCCCTATCAGCATATCGAAACAAATTTTATTTTTATTGATTTTGTAAGCAGATATTTCAAAATTCGTTAGGAAAAACGACTTTTTTCAAAGTTAATCAAATAAATCATGACGCACATCACTGGAAAGGTCTTGTTAAGCCCTATCAGCATATCGAAACAAATTTTATTTTTATTGATTTTGTAAGGAGATATTTCAAAATTTGTTAGGAAAAACGACTTTTTTCAAAGTTAATCAAATAAATCATGACGCACATCACTGGAAAGGTCTTGTTAAGCCCTATCAGCATGTCGAAACAAATTTTATTTTTATTGATTTTGTAAGGAGATATTTCAAAATTTGCTAGGAAAAACGACTTTTTTCAAAGTTAATCAAATAAATCATGACGCACATCACTGGAAAGGTCTTGTTAAGCCCTATCAGCATATCGAAATAAATTTTATTTTTATTGATTTTGTAAGCAGATATTTCAAAATTTGTTAGGAAAAACGATTTCTTTCAAAGATAATCAAATAAATCATGACGCACATCACTGGAAAGGTCTTGTTAAGCCCTATCAGCATATCGAAAGAAATTTTATTTTTATTGATTTTGTAAGGAGATATTTCAAAATTTGCTAGGAAAAACGACTTTTTTCAAAGTTAATCAAATGAATCATGACGCACATCACTGGAAAGGTCTTGTTAAGCCCTATCAGCATATCGAAAGAAATTTTATTTTTATTGATTTTGTAAGGAGATATTTCAAAATTTGCTAGGAAAAACGACTTTTTTCAAAGTTAATCAAATAAATCATGACGTACATCACTGGAAAGGTCTTGTTAAGCCCTATCAGCATATCGAAACAAATTTTATTTTTATTGATTTTGTAAGGAGATATTTCAAAATTTGCTAGGAAAAACGACTTTTTTCAAAGTTAATCAAATAAATCATGACGCACATCACTGGAAAGGTCTTGTTAAGCCCTATCAGCATATCGAAACAAATTTTATTTTTATTGATTTTGTAAGGAGATATTTCAAAATTTGCTAGGAAAAACGACTTTTTTCAAGGTTAATCAAATAAATAATGACGCACATCACTGGAAAGGTCTTGTTAAGCCCTATCAGCATATCGAAACAAATTTTATTTTTATTGATTTTGTAAGGAGATATTTCAAAATTTGTTAGTAAAAACGACCTTTTTCAAAGTTAATCAAATGAATCATGACGCACATCACTGGAAAGGTCTTGTTAAGCCCTATCAGCATATCGAAACAAATTTTATTTTTATTGATTTTGTAAGGAGATATTTCAAAATTTGCTAGGAAAAACGACCTTTTTCAAAGTTAATCAAATGAATCATGACGCACATCACTGGAAAGGTCTTGTTAAGCCCTATCAGCATATCGAAACAAATTTTATTTTTATTGATTTCGTAAGGAGATATTTCAAAATTTGCTAGGAAAAACGACTTTTTTTCAAAGTTTATCAAATAAATCATGACGCACATCACTGGAAAGGTCTTGTTAAGCCCTATCAGCATGTCGAAACAAATTTTATTTTTATTGATTTTGTAAGGAGATATTTCAAAATTTGTTAGGAAAAACGACTTTTTTCAAAGTTAAGCAAATAAATCATGACGCACATCACTGGAAAGGTCTTGTTAAGCCCTATCAGCATATCGAAATAAATTTTATTTTTATTGATTTTGTAAGGAGATATTTCAAAATTTGCTAGGAAAAACGACTTTTTTCAAAGTTAATCAAATAAATCATGACGCACATCACTGGAAAGATCTTGTTAAGCCCTATCAGCATATCGAAACAAATTTTATTTTTATTGATTTTGTAAGGAGATATTTCAAAATTTGCTAGGAAAAACGACTTATTTTAAAGTTGATCAAATCAATCATGACGCACATCACTGGAAAGGTCTTATTAAGTTCTATCAGCATAACGAAACAAGTTTTATATTAATTGATTTTTTAATGAGATATTTCAAAATTTGTCCAACTTCAAGTGTGTCAACTGCAATTGCTTCTGACACTTTAACATCAACTGTAGCTGCAACTGCAACTGTAACTGTAACTGTAACTGTAACTGTAACTGTAACTGTAACTGTAACTGTAACTGTAACTGTAACTGTAACTGTAACTGTAACTGTAACTGTAACTGTAACTGTAACTGTAGCTGTAACTGTAACTGTAACTGTAACTGTAACTGTAACTGTAACTGTAACTGTAACTGTAACTGTAACTGTAACTGTAACTGTAACTGTAACTGTAACTACAACTGTAACTGTAACTGTAACTGTAACTGTAACTGTAACCGTAACTGTAACTGTAACTGTAACTGTAACTGTAATTTTAACTGTAACTGTAACTGTAACTGTAACTGTAACTGTAACTGTAACTGTAACTGTAACTGTAACTGTAACTGTAACTGTAACTGTAACTGTAACTGTAACTGTAACTGTAACTGTAACTGTAACTGTAACTGTAACTGTAACTGTAACTGTAACTGTAACTGTAACTGTAACTGTAACTGTAACTGTAACTGTAACTGTAACTGTAACTGTAACTGTAACTGTACCTGTACCTGTAACTGTAACTGTAACTGTAACTGTAACTGTAACTGTAACTGTAACTGTAACTGTAACTGTAACTGTAACTGTAACTGTAACTTTAACTGTAACTGTAACTGTAACTGTAACTGTAACTGTAACTGTAACTGTAACTGTAACTGTAACTGTAACTGTAACTGTAACTGTAACTGTAACTGTAACTGTAACTGTAACTGTAACTGTAACTGTAACTGTAACTGTAACTGTAACTGTAACTGTAACTGTAACTGTAACTGTAACTGTAACTGTAACTGTAACTGTAACTGTAACTGTAACTGTAACTGTAACTGTAACTGTAACTGTAATTATTATAATTATTATTATTTTTTAAGGAGATATTTCAAAGTTTGCTAGGAAAAACGACTTTTTTCAAAGTTAATCAAATAAATCATGACGTACATTACTGGAAAGGTCTTGTTAAGCCCTATCAACATATCGAAACAAATTTTATTTTTATTGATTTTTTAAGGAGATATTTCAAAATTTGCTAGGAAAAACGACTTTTTTCAAAGTTAGGCAAATAAATCATGACGCACATCACTGGAAAGGTCTTGTTAAGCCCTATCAGCATATCGAAACAAATTTTATTTTTATTGATTTTGTAAGGAGATATTTAAAAATTTGCTAGGAAAAACGACTTTTTTTAAAGTTAATCAAATAAATCATGACGCACATCACTGGAAAGGTCTTGTTAAGCCCTATCAGCATATCGAAACAAATTTTATTTTTATTGATTTTGTAAGGAGATATTTCAAAATTTGCTAGGAAAAACGACTTATTTTAAAGTTGATCAAATCAATCATGACGCACATCACTGGAAAGGTCTTATTAAGTTCTATCAGCATAACGAAACAAGTTTTATATTAATTGATTTTTTAATGAGATATTTCAAAATTTGTCCAACTTCAAGTGTGTCAACTGCAATTGCTTCTGACACTTTAACATCAACTGTAGCTGCAACTGCAACTGTAACTGTAACTGTAACTGTAACTGTAACTGTAACTGTAACTGTAACTGTAACTGTAACTGTAACTGTAACTGTAACTGTAACTGTAACTGTAGCCGTAACTGTAACTGTAACTGTAACTGTAACTGTAACTGTAACTGTAACTGTAACTGTAACTGTAACTGTAACTGTAACTGTAACTGTAACTGTAACTGTAACTGTAACTGTAACTACAACTGTAACTGTAACTGTAACTGTAACTGTAACTGTAACCGTAACTGTAACTGTAACTGTAACTGTAACTGTAATTGTAACTGTAACTGTAACTGTAATTGTAACTGTAACTGTAACTGTAACTGTAACTGTAACTGTAACTGTAACTGTAACTGTAACTGTAACTGTAACTGTAACTGTAACTGTAACTGTAACTGTAACTGTAACTGTAACTGTAACTGTAACTGTAACTGTAACTGTAACTGTAACTGTAACTGTAACTGTAACTGTAACTGTAACTGTAACTGTAACTGTAACTGTAACTGTAACTGTAACTGTAACTGTAACTGTAACTGTAACTGTAACTGTAACTGTAACTGTAACTGTAACTGTAACTGTAACTGTAACTGTAACTGTAACTGTAACTGTAACTGTAACTGTAACTGTAATTATTATAATTATTATTATTTTTTAAGGAGATATTTCAAAGTTTGCTAGGAAAAACGACTTTTTTCAAAGTTAATCAAATAAATCATGACGCACATTACTGGAAAGGTCTTGTTAAGCCCTATCAACATATCGAAACAAATTTTATTTTTATTGATTTTTTAAGGAGATATTTCAAAATTTGCTAGGAAAAACGACTTTTTTCAAAGTTAGGCAAATAAATCATGACGCACATCACTGGAAAGGTCTTGTTAAGCCCTATCAGCATATCGAAACAAATTTTATTTTTATTGATTTTGTAAGGAGATATTTAAAAATTTGCTAGGAAAAACGACTTTTTTTAAAGTTAATCAAATAAATCATGACGCACATCACTGGAAAGGTCTTGTTAAGCCCTATCAGCATATCGAAACAAATTTTATTTTTATTGATTTTGTAAGGAGATATTTCAAAATTTGTTAGGAAAAACGACTTTTTTCAAAGTTAATCAAATAAATCATGACGTACATCACTGGAAAAGTCTTGTTAAGCCCTATCAGCATATCGAAACAAATTTTATTTTTATTGATTTTGTAAGGAGATATTTCAAAATTTGCTAGGAAAAACGACTTTTTTCAAAGTTAGGCAAATAAATCATGACGCACATCACTGGAAAGGTCTTGTTAAGCCCTATCAGCATATCGAAACAAATTTTATTTTTATTGATTTTGTAAGGAGATATTTCAAAATTTGCTAGGAAAAACGACTTATTTTAAAGTTGATCAAATCAATCATGACGCACATCACTGGAAAGTTCTTATTAAGTTCTATCAGCATAACGAAACAAGTTTTATATTAATTGATTTTTTAATGAGATATTTCAAAATTTGTCCAACTTCAAGTGTGTCAACTGCAATTGCTTCTGACACTTTAACATCAACTGTAGCTGCAACTGCAACTGTAACTGTAACTGTAACTGTAACTGTAACTGTAACTGTAACTGTAACTGTAACTGTAACTGTAACTGTAACTGTAACTGTAACTGTAACTGTAACTGTAACTGTAACTGTAACTGTAACTGTAACTGTAACTGTAACTGTAACTGTAACTGTAACTGTAACTGTAACTGTAACTGTAACTGTAACTGTAACTGTAACTGTAACTGTAACTGTAACTGTAACTGTAACTGTAACTGTAACTGTAACTGTAACTGTAACTGTAACTGTAACTGTAACTGTAACTGTAACTGTAACTGTAACTGTAACTGTAACTGTAACTGTAACTGTAACTGTAACTGTAACTGTAACTGTAACTGTAACTGTAACTGTAACTGTAACTGTAACTGTAACTGTAACTGTAACTGTATGTGTAACTGTAAATGTAGCTGTAACTGTAACTGTAACTGTAACTGTAACTGTAACTGTAACTGTAACTGTAACTGTAACTGTAACTGTAACTGTAACTGTAACTGTAACTGTAACTGTAACTGTAACTGTAACTGTAACTGTAACTGTAACTGTAACTGTAACTGTAACTGTAACTGTAACTGTAACTGTAACTGTAACTGTAACTGTAACTGTAACTGTAATTGTAACTGTAACTGTAACTGTAACTGTAATTATTTTAATTATTATTATTTTTTAAGGAGATATTTCAAAGTTTGCTAGGAAAAACGACTTTTTTCAAAGTTAATCAAATAAATCATGACGCACATTACTGGAAAGGTCTTGTTAAGCCCTATCAGCATATCGAAACAAATTTTATTTTTATTGATTTTTTAAGGAGATATTTCAAAATTTGCTAGGAAAAACGACTTTTTTCAAAGTTAAGCAAGTAAATCATGACGCACATCACTGGAAAGGTCTTGTTAAGCCCTATCAGCATATCGAAACAAATTTTATTTTTATTGATTTTGTAAGGAGATATTTCAAAATTTGTTAGGAAAAACGACTTTTTTCAAAGTTAATCAAATAAATCATGACGCACATCACTGGAAAGGTCTTGTTAAGCCCTATCAGCATATCGAAACAAATTTTATTTTTATTGATTTTGTAAGGAGATATTTCAAAATTTGTTAGGAAAAACGACTTTTTTCAAAGTTAATCAAATAAATCATGACGTACATCACTGGAAAGGTCTTGTTAAGCCCTATCAGCATATCGAAATAAATTTTATTTTTATTGATTTTGTAAGGAGATATTTCAAAATTTGCTAGGAAAAACGACTACGACTTATTTTAAAGTTGATCAAATCAATCATGACGCACATCACTGGAAAGGTCTTGTTAAGCCCTATCAGCATATCGAAACAAATTTTATTTTTATTGATTTTGTAAGGAGATATTTCAAAATTTGCTAGGAAAAACGACTTATTTTAAAGTTGATCAAATCAATCATGACGCACATCACTGGAAAGGTCTTATTAAGTTCTATCAGCATAACGAAACAAGTTTTATATTAATTGATTTTTTAATGAGATATTTCAAAATTTGTCCAACTTCAAGTGTGTCAACTGCAATTGCTTCTGACACTTTAACATCAACTGTAGCTGCAACTGCAACTGTAACTGTAACTGTAACTGTAACTGTAACTGTAACTGTAACTGTAACTGTAACTGTAACTGTAACTGTAACTGTAACTGTAACTGTAACTGTAACTGTAACTGTAACTGTAACTGTAACTGTAACTGTAACTGTAACTGTAACTGTAACTGTAACTGTAACTGTAACTGTAACTGTAACTGTAACTGTAACTGTAACTGTAACTGTAACTGTAACTGTAACTGTAACTGTAACTGTAACTGTAACTGTAACTGTAACTGTAACTGTAACTGTAACTGTAACTGTAACTGTAACTGTAACTGTAACTGTAACTGTAACTGTATGTGTAACTGTAAATGTAGCTGTAACTGTAACTGTAACTGTAACTGTAACTGTAACTGTAACAGTAACTGTAACTGTAACTGTAACTGTAACTGTAACTGTAACTGTAACTGTAACTGTAACTGTAATTGTAACTGTAACTGTAACTGTAACTGTAATTATTTTAATTATTATTATTTTTTAAGGAGATATTTCAAAGTTTGCTAGGAAAAACGACTTTTTTCAAAGTTAAGCAAATAAATCATGACGCACATTACTTGAAAGGTCTTGTTAAGCCCTATCAGCATATCGAAACAAATTTTATTTTTATTGATTTTTTAAGGAGATATTTCAAAATTTGCTAGGAAAAACGACTTTTTTCAAAGTTAAGCAAGTAAATCATGACGCACATCACTGGAAAGGTCTTGTTAAGCCCTATCAGCATATCGAAACAAATTTTATTTTTATTGATTTTGTAAGGAGATATTTCAAAATTTGTTAGGAAAAACGACTTTTTTCAAAGTTAATCAAATAAATAATGACGCACATTACTGGAAAGGTCTTGTTAAGCCCTATCAGCATATCGAAACAAATTTTATTTTTATTGATTTTGTAAGGAGATATTTCAAAATTTGCTAGGAAAAACGACTTTTTTCAAAGTTAATCAAATAAATCATGACGTACATCACTGGAAAGGTCTTGTTAAGCCCTATCAGCATATCGAAACAAATTTTATTTTTATTGATTTTGTAAGGAGATATTTCAAAATTTGCTAGGAAAAACGACTTTTTTCAAAGTTAATCAAATAAATCATGACGCACATCACTGGAAAGGTCTTGTTAAGCCCTATCAGCATATCGAAACAAATTTTATTTTTATTGATTTTGTAAGGAGATATTTCAAAATTTGCTAGGAAAAACGACTTTTTTCAAGGTTAATCAAATAAATAATGACGCACATCACTGGAAAGGTCTTGTTAAGCCCTATCAGCATATCGAAACAAATTTTATTTTTATTGATTTTGTAAGGAGATATTTCAAAATTTGTTAGTAAAAACGACCTTTTTCAAAGTTAATCAAATGAATCATGACGCACATCACTGGAAAGGTCTTGTTAAGCCCTATCAGCATATCGAAACAAATTTTATTTTTATTGATTTTGTAAGGAGATATTTCAAAATTTGCTAGGAAAAACGACCTTTTTCAAAGTTAATCAAATGAATCATGACGCACATCACTGGAAAGGTCTTGTTAAGCCCTATCAGCATATCGAAACAAATTTTATTTTTATTGATTTCGTAAGGAGATATTTCAAAATTTGCTAGGAAAAACGACTTTTTTTCAAAGTTTATCAAATAAATCATGACGCACATCACTGGAAAGGTCTTGTTAAGCCCTATCAGCATGTCGAAACAAATTTTATTTTTATTGATTTTGTAAGGAGATATTTCAAAATTTGTTAGGAAAAACGACTTTTTTCAAAGTTAAGCAAATAAATCATGACGCACATCACTGGAAAGGTCTTGTTAAGCCCTATCAGCATATCGAAATAAATTTTATTTTTATTGATTTTGTAAGGAGATATTTCAAAATTTGCTAGGAAAAACGACTTTTTTCAAAGTTAATCAAATAAATCATGACGCACATCACTGGAAAGATCTTGTTAAGCCCTATCAGCATATCGAAACAAATTTTATTTTTATTGATTTTGTAAGGAGATATTTCAAAATTTGCTAGGAAAAACGACTTATTTTAAAGTTGATCAAATCAATCATGACGCACATCACTGGAAAGGTCTTATTAAGTTCTATCAGCATAACGAAACAAGTTTTATATTAATTGATTTTTTAATGAGATATTTCAAAATTTGTCCAACTTCAAGTGTGTCAACTGCAATTGCTTCTGACACTTTAACATCAACTGTAGCTGCAACTGCAACTGTAACTGTAACTGTAACTGTAACTGTAACTGTAACTGTAACTGTAACTGTAACTGTAACTGTAACTGTAACTGTAACTGTAACTGTAACTGTAACTGTAACTGTAACTGTAACTGTAGCTGTAACTGTAACTGTAACTGTAACTGTAACTGTAACTGTAACTGTAACTGTAACTGTAACTGTAACTGTAACTGTAACTGTAACTGTAACTGTAACTGTAACTGTAACTACAACTGTAACTGTAACTGTAACTGTAACTGTAACTGTAACCGTAACTGTAACTGTAACTGTAACTGTAACTGTAATTTTAACTGTAACTGTAACTGTAACTGTAACTGTAACTGTAACTGTAACTGTAACTGTAACTGTAACTGTAACTGTAACTGTAACTGTAACTGTAACTGTAACTGTAACTGTAACTGTAACTGTAACTGTAACTGTAACTGTAACTGTAACTGTAACTGTAACTGTACCTGTACCTGTAACTGTAACTGTAACTGTAACTGTAACTGTAACTGTAACTGTAACTGTAACTGTAACTGTAACTTTAACTGTAACTGTAACTGTAACTGTAACTGTAACTGTAACTGTAACTGTAACTGTAACTGTAACTGTAACTGTAACTGTAACTGTAACTGTAACTGTAACTGTAACTGTAACTGTAACTGTTACTGTAACTGTAACTGTAACTGTAACTGTAACTGTAACTGTAACTGTAACTGTAACTGTAACTGTAACTGTAACTGTAACTGTAACTGTAACTGTAACTGTAACTGTAACTGTAACTGTAACTGTAACTGTAACTGTAACTGTAACTGTAACTGTAACTGTAACTGTAACTGTAACTGTAACTGTAATTATTATAATTATTATTATTTTTTAAGGAGATATTTCAAAGTTTGCTAGGAAAAACGACTTTTTTCAAAGTTAATCAAATAAATCATGACGTACATTACTGGAAAGGTCTTGTTAAGCCCTATCAACATATCGAAACAAATTTTATTTTTATTGATTTTTTAAGGAGATATTTCAAAATTTGCTAGGAAAAACGACTTTTTTCAAAGTTAGGCAAATAAATCATGACGCACATCACTGGAAAGGTCTTGTTAAGCCCTATCAGCATATCGAAACAAATTTTATTTTTATTGATTTTGTAAGGAGATATTTAAAAATTTGCTAGGAAAAACGACTTTTTTTAAAGTTAATCAAATAAATCATGACGCACATCACTGGAAAGGTCTTGTTAAGCCCTATCAGCATATCGAAACAAATTTTATTTTTATTGATTTTGTAAGGAGATATTTCAAAATTTGCTAGGAAAAACGACTTATTTTAAAGTTGATCAAATCAATCATGACGCACATCACTGGAAAGGTCTTATTAAGTTCTATCAGCATAACGAAACAAGTTTTATATTAATTGATTTTTTAATGAGATATTTCAAAATTTGTCCAACTTCAAGTGTGTCAACTGCAATTGCTTCTGACACTTTAACATCAACTGTAGCTGCAACTGCAACTGTAACTGTAACTGTAACTGTAACTGTAACTGTAACTGTAACTGTAACTGTAACTGTAACTGTAACTGTAACTGTAACTGTAACTGTAACTGTAACTGTAACTGTAGCCGTAACTGTAACTGTAACTGTAACTGTAACTGTAACTGTAACTGTAACTGTAACTGTAACTGTAACTGTAACTGTAACTGTAACTGTAACTGTAACTGTAACTACAACTGTAACTGTAACTGTAACTGTAACTGTAACTGTAACTGTAACCGTAACTGTAATTGTAACTGTAACTGTAACTGTAATTGTAACTGTAACTGTAACTGTAATTGTAACTGTAACTGTAACTGTAACTGTAACTGTAACTGTAACTGTAACTGTAACTGTAACTGTAACTGTAACTGTAACTGTAACTGTAACTGTAACTGTAACTGTAACTGTAACTGTAACTGTAACTGTAACTTTAACTGTAACTGTAACTGTAACTGTAACTGTAACTGTAACTGTAACTGTAACTGTAACTGTAACTGTAACTGTAACTGTAACTGTAACTGTAACTGTAACTGTAACTGTAACTGTAACTGTAACTGTAACTGTAACTGTAACTGTAACTGTAACTGTAACTGTAACTGTAACTGTAACTGTAACTGTAACTGTAACTGTAACTGTAACTGTAACTGTAACTGTAACTGTAACTGTAACTGTAACTGTAACTGTAACTGTAACTGTAACTGTAACTGTAACTGTAACTGTAACTGTAACTGTAATTATTATAATTATTATTATTTTTTAAGGAGATATTTCAAAGTTTGCTAGGAAAAACGACTTTTTTCAAAGTTAATCAAATAAATCATGACGCACATTACTGGAAAGGTCTTGTTAAGCCCTATCAACATATCGAAACAAATTTTATTTTTATTGATTTTTTAAGGAGATATTTCAAAATTTGCTAGGAAAAACGACTTTTTTCAAAGTTAGGCAAATAAATCATGACGCACATCACTGGAAAGGTCTTGTTAAGCCCTATCAGCATATCGAAACAAATTTTATTTTTATTGATTTTGTAAGGAGATATTTAAAAATTTGCTAGGAAAAACGACTTTTTTTAAAGTTAATCAAATAAATCATGACGCACATCACTGGAAAGGTCTTGTTAAGCCCTATCAGCATATCGAAACAAATTTTATTTTTATTGATTTTGTAAGGAGATATTTCAAAATTTGTTAGGAAAAACGACTTTTTTCAAAGTTAATCAAATAAATCATGACGTACATCACTGGAAAAGTCTTGTTAAGCCCTATCAGCATATCGAAACAAATTTTATTTTTATTGATTTTGTAAGGAGATATTTCAAAATTTGCTAGGAAAAACGACTTTTTTCAAAGTTAGGCAAATAAATCATGACGCACATCACTGGAAAGGTCTTGTTAAGCCCTATCAGCATATCGAAACAAATTTTATTTTTATTGATTTTGTAAGGAGATATTTCAAAATTTGCTAGGAAAAACGACTTATTTTAAAGTTGATCAAATCAATCATGACGCACATCACTGGAAAGTTCTTATTAAGTTCTATCAGCATAACGAAACAAGTTTTATATTAATTGATTTTTTAATGAGATATTTCAAAATTTGTCCAACTTCAAGTGTGTCAACTGCAATTGCTTCTGACACTTTAACATCAACTGTAGCTGCAACTGCAACTGTAACTGTAACTGTAACTGTAACTGTAACTGTAACTGTAACTGTAACTGTAACTGTAACTGTAACTGTAACTGTAACTGTAACTGTAACTGTAACTGTAACTGTAACTGTAACTGTAACTGTAACTGTAACTGTAACTGTAACTGTAACTGTAACTGTAACTGTAACTGTAACTGTAACTGTAACTGTAACTGTAACTGTAACTGTAACTGTAACTGTAACTGTAACTGTAACTGTAACTGTAACTGTAACTGTAACTGTAACTGTAACTGTAACTGTAACTGTAACTGTAACTGTAACTGTAACTGTAACTGTAACTGTAACTGTAACTGTAACTGTAACTGTAACTGTAACTGTAACTGTAACTGTAACTGTAACTGTAACTGTAACTGTAACTGTAACTGTAACTGTAACTGTAACTGTATGTGTAACTGTAAATGTAGCTGTAACTGTAACTGTAACTGTAACTGTAACTGTAACTGTAACTGTAACTGTAACTGTAACTGTAACTGTAACTGTAACTGTAACTGTAACTGTAACTGTAACTGTAACTGTAACTGTAACTGTAACTGTAACTGTAACTGTAACTGTAACTGTAACTGTAACTGTAACTGTAACTGTAACTGTAATTGTAACTGTAACTGTAACTGTAACTGTAATTATTTTAATTATTATTATTTTTTAAGGAGATATTTCAAAGTTTGCTAGGAAAAACGACTTTTTTCAAAGTTAATCAAATAAATCATGACGCACATTACTGGAAAGGTCTTGTTAAGCCCTATCAGCATATCGAAACAAATTTTATTTTTATTGATTTTTTAAGGAGATATTTCAAAATTTGCTAGGAAAAACGACTTTTTTCAAAGTTAAGCAAGTAAATCATGACGCACATCACTGGAAAGGTCTTGTTAAGCCCTATCAGCATATCGAAACAAATTTTATTTTTATTGATTTTGTAAGGAGATATTTCAAAATTTGTTAGGAAAAACGACTTTTTTCAAAGTTAATCAAATAAATCATGACGCACATCACTGGAAAGGTCTTGTTAAGCCCTATCAGCATATCGAAACAAATTTTATTTTTATTGATTTTGTAAGGAGATATTTCAAAATTTGTTAGGAAAAACGACTTTTTTCAAAGTTAATCAAATAAATCATGACGTACATCACTGGAAAGGTCTTGTTAAGCCCTATCAGCATATCGAAATAAATTTTATTTTTATTGATTTTGTAAGGAGATATTTCAAAATTTGCTAGGAAAAACGACTTATTTTAAAGTTGATCAAATCAATCATGACGCACATCACTGGAAAGGTCTTGTTAAGCCCTATCAGCATATCGAAACAAATTTTATTTTTATTGATTTTGTAAGGAGATATTTCAAAATTTGCTAGGAAAAACGACTTATTTTAAAGTTGATCAAATCAATCATGACGCACATCACTGGAAAGGTCTTATTAAGTTCTATCAGCATAACGAAACAAGTTTTATATTAATTGATTTTTTAATGAGATATTTCAAAATTTGTCCAACTTCAAGTGTGTCAACTGCAATTGCTTCTGACACTTTAACATCAACTGTAGCTGCAACTGCAACTGTAACTGTAACTGTAACTGTAACTGTAACTGTAACTGTAACTGTAACTGTAACTGTAACTGTAACTGTAACTGTAACTGTAACTGTAACTGTAACTGTAACTGTAACTGTAACTGTAACTGTAACTGTAACTGTAACTGTAACTGTAACTGTAACTGTAACTGTAACTGTAACTGTAACTGTAACTGTAACTGTAACTGTAACTGTAACTGTAACTGTAACTGTAACTGTAACTGTAACTGTAACTGTAACTGTAACTGTAACTGTAACTGTAACTGTAACTGTAACTGTAACTGTAACTGTAACTGTAACTGTAACTGTAACTGTAACTGTAACTGTATGTGTAACTGTAAATGTAGCTGTAACTGTAACTGTAACTGTAACTGTAACTGTAACTGTAACAGTAACTGTAACTGTAACTGTAACTGTAACTGTAACTGTAACTGTAACTGTAATTGTAACTGTAACTGTAACTGTAACTGTAATTATTTTAATTATTATTATTTTTTAAGGAGATATTTCAAAGTTTGCTAGGAAAAACGACTTTTTTCAAAGTTAAGCAAATAAATCATGACGCACATTACTTGAAAGGTCTTGTTAAGCCCTATCAGCATATCGAAACAAATTTTATTTTTATTGATTTTTTAAGGAGATATTTCAAAATTTGCTAGGAAAAACGACTTTTTTCAAAGTTAAGCAAGTAAATCATGACGCACATCACTGGAAAGGTCTTGTTAAGCCCTATCAGCATATCGAAACAAATTTTATTTTTATTGATTTTGTAAGGAGATATTTCAAAATTTGTTAGGAAAAACGACTTTTTTCAAAGTTAATCAAATAAATAATGACGCACATTACTGGAAAGGTCTTGTTAAGCCCTATCAGCATATCGAAACAAATTTTATTTTTATTGATTTTGTAAGGAGATATTTCAAAATTTGTTAGGAAAAACGACTTTTTTCAAAGTTAATCAAATAAATCATGACGTACATCACTGGAAAGGTCTTGTTAAGCCCTATCAGCATATCGAAATAAATTTTATTTTTATTGATTTTGTAAGCAGATATTTCAAAATTTGCTAGGAAAAACGACTTTTTTCAAAGTTAATCAAATGAATCATGACGCACATCACTGGAAAGGTCTTGTTAAGCCCTATCAGCATATCGAAACAAATTTTATTTTTATTGATTTTTTAAGGAGATATTTCAAAATTTGCTAGGAAAAACGACTTTTTTCAAAGTTAATCAAATAAATCATGACGCACATCACTGGAAAGGTCTTGTTAAGCCCTATCAGCATATCGAAACAAATTTTATTTTTATTGATTTTGTAAGGAGATATTTCAAAATTTGCTAGGAAAAACGACTTTTTTCAAAGTTAATCAAATAAATCATGACGCACATCACTGGAAAGGTCTTGTTAAGCCCTATCAGCATATCGAAACAAATTTTATTTTTATTGATTTTGTAAGGAGATATTTCAAAATTTGTTAGGAAAAACTTTTTTTTTCAAAGTTAATCAAATAAATCATGACGCACATCACTGGAAAGGTCTTGTTAAGCCCTATCAGCATATCAAAACAAATTTTATTTTTATTGATTTTGTAAGGAGATATTTCAAAATTTGCTAGGAAAAACGACTTTTTTCAAAGTTAAGCAAATAAATCATGACGCACATCACTGGAAAGGTCTTGTTAAGCCCTATCAGCATATCGAAACAAATTTAATTTTTATTGATTTTGTAAGGAGACATTTCAAAATTTGCTAGGAAAAACGACTTTTTCCAAAGTTAAGCAAATAAATCATGACGCACATCACTGGAAAGGTCTTGTTAAGCTCTATCAGCATATCGAAACAAATTTTATTTTTATTGATTTTGTAAGGAGATATTTCAAAATTTGCTAGGAAAAACGACTTTTTTCAAAGTTAATCAAATGAATCATGACGCACATCACTGGAAAGGTCTTGTTAAGCCCTATCAGCGTATAGAAACAAATTTTATTTTTATTGATTTTGTAAGGAGATATTTCAAAATTTTCTAAGAAAAACGACTTATTTTAAAGTTGATCAAATCAATCATGACGCACATCACTGGAAAGGTCTTATTAAGTTCTATCAGCATAACGAAACAAGTTTTATATTAATTGATTTTTTAATGAGATATTTCAAAATTTGTCCAACTTCAAGTGTGTCAACTGCAATTGCTTCTGCAACTTAAACATTAACTGTACCTGCAACTGTAACTGTAACTGTAACTGTAACTGTAACTGTAACTGTAACTGTAACTGTAACTGTAACTGTAACTGTAACTGTAACTGTAACTGTAACTGTAACTGTAACTGTAACTGTAACTGTAACTGTAACTGTAACTGTAACTGTAACTGTAACTGTAACTGTAACTGTAACTGTAACTGTAACTGTAACTGTAACTGTAACTGTAACTGTAACTGTAACTGTAACTGTAACTGTAACTGTAACTGTAACTGTAAGTGTAACTGTAACTGTAACTGTAACTGTAACTGTAACTGTAACTGTAACTGTAACTGTAACTGTAACTGTAACTGTAACTGTAACTGTAACTGTAACTGTAACTGTAACTGTAACTGTAACTGTAACTGTAACTGTAACTGTAACTGTAACTGTAACTGTAACTGTAACTGTAACTGTAACTGTAACTGTAACTGTAACTGTAACTGTAACTGTAACTGTAACTGTAACTGTAACTGTAATTGTAACTGTAACTGTAACTGTAACTGTAACTGTAACTGTAACTGTAACTGTAATTGTAACTGTAACTGTAACTGTAACTGTAACTGTAACTGTAACTGCAACTGAAACTCCAACTCATCCTGCATCTAAAACTCCAACTCCATCTTATGAGACAAGCAAAGTACAATTCATAATTTAAACCTTTTTTCGGGTTTTTTGGAGCGAAAGTGGATACTTAACATTTGTTTAAGAAAATTTTTTAATCTGATTTTCAGCATTTGACTAAAAATTAAAAACAGCATTGAATATTAAAAAGAACAGTGGCGCTTGTCTGCACAGAATTTATAAAAAAAATAAACAATTTTTCCAAAAATATTGACTTAATTTAATTTCATACAAAATTTTCACTGAAGAATGGAATATTACCTAGCTTTGAAAAAATTCTGACTTTAATGTTTTTTTTTATGCTAAAATTAGTGCGATCTTCTCTAATCCAAGAATTAAAAAAACTACAATTAGCAACTATTGATAGTACTTCCCATAAAATTTACACTTAGCAACCATTTATAGTTTTTTTTTATTTTTTTCACTGTCAGCTGAATATATTAAGATTAATGTTTGTATACATATTAAAATTTTTAGAAAAAAATGTTTGATTAAGAAAAAAGTCTCAAATAATTTTTTTGAAAATTCGATTTACATATCTATAAAGTTCTTTTTGAAATCTTATTTTTATATGCATATAAATAAATTCTTGTTTTTCAGAGGAAGTTGGATTTCAAAATTTGACCTTTAAAATGTTTTAAGATTTTCATACTTACATATACAAACGCTTTTTTCTTTTCATCCTCTGCAATGATTTTAATTCCTTTCTTCTATCAAAAACTAAGATGGCTTTCTTTTTTCACCTCAAACCATCAATGAAGTTGTTTTAGCTGATTTAAACATAGCATTTCATGCTTTTTATCCTTTTTTTCTAATAATTTGTATGACTTTATATACAGTTAAAATTAAAACTATACACTGAGAAAACTGAACTATGACTTATTTAAATAGAAGCAGGTTTAACTGTTTGTTTTGATTAGTTCAAATAGAATTCGATTTATATCTAACTCTTATCTATTCAGATTCAAAAATACTATTATTTTGGGTCAAATCTGTTTATATCAAATACATTCATGTTTAATTATTACAATGGAAGCTACACGCAATTTTTTACTTGAATTCAAGTCCAATTGAGTTTGATTTTTGAAGGACGGATAAATTATTTTACTCACTTACAAATTTTTAACACACAATCAACATGCACGAGTTTGTTTCAAATATGAATGCACTTAAAATATTAAGAAAAGAAAGAGATTGAACAGAAATATTAAATTTAAACTCGAACTCGAATCGAATTGAACTCAAAGTAATAAAGGTGTTAAGCGTCTAAGATATTTGCAAATAAGTCAGTCTCTATTCAAATAGTTCCAAAATTAGTTCCACCGTAATACCTCAATAAGTGAGAGTGAAATTTATTCTAAATTTTAAAAGTATAATTTTGCCCGGTGTTATAAAATATTGAAAGGCATGCGAGGAAACTTAATTTAAGAAATTAAGGAGAACGTGACTTTTCAGAGGCAAAAAGTATGTTTCAATCCTTCCTCGATTTCCTTCAAAATTATAATTTGTGAATAAGTGAGTTTTAACTTTGAACCGACGATATGTATGTAAGTTGCATGTATTAAAGGAAACACTACCATCATTTCAAATAGAAACCATTTGTATTTAGTTATAAGGAGCTAGCATCTATTTAGAAAACGAACATTGATTTAAACAGAAAACATCTTCGACCCAACACGAAAATATTTAAAAAGATTAACATAATTCTGAATTTCAAATGAAGTTAATTAAAACAAACAGAAATATCTTTTTTGTTAAATAGAAAGCATAGTAGTATATTCGAACAAAATCATGTTCAACTGTTTCAACGATGAATTAATACGATTCTATTGAAATTAAATAAAAATCGATTCATGCCAAATCATATGTGTTTCAGTTTGGTAAATACAATAAATAAAAAAACTGCAACAAATATATAAAGCATAATGGTCCGATAATTTTTCTTGAGAACTGTTTACAAAAATACATACTCATACATACATACATATATGCCTACATACATATATACCTACATACATATATACCTACATACATATATACCTACATACATATATACCTACATACATATATACCTACATACATATATACCTACATACATATATACCTACATACATATATTAATAATTACCTACATACATACGAGTACATGCGATTATTTAGTTTAAGTCAGTGGTGAAACTAAAAAATATTGAAGAAGCAAAGTCAGCGTTTCCCTTGAGGAATGGAAGCTGCTACTGTAACTTTTTAGCTCATTCCTTCCATCTCATATTGATTTTCTTACAGAAAGCCACTGTGAATTATATCGAGCAAAATGAAAATTTATAGTCACAAGTCGAATTAAAAATCATTTTTTTTAATTTTAAGACTTATAGGCAGAGTGGAAGATGCACATATGGGTGACAGAGAGATAGGTAGAGTATGTAACTTATGTATATGTTTTGTGTGTATGTGCATAATTAACTTTACGTAGGTATACTACTAGTTTTGTGTAGTTTTGGGTATTTTTGATAAGCTTTTCTTTCCCCTTAGATTTTTGGTTTTTAACTAATAAATGTGACACAAGTTTCAAAAGTTTGAAGAAATGTAGGTTCTTCTACTCGTAGGTAACTATCTACCTAGACCTACGCCATATATAAGTATATTTTTATTTGTATGTTTTTTCGTAGGTTTGAAACTTAAACTAAGAAAAATAACCTATGGTTTTTACTAAGAGTTACCATATGATAAAATAAAAAAGGGAGACTTTATTTTGCAAAGGGACAAACATTTAAATAATATTTCCGAGCTTGACTGCCCTTCAAAAAGCCAATTATATAGATCTTTTTCGATCTTTTGCTATACAAATTTGTGAGTTTTCGATAATTTACTTATAGCCGTTTTCTTAATTTTTATTTTTAATAAAATGCTGGAAACAGATGTTCAAATTTTCTGTTTTTGAGAATTATCAAAAACACGAAATGTGTTATTTTTATGAGACAACAAAGTACAATTCATAATTGAAACCTTTCTTCTGGCTTTTTGACGAGAAAGTGGGTACCTACCTAACTTTTTTTTAAATCTGGTTTTCAGCATTTGATTAAAAAATACAAAACAGTGTTGAATATTAAAGAGAATAGTGGTGCTTGTCTGCACCGAATTTTGAATTTTTTTAATTTTCACTAAAGAATGCATTATTAGCTCTAAAAATTCTAACTTCAATGTGTTTTTTCTTAATATTATTTTTTCATATGTTAAAATTACTGTGATCTACTGCCAAAAATTATAAAAAATTATACTTAGCAACTATTTATTGTACTTGTTTTTTTACACAAATTTTTTGTTTGATTTAAAAAAAAGTTTCAAGTAATTCTTTGAAAATTCAATATCTCTATAAACGGGTTGACTATTCTTTTTGAAATCTTAGTTTTTCAAAGGAAGTTGCATTTCAAAATTTGGCATTTAAAATGTTTCAAGAATTGCATGCCTACATAAATGCTTTTTTTCCTTTAAACCTCTAATTGATTAAACCAATTTTGACAATTGCATAATTACTGACGATCGCAGTATCTCCATCAAAAAATTATATCGTTTTCAAAACGGCCTTATGTTGGCACTCTAAAGCCATTCCAAATTATTTATTTTTTAAAAAATGCCACGAGGCTTGAAAAATATTTGCCATCCTTGATTTATTGCAACTTTTGGTATAAAGTAAAGTTATTATAAAATTGAGATGTTTTGCATAGGATATTTAAAAGCATAAATTACGAAGATGTTTTTAGTGTAACTTCTTAATCAAGCTTGCTATTGATTTTCTAGACAAATATGCTCGAATACTTTCTTTCTTAACCAAGTTGCACCTCTTACAATAATTTCATGTTCAATAGAAGAGTTACCTATAATTTTATTTTAAATATAATCTTTATTGTCCTTCAGTTGATGTCTCATTTGTGAAAAACAAAAAGAATTACTGAAATTATAAGCCATTTCCGAAGAACTTGTTCTGGATTTTTGAAATCCCGAGTTCTAATGACCAATATTCTGTAATTTTTCTAAATTTCGCGATAAGCAATGTTTGAAAATGAATTTAGGATCATGTGTTTAACTTTGAAATATAACTGATATACCAAAATAAATAAATTAAATAAAATTACCCAATGGTGTACGTCAAATGGCCTCTATTTTAACACTAAAAAGTGCAGTGTTGTTACATATTCGAGATTGCAAAATGATTCTTTACATAGAATTTACAATAAGAAAGATCTCGGAGTGATCTTTGACTCAAAAATTAATTTTTCACTTCATATCGATCTTATAATCTCTAGGGCTAATTCAATGTTGGGCTTTATGATTCGAAATTCAAAGTGTTTTGATGATCCTTATACACTTAAAACCCTTTACATGAGTATTGTTAGGCCGTTATTAGAGTATTGCAGCGTTATATGGAATCCTTACACTCAATCAAGTATCAATCGTTTAGAAAAAGTTCAAAAAACATTTACAAAGTATGCCTTCTAGTGTTTCATGTTATGAGAGTAGATGTGTTCTTATTGATCTAAAGCCTCTCTTTTCGAGAAGAAAATTAAATTCTGTACTTTTTGCTTTTGATGTACTTTGTTCTAATATTAATTGTCCAATGTTGTTATCATCGTTAAATATATATGGTGATTTTTTATACTCGTATGTTCCCTACCATAGTACAAGTTATGCTAAGCACAATCCTATTACAAATGCTTGTATTGTTTTTAATGAATTTGATAATGTTATTGATTTTAATCTGAATAGAAATGAAATAAAGAAAAAAGTATTGGAATTAGTGTAAGCCTTTACTAACTAAATAATTTATTTATGAAAATTGTATTTGTATATATGTATGTATAAAGTAGCATTTAAGTGTAGTCTCCATAAAGTTTTGTAACTTGATAGACGATAAATAAATAAATAAATAAATAGTTATAGGTTAAGATTCTTATAAAATTCAAAAATTAATGATCATATGAAAAATGAGAACAGAGTTGCATAGAGTAAAAACTTGCATTTAAGCCTTTCGAAGCCTCTCAGCTACTTAAATTGTATGCAATAATAACTAAGGTTTCTATGAACAACTAATTTCAGAAAAGTATTTCTTGCCTTATAGCTAATTTAATGCAGCTCAATTGAGAGATATGAGATCACAAGTGAAAACACTCAAATATTATCGTATCTACGTTCAACGGTATTCCAGAATTCTATTTTTTTGAATTCATATTCGAATCAATAATTCCTATCATCTGTCAAAATGTCTCTAGTCCCACCCCTTAAAAAGATAAAAATTAAATATGTACTACACAAATTTAAAAAACCATTCATAGTATTCAAATCATAACGATTTTTTTATTTAACCGGAAACTTATTTTATTATATTCATCCCTAAAGGGGGTTAATAGATTATACAGGCCAAAACCATTTTAAATCACAATCCATCCTGTCTGTATATTTTTGAGAAAAAATAAAGTTTCTAAAATCGAATATCCTTTTTATCAATTCCACCCGATAGATATAAAGCTAAATACTGACAAATATCTTACCCAACAGCTAAGCTCTAAATATAACCTTTCAGACATAAAAGTATTTGTTTAAATCAGAATACCTAGCTTAATAAGTGATTTGGAAGTCTTGATTTCCTTTCTTTCTTTTTATCTCATTTCACCCTAAGAATGGAGCTTAGGTTTGAAAAACATTTACCAGTTAAACCCGACAAAAAGAAATTCAAATCAGTTTTTACTCCCATATCACCCTACAATTGAAACTGTGTAAACTGAGAATAACCTTTCTATCTGCAAAGAGAATTTTTAAATCAAATCTATAAACTTTAGTTTTTAAAAATATAAAATCACAAATACCTAATAAAAATACAAACATAGATATTTTAACTTTTAAATTGTTGTCAAATTAAAATTAAGAGTTACAGCGTTCCTACTTTGAGGAAAAAAGTCGAAGTAGATTTGAAGAAAAAAAGGAAGTAGATTGACAGAAATCGAAGTAGATTTCAAAATTAACATTTTTTATAAAAAAATTAAAGTAAAAAAAAAAAAATTAGAACAAAAACAAAAGAAATTCTTTCAGACTGCATCATTCTATATTTATTCCAATTTAAGAAAAACACACTGAATTTCTAATCATGGTTTTGTAGCAATTTTTAGTTCTATTTAGTAAAGGTACTTTACCTGTTCTTTTTTTATAAAAAAGAAAGAAAATAATTATAGTTAGGAGACAAACAAACAGACTAAAGATCGTCAACCAAAATAGAAAAGGGTGAATAAAAAAATTTAAAAAAAGAAAACCAAACCACAAGAAGTCCGTTGAGTTTCTATGCTATGTAAAATGGTTAATTTTTGTATAAAAATTTTGTTAATCTTGCTTTTGTTGTGGAAATTGGAAATTCTGGGGCTACATAATTGATTAAAAAAGAGAAAAAAGAAGTAGAATTGACCTATTAATGAAAAATTGAAGTATAAGTCGAAACAGAGATTTCTAAAATGAAGTAGAGTTCAATTATTTGGTGATGGTGCCAAGTAGGAAGCAGATTATAATTAAAAAAAAAGAAGTAGATCTACTAATTGAAGTAAAGTGGAAGTACTGCTGCTACTCTGGGACATTGTAGCTTTCCACTAGTAAATCAATTTTTAGGATCAGTGCAGTAATTCCAAAGACTACCCCTTACATAGAAATAGAAACAAACAAAAAAAAAAATAAATATTTCAGCTTTATAATATAGATATAGATATAGATATAGATATAGATATATATATAGATATATATATAGATATAGATATATATATAGATATAGATATGGTCAGTGGTAAAAATAAAAAAAATATTGAGGAAAAAAGTCAGCTCTTTCCTTGAAGAGTGGAAACAACAACTGCCACTTTTCAGCTCATTCCTTCGATCTCATATTGATTTTCTTACAGAAAGCCACTGTGAATTATATCGAGCAAAATGAAAATTTATAGTCACAAGTCGAATTAAAAATCCTTTTTTTTAATTTTAAGACTTATAGGCAGAGGGGAAGACGCACATATGGGTGACGGCGGCGATAGGTATAGTATGTAAATTATGTATATGTTTCGTTTGTATGTGAATAATTAACTATATGTAGGTATACGAGTATTTTTGTGTAGTTTTGGTTATTTTTAATTAGCTTTGTTTTCGTTTAGATTTTTTTTTGTTTTAAACTAAAAAGTGTTTTGCCATTTCTTGTTTATTTTGTTATTTTTATGAGGCTGTTTGCCTGTATAATTCATAATTGAAACCTTTTTCGGGTTTTTTTGGGGAGAAAGTGGGTAAATTTTTTTTTAAAGAAAGATTTTTACATCTGGTTCTCATCATTGGACTTAAAATGAAAAGAGCATGGATTATTAAAAAAAACAGTAGTGCTGAAATTTTGAACAAAATTCACAATTTTTTCAAAAATATTGCCTTTATTTAATTTCTTAAAAAATGTTCACTAAAGAATGGAATATTAACTACCTAGCTTTGAAAAAAAATTGGACTTTAATGTTTTTTTTTTTATATGCTAAAATTAGTGCGATCAAAAATTTAAAAGAAATTCAAATTATATTGTAATTTTCATTCATCCAAGGGGGTCTCCATTTTAAAAAAGGTTCAATTTTTCCAACTTTTTAACTGCTTTTGATTTACATATTCAAAATAAAATTCTTACTTATTTATTTTAAGGAGGATAACAAACCAAGTCCTTATAAATATTTCTTACCTGAAAAGAAAGAAGAGAAAATTTTGATTAGCAAGGGTCTTTTAAAAGTTTTCAAATAATTAATTTTTAAGAAAAATTTTTAATTTTTAATATGTTTATTTCTTAAATAGAAAAAAATTCAAAAGTTGAATAAAATGGAAATCATGTCAAATATTTGAATTAATAGTTTTATAAGCCTCATATTCTTGAAATACTTTTTAATTTTTCTAAGAATCTTATGTTAAACTTGTAATTGGCTTTCTTTACAATTATAAAAAAATATGAAATATAAGGTCTTGTTAAGCCCTATCAGCATATCGAAACAAATTTTATTTTTATTGATTTTGTAAGGAGATATTTCAAAATTTGTTAGGAAAAACGACTTTTTTCAAAGTTAAGCAAATAAATCATGACGCACATCACTGGAAAGGTCTTGTTAAGCCCTATCAGCATATCGAAACAAATTTTATTTTTTTTGATTTTTAATGGAGATATTTCAAAATTTGCTAGGAAAAACGACTTTTTTCAAAGTTAATCAAATAAATCATGACGCACATCACTGGAAAGGTCTTGTTAAGCCCTATCAGCATATCGAAAGAAATTTTATTTTTATTGATTTTGTAAGGAGATATTTCAAAATTTGCTAGGAAAAACGACTTTTTTCAAAGTTAATCAAATAAATCATGACGCACATCACTGGAAAGGTCTTGTTAAGCCCTATCAGCATGTCGAAACAAATTTTATTTTTTATTGATTTTGTAAGGAGATATTTCAAAATTTGCTAGGAAAAACGACTTTTTTCAAAGTTAATCAAATAAATCATGACGCACATCACTGGAAAGGTCTTGTTAAGCCCTATCAGCATGTCGAAACAAATTTTATTTTTTATTGATTTTGTAAGGAGATATTTCAAAATTTGCTAGGAAAAACGACTTTTTTCAAAGTTAATCAAATAAATCATGACGCACATCACTGGAAAGGTCTTGTTAAGCCCTATCAGCATGTCGAAACAAATTTTATTTTTTATTGATTTTGTAAGGAGATATTTCAAAATTTGCTAGGAAAAACGACTTTTTTCAAAGTTAATCAAATAAATCATGACGCACATCACTGGAAAGGTCTTGTTAAGCCCTATCAGCATGTCGAAACAAATTTTATTTTTATTGATTTTGTAAGGAGATATTTCAAAATTTGCTAGGAAAAACGACTTTTTTCAAAGTTAATCAAATAAATCATGACGTACATCACTGGAAAGGTCTTGTTAAGCCCTATCAGCATATCGAAACAAATTTTATTTTTATTGATTTTGTAAGGAGATATTTCAAAATTTGCTAGGAAAAACGACTTTTTTCAAAGTTAATCAAATGAATCATGACGTACATCACTGGAAAGGTCTTGTTAAGCCCTATCAGCATATCGAAACAAATTTTATTTTTATTGATTTTGTAAGCAGATATTTCAAAATTTGCTAGGAAAAACGACTTTTTTCAAAGTTAATCAAATAAATCATGACGCACATCGCTGGAAAGGTCTTGTTAAGCCCTATCAGCATATCGAAACAAATTTTATTTTTATTGATATTGTAAGGAGATATTTCAAAATTTGCTAGGAAAAACGACTTTTTTCAAAGTTAATCAAATAAATCATGACGCACATCACTGGAAAGGTCTTGTTAAGCCCTATCAGCATGTCGAAACAAATTTTATTTTTTATTGATTTTGTAAGGAGATATTTCAAAATTTGCTAGGAAAAACGACTTTTTTCAAAGTTAATCAAATAAATCATGACGCACATCACTGGAAAGGTCTTGTTAAGCCCTATCAGCATGTCGAAACAAATTTTATTTTTATTGATTTTGTAAGGAGATATTTCAAAATTTGCTAGGAAAAACGACTTTTTTCAAAGTTAATCAAATAAATCATGACGTACATCACTGGAAAGGTCTTGTTAAGCCCTATCAGCATATCGAAACAAATTTTATTTTTATTGATTTTGTAAGGAGATATTTCAAAATTTGCTAGGAAAAACGACTTTTTTCAAAGTTAATCAAATGAATCATGACGTACATCACTGGAAAGGTCTTGTTAAGCCCTATCAGCATATCGAAACAAATTTTATTTTTATTGATTTTGTAAGCAGATATTTCAAAATTTGCTAGGAAAAACGACTTTTTTCAAAGTTAATCAAATAAATCATGACGCACATCGCTGGAAAGGTCTTGTTAAGCCCTATCAGCATATCGAAACAAATTTTATTTTTAATGATTTTGAAAGCAGATATTTCAAAATTTGCTAGGAAAAACGACTTTTTTCAAAGTTAATCAAATAAATCATGACGCACATCACTGGAAAGGTCTTGTTAAGCCCTATCAGCATATCGAAACAAATTTTATTTTCATTGATTTTGTAAGGAGATATTTCAAAATTTGCTAGGAAAAACAACTTTTTTCAAAGTTAATCAAATAAATAATGACGCACATCACTGGAAAGGTCTTATTAAGTTCTATCAGCATAACGAAACAAGTTTTATATTAATTGATTTTTTAATGAGATATTTTAAAATTTGTCCATTTTCAAGTGTGTCAACTGCAATTGCTTCTGCAACTTAAACATCAACTGTAGCTGCAACTGCAACTGTAACTGTAACTGTAACTGTAACTGTAACTGTAACTGTAACTGTAACTGTAACTGTAACTGTAACTGTAACTGTAACTGTAACTGTAACTGTAACTGTAACTGTAACTGTAACTGTAACTGTAACTGTAACTGTAACTGTAACTGTAACTGTAACTGTAACTGTAACTGTAACTGTAACTGTAACTGTAACTGTAACTGTAACTGTAACTGTAACTGTAACTGTAACTGTAACTGTAACTGTAACTGTAACTGTAACTGTAACTGTAACTGTAACTGTAACTGTAACTGTAACTGTAACTGTAACTGTAACTGTAACTGTAACTGTAACTGTAACTGTAACTGTAACTGTAACTGTAACTGTAACTGTAACTGTAACTGTTACTGTAACTGTAACTGTAACTGTAACTGTAACTGTAACTGTAACTGTAACTGTAACTGTAACTGTAACTGTAACTGTAACTGTAACTGTAACTGTAACTGTAACTGTAACTGTAACTGTAACTGTAACTGTAACTGTAACTGTAACTGTAACTGTAACTGTAACTGTAACTGTAACTGTAACTGTAACTGTAACTGTAACTGTAACTGTAACTGTAACTGTAACTGTAACTGTAACTGTAATTATTATAATTATTATTATTTTTTAAGGAGATACTTCAAAGTTTTCTAGGAAAAAAGACTTTTTTCAAAGTAAATCAAATAAATCATGACTCACATTACTGGAAAGGTCTTGTAAAGCTCTATCAGCATATCGAAACAAATTTTATTTTTATTGATTTTGTAAGGAGATATTTCAAAATTTGCTAGAAAAAACGACTTTTTTAAAGTTAATCAAATAAATCATGACGCACATCACTGGAAAGGTCTTGTTAAGCCCTATCAGTATATCGAAACAAATTTTATTTTTATTGATTTTGTAAGGAGATATTTCAAAATTTGCTAGGAAAAACGACTTTTTTCAAAGTTAATCAAATGAATCATGACGCACATCACTGGAAAGGTCTTGTTAAGCCCTATCAGCATATCGAAACAAATTTTATTTTTATTGATTTTGTAAGGAGATATTTCAAAATTTGCTAGGAAAAACGACTTTTTTCAAAGTTAATCAAATGAATCACGACGCACATCACTGGAAAGGTCTTGTTAAGCCCTATCAGCATATCGAAACAAATTTTATTTTTATTGATTTTGTAAGGAGATATTTCAAAATTTGCTAGGAAAAACGACTTTTTTTAAAGTTAATCAAATAAATCATGACGCACATCACTGGAAAGGTCTTGTTAAGCCCTATCAGCATATCAAAACAAATGTTATTTTTATTGATTTTGTAAGGAGATATTTCAAAATTTGCTAGGAAAAACGACTTTTTTTAAAGTTAATCAAATAAATCATGACGCACATCACTGGAAAGGTCTTGTTAAGCCCTATCAACATATCGAAACAAATTTTATTTTTATTGATTTTGTAAGGAGATATTTCAAAATTTGCTAGGAAAAACGACTTTTTTCAAAGTTAATCAAATGAATCATGACGCACATCACTGGAAAGGTCTTGTTAAGCCCTATCAGCATATCGAAACAAATTTTATTTTTATTGATTTTGTAAGGAGATATTTCAAAATTTGCTAGGAAAAACGACTTTTTTCAAAGTAAAGCAAATAAATCATGACGCACATCACTGGAAAGGTGTTGTTAAGCCTTATCAGCATATCGAAACAAATTTTATTTTTATTGATTTTGTAAGGAGATATTTCAAAATTTGCTAGGAAAAACGACTTTTTTCAAAGTTAAGCAAATAAATCATGACGCACATCACTGGAAAGGTCTTGTTAAGCCCTATCAGCATATCGAAACAAATTTTATTTTTATTGATTTTGTAAGGAGATATTTCAAAATTTGCTAGGAAAAACGACTTTTTTCAAAGTTAATCAAATAAATCATGACGCACATCACTGGAAAGGTCTTGTTAAGCCCTATCAGCATATCGAAACAAATTTTATTTTTATTGATTTTGTAAGGAGATATTTCAAAATTTGCTAGGAAAAACGACTTTTTTCAAAGTTAATCAAATAAATAATGACGCACATCACTGGAAAGGTCTTGTTAAGCCCTATCAGCATATAGAAACAAATTTTATTTTTATTGATTTTGTAAGGAGATATTTCAAAATTTTCTAAGAAAAACGACTTATTTTAAAGTTGATCAAATCAATCATGACGCACATCACTGGAAAGGTCTTATTAAGTTCTATCAGCATAACGAAACAAGTTTTATATTAATTGATTTTTTAATGAGATATTTTAAAATTTGTCCAACTTCAAGTGTGTCAACTGCAATTGCTTCTGCAACTTAAACATCAACTGTAGCTGCAACTGCAACTGTAACTGTAACTGTAACTGTAACTGTAACTGTAACTGTAACTGTAACTTTAACTGTACCTGTAACTGTAACTGTAACTGTAACTGTAACTGTAACTGTAACTGTAACTGTAACTGTAACTGTAACTGTAACTGTAACTGTAACTGTAACTGTAACTGTAACTGTAACTGTAACTGTAACTGTAACTGTAACTGTAACTGTAACTGTAACTGTAACTGTAACTGTAACTGTAACTGTAACTGTAACTGTAACTGTAACTGTAACTGTAACTGTAACTGTAACTGTAACTGTAACTGTAACTGTAACTTTAACTGTAACTGTAACTGTAACTGTAACTGTAACTGTAACTGTAACTGTAACTGTAACTGTAACTGTAACTGTAACTGTAACTGTAACTGTAACTGTAACTGTAACTGTAACTGTAACTGTAACTGTAACTGTAACTGTAACTGTAACTGTAACTGTAACTGTAACTGTAACTGTAACTTTAACTGTAACTGTAATTATTATAATTATTATAATTATTATTATTTTTTAAGGAGATACTTCAAAGTTTGCTAGGAAAAACGACTTTTTTTCAAAGTTAATCAAATAAATCATGACGCACATTACTGGAAAGGTCTTGTTAAGCCCTATCAGCATATCGAAACAAATTTTATTTTTATTGATTTTGAAAGGAGATATTTCAAAATTTGTTAGGAAAAACGACTTTTTTTAAAGTTAATCAAATAAATCATGACGCACATCACTGGAAAGGTCTTGTTAAGCCCTATCAGTATATCGAAACAAATTTTATTTTTATTGATTTTGTAAGGAGATATTTCAAAATTTGCTAGGAAAAACGACTTTTTTCAAAGTTAAGCAAATAAATCATGACGCACATCACTGGAAAGGTCTTGTTAAGCCCTATCAGCATATCGAAACAAATTTTATTTTTATTGATTTTGTGAGTAATATTTTAAAATTTGCTAGGAAAAACGACTTTTTTCAAAGTTAACCAAATAAATCATGACGCACATCACTGGAAAGGTCTTGTTAAGCCCTATCAGCATATCGAAACAAATTTTATTTTTATTGATTTTGTAAGGAGATATTTCAAAATTTGCTAGGAAAAACGACTTTTTTCAAAGTTAATCAAATGAATCATGACGCACATCACTGAAAAGGTCTTGTTCAGCCCTATCAGTATATCGAAACAAATTTTATTTTTATTGATTTTGTAAGGAGATATTTCAAAATTTGCTAGGAAAAACGACTTTTTTCAAAGTTAATCAAATAAATCATGACGCACATCACTGGAAAGGTCTTGTTAAGCCCTATCAGCATATCGAAACAAATTTTATTTTTATTGATTTTGTAAGGAGATATTTCAAAATTTGCTAGGAAAAACGACTTTTTTCAAAGTTAATCAAATAAATCATGACGCACATCACTGGAAAGGTGTTGTTAAGCCCTATCAGCATATCGAAACAAATTTTATTTTTATTGATTTTGTAAGGAGATATTTCAAAATTTGCTAGGAAAAACGACTTTTTTAAAGTTAATCAAATAAATCATGGCGCACATCACTGGAAAGGTCTTGTTAAGCCCTATCAACATATCGAAACAAATTTTATTTTTATTGATTTTGTAAGGAGATATTTCAAAATTTGCTAGGAAAAACGACTTTTTTCAAAGTTAATCAAATGAATCATGACGCACATCACTGGAAAGGTCTTGTTAAGCCCTATCAGCATATCGAAACAAATTTTATTTTTATTGATTTTGTAAGGAGATATTTCAAAATTTGCTAGGAAAAACGACTTTTTTCAAAGTAAAGCAAATAAATCATGACTCACATCACTGGAAAGGTGTTGTTAAGCCCTATCAGCATATCGAAACAAATTTTATTTTTATTGATTTTGTTAGGAGATATTTCAAAATTTGTTAGGAAAAACGACTTTTTTCAAAGTTAATCAAATGAATCATGACGCACATCACTGGAAAGGTCTTGTTAAGCCCTATCAGCATATCGAAACAAATTTTATTTTTATTGATTTTGTAAGGAGATATTTCAAAATTTGCTAGGAAAAACGACTTTTTTCAAAGTAAAGCAAATAAATCATGACGCACATCACTGGAAAGGTCTTGTTAAGCCCTATCAGCATATCGAAACAAATTTTATTTTTATTGATTTTGTAAGGAGATATTTCAAAATTTGCTAGGAAAAACGACTTTTTTCAAAGTTAAGCAAATAAATCATGACGCACATCACTGGAAAGGTCTTGTTAAGCCCTATCAGCATATCGAAACAAATTTTATTTTTATTGATTTTGTAAGGAGATATTTCAAAATTTGCTAGGAAAAACAACTTTTTTCAAAGTTAATCAAATGAATCATGACGCACATCACTGGAAAGGTCTTGTTAAGCCCTATCAGCATATCGAAACAAATTTTATATTTTTTGATTTTGTAAGGAGATATTTCAAAATTTGCTAGGAAAAACGACTTTTTTCAAAGTAAAGCAAATAAATCATGACGCACATCACTGGAAAGGTGTTGTTAAGCCCTATCAGCATATCGAAACAAATTTTATTTTTATTGATTTTGTAAGGAGATATTTCAAAATTTGCTAGGAAAAACGACTTTTTTTAAAGTTAATCAAATGAATCATGACGCACATCACTGGAAAGGTCTTGTTAAGCCCTATCAGCATATCGAAACAAATTTTATTTTTATTGATTTTGTAAGGAGATATTTCAAAATTTGCTAGGAAAAACGACTTTTTTCAAAGTTAATCAAATGAATCATGACGCACATCACTGGAAAGGTCTTGTTAAGCCCTATCAGCATATCGAAACAAATTTTATTTTTATTGATTTTGTAAGGAGATATTTCAAAATTTGCTAGGAAAAACGACTTTTTTCAAAGTAAAGCAAATAAATCATGACGCACATCACTGGAAAGGTCTTGTTAAGCCCTATCAGCATATCGAAACAAATTTTATTTTTATTGATTTTGTAAGGAGATATTTCAAAATTTGCTAGGAAAAACGACTTTTTTCAAAGTTAAGCAAATAAATCATGACGCACATCACTGGAAAGGTCTTGTTAAGCCCTATCAGCATATCGAAACAAATTTTATTTTTATTGATTTTGTAAGGAGATATTTCAAAATTTGTTAGGAAAAACGACTTTTTTCAAAGTTAATCAAATAAATCATGACGCACATCACTGGAAAGGTCTTGTTAAGCCCTATCAGCATATCGAAACAAATTTTATTTTTATTGATTTTGTAAGGAGATATTTCAAAATTTGCTAGGAAAAACGACTTTTTTTAAAGTTAATCAAATAAATAATGACGCACATCACTGGAAAGGTCTTGTTAAGCCCTATCAGCATATAGAAACAAATTTTATTTTTATTGATTTTGTAAGGAGATATTTCAAAATTTTCTAAGAAAAACGACTTATTTTAAAGTTGATCAAATCAATCATGACGCACATCACTGGAAAGGTCTTATTAAGTTCTATCAGCATAACGAAACAAGTTTTATATTAATTGATTTTTTAATGAGATATTTTTAAATTTGTCCAACTTCAAGTGTGTCAACTGCAATTGCTTCTGCAACTTAAACATCAACTGTAGCTGCAACTGCAACTGTAACTGTAACTGTAACTGTAACTGTAACTGTAACTGTACCTGTAACTGTAACTGTAACTGTAACTGTAACTGTAACTGTAACTGTAACTGTAACTGTAACTGTTACTGTAACTGTAACTGTAACTGTAACTGTAACTGTAACTGTAACTGTAACTGTAACTGTAACTGTAACTGTAACTGTAACTGTAACTGTAACTGTAACTGTAACTGTAACTGTAACTGTAACTGTAACTGTAACTGTAACTGTAACTGTAACTGTAACTGTAACTGTAACTGTAACTGTAACTGTAACTGTAACTGTAACTGTAACTGTAACTGTAACTGTAACTGTAACTGTAACTGTAACTGTAACTGTAACTGTAACTGTAACTGTAACTGTAACTGTAACTGTAACTGTAACTGTAACTGTAACTGTAACTGTAACTGTAACTGTAACTGTAACTGTAACTGTAACTGTAACTGTAACTGTAACTGTAACTGTAACTGTAACTGTAACTGTAACTGTAACTGTAACTGTAACTGTAACTGTAACTGTAACTGTAACTGTAACTGTAACTGTAACTGTAACTGTAACTGTAACTTTAACTGTAACTGTAACTGTAACTGTAATTATTATAATTATTATTATTTTTAAGGA
The DNA here is from genome assembly GCA_946251815.1 of Dasysyrphus albostriatus. Taxonomy (NCBI): domain Eukaryota; kingdom Metazoa; phylum Arthropoda; class Insecta; order Diptera; family Syrphidae; genus Dasysyrphus; species Dasysyrphus albostriatus. Next base: position 125,691,316 of record OX276336.1, on the reverse strand, counting down.
GATACTTCAAAGTTTGCTAGGAAAAACGACTTTTTTTTCAAAGTTAATCAAATAAATCATGACGCACATTACTGGAAAGGTCTTGTTAAGCCCTATCAGCATATCGAAACAAATTTTATTTTTATTGATTTTGTAAGGAGATATTTCAAAATTTGTTAGGAAAAACGACTTTTTTTAAAGTTAATCAAATAAATCATGACGCACATCACTGGAAAGGTCTTGTTAAGCCCTATCAGTATATCGAAACAAATTTTATTTTTATTGATATTGTAAGGAGATATTTCAAAATATGCTAGGAAAAACGACTTTTTTCAAAGTTAATCAAATGAATCATGACGCACATCACTGGAAAGGTCTTGTTAAGCCCTATCAGCATATCGAAACAAATTTTATTTTTATTGATTTTGTAAGGAGATATTTCAAAATTTGCTAGGAAAAACGACTTTTTTCAAAGTTAAGCAAATAAATCATGATGCAAATCACTGGAAAGGTCTTGTTAAGCCCTATCAGCATATCGAAACAAATTTTATTTTTATTGATTTTGTAAGGAGATATTTCAAAATTTGCTAGGAAAAACGACTTTTTTTAAAGTTAATCAAATAAATCATGACGCACATCACTGGAAAGGTCTTGTTAAGCCCTATCAGCATATCGAAACAAATTTTATTTTTATTGATTCTGTAAGGAGATATTTCAAAATTTGCTAGGAAAAACGACTTTTTTCAAAGTTAATCAAATAAATCATGACGCACATTACTGGAAAGGTCTTGTTAAGCCCTATCAGCATATCGAAACAAATTTTATTTTTATTGATTTTGTAAGGAGATATTTCAAAATTTGCTAGGAAAAACGACTTTTTTTAAAGTTAATCAAATGAATCATGACGCACATCACTGGAAAGGTCTTGTTAAGCCCTATCAGCATATCGAAACAAATTTTATTTTTATTGATTTTGTAAGGAGATATTTCAAAATTTGCTAGGAAAAACGACTTTTTTCAAAGTAAAGCAAATAAATCATGACGCACATCACTGGAAAGGTGTTGTTAAGCCCTATCAGCATATCGAAACAAATTTTATTTTTATTGATTTTGTAAGGAGATATTTCAAAATTTGCTAGGAAAAACGACTTTTTTTAAAGTTAATCAAATAAATCATGGCGCACATCACTGGAAAGGTCTTGTTAAGCCCTATCAACCTATCGAAACAAATTTTATTTTTATTGATTTTGTAAGGAGATATTTCAAAATTTGCTAGGAAAAACGACTTTTTTTAAAGTTAATCAAATAAATCATGACGCACATCACTGGAAAGGTCTTTTTAAGCTCTATCAGCATATCGAAACAAATTTTATTTTTATTGATTTTGTAAGGAGATATTTCAAAATTTGCTAGGAAAAACGACTTTTTTCAAAGTAAAGCAAATAAATCATGACGCACATCACTGGAAAGGTGTTGTTAAGCCCTATCAGCATATCGAAACTCATTTTATTTTTATTGATTTTGTAAGGAGATATTTCAAAATTTGCTAGGAAAAACGACTTTTTTTAAAGTTAATCAAATAAATCATGACGCACATCACTGGAAAGGTGTTGTTAAGCCCTAGCAGCATATCGAAACAAATTTTATTTTTATTGATTTTGTAAGGAGATATTTCAAAATTTGCTAGGAAAAACGACTTTTTTCAAAGTTAAGCAAATAAATCATGACGCACATCACTGGAAAGGTCTTGTTAAGCCCTATCAGCATATCGAAACAAATTTTATTTTTATTGATTTTGTAAGGAGATATTTAAAAATTTTCTAAGAAAAACGACTTATTTTAAAGTTGATCAAATCAATCATGACGCACATCACTGGAAAGGTCTTATTAAGTTCTATCAGCATAACGAAACAAGTTTTATATTAATTGATTTTTTAATGAGATATTTTAAAATTTGTCCAACTTCAAGTGTGTCAACTGCAATTGCTTCTGCAACTTAAACATCAACTGTAGCTGCAACTGCAACTGTAACTGTAACTGTAACTGTAACTGTAATTGTACCTGTAACTGTAACTGTAACTGTAACTGTAACTGTAACTGTAACTGTAACTGTAACTGTAACTGTAACTGTAACTGTAACTGTAACTGTAACTGTAACTGTAACTGTAACTGTAACTGTAACTGTAACTGTAACTGTAACTGTAACTGTAACTGTAACTGTAACTGTAACTGTAACTGTAACTGTAACTGTAACTGTAACTGTAACTGTAACTGTAACTGTAACTGTAACTGTAACTGTAACTGTAACTGTAACTGTAACTGTAACTGTAACTGTAACTGTAACTGTAACTGTAACTGTAACTGTAACTGTAACTGTAACTGTAACTGTAACTGTAACTGTAACTGTAACTGTAACTGTAACTGTAACTGTAACTGTAACTGTAACTGTAACTGTAACTGTAACTGTAACTGTAACTGTAACTGTAACTGTAACTGTAACTGTAACTGTAACTGTAACTGTAACTGTAACTGTAACTGTAACTGTAACTGTAACTGTAACTGTAACTGTAATTATTATAATTATTATTATTTTTTAAGGAGATACTTCAAAGTTTGCTAGGAAAAACGACTTTTTTTCAAAGTTAATCAAATAAATCATGACGCACATTACTGGAAAGGTCTTGTTAAGCCCTATCAGTATATCGAAACAAATTTTATTTTTATTGATTTTGTAAGGAGATATTTCAAAATTTGCTAGGAAAAACGACTTTTTTTAAAGTTAATCAAATAAATCATGACGCACATCACTGGAAAGGTCTTGTTAAGCCCTATCAACATATCAAAACAAATTTTATTTTTATTGATTTTGTAAGGAGATATTTCAAAATTTGCTAGGAAAAACGACTTTTTTCAAAGTTAATCAAATAAATCATGACGCACATCACTGGAAAGGTCTTGTTAAGCCCTATCAGCATATCGAAACAAATTTTATTTTTATTGATTTTGTAAGGAGATATTTCAAAATTTGCTAGGAAAAACGACTTTTTTTAAAGTTAATCAAATAAATCATGGCGCACATCACTGGAAAGGTCTTGTTAAGCCCTATCAACCTATCGAAACAAATTTTATTTTTATTGATTTTGTAAGGAGATATTTCAAAATTTGCTAGGAAAAACGACTTTTTTTAAAGTTAATCAAATAAATCATGGCGCACATCACTGGAAAGGTCTTGTTAAGCCCTATCAAGATATCGAAACAAATTTTATTTTTATTGATTTTGTAAGGAGATATTTCAAAATTTGCTAGGAAAAACGACTTTTTTCAAAGTTAATCAAATGAATCATGACGCACATCACTGGAAAGGTCTTGTTAAGCCTTATCAGCATATCGAAACAAATTTTATTTTTATTGATTTTGTAAGGAGATATTTCAAAATTTGCTAGGAAAAACGACTTTTTTCAAAGTAAAGCAAATAAATCATGACGCACATCACTGGAAAGGTGTTGTTAAGCCCTATCAGCATATCGAAACAAATTTTATTTTTATTGATTTTGTAAGGAGATATTTCAAAATTTGCTAGGAAAAACGACTTTTTTCAAAGTAAAGCAAATAAATCATGACGCACATCACTGGAACGGTGTTGTTAAGCCCTAGCAGCATATCGAAACAAATTTTATTTTTATTGATTTTGTAAGGAGATATTTCAAAATTTGCTAGGAAAAACGACTTTTTTTAAAGTTAATCAAATAAATCATGACGCACATCACTGGAAAGGTCTTGTTAAGCCCTATCAACCTATCGAAACAAATTTTATTTTTATTGATTTTGTAAGGAGATATTTCAAAATTTTCTAGGAAAAACGACTTTTTTCAAAGTTAATCAAATGAATCATGACGCACATCACTGGAAAGGTCTTGTTAAGCCTTATCAGCATATCGAAACAAATTTTATTTTTATTGATTTTGTAAGGAGATATTTCAAAATTTGCTAGGAAAAACGACTTTTTTCAAAGTAAAGCAAATAAATCATGACGCACATCACTGGAAAGGTGTTGTTAAGCCCTATCAGCATATCGAAACAAATTTTATTTTTATTGATTTTGTAAGGAGATATTTCAAAATTTGCTAGGAAAAACGACTTTTTTCAAAGTAAAGCAAATAAATCATGACGCACATCACTGGAACGGTGTTGTTAAGCCCTAGCAGCATATCGAAACAAATTTTATTTTTATTGATTTTGTAAGGAGATATTTCAAAATTTGCTAGGAAAAACGACTTTTTTCAAAGTTAAGCAAATAAATCATGACGCACATCACTGGAAAGGTCTTGTTAAGCCCTATCAGCATATCGAAACAAATTTTATTTTTATTGATTTTGTAAGGAGATATTTCAAAATTTGCTAGGAAAAACGACTTTTTTCAAAGTTAATCAAATAAATCATGACGCACATCACTGGAAAGGTCTTGTTAAGCCCTATCAGCATATCGACACAAATTTTATTTTTATTGATTTTGTAAGGAGATATTTCAAAATTTGCTAGGAAAAACGACTTTTTTCAAAGTTAATCAAATAAATAATGACGCACATCACTGGAAAGGTCTTGTTAAGCCCTATCAGCATATAGAAACAAATTTTATTTTTATTGATTTTGTAAGGAGATATTTCAAAATTTTCTAAGAAAAACGACTTATTTTAAAGTTGATCAAATCAATCATGACCCACATCACTGGAAAGGTCTTATTAAGTTCTATCAGCATAACGAAACAAGTTTTATATTAATTGATTTTTTAATGAGATATTTTAAAATTTGTCCAACTTCAAGTGTGTCAACTGCAATTGCTTCTGCAACTTAAACATCAACTGTAGCTGTAACTGTACTTGTAACTGTAACTGTAACTGTAACTGTAACTGTAACTGTAACTGTAACTGTAACTGTAACTGTAACTGTAACTGTAACTGTAACTGTAACTGTAACTGTAACTGTAACTGTAACTGTAACTGTAACTGTAACTGTAACTGTAACTGTAACTGTAACTGTAACTGTAACTGTAACTGTAACTGTAACTGTAACTGTAACTGTAACTGTAACTGTAACTGTAACTGTAACTGTAACTGTAACTGTAACTGTAACTGTAACTGTAACTGTAACTGTAACTGTAACTGTAACTGTAACTGTAACTGTAACTGTAACTGTAACTGTAACTGTAACTGTAACTGTAACTGTAACTGTAACTGTAACTGTAACTGTAACTGTAACTGTAACTGTAACTGTAACTGTAACTGTAACTGTAACTGTAACTGTAACTGTAACTGTAACTGTAACTGTAACTGTAACTGTAACTGTAACTGTAACTGTAACTGTAACTGTAACTGTAACTGTAACTGTAACTGTAACTGTAACTGTAACTGTAACTGTAACTGTAACTGTAACTGTAACTGTAACTGTAATTATCATAATTATTATTATTTTTTAAGGAGATACTTCAAAGTTTGCTAGGAAAAACGACTTTTTTTCAAAGTTAATCAAATAAATCATGACGCACATTACTGGAAAGGTCTTGTTAAGCCCTATCAGCATATCGAAACAAATTTTATTTTTATTGATTTTGTAAGGAGATATTTCAAAATTTGTTAGGAAAAACGACTTTTTTCAAAGTTAAGCAAATGAATCATGACGCACATCACTGGAAAGGTCTTGTTAAGCCCTATCAGCATATCGAAACAAATTTTATTTTTATTGATTTTGTAAGCAGATATTTCAAAATTTTTTAGGAAAAACGACTTTTTTCAAAGTTAATCAAATAAATCACGACGTACATCACTGGAAAGGTCTTGTTAAGCCCTATCAGCATATCAAAACAAATTTTATTTTTATTGATTTTGTAAGGAGATATTTCAAAATTTGTTAGGAAAAACGACTGTTTTCAAAGTTAATCAAATAAATCATGACGCACATCACTGGAAAGGTCTTGTTAAGCCCTATCAGCATATCGAAACAAATTTTATTTTTATTGATTTTGTAAGGAGATATTTCAAAATTTGCTAGGAAAAACAACTTTTTTCAAAGTTAATCAAATGAATCATGACGCACATCACTGGAAAGGTCTTGTTAAGCCCTATCAGCATATCGAAACAAATTTTATATTTTTTGATTTTGTAAGGAGATATTTCAAAATTTGCTAGGAAAAACGACTTTTTTCAAAGTAAAGCAAATAAATCATGACGCACATCACTGGAAAGGTGTTGTTAAGCCCTATCAGCATATCGAAACAAATTTTATTTTTATTGATTTTGTAAGGAGATATTTCAAAATTTGCTAGGAAAAACGACTTTTTTCAAAGTTAATCAAATGAATCATGACGCACATCACTGGAAAGGTCTTGTTAAGCCCTATCAGCATATCGAAACAAATTTTATTTTTATTGATTTTGTAAGGAGATATTTCAAAATTTTTTAGGAAAAACGACTTTTTTCAAAGTTAATCAAATAAATCACGACGTACATCACTGGAAAGGTCTTGTTAAGCCCTATCAGCATATCAAAACAAATTTTATTTTTATTGATTTTGTAAGGAGATATTTCAAAATTTGTTAGGAAAAACGACTGTTTTCAAAGTTAATCAAATGAATCATGACGCACATCACTGGAAAGGTCTTGTTAAGCCCTATCAGCATATCGAAACAAATTTTATTTTTATTGATTTTGTAAGGAGATATTTCAAAATATGCTAGGAAAAACGACTTTTTTCAAAGTTAATCAAATGAATCATGACGCACATCACTGGAAAGGTCTTGTTAAGCCCTATCAGCATATCGAAACAAATTTTATTTTTATTGATTTTGTAAGCAGATATTTCAAAATTTGTTAGGAAAAACGACTTTTTTCAAAGTTAATCAAATAAATCATGACGTACATCACTGGAAAGGTCTTGTTAAGCCCTATCAGCATATCAAAACAAATTTTATTTTTATTGATTTTGTAAGGAGATATTTCAAAATTTGCTAGGAAAAACGACTTTTTTCAAAGTTAATCAAATAAATCATGACGCACATCACTGGAAAGGTCTTGTTAAGCCCTATCAGCATATCGAAACAAATTTTATTTTTATTGATTTTGTAAGGAGATATTTCAAAATTTGCTAGGAAAAACGACTTTTTTCAAAGTTAATCAAATGAATCATGACGCACATCACTGGAAAGGTCTTGTTAAGCCCTATCAGCATATCGAAACAAATTTTATTTTTATTGATTTTGTAAGCAGATATTTCAAAATTTGTTAGGAAAAACGACTTTTTTCAAAGTTAATCAAATAAATCATGACGTACATCACTGGAAAGGTCTTGTTAAGCCCTATCAGCACATCAAAACAAATTTTATTTTAATTGATTTTGTAAGGAGATATTTCAAAATTTGTTAGGAAAAACGACTTTTTTCAAAGTTAATCAAATAAATCATGACGTACATCACTGGAAAGGTCTTGTTAAGCCCTATCAGCATATCGAAACAAATTTTATTTTTATTGATTTTGTAAGGAGATATTTCAAAATTTGCTAGGAAAAACGACTTTTTTCAAAGTTAAGCAAATAAATCATGACGCACATCACTGGAAAGGTCTTGTTAAGCCCTATCAGCATATCGAAACAAATTTTATTTTTAATGATTTTGTAAGCAGATATTTCAAAATTTGCTAGGAAAAACGACTTTTTTCAAAGTTAATCAAATAAATAATGACACACATCACTGGAAAGGTCTTGTTAAGCCCTATCAGCATATCGAAACAAATTTAATTTTCATTGATTTTGTAAGGAGATATTTCAAAATTTGCTAGGAAAAACGACTTTTTTCAAAGTTAATCAAATAAATAATGACGCACATCACTGGAAAGGTCTTGTTAAGCCTTACCAGCATATAGAAACAAATTTTATTTTTATTGATTTTGTAAGGAGATATTTCAAAATTTTCTAAGAAAAACGACTTATTTTAAAGTTGATCAATTCAATCATGACGCACATCACTGGAAAGGTCTTATTAAGTTCTATCAGCATAACGAAACAAGTTTTATATTAATTGATTTTTTAATGAGATATTTTAAAATTTGTCCAACTTCAAGTGTGTCAACTGGAATTGCTTCTGCACCTTAAACATCAACTGTAGCTGCAACTGTAACTGTAACTGTAACTGTAACTGTAACTGTAACTGTAACTGTAACTGTAACTGTAACTGTAACTGTAACTGTAACTGTAACTGTAACTGTAACTGTAACTGTAACTGTAACTGTAACTGTAACTGTAACTGTAACTGTAACTGTAACTGTAACTGTAACTGTAACTGTAACTGTAACTGTAACTGCAACTGTAACTGTAACTGTAACTGTAACTGTAACTGTAACTGTAACTGTAACTGTAACTGTAACTGTAACTGTAACTGTAACTGTAACTGTAACTGTAACTGTAACTGTAACTGTAACTGTAACTGTAACTGTAACTGTAACTGTAACTGTAACTGTAACTGTAACTGTAACTGTAACTGTAACTGTAACTGTAACTGTAACTGTAACTGTAACTGTAACTGTAACTGTAACTGTAACTGTAACTGTAACTGTAACTGTAACTGTAACTGTAACTGTAACTGTAACTGTAACTGTAACTGTAACTGTAACTGTAACTGTAACTGTAACTGTAATTGAAACTGTAACTGTAACTGTAACTGTAACTGTAACTGTAACTGTAACTGTAACTGTAACTGTAACTGTAACTGTAACTGTAACTGTAACTGTAACTGTAACTGTAACTGTAACTGTAACTGTAACTGTAACTGTAACTGTAACTGTAACTGTAACTGCAACTGAAACTCCAACTCATCCTGCATCTAAAACTCCAACTCCATCTTATAAGACAAGCAAAGTACAATTCATAATTTAAACCTTTTTTCGGGTTTTTTGGAGCGAAAGTGGATACTTAACATTTGTTTAAGAAATTTTTTTAATCTGATTTTCAGCATTTGACTAAAAATTAAAAACAGCATTGAATATTAAAAAGAACAGTGGCGCTTGTCTGCACAGAATTTATAAAAAAAAATAAACAATTTTTCCAAAAATATTGACTTAATTTAATTTCATAAAAAATTTTCACTGAAGAATGGAATATTACCTAGCTTTAAAAAATTCTAACTTTAATGTTTTTTTTTATGCTAAAATTAGTGCGATCTTCTCCAATCCAAGAATTAAAAAAATTACAATAAGCAACTATTGATAGTACTTCCCATAAAATTTACACTTAGCAACCATTTATAGTTTTTTTTATTTTTTTCACTGTCAGTTGAATATATTAAGATTAATTTTTGTATTCATTTCAAAATTTTCAGAAAAAAATGTTTGATTAAGAAAAAAGTTTCAAATAATTTTTTTGAAAATTCGATTTACATATCTATAAAGTTCTTTTTGAAATCTTATTTTTATATGCATATAAATAAATTCTTGTTTTTCAGAGGAAGTTGGATTTCAAAATTTGACCTTTAAAATGTTTTAAGATTTTCATACTTACATATATAAACGCTTTTTTCTTTTCATCCTCTGCAATGATTTTAATTCCTTTCTTCTATCAAAAACTAAGATGGCTTTCTTTTTTCACCTCAAACCATCAATGAAGTTGTTTTAGCTGATTTAAACATAGCATTTCATGCTTTTTATCCTTTTTTTCTAATAATTTGTATGACTTTATATACAGTTAAAATTAAAACTATACACTGAGAAAACTGAACTATGACTTTTTTAAATAGAAGCAGGTTTAACTGTTTGTTTTGATTAGTTCAAATAGAATTCGATTTATATCTAACTCTTATCTATTCAGATTCAAAAATACTATTATTTTGGGTCAAATCTGTTTATATCAAATACATTCATGTTTAATTATTACAATGGAAGCTACACGCAATTTTTTACTTGAATTCAAGTCCAATTGAGTTTGATTTTTGAAGGACGGATAAATTATTTTACTCACTTAAAAAATTTTTAACACACAATCAACATGCACGAGTTTGTTTCAAATATGAATGCACTTAAAATATTAAGAAAAGAAACAGATTGAACAGAAATATTAAATTTAAACTCGAACTCGAATCGAATTGAATTGAACTCAAAGTAATAAAGGCATTTAGCGTCTAAGATATTTGCAAATAAGTCAGAATGAAATTTATTTTAAATTTTAAAAGTATACTTTTGCCCGGTGTTATAAAATATTGAAAGGTATGCGAGGAAACTTAATTTAAGAAATTAAGGAGAACGTGACTTTTCAGAGGCAAAAAGTATGTTTCAATCCTTCCTCGATTTCCTTCAAAATTATAATTTGTGAGTAAGTGAGTTTTAACTTTGAACCGACGAAATGTATGTAAGTTGCATGTATTAAAGGAAACACTACCATCATTTCAAATAGAAACCATTTGTATTTAGTTATAAGGAGCTAGCATCTATTTAGAAAACGAACATTGATTTAAACAGAAAACATCTTCGACCCAACACGAAAATATTTAAAAAGATCAACACAATTCCGAATTTCAAATGAAGTTAATTAAAACAAACAGAAATATCTTTTATGTTAAATAGAAAGCATAGTAGTTAATTCGAACAAAAATCATGTTCAACTGTTTCAACGATGAATACGATTCTATTTAAATTAAATAAAAATCGATTCCATGCCAAATCATATGTGTTTAGTTTGGTAAATACAATAAATAAAAAAAACTGCAACAATTATATAAAGCATATTGTTCCGATAATTTTTCTTGAGAACTGTTTACAAAAAATACATACATACATATATGCCTACATACATATAAACCTACATAAATAATTACCCACATACATACGAGTACATGCGATTATTTAGTTTAAGTCAGTGGTGAAACTAAAAAATATTGAAAAAGCAAAGTCAGCGTTTCCCTTGAGGAATGGAAGCTGCTACTGTAACTTTTTAGCTCATTCCTTCCATCTCATATTGATTTTCTTACAGAAAGCCACTGTGAATTATATCGAGCAAAATGAAAATTTATAGTCACAAGTCGAATTAAAAATCCTTTTTGTTGGTTTTTAGGATCTATAGTTTTTAGGATCATATGGGTGACGGCGAGATAGGAGAGTATGTAACTTATGTATATGTTTTGTGTGTATGTGCATAATTAACTTTACGTAGGTATACTACTAGTTTTGTGTAGTTTTGGGTATTTTTGATAAGCTTTTCTTTCCCCTTAGATTTTTGGTTTTTGACTAATAAATGTGACACATGTTTCAAAAGTTTGAAGAAATGTAGGTTCTTCTACTCGTAGGTAACTATCTACCTAGACCTACGCCATATATAAGTATATTTTTATTTGTATGTTTTTTCGTAGGTTTGAAACTTAAACTAAGAAAAATAACCTATGGTTTTTACTAAGAGTTACCATATGATAAAATAAAAAAGGGAGATTTTATTTTGCAAAGGGACAAACATTTAAATAATATTTCCGAGCTTGACTGCCCTTCAAAAAGCCAATTATATAGATCTTTTTCGATCTTTTGCTATACAAATTTGTGAGTTTTCGATAATTTACTTATAGCCGTTTTCTTAATTTTTATTTTTAATAAAATGCTGGAAACAGATGTTCAAATTTTCTGTTTTTGAGAATTATCAAAAACACGAAATGTGTTATTTTTATGAGACAACAAAGTACAATTCATAATTGAAACCTTTTTTCTGGCTTTTTGACGAGAAACTGGGTACCTACCTAACTTTTTTTTAAATCTGGTTTTCAGCATTTGATTAAAAAATACAAAACAGTGTTGAATATTAAAGAGAATAGTGGTGCTTGTCTGCACCGAATTTTGAATTTTTTTTAATTTTCACTAAAGAATGCATTATTAGCTCTAAAAATTCTAACTTCAATGTGTTTTTTCTTAATATAATTTTTTCATATGTTAAAATTACTGTGATCTACTGCCAAAAATTATAAAAAATTATACTTAGCAACTATTTATTGTACTTGTTTTTTTACACAAATTTTTTGTTTGATTTAAAAAAAAGTTTCAAGTAATTTTTTTGAAAATTCAATATCTCTATAAACGGGTTGACTATTCTTTTTGAAATCTTAGTTTTTCAAAGGAAGTTGCATTTCAAAATTTGGCATTTAAAATGTTTCAAGAATTGCATGCCTACATAAATGCTTTTTTTCCTTTAAACCTCTAATTGATTAAACCAATTTTGACAATTGCATAATTACTGACGATCGCAGTATCTCCATCAAAAAATTATATCGTTTTCAAAACGGCCTTATGTTGGCACTCTAAAGCCATTCCAAATTATTTATTTTTTAAAAAATGCCACGAGGCTTGAAAAATATTTGCCATCCTTGATTTATTGCAACTTTTGGTATAAAGTAAAGTTATTATAAAATTGAGATGTTTTGCATAGGATATTTAAAAGCATAAATTACGAAGATGTTTTTAGTGTAACTTCTTAATCAAGCTTGCTATTGATTTTCTAGACAAATATGCTCGAATACTTTCTTTCTTAACCAAGTTGCACCTCTTACAATAATTTCATGTTCAATAGAAGAGTTACCTATAATTTTATTTTAAATATAATCTTTATTGTCCTTCAGTTGATGTCTCATTTGTGAAAAACAAAAAGAATTACTGAAATTATAAGCCATTTCCGAAGAACTTGTTCTGGATTTTTGAAATCCCGAGTTCTAATGACCAATATTCTGTAATTTTTCTAAATTTCGCGATAAGCAATGTTTGAAAATGAATTTAGGATCATGTGTTTAACTTTGAAATATAACTGATATACCAAAATAAATAAATTAAATAAAATTACCCAATGGTGTACGTCAAATGGCCTCTATTTTAACACTAAAAAGTGCAGTGTTGTTACATATTCGAGATTGCAAAATGATTCTTTACATAGAATTTACAATAAGAAAGATCTCGGAGTGATCTTTGACTCAAAAATTAATTTTTCACTTCATATCGATCTTATAATCTCTAGGGCTAATTCAATGTTGGGCTTTATGATTCGAAATTCAAAGTGTTTTGATGATCCTTATACACTTAAAACCCTTTACATGAGTATTGTTAGGCCGTTATTAGAGTATTGCAGCGTTATATGGAATCCTTACACTCAATCAAGTATCAATCGTTTAGAAAAAGTTCAAAAAACATTTACAAAGTATGCCTTCTAGTGTTTCATGTTATGAGAGTAGATGTGTTCTTATTGATCTAAAGCCTCTCTTTTCGAGAAGAAAATTAAATTCTGTACTTTTTGCTTTTGATGTACTTTGTTCTAATATTAATTGTCCAATGTTGTTATCATCGTTAAATATATATGCACCTGTTCGCATTTTGCGACCAAGAAATGGTGATTTTTTATACTCGTATGTTCCCTACCATAGTACAAGTTATGCTAAGCACAATCCTATTACAAATGCTTGTATTGTTTTTAATGAATTTGATAATGTTATTGATTTTAATCTGAATAGAAATGAAATAAAGAAAAAAGTATTGGAATTAGTGTAAGCTAAATAATTTATTTATGAAAATTCTATTTGTATATACGAGTATGTATGTATAAAGTAGCATTTAAGTGTAGTCTCCATAAAGTTTTGTAACTTGATAGACGATAAATAAATAAATAAATAAATAGTTTTAGGTTAAGATTCTTATAAAATTCAAAAATTAATGATCATATGAAAAATGAGAACAGAGTTGCATAGAGTAAAAACTTGCATTTAAGCCTTTCGAAGCCTCTCAGCTACTTAAATTGTATGCAATAATAACTAAGGTTTCTATGAACAACTAATTTCAGAAAAGTATTTCTTGCCTTATAGCTAATTTAATGCAGCTCAATTGAGAGATATGAGATCACAAGTGAAAACACTCAAATATTATCGTATCTACGTTCAACGGTATTCCAGAATTCTATTTTTTTGAATTCATATTCGAATCAATAATTTCTATCATCTGTCAAAATTTCAGATTTCAAGTCCTTAAAACCTCTTAAAAAGATAAAAATTAAATATGTACTACACAAATTTAAAAAACCATTCATAGTATTCAAATCATAACGATTTTTTTATTTAACCGGAAACTTATTTTATTATATTCATCCCTAAAGGGGGTTAATAGATTATACAGGCCAAAACCATTTTAAATCACAATCCATCCTGTCTGTATATTTTTGAGAACAAATAAAATTTCTAAAATCGAATATCCTTTTTATCAATTCCACCCGATAGATATAAAGCTAAATACTGACAAATATCTTACCCAACAGCTAAGCTCTAAATATAACCTTTCAGACATAAAAGTATTTGTTTAAATCAGAATACCTAGCTTAATAAGTGATTTGGAAGTCTTGATTTCCTTTCTTTCTTTTTATCTCATTTCACCCTAAGAATGGAGCTTAGGTTTGAAAAACATTTACCAGTTAAACCCGACAAAAAGAAATTCAAATCAGTTTTTACTCCCATATCACCCTACAATTGAAACTGTGTAAACTGAGAATAACCTTTCTATCTGCAAAGAGAATTTTTAAATCAAATCTATAAACTTTAGTTTTTAAAAATATAAAATCACAAATACCTAATAAAAATACAAACATAGATATTTTAACTTTTAAATTGTTGTCAAATTAAAATTAAGAGTTACAGCGTTCCTACTTTGAGGAAAAAAGTCGAAGTAGATTTGAAGAAAAAAAGGAAGTAGATTGACAGAAATCGAAGTAGATTTCAAAATTAACATTTTTTATAAAAAAATTAAAGTAAAAAAAAAAAAATTAGAACAAAAACAAAAGAAATTCTTTCAGACTGCATCATTCTATATTTATTCCAATTTAAGAAAAACACACTGAATTTCTAATCATGGTTTTGTAGCAATTTTTAGTTCTATTTAGTAAAGGTACTTTACCTGTTCTTTTTTTATAAAAAAGAAAGAAAATAATTATAGTTAGGAGACAAACAAACAGACTAAAGATCGTCAACCAAAATAGAAAAGGGTGAATAAAAAAATTTAAAAAAAGAAAACCAAACCACAAGAAGTCCGTTGAGTTTCTATGCTATGTAAAATGGTTAATTTTTGTATAAAAATTTTGTTAATCTTGCTTTTGTTGTTTTAATGGAAATTCTGGGGCTACATAATTGATTAAAAAAGAGAAAAAAGAAGTAGAATTGACCTATTAATGAAAAATTGAAGTATAAGTCGAAACAGAGATTTCTAAAATGAAGTAGAGTTCAATTATTTGGTGATGGTGCCAAGTAGGAAGCAGATTATAATTAAAAAAAAAGAAGTAGATCTACTAATTGAAGTAAAGTGGAAGTACTGCTGCTACTCTGGGACATTGTAGCTTTCCACTAGTAAATCAATTTTTAGGATCAGTGCAGTAATTCCAAAGACTACCCCTTACATAGAAATAGAAACAAACAAAAAAAAAAATAAATATTTCAGCTTTATAATATAGATATAGATATAGATATAGATATATATATAGATATATATATAGATATAGATATATATATAGATATAGATATGGTCAGTGGTAAAAATAAAAAAAATATTGAGGAAAAAAGTCAGCTCTTTCCTTGAAGAGTGGAAACAACAACTGCCACTTTTCAGCTCATTCCTTCGATCTCATATTGATTTTCTTACAGAAAGCCACTGTGAATTATATCGAGCAAAATGAAAATTTATAGTCACAAGTCGAATTAAAAATCCTTTTTTTTAATTTTAAGACTTATAGGCAGAGGGGAAGACGCACATATGGGTGACGGCGGCGATAGGTATAGTATGTAAATTATGTATATGTTTCGTTTGTATGTGAATAATTAACTATATGTAGGTATACGAGTATTTTTGTGTAGTTTTGGTTATTTTTAATTAGCTTTGTTTTCGTTTAGATTTTTTTTTGTTTTAAACTAAAAAGTGTTTTGCCATTTCTTGTTTATTTTGTTATTTTTATGAGGCTGTTTGCCTGTATAATTCATAATTGAAACCTTTTTCGGGTTTTTTTGGGGAGAAAGTGGGTAAATTTTTTTTAAAGAAAGATTTTTACATCTGGTTCTCATCATTGGACTTAAAATGAAAAGAGCATGGATTATTAAAAAAAACAGTAGTGCTGAAATTTTGAACAAAATTCACAATTTTTTCAAAAATATTGCCTTTATTTAATTTCTTAAAAAATGTTCACTAAAGAATGGAATATTAACTACCTAGCTTTGAAAAAAAATTGGACTTTAATGTTTTTTTTTTATATGCTAAAATTAGTGCGATCACAAATTTAAAATAAATTCAAATTATATTGTAATTTTCATTCATCCAAGGGGGTCTCCATTTTAAAAGAGGTTCAATTTTTCCAACTTTTAAACTGCTTTTGATTTACATATTCAAAATAAAATTCTTACTTATTTATTTTAAGGAGGATAACAAACCAAGTCCTTATATATATTTCTTACCTGAAAAGAAAGAAGAGAAAATTTTGATTAGCAAGGGTCTTTTAAAAGTTTTCAAATAATTAATTTTTAAGAAAAATTTTTAATTTTTAATATGTTTATTTCTTAAATAGAAAAAAATTCAAAAGTTGAAGAAAATGGAAATAATGTCAAATATTTGAATTAATAGTTTTATAAACCTCATATTCTTGAAATACTTTTTAATTTTTCTAAGAATGTGTGAGCATCTTATGTTAAACTTGTAATTGGCTTTCTTTACAATTATAAACAAATATGAAATATAAAGTCTTGTTAAGCCCTATCAGCATGTCGAAACAAATTTTATTTTTATTGATTTTGTAAGGAGATATTTCAAAATTTGCTAGGAAAAACGACTTTTTTCAAAGTTAATCAAATAAATCATGACGCACATCTCTGGAAAGGTCTTGTTAAGCCCTATCAGCATGTCGAAACAAATTTTATTTTTATTGATATTGTAAGGAGATATTTCAAAATTTGCTAGGAAAAACGACTTTTTTCAAAGTTAATCAAATAAATCATGACGCACATCACTGGAAAGGTCTTGTTAAGCCCTATCAGCATGTCGAAACAAATTTTATTTTTTATTGATTTTGTAAGGAGATATTTCAAAATTTGCTAGGAAAAACGACTTTTTTCAAAGTTAATCAAATAAATCATGACGCACATCACTGGAAAGGTCTTGTTAAGCCCTATCAGCATGTCGAAACAAATTTTATTTTTATTGATTTTGTAAGGAGATATTTCAAAATTTGCTAGGAAAAACGACTTTTTTCAAAGTTAATCAAATAAATCATGACGTACATCACTGGAAAGGTCTTGTTAAGCCCTATCAGCATATCGAAAGACATTTTATTTTTATTGATTTTGTAAGGAGATATTTCAAAATTTGCTAGGAAAAACGACTTTTTTCAAAGTTAATCAAATGAATCATGACGCACATCACTGGAAAGGTCTTGTTAAGCCCTATCAGCATATCGAAACAAATTTTATTTTTATTGATTTTGTAAGGAGATATTTCAAAATTTGCTAGGAAAAACGACTTTTTTCAAAGTTAATCAAATAAATCATGACGCACATCACTGGAAAGGTCTTGTTAAGCCCTATCAGCATATCGAAACAAATTTTATTTTTATTGATTTTGTAAGGAGATATTTCAAAATTTGCTAGGAAAAACGACTTTTTTCAAGGTTAATCAAATAAATAATGACGCACATCACTGGAAAGGTCTTGTTAAGCCCTATCAGCATATCGAAACAAATTTTATTTTTATTGATTTTGTAAGGAGATATTTCAAAATTTGCTAGTAAAAACGACCTTTTTCAAAGTTAATCAAATGAATCATGACGCACATCACTGGAAAGGTCTTGTTAAGCCCTATCAGCTTATCGAAACAAATTTTATTTTTATTGATTTTGTAAGGAGATATTTCAAAATTTGCTAGGAAAAACCACCTTTTTCAAAGTTAATCAAATGAATCATGACGCACATCACTGGAAAGGTCTTGTTAAGCCCTATCAGCATATCGAAACAAATTTTATTTTTATTGATTTTGTAAGGAGATATTTCAAAATTTGCTAGGAAAAACGACTTTTTTCAAAGTTTATCAAATAAATCATGACGCACATCACTGGAAAGGTCTTGTTAAGCCTTATCAGCATGTCGAAACAAATTTTATTTTTATTGATTTTGTAAGGAGATATTTCAAAATTTGCTAGGAAAAACGACTTTTTTCAAAGTTAATCAAATAAATCATGACGCACATCACTGGAAAGATCTTGTTAAGCCCTATCAGCATATCGAAACAAATTTTATTTTTATTGATTTTGTAAGGAGATATTTCAAAATTTGCTAGGAAAAACGACTTATTTTAAAGTTGATCAAATCAATCATGACGCACATCACTGGAAAGGTCTTATTAAGTTCTATCAGCATAACGAAACAAGTTTTATATTAATTGATTTTTTAATGAGATATTTCAAAATTTGTCCAACTTCAAGTGTGTCAACTGCAATTGCTTCTGACACTTTAACATCAACTGTAGCTGCAACTGCAACTGCAACTGTAACTGTAACTGTAACTGTAACTGTAGC
Source organism: Dasysyrphus albostriatus (assembly GCA_946251815.1). Classification (NCBI taxonomy): domain Eukaryota; kingdom Metazoa; phylum Arthropoda; class Insecta; order Diptera; family Syrphidae; genus Dasysyrphus; species Dasysyrphus albostriatus. Next base: position 125,672,755 of record OX276336.1, on the reverse strand, counting down.
TGTAACTGTAACTGTAATTGTAACTGTAACTGTAACTGTAACTGTAACTGTAACTGTAACTGCAACTGTAACTGTAACTGTAACTGTAACTGTAACTGTAACTGTAACTGTAACTGTAACTGTAACTGTAACTGTAACTGTAACTGTAACTGTAACTGTAACTGTAACTGTAACTGTAACTGTAACTGTAACTGTAACTGTAACTGTAACTGTAACTGTAACTGTAACTGTAACTGTAACTGTAACTGTAACTGTAACTGTAACTGTAACTGTAACTGTAACTGTAACTGTAACTGTAACTGTAACTGTAACTGTAACTGTAACTGTAACTGTAACTGTAACTGTAACTGTAACTGTAACTGTAACTGTAACTGTAACTGTAACTGTAACTGTAACTGTAACTGTAAGTGTAACTGTAACTGTAACTGTAACTGTAACTTTAACTGTAACTGTAACTGTAACTGTAACTGTAACTGTAACTGTAACTGTAACTGTAACTGTAACTGTAACTGTAACTGTAACTGTAACTGTAACTGTAAATGTAACTGTAACTGTAACTGTAACTGTAACTGTAACTGTAACTGTAACTGTAACTGTAACTGTAACTGTAACTGTAACTGTAACTGTAACTGTAACTGTAACTGTAACTGTAACTGTAACTGTAACTGTAACTGTAACTGTAACTGTAACTGTAACTGTAACTGTAACTGTAACTGTAACTGTAACTGTAACTGTAATTATTATAATTATTATTATTTTTTAAGGAGATATTTCAAAGTTTGCTAGGAAAAACGACTTTTTTCAAAGTTAATCAAATAAATCATGACTCACATCACTGGAAAGGTCTTGTTAAGCCCTATCAGCATATCGAAACAAATTTTATTTTTATTGATTTTGTAAGGAGATATTTCAAAATTTGCTAGGAAAAACGACTTTTTTCAAAGTTAATCAAATAAATCATGACTCACATCACTGGAAAGGTCTTGTTAAGCCCTATCAGCATATCGAAACAAATTTTATTTTTATTGATTTTGTAAGGAGATATTTCAAAATTTGCTAGGAAAAACGACTTTTTTCAAAGTTAATCAAATAAATCATGACTCACATCACTGGAAAGGTCTTGTTAAGCCCTATCAGCATATCGAAACAAATTTTATTTTTATTGATTTTGTAAGGAGATATTTCAAAATTTGCTAGGAAAAACGACTTTTTTCAAAGTTAATCAAATAAATCATGACTCACATCACTGGAAAGGTCTTGTTAAGCCCTATCAGCATGTCGAAACAAATTTTATTTTTATTGATTTTGTAAGGAGATATTTCAAAATTTGCTAGGAAAAACGACTTTTTTCGAAGTTAATCAAATAAATCATGACGCACATCACTGGAAAGGTCTTGTTAAGCCCTATCAGCATATCGAAACAAATTTTATTTTTATTGATTTTGTAAGGAGATATTTCAAAATTTGCTAGGAAAAACGACTTTTTTCAAAGATAAGCAAATAAATCATGACGCACATCACTGGAAAGGTCTTGTTAAGCCCTATCAGCATATCGAAACAAATTTTATTTTTATTGATTTTGTAAGGAGATATTTCAAAATTTGCTAGGAAAAACGACTTTTTTCAAAGTTAATCAAATAAATCATGACGCACATCACTGGAAAGGTCTTGTTAAGCCCTATCAGCATGTCGAAACAAATTTTATTTTGATTGATTTTGTAAGGAGATATTTCAAAATTTTCTAAGAAAAACGACTTATTTTAAAGTTGATCAAATCAATCATGACGCACATCACTGGAAAGGTCTTATTAAGTTCTATCAGCATAACGAAACAAGTTTTATATTAATTGATTTTTTAATGAGATATTTCAAAATTTGTCCAACTTCAAGTGTGTCAACTGCAATTGCTTCTGCAACTTAAACATCAACTGTAGCTGCAACTGCCACTGTAACTGTAACTGCAGCTGTAACTGTAACTGTAATTGTCACTGTAACTGTAACTGTAACTGTAACTGTAACTGAACTTTAACTGTAACTGTAACTGTAACTGTAACTGTAACTGTAACTGTAACTGTAACTGTAACTGTAACTGTAACTGTAACTGTAACTGTTACTGTAACTGTAACTGTAACTGTAACTGTAACTGTAACTGTAACTGTAACTGTAACTGTAACTGTAACTGTAACTGTAACTGTAACTGTAACTGTAACTGTAACTGTAACTGTAACTGTAACTGTAACTGTAACTGTAACTGTAACTGTAACTGTAACTGTAACTGTAACTGTAACTGTAACTGTAACTGTAACTGTAACTGTAACTGTAACTGTAACTGTAACTGTAACTGTAACTGTAACTGTAACTGTAACTGTAACTGTAACTGTAACTGTAACTGTAACTGTAACTGTAACTGTAACTGTAACTGTAACTGTAACTGTAACTGTAACTATAACTGTAACTGTAACTGTATGTGTAACTGTAAATGTAGCTGTAACTGTAACTGTAACTGTAACTGTAACTGTAACTGTAACTGTAACTGTAACTGTAACTGTAACTGTAACTGTAACTGTAACTGTAACTGTAACTGTAATTGTAACTGTAACTGTAACTGTAACTGTAATTATTTTAATTATTATTATTTTTTAAGGAGATATTTCAAAGTTTGCTAGGAAAAACAACTTTTTTCAAAGTTAAGCAAATAAATCATGACGCACATTACTGGAAAGGTCTTGTTAAGCCCTATCAACATATCAAAACAAATTTTATTTTTATTGATTTTTTAAGGAGATATTTCAAAATTTGCTAGGAAAAACGACTTTTTTCAAAGTTAAGCAAGTAAATCATGACGCACATCACTGGAAAGGTCTTGTTAAGCCCTATCAGCATATCGAAACAAATTTTATTTTTATTGATTTTGTAAGGAGATATTTCAAAATTTGTTAGGAAAAACGACTTTTTTCAAAGTTAATCAAATAAATAATGACGCACATTACTGGAAAGGTCTTGTTAAGCCCTATCAGCATATCGAAACAAATTTTATTTTTATTGATTTTGTAAGAAGATATTTCAAAATTGGTTAGGAAAAACGACTTTTTTCAAAGTTAATCAAATAAATCATGACGTACATCACTGGAAAGGTCTTGTTAAGCCCTATCAGCATATCGAAACAAATTTTATTTTTATTGATTTTGTAAGGAGATATTTCAAAATTTGTTAGGAGAAACGACTTTTTTCAACGTTAATCAAATAAATCATGACGCACATCACTGGAAAGGTCTTGTTAAGCCCTATCAGCATATCGAAACAAATTTTATTTTTATTGATTTTGTAAGGAGATATTTCAAAATTTGCTAGGAAAAACGACTTTTTTCAAAGTTAATCAAATAAATCATGACGTACATCACTGGAAAGGTGTTGTTAAGCCCTATCAGCATATCGAAATAAATTTTATTTTTATTGATTTTGTAAGCAGATATTTCAAAATTTGTTAGGAAAAACGATTTCTTTCAAAGTTAATCAAATAAATCATGACGCACATCACTGGAAAGGTCTTGTTAAGCCCTATCAGCATATCGAAAGACATTTTATTTTTATTGATTTTGTAAGGAGATATTTCAAAATTTGCTAGGAAAAACGACTTTTTTCAAAGTTAATCAAATGAATCATGACGCACATCACTGGAAAGGTCTTGTTAAGCCCTATCAGCATATCGAAACAAATTTTATTTTTATTGATTTTGTAAGGAGATATTTCAAAATTTGCTAGGAAAAACGACTTTTTTCAAAGTTAATCAAATAAATCATGACGCACATCACTGGAAAGGTCTTGTTAAGCCCTATCAGCATATCGAAACAAATTTTATTTTTATTGATTTTGTAAGGAGATATTTCAAAATTTGCTAGGAAAAACGACTTTTTTCAAGGTTAATCAAATAAATAATGACGCACATCACTGGAAAGGTCTTGTTAAGCCCTATCAGCATATCGAAACAAATTTTATTTTTATTGATTTTGTAAGGAGATATTTCAAAATTTGCTAGTAAAAACGACCTTTTTCAAAGTTAATCAAATGAATCATGACGCACATCACTGGAAAGGTCTTGTTAAGCCCTATCAGCTTATCGAAACAAATTTTATTTTTATTGATTTTGTAAGGAGATATTTCAAAATTTGCTAGGAAAAACCACCTTTTTCAAAGTTAATCAAATGAATCATGACGCACATCACTGGAAAGGTCTTGTTAAGCCCTATCAGCATATCGAAACAAATTTTATTTTTATTGATTTTGTAAGGAGATATTTCAAAATTTGCTAGGAAAAACGACTTTTTTCAAAGTTTATCAAATAAATCATGACGCACATCACTGGAAAGGTCTTGTTAAGCCTTATCAGCATGTCGAAACAAATTTTATTTTTATTGATTTTGTAAGGAGATATTTCAAAATTTGCTAGGAAAAACGACTTTTTTCAAAGTTAATCAAATAAATCATGACGCACATCACTGGAAAGATCTTGTTAAGCCCTATCAGCATATCGAAACAAATTTTATTTTTATTGATTTTGTAAGGAGATATTTCAAAATTTGCTAGGAAAAACGACTTATTTTAAAGTTGATCAAATCAATCATGACGCACATCACTGAAAAGGTCTTATTAAGTTCTATCAGCATAACGGAACAAGTTTTATATTAATTGATTTTTTAATGAGATATTTCAAAATTTGTCCAACTTCAAGTGTGTCAACTGCAATTGCTTCTGACACTTTAACATCAACTGTAGCTGCAACTGCAACTGCAACTGTAACTGTAACTGTAACTGTAACTGTAACTGTAGCTGTAACTGTAACTGTAATTGTAACTGTAACTGTAACTGTAACTGTAACTGTAACTGTAACTGTAACTGTAACTGTAACTGTAACTGTAACTGTAACTGTAACTGTAACTGTAACTGTAACTGTAACTGTAACTGTAACTGTAACTGTAACTGTAACTGTAACTGTAACTGTAACTGTAACTGTAACTGTAACTGTAACTGTAACTGTAACTGTAACTGTAACTGTAACTGTAACTGTAACTGTAACTGTAACTGTAACTGTAACTGTAACTGTAACTGTAACTGTAACTGTAACTGTAACTGTAACTGTAACTGTAACTGTAACTGTAACTGTAACTGTAACTGTAACTGTAACTGTAACTGTAACTGTAAGTGTAACTGTAACTGTAACTGTAACTGTAACTGTAACTGTAACTGTAACTTTAACTGTAACTGTAACTTTAACTGTAACTGTAACTGTAACTGTAACTGTAACTGTAACTGTAACTGTAACTGTAACTGTAACTGTAACTGTAACTGTAACTGTAACTGTAACTGTAACTGTAACTGTAACTGTAACTGTAACTGTAACTGTAACTGTAACTGTAACTGTAACTGTAACTGTAACTGTAACTGTAACTGTAACTGTAACTGTAACTGTAACTGTAACTGTAACTGTAACTGTAACTGTAATTATTATAATTATTATTATTTTTTAAGGAGATATTTCAAAGTTTGCTAGGAAAAACGACTTTTTTCAAAGTTAATCAAATAAATCATGACTCACATCACTGGAAAGGTCTTGTTAAGCCCTATCAGCATATCGAAACAAATTTTATTTTTATTGATTTTGTAAGGAGATATTTCAAAATTTGCTAGGAAAAACGACTTTTTTCAAAGTTAATCAAATAAATCATGACTCACATCACTGGAAAGGTCTTGTTAAGCCCTATCAGCATATCGAAACAAATTTTATTTTTATTGATTTTGTAAGGAGATATTTCAAAATTTGCTAGGAAAAACGACTTTTTTCAAAGTTAATCAAATAAATCATGACTCACATCACTGGAAAGGTCTTGTTAAGCCCTATCAGCATATCGAAACAAATTTTATTTTTATTGATTTTGTAAGGAGATATTTCAAAATTTGCTAGGAAAAACGACTTTTTTCAAAGTTAATCAAATAAATCATGACGTACATCACTGGAAAGGTCTTGTTAAGCCCTATCAGCATATCGAAACAAATTTTATTTTTATTGATTTTGTAAGGAGATATTTCAAAATTTGCTAGGAAAAACGACTTTTTTCAAAGTTAAGCAAATAAATCATGACGCACATCACTGGAAAGGTCTTGTTAAGCCCTATCAGCATGTCGAAACAAATTTTATTTTTATTGATTTTGTAAGGAGATATTTCAAAATTTGCTAGGAAAAACGACTTTTTTCGAAGTTAATCAAATAAATCATGACGCACATCACTGGAAAGGTCTTGTTAAGCCCTATCAGCATATCGAAACAAATTTTATTTTTATTGATTTTGTAAGGAGATATTTCAAAATTTGCTAGGAAAAACGACTTTTTTCAAAGATAAGCAAATAAATCATGACGCACATCACTGGAAAGGTCTTGTTAAGCCCTATCAGCATATCGAAACAAATTTTGTTTTTATTGATTTTGTAAGGAGATATTTCAAAATTTGCTAGGAAAAACGACTTTTTTCAAAGTTAATCAAATAAATCATGACGCACATCACTGGAAAGGTCTTGTTAAGCCCTATCAGCATATCGAAACAAATTTTATTTTTATTGATTTTGTAAGGAGATATTTCAAAATTTGCTAGGAAAAACGACTTTTTTCAAAGTTAATCAAATAAATCATGACTCACATCACTGGAAAGGTCTTGTTAAGCCCTATCAGCATATCGAAACAAATTTTATTTTTATTGATTTTGTAAGGAGATATTTCAAAATTTGCTAGGAAAAACGACTTTTTTCAAAGTTAATCAAATAAATCATGACGTACATCACTGGAAAGGTCTTGTTAAGCCCTATCAGCATATCGAAACAAATTTTATTTTTTTCAAAGTTAAGCAAATAAATCATGACGCACATCACTGGAAAGGTCTTGTTAAGCCCTATCAGCATGTCGAAACAAATTTTATTTTTATTGATTTTGTAAGGAGATATTTCAAAATTTGCTAGGAAAAACGACTTTTTTCGAAGTTAATCAAATAAATCATGACGCACATCACTGGAAAGGTCTTGTTAAGCCCTATCAGCATATCGAAACAAATTTTATTTTTATTGATTTTGTAAGGAGATATTTCAAAATTTGCTAGGAAAAACGACTTTTTTCAAAGATAAGCAAATAAATCATGACGCACATCACTGGAAAGGTCTTGTTAAGCCCTATCAGCATATCGAAACAAATTTTATTTTTATTGATTTTGTAAGGAGATATTTCAAAATTTGCTAGGAAAAACGACTTTTTTCAAAGTTAATCAAATAAATCATGACGCACATCACTGGAAAGGTCTTGTTAAGCCCTATCAGCATGTCGAAACAAATTTTATTTTGATTGATTTTGTAAGGAGATATTTCAAAATTTTCTAAGAAAAACGACTTATTTTAAAGTTGATCAAATCAATCATGACGCACATCACTGGAAAGGTCTTATTAAGTTCTATCAGCATAACGAAACAAGTTTTATATTAATTGATTTTTTAATGAGATATTTCAAAATTTGTCCAACTTCAAGTGTGTCAACTTCAATTGCTTCTGCAACTTAAACATCAACTGTAGCTGCAACTACCACTGTAACTGTAACTGCAGCTGTAACTGTAACTGTAATTGTCACTGTAACTGTAACTGTAACTGTAACTGTAACTGTAACTGTAACTGTAACTGTAACTGTTACTGTAACTGTAACTGTAACTGTAACTGTAACTGTAACTGTAACTGTAACTGTAACTGTAACTGTAACTGTAACTGTAACTGTAACTGTAACTGTAACTGTAACTGTAACTGTAACTGTAACTGTAACTGTAACTGTAACTGTAACTGTAACTGTAACTGTAACTGTAACTGTAACTGTAACTGTAACTGTAACTGTAACTGTAACTGTAACTGTAACTGTAACTGTAACTGTAACTGTAACTGTAACTGTAACTGTAACTGTAACTGTAACTGTAACTGTAACTGTAACTGTAACTGTAACTGTAACTGTAACTGTAACTATAACTGTAACTGTAACTGTATGTGTAACTGTAAATGTAGCTGTAACTGTAACTGTAACTGTAACTGTAACTGTAACTGTAACTGTAACTGTAACTGTAACTGTAACTGTAACTGTAACTGTAACTGTAACTGTAACTGTAACTGTAACTGTAACTGTAACTGTAATTGTAACTGTAACTGTAACTGTAATTATTTTAATTATTATTATTTTTTAAGGAGATATTTCAAAGTTTGCTAGGAAAAAACAACTTTTTTCAAAGTTAAGCAAATAAATCATGACGCACATTACTGGAAAGGTCTTGTTAAGCCCTATCAACATATCAAAACAAATTTTATTTTTATTGATTTTTTAAGGAGATATTTCAAAATTTGCTAGGAAAAACGACTTTTTTCAAAGTTAAGCAAGTAAATCATGACGCACATCACTGGAAAGGTCTTGTTAAGCCCTATCAGCATATCGAAACAAATTTTATTTTTATTGATTTTGTAAGAAGATATTTCAAAATTTGTTAGGAAAAACGACTTTTTTCAAAGTTAATCAAATAAATCATGACGTACATCACTGGAAAGGTCTTGTTAAGCCCTATCAGCATATCGAAACAAATTTTATTTTTATTGATTTTGTAAGGAGATATTTCAAAATTTGTTAGGAGAAACGACTTTTTTCAACGTTAATCAAATAAATCATGACGCACATCACTGGAAAGGTCTTGTTAAGCCCTATCAGCATATCGAAACAAATTTTATTTTTATTGATTTTGTAAGGAGATATTTCAAAATTTGCTAGGAAAAACGACTTTTTTCAAAGTTAATCAAATAAATCATGACGCACATCACTGGAAAGGTCTTGTTAAGCCCTATCAGCATGTCGAAACAAATTTTATTTTTATTGATTTTGTAAGGAGATATTTCAAAATTTGCTAGGAAAAATGACTTTTTTCGAAGTTAATCAAATAAATCATGACGCACATCACTGGAAAGGTCTTGTTAAGCCCTATCAGCATATCGAAACAAATTTTATTTTTATTGATTTTGTAAGGAGATATTTCAAAATTTGTTAGGAAAAACGACTTTTTTCAAAGTTAATCAAATAAATCATGACGCACATCACTGGAAAGGTCTGGTTAAGCCCTATAAGCATATCGAAACAAAATTAATTTTTATCAATTTTTTATGGAGATATTTCAAAATTTGCTAGGAAAAACGACTTTTTCAAAGTTAATCAAATAAATCATGACGCACATCACTGGAAAGGTCTTGTTAAGCCCTATCAGCATATGGAAACAAATTTTATTTTTATTGATTTTGTAAGGAGATATTTCAAAATTTGTTAGGAAAAACGACTTTTTTCAAAGTTAATCAAATAAATCATGACGCACATCACTGGAAAGGTCTTGTTAAGCCCTATCAGCATATCGAAACAAATTTTATTTTTATTGATTTTGTAAGGAGATATTTCAAAATTTGTTAGGAAAAACGACTTTTTTCAAAGTTAATCAAATAAATCATGACGTACATCACTGGAAAGGTCTTGTTAAGCCCTATCAGCATATCGAAACAAATTTTATTTTTATTGATTTTGTAAGGAGATATTTCAAAATTTGCTAGGAAAAACGACTTTTTTCAAAGTTAAGCAAATAAATCATGACGCACATCACTGGAAAGGTCTTGCTAAGCCCTATCAGCATGTCGAAACAAATTTTATTTTTATTGATTTTGTAAGGAGATATTTCAAAATTTTCTAAGAAAAACGACTTATTTTAAAGTTGATCAAATCAATCATGACGCACATCACTGGAAAGGTCTTATTAAGTTCTATCAGCATAACGAAACAAGTTTTATATTAATTGATTTTTTAATGAGATATTTCAAAATTTGTCCAACTTCAAGTGTGTCAACTGCAATTGCTTCTGCAACTTAAACATCAACTGTAGCTGCAACTGCCACTGTAACTGTAACTGCAGCTGTAACTGTAACTGTAATTGTCACTGTAACTGTAACTGTAACTGTAACTGAACTGTAACTGTAACTGTAACTGTAACTGTAACTGTAACTGTAACTGTAACTGTAACTGTAACTGTAACTGTAACTGTAACTGTAACTGTAACTGTAACTGTAACTGTAACTGTAACTGTAACTGTAACTGTAACTGTAACTGTAACTGTAACTGTAACTGTAACTGTAACTGTAACTGTAACTGTAACTGTAACTGTAACTGTAACTGTAACTGTAACTGTAACTGTAACTGTAACTGTAACTGTAACTGTAACTGTAACTGTAACTGTAACTGTAACTGTAACTGTAACTGTAACTGTAACTGTAACTGTAACTGTAACTGTAACTGTAACTGTAACTGTAACTGTAACTGTAACTGTAACTGTAACTGTAACTGTAACTGTAACTGTAACTGTAACTGTAACTGTAACTGTAACTGTATGTGTAACTGTAAATGTAGCTGTAACTGTAACTGTAACTGTAACTGTAACTGTAACTGTAACTGTAACTGTAACTGTAACTGTAACTGTAACTGTAACTGTAACTGTAACTGTAACTGTAACTGTAACTGTAACTGTAACTGTAACTGTAATTGTAACTGTAACTGTAACTGTAACTGTAACTGTAACTGTAACTGTAACTGTAACTGTAACTGTAACTGTAACTGTAATTGTAACTGTAACTGTAACTGTAACTGTAATTATTTTAATTATTATTATTTTTTAAGGAGATATTTCAAAGTTTGCTAGGAAAAACAACTTTTTTCAAAGTTAAGCAAATAAATCATGACGCACATTACTGGAAAGGTCTTGTTAAGCCCTATCAACATATCAAAACAAATTTTATTTTTATTGATTTTTTAAGGAGATATTTCAAAATTTGCTAGGAAAAACGACTTTTTTCAAAGTTAAGCAAGTAAATCATGACGCACATCACTGGAAAGGTCTTGTTAAGCCCTATCAGCATATCGAAACAAATTTTATTTTTATTGATTTTGTAAGGAGATATTTCAAAATTTGTTAGGAAAAACGACTTTTTTCAAAGTTAAGCAAATAAATCATGACGCACATCACTGGAAAGGTCTTGTTAAGCCCTATCAGCATGTCGAAACAAATTTTATTTTTATTGATTTTGTAAGGAGATATTTCAAAATTTGCTAGGAAAAACGACTTTTTTCGAAGTTAATCAAATAAATCATGGCGCACATCACTGGAAAGGTCTTGTTAAGCCCTATCAGCATATCGAAACAAATTTTATTTTTATTGATTTTGTAAGGAGATATTTCAAAATTTGTTAGGAAAAACGACTTTTTTCAAAGTTAATCAAATAAATCATGACGTACATCACTGAAAAGGTCTTGTTAAGCCCTATCAGCATATCGAAACAAATTTTATTTTTATTGATTTTGTAAGGAGATATTTCAAAATTTGTTAGGAAAAACGACTTTTTTCAAAGTTAATCAAATAAATCATGACGCACATCACTGGAAAGGTCTTGTTAAGCCCTATCAGCATATCGAAACAAATTTTATTTTTATTGATTTTGTAAGGAGATATTTCAAAATTTGCTAGGAAAAACGACTTTTTTCAAAGTTAATCAAATAAATCATGACGCACATCACTGGAAAGGTCTTGTTAAGCCCTATCAGCATATCGAAACAAATTTTATTTTTATTGATTTTGTAAGGAGATATTTCAAAATTTGCTAGGAAAAACGACTTTTTTCAAAGTTAAGCAAATAAATCATGACGCACATTACTGGAAAGGTCTTGTTAAGCCCTATCAACATATCAAAACAAATTTTATTTTTATTGATTTTTTAAGGAGATATTTCAAAATTTGCTAGGAAAAACGACTTTTTTCAAAGTTAAGCAAGTAAATCATGACGCACATCACTGGAAAGGTCTTGTTAAGCCCTATCAGCATATCGAAACAAATTTTATTTTTATTGATTTTGTAAGGAGATATTTCAAAATTTGTTAGGAAAAACGACTTTTTTCAAAGTTAATCAAATAAATAATGACGCACATTACTGGAAAGGTCTTGTTAAGCCCTATCAGCATATCGAAACAAATTTTATTTTTATTGATTTTGTAAGGAGATATTTCAAAATTTGTTAGGAAAAACGACTTTTTTCAAAGTTAATCAAATAAATCATGACGTACATCACTGGAAAGGTCTTGTTAAGCCCTATCAGCATATCGAAACAAATTTTATTTTTATTGATTTTGTAAGGAGATATTTCAAAATTTGTTAGGAAAAACGACTTTTTTCAAAGTTAATCAAATAAATCATGACGCACATCACTGGAAAGGTCTTGTTAAGCCCTATCAGCATATCGAAACAAATTTTATTTTTATTGATTTTGTAAGGAGATATTTCAAAATTTGCTAGGAAAAACGACTTTTTTCAAAGTTAATCAAATAAATCATGACGCACATCACTGGAAAGGTCTTGTTAAGCCCTATCAGCATATCGAAACAAATTTTATTTTTATTGATTTTGTAAGGAGATATTTCAAAATTTGCTAGGAAAAACGACTTTTTTCAAAGTTAATCAAATAAATCATGACGCACATCACTGGAAAGGTCTTGTTAAGCCCTATCAGCATATCGAAACAAATTTTATTTTTATTGATTTTGTAAGGAGATATTTCAAAATTTGTTAGGAAAAACGACTTTTTTCAAAGTTAATCAAATAAATCATGACGCACATCACTGGAAAGGTCTGGTTAAGCCCTATAAGCATATCGAAACAAAATTAATTTTTATCAATTTTTTATGGAGATATTTCAAAATTTGCTAGGAAAAACGACTTTTTTCAAAGTTAAGCAAGTAAATCATGACGCACATCACTGGAAAGGTTTTGTTAAGCCCTATCAGCATATCGAAACAAATTTTATTTTTATTGATTTTGTAAGGAGATATTTCAAAATTTGTTAGGAAAAACGACTTTTTTCAAAGTTAATCAAATAAATCATGGCGCACATCACTGGAAAGGTCTTGTTAAGCCCTATCAGCATATCGAAACAAATTTTATTTTTATTGATTTTGTAAGGAGATATTTCAAAATTTGTTAGGAAAAACGACTTTTTTCAAAGTTAATCAAATAAATCATGACGTACATCACTGGAAAGGTCTTGTTAAGCCCTATCAGCATATCGAAACAAATTTTATTTTTATTGATTTTGTAAGGAGATATTTCAAAATTTGTTAGGAAAAACGACTTTTTTCAAAGTTAATCAAATAAATCATGACGCACATCACTGGAAAGGTCTTGTTAAGCCCTATCAGCATATCGAAACAAATTTTATTTTTATTGATTTTGTAAGGAGATATTTCAAAATTTGCTAGGAAAAACGACTTTTTTCAAAGTTAATCAAATAAATCATGACGCACATCAGTGGAAAGGTCTTGTTAAGCCCTATCAGCATATCGAAACAAATTTTATTTTTATTGATTTTGTAAGGAGATATTTCAAAATTTGTTAGGAAAAACGACTTTTTTCAAAGTTAATCAAATAAATCATGACGCACATCACTGGAAAGGTCTTGTTAAGCCCTATCAGCATATCGAAACAAATTTTATTTTTATTGATTTTGTAAGGAGATATTTCAAAATTTGTTAGGAAAAACGACTTTTTTCAAAGTTAATCAAATAAATCATGACGCACATCACTGGAAAGGTCTTGTTAAGCCCTATCAGCATATCGAAACAAATTTTATTTTTATTGATTTTGTAAGGAGATATTTCAAAATTTGTTAGGAAAAACGACTTTTTTCAAAGTTAATCAAATAAATCATGACGCACATCACTGGAAAGGTCTTGTTAAGCCCTATCAGCATATCGAAACAAATTTTATTTTTATTGATTTTGTAAGGAGATATTTCAAAATTTGCTAGGAAAAACGACTTTTTTCAAAGTTAATCAAATAAATCATGACGCACATCACTGGAAAGGTCTTGTTAAGCCCTATCAGCATGTCGAAACAAATTTTATTTTTATTGATTTTGTAAGGAGATATTTCAAAATTTGCTAGGAAAAACGACTTATTTTAAAGTTGATCAAATCAATCATGACGCACATCACTGGAAAGGTCTTGTTAAGCCCTATCAGCATATCGAAACAAATTTTATTTTTATTGATTTTGTAAGGAGATATTTCAAAATTTGCTAGGAAAAACAACTTTTTTCAAAGTTAATCAAATAAATAATGACGCACATCACTGGAAAGGTCTTGTTAAGCCCTATCAGCATATCGAAACAAATTTTATTTTTATTGATTTTGTAAGGAGATATTTCAAAATTTGCTAGGAAAAACGACTTTTTTCAAAGTTAATCAAATAAATCATGACGCACATCACTGGAAAGGTCTTGTTAAGCCCTATCAGCATATCGAAACAAATTTTATTTTTAATGATTTTGTAAGCAGATATTTCAAAATTTGCTAGGAAAAACGACTTTTTTCAAAGTTAATCAAATAAATAATGACGCACATCACTGGAAAGGTCTTGTTAAGCCCTATCAGCATATAGAAACAAATTTTATTTTTATTGATTTTGTAAGGAGATATTTCAAAATGTTCTAAGAAAAACGACTTATTTTAAAGTTGATCAAATCAATCATGACGCACATCACTGGAAAGGTCTTATTAAGTTCTATCAGCATAACGAAACAAGTTTTATATTAATTGATTTTTTAATGAGATATTTCAAAATTTGTCCAACTTCAAGTGTGTCAACTGCAATTGCTTCTGCAACTAAAACATCAACTGTAGCTGCAACTGTAACTGTAACTGTAACTGTAACTGTAACTGTAACTGTAACTGTAACTGTAACTGTAACTGTAACTGTAACTGTAACTGTAACTGTAACTGTAACTGTAACTGTAACTGTAACTGTAACTGTAACTGTAACTGTAACTGTAACTGTAACTGTAACTGTAACTGTAACTGTAACTGTAACTGTAATTGTAACTGTAACTGTAACTGTAACTGTAACTGTAACTCTAACTGTAACTGCAACTGAAACTCCAACTCATCCTGCATCTAAAACTCCAACTCCATCTTATGAGACAAGCAAAGTACAATTCATAATTTAAACCTTTTTTCGGGTTTTTTGGAGCGAAAGTGGATACTTAACATTTGTTTAAGAAATTTTTTTAATCTGATTTTCAGCATTTGACTAAAAATTAAAAACAGCATTGAATATTAAAAAGAACAGTGGCGCTTGTCTGCACAGAATTTATAAAAAAAAATAAACAATTTTTCCAAAAATATTGACTTAATTTAATTTCATAAAAAATTTTCACTGAAGAATGGAATATTACCTAGCTTTAAAAAATTCTAACTTTAATGTTTTTTTTTATGCTAAAATTAGTGCGATCTTCTCCAATCCAAGAATTAAAAAAATTACAATAAGCAACTATTGATAGTACTTCCCATAAAATTTACACTTAGCAACCATTTATAGTTTTTTTTTTTTTTTTTTCGCTGTCAGCTGAATATATTAAAATTAATTTTTGTATTCATTTCAAAATTTTCAGAAAAAAATGTTTGATCAAGAAAAAAGTTTCAAATAATTTTTTTGAAAATTCGATTTACATATCTATAAAGTTCTTTTTGAAATCTTTTTTTTATATGCATATAAATAAATTCTTGTTTTTCAGAGGAAGTTGGATTTCAAAATTTGACCTTTAAAATGTTTTAAGATTTTCATACTTACATATATAAACGCTTTTTTCTTTTCATCCTCTGCAATGATTTTAATTCCTTTCTTCTATCAAAAACTAAGATGGCTTTCTTTTTTCACCTCAAACCATCAATGAAGTTGTTTTAGCTGATTTAAACATAGCATTTCATGCTTTTTATCCTTTTTTTCTAATAATTTGTATGACTTTATATACAGTTAAAATTAAAACTATACACTGAGAAAACTGAACTATGACTTTTTTAAATAGAAGCAGGTTTAACTGTTTGTTTTGATTAGTTCAAATAGAATTCGATTTATATCTAACTCTTATCTATTCAGATTCAAAAATACTATTATTTTGGGTCAAATCTGTTTATATCAAATACATTCATGTTTAATTATTACAATGGAAGCTACACGCAATTTTTTACTTGAATTCAAGTCCAATTGAGTTTGATTTTTGAAGGACGGATAAATTATTTTACTCACAAATTTTTAACACACAATCAACATGCACGAGTTTGTTTCAAATATGAATGCACTTAAAATATTAAGAAAAGAAACAGATTGAACAGAAATATTAAATTTAAACTCGAACTCGAATCGAATTGAATTGAACTCAAAGTAATAAAGGCGTTAAGCGTCTAAGATATTTGCAAATAAGTCAGTCTCTATTCAAATAGTTCCAAAATTAGTTCCACCGTAATACCTCAATAAGTGAGAGTGAAATTTATTCTAAATTTTAAAAGTATAATTTTGCCCGGTGTTATAAAATATTGAAAGCCATGCGAGGAAACTTAATTTAAGAAATTAAGGAGAACGTGACTTTTCAGAGGCAAAAAGTATGTTTCAATCCTTCCTCGATTTCCTTCAAAATTATAATTTGTGAGTGAGTTTTAACTTTGAACCGACGAAATGTATGTAAGTTGCATGTATTAAAGGAAACACTACCATCATTTCAAATAGAAAATATTTGTATTTAGTTATAAGGAGCTAGCATCTATTTAGAAAACGAACATTGATTTAAACAGAAAACATCTTCGACCCAACACGAAAATATTTAAAAAGATTAATATCATTCTGTTTGAAACAACACAACATCAAATGAAGTTAATTAATTAATTGAATTAATACGATTCGATTTAAATTAAATAAAAATCGATTCCATGCCTAATCATATGTGTTTCAGTTGGGTACAATATATACAAAAATTGCAACAAATATATAAAGCATAATGGTCCGATAATTTTTCTTGTGAACTGTTTACAAAAATACATACTCATACATACATACATATATGCCTACATACATATATGCCTACATACATATATACCTACATACATATATTAATAATTACCTACATACATACGAGTACATGCGATTATTTAGTTTAAGTCAGTGGTGAAACTAAAAAATATTGAAGAAGCAAAGTCAGCGTTTCCCTTGAGGAATGGAAGCTGCTACTGTAACTTTTTAGCTCATTCCTTCCATCTCATATTGATTTTCTTACAGAAAGCCACTGTGAATTATATCGAGCAAAATGAAAATTTATAGTCACAAGTCGAATTAAAAATCCTTTTTGTTGGTTTTTAGGATCTATAGTTTTTAGGATCATATGGGTGACGGCGAGATAGGAGAGTATGTAACTTATGTATATGTTTTGTGTGTATGTGCATAATTAACTTTACGTAGGTATACTACTAGTTTTGTGTAGTTTTGGGTATTTTTGATAAGCTTTTCTTTCCCCTTAGATTTTTGGTTTTTGACTAATAAATGTGACACATGTTTCAAAAGTTTGAAGAAATGTAGGTTCTTCTACTCGTAGGTAACTATCTACCTAGACCTACGCCATATATAAGTATATTTTTATTTGTATGTTTTTTCGTAGGTTTGAAACTTAAACTAAGAAAAATAACCTATGGTTTTTACTAAGAGTTACCATATGATAAAATAAAAAAGGGAGATTTTATTTTGCAAAGGGACAAACATTTAAATAATATTTCCGAGCTTGACTGCCCTTCAAAAAGCCAATTATATAGATCTTTTTCGATCTTTTGCTATACAAATTTGTGAGTTTTCGATAATTTACTTATAGCCGTTTTCTTAATTTTTATTTTTAATAAAATGCTGGAAACAGATGTTCAAATTTTCTGTTTTTGAGAATTATCAAAAACACGAAATGTGTTATTTTTATGAGACAACAAAGTACAATTCATAATTGAAACCTTTTTTCTGGCTTTTTGACGAGAAAGTGGGTACCTACCTAACTTTTTTTTAAATCTGGTTTTCAGCATTTGATTAAAAAATACAAAACAGTGTTGAATATTAAAGAGAATAGTGGTGCTTGTCTGCACCGAATTTTGAATTTTTTTTAATTTTCACTAAAGAATGCATTATTAGCTCTAAAAATTCTAACTTCAATGTGTTTTTTCTTAATATTATTTTTTCATATGTTAAAATTACTGTGATCTACTGCCAAAAATTATAAAAAATTATACTTAGCAACTATTTATTGTACTTGTTTTTTTACACAAATTTTTTGTTTGATTTAAAAAAAAGTTTCAAGTAATTCTTTGAAAATTCAATATCTCTATAAACGGGTTGACTATTCTTTTTGAAATCTTAGTTTTTCAAAGGAAGTTGCATTTCAAAATTTGGCATTTAAAATGTTTCAAGAATTGCATGCCTACATAAATGCTTTTTTTCCTTTAAACCTCTAATTGATTAAACCAATTTTGACAATTGCATAATTACTGACGATCGCAGTATCTCCATCAAAAAATTATATCGTTTTCAAAACGGCCTTATGTTGGCACTCTAAAGCCATTCCAAATTATTTATTTTTTAAAAAATGCCACGAGGCTTGAAAAATATTTGCCATCCTTGATTTATTGCAACTTTTGGTATAAAGTAAAGTTATTATAAAATTGAGATGTTTTGCATAGGATATTTAAAAGCATAAATTACGAAGATGTTTTTAGTGTAACTTCTTAATCAAGCTTGCTATTGATTTTCTAGACAAATATGCTCGAATACTTTCTTTCTTAACCAAGTTGCACCTCTTACAATAATTTCATGTTCAATAGAAGAGTTACCTATAATTTTTATAAAAATATAATTCTTATAGTCTTTCAGTTGATGTCTCATTTGTGAAAAACAAAAAGAATTACTGAAATTATAAGCCATTTCCGAAGAACTTGTTCTGGATTTTTGAAATCCCGAGTTCTAATGACCAATATTCTGTAATTTTTCTAAATTTCGCGATAAGCAATGTTTGAAAATGAATTTAGGATCATGTGTTTAACTTTGAAATATAACTGATATACCAAAATAAATAAATTAAATAAAATTACCCAATGGTGTACGTCAAATGGCCTCTATTTTAACACTAAAAAGTGCAGTGTTGTTACATATTCGAGATTGCAAAATGATTCTTTACATAGAATTTACAATAAGAAAGATCTCGGAGTGATCTTTGACTCAAAAATTAATTTTTCACTTCATATCGATCTTATAATCTCTAGGGCTAATTCATTGTTGGGCTTTATGATTCGAAATTCAAAGTGTTTTGATGATCCTTATACACTTAAAACCCTTTACATGAGTATTGTTAGGCCGTTATTAGAGTATTGCAGCGTTATATGGAATCCTTACACTCAATCAAGTATCAATCGTTTAGAAAAAGTTCAAAAAAGATTTACAAAGTATGCCTTCTAGTGTTTCATGTTATGAGAGTAGATGTGTTCTTATTGATCTAAAGCCTCTCTTTTCGAGAAGAAAATTAAATTCTGTACTTTTTGCTTTTGATGTACTTTGTTCTAATATTAATTGTCCAATGTTGTTATCATCGTTAAATATATATGCACCTGTTCGCATTTTGCGACCAAGAAATGGTGATTTTTTATATGTTCCCTACCATAGTACAAGTTATGCTAAGCACAATCCTATTACAAATGCTTGTATTGTTTTTAATGAATTTGATAATGTTATTGATTTTAATCTGAATAGAAATGAAATAAAGAAAAAAGTATTGGAATTAGTGTAAGCCTTTAATAACTAAATAATTTATTTATGAAAATTCTATTTGTATATACGAGTATGTATGTATAAAGTAGCATTTAAGTGTAGTCTCCATAAAGTTTTGTAACTTGATAGACGATAAATAAATAAATAAATAAATAAATAAATAATTATAGGTTAAGATTCTTATAAAATTCAAAAATTAATGATCATATGAAAAATGAGAACAGAGTTGCATAGAGTAAAAACTTGCTTTTTAGCCTTTCGAAGCCTCTAAGCTACTGCAATTTATTCAATAATAACTAAGGTTTCTATGTACAACTAATTTCAGAAAAGTATTTCTTGCCTTATAGCTAATTTAATGCAGCTCAATTGAGAGATATGAGATCACAAGTGAAAACACTCAAATATTATCGTATCTACGTTCAACGGTATTCCAGAATTCTATTTTTTTGAATTCATATTCGAATCAATAATTCCTATCATCTGTCAAAATGTCTCTAGTCCCACCCCTTAAAAAGATAAAAATTAAATATGTACTACACAAATTTAAAAAACCATTCATAGTATTCAAATCATAACGATTTTTTTATTTAACCGGAAACTTATTTTATTATATTCATCCCTAAAGGGGGTTAATAGATTATACAGGCCAAAACCATTTTAAATCACAATCCATCCTGTCTGTATATTTTTGAGAAAAAATAAAGTTTCTAAAATCGAATATCCTTTTTATCAATTCCACCCGATAGATATAAAGCTAAATACTGACAAATATCTTACCCAACAGCTAAGCTCTAAATATAACCTTTCAGACATAAAAGTATTTGTTTAAATCAGAATACCTAGCTTAATAAGTGATTTGGAAGTCTTGATTTCCTTTCTTTCTTTTTATCTCATTTCACCCTAAGAATGGAGCTTAGGTTTGAAAAACATTTACCAGTTAAACCCGACAAAAAGAAATTCAAATCAGTTTTTACTCCCATATCACCCTACAATTGAAACTGTGTAAACTGAGAATAACCTTTCTATCTGCAAAGAGAATTTTTAAATCAAATCTATAAACTTTAGTTTTTAAAAATATAAAATCACAAATACCTAATAAAAATACAAACATAGATATTTTAACTTTTAAATTGTTGTCAAATTAAAATTAAGAGTTACAGCGTTCCTACTTTGAGGAAAAAAGTCGAAGTAGATTTGAAGAAAAAAAGGAAGTAGATTGACAGAAATCGAAGTAGATTTCAAAATTAACATTTTTTATAAAAAAATTAAAGTAAACAAAAAAAAATTAGAACAAAAACAAAAGAAATTCTTTCAGACTGCATCACTCTATATTTATTCCAATTTAAGAAAAACACACTGAATTTCTAATCATGGTTTTGTAGCAATTTTTAGTTCTATTTAGTAAAGGTACTTTACCTGTTCTTTTTTTATAAAAAAGAAAGAAAATAATTATAGTTAGGAGACAAACAAACAGACTAAAGATCGTCAACCAAAATAGAAAAGGGTGAATAAAAAAATTTAAAAAAAGAAAACCAAACCACAAGAAGTCCGTTGAGTTTCTATGCTATGTAAAATGGTTAATTTTTGTATAAAAATTTTGTTAATCTTGCTTTTGTTGTGGAAATTGGAAATTCTGGGGCTACATAATTGATTAAAAAAGAGAAAAAAGAAGTAGAATTGACCTATTAATGAAAAATTGAAGTATAAGTCGAAACAGAGATTTCTAAAATGAAGTAGAGTTCA
Source organism: Dasysyrphus albostriatus (assembly GCA_946251815.1). NCBI lineage: Eukaryota > Metazoa > Arthropoda > Insecta > Diptera > Syrphidae > Dasysyrphus > Dasysyrphus albostriatus. Next base: position 125,651,264 of record OX276336.1, on the reverse strand, counting down.
ATTATTTGGTGATGGTGCCAAGTAGGAAGCAGATTATAATTAAAAAAAAAGAAGTAGATCTACTAATTGAAGTAAAGTGGAAGTACTGCTGCTACTCTGGGACATTGTAGCTTTCCACTAGTAAATCAATTTTTAGGATCAGTGCAGTAATTCCAAAGACTACCCCTTACATAGAAATAGAAACAAACAAAAAAAAAAATAAATATTTCAGCTTTATAATATAGATATAGATATAGATATAGATATAGATATATATATAGATATATATATAGATATAGATATATATATAGATATAGATATGGTCAGTGGTAAAAATAAAAAAAATATTGAGGAAAAAAGTCAGCTCTTTCCTTGAAGAGTGGAAACAACAACTGCCACTTTTCAGCTCATTCCTTCGATCTCATATTGATTTTCTTACAGAAAGCCACTGTGAATTATATCGAGCAAAATGAAAATTTATAGTCACAAGTCGAATTAAAAATCCTTTTTTTTAATTTTAAGACTTATAGGCAGAGGGGAAGACGCACATATGGGTGACGGCGGCGATAGGTATAGTATGTAAATTATGTATATGTTTCGTTTGTATGTGAATAATTAACTATATGTAGGTATACGAGTATTTTTGTGTAGTTTTGGTTATTTTTAATTAGCTTTGTTTTCGTTTAGATTTTTTTTTGTTTTAAACTAAAAAGTGTTTTGCCATTTCTTGTTTATTTTGTTATTTTTATGAGGCAAACAAAGTATAATTCATAATTGAAACCTTTTTCGGGTTTTTTTTGGGGAGAAAGTGGGTAAATTTTTTTTTAAAGAAAGATTTTTACATCTGGTTCTCATCATTGGACTTAAAATGAAAAGAGCATGGTTTATTAAAAAAAACAGTAGTGCTGAAATTTTGAACAAAATTCACAATTTTTTCAAAAATATTGCCTTTATTTAATTTCTTAAAAAATGTTCACTAAAGAATGGAATATTAACTACCTAGCTTTGAAAAAAAATTGGACTTTAATGTTTTTTTTTTATATGCTAAAATTAGTGCGATCACAAATTTAAAATAAATTCAAATTATATTGTAATTTTCATTCATCCAAGGGGGTCTCCATTTTAAAAGAGGTTCAATTTTTCCAACTTTTAAACTGCTTTTGATTTACATATTCAAAATAAAATTCTTACTTATTTATTTTAAGGAGGATAACAAACCAAGTCCTTATATATATTTCTTACCTGAAAAGAAAGAAGAGAAAATTTTGATTAGCAAGGGTCTTTTAAAAGTTTTCAAATAATTAATTTTTAAGAAAAATTTTTAATTTTTAATATGTTTATTTCTTAAATAGAAAAAAATTCAAAAGTTGAAGAAAATGGAAATAATGTCAAATATTTGAATTAATAGTTTTATAAACCTCATATTCTTGAAATACTTTTTAATTTTTCTAAGAATGTGTGAGCATCTTATGTTAAACTTGTAATTGGCTTTCTTTACAATTATAAACAAATATGAAATATAAAGTCTTGTTAAGCCCTATCAGCATGTCGAAACAAATTTTATTTTTATTGATTTTGTAAGGAGATATTTCAAAATTTGCTAGGAAAAACGACTTTTTTCAAAGTTAATCAAATAAATCATGACGCACATCTCTGGAAAGGTCTTGTTAAGCCCTATCAGCATGTCGAAACAAATTTTATTTTTATTGATATTGTAAGGAGATATTTCAAAATTTGCTAGGAAAAACGACTTTTTTCAAAGTTAATCAAATAAATCATGACGCACATCACTGGAAAGGTCTTGTTAAGCCCTATCAGCATGTCGAAACAAATTTTATTTTTATTGATTTTGTAAGGAGATATTTCAAAATTTGCTAGGAAAAACGACTTTTTTCAAAGTTAATCAAATAAATCATGACGCACATCACTGGAAAGGTCTTGTTAAGCCCTATCAGCATGTCGAAACAAATTTTATTTTTATTGATTTTGTAAGGAGATATTTCAAAATTTGCTAGGAAAAACGACTTTTTTCAAAGTTAATCAAATAAATCATGACGTACATCACTGGAAAGGTCTTGTTAAGCCCTATCAGCATATCGAAACAAATTTTATTTTTATTGATTTTGTAAGGAGATATTTCAAAATTTGCTAGGAAAAACGACTTTTTTCAAAGTTAAGCAAATAAATCATGACGCACATCACTGGAAAGGTCTTGTTAAGCCCTATCAGCATGTCGAAACAAATTTTATTTTTATTGATTTTGTAAGGAGATATTTCAAAATTTGCTAGGAAAAACGACTTTTTTCAAAGTTAAGCAAATAAATCATGACGCACATCACTGGAAAGGTCTTGTTAAGCCCTATCAGTATATCGAAACAAATTTTATTTTTATTGATTTTGTAAGGAGATATTTCAAAATTTGCTAAGAAAAACGACTTTTTTCAAAGTTAAGCAAATAAATCATGACGCACATCACTGGAAAGGTCTTGTTAAGCCCTATCAGCATATCGAAACAAATTTTATTTTTATTGATTTTGTAAGGAGATATTTCAAAATTTGCTAGGAAAAACGACTTTTTTCAAAGTTAATCAAATGAATCATGACGCACATCACTGGAAAGGTCTTGTTAAGCCCTATCAGCATATCGAAACAAATTTTATTTTTATTGATTTTGTAAGGAGATATTTCAAAATTTGCTAGGAAAAACGACCTTTTTCAAAGTTAATCAAATAAATCATGACGCACATTACTGGAAAGGTCTTGTTAAGCCCTATCAACATATCGAAACAAATTTTATTTTTATTGATTTTTTAAGGAGATATTGCAAAATTTGCTAGGAAAAACGACTTTTTTCAAAGTTAAGCAAATAAATCATGACGCACATCAATGGAAAGGTCTTGTTAAGCCCTATCAGCATATCGAAACAAATTTTATTTTTACTGATTTTGTAAGGAGATATTTCAAAATTTGCTAGGAAAAACGACTTTTTTCAAAGTTAAGCAAATAAATCATGACGCACATCACTGGAAAGGTCTTGTTAAGCCCTATCAGCATATCGAAATAAATTTTATTTTTATTGATTTTGTAAGCAGATATTTCAAAATTTGTTAGGAAAAACGACTTTTTTCGAAGTTAATCAAATAAATCATGACGCACATCACTGGAAAGGTCTTGTTAAGCCCTATCAGCATATCGAAACAAATTTTATTTTTATTGATTTTGTAAGGAGATATTTCAAAATTTGCTAGGAAAAACGACTTTTTTCAAAGTTAAGCAAATAAATCATGACGCACATCACTGGAAAGGTCTTGTTAAGCCCTATCAGCATATCGAAATAAATTTTATTTTTATTGATTTTGTAAGCAGATATTTCAAAATTTGTTAGGAAAAACGATTTCTTTCAAAGTTAATCAAATAAATCATGACGCACATCACTGGAAAGGTCTTGTTAAGCCCTATCAGCATATCGAAAGAAATTTTATTTTTATTGATTTTGTAAGGAGATATTTCAAAATTTGCTAGGAAAAACGACTTTTTTCAAAGTTAATCAAATGAATCATGACGCACATCACTGGAAAGGTCTTGTTAAGCCCTATCAGTATATCGAAACAAATTTTATTTTTATTGATTTTGTAAGGAGATATTTCAAAATTTGCTAGGAAAAACGACTTTTTTCAAAGTTAAGCAAATAAATCATGACGCACATCACTGGAAAGGTCTTGTTAAGCCCTATCAGCATATCGAAACAAATTTTATTTTTATTGATTTTTAATGGAGATATTTCAAAATTTGCTAGGAAAAACGACTTTTTTCGAAGTTAATCAAATAAATCATGACGCACATCACTGGAAAGGTCTTGTTAAGCCCTATCAGCATATCGAAACAAATTTTATTTTTATTGATTTTGTAAGGAGATATTTCAAAATTTGCTAGGAAAAACGACTTTTTTCAAAGTTAAGCAAATAAATCATGACGCACATCACTGGAAAGGTCTTGTTAAGCCCTATCAGCATATCGAAATAAATTTTATTTTTATTGATTTTGTAAGCAGATATTTCAAAATTTGTTAGGAAAAACGACTTTTTTCGAAGTTAATCAAATAAATCATGACGCACATCACTGGAAAGGTCTTGTTAAGCCCTATCAGCATATCGAAACAAATTTTATTTTTATTGATTTTGTAAGGAGATATTTCAAAATTTGCTAGGAAAAACGACTTTTTTCAAAGTTAAGCAAATAAATCATGACGCACATCACTGGAAAGGTCTTGTTAAGCCCTATCAGCATATCGAAATAAATTTTATTTTTATTGATTTTGTAAGCAGATATTTCAAAATTTGTTAGGAAAAACGATTTCTTTCAAAGTTAATCAAATAAATCATGACGCACATCACTGGAAAGTCTTGTTAAGCCCTATCAGCATATCGAAACAAATTTTATTTTTATTGATTTTGTAAGGAGATATTTCAAAATTTGCTAGGAAAAACGACTTTTTTCAAAGTTAATCAAATAAATCATGACGCACATCACTGGAAAGGTCTTGTTAAGCCCTATCAGCATATCGAAATAAATTTTATTTTTATTGATTTTGTAAGCAGATATTTCAAAATTTGTTGGGAAAAACGATTTCTTTCAAAGTTAATCAAATAAATCATGACGCACATCACTGGAAAGGTCTTGTTAAGCCCTATCAGCATATCGAAACAAATTTTATTTTTATTGGTTTTGTAAGGAGATATTTCAAAATTTGCTAGGAAAAACGACTTTTTTCAAAGTTAATCAAATAAATCATGACGCACATCACTGGAAAGGTCTTGTTAAGCCCTATCAGCATATCGAAAGAAATTTTATTTTTATTGATTTTGTAAGGAGATATTTCAAAATTTGCTAGGAAAAACGACTTTTTTCAAAGTTAAGCAAATAAATCATGACGCACATCACTGGAAAGGTCTTGTTAAGCCCTATCAGCATATCGAAACAAATTTTATTTTTATTGATTTTGTAAGCAGATATTTCAAAATTCGTTAGGAAAAACGACTTTTTTCAAAGTTAATCAAATAAATCATGACGCACATCACTCGAAAGGTCTTGTTAAGCCCTATCAGCATATCGAAACAAATTTTATTTTTATTGATTTTGTAAGGAGATATTTCAAAATTTGTTAGGAAAAACGACTTTTTTCAAAGTTAATCAAATAAATCATGACGCACATCACTGGAAAGGTCTTGTTAAGCCCTATCAGCATGTCGAAACAAATTTTATTTTTATTGATTTTGTAAGGAGATATTTCAAAATTTGCTAGGAAAAACGACTTTTTTCAAAGTTAAGCAAATAAATCATGACGCACATCACTGGAAAGGTCTTGTTAAGCCCTATCAGCATATCGAAATAAATTTTATTTTTATTGATTTTGTAAGCAGATATTTCAAAATTTGTTAGGAAAAACGATTTCTTTCAAAGTTAATCAAATAAATCATGACGCACATCACTGGAAAGGTCTTGTTAAGCCCTATCAGCATATCGAAACAAATTTTATTTTTATTGATTTTGTAAGGAGATATTTCAAAATTTGCTAGGAAAAACGACTTTTTTCAAAGTTAATCAAATGAATCATGACGCACATCACTGGAAAGGTCTTGTTAAGCCCTATCAGCATATCGAAAGAAATTTTATTTTTATTGATTTTGTAAGGAGATATTTCAAAATTTGCTAGGAAAAACGACTTTTTTCAAAGTTAATCAAATAAATCGTGACGTACATCACTGGAAAGGTCTTGTTAAGCCCTATCAGCATGTCGAAACAAATTTTATTTTTATTGGTTTATTAAGGAAATATTTCAAAATTTGCTAGGAAAAACGACTTTTTTCAAAGTTAAGCAAATAAATCATGACGCACATCACTGGAAAGGTCTTGTTAAGCCCTATCAGCATATCGAAACAAATTTTATTTTTATTGATTTTAAAAGGAGATATTTCAAAATTTGCTAGGAAAAACGACCTTTTTCAAAGTTAATCAAATGAATCATGACGCACATCACTGGAAAGGTCTTGTTAAGCCCTATCAGCATGTCGAAACAAATTTTATTTGTATTGATTTTGTAAGGAGATATTTCAAAATTTGTTAGGAAAAACGACTTTTTTCAAAGTTAAGCAAATAAATCATGACGCACATCACTGGAAAGGTCTTGTTAAGCCCTATCAGCATATCGAAATAAATTTTATTTTTATTGATTTTGTAAGGAGATATTTCAAAATTTGCTAGGAAAAACGACTTTTTTCAAAGTTAATCAAATAAATCATGACGCACATCACTGGAAAGATCTTGTTAAGCCCTATCAGCATATCGAAACAAATTTTATTTTTATTGATTTTGTAAGGAGATATTTCAAAATTTGCTAGGAAAAACGACTTATTTTAAAGTTGATCAAATCAATCATGACGCACATCACTGGAAAGGTCTTATTAAGTTCTATCAGCATAACGAAACAAGTTTTATATTAATTGATTTTTTAATGAGATATTTCAAAATTTGTCCAACTTCAAGTGTGTCAACTGCAATTGCTTCTGACACTTTAACATCAACTGTAGCTGCAACTGCAACTGTAACTGTAACTGTAACTGTAACTGTAACTGTAACTGTAACTGTAACTGTAACTGTAACTGTAACTGTAACTGTAACTGTAACTGTAACTGTAGCTGTAACTGTAACTGTAATTGTAATTGTAACTGTAACTGTAACTGTAACTGTAACTGTAACTGTAACTGTAACTGTAACTGTAACTGTAACTGTAACTGTAACTGTAACTGTAACTGTAACTGTAACTGTAACTGTAACTGTAACTGTAACTGTAACTGTAACTGTAACTGTAACTGTAACTGTAACTGTAACTGTAACTGTAACTGTAACTGTAACTGTAACTGTAACTGTAAGTGTAAGTGTAACTGTAAATGTAACTGTAACTGTAACTGTAACTGTAACTGTAACTGTAACTGTAACTGTAACTGTAACTGTAACTGTAACTGTAACTGTAACTGTAACTGTAACTGTAACTGTAACTGTAACTGTGACTGTAACTTTAACTGTAACTGTAACTGTAACTTTAACTGTAACTGTAACTGTAACTGTAACTGTAACTGTAACTGTAACTGTAACTGTAACTGTAACTGTAACTGTAACTGTAACTGTAACTGTAACTGTAACTGTAACTTTAACTGTAACTGTAACTGTAACTGTAACTGTAACTGTAATTATTATAATTATTATTATTTTTTAAGGAGATATTTCAAAGTTTGCTAGGAAAAACGACTTTTTTCAAAGTTAATCAAATAAATCATGACGCACATTACTGGAAAGGTCTTGTTAAGCCCTATCAACATATCGAAACAAATTTTATTTTTATTGATTTTTTAAGGAGATATTTCAAAATTTGCTAGGAAAAACGACTTTTTTCAAAGTTAGGCAAATAAATCATGACGCACATCACTGGAAAGGTCTTGTTAAGCCCTATCAGCATATCGAAACAAATTTTATTTTTATTGATTTTGTAAGGAGATATTTAAAAATTTGCTAGGAAAAACGACTTTTTTTAAAGTTAATCAAATAAATCATGACGCACATCACTGGAAAGGTCTTGTTAAGCCCTATCAGCATATCGAAACAAATTTTATTTTTATTGATTTTGTAAGGAGATATTTCAAAATTTGTTAGGAAAAACGACTTTTTTCAAAGTTAATCAAATAAATCATGACGTACATCACTGGAAAAGTCTTGTTAAGCCCTATCAGCATATCGAAACAAATTTTATTTTTATTGATTTTGTAAGGAGATATTTCAAAATTTGTTAGGAAAAACGACTTTTTTCAAAGGTAATCAAATAAATCATGGCTCACATCACTGGAAAGGTCTTGTTAAGCCCTATCAGCATATCGAAACATATTTTATTTTTATTGATTTTGTAAGGAGATATTTCAAAATTTGCTAGGAAAAACGACTTTTTTCAAAGTTAATCAAATAAATCATGACGCACATCACTGGAAAGGTCTTGTTAAGCCCTATCAGCATATCGAAACAAATTTTATTTTTATTGATTTTGTAAGGAGATATTTCAAAATTTGCTAGGAAAAACGACTTTTTTCAAAGTTAAGCAAATAAATCATGACGCACATCACTGGAAAGGTCTTGTTAAGCCCTATCAGCATGTCGAAACAAATTTTATTTTTATTGATTTTGTAAGGAGATATTTCAAAATTTGCTAGGAAAAACGACTTTTTTCGAAGTTAATCAAATAAATCATGACGCACATCACTGGAAAGGTCTTGTTAAGCCCTATCAGCATATCGAAACAAATTTTATTTTTATTGATTTTGTAAGGAGATATTTCAAAATTTGCTAGGAAAAACGACTTTTTTCAAAGTTAAGCAAATAAATCATGACGCACATCACTGGAAAGGTCTTGTTAAGCCCTATCAGCATATCGAAACAAATTTTATTTTTATTGATTTTGTAAGGAGATATTTCAAAATTTGCTAGGAAAAACGACTTTTTTCAAAGTTAATCAAATAAATCATGACGTACATCACTGGAAAGGTCTTGTTAAGCCCTATCAGCATGTCGAAACAAATTTTATTTTTATTGATTTTGTAAGGAGATATTTCAAAATTTTCTAAGAAAAACGACTTATTTTAAAGTTGATCAAATCAATCATGACGCACATCACTGGAAAGGTCTTATTAAGTTCTATCAGCATAACGAAACAAGTTTTATATTAATTGATTTTTTAATGAGATATTTCAAAATTTGTCCAACTTCAAGTGTGTCAACTGCAATTGCTTCTGCAACTTAAACATCAACTGTAGCTGCAACTACCACTGTAACTGTAACTGTAGCTGTAACTGTAACTGTAACTGTAACTGTAACTGTAACTGTAACTGTAACTGTAACTGTAACTGTAACTGTAACTGTAACTGTAACTGTAACTGTAACTGTAACTGTAACTGTAACTGTAACTGTAACTGTAACTGTAACTGTAACTGTAACTGTAACTGTAACTGTAACTGTAACTGTAACTGTAACTGTAACTGTAACTGTAACTGTAACTGTAACTGTAACTGTAACTGTAACTGTAACTGTAACTGTAACTATAACTGTAACTGTAACTGTAACTGTAACTGTAACTGTAACTGTAACTGTAACTGTAACTGTAACTGTAACTGTAACTGTAACTGTAACTGTAACTGTAACTGTAACTGTAACTGTATGTGTAACTGTAAATGTAGCTGTTACTGTAACTGTAACTGTAACTGTAACTGTAACTGTAACTGTAACTGTAACTGTAACTGTAACTGTAACTGTAACTGTAACTGTAACTGTAACTGTAACTGTAACTGTAACTGTAACTGTAACTGTAACTGTAACTGTAACTGTAACTGTAACTGTAACTGTAACTGTAACTGTAACTGTAACTGTAACTGTAACTGTAACTGTAACTGTAACTGTAACTGTAACTGTAACTGTAACTGTAACTGTAACTGTAATTGTAATTGTAACTGTAACTGTAACTGTAACTGTAACTGTAACTGTAACTGTAACTGTAACTGTAACTGTAACTGTAACTGTAACTGTAACTGTAACTGTAACTGTAACTGTAACTGTAACTGTAACTGTAACTGTAACTGTAACTGTAACTGTAACTGTAACTGTAACTGTAACTGTAACTGTAACTGTAACTGTAACTGTAACTGTAACTGTAACTTTAACTGTTACTGTAACTGTAACTGTAACTGTAACTGTAACTGTAACTGTACCTGTAACTGTAACTGTAACTGTAACTGTAACTGTAACTTTAACTGTAACTGTAACTGTAACTGTAACTGTAACTGTAATTATTATAATTATTATTATTTTTTAAGGAGATATTTCAAAGTTTGCTAGGAAAAACGACTTTTTTCAAAGTTAATCAAATAAATCATGACGCACATTACTGGAAAGGTCTTGTTAAGCCCTATCAACATATCGAAACAAATTTTATTTTTATTGATTTTTTAAGGAGATATTTCAAAATTTGCTAGGAAAAACGACTTTTTTCAAAGTTAGGCAAATAAATCATGACGCACATCACTGGAAAGGTCTTGTTAAGCCCTATCAGCATATCGAAACAAATTTTATTTTTATTGATTTTGTAAGGAGATATTTAAAAATTTGCTAGGAAAAACGACTTTTTTTAAAGTTAATCAAATAAATCATGACGCACATCACTGGAATGGTCTTGTTAAGCCCTATCAGCATATCGAAACAAATTTTATTTTTATTGATTTTGTAAGGAGATATTTCAAAATTTGTTAGGAAAAACGACTTTTTTCAAAGTTAATCAAATAAATCATGACGTACATCACTGGAAAAGTCTTGTTAAGCCCTATCAGCATATCGAAACAAATTTTATTTTTATTGATTTTGTAAGGAGATATTTCAAAATTTGTTAGGAAAAACGACTTTTTTCAAAGGTAATCAAATAAATCATGGCTCACATCACTGGAAAGGTCTTGTTAAGCCCTATCAGCATATCGAAACATATTTTATTTTTATTGATTTTGTAAGGAGATATTTCAAAATTTGCTAGGAAAAACGACTTTTTTCAAAGTTAATCAAATAAATCATGACGCACATCACTGGAAAGGTCTTGTTAAAAGCCCTATCAGCATATCGAAACAAATTTTATTTTTATTGATTTTGTAAGGAGATATTTCAAAATTTGCTAGGAAAAACGACTTTTTTCAAAGTTAAGCAAATAAATCATGACGCACATCACTGGAAAGGTCTTGTTAAGCCCTATCAGCATGTCGAAACAAATTTTATTTTTATTGATTTTGTAAGGAGATATTTCAAAATTTGCTAGGAAAAACGACTTTTTTCGAAGTTAATCAAATAAATCATGACGCACATCACTGGAAAGGTCTTGTTAAGCCCTATCAGCATATCGAAACAAATTTTATTTTTATTGATTTTGTAAGGAGATATTTCAAAATTTGCTAGGAAAAACGACTTTTTTCAAAGTTAAGCAAATAAATCATGACGCACATCACTGGAAAGGTCTTGTTAAGCCCTATCAGCATATCGAAACAAATTTTATTTTTATTGATTTTGTAAGGAGATATTTCAAAATTTGCTAGGAAAAACGACTTTTTTCAAAGTTAATCAAATAAATCATGACGTACATCACTGGAAAGGTCTTGTTAAGCCCTATCAGCATGTCGAAACAAATTTTATTTTTATTGATTTTGTAAGGAGATATTTCAAAATTTTCTAAGAAAAACGACTTATTTTAAAGTTGATCAAATCAATCATGACGCACATCACTGGAAAGGTCTTATTAAGTTCTATCAGCATAACGAAACAAGTTTTATATTAATTGATTTTTTAATGAGATATTTCAAAATTTGTCCAACTTCAAGTGTGTCAACTGCAATTGCTTCTGCAACTTAAACATCAACTGTAGCTGCAACTGCCACTGTAACTGTAACTGTAGCTGTAACTGTAACTGTAATTGTCACTGTGACTGTAACTGTAACTGTAACTGTAACTGTAACTGTAACTGTAACTGTAACTGTAACTGTAACTGTAACTGTAACTGTAACTGTAACTGTAACTGTAACTGTAACTGTAACTGTAACTGTAACTGTAACTGTAACTGTAACTGTAACTGTAACTGTAACTGTAACTGTAACTGTAACTGTAACTGTAACTGTTACTGTAACTGTAACTGTAACTGTAACTGTAACTGTAACTGTAACTGTAACTGTAACTGTAACTGTAACTGTAACTGTAACTGTAACTGTAACTGTAACTGTAACTGTAACTGTAACTGTAACTGTAACTGTAACTGTAACTGTAACTGTATGTGTAACTGTAAATGTAGCTGTTACTGTAACTGTAACTGTAACTGTAACTGTAACTGTAACTGTAACTGTAACTGTAACTGTAACTGTAACTGTAACTGTAACTGTAACTGTAACTGTAACTGTAACTGTAACTGTAACTGTAACTGTAACTGTAACTGTAACTGTAACTGTAATTGTAACTGTAACTGTAACTGTGATTATTTTAATTATTATTATTTTTTAAGGAGATATTTCAAAGTTTGCTAGGAAAAACGACTTTTTTCAAAGTTAAGCAAATAAATCATGACGCACATTACTGGAAAGGTCTTGTTAAGCCCTATCAACATATCGAAACAAATTTTATTTTTATTGATTTTGTAAGGAGATATTTCAAAATTTGTTAGGAAAAACGACTTTTTTCAAAGTTAATCAAATAAATCATGACGCACATCACTGGAAAGGTCTTGTTAAGCCCTATCAGCATGTCGAAACAAATTTTATTTTTATTGATTTTGTAAGGAGATATTTCAAAATTTGCTAGGAAAAACGACTTTTTTCAAAGTTAAGCAAATAAATCATGACGCACATCACTGGAAAGGTCTTGTTAAGCCCTATCAGCATATCGAAATAAATTTTATTTTTATTGATTTTGTAAGCAGATATTTCAAAATTTGTTAGGAAAAACGATTTCTTTCAAAGTTAATCAAATAAATCATGACGCACATCACTGGAAAGGTCTTGTTAAGCCCTATCAGCATATCGAAACAAATTTTATTTTTATTGATTTTGTAAGGAGATATTTCAAAATTTGCTAGGAAAAACGACTTTTTTCAAAGTTAATCAAATGAATCATGACGCACATCACTGGAAAGGTCTTGTTAAGCCCTATCAGCATATCGAAACAAATTTTATTTTTATTGATTTTGTAAGGAGATATTTCAAAATTTGCTAGGAAAAACGACTTTTTTCAAAGTTAATCAAATAAATCATGACGCACATCATTGGAAAGGTCTTGTTAAGCCCTATCAGCATATCGAAACAAATTTTATTTTTATTGATTTTGTAAGGAGATATTTCAAAATTTGCTAGGAAAAACGACTTTTTTCAAAGTTAATCAAATAAATCATGACGCACATCACTGGAAAGGTCTTGTTAAGCCCTATCAGCATATCGAAACAAATTTTATTTTTATTGATTTTGTAAGGAGATATTTCAAAATTTGCTAGGAAAAACGACTTTTTTCAAGGTTAATCAAATAAATAATGACGCACATCACTGGAAAGGTCTTGTTAAGCCCTATCAGCATATCGAAACAAATTTTATTTTTATTGATTTTGTAAGGAGATATTTCAAAATTTGCTAGTAAAAACGACCTTTTTCAAAGTTAATCAGATGAATCATGACGCACATCACTGGAAAGGTCTTGTTAAGCCCTATCAGCATATCGAAACAAATTTTATTTTTATTGATTTTGTAAGGAGATATTTCAAAATTTGCTAGGAAAAACGACTTATTTTAAAGTTGATCAAATCAATCATGACGCACATCACTGGAAAGGTCTTATTAAGTTCTATCAGCATAGCGAAACAAGTTTTATATTAATTGATTTTTTAATGAGATATTTCAAAATTTGTCCAACTTCAAGTGTGTCAACTGCAATTGCTTCTGACACTTTAACATCAACTGTAGCTGCAACTGCAACTGTAACTGTAACTGTAACTGTAACTGTAACTGTAACTGTAACTGTAACTGTAACTGTAACTGTAACTGTAACTGTAACTGTAACTGTAACTGTAACTGTAACTGTAACTGTAACTGTAACTGTAACTGTAACTGTAACTGTAACTGTAACTGTAACTGTAGCTGTAACTGTAACTGTAATTGTAACTGTAACTGTAACTGTAACTGTAACTGTAACTGTAACTGTAACTGTAACTGTAACTGTAACTGTAACTGTAACTGTAACTGTAACTGTAACTGTAACTGTAACTGTAACTGTAACTGTAACTGTAACTGTAACTGTAACTGTAACTGTAACTGTAACTGTAACTGTAACTGTAACTGTAACTGTAACTGTAACTGTAACTGTAACTGTAACTGTAACTGTAACTGTAACTGTAACTGTAACTGTAACTGTAACTGTAACTTTAACTGTAACTGTAACTGTAACTTTAACTGTAACTGTAACTGTAACTGTAACTGTAACTGTAACTGTAACTGTAACTGTAACTGTAACTGTAACTGTAACTGTAACTGTAACTGTAACTGTAACTGTAACTGTAACTGTAACTGTAACTGTAACTGTAACTGTAACTGTAACTGTAACTGTAACTGTAACTGTAACTGTAACTGTAACTGTAACTGTAACTGTAACTGTAACTGTAACTGTAAATGTAACTGTAACTGTAACTGTAACTGTAACTGTAACTGTAACTGTAACTGTAACTGTAACTGTAACTGTAACTGTAACTGTAACTGTAACTGTAACTGTAACTGTAACTGTAACTGTAACTGTAACTGTAACTGTAACTATTATAATTATTATTATTTTTTAAGGAGATATTTCAAAGTTTGCTAGGAAAAACGACTTTTTTCAAAGTTAATCAAATAAATCATGACGCACATTACTGGAAAGGTCTTGTTAAGCCCTATCAACATATCGAAACAAATTTTATTTTTATTGATTTTTTAAGGAGATATTTCAAAATTTGCTAGGAAAAACGACTTTTTTCAAAGTTAGGCAAATAAATCATGACGCACATCACTGGAAAGGTCTTGTTAAGCCCTATCAGCATATCGAAACAAATTTTATTTTTATTGATTTTGTAAGGAGATATTTAAAAATTTGCTAGGAAAAACGACTTTTTTTAAAGTTAATCAAATAAATCATGACGCACATCACTGGAAAGGTCTTGTTAAGCCCTATCAGCATATCGAAACAAATTTTATTTTTATTGATTTTGTAAGGAGATATTTCAAAATTTGTTAGGAAAAACGACTTTTTTCAAAGTTAATCAAATAAATCATGACGTACATCACTGGAAAAGTCTTGTTAAGCCCTATCAGCATATCGAAACAAATTTTATTTTTATTGATTTTGTAAGGAGATATTTCAAAATTTGTTAGGAAAAACGACTTTTTTCAAAGTTAATCAAATAAATCATGGCTCACATCACTGGAAAGGTCTTGTTAAGCCCTATCAGCATATCGAAACATATTTTATTTTTATTGATTTTGTAAGGAGATATTTCAAAATTTGCTAGGAAAAACGACTTTTTTCAAAGTTAATCAAATAAATCATGACGCACATCACTGGAAAGGTCTTGTTAAGCCCTATCAGCATATCGAAACAAATTTTATTTTTATTGATTTTGTAAGGAGATATTTCAAAATTTGCTAGGAAAAACGACTTTTTTCAAAGTTAAGCAAATAAATCATGACGTACATCACTGGAAAGGTCTTGTTAAGCCCTATCAGCATATCGAAACAAATTTTATTTTTATTGATTTTGTAAGGAGATATTTCAAAATTTGCTAGGAAAAACGACTTTTTTCAAAGTTAATCAAATAAATCATGACGTACATCACTGGAAAGGTCTTGTTAAGCCCTATCAGCATATCGAAACAAATTTTATTTTTATTGATTTTGTAAGGAGATATTTCAAAATTTGCTAGGAAAAACGACTTTTTTCAAAGTTAAGCAAATAAATAATGACGCACATCACTGGAAAGGTCTTGTTAAGCCCTATCAGCATATCGAAACAAATTTTATTTTTATTGATTTTGTAAGGAGATATTTCAAAATTTGCTAGGAAAAACGACTTTTTTCAAAGTTAAGCAAATAAATCATGACGCACATCACTGGAAAGGTCTTGTTAAGCCCTATCAGCATATCGAAACAAATTTTATTTTTATTGATTTTGTAAGGAGATATTTCAAAATTTGCTAGGAAAAACGACTTTTTTCAAAGTTAATCAAATAAATCATAACGTACATCACTGGAAAGGTCTTGTTAAGCCCTATCAGCATGTCGAAACAAATTTTATTTTTATTGATTTTGTAAGGAGATATTTCAAAATTTTCTAAGAAAAACGACTTATTTTAAAGTTGATCAAATCAATCATGACGCACATCACTGGAAAGGTCTTATTAAGTTCTATCAGCATAACGAAACAAGTTTTATATTAATTGATTTTTTAATGAGATATTTCAAAATTTGTCCAACTTCAAGTGTGTCAACTGCAATTGCTTCTGCAACTTAAACATCAACTGTAGCTGCAACTGCCACTGTAACTGTAACTGTAGCTGTAACTGTAACTGTAATTGTCACTGTAACTGTAACTGTAACTGTAACTGTAACTGTAACTGTAACTGTAACTGTAACTGTAACTGTAACTGTAACTGTAACTGTAACTGTAACTGTAACTGTAACTGTAACTGTAACTGTAACTGTAACTGTAACTGTAACTGTAACTGTAACTGTAACTGTAACTGTAACTGTAACTGTAACTGTAACTGTAACTGTAACTGTAACTGTAACTGTAACTGTAACTGTAACTGTAACTGTAACTGTAACTGTAACTGTAACTGTAACTGTAACTGTAACTGTAACTGTAACTGTAACTGTAACTGTAACTGTAACTGTAACTGTAACTTTAACTGTAACTGTAACTGTAACTGTAACTGTAACTGTAACTGTAACTGTAACTGTAACTGTAACTGTAACTGTAACTGTAACTATAACTGTAACTATAACTGTAACTGTAACTGTATGTGTAACTGTAAATGTAGCTGTAACTGTAACTGTAACTGTAACTGTAACTGTAACTGTAACTGTAACTGTAACTGTAACTGTAACTGTAACTGTAACTGTAACTGTAACTGTAACTGTAACTGTAACTGTAACTGTAACTGTAACTGTAACTGTAACTGTAACTGTAACTGTAACTGTAACTGTAACTGTAACTGTAACTGTAACTGTAACTGTAACTGTAACTGTAACTGTAACTGTAACTGTAACTGTAACTGTAACTGTAACTGTAACTGTAACTGTAACTGTAACTGTAACTGTAACTGTAACTGTAACTGTAACTGTAACTGTAACTGTAACTGTAACTGTAACTGTAACTGTAACTGTAACTGTAACTGTAACTGTAACTGTAACTGTAATTGTAACTGTAACTGTAACTGTAATTATTTTAATTATTATTATTTTTTAAGGAGATATTTCAAAGTTTGCTAGGAAAAACGACTTTTTTCAAAGTTAAGCAAATAAATCATGACGCACATTACTGGAAAGGTCTTGTTAAGCCCTATCAACATATCGAAACAAATTTTATTTTTATTGATTTTTTAAGGAGATATTTCAAAATTTGCTAGGAAAAACGACTTTTTTCAAAGTTAAGCAAGTAAATCATGACGCACATCACTGGAAAGGTCTTGCTAAGCCCTATCAGCATATCGAAACAAATTTTATTTTTATTGATTTTGTAAGGAGATATTTCAACATTTGTTAGGAAAAGCGACTTTTTTCAAAGTTAATCAAATAAATCATGACGCCAATCACTGGAAAGGTCTTGTTAAGCCCTATCAGCATATCGAAACAAATTTTATTTTTATTGATTTTGTAAGGAGATATTTAAGAATTTGCTAGGAAAAACGACTTTTTTTAAAGTTAATCAAATAAATCATGACGCACATCACTGGAAAGGTCTTGTTAAGCCCTATCAGCATATCGAAACAAATTTTATTTTTATTGATTTTGTAAGGAGATATTTCAAAATTTGTTAGGAAAAACGACTTTTTTCAAAGTTAATCAAATAAATCATGACGTACATCACTGGAAAAGTCTTGTTAAGCCCTATCAGCATATCGAAACAAATTTTATTTTTATTGATTTTGTAAGGAGATATTTCAAAATTTGTTAGGAAAAACGACTTTTTTCAAAGTTAATCAAATAAATCATGACTCACATCACTGGAAAGGTCTTGTTAAGCCCTATCAGCATATCGAAACAAATTTTATTTTTATTGATTTTGTAAGGAGATATTTCAAAATTTGCTAGGAAAAACGACTTTTTTCAAAGTTAATCAAATAAATCATGACGTACATCACTGGAAAGGTCTTGTTAAGCCCTATCAGCATATCGAAACAAATTTTATTTTTATTGATTTTGTAAGGAGATATTTCAAAATTTGCTAGGAAAAACGACTTTTTTCAAAGTTAATCAAATAAATCATGACGTACATCACTGGAAAGGTCTTGTTAAGCCCTATCAGCATATCGAAACAAATTTTATTTTTATTGATTTTGTAAGGAGATATTTCAAAATTTGCTAGGAAAAACGACTTTTTTCAAAGTTAAGCAAATAAATCATGACGCACATCACTGGAAAGGTCTTGTTAAGCCCTATCAGCATGTCGAAACAAATTTTATTTTTATTGATTTTGTAAGGAGATATTTCAAAATTTGCTAGGAAAAACGACTTTTTTCGAAGTTAATCAAATAAATCATGACGCACATCACTGGAAAGGTCTTGTTTAGCCCTATCTGCATATCGAAACAAATTTTATTTTTATTGATTTTGTAAGGAGATATTTCAAAATTTGCTAGGAAAAACGACTTTTTTCAAAGTTAAGCAAATAAATCATGACGCACATCACTGGAAAGGTCTTGTTAAGCCCTATCAGCATATCGAAACAAATTTTATTTTTATTGATTTTGTAAGGAGATATTTCAAAATTTGCTAGGAAAAACGACTTTTTTCAAAGTTAATCAAATAAATCATGACGCACATCACTGGAAAGGTTTTGTTAAGCCCTATCAGCATGTCGAAACAAATTTTATTTTTATTGATTTTGTAAGGAGATATTTCAAAATTTTCTAAGAAATACGACTTATTTTAAAGTTGATCAAATCAATCATGACGCACATCACTGGAAAGGTCTTATTAAGTTCTATCAGCATAACGAAACAAGTTTTATATTAATTGATTTTTTAATGAGATATTTCAAAATTTGTCCAACTTCAAGTGTGTCAACTGCAATTGCTTCTGCAACTTAAACATCAACTGTAGCTGCAACTGCCACTGTAACTGTAACTGTAGCTGTAACTGCAACTGTAATTGTCACTGTAACTGTAACTGTAACTGTAACTGTAACTGTAACTGTAACTGTAACTGTAACTGTAACTGTAACTGTAACTGTAACTGTAACTGTAACTGTAACTGTAACTGTAACTGTAACTGTAACTGTAACTGTAACTGTAACTGTAACTGTAACTGTAACTGTAACTGTAACTGTAACTGTAACTGTAACTGTAACTGTAACTGTAACTGTAACTGTAACTGTAACTGTAACTATAACTGTAACTGTAACTGTATGTGTAACTGTAAATGTAGCTGTAACTGTAACTGTAACTGTAACTGTAACTGTAACTGTAACTGTAACTGTAACTGTAACTGTAACTGTAACTGTAACTGTAACTGTAACTGTAACTGTAACTGTAACTGTAACTGTAACTGTAACTGTAACTGTAACTGTAACTGTAACTGTAACTGTAACTGTAACTGTAACTGTAATTGTAACTGTAACTGTAACTGTAATTATTTTAATTATTATTATTTTTTAAGGAGATATTTCAAAGTTTGCTAGGAAAAACGACTTTTTTCAAAGTTAAGCAAATAAATCATGACGCACATTACTGGAAAGGTCTTGTTAAGCTCTATCAACATATCGAAACAAATTTTATTTTTATTGATTTTTTAAGGAGATATTTCAAAATTTGTTAGGAAAAACGACTTTTTTCAAAGTTAAGCAAGTAAATCATGACGCACATCACTGGAAAGGTCTTGTTAAGCCCTATCAGCATATCGAAACAAATTTTATTTTTATTGATTTTGTAAGGAGATATTTCAAAATTTGTTAGGAAAAACGGCTTTTTTCAAAGTTAATCAAATAAATAATGACGCACATTACTGGAAAGGTCTTGTTAAGCCCTATCAGCATATCGAAACAAATTTTATTTTTATTGATTTTGTAAGGAGATATTTCAAAATTTGTTAGGAAAAACGACTTTTTTTAAAGTTAATCAAATAAATCATGACGTACATCACTGGAAAGGTCTTGTTAAGCCCTATCAGCATATCGAAACAAATTTTATTTTTATTGATTTTGTAAGGAGATATTTCAAAATTTGTTAGGAAAAACGACTTTTTTCAAAGTTAATCAAATAAATCATGACGCACATCACTGGAAAGGTCTTGTTAAGCCCTATCAGCATATCGAAACAAATTTTATTTTTATTGATTTTGTAAGGAGATATTTCAAAATTTGCTAGGAAAAACGACTTTTTTCAAAGTTAATCAAATAAATCATGACGCACATCACTGGAAAGGTCTTGTTAAGCCCTATCAGCATATCGAAACAAATTTTATTTTTATTGATTTTGTAAGGAGATATTTCAAAATTTGCTAGGAAAAACGACTTTTTTCAAAGTTAATCAAATAAATAATGACGCACATCACTGGAAAGGTCTTGTTAAGCCCTATCAGCATATCGAAACAAATTTTATTTTTATTGATTTTGTAAGGAGATATTTCAAAATTTGTTAGGAAAAACGACTTTTTTCAAAGTTAATCAAATAAATCATGACGCACATCACTGGAAAGGTCTGGTTAAGCCCTATAAGCATATCGAAACAAAATTAATTTTTATCAATTTTTTATGGAGATATTTCAAAATTTGCTAGGAAAAACGACTTTTTTCAAAGTTAATCAAATAAATCATGACGCACATCACTGGAAAGGTCTTGTTAAGCCCTATCAGCATATCGAAATAAATTTTATTTTTATTGATTTTGTAAGCAGATATTTCAAAATTTGTTAGGAAAAACGATTTCTTTCAAAGTTAATCAAATAAATCATGACGCACATCACTGGAAAGGTCTTGTTAAGCCCTATCAGCATATCGAAACAAATTTTATTTTTATTGATTTTGTAAGAGATATTTAAAAATTTGCTAGGAAAAACGACTTTTTTCAAAGTTAAGCAAATAAATCATGACGCACATTACTGGAAAGGTCTTGTTAAGCTCTATCAACATATCGAAACAAATTTTATTTTTATTGATTTTTTAAGGAGATATTTCAAAATTTGTTAGGAAAAACGACTTTTTTCAAAGTTAAGCAAGTAAATCATGACGCACATCACTGGAAAGGTCTTGTTAAGCCCTATCAGCATATCGAAACAAATTTTATTTTTATTGATTTTGTAAGGAGATATTTCAAAATTTGTTAGGAAAAACGGCTTTTTTCAAAGTTAATCAAATAAATAATGACGCACATTACTGGAAAGGTCTTGTTAAGCCCTATCAGCATATCGAAACAAATTTTATTTTTATTGATTTTGTAAGGAGATATTTCAAAATTTGTTAGGAAAAACGACTTTTTTTAAAGTTAATCAAATAAATCATGACGTACATCACTGGAAAGGTCTTGTTAAGCCCTATCAGCATATCGAAACAAATTTTATTTTTATTGATTTTGTAAGGAGATATTTCAAAATTTGTTAGGAAAAACGACTTTTTTCAAAGTTAATCAAATAAATCATGACGCACATCACTGGAAAGGTCTTGTTAAGCCCTATCAGCATATCGAAACAAATTTTATTTTTATTGATTTTGTAAGGAGATATTTCAAAATTTGCTAGGAAAAACGACTTTTTTCAAAGTTAATCAAATAAATCATGACGCACATCACTGGAAAGGTCTTGTTAAGCCCTATCAGCATATCGAAACAAATTTTATTTTTATTGATTTTGTAAGGAGATATTTCAAAATTTGCTAGGAAAAACGACTTTTTTCAAAGTTAATCAAATAAATAATGACGCACATCACTGGAAAGGTCTTGTTAAGCCCTATCAGCATATCGAAACAAATTTTATTTTTATTGATTTTGTAAGGAGATATTTCAAAATTTGTTAGGAAAAACGACTTTTTTCAAAGTTAATCAAATAAATCATGACGCACATCACTGGAAAGGTCTGGTTAAGCCCTATAAGCATATCGAAACAAAATTAATTTTTATCAATTTTTTATGGAGATATTTCAAAATTTGCTAGGAAAAACGACTTTTTTCAAAGTTAATCAAATAAATCATGACGCACATCACTGGAAAGGTCTTGTTAAGCCCTATCAGCATATCGAAATAAATTTTATTTTTATTGATTTTGTAAGCAGATATTTCAAAATTTGTTAGGAAAAACGATTTCTTTCAAAGTTAATCAAATAAATCATGACGCACATCACTGGAAAGGTCTTGTTAAGCCCTATCAGCATATCGAAACAAATTTTATTTTTATTGATTTTGTAAGAGATATTTAAAAATTTGCTAGGAAAAACGACTTTTTTTAAAGTTAATCAAATAAATCATGACGCACATCACTGGAAAGGTCTTGTTAAGCCCTATCAGCATATCGAAACAAATTTTATTTTTATTGATTTTGTAAGCAGATATTTCAAAATTTGTTAGGAAAAACGACTTTTTTCAAAGTTAATCAAATAAATCATGACTCACATCACTGGAAAGGTCTTGTTAGGCCCTATCAGCATATCGAAACAAATTTTATTTTTATTGATTTTGTAAGGAGATATTTCAAAATTTGCTAGGAAAAACGACTTTTTTTAAAGTTAATCAAATAAATCATGACGCACATCACTGGAAAGGTCTTGTTAAGCCCTATCAGCATATCGAAACAAATTTTATTTTTATTGATTTTGTAAGGAGATATTTCAAAATTTGCTAGTAAAAACGACCTTTTTCAAAGTTAATCAAATGAATCATGACGCACATCACTGGAAAGGTCTTGTTAAGCCCTATCAGCATATCGAAACAAATTTTATTTTTATTGATTTTATAAGGAGATATTTCAAAATTTGCTAGGAAAAACGACCTTTTTCAAAGTTAATCAAATGAATCATGACGCACATCACTGGAAAGGTCTTGTTAAGCCCTATCAGCATGTCGAAACAAATTTTATTTTTATTGATTTTGTAAGGAGATATTTCAAAATTTGTTAGGAAAAACGACTTTTTTCAACGTTAAGCAAATAAATCATGACGCACATCACTGGAAAGGTCTTGTTAAGCCCTATCAGCATATCGAAATAAATTTTATTTTTATTGATTTTGTAAGGAGATATTTCAAAATTTGCTAGGAAAAACGACTTTTTTCAAAGTTAATCAAATAAATCATGACGCACATCACTGGAAAGATCTTGTTAAGCCCTATCAGTATATCGAAACAAATTTTATTTTTATTGATTTTGTAAGGAGATATTTCAAAATTTGCTAGGAAAAACGACTTATTTTAAAGTTGATCAAATCAATCATGACGCACATCACTGGAAAGGTCTTATTAAGTTCTATCAGCATAACGAAACAAGTTTTATATTAATTGATTTTTTAATGAGATATTTCAAAATTTGTCCAACTTCAAGTGTGTCAACTGCAATTGCTTCTGACACTTTAACATCAACTGTAGCTGCAACTGCAACTGTAACTGTAACTGTAACTGTAACTGTAACTGTAACTGTAACTGTAACTGTAACTGTAACTGTAACTGTAACTGTAACTGTAACTGTAACTGTAACTGTAACTGTAACTGTAACTGTAACTGTAACTGTAACTGTAACTGTAACTGTAACTGTAACTGTAACTGTAACTGTAACTGTAACTGTAACTGTAACTGTAACTGTAACTGCAACTGTAACTGTAACTGTAACTGTAACTGTAACTGTAACTGTAACTGTAACTGTAACTGTAACTGTAACTGTAACTGTAACTGTAACTGTAACTGTAACTGTAACTGTAACTGTAACTGTAACTGTAACTGTAACTGTAACTGTAACTGTAACTGTAACTGTAACTGTAACTGTAACTGTAACTGTAACTGTAACTGTAACTGTAACTGTAACTGTAACTGTAACTGTAACTGTAACTGTAACTGTAACTGTAACTGTAACTGTAACTGTAACTGTAACTGTAACTGTAACTGTAACTGTAGCTGTAACTGTAACTGTAACTGTAACTGTAACTGTAACTGTAACTGTAACTTTAACTGTAACTGTAACTGTAACTGTAACTGTAACTGTAACTGTAACTGTAACTGTAACTGTAACTGTAACTGTAACTGTAACTGTAACTGTAACTGTAACTGTAACTGTAACTGTAACTGTAACTGTAACTGTAACTGTAACTGTAACTGTAACTGTAACTGTAACTGTAACTGTAACTGTAACTGTAATTATTATAATTATTATTATTTTTTAAGGAGATATTTCAAAGTTTGCTAGGAAAAACGACTTTTTTCAAAGTTAATCAAATAAATCATGACGCACATTACTGGAAAGGTCTTGTTAAGCCCTATCAACATATCGAAACAAATTTTATTTTTATTGATTTTTTAAGGAGATATTTCAAAATTTGCTAGGAAAAACTACTTTTTTCAAAGTTAGGCAAATAAATCATGACGCACATCACTGGAAAGGTCTTGTTAAGCCCTATCAGCATATCGAAACAAATTTTATTTTTATTGATTTTGTAAGGAGATATTTAAAAATTTGCTAGGAAAAACGACTTTTTTTAAAGTTAATCAAATAAATCATGACGCACATCACTGGAAAGGTCTTGTTAAGCCCTATCAGCATATCGAAACAAATTTTATTTTTATTGATTTTGTAAGGAGATATTTCAAAATTTGTTAGGAAAAACGACTTTTTTCAAAGTTAATCAAATAAATCATGACGTACATCACTGGAAAAGTCTTGTTAAGCCCTATCAGCATATCGAAACAAATTTTATTTTTATTGATTTTGTAAGGAGATATTTCAAAATTTGTTAGGA
This sequence comes from Dasysyrphus albostriatus, assembly GCA_946251815.1. Lineage (NCBI taxonomy): Eukaryota > Metazoa > Arthropoda > Insecta > Diptera > Syrphidae > Dasysyrphus > Dasysyrphus albostriatus. Next base: position 125,626,514 of record OX276336.1, on the reverse strand, counting down.
AAAACGACTTTTTTCAAAGTTAATCAAATAAATCATGACTCACATCACTGGAAAGGTCTTGTTAAGCCCTATCAGCATATCGAAACAAATTTTATTTTTATTGATTTTGTAAGGAGATATTTCAAAATTTGCTAGGAAAAACGACTTTTTTCAAAGTTAATCAAATAAATCATGACGCACATCACTGGAAAGGTCTTGTTAAGCCCTATCAGCATATCGAAACAAATTTTATTTTTATTGATTTTGTAAGGAGATATTTCAAAATTTGCTAGGAAAAACGACTTTTTTCAAAGTTAAGCAAATAAATCATGACGTACATCACTGTAAAGGTCTTGTTAAGCCCTATCAGCATATCGAAACAAATTTTATTTTTATTGATTTTGTAAGGAGATATTTCAAAATTTGCTAGGAAAAACGACTTTTTTCAAAGTTAATCAAATAAATCATGACGTACATCACTGGAAAGGTCTTGTTAAGCCCTATCAGCATATTGAAACAAATTTTATTTTTATTGATTTTGTAAGGAGATATTTCAAAATTTGCTAGGAAAAACGACTTTTTTCAAAGTTAAGCAAATAAATCATGACGCACATCACTGGAAAGGTCTTGTTAAGCCCTATCAGCATGTCGAAACAAATTTTATTTTTATTGATTTTGTAAGGAGATATTTCAAAATTTGCTAGGAAAAACGACTTTTTTCGAAGTTAATCAAATAAATCATGACGTACATCACTGGAAAGGTCTTGTTAAGCCCTATCAGCATATCGAAACAAATTTTATTTTTATTGATTTTGTAAGGAGATATTTCAAAATTTGCTAGGAAAAACGACTTTTTTCAAAGTTTAGCAAATAAATCATGACGCACATCACTGGAAAGGTCTTGTTAAGCCCTATCAGCATATCGAAACAAATTTTATTTTTATTGATTTTGTAAGGAGATATTTCAAAATTTGCTAGGAAAAACGACTTTTTTCAAAGTTAATCAAATAAATCATGACGTACATCACTGGAAAGGTCTTGTTAAGCCCTATCAGCATGTCGAAACAAATTTTATTTTTATTGATTTTGTAAGGAGATATTTCAAAATTTTCTAAGAAAAACGACTTATTTTAAAGTTGATCAAATCAATCATGACGCACATCACTGGAAAGGTCTTATTAAGTTCTATCAGCATAACGAAACAAGTTTTATATTAATTGATTTTTTAATGAGATATTTCAAAATTTGTCCAACTTCAAGTGTGTCAACTGCAATTGCTTCTGCAACTTAAACATCAACTGTAGCTGCAACTGCCACTGTAACTGTAACTGTAGCTGTAACTATAACTGTAATTGTCTCTGTAACTGTAACTGTAACTGTAACTGTAACTGAACTGTAACTGTAACTGTAACTGTAACTGTAACTTTAACTGTAACTGTAACTGTAACTGTAACTGTAACTGTAACTGTAACTGTAACTGTAACTGTAACTGTAACTGTAACTGTAACTGTAACTGTAACTGTAACTGTAACTGTAACTGTAACTGTAACTGTAACTGTAACTGTAACTGTAACTGTAACTGTAACTGTAACTGTAACTGTAACTGTAACTGTAACTGTAACTGTAACTGTAACTGTAACTGTAACTGTAACTGTAACTGTAACTGTAACTGTAACTGTAACTGTAACTGTAACTGTAACTGTAACTGTAACTGTAACTGTAACTGTAACTGTAACTGTAACTGTAACTGTAACTGTAACTGTAACTGTAACTGTAACTGTAACTGTAACTGTAACTGTAACTGTAACTGTAACTGTAACTGTAACTGTAACTGTAACTGTAACTGTAACTGTAACTGTAACTGTAACTGTAACTGTAACTGTAACTGTAACTGTAACTGTAACTGTAACTGTAACTGTAACTGTAACTGTAACTGTAACTGTAACTGTAACTGTAACTGTAACTGTAACTGTAACTGTAACTGCAACTGTAATTGTAACTGTAACTGTAACTGTAACTGTAATTATTTTAATTATTATTATTTTTTAAGGAGATATTTCAAAGTTTGCTAGGAAAAACGACTTTTTTCAAAGTTAAGCAAATAAATCATGACGCACATTACTGGAAAGGTCTTGTTAAGCCCTATCAACATATCGAAACAAATTTTATTTTTATTGATTTTTTAAGGAGATATTTCAAAATTTGCTAGGAAAAACGACTTTTTTCAAAGTTAAGCAAGTAAATCATGACGCACATCACTGGAAAGGTCTTGTTAAGCCCTATCAGCATATCGAAACAAATTTTATTTTTATTGATTTTGTAAGGAGATATTTCAAAATTTGTTAGGAAAAACGACTTTTTTCAAAGTTAATCAAATAAATAATGACGCACATTACTGGAAAGGTCTTGTTAAGCCTTATCAGCATATCGAAACAAATTTTATTTTTATTGATTTTGTAAGGAGATATTTCAAAATTTGTTAGGAAAAACGACTTTTTTCAAAGTTAATCAAATAAATCATGACGTACATCACTGGAAAGGTCTTGTTAAGCCCTATCAGCATATCGAAACAAATTTTATTTTTATTGATTTTGTAAGGAGATATTTCAAAATTTGTTAGGAAAAACGACTTTTTTCAAAGTTAATCAAATAAATCATGACGCACATCACTGGAAAGGTCTTGTTAAGCCCTATCAGCATATCGAAACAAATTTTATTTTTATCGATTTTGTAAGCAGGTATTTCAAAATTTGCTAGGAAAAACGACTTTTTTCAAAGTTAATCAAATAAATCATGACGCACATCACTGGAAAGGTCTTGTTAAGCCCTATCAGCATATCGAAACAAATTTTATTTTTATTGATTTTGTAAGGAGATATTTCAAAATTTGCTAGGAAAAACGACTTTTTTCAAAGTTAATCAAATAAATCATGACGCACATCACTGGAAAGGTCTTGTTAAGCCCTATCAGCATATCGAAACAAATTTTATTTTTATTGATTTTGTAAGGAGATATTTCAAAATTTGTTAGGAAAAACGACTTTTTTCAAAGTTAATCAAATAAATCATGACGCACATCACTGGAAAGGTCTTGTTAAGCCCTATCAGCATATCGAAACAAATTTTATTTTTATTGATTTTGTAAGGAGATATTTCAAAATTTGCTAGGAAAAACGACTTTTTTCAAAGTTTAGCAAATAAATCATGACGCACATCACTGGAAAGGTTTTGTTAAGCCCTATCAGCATATAGAAACAAATTTTATTTTTATTGATTTTGTAAGGAGATATTTCAAAATTTGTTAGGAAAAACGACTTTTTTCAAAGTTAATCAAATAAATCATGACGCACATCACTGGAAAGGTCTTGTTAAGCCCTATCAGCATCAGCATATCGAAACAAATTTTATTTTTATTGATTTTGTAAGGAGATATTTCAAAATTTGTTAGGAAAAACGACTTTTTTCAAAGTTAATCAAATAAATCATGACGTACATCACTGGAAAGGTCTTGTTAAGCCCTATCAGCAAATCGAAACAAATTTTATTTTTATTGATTTTGTAAGGAGATATTTCAAAATTTGTAAGGAAAAACGACTTTTTTCAAAGTTAATCAAATAAATCATGACTCACATCACTGGAAAGGTCTTGTTAAGCCCTATCAGCATATCGAAACAAATTTTATTTTTATTGATTTTGTAAGGAGATATTTCAAAATTTGCTAGGAAAAACGACTTTTTTCAAAGTTAATCAAATAAATCATGACGCACATCACTGGAAAGGTCTGGTTGAGCCCTATAAGCATATCGAAACAAAATTAATTTTTATCAATTTTTTATGGAGATATTTCAAAATTTGCTAGGAAAAACGACTTTTTTCAAAGTTAATCAAATAAATCATGACGCACATCACTGGAAAGGTCTTGTTAAGCCCTATCAGCATATCGAAACAAATTTTATTTTTATTGATTTTGTAAGGAGATATTTCAAAATTTGTTAGGAAAAACGACTTTTTTCAAAGTTAATCAAATAAATCATGACGCACATCACTGGAAAGGTCTTGTTAAGCCCTATCAGCATATCGAAACAAATTTTATTTTTATTGATTTTGTAAGGAGATATTTCAAAATTTGCTAGGAAAAACGACTTTTTTCAAAGTTTAGCAAATAAATCATGACGCACATCACTGGAAAGGTTTTGTTAAGCCCTATCAGCATATAGAAACAAATTTTATTTTTATTGATTTTGTAAGGAGATATTTCAAAATTTGTTAGGAAAAACGACTTTTTTCAAAGTTAATCAAATAAATCATGACGCACATCACTGGAAAGGTCTTGTTAAGCCCTATCAGCATATCGAAACAAATTTTATTTTTATTGATTTTGTAAGGAGATATTTCAAAATTTGTTAGGAAAAACGACTTTTTTCAAAGTTAATCAAATAAATCATGACGTACATCACTGGAAAGGTCTTGTTAAGCCCTATCAGCATATCGAAACAAATTTTATTTTTATTGATTTTGTAAGGAGATATTTCAAAATTTGTAAGGAAAAACGACTTTTTTCAAAGTTAATCAAATAAATCATGACGCACATCACTGGAAAGGTCTTGTTAAGCCCTATCAGCATATCGAAACAAATTTTATTTTTATTGATTTTGTAAGGAGATATTTCAAAATTTGTAAGGAAAAACGACTTTTTTCAAAGTTAATCAAATAAATCATGACGCACATCACTGGAAAGGTCTTGTTAAGCCCTATCAGCATATCGAAACAAATTTTATTTTTATTGATTTTGTAAGGAGATATTTCAAAATTTGCTAGGAAAAACGACTTTTTTCAAAGTTAATCAAATAAATCATGACGCACATCACTGGAAAGGTTTTGTTAAGCCCTATCAGCATATAGAAACAAATTTTATTTTTATTGATTTTGTAAGGAGATATTTCAAAATTTGCTAGGAAAAACGACTTTTTTCAAAGTTAAGCAAATAAATCATGACGCACATCACTGGAAAGGTCTTGTTAAGCCCTATCAGCATATCGAAACAAATTTTATTTTTATTGATTTTGTAAGGAGACATTTCAAAATTTGCTAGGAAAAACGACTTTTTTCAAAGTTAATCAAATAAATCATGACGCACATCACTGGAAAGGTCTTGTTAAGCTCTATCAGCATATCGAAACAAATTTTATTTTTATTGATTTTGTAAGGAGATATTTCAAAATTTGCTAGGAAAAACGACTTTTTTCAAAGTTAATCAAATAAATAATGACGCACATCACTGGAAAGGTCTTGTTAAGCCCTATCAGCGTATAGAAACAAATTTTATTTTTATTGATTTTGTAAGGAGATATTTCAAAATTTGTTAGGAAAAACGACTTTTTTCAAAGTTAATCAAATAAATCATGACGCACATCACTGGAAAGGTCTTGTTAAGCCCTATCAGCATATCAAAACAAATTTTATTTTTATTGATTTTGTAAGGAGATATTTCAAAATTTGCTAGGAAAAACGACTTTTTTCAAAGTTAAGCAAATAAATCATGACGCACATCACTGGAAAGGTCTTGTTAAGCCCTATCAGCATATCGAAACAAATTTTATTTTTATTGATTTTGTAAGGAGACATTTCAAAATTTGCTAGGAAAAACGACTTTTTTCAAAGTTAATCAAATAAATCATGACGCACATCACTGGAAAGGTCTTGTTAAGCTCTATCAGCATATCGAAACAAATTTTATTTTTATTGATTTTGTAAGGAGATATTTCAAAATATGCTAGGAAAAACGACTTTTTTCAAAGTTAATCAAATAAATAATGACGCACATCACTGGAAAGGTCTTGTTAAGCCCTATCAGCGTATAGAAACAAATTTTATTTTTATTGATTTTGTAAGGAGATATTTCAAAATTTTCTAAGAAAAACGACTTATTTTAAAGTTGATCAAATCAATCATGACGCACATCACTGGAAAGGTCTTATTAAGTTCTATCAGCATAACGAAACAAGTTTTATATTAATTGATTTTTTAATGAGATATTTCAAAATTTGTCCAACTTCAAGTGTGTCAACTGCAATTGCTTCTGCAACTTAAACATCAACTGTACCTGCAACTGCAACTGTAACTGTAACTGTAACTGTAACTGTAACTGTAACTGTAACTGTAACTGTAACTGTAACTGTAACTGTAACTGTAACTGTAACTGTAACTGTAACTGTAACTGTAACTGTAACTGTAACTGTAACTGTAACTGTAACTGTAACTGTAACTGTAACTGTAACTGTAACTGTAACTGTAACTGTAACTGTAACTGTAACTGTAACTGTAACTGTAACTGTAACTGTAACTGTAACTGTAACTGTAACTGTAACTGTAACTGTAACTGTAACTGTAACTGTAACTGTAACTGTAACTGTAACTGTAACTGTAACTGTAACTGTAACTGTAACTGTAACTGTAACTGTAACTGTAACTGTAACTGTAACTGTAACTGTAACTGTAACTGTAACTGTAACTGTAACTGTAACTGTAACTGTAACTGTAACTGTAACTGTAACTGTAACTGTAACTGTAACTGTAACTGTAACTGTAACTGTAACTGTAACTGTAACTGTAACTGTAACTGTAACTGTAACTGTAACTGTAACTGTAACTGTAACTGTAACTGTAACTGTAACTGTAACTGTAACTGTAACTGTATGTGTAACTGTAACTGTAGCTGTAACTGTAACTGTAACTGTAACTGTAACTGTAACTGTAACTGTAACTGTAACTGTAACTGTAACTGTAACTGTAACTGTAACTGTAACTGTAACTGTAACTGTAACTGTAACTGTAACTGTAACTGTAACTGTAACTGTAATTGTAACTGTAACTGTAACTGTAATTATTTTAATTATTATTATTTTTTAAGGAGATATTTCAAAGTTTGCTAGGAAAAACGACTTTTTTCAAAGTTAAGCAAATAAATCATGACGCACATTACTGGAAAGGTCTTGTTAAGCTCTATCAACATATCGAAACAAATTTTATTTTTATTGATTTTGTAAGGAGATATTTCAAAATTTGTTAGGAAAAACGACTTTTTTCAAAGTTAATCAAATAAATCATGACGCACATCACTGGAAAGGTCTTGTTAAGCCCTATCAGCATGTCGAAACAAATTTTATTTTTATTGATTTTGTAAGGAGATATTTCAAAATTTGCTAGGAAAAACGACTTTTTTCAAAGTTAAGCAAATAAATCATGACGCACATCACTGGAAAGGTCTTGTTAAGCCCTATCAGCATATCGAAACAAATTTTATTTTTATTGATTTTGTAAGGAGATATTTCAAAATTTGCTAGGAAAAACGACTTTTTTCAAAGTTAATCAAATAAATCATGACGCACATCACTGGAAAGGTTTTGTTAAGCCCTATCAGCATGTCGAAACAAATTTTATTTTTATTGATTTTGTAAGGAGATATTTCAAAATTTTCTAAGAAATACGACTTATTTTAAAGTTGATCAAATCAATCATGACGCACATCACTGGAAAGGTCTTATTAAGTTCTATCAGCATAACGAAACAAGTTTTATATTAATTGATTTTTTAATGAGATATTTCAAAATTTGTCCAACTTCAAGTGTGTCAACTGCAATTGCTTCTGCAACTTAAACATCAACTGCCACTGTAACTGTAACTGTAGCTGTAACTGCAACTGTAATTGTCACTGTAACTGTAACTGTAACTGTAACTGTAACTGTAACTGTAACTGTAACTGTAACTGTAACTGTAACTGTAACTGTAACTGTAAGTGTAACTGTAACTGTAACTGTAACTGTAACTGTAACTGTAACTGTAACTGTAACTGTAACTGTAACTATAACTGTAACTGTAACTGTAACTGTAACTGTAACTGTAACTGTAACTGTAACTGTAACTGTAACTGTAACTGTAACTGCAACTGAAACTCCAACTCATCCTGCATCTAAAACTCCAACTCCATCTTATGAGACAAGCAAAGTACAATTCATAATTTAAACCTTTTTTCGGGTTTTTTGGAGCGAAAGTGGATACTTAACATTTGTTTAAGAAATTTTTTTAATCTGATTTTCAGCATTTGACTAAAAATTAAAAACAGCATTGAATATTAAAAAGAACAGTGGCGCTTGTCTGCACAGAATTTATAAAAAAAATAAACAATTTTTCCAAAAATATTGACTTAATTTAATTTCATACAAAATTTTCACTGAAGAATGGAATATTACCTAGCTTTGAAAAAATTCTGACTTTAATGTTTTTTTTTTATGCTAAAATTAGTGCGATCTTCTCTAATCCAAGAATTAAAAAAATTACAATTAGCAACTATTGATAGTACTTCCCATAAAATTTACACTTAGCAACCATTTATAGTTTTTTTTTATTTTTTTCACTGTCAGCTGAATATATTAAGATTAATTTTTGTATACATATTAAAATTTTTAGAAAAAAATGTTTGATTAAGAAAAAAGTTTCAAATAATTTTTTGAAAATTCGATATACATACGAGTATCTATAAAGTTCTTTTTTGAAATCTTATTTTTATATGCATATAAATAAATTCTTGTTTTTCAGAGGAAGTTGGATTTCAAAATTTGACCTTTAAAATGTTTTAAGATTTTCATACTTACATATATAAACGCTTTTTTCTTTTCATCCTCTGCAATGATTTTAATTCCTTTCTTCTATCAAAAACTAAGATGGCTTTCTTTTTTCACCTCAAACCATCAATGAAGTTGTTTTAGCTGATTTAAACATAGCATTTCATGCTTTTTATCCTTTTTTTCTAATAATTTGTATGACTTTATATACAGTTAAAATTAAAACTATACACTGAGAAAACTGAACTATGACTTTTTTAAATAGAAGCAGGTTTAACTGTTTGTTTTGATTAGTTCAAATAGAATTCGATTTATATCTAACTCTTATCTATTCAGATTCAAAAATACTATTATTTTGGGTCAAATCTGTTTATATCAAATACATTCATGTTTAATTATTACAATGGAAGCTACACGCAATTTTTTACTTGAATTCAAGTCCAATTGAGTTTGATTTTTGAAGGACGGATAAATTATTTTACTCACTTACAAATTTTTAACACACAATCAACATGCACGAGTTTGTTTCAAATATGAATGCACTTAAAATATTAAGAAAAGAAACAGATTGAACAGAAATATTAAATTTAAACTCGATATCGAATCGAATTGAGCTCAAAGTAATAAAGGCGTTAAGCGTCTAAGATATTTGCAAATAAGTCAGTCTCTATTCAAATAGTTCCAAAATTAGTTCCACCGTAATACCTCAATAAGTGAGAGTGAAATTTATTTTAAATTTTAAAAGTATAATTTTGCCCGGTGTTATAAAATATTGAAAGGCTTGCGAGGAAACTTAATTTAAGAAATTAAGGAGAACGTGACTTTTCAGAGGCAAAAAGTATGTTTCAATCCTTCCTCGATTTCCTTCAAAATTATAATTTGTGAATAAGTGAGTTTTAACTTTGAACCGACGATATGTATGTAAGTTGCATGTATTAAAGGAAACACTACCATCATTTCAAATAGAAACCATTTGTATTTAGTTATAAGGAGCTAGCATCTATTTAGAAAACGAACATTGATTTAAACAGAAAACATCTTCGACCCAACACGAAAATATTTAAAAAGATTAACATAATTCTGAATTTCAAATGAAGTTAATTAAAACAAACAGAAATATCTTTTATGTTAAATAGAAAGCATAGTAGTAAATTCGAACAAAATCATGTTCAACTGTTTCAACGATGAATTAATACGATTCTATTTAAATTAAATAAAAATCGATTCATGCCAAATCATATGTGTTTCAGTTTGGTAAATACAATAAATAAAAAAAATGCAACAAATATATAAAGCATAATGGTCCGATAATTTTTCTTGAGAACTGTTTACAAAAATACATACTCATACATACATACATATATGCCTACATACATATATACCTACATACATATATACCTACATACATATATACCTACATACATATATACCTACATACATATATACCTACATACATATATACCTACATACATATATACCTACATACATATATACCTACATACATATATACCTACATACATATATACCTACATACATATATACCTACATACATATATACCTACATACATATATACCTACATACATATATACCTACATACATATATTAATAATTACCTACATACATACGAGTACATGCGATTATTTAGTTTAAGTCAGTGGTAAAACTAAAAAAATATTGAAGAAGCAAAGTCAGCGTTTCCCTTGAGGAATGGAAGCGTCTACTGTAACTTTTTAGCTCATTCCTTCCATCTCATATTGATTTTCTTACAGAAAGCCACTGTGAATTATATCGAGCAAAATGAAAATTTATAGTCACAAGTCGAATTAAAAATCATTTTTTTTAATTTTAAGAGTGGAAGATGCACATATGGGTGACAGAGAGATAGGTAGAGTATGTAACTTATGTATATGTTTTGTGTGTATGTGCATAATTAACTTTACGTAGGTATACTACTAGTTTTGTGTAGTTTTGGGTATTTTTGATAAGCTTTTCTTTCCCCTTAGATTTTTGGTTTTTAACTAATAAATGTGACACAAGTTTCAAAAGTTTGAAGAAATGTAGGTTCTTCTACTCGTAGGTAACTATCTACCTAGACCTACGCCATAAATAAGTATATTTTTATTTGTATGTTTTTTCGTAGGTTTGAAACTTAAACTAAGAAAAATAACCTATGGTTTTTACTAAGAGTTACCATATGATAAAATAAAAAAGGGAGATTTTATTTTGCAAAGGGACAAACATTTAAATAATATTTCCGAGCTTGACTGCCCTTCAAAAAGCCAATTATATAGATCTTTTTCGATCTTTTGCTATACAAATTTGTGAGTTTTCGATAATTTACTTATAGCCGTTTTCTTAATTTTTATTTTTAATAAAATGCTGGAAACAGATGTTCAAATTTTCTGTTTTTGAGAATTATCAAAAACACGAAATGTGTTATTTTTATGAGACAACAAAGTACAATTCATAATTGGAATCTTTTTTCTGGCTTTTTGACGAGAAAGTGGGTACCTACCTAACTTTTTTTAAATCTGGTTTTCAGCATTTGATTAAAAAATACAAAACAGTGTTGAATATTAAAGAGAATAGTGGTGCTTGTCTGCACCGAATTTTGAATTTTTTTTAATTTTCACTAAAGAATGCATTATTAGCTCTAAAAATTCTAACTTCAATGTGTTTTTTCTTAATATTATTTTTTCATATGTTAAAATTACTGTGATCTACTGCCAAAAATTATAAAAAATTATACTTAGCAACTATTTATTGTACTTGTTTTTTTACACAAATTTTTTGTTTGATTTAAAAAAAAGTTTCAAGTAATTTTTTTGAAAATTCAATATCTCAATAAACGGGTTGACTTTTCTTTTTGAAATCTTAGTTTTTCAAAGGAAGTTGCATTTCAAAATTTGGCATTTAAAATGTTTCAAGAATTGCATGCCTACATAAATGCTTTTTTTCCTTTAAACCTCTAATTGATTAAACCAATTTTGACAATTGCATAATTACTGACGATCGCAGTATCTCCATCAAAAAATTATATCGTTTTCAAAACGGCCTTATGTTGGCACTCTAAAGCCATTCCAAATTATTTATTTTTTAAAAAATGCCACGAGGCTTGAAAAATATTTGCCATCCTTGATTTATTGCAACTTTTGGTTTAAAGTAAAGTTATTATAAAATTGAGATGTTTTGCATAGGATATTTAAAAGCATAAATTACGAAGATGTTTTTAGTGTAACTTCTTAATCAAGCTTGCTATTGATTTTCTAGACAAATATGCTCGAATACTTTCTTTCTTAACCAAGTTGCACCTCTTACAATAATTTCATGTTCAATAGAAGAGTTACCTATAATTTTATTTTAAATATAATCTTTATTGTCCTTCAGTTGATGTCTCATTTGTGAAAAACAAAAAGAATTACTGAAATTATAAGCCATTTCCGAAGAACTTGTTCTGGATTTTTGAAATCCCGAGTTCTAATGACCAATATTCTGTAATTTTTCTAAATTTCGCGATAAGCAATGTTTGAAAATGAATTTAGGATCATGTGTTTAACTTTGAAATATAACTGATATACCAAAATAAATAAATTAAATAAAATTACCCAATGGTGTACGTCAAATGGCCTCTATTTTAACACTAAAAAGTGCAGTGTTGTTACATATTCGAGATTGCAAAATGATTCTTTACATAGAATTTACAATAAGAAAGATCTCGGAGTGATCTTTGACTCAAAAATTAATTTTTCACTTCATATCGATCTTATAATCTCTAGGGCTAATTCATTGTTGGGCTTTATGATTCGAAATTCAAAGTGTTTTGATGATCCTTATACACTTAAAACCCTTTACATGAGTATTGTTAGGCCGTTATTAGAGTATTGCAGCGTTATATGGAATCCTTACACTCAATCAAGTATCAATCGTTTAGAAAAAGTTCAAAAAAGATTTACAAAGTATGCCTTCTAGTGTTTCATGTTATGAGAGTAGATGCGTTCTTATTGATCTAAAGCCTCTCTTTTCGAGAAGAAAATTAAATTCTGTACTTTTTGCTTTTGATGTACTTTGTTCTAATATTAATTGTCCAATGTTGTTATCATCGTTAAATATATATGCACCTGTTCGCATTTTGCGACCAAGAAATGGTGATTTTTTATATGTTCCCCACCATAGTACAAGTTATGCTAAGCACAATCCTATTACAAATGCTTGTATTGTTTTTAATGAATTTGATAATGTTATTGATTTTAATCTGAATAGAAATGAAATAAAGAAAAAAGTATTGAAATTAGTGTAAGCCTTTGAAAACTAAATAATTTATTTATGAAAATTGTATTTGTATATATGTATGTATGTATAAAGTAGCATTTAAGTGTAGTCTCCATAAAGTTTTGTAACTTGATAGACGATAAATAAATAAATAAATAAATAGTTATAGGTTAAGATTCTTATAAAATTCAAAAATTAATGATCATATGAAAAATGAGAACAGAGTTGCATAGAGTAAAAACTTGCATTTAAGCCTTTCGAAGCCTCTCAGCTACTTAAATTGTATGCAATAATAACTAAGGTTTCTATGAACAACTAATTTCAGAAAAGTATTTCTTGCCTTATAGCTAATTTAATGCAGCTCAATTGAGAGATATGAGATCACAAGTGAAAACACTCAAATATTATCGTATCTACGTTCAACGGTATTCCAGAATTCTATTTTTTTGAATTCATATTCGAATCAATAATTTCTATCATCTGTCAAAATGTCTCTAGTCCCACCCCTTAAAAAGATAAAAATTAAATATGTACTACACAAATTTAAAAAACCATTCATAGTATTCAAATCATAACGATTTTTTTCTTTAACCGGAAACTAATTTTATTATATTCATCCCTAAAGGGGGTTAATAGATTATACAGGCCAAAACCATTTTAAATCACAATCCATCCTGTCTGTATATTTTTGAGAACAAATTAAATTTCTAAAATCGAATATCCTTTTTATCAATTCCACCCGATAGATATAAAGCTAAATACTGACAAATATCTTACCCAACAGCTAAGCTCTAAATATAACCTTTCAGACATAAAAGTATTTGTTTAAATCAGAATACCTAGCTTAATAAGTGATTTGGAAGTCTTGATTTCCTTTCTTTCTTTTTATCTCATTTCACCTTAAGAATGGAGCTTAGGTTTGAAAAACATTTACCAGTTAAACCCGACAAAAAGAAATTCAAATCAGTTTTTACTCCCATATCACCCTACAATTGAAACTGTGTAAACTGAGAATAACCTTTCTATCTGCAAAGAGAATTTTTAAATCAAATCTATAAACTTTAGTTTTTAAAAATATAAAATCACAAATACCTAATAAAAATACAAACATAGATATTTTAACTTTTAAATTGTTGTCAAATTAAAATTAAGAGTTACAGCGTTCCTACTTTGAGGAAAAAAGTCGAAGTAGATTTGAAGAAAAAAAGGAAGTAGATTGACAGAAATCGAAGTAGATTTCAAAATTAACATTTTTTATAAAAAAATTAAAGTAAACAAAAAAAAATTAGAACAAAAACAAAAGAAATTCTTTCAGACTTCATCTTTCTATATTTATTCCAATTTAAGAAAAACACACTGAATTTCTAATCATGGTTTTGTAGCAATTTTTAGTTCTATTTAGTAAAGGTACTTTACCTGTTCTTTTTTTATAAAAAAGAAAGAAAATAATTATAGTTAGGAGACAAACAAACAGACTAAAGATCGTCAACCAAAATAGAAAAGGGTGAATAAAAAAATTTAAAAAAAGAAAACCAAACCACAAGAAGTCCGTTGAGTTTCTATGCTATGTAAAATGGTTAATTTTTGTATAAAAATTTTGTTAATCTTGCTTTTGTTGTTTTAATGGAAATTCTGGGGCTACATAATTGATTAAAAAAGAGAAAAAAGAAGTAGAATTGACCTATTAATGTAAAATTGAAGTATAAGTCGAAACAGAGATTCCTAAAATGAAGTAAAGTTCAATTATTTGGTGATGGTGCCAAGTAGGAAGCAGATTATAATTAAAAAAGAAGAAGTAGATCTACTAATTGAAGAAAAGTGGTAGTACTGCTGCTACTCTGGGACATTGTAGCTTTCCACTAGTAGATCAATTTTTAGGATCAGTGCAGTAATTCCAAAGACTACCCCTTACATAGAAATAGAAAAAAACAAAAAAAAAATAAATATTTCGGCTTTATAATATAGATATAGATATAGATATAGATGTAGATATAGATATAGATATATATATAGATATAGATATGGTCAGTGGTAAAAATAAAAAAAATATTGAGGAAAAATGTCAGCTCTTTCCTTGAAGAGTGGAAACAACAACTGCCACTTTTCAGCTCATTCCTTCGATCTCATATTGATTTTCTTACAGAAAGCCACTGTGAATTATATCGAGCAAAATGAAAATTTATAGTCACAAGTCGAATTAAAAATCCTTTTTGTTGGTTTTTAGGACCTATAGGCAGAGTGGAAGACGCACATATGGGTGACGGCGAGATAGGTATAGTATGTAAATTATGTATATGTTTCGTTTGTATGTGAATAATTAACTATATGTAGGTATACGAGTATTTTTGTGTAGTTTTGGTTATTTTTAATTAGCTTTGTTTTCGTTTAGATTTTTTTTTGTTTTAAACTAAAAAGTGTTTTGACATTTCTTGTTTATTTTGTTATTTTTATGAGGCAAACAAAGTATAATTTATAATTGAAACCTTTTTCGGGTTTTTTTTGGGGAGAAAGTGGGTAAATTTTTTTTTAAAGAAAGATTTTTACATCTGGTTCTCATCATTGGACTTAAAATGAAAAGAGCATGGATTATTAAAAAAAACAGTAGTGCTGAAATTTTGAACAAAATTCACAAATTTTTCAAAAATATTGCCTTTATTTAATTTCTTAAAAAATGTTCACTAAAGAATGGAATATTAACTACCTAGCTTTGAAAAAAAATTGGACTTTAATGTTTTTTTTTTATATGCTAAAATTAGTGCGATCACAAATTTAAAATAAATTCAAATTATATTGTAATTTTCATTCATCCAAGGGGGTCTCCATTTTAAAAAAGGTTCAATTTTTCCAACTTTTAAACTGCTTTTGATTTACATATTCAAAATAAAATTCTTACTTATTTATTTTAAGGAGGATAACAAACCAAGTCCTTATAAATATTTCTTACCTGAAAAGAAAGAAGAGAAAACTTTGATTAGCAAGGGTCTTTTAAAAGTTTTCAAATAATTAATTTTTAAGAAAAATTTTTAATTTTTAATATGTTTATTTCTTAAATAGAAAAAAATTCAAAAGTTGAAGAAAATGGAAATAATGTCAAATATTTGAATTAATAGTTTTATAAGCCTCATATTCTTGAAATACTTTTTAATTTTTCTAAGAATCTTATGTTAAACTTGTAATTGGCTTTCTTTACAATTATAAAAAAATATGAAATATAAGGTCTTGTTAAGCCCTATCAGCATATCGAAACAAATTTTATTTTTATTGATTTTGTAAGGAGATATTTCAAAATTTGCTAGGAAAAACGACTTTTTTCAAAGTTAAGCAAATAAATCATGACGCACATCACTGGAAAGGTCTTGTTAAGCCCTATCAGCATATCGAAACAAATTTTATTTTTATTGATTTTGTAAGGAGATATTTCAAAATTTGTTAGGAAAAACGACTTTTTTCAAAGTTAAGCAAATAAATCATGACGCACATCACTGGAAAGGTCTTGTTAAGCCCTATCAGCATATCGAAACAAATTTTATTTTTATTGATTTTTAATGGAGATATTTCAAAATTTGCTAGGAAAAACGACTTTTTTCGAAGTTAATCAAATAAATCATGACGCACATCACTGGAAAGGTCTTGTTAAGCCCTATCAGCATATCGAAACAAATTTTATTTTTATTGATTTTGTAAGGAGATATTTCAAAATTTGTTAGGAAAAACGACTTTTTTCAAAGTTAATCAAATAAATCATGACGCACATCACTGGAAAGGTCTTGTTAAGCCCTATCAGCATGTCGAAACAAATTCTATTTTTATTGATTTTGTAAGGAGATATTTCAAAATTTGCTAGGAAAAACGACTTTTTTCAAAGTTAAACAAATAAATCATGACGCACATCACTGGAAAGGTCTTGTTAAGCCCTATCAGCATATCGAAACAAATTTTATTTTTATTGATTTTGTAAGCAGATATTTCAAAATTTGCTAGGAAAAACGACTTTTTCAAAGTTAATCAAATAAATCATGACGCACATCAGTGGAAAGGTCTTGTTAAGCCCTATCAGCATATCGAAACAAATTTTATTTTTATTGATTTTGTAAGGAGATATTTCAAAATTTGCTAGGAAAAACGACTTTTTTCAAAGTTAAGCAAATAAATCATGACGCACATCACTGGAAAGGTCTTGTTAAGCCCTATCAGCATATCGAAACAAATTTTATTTTTATTGATTTTGTAAGGAGATATTTCAAAATTTGTTAGGAAAAACGACTTTTTTCAAAGTTAAGCAAATAAATCATGACGCACATCACTGGAAAAGTCTTGTTAAGCCCTATCAGCATATCGAAACAAATTTTATTTTTATTGATTTTTAATGGAGATATTTCAAAATTTGCTAGGAAAAACGACTTTTTTCGAAGTTAATCAAATAAATCATGACGCACATCACTGGAAAGGTCTTGTTAAGCCCTATCAGCATATCGAAACAAATTTTATTTTTATTGATTTTGTAAGGAGATATTTCAAAATTTGTTAGGAAAAACGACTTTTTTCAAAGTTAAGCAAATAAATCATGACGCACATCACTGGAAAGGTCTTGTTAAGCCCTATCAGCATATCGAAACAAATTTTATTTTTATTGATTTTGTAAGGAGATATTTCAAAATTTGTTAGGAAAAACCACTTTTTTCAAAGTTAAGCAAATAAATCATGACGCACATCACTGGAAAGGTCTTGTTAAGCCCTATCAGCATATCGAAACAAATTTTATTTTTATTGATTTTTAATGGAGATATTTCAAAATTTGCTAGGAAAAACGACTTTTTTCGAAGTTAATCAAATAAATCATGACGCACATCACTGGAAAGGTCTTGTTAAGCCCTATCAGCATATCGAAACAAATTTTATTTTTATTGATTTTGTAAGCAGATATTTCAAAATTCGTTAGGAAAAACGACTTTTTTCAAAGTTAAGCAAATAAATCATGACGCACATCACTGGAAAGGTCTTGTTAAGCCCTATCAGCATATCGAAAGAAATTTTATTTTTATTGATTTTGTAAGGAGATATTTCAAAATTTGCTAGGAAAAACGACTTTTTTCAAAGTTAATCAAATAAATCATGACGTACATCACTGGAAAGGTCTTGTTAAGCCCTATCAGCATATCGAAATAAATTTTGTTTTTATTGATTTTGTAAGCAGATATTTCAAAATTTGCTAGGAAAAACGACTTTTTTCACAGTTAATCAAATAAATCATGACGCACATCACTGGAAAGGTCTTGTTAAGCCCTATCAGCATATCGAAACAAATTTTATTTTTATTGATTTTTAATGGAGATATTTCAAAATTTGCTAGGAAAAACGACTTTTTTCGAAGTTAATCAAATAAATCATGACGCACATCACTGGAAAGGTCTTGTTAAGCCCTATCAGCATATCGAAACAAATTTTATTTTTATTGATTTTGTAAGGAGATATTTCAAAATTTGCTAGGAAAAACGACTTTTTTCAAAGTTAATCAAATAAATCATGACGCACATCACTGGAAAGGTCTTGTTAAGCCCTATCAGCATATCGAAACAAATTTTATTTTTATTGATTTTGTAAGGAGATATTTCAAAATTTGCTAGGAAAAACGACTTTTTTCAAAGATAATCAAATGAATCATGACGCACATCACTGGAAAGGTCTTGTTAAGCCCTATCAGCATATCGAAACAAATTTTATTTTTATTGATTTTGTAAGGAGATATTTCAAAATTTGCTAGGAAAAACGACTTTTTTCAAAGTTAAGCAAATAAATCATGACGCACATCACTGGAAAGGTCTTGTTAAGCCCTATCAGCATATCGAAACAAATTTTATTTTTATTGATTTTGTAAGGAGATATTTCAAAATTTGTTAGGAAAAACGACTTTTTCCAAAGTTAATCAAATAAATCATGACGCACATCACTGGAAAGGTCTCGTTAAGCCCTATCAGCATATCGAAACAAATTTTATTTTTATTGATTTTGTAAGGAGATATTTCAAAATTTGCTAGGAAAAACGACTTTTTTCAAAGTTATTCAAATAAATCATGACGCACATCACTGGAAAGGTCTTGTTAAGCCCTATCAGCATATCGAAACAAATTTTATTTTTATTGATTTTGTAAGGAGATATTTCAAAATTTGCTAGGAAAAACGACTTTTTTCAAAGTTAATCAAATGAATCATGACGCACATCACTGGAAAGGTCTTGTTAAGCCCTATCAACATATCGAAACAAATTTTATTTTTATTGATTTTGTAAGGAGATATTTCAAAATTTGTTAGGAAAAACGACTTTTTTCAAAGTTAAGCAAATAAATCATGACGCACATCACTGGAAAGGTCTCGTTAAGCCCTATCAGCATATCGAAACAAATTTTATTTTTATTGATTTTGTAAGGAGATATTTCAAAATTTGCTAGGAAAAACGACTTTTTTCAAAGTTAGTCAAATAAATCATGACGCACATCACTGGAAAGGTCTTGTTAAGCCCTATCAGAATATCGAAACAAATTTTAATTTTAATGATTTTGTAAGCAGATATTTCAAAATTTGCTAAGAAAAACGACTTTTTTCAAAGTTAATCAAATAAATAATGACGCACATCACTGGAAAGGTCTTGTTAAGCCCTATCAGCATATCGAAACAAATTTTATTTTCATTGATTTTGTAAGGAGATATTTCAAAATTTGCTAGGAAAAACGACTTTTTTCAAAGTTAACCAAATAAATAATGACGTACATCACTGGAAAGGTCCTGTTAAGCCCTATCAGCATATCGAAACAAATTTTATTTTTATTGATTTTGTAAGGAGATATTTCAAAATTTTCTAAGAAAAACGACTTATTTTAAAGTTGATCAAATGAATCATGACGCACATCACTGGAAAGGTCTTGTTAAGCCCTATCAGCAGATCGAAACAAATTTTATTTTTAGTGATTTTGTAAGGAGATATTTCAAAATTTGGTAGGAAAAACGACTTTTTTCAAAGTTAATCAAATAAATCATGACGCACATCACTGGAAAGGTCTTGTTAAGCCCTATCAGCATATCGAAACAAATTTTATTTTTAATGATTTTGTAGGCAGATATTTCAAAATTTGCTAGGAAAAACGACTTTTTTCAAAGTTAATCAAATAAATAATGACGCACATCACTGGAAAGGTCTTGTTAAGCCCTATCAGCATATCGAAACAAATTTTATTTTCATTGATTTTGTAAGGAGATATTTCAAAATTTGCTATGAAAAACGACTTTTTTCAAAGTTAATCAAATAAATAATGACGCACATCACTGGAAAGGTCCTGTTAAGCCCTATCAGCATATCGAAACAAATTTTATTTTTATTGATTTTTATAAGGAGATATTTCAAAATTTGCTAGGAAAAACGACTTTTTTCAAAGTTTATCAAATAAATCATGACGCACATCACTGGAAAGGTCTTGTTAAGCCCTATCAGCATATCGAAACAAATTTTATTTTTATTGATTTTGTAAGGAGATATTTCAAAATTTGCTAGGAAAAACGACTTTTTTCAAAGTTAAGCAAATAAATCATGACGCACATCACTGGAAAGGTCTTGTTAAGCCCTATCAGCATGTCGAAACAAATTTTATTTTTATTGATTTTGTAAGGAGATATTTCAAAATTTGCTAGGAAAAACGACTTTTTTCAAAGTTTATCAAATAAATCATGACGCACATCACTGGAAAGGTCTTGTTAAGCCCTATCAGCATATCGAAACAAATTCTATTTTTATTGATTTTGTAAGGAGATATTTCAAAATTTGCTAGGAAAAACGACTTTTTTCAAAGTTAAGCAAATAAATCATGACGCACATCACTGGAAAGGTCTTGTTAAGCCCTATCAGCATATCGAAACAAATTTTATTTTTATTGATTTTGTAAGGAGATATTTCAAAATTTGCTAGGAAAAACGACTTTTTTCAAAGTTAATCAAATAAATCATGACGTACATCACTGGAAAGGTCTTGTTAAGCCCTATCAGCATGTCGAAACAAATTTTATTTTTATTGATTTTGTAAGGAGATATTTCAAAATTTTCTAAGAAAAACGACTTATTTTAAAGTTGATCAAATCAATCATGACGCACATCACTGGAAAGGTCTTATTAAGTTCTATCAGCATAGCGAAACAAGTTTTATATTAATTGATTTTTTAATGAGATATTTTAAAATTTGTCCAACTTCAAGTGTGTCAACTGCAATTGCTTCTGCAACTTAAACATCAACTGTAGCTGCAACTGCAACTGTAACTGTAACTGTAACTGTAACTGTAACTGTAACTGTAACTGTAACTGTAACTGTAACTGTAACTGTAACTGTAACTGTAACTGTAACTGTAACTGTAACTGTAACTGTAACTGTAACTGTAACTGTAACTGTAACTGTAACTGTAACTGTAACTGTAACTGTAACTGTAACTGTAACTGTAACTGTAACTGTAACTGTAACTGTAACTGTAACTGTAACTGTAACTGTAACTGTAACTGTAACTGTAACTGTAACTGTAACTGTAACTGTAACTGTAACTGTAACTGTAACTGTAACCGTAACTGTAACTGTAACTGTAACTGTAACTGTAACTGTAACTGTAACTGTAACTGTAACTGTAACTGTAACTGTAACTGTAACTGTAACTGTAACTGTAACTGTTACTGTAACTGTAACTGTAACTGTAACTGTAACTGTAACTGTAACTGTAACTGTAACTGTAACTGTAACTGTAACTGTAACTGTAACTGTAACTGTAACTGTAACTGTAACTGTAACTGTAACTGTAACTGTAACTGTAACTGTAACTGTAACTGTAACTGTAACTGTAACTGTAACTGTAACTGTAACTGTAACTGTAACTGTAACTGTAACTGTAATTGTAACTGTAACTGTAACTGTAACTGTAACTGTAACTGTAACTGTAACTGTAACTGTAACTGTCAAAGTTTGCTAGGAAAAACGACTTTTTTCAAAGTTAGTCAAATAAATCATGACGCACATCACTGGAAAGGTCTTGTTAAGCCCTATCAGAATATCGAAACAAATTTTATTTTTAATGATTTTGTAAGCAGATATTTCAAAATTTGCTAAGAAAAACGACTTTTTTCAAAGTTAATCAAATAAATAATGACGCACATCACTGGAAAGGTCTTGTTAAGCCCTATCAGCATATCGAAACAAATTTTATTTTCATTGATTTTGTAAGGAGATATTTCAAAATTTGCTAGGAAAAACGACTTTTTTCAAAGTTAACCAAATAAATAATGACGTACATCACTGGAAAGGTCCTGTTAAGCCCTATCAGCATATCGAAACAAATTTTATTTTTATTGATTTTGTAAGGAGATATTTCAAAATTTTCTAAGAAAAACGACTTATTTTAAAGTTGATCAAATGAATCATGACGCAAATCACTGGAAAGGTCTTGTTAAGCCCTATCAGCAGATCGAAACAAATTTTATTTTTAGTGATTTTGTAAGGAGATATTTCAAAATTTGGTAGGAAAAACGACTTTTTTCAAAGTTAATCAAATAAATCATGACGTACATCACTGGAAAGGTCTTGTTAAGCCCTATCAGCATATCGAAACAAATTTTATTTTTATTGATTTTGTAAGGAGATATTTCAAAATTTGTTAGGAAAAACGACTTTTTTCAAAGTTAATCAAATAAATCATGACGCACATCACTGGAAAGGTCTTGTTAAGCCCTATCAGCATATCGAAACAAATTTTATTTTTATTGATTTTGTAAGGAGATATTTCAAAATTTGTTAGGAAAAACGACTTTTTTCAAAGTTAATCAAATAAATCATGACGCACATCACTGGAAAGGTCTTGTTAAGCCCTATCAGCATATCGAAACAAATTTTATTTTTATTGATTTTGTAAGGAGATATTTCAAAATTTGCTAGGAAAAACGACTTTTTTCAAAGTTAAGCAAATAAATCATGACGCACATCACTGGAAAGGTCTTGTTAAGCCCTATCAGCATATCGAAACAAATTTTATTTTTATTGATTTTGTAAGGAGATATTTCAAAATTTGCTAGGAAAAACGACTTTTTTCAAAGTTAATCAAATAAATCATGACGCACATCACTGGAAAGGTCTTGTTAAGCCCTATCAGCATATCGAAACAAATTTTATTTTTAATGATTTTGTAGGCAGATATTTCAAAATTTGCTAGGAAAAACGACTTTTTTCAAAGTTAATCAAATAAATCATGACGCACATCACTGGAAAGGTCTTGTTAAGCCCTATCAGCATATCGAAACAAATTTTATTTTCATTGATTTTGTAAGGAGATATTTCAAAATTTGCTAGGAAAAACGACTTTTTTCAAAGTTAATCAAATAAATAATGACGCACATCACTGGAAAGGTCCTGTTAAGCCCTATCAGCATAAAGAAACAAATTTTATTTTTATTGATTTTGTAAGGAGATATTTCAAAATTTGCTAGGAAAAACGACTTTTTTCAAAGTTTATCAAATAAATCATGACGCACATCACTGGAAAGGTCTTGTTAAGCCCTATCAGCATATCGAAACAAATTTTATTTTTATTGATTTTGTAAGGAGATATTTCAAAATTTGCTAGGAAAAACGACTTTTTTCAAAGTTAAGCAAATAAATCATGACGCACATCACTGGAAAGGTCTTGTTAAGCCCTATCAGCATGTCGAAACAAATTTTATTTTTATTGATTTTGTAAGGAGATATTTCAAAATTTGCTAGGAAAAACGACTTTTTTCAAAGTTAATCAAATAAATCATGACGCACATCACTGGAAAGGTCTTGTTAAGCCCTATCAGCATATCGAAACAAATTTTATTTTTATTGATTTTGTAAGGAGATATTTCAAAATTTGCTAGGAAAAACGACTTTTTTCAAAGTTAAGCAAATAAATCATGACGCACATCACTGGAAAGGTCTTGTTAAGCCCTATCAGCATATCGAAACAAATTTTATTTTTATTGATTTTGTAAGGAGATATTTCAAAATTTGCTAGGAAAAACGACTTTTTTCAAAGTTAATCAAATAAATCATGACGTACATCACTGGAAAGGTCTTGTTAAGCCCTATCAGCATGTCGAAACAAATTTTATTTTTATTGATTTTGTAAGGAGATATTTCAAAATTTTCTAAGAAAAACGACTTATTTTAAAGTTGATCAAATCAATCATGACGCACATCACTGGAAAGGTCTAATTAAGTTCTATCAGCATAACGAAACAAGTTTTATATTAATTGATTTTTTAATGAGATATTTCAAAATTTGTCCAACTTCAAGTGTGTCAACTGCAATTGCTTCTGCAACTTAAACATCAACTGTAGCTGCAACTGCCACTGTAACCGTAACTGTAGCTGTAACTGTATTTGTAATTGTCACTGTAACTGTAACTGTAACTGTAACTGTAACTGTAACTGTAACTGTAACTATAACTGTAACTGTAACTGTAACTGTAACTGTAACTGTAACTGTAACTGTAACTGTAACTGTAACTGTAACTGTAACTGTAACTGTAACTGTAACTGTAACTGTAACTGTAACTGTAACTGTAACTGTAACTGTAACTGTAACTGTAACTGTAACTGTAACTGTAACTGTAACTGTAACTGTAACTGTAACTGTAACTGTAACTGTAACTGTAACTGTAACTGTAACTGTAACTGTAACTGTAACTGTAACTGTAACTGTAACTGTAACTGTAACTGTAACTGTAACTGTAACTGTAACTGTAACTGTAACTGTAACTGTAACTGTAACTGTAACTGTAACTGTCAAAGTTTGCTAGGAAAAACGACTTTTTTCAAAGTTAATCAAATAAATAATGACGCACATCACTGGAAAGGTCTTGTTAAGCCCTATCAGCGTATAGAAACAAATTTTATTTTTATTGATTTTGTAAGGAGATATTTCAAAATTTGTTAGGAAAAACGACTTTTTTCAAAGTTAATCAAATAAATCATGACGCACATCACTGGAAAGGTCTTGTTAAGCCCTATCAGCATATCAAAACAAATTTTATTTTTATTGATTTTGTAAGGAGATATTTCAAAATTTGCTAGGAAAAACGACTTTTTTCAAAGTTAAGCAAATAAATCATGACGCACATCACTGGAAAGGTCTTGTTAAGCCCTATCAGCATATCGAAACAAATTTTATTTTTATTGATTTTGTAAGGAGACATTTCAAAATTTGCTAGGAAAAACGACTTTTTTCAAAGTTAATCAAATAAATCATGACGCACATCACTGGAAAGGTCTTGTTAAGCTCTATCAGCATATCGAAACAAATTTTATTTTTATTGATTTTGTAAGGAGATATTTCAAAATATGCTAGGAAAAACGACTTTTTTCAAAGTTAATCAAATAAATAATGACGCACATCACTGGAAAGGTCTTGTTAAGCCCTATCAGCGTATAGAAACAAATTTTATTTTTATTGATTTTGTAAGGAGATATTTCAAAATTTTCTAAGAAAAACGACTTATTTTAAAGTTGATCAAATCAATCATGACGCACATCACTGGAAAGGTCTTATTAAGTTCTATCAGCATAACGAAACAAGTTTTATATTAATTGATTTTTTAATGAGATATTTCAAAATTTGTCCAACTTCAAGTGTGTCAACTGCAATTGCTTCTGCAACTTAAACATCAACTGTAGCTGCAACTGCCACTGTAACCGTAACTGTAGCTGTAACTGTATTTGTAATTGTCACTGTAACTGTAACTGTAACTGTAACTGTAACTGTAACTGTAACTATAACTGTAACTGTAACTGTAACTGTAACTGTAACTGTAACTGTAACTGTAACTGTAACTGTAACTGTAACTGTAACTGTAACTGTAACTGTAACTGTAACTGTAACTGTAACTGTAACTGTAACTGTAACTGTAACTGTAACTGTAACTGTAACTGTAACTGTAACTGTAACTGTAACTGTAACTGTAACTGTAACTGTAACTGTAACTGTAACTGTAACTGTAACTGTAACTGTAACTGTAACTGTAACTGTAACTGTAACTGTAACTGTAACTGTAACTGTAACTGTAACTGTAACTGTAACTGTAACTGTAACTGTAACTGTAACTGTAACTGTAACTGTAACTGTAACTGTAACTGTAACTGTAACTGTAACTGTAACTGTAACTGTAACTGTAATTGTAACTGTAACTGTAACTGTAACTGTAACTGTAACTGTAACTGTAACTGTAACTGTAACTGCAACTGAAACTCCAACTCATCCTGCATCTAAAACTCCAACTCCATCTTATGAGACAAGCAAAGTACAATTCATAATTTAAACCTTTTTTCGGGTTTTTTGGAGCGAAAGTGGATACTTAACATTTGTTTAAGAAATTTTTTTAATCTGATTTTCAGCATTTGACTAAAAATTAAAAACAGCATTGAATATTAAAAAGAACAGTGGCGCTTGTCTGCACAGAATTTATAAAAAAAATAAACAATTTTTCCAAAAATATTGACTTAATTTAATTTCATACAAAATTTTCACTGAAGAATGGAATATTACCTAGCTTTGAAAAAATTCTGACTTTAATGTTTTTTTTTTATGCTAAAATTAGTGCGATCTTCTCTAATCCAAGAATTAAAAAAATTACAATTAGCAACTATTGATAGTACTTCCCATAAAATTTACACTTAGCAACCATTTATAGTTTTTTTTTATTTTTTTCACTGTCAGCTGAATATATTAAGATTAATTTTTGTATACATATTAAAATTTTTAGAAAAAAATGTTTGATTAAGAAAAAAGTTTCAAATAATTTTTTTGAAAATTCGATATACATACGAGTATCTATAAAGTTCTTTTTTGAAATCTTAATTTTATATGCATATAAATAAATTCTTGTTTTTCAGAGGAAGTTGGATTTCAAAATTTGACCTTTAAAATGTTTTAAGATTTTCATACTTACATATATAAACGCTTTTTTCTTTTCATCCTCTGCAATGATTTTAATTCCTTTCTTCTATCAAAAACTAAGATGGCTTTCTTTTTTCACCTCAAACCATCAATGAAGTTGTTTTAGCTGATTTAAACATAGCATTTCATGCTTTTTATCCTTTTTTTCTAATAATTTGTATGACTTTATATACAGTTAAAATTAAAACTATACACTGAGAAAACTGAACTATGACTTTTTTAAATAGAAGCAGGTTTAACTGTTTGTTTTGATTAGTTCAAATAGAATTCGATTTATATCTAACTCTTATCTATTCAGATTCAAAAATACTATTATTTTGGGTCAAATCTGTTTATATCAAATACATTCATGTTTAATTATTACAATGGAAGCTACACGCAATTTTTTACTTGAATTCAAGTCCAATTGAGTTTGATTTTTGAAGGACGGATAAATTATTTTACTCACTTACAAATTTTTAACACACAATCAACATGCACGAGTTTGTTTCAAATATGAATGCACTTAAAATATTAAGAAAAGAAACAGATTGAACAGAAATATTAAATTTAAACTCGAACTCGAATCGAATTGAACTCAAAGTAATAAAGGTGTTAAGCGTCTAAGATATTTGCAAATAAGTCAGTCTCTATTCAAATAGTTCCAAAATTAGTTCCACCGTAATACCTCAATAAGTGAGAGTGAAATTTATTCTAAATTTTAATAGTATAATTTTGCCCGGTGTTATAAAATATTGAAAGGCATGCGAGGAAACTTAATTTAAGAAATTAAGGAGAACGTGACTTTTCAGAGGCAAAAAGTATGTTTCAATCCTTCCTCGATTTCCTTCAAAATTATAATTTGTGAGTAGGTGAGTTTTAACTTTGAACCGACGATATGTATGTAAGTTGCATGTATTAAAGGAAACACTACCATCATTTCAAATAGAAACCATTTGTATTTAGTTATAAGGAGCTAGCATCTATTTAGAAAACGAACATTGATTTAAACAGAAAACATCTTCGACCCAACACGAAAATATTTAAAAAGATCAACACAATTCCGAATTTCAAATGAAGTTAATTAAAACAAACAGAAATATCTTTTATGTTAAATAGAAAGCATAGTAGTTAATTCGAACAAAAATCATGTTCAATGTTTCAACGATGAATACGATTCTATTTAAATTAAATAAAAATCGATTCCATGCCAAATCATATGTGTTTAGTTTGGTAAATACAATAAATAAAAAAACTGCAACAAATATATAAAGCATATTGTTCCGACAATTTTTCTTGAGAACTGTTTACAAAAAATACATACTCATACATACATACATATATGCCTACATACATATAAACCTACATAAATAATTACCCACATACATACGAGTACATGCGATTATTTAGTTTAAGTCAGTGGTGAAACTAAAAAATATTGAAAAAGCAAAGTCAGCGTTTCCCTTGAGGAATGGAAGCTGATACTGTAACTTTTTAGCTCATTCCTTCCATCTCATATTGATTTTCTTACAGAAAGCCACTGTGAATTATATCGAGCAAAATGAAAATTTATAGTCACAAGTCGAATTAAAAATCATTTTTTTTAATTTTAAGACTTATAGGCAGAGTGGAAGATGCACATATGGGTGACAGAGAGATAGGTATAGTATGTAACTTATGTATATGTTTTGTGTGTATGTGCATAATTAACTTTACGTAGGTATACTACTAGTTTTGTGTAGTTTTGGGTATTTTTGATAAGCTTTTCTTTCCCCTTAGATTTTTGGTTTTTAACTAATAAATGTGACACAAGTTTCAAAAGTTTGAAGAAATGTAGGTTCTTCTACTCGTAGGTAACTATCTACCTAGACCTACGCCATAAATAAGTATATTTTTATTTGTATGTTTTTTCGTAGGTTTGAAACTTAAACTAAGAAAAATAACCTATGGTTTTTACTAAGAGTTACCATATGATAAAATAAAAAAGGGAGATTTTATTTTGCAAAGGGACAAACATTTAAATAATATTTCCGAGCTTGACTGCCCTTCAAAAAGCCAATTATATAGATCTTTTTCGATCTTTTGCTATACAAATTTGTGAGTTTTCGATAATTTACTTATAGCCGTTTTCTTAATTTTTATTTTTAATAAAATGCTGGAAACAGATGTTCAAATTTTCTGTTTTTGAGAATTATCAAAAACACGAAATGTGTTATTTTTATGAGACAACAAAGTACAATTCATAATTGAAACCTTTTTTCTGGCTTTTTGACGAGAAAGTGGGTACCTACCTAACTTTTTTTTAATCTGGTTTTCAGCATTTGATTAAAAAATACAAAACAGTGTTGAATATTAAAGAGAATAGTGGTGCTTGTCTGCACCGAATTTTGAATTTTTATTAATTTTCACTAAAGAATGGATTATTAGCTCTAAAAATTCTAACTTCAATGTGTTTTTTCTTAATATTATTTTTTCATATGTTAAAATTACTGTGATCTACTGCCAAAAATTATAAAAAATTATACTTAGCAACTATTTATTGTACTTGTTTTTTTACACAAATTTTTTGTTTGATTTAAAAAAAAGTTTCAAGTAATTCTTTGAAAATTCAATATCTCTATAAACGGGTTGACTATTCTTTTTGAAATCTTAGTTTTTCAAAGGAAGTTGCATTTCAAAATTTGGCATTTAAAATGTTTCAAGAATTGCATGCCTACATAAATGCTTTTTTTCCTTTAAACCTCTAATTGATTAAACCAATTTTGACAATTGCATAATTACTGACGATCGCAGTATCTCCATCAAAAAATTATATCGTTTCCAAAACGGCCTTATGTTGGCACTCTAAAGCCATTCCAAATTATTTATTTTTTAAAAAATGCCACGAGGCTTGAAAAATATTTGCCATCCTTGATTTATTGCAACTTTTGGTATAAAGTAAAGTTATTATAAAATTGAGATGTTTTGCATAGGATATTTAAAAGCATAAATTACGAAGATGTTTTTAGTGTAACTTCTTAATCAAGCTTGCTATTGATTTTCTAGACAAATATGCTCGAATACTTTCTTTCTTAACCAAGTTGCACCTCTTACAATAATTTCATGTTCAATAGAAGAGTTACCTATAATTTTTTTTTTAAATATAATCTTTATTGTCCTTCAGTTGATGTCTCATTTGTGAAAAACAAAAAGAATTACTGAAATTATAAGCCATTTCCGAAGAACTTGTTCTGGATTTTTGAAATCCCGAGTTCTAATGACCAATATTCTGTAATTTTTCTAAATTTCGCGATAAGCAATGTTTGAAAATGAATTTAGGATCATGTGTTTAACTTTGAAATATAACTGATATACCAAAATAAATAAATTAAATAAAATTACCCAATGGTGTACGTCAAATGGCCTCTATTTTAACACTAAAAAGTCCAGCGTTGTTACATATTCGAGATGGCAAAACCTATTGTTATTTGATTATAAATTAAATAATGATTCTTTACATAGAATTTACAATCAGAAAGATCTCGGAGTGATCTTTGACTCAAAAATTAATTTTTCACTTCATATCGATCATATAATCTCTAGGGCTAATTCAATGTTGGGCTTTATGATTCGAAATTCAAAGTGTTTTGATGATCCTTATACACTTAAAACCCTTTACATGAGTATTGTTAGGCCGTTATTAGAGTATTGCAGCGTTATATGGAATCCTTACACTCAATCAAGTATCAATCGTTTAGAAAAAGTTCAAAAAAGATTTACAAAGTATGCCTTCTAGTGTTTCATGTTATGAGAGTAGATGTGTTCTTATTGATCTAAAGCCTCTCTTTTCGAGAAGAAAATTAAATTCTGTACTTTTTGCTTTTGATGTACTTTGTTCTAATATTAATTGTCCAATGTTGTTATCATCGTTAAATATATATGCACCTGTTCGCATTTTGCGACCAAGAAATTGTGATTTTTTATATGTTCCCTACCATAGTACAAGTTATGCTAAGCACAATCCTATTACAAATGCTTGTATTGTTTTTAATGAATTTGATAATGTTATTGATTTTAATCTGAATAGAAATGAAATAAAGAAAAAAGTATTGGAATTAGTGTAAGCCTTTGAAAACTAAATAATTTATTTATGAAAATTGTATTTGTATATACTCGTATGTATGTATAAAGTAGCATTTAAGTGTAGTCTCCATAAAGTTTTGTAACTTGATAGACGATAAATAAATAAATAGTTATAGGTTAGGATTCTTATAAAATTCAAAAATTAATGATCATATGAAAAATGAGAACAGAGTTGCATAGAGTAAAAACTTGCTTTTTAGCCTTTCGAAGCCTCTAAGCTACTGCAATTTATTCAATAATAACTAAGGTTTCTATGTACAACTAATTTCAGAAAGTATTTCTTGACTTATAGCCAATTAATGCAGCTCAATTGAGAGATATGAGATCACAGGTGAAAACACTCAAATATTATCGTTTCTACGTTCAACGGTATTCCAGAATTCTATTTTTTTGAATTTATATTCGAATCAATAATTCCTATCATCTGTCAAAATGTCTCTAGTCCCACCCCTTAAAAAGATAAAAATTAAATATGTACTACACAAATTTAAAAAAACCATTCATAGTATTCAAATCATAACGATTTTTTTCTTTACCCGGAAACTAATTTTATTATATTCATCCCTAAAGGGGGTTAATAGATTATACAGGCCAAAACCATTTTAAATCACAATCCATCCTGTCTGTATATTTTTGAGAACAAATAAAATTTCTAAAATCGAATATCCTTTTTATCAATTCCACCCGATAGATATAAAGCTAAATACTGACAAATATCTTACCCAACAGCTAAGCTCTAAATATAACCTTTCAGACATAAAAGTATTTGTTTAAATCAGAATACCTAGCTTAATAAGTGATTTGGAAGTCTTGATTTCCTTTCTTTCTTTTTATCTCATTTCACCTTAAGAATGGAGCTTAGGTTTGAAAAACATTTACCAGTTAAACCCGACAAAAAGAAATTCAAATCAGTTTTTACTCCCATATCACCCTACAATTGAAACTGTGTAAACTGAGAATAACCTTTCTATCTGCAAAGAGAATTTTTAAATCAAATCTATAAACTTTAGTTTTTAAAAATATAAAATCACAAATACCTAATAAAAATACAAACATAGATATTTTAACTTTTAAATTGTTGTCAAATTAAAATTAAGAGTTACAGCGTTCCTACTTTGAGGAAAAAAGTCGAAGTAGATTTGAAGAAAAAAAGGAAGTAGATTGACAGAAATCGAAGTAGATTTCAAAATTAACATTTTTTATAAAAAAATTAAAGTAAACAAAAAAAAATTAGAACAAAAACAAAAGAAATTCTTTCAGACTGCATCATTCTATATTTATTCCAATTTAAGAAAAACACACTGAATTTCTAATCATGGTTTTGTAGCAATTTTTAGTTTTATTTAGTAAAGGTACTTTACCTGTTCTTTTTTTATAAAAAAGAACAACAAAATAATTATAGTTAGGAGACAAACAACCAGACCAAAGATCGTCAACCAAAATAGAAGAGGGTGAATAAAAAATTTAAAAAAAAGACAACCAAACCACAAGATTCGTAAACACAGGAGTGCGTTGAGTTTCTTTCTATGCTATGTAAAATGGTTAATTTTTGTATAAAAATTTTGTTAACCTTGCTTTTGTTGTTTTAATGGAAATTCTGGGGCTACATAATTGATTAAAAAAGAGAAAAAAGAAGTAGAATTGACCTATTAATGTAAAATTGAAGTATAATTAGAGATTTCTAAAATGAAGTAATGTTCAATTATTTGGTGATGGTGCCAAGTAGGAAGCAGATTATAATTAAAAAAAAAGAAGTAGATCTACTAATTGAAGTAAAGTGGTAGTACTGCTGCTACTCTGGGACATTGTAGCTTTCCACTAGTAGATCAATTTTTAGGATCAGTGCAGTAATTCCAAAGACTACCCCTTACATAGAAATAGAAACAAACAAAAAAAGATAAATATTTCAGCTTTATAATATAGATATAGATATAGATATAGATATAGATATAGATATAGATATAGATATAGATATAGATATGGTCAGTGGTAAAAATAAAAAAAATATTGAGGAAAAATGTCAGCTCTTTCCTTGAAGAGTGGAAACAACAACTGCCACTTTTCAGCTCATTCCTTCGATCTCATATTGATTTTCTTACAGAAAGCCACTGTGAATTATATCGAGCAAAATGAAAATTTATAGTCACAAGTCGAATTAAAAATCCTTTTTGTTGGTTTTTAGGACCTATAGGCAGAGTGGAAGACGCACATATGGGTGACGGCGAGATAGGTATAGTATGTAAATTATGTATATGTTTCGTTTGTATATGAATAATTAACTATATGTAGGTATACGAGTATTTTTGTGTAGTTTTGGTTATTTTTAATTAGCTTTGTTTTCGTTTAGATTTTTTTTTGTTTTAAACTAAAAAGTGTTTTGACATTTCTTGTTTATTTTGTTATTTTTATGAGGCAAACAAAGTATAATTCATAATTGAAACCTTTTTCGGTTTTTTTTTGGGGAGAAAGTGGGTAAATTTTTTTTTAAAGAAAGATTTTTACATCTGGTTCTCATCATTGGACTTAAAATGAAAAGAGCATGGATTATTAAAAACAACAGTAGTGCTGAAATTTTGAACAAAATTCACAATTTTTTCAAAAATATTGCCTTTATTTAGTTTCTTAAAAAATGTTCACTAAAGAATGGAATATTAACTACCTAGCTTTGAAAAAAAATTGGACTTTAATGTTTTTTTTTTATATGCTAAAATTAGTGCGATCACAAATTTAAAATAAATTCAAATTATATTGTAATTTTCATTCATCCAAGGGGGTCTCCATTTTAAAAAAAGGTTCAATTTTTCCAACATTTAAACTGCTTTTGATTTACATATTCAAAATAAAATTCTTACTTATTTATTTTAAGGAGGATAACAAACCAAGTCCTTATAAATATTTCTTACCTGAAAAGAAAGAAGAGAAAATTTTGATTAGCAAGGGTCTTTTAAAAGTTTTCAAATAATAAATTTTTAAGAAAAATTTTTAATTTTTAATATGTTTATTTCTTAAATAGAAAAAAATTCAAAAGTTGAAGAAAATGGAAATAATGTCAAATATTTGAATTAATAGTTTTATAAGCCTCATATTCTTGAAATATTATTATTATTATTATTTATTATATTAAACATTAATGTACAATATAATACTTAAAGCTAATAGCTACCAGGGCTTCTAGCTGAAGATTTTAAAATAAAAGAATAAAATACCTATGTATATAGTTTCAATGTCCAGCTACGGGGGCGGCCAAAAGAGGCATGACCAATAGATCCTACCTCTTCTGACTTGAAATACTTTTTAATTTTTCTAAGAATCTTATGTTAAACTTGTAATTGGCTTTCTTTACAATTATAAAAAAATATGAAATATAAGGTCTTGTTAAGCCCTATCAGCATATCGAAACAAATTTTATTTTTATTGATTTTGTAAGAAGTTATTTCAAAATTTGCTAGGAAAAACGACTTTTTTCAAAGTTAAGCAAATAAATCATGACGCACATCACTGGAAAGGTCTTGTTAAGCCCTATCAGCATATCGAAACGAATTTTATTTTTATTGATTTTGTAAGGAGATATTTCAAAATTTTCTAGGAAAAACGACTTTTTTCAAAGTTAATCAAATAAATCATGACGCACATCACTGGAAAGGTCTTGTTAAGCCCTATCAGCATATCGAAACAAATTTTATTTTTATTGATTTTTAATGGAGATATTTCAAACTTTGCTAGGAAAAACGACTTTTTTCGAAGTTAATCAAATAAATCATGACGCACATCACTGGAAAGGTCTTGTTAAGCCCTATCAGCATATCGAAACAAATTTTATTTTTATTGATTTTGTAAGCAGATATTTCAAAATTCGTTAGGAAAAACGACTTTTTTCAAAGTTAATCAAATAAATCATGACGCACATCACTGGAAAGGTCTTGTTAAGCCCTATCAGCATGTCGAAACAAATTTTATTTTTATTGATTTTGCAAGGAGATATTTCAAAATTTGCTAGGAAAACGACTTTTTTCAAAGTTAAGCAAATAAATCATGACGCACATCACTGGAAAGGTCTTGTTAAGCCCTATCAGCATATCGAAATAAATTTTATTTTTATTGATTTTGTAAGCAGATATTTCAAAATTTGTTAGGAAAAACGATTTCTTTCAAAGTTAATCAAATAAGTCATGACGCACATCACTGGAAAGGTCTTGTTAAGCCCTATCAGCATATCGAAAGAAATTTTATTTTTATTGATTTTGTAAGGAGATAGTTCAAAATTTGCTAGGAAAAACGACTTTTTTCAAAGTTAATCAAATGAATCATGACGCACATCACTGGAAAGGTCTTGTTAAGCCCTATCAGCATATCGAAAGAAATTTTATTTTTATTGATTTTGTAAGGAGATATTTCAAAATTTGCTAGGAAAAACGACTTTTTTCAAAGTTAATCAAATAAATCATGACGTACATCACTGGAAAGGTCTTGTTAAGCACTATCAGCATATCGAAATAAATTTTGTTTTTATTGATTTTGTAAGCAGATATTTCAAAATTTGCTAGGAAAAACGACTTTTTTCAAAGTTAATCAAATAAATCATGACGCACATCACTGGAAAGGTCTTGTTAAGCCCTATCAGCATATCGAAACAAATTTTATTTTTATTGATTTTTAATGGAGATATTTCAAAATTTGCTAGGAAAAACGACTTTTTTCGAAGTTAATCAAATAAATCATGACGCACATCACTGGAAAGGTCTTGTTAAGCCCTATCAGCATATCGAAATAAATTTTATTTTTATTGATTTTGTAAGCAGATATTTCAAAATTTGTTAGGAAAAACGATTTCTTTCAAAGTTAATCAAATAAATCATGACGCACATCACTGGAAAGGTCTTGTTAAGCCCTATCAGCATATCGAAACAAATTTTATTTTTATTGATTTTGTAAGGAGATATTTCAAAATTTTCTAGGAAAAACGACTTTTTTCAAAGTTAATCAAATGAATCATGACGCACATCACTGGAAAGGTCTTGTTAAGCCCTATCAGCATATCGAAATAAATTTTGTTTTTATTGATTTTGTAAGCAGATATTTCAAAATTTGCTAGGAAAAACGACTTTTTTCAAAGTTAATCAAATAAATCATGACGCACATCACTGGAAAGGTCTTGTTAAGCCCTATCAGCATATCGAAACAAATTTTATTTTTATTGATTTTTAATGGAGATATTTCAAAATTTGCTAGGAAAAACGACTTTTTTCGAAGTTAATCAAATAAAT
Source organism: Dasysyrphus albostriatus (assembly GCA_946251815.1). Taxonomy (NCBI): domain Eukaryota; kingdom Metazoa; phylum Arthropoda; class Insecta; order Diptera; family Syrphidae; genus Dasysyrphus; species Dasysyrphus albostriatus. Next base: position 125,590,291 of record OX276336.1, on the reverse strand, counting down.
CATGACGCACATCACTGGAAAGGTCTTGTTAAGCCCTATCAGCATATCGAAACAAATTTTATTTTTATTGATTTTGTAAGCAGATATTTCAAAATTCGTTAGGAAAAACGACTTTTTTCAAAGTTAATCAAATAAATCATGACGCACATCACTGGAAAGGTCTTGTTAAGCCCTATCAGCATATCGAAACAAATTTTATTTTTATTGATTTTGTAAGGAGATATTTCAAAATTTGTTAGGAAAAACGACTTTTTTCAAAGTTAATCAAATAAATCATGACGCACATCACTGGAAAGGTCTTGTTAAGCCCTATCAGCATGTCGAAACAAATTTTATTTTTATTGATTTTGTAAGGAGATATTTCAAAATTTGCTAGGAAAAACGACTTTTTTCAAAGTTAAGCAAATAAATCATGACGCACATCACTGGAAAGGTCTTGTTAAGCCCTATCAGCATATCGAAATAAATTTTATTTTTATTGATTTTGTAAGCAAATATTTCAAAATTTGTTAGGAAAAACGATTTCTTTCAAAGTTAATCAAATAAATCATGACGCACATCACTGGAAAGGTCTTGTTAAACCCTATCAGCATATCGAAAGAAATTTTATTTTTATTGATTTAGTAAAGAGATATTTCAAAATTTGCTAGGAAAAACGACTTTTTTCAAAGTTAATCAAATGAATCATGACGCACATCACTGGAAAGGTCTTGTTAAGCCCTATCAGCATATCGAAACAAATTTTATTTTTATTGATTTTGTAAGGAGATATTTCAAAATTTGCTAGGAAAAACGACTTTTTTCAAAGTTAATCAAATAAATCATGACGCACATCACTGGAAAGGTCTTGTTAAGCCCTATCAGCATATCGAAACAAATTTTATTTTTATTGATTTTTAATGGAGATATTTCAAAATTTGCTAGGAAAAACGACTTTTTTCGAAGTTAATCAAATAAATCATGACGCACATCACTGGAAAGGTCTTGTTAAGCCCTATCAGCATACCGAAACAAATTTTATTTTTATTGATTTTGTAAGCAGATATTTCAAAATTCGTTAGGAAAAACGACTTTTTTCAAAGTTAATCAAATAAATCATGACGCACATCACTGGAAAGGTCTTGTTAAGCCCTATCAGCATATCGAAACGAATTTTATTTTTATTGATTTTGTAAGGAGATATTTCAAAATTTTCTAGGAAAAACGACTTTTTTCAAAGTTAATCAAATAAATCATGACGCACATCACTGGAAAGGTCTTGTTAAGCCCTATCAGCATATCGAAACAAATTTTATTTTTATTGATTTTTAATGGAGATATTTCAAACTTTGCTAGGAAAAACGACTTTTTTCGAAGTTAATCAAATAAATCATGACGCACATCACTGGAAAGGTCTTGTTAAGCCCTATCAGCATATCGAAACAAATTTTATTTTTATTGATTTTGTAAGCAGATATTTCAAAATTCGTTAGGAAAAACGACTTTTTTCAAAGTTAATCAAATAAATCATGACGCACATCACTGGAAAGGTCTTGTTAAGCCCTATCAGCATATCGAAACAAATTTTATTTTTATTGATTTTGTAAGGAGATATTTCAAAATTTGTTAGGAAAAACGACTTTTTTCAAAGTTAATCAAATAAATCATGACGCACATCACTGGAAAGGTCTTGTTAAGCCCTATCAGCATGTCGAAACAAATTTTATTTTTATTGATTTTGCAAGGAGATATTTCAAAATTTGCTAGGAAAACGACTTTTTTCAAAGTTAAGCAAATAAATCATGACGCACATCACTGGAAAGGTCTTGTTAAGCCCTATCAGCATATCGAAATAAATTTTATTTTTATTGATTTTGTAAGCAGATATTTCAAAATTTGTTAGGAAAAACGATTTCTTTCAAAGTTAATCAAATAAGTCATGACGCACATCACTGGAAAGGTCTTGTTAAGCCCTATCAGCATATCGAAAGAAATTTTATTTTTATTGATTTTGTAAGGAGATAGTTCAAAATTTGCTAGGAAAAACGACTTTTTTCAAAGTTAATCAAATGAATCATGACGCACATCACTGGAAAGGTCTTGTTAAGCCCTATCAGCATATCGAAAGAAATTTTATTTTTATTGATTTTGTAAGGAGATATTTCAAAATTTGCTAGGAAAAACGACTTTTTTCAAAGTTAATCAAATAAATCATGACGTACATCACTGGAAAGGTCTTGTTAAGCACTATCAGCATATCGAAATAAATTTTGTTTTTATTGATTTTGTAAGCAGATATTTCAAAATTTGCTAGGAAAAACGACTTTTTTCAAAGTTAATCAAATAAATCATGACGCACATCACTGGAAAGGTCTTGTTAAGCCCTATCAGCATATCGAAACAAATTTTATTTTTATTGATTTTTAATGGAGATATTTCAAAATTTGCTAGGAAAAACGACTTTTTTCGAAGTTAATCAAATAAATCATGACGCACATCACTGGAAAGGTCTTGTTAAGCCCTATCAGCATATCGAAATAAATTTTATTTTTATTGATTTTGTAAGCAGATATTTCAAAATTTGTTAGGAAAAACGATTTCTTTCAAAGTTAATCAAATAAATCATGACGCACATCACTGGAAAGGTCTTGTTAAGCCCTATCAGCATATCGAAACAAATTTTATTTTTATTGATTTTGTAAGGAGATATTTCAAAATTTTCTAGGAAAAACGACTTTTTTCAAAGTTAATCAAATGAATCATGACGCACATCACTGGAAAGGTCTTGTTAAGCCCTATCAGCATATCGAAATAAATTTTGTTTTTATTGATTTTGTAAGCAGATATTTCAAAATTTGCTAGGAAAAACGACTTTTTTCAAAGTTAATCAAATAAATCATGACGCACATCACTGGAAAGGTCTTGTTAAGCCCTATCAGCATATCGAAACAAATTTTATTTTTATTGATTTTTAATGGAGATATTTCAAAATTTGCTAGGAAAAACGACTTTTTTCGAAGTTAATCAAATAAATCATGACGCACATCACTGGAAAGGTCTTGTTAAGCCCTATCAGCATATCGAAACAAATTTTATTTTTATTGATTTTGTAAGCAGATATTTCAAAATTCGTTAGGAAAAACGACTTTTTTCAAAGTTAATCAAATAAATCATGACGCACATCACTGGAAAGGTCTTGTTAAGCCCTATCAGCATATCGAAACAAATTTTATTTTTATTGATTTTGTAAGGAGATATTTCAAAATTTGTTAGGAAAAACGACTTTTTTCAAAGTTAATCAAATAAATCATGACGCACATCACTGGAAAGGTCTTGTTAAGCCCTATCAGCATGTCGAAACAAATTTTATTTTTATTGATTTTGTAAGGAGATATTTCAAAATTTGCTAGGAAAAACGACTTTTTTCAAAGTTAAGCAAATAAATCATGACGCACATCACTGGAAAGGTCTTGTTAAGCCCTATCAGCATATCGAAATAAATTTTATTTTTATTGATTTTGTAAGCAAATATTTCAAAATTTGTTAGGAAAAACGATTTCTTTCAAAGTTAATCAAATAAATCATGACGCACATCACTGGAAAGGTCTTGTTAAACCCTATCAGCATATCGAAAGAAATTTTATTTTTATTGATTTAGTAAAGAGATATTTCAAAATTTGCTAGGAAAAACGACTTTTTTCAAAGTTAATCAAATGAATCATGACGCACATCACTGGAAAGGTCTTGTTAAGCCCTATCAGCATATCGAAACAAATTTTATTTTTATTGATTTTGTAAGGAGATATTTCAAAATTTGCTAGGAAAAACGACTTTTTTCAAAGTTAATCAAATAAATCATGACGCACATCACTGGAAAGGTCTTGTTAAGCCCTATCAGCATATCGAAACAAATTTTATTTTTATTGATTTTTAATGGAGATATTTCAAAATTTGCTAGGAAAAACGACTTTTTTCGAAGTTAATCAAATAAATCATGACGCACATCACTGGAAAGGTCTTGTTAAGCCCTATCAGCATACCGAAACAAATTTTATTTTTATTGATTTTGTAAGCAGATATTTCAAAATTCGTTAGGAAAAACGACTTTTTTCAAAGTTAATCAAATAAATCATGACGCACATCACTGGAAAGGTCTTGTTAAGCCCTATCAGCATATCGAAACAAATTTTATTTTTATTGATTTTGTAAGGAGATATTTCAAAATTTGTTAGGAAAAACGACTTTTTTCAAAGTTAATCAAATAAATCATGACGCACATCACTGGAAAGGTCTTGTTAAGCCCTATCAGCATGTCGAAACAAATTTTATTTTTATTGATTTTGTAAGGAGATATTTCAAAATTTGCTAGGAAAAACGACTTTTTTCAAAGTTAAGCAAATAAATCATGACGCACATCACTGGAAAGGTCTTGTTAAGCCCTATCAGCATATCGAAATAAATTTTATTTTTATTGATTTTGTAAGCAGATATTTCAAAATTTTTTAGGAAAAACGATTTCTTTCAAAGTTAATCAAATAAATCATGACGCACATCACTGGAAAGGTCTTGTTAAGCCCTATCAGCATATCGAAACAAATTTTATTTTTATTGATTTTGTAAGGAGATATTTCAAAATTTGCTAGGAAAAACGACTTTTTTCAAAGTTAATCAAATGAATCATGACGCACATCACTGGAAAGGTCTTGTTAAGCCCTATCAGCATATCGAAACAAATTTTATTTTTATTGATTTTGTAAGGAGATATTTCAAAATTTGCTAGGAAAAACGACTTTTTTCAAAGTTAATCAAATAAATTATGACGTACATCACTGGAAAGGTCTTGTTAAGCCCTATCAGCATATCGAAATAAATTTTATTTTTATTGATTTTGTAAGGAGATATTTCAAAATTTGCTAGGAAAAACGACTTTTTTCAAAGTTAATCAAATAAATCATGACGCACATCACTGGAAAGATCTTGTTAAGCCCTATCAGCATATCGAAACAAATTTTATTTTTATTGATTTTGTAAGGAGATATTTCAAAATTTGCTAGGAAAAACGACTTTTTTCAAAGTTAATCAAATAAATCATGACGCACATCACTGGAAAGGTCTTGTTAAGCCCTATCAGCATATCGAAACAAATTTTATTTTCATTGATTTTGTAAGGAGATATTTCAAAATTTGTTAGGAAAAACGACTTTTTTCAAAGTTAATCAAATAAATCATGACGCACATCACTGGAAAGGTCTTGTTAAGCCCTATCAGCATATCGAAACAAATTTTATTTTTATTGATTTTGTAAGCAGATATTTCAAAATTTGTTAGGAAAAACGATTTTTTTCAAAGTTAATCAAATAAATCATGACGTACATCACTGGAAAGGTCTTGTTAAGTCCTATCAGCATATCGAAACAAATTTTATTTTTATTGATTTTGTAAGGAGATATTTCAAAATTTGTTAGGAAAAACGACTTTTTTCAAAGTTAATCAAATAAATCATGACGCACATCACTGGAAAGGTCTTGATAAGCCCTATCAGCATATCGAAACAAATTTTATTTTTATTGATTTTGTAAGGAGATATTTCAAAATTTGCTAGGAAAAACGACTTTTTTCAAAGTTAATCAAATAAATCATGACGCACATCACTGGAAAGGTCTTGTTAAGCCCTATCAGTATATCGAAACAAATTTTATTTTTAATGATTTTGTAAGCAGATATTTCAAAATTTGTTAGGAAAAACGACTTTTTTCAAAGTTAATCAAATAAATAATGACGCACATCACTGGAAAGGTCTTGTTAAGCCCTATCAGCATATCGAAACAAATTTTATTTTCATTGATTTTGTAAGGAGATATTTCAAAATTTTCTAAGAAAAACGACTTATTTTAAAGTTGATCAAATCAATCATGACGCACATCACTGGAAAGGTCTTATTAAGTTCTATCAGCATAACGAAACAAGTTTTATATTAATTGATTTTTTAATGAGATATTTCAAAATTTGTCCAACTTCAAGTGTGTCAACTGCAATTGCTTCTGACACTTTAACATCAACTGTAGCTGCAACTGCAACTGTAACTGTAACTGTAACTGTAACTGTAACTGTAACTGTAACTGTAACTGTAGCTGTAACTGTAACTGTAACTGTAACTGTAACTGTAACTGTAACTGTAGCTGTAACTGTAACTGTAACTGTAATTGTAACTGTAACTGTAACTGTAACTGTAACTGTAACTGTAACTGTAACTGTAACTGTAACTGCAACTGTTACTGTAACTGTAACTGTAACTGTAACTGTAACTGTAACTGTAACTGTAACTGTAACTGTAACTGTAACTGTAACTGTAACTGTAACTGTAACTGTAATTGTAACTGTAACTGTAACTGTAACTGTAACTGTAACTGTAACTGTAACTGTAACTGTAACTGTAACTGTAACTGTAACTGTAACTGTAACTGTAACTGTAACTGTAACTGTAACTGTAACTGTAACTGTTACTGTAACTGTAACTGAACTGTAACTGTAACTGTAACTGTAACTGTAACTGTAACTGTAACTGTAACTGTAACTGTAACTGTAACTGTAACTGTAACTGTAACTGTAACTGTAACTGTAACTGTAACTGTAACTGTAACTGTAACTGTAACTTTAACTGTAACTGTAACTGTAACTGTAATTGTAACTGTAACTGTAACTGTAACTGTAACTGTAACTGTAACTATAACTGTAACTGTAACTGTAACTGTAATTATTATAATTATTATTATTTTTTAAGGAGATATTTCAAAGTTTGCTAGGAAAAACGACTTTTTTCAAAGTTAATCAAATAAATCATGACGCACATTACTGGAAAGGTCTTGTTAAGCCCTATCAACATATCGAAACAAATTTTATTTTTATTGATTTTTTAAGGAGATATTTCAAAATTTGCTAGGAAAAACGACTTTTTTCAAAGTTAAGCAAATAAATCATGACGCACATTACTGGAAAGGTCTTGTTAAGCCCTATCAGCATATCGAAACAAATTTTATTTTTATTGATTTTGTAAGGAGATATTTCAAAATTTGTTAGGAAAAACGACTTTTTTCAAAGTTAATCAAATAAATCATGACGCACATCACTGGAAAGGTCTTGTTAAGCCCTATCAGCATGTCGAAACAAATTTTATTTTTATTGATTTTGTAAGGAGATATTTCAAAATTTGCTAGGAAAAACGACTTTTTTCAAAGTTAAGCAAATAAATCATGACGCACATCACTGGAAAGGTTTTGTTAAGCCCTATCAGCATATCGAAATAAATTTTATTTTTATTGATTTTGTAAGCAGATATTTCAAAATTTTTTAGGAAAAACGATTTCTTTCAAAGTTAATCAAATAAATCATGACGCACATCACTGGAAAGGTCTTGTTAAGCCCTATCAGCATATCGAAACAAATTTTATTTTTATTGATTTTGTAAGGAGATATTTCAAAATTTGCTAGGAAAAACGACTTTTTTCAAAGTTAATCAAATGAATCATGACGCACATCACTGGAAAGGTCTTGTTAAGCCCTATCAGCATATCGAAACAAATTTTATTTTTATTGATTTTGTAAGGAGATATTTCAAAATTTGCTAGGAAAAACGACTTTTTTCAAAGTTAATCAAATAAATCATGACGTACATCACTGGAAAGGTCTTGTTAAGCCCTATCAGCATATCGAAATAAATTTTATTTTTATTGATTTTGTAAGGAGATATTTCAAAATTTGCTAGGAAAAGCGACTTTTTTCAAAGTTAATCAAATAAATCATGACGCACATCACTGGAAAGATCTTGTTAAGCCCTATCAGCATATCGAAACAAATTTTATTTTTATTGATTTTGTAAGGAGATATTTCAAAATTTGCTAGGAAAAACGACTTTTTTCAAAGTTAATCAAATAAATCATGACGCACATCACTGGAAAGGTCTTGTTAAGCCCTATCAGCATATCGAAACAAATTTTATTTTCATTGATTTTGTAAGGAGATATTTCAAAATTTGTTAGGAAAAACGACTTTTTTCAAAGTTAGTCAAATAAATCATGACGCACATCACTGGAAAGGTCTTGTTAAGCCCTATCAGCATATCGAAACAAATTTTATTTTTATTGATTTTGTAAGCAGATATTTCAAAATTTGTTAGGAAAAACGATTTTTTTCAAAGTTAATCAAATAAATCATGACGTACATCACTGGAAAGGTCTTGTTAAGTCCTATCAGCATATCGAAACAAATTTTATTTTTATTGATTTTGTAAGGAGATATTTCAAAATTTGTTAGGAAAAACGACTTTTTTCAAAGTTAATCAAATAAATCATGACGCACATCACTGGAAAGGTCTTGATAAGCCCTATCAGCATATCGAAACAAATTTTATTTTTATTGATTTTGTAAGGAGATATTTCAAAATTTGCTAGGAAAAACGACTTTTTTCAAAGTTAATCAAATAAATCATGACGCACATCACTGGAAAGGTCTTGTTAAGCCCTATCAGTATATCGAAACAAATTTTATTTTTAATGATTTTGTAAGCAGATATTTCAAAATTTGTTAGGAAAAACGACTTTTTTCAAAGTTAATCAAATAAATAATGACGCACATCACTGGAAAGGTCTTGTTAAGCCCTATCAGCATATCGAAACAAATTTTATTTTCATTGATTTTGTAAGGAGATATTTCAAAATTTTCTAAGAAAAACGACTTATTTTAAAGTTGATCAAATCAATCATGACGCACATCACTGGAAAGGTCTTATTAAGTTCTATCAGCATAACGAAACAAGTTTTATATTAATTGATTTTTTAATGAGATATTTCAAAATTTGTCCAACTTCAAGTGTGTCAACTGCAATTGCTTCTGACACTTTAACATCAACTGTAGCTGCAACTGCAACTGTAACTGTAACTGTAACTGTAACTGTAACTGTAACTGTAACTGTAACTGTAGCTGTAACTGTAACTGTAACTGTAACTGTAACTGTAACTGTAACTGTAACTGTAGCTGTAACTGTAACTGTAATTGTAACTGTAACTGTAACTGTAACTGTAACTGTAACTGTAACTGTAACTGTAACTGTAACTGTAACTGTAACTGTAACTGTAACTGTAACTGCAACTGTAACTGTAACTGTAACTGTAACTGTAACTGTAACTGTAACTGTAACTGTAACTGTAACTGTAACTGTAACTGTAACTGTAACTGTAACTGTAACTGTAACTGTAACTGTAACTGTAACTGTAACTGTAACTGTAACTGTAACTGTAACTGTAACTGTAACTGTAACTGTAACTGTAACTGTAACTGTAACTGTAACTGTTACTGTAACTGTAACTGAACTGTAACTGTAACTGTAACTGTAACTGTAACTGTAACTGTAACTGTAACTGTAACTGTAACTGTAACTGTAACTGTAACTGTAACTGTAACTGTAACTGTAACTGTAACTGTAACTGTAACTGTAACTGTAACTGTAACTGTAACTGTAAATTTAACTGTAACTGTAACTGTAACTGTAATTGTAACTGTAACTGTAACTGTAACTGTAACTGTAACTATAACTGTAACTGTAACTGTAACTGTAATTATTATAATTATTATTATTTTTTAAGGAGATATTTCAAAGTTTGCTAGGAAAAACGACTTTTTTCAAAGTTAATCAAATAAATCATGACGCACATCACTGGAAAGGTCTTGTTAAGCCCTATCAACATATCGAAACAAATTTTATTTTTATTGATTTTTTAAGGAGATATTTCAAAATTTGCTAGGAAAAACGACTTTTTTCAAAGTTAAGCAAATAAATCATGACGCACATTACTGGAAAGGTCTTGTTAAGCCCTATCAGCATATCGAAACAAATTTTATTTTTATTGATTTTGTAAGGAGATATTTCAAAATTTGCTAGGAAAAACGACTTTTTTCAAAGTTAATCAAATAAATCATGACGTACATCACTGGAAAGGTCTTGTTAAGCCCTATCAGCATATCGAAATAAATTTTGTTTTTATTGATTTTGTAAGCAGATATTTCAAAATTTGCTAGGAAAAACGACTTTTTTCAAAGTTAATCAAATAAATCATGACGCACATCACTGGAAAGGTCTTGTTAAGCCCTATCAGCATATCGAAACAAATTTTATTTTTATTGATTTTTAATGGAGATATTTCAAAATTTGCTAGGAAAAACGACTTTTTTCGAAGTTAATCAAATAAATCATGACGCACATCACTGGAAAGGTCTTGTTAAGCCCTATCAGCATATCGAAACAAATTTTATTTTTATTGATTTTGTAAGGAGATATTTCAAAATTTGTTAGGAAAAACGACTTTTTTCAAAGTTAATCAAATAAATCATGACGCACATCACTGGAAAGGTCTTGTTAAGCCCTATCAGCATGTCGAAACAAATTTTATTTTTATTGATTTTGTAAGGAGATATTTCAAAATTTGCTAGGAAAAACGACTTTTTTCAAAGTTAAGCAAATAAATCATGACGCACATCACTGGAAAGGTCTTGTTAAGCCCTATCAGCATATCGAAATAAATTTTATTTTTATTGATTTTGTAAGCAGATATTTCAAAATTTGTTAGGAAAAACGATTTCTTTCAAAGTTAATCAAATAAATCATGACGCACATCACTGGAAAGGTCTTGTTAAGCCCTATCAGCATATCGAAACAAATTTTATTTTTATTGATTTTGTAAGGAGATATTTCAAAATTTGCTAGGAAAAACGACTTTTTTCAAAGTTAATCAAATGAATCATGACGCACATCACTGGAAAGGTCTTGTTAAGCCCTATCAGCATATCGAAACAAATTTTATTTTTATTGATTTTGTAAGGAGATATTTCAAAATTTGCTAGGAAAAACGACTTTTTCAAAGTTAATCAAATAAATCATGACGTACATCACTGGAAAGGTCTTGTTAAGCCCTATCAGCATATCGAAACAAATTTTATTTTTATTGATTTTGTAAGGAGATATTTCAAAATTTGCTAGGAAAAACGACTTTTTTCAAAGTTAATCAAATAAATCATGACGCACATCACTGGAAAGGTCTTGTTAAGCCCTATCAGCATATCGAAACAAATTTTATTTTTATTGATTTTGTAAGGAGATATTTCAAAATTTGCTAGGAAAAACGACTTTTTTCAAGGTTAATCAAATAAATAATGACGCACATCACTGGAAAGGTCTTGTTAAGCCCTATCAGCATATCGAAACAAATTTTATTTTTATTGATTTTGTAAGGAGATATTTCAAAATTTGCTAGTAAAAACGACCTTTTTCAAAGTTAATCAAATGAATCATGACGCACATCACTGGAAAGGTCTTGTTAAGCCCTATCAGCATATCGAAACAAATTTTATTTTTATTGATTTTGTAAGGAGATATTTCAAAATTTGCTAGGAAAAACGACCTTTTTCAAAGTTAATCAAATGAATCATGACGCACATCACTGGAAAGGTCTTGTTAAGCCCTATCAGCATATCGAAACAAATTTTATTTTTATTGATTTTGTAAGGAGATATTTCAAAATTTGCTAGGAAAAACGACTTTTTTCAAAGTTTATCAAATAAATCATGACGCACATCACTGGAAAGGTCTTGTTAAGCCCTATCAGCATGTCGAAACAAATTTTATTTTTATTGATTTTGTAAGGAGATATTTCAAAGTTTGCTAGGAAAAACGACTTTTTTCAAAGTTAAGCAAATAAATCATGACGTACATCACTGGAAAGGTCTTGTTAAGCCCTATCAGCATATCGAAACAAATTTTATTTTTAATGATTTTGTAAGCAGATATTTCAAAATTTGCTAGGAAAAATGACTTTTTTCAAAGTTAATCAAATAAATAATGACGCACATCACTGGAAAGGTCTTGTTAAGCCCTATCAGCATATCGAAACAAATTTTATTTTTAATGATTTTGTAAGCAGATATTTCAAAATTTGCTAGGAAAAATGACTTTTTTCAAAGTTAATCAAATAAATAATGACGCACATCACTGGAAAGGTCTTGTTAAGCCCTATCAGCATATCGAAACAAATTTTATTTTTATTGATTTTGTAAGGAGATATTTCAAAATTTGCTAAGAAAAACGACTTTTTTCAAAGTTAATCAAATAAATCATGACGCACATTACTGGAAAGGTCTTGTTAAGCCCTATCAACATATCGAAACAAATTTTATTTTTATTGATTTTTTAAGGAGATATTTCAAAATTTGTTAGGAAAAACGACTTTTTTCAAAGTTAAGCAAGTAAATCATGACGCACATCACTGGAAAGGTCTTGTTAAGTCCTATCAGCATATCGAAACAAATTTTATTTTGATTGATTTTGTAAGGAGATATTTCAAAATTTGTAAGGAAAAACGACTTTTTTCAAAGTTAATCAAATAAATCATGACGTACATCACTGGAAAGGTCTTGTTAAGTCCTATCAGCATATCGAAACAAATTTTATTTTTATTGATTTTGTAAGGAGATATTTCAAAATTTGTTAGGAAAAACGACTTTTTTCAAAGTTAATCAAATAAATAATGACGCACATCACTGGAAAGGTCTTGTTAAGCCCTATCAGCATATCGAAACAAATTTTATTTTTATTGATTTTGTAAGGAGATATTTCAAAATTTGCTAAGAAAAACGACTTTTTTCAAAGTTAATCAAATAAATCATGACGCACATCACTGGAAAGGTCTTGTTAAGCCCTATCAGCATATCGAAACAAATTTTATTTTTAATGATTTTGTAAGCAGATATTTCAAAATTTGCTAGGAAAAATGACTTTTTTCAAAGTTAATCAAATAAATAATGACGCACATCACTGGAAAGGTCTTGTTAAGCCCTATCAGCATATCGAAACAAATTTTATTTTTAATGATTTTGTAAGCAGATATTTCAAAATTTGCTAGGAAAAATGACTTTTTTCAAAGTTAATCAAATAAATAATGACGCACATCACTGGAAAGGTCTTGTTAAGCCCTATCAGCATATCGAAACAAATTTTATTTTTATTGATTTTGTAAGGAGATATTTCAAAATTTGCTAAGAAAAACGACTTTTTTCAAAGTTAATCAAATAAATCATGACGCACATTACTGGAAAGGTCTTGTTAAGCCCTATCAACATATCGAAACAAATTTTATTTTTATTGATTTTTTAAGGAGATATTTCAAAATTTGTTAGGAAAAACGACTTTTTTCAAAGTTAAGCAAGTAAATCATGACGCACATCACTGGAAAGGTCTTGTTAAGTCCTATCAGCATATCGAAACAAATTTTATTTTGATTGATTTTGTAAGGAGATATTTCAAAATTTGTAAGGAAAAACGACTTTTTTCAAAGTTAATCAAATAAATCATGACGTACATCACTGGAAAGGTCTTGTTAAGTCCTATCAGCATATCGAAACAAATTTTATTTTTATTGATTTTGTAAGGAGATATTTCAAAATTTGTTAGGAAAAACGACTTTTTTCAAAGTTAATCAAATAAATAATGACGCACATCACTGGAAAGGTCTTGTTAAGCCCTATCAGCATATCGAAACAAATTTTATTTTTATTGATTTTGTAAGGAGATATTTCAAAATTTGCTAAGAAAAACGACTTTTTTCAAAGTTAATCAAATAAATCATGACGCACATCACTGGAAAGGTCTTGTTAAGCCCTATCAGCATATCGAAACAAATTTTATTTTTAATGATTTTGTAAGCAGATATTTCAAAATTTGCTAGGAAAAACGACTTTTTTCAAAGTTAATCAAATAAATAATGACGCACATTACTGGAAAGGTCTTGTTAAGCCCTATCAACATATCGAAACAAATTTTATTTTTATTGATTTTTTAAGGAGATATTTCAAAATTTGTTAGGAAAAACGACTTTTTTCAAAGTTAAGCAAGTAAATCATGACGCACATCACTGGAAAGGTCTTGTTAAGTCCTATCAGCATATCGAAACAAATTTTATTTTTATTGATTTTGTAAGGAGATATTTCAAAATTTGTAAGGAAAAACGACTTTTTTCAAAGTTAATCAAATAAATCATGACGTACATCACTGGAAAGGTCTTGTTAAGCCCTATCAGCATATCGAAACAAATTTTATTTTTATTGATTTTGTAAGGAGATATTTCAAAATTTGTTAGGAAAAACGACTTTTTTCAAAGTTAATCAAATAAATCATGACGCACATCACTGGAAAGGTCTTGTTAAGCCCTATCAGCATATCGAAACAAATTTTATTTTTATTGATTTTGTAAGCAGATATTTCAAAATTTGTTAGGAAAAACGACTTTTTTCAAAGTTAATCAAATAAATAATGACGCACATCACTGGAAAGGTCTTGTTAAGCCCTATCAGCATATCGAAACAAATTTTATTTTTATTGATTTTGTAAGGAGATATTTCAAAATTTGCTAAGAAAAACGACTTTTTTCAAAGTTAATCAAATAAATCATGACGCACATTACTGGAAAGGTCTTGTTAAGCCCTATCAACATATCGAAACAAATTTTATTTTTATTGATTTTGTAAGGAGATATTTCAAAATTTGTTAGGAAAAACGACTTTTTTCAAAGTTAAGCAAGTAAATCATGACGCACATCACTGGAAAGGTCTTGTTAAGTCCTATCAGCATATCGAAACAAATTTTATTTTTATTGATTTTGTAAGGAGATATTTCAAAATTTGTAAGGAAAAACGACTTTTTTCAAAGTTAATCAAATAAATCATGACGTACATCACTGGAAAGGTCTTGTTAAGCCCTATCAGCATATAGAAACAAATTTTATTTTTATTGATTTTGTAAGGAGATATTTCAAAATTTGCTAGGAAAAACGACTTTTTTCAAAGTTAATCAAATAAATCATGACGCACATCACTGGAAAGGTCTTGTTAAGCCCTATCAACATATCGAAACAAATTTTATTTTTATTGATTTTTTAAGGAGATATTTCAAAATTTGTTAGGAAAAACGACTTTTTTCAAAGTTAAGCAAGTAAATCATGACGCACATCACTGGAAAGGTCTTGTTAAGTCCTATCAGCATATCGAAACAAATTTTATTTTTATTGATTTTGTAAGGAGATATTTCAAAATTTGTAAGGAAAAACGACTTTTTTCAAAGTTAATCAAATAAATCATGACGTACATCACTGGAAAGGTCTTGTTAAGCCCTATCAGCATATCGAAACAAATTTTATTTTTATTGATTTTGTAAGGAGATATTTCAAAATTTGTTAGGAAAAACGACTTTTTTCAAAGTTAATCAAATAAATCATGACGCACATCACTGGAAAGGTCTTGATAAGCCCTATCAGCATATCGAAACAAATTTTATTTTTATTGATTTTGTAAGGAGATATTTCAAAATTTGCTAGGAAAAACGACTTTTTTCAAAGTTAAGCAAATAAATCATGACGCACATCACTGGAAAGGTCTTGTTAAGCCCTATCAGCATATCGAAACAAATTTTATTTTTATTGATTTTGTAAGGAGATATTTCAAAATTTTCTAGGAAAAACGACTTTTTTCAAAGTTAATCAAATAAATCATGACGCACATCACTGGAAAGGTCTTGTTAAGCCCTATCAGCATATCGAAACAAATTTTATTTTTAATGATTTTGTAAGCAGATATTTCAAAATTTGCTAGGAAAAACGACTTTTTTCAAAGTTAATCAAATAAATAATGACGCACATCACTGGAAAGGTCTTGTTAAGCCCTATCAGCATATCGAAAAAAATTTTATTTTTATTGATTTTGTAAGGAGATATTTCAAAATTTGCTAGGAAAAACAACTTTTTTCAAAGTTAATCAAATAAATAATGACGCACATCACTGGAAAGGTCTTGTTAAGCCCTATCAGCATATAGAAACAAATTTTATTTTTATTGATTTTGTAAGGAGATATTTCAAAATGTTCTAAGAAAAACGACTTATTTTAAAGTTGATCAAATCAATCATGACGCACATCACTGGAAAGGTCTCATTAAGTTCTATCAGCATAACGAAACAAGTTTTATATTAATTGATTTTTTAATGAGATATTTCAAAATTTGTCCAACTTCAAGTGTGTCAACTGCAATTGCTTCTGCAACTAAAACATCAACTGTAGCTGCAACTGCAACTGTAACTGTAACTGTAACTGTAACTGTAACTGTAACTGTAACTGTAACTGTAACTGTAACTGTGACTGTAACTGTAACTGTAACTGTAACTGTAACTGTAACTGTAACTGTAACTGTAACTGTAACTGTAACTGTAACTGTAACTGTAACTGTAACTGTAACTGTAACTGTAACTGTAACTGTAACTGTAACTGTAACTGTAACTGTAACTGTAACTGTAACTGTAACTGTAACTGTAACTGTAACTGTAACTGTAACTGTAACTGTAACTGTAACTGTAACTGTAACTGTAACTGTAACTGTAACTGTAACTGTAACTGTAACTGTAACTGTAACTGTAACTGTAACTGTAACTGCAACTGAAACTCCAACTCATCCTGCATCTAAAACTCCAACTCCATCTTATGAGACAAGCAAAGTACAATTCATAATTTAAACCTTTTTTCGGGTTTTTTGGAGCGAAAGTGGATACTTAACATTTGTTTAAGAAAATTTTTTGATCTGATTTTCAGCATTTGACTAAAAATTAAAAACAGCATTGAATATTAAAAAGAACAGTGGCGCTTGTCTGCACAGAATTTATAAAAAAATAAACAATTTTTCCAAAAATATTGACTTAATTTAATTTCATAAAAAATTTTCACTGAAGAATGGAATATTACCTAGCTTTAAAAAATTCTAACTTTAATGTTTTTTTTTATGCTAAAATTAGTGCGATCTTCTCCAATCCAAGAATTAAAAAAATTACAATAAGCAACTATTGATAGTACTTCCCATAAAATTTACACTTAGCAACCATTTATAGTTTTTTTTTATTTTTTTCACTGTCAGCTGAATATATTAAGATTAATTTTTGTATTCATTTCAAAATTTTCAGAAAAAAATGTTTGATTAAGAAAAAAGTTTCAAATAATTTTTTTGAAAATTCGATATACATACCTATAAAGTTCTTTTTGAAATCTTATTTTTATATGCATATAAATAAATTCTTGTTTTTCAGAGGAAGTTGGATTTCAAAATTTGACCTTTAAAATGTTTTAAGATTTTCATACTTACATATACAAACGCTTTTTTCTTTTCATCCTCTGCAATGATTTTAATTCCTTTCTTCTATCAAAAACTAAGATGGCTTTCTTTTTTCACCTCAAACCATCAATGAAGTTGTTTTAGCTGATTTAAACATAGCATTTCATGCTTTTTATCCTTTTTTTCTAATAATTTGTATGACTTTATATACAGTTAAAATTAAAACTATACACTGAGAAAACTGAACTATGACTTTTTTAAATAGAAGCAGGTTTAACTGTTTGTTTTGATTAGTTCAAATAGAATTCGATTTATATCTAACTCTTATCTATTCAGATTCAAAAATACTATTATTTTGGGTCAAATCTGTTTATATCAAATACATTCATGTTTAATTATTACAGTGGAAGCTACACGCAATTTTTTACTTGAATTCAAGTCCAATTGAGTTTGATTTTTGAAGGACGGATAAATTATTTTACTCACTTACAAATTTTTAACACACAATCAACATGCACGAGTTTGTTTCAAATATGAATGCACTTAAAATATTAAGAAAAGAAACAGATTGAAAAGAAATATTAAATTTAAACTCGATATCGAATCGAATTGAGCTCAAAGTAATAAAGGCGTTAAGCGTCTAAGATATTTGCAAATAAGTCAGTCTCTATTCAAATAGTTCCAAAATTAGTTCCACCGTAATACCTCAATAAGTGAGAGTGAAATTTATTTTAAATTTTAAAAGTATAATTTTGCCCGGTGTTATAAAATATTGAAAGGCATGCGAGGAAACTTAATTTAAGAAATTAAGGAGAACGTGACTTTTCAGAGGCAAAAAGTATGTTTCAATCCTTCCTCGATTTCCTTCAAAATAATAATTTGTGAGTAAGTGAGTTTTAACTTTGAACCGACGAAATGTATGTAAGTTGCATGTATTAAAGGAAACACTACCATCATTTCAAATAGAAAATATTTGTATTTAGTTATAAGGAGCTAGCATCTATTTAGAAAACGAACATTGATTTAAACAGAAAACATCTTCGACCCAACACGAAAATATTTAAAAAGATCAACACAATTCCGAATTTCAAATGAAGTTAATTAAAACAAACAGAAATATCTTTTATGTTAAATAGAAAGCATAGTAGTTAATTCGAACAAAAATCATGTTCAACTGTTTCAACGATGAATACGATTCTATTTAAATTAAATAAAAATCGATTCCATGCCAAATCATATGTGTTTAGTTTGGTAAATACAATAAATAAAAAAAACTGCAACAATTATATAAAGCATATTGTTCCGATAATTTTTCTTGAGAACTGTTTACAAAAAATACATACATACATATATGCCTACATACATATAAACCTACATAAATAATTACCCACATACATACGAGTACATGCGATTATTTAGTTTAAGTCAGTGGTGAAACTAAAAAATATTGAAAAAGCAAAGTCAGCGTTTCCCTTGAGGAATGGAAGCTGCTACTGTAACTTTTTAGCTCATTCCTTCCATCTCATATTGATTTTCTTACAGAAAGCCACTGTGAATTATATCGAGCAAAATGAAAATTTATAGTCACAAGTCGAATTAAAAATCCTTTTTGTTGGTTTTTAGGATCTATAGTTTTTAGGATCATATGGGTGACGGCGAGATAGGAGAGTATGTAACTTATGTATATGTTTTGTGTGTATGTGCATAATTAACTTTACGTAGGTATACTACTAGTTTTGTGTACTTTTGGGTATTTTTGATAAGCTTTTCTTTCCCCTTAGATTTTTGGTTTTTAACTAATAAATGTGACACAAGTTTCAAAAGTTTGAAGAAATGTAGGTTCTTCTACTCGTAGGTAACTATCTACCTAGACCTACGCCATAAATAAGTATATTTTTATTTGTATGTTTTTTCGTAGGTTTGAAACTTAAACTAAGAAAAATAACCTATGGTTTTTACTAAGAGTTACCATATGATAAAATAAAAAAGGGAGATTTTATTTTGCAAAGGGACAAACATTTAAATAATATTTCCGAGCTTGACTGCCCTTCAAAAAGCCAATTATATAGATCTTTTTCGATCTTTTGCTATACAAATTTGTGAGTTTTCGATAATTTACTTATAGCCGTTTTCTTAATTTTTATTTTTAATAAAATGCTGGAAACAGATGTTCAAATTTTCTGTTTTTGAGAATTAACAAAAAAAACACGAAATGTGTTATTTTTATGAGACAACAAAGTACAATTCATAATTGAAACCTTTTTTCTGGCTTTTTGACGAGAAAGTGGGTACCTACCTAACTTTTTTTTAAATCTGGTTTTCAGCATTTGATTAAAAAATACAAAACAGTGTTGAATATTAAAGAGAATAGTGGTGCTTGTCTGCACCGAATTTTGAATTTTTTTTAATTTTCACTAAAGAATGCATTATTAGCTCTAAAAATTCTAACTTCAATGTGTTTTTTCTTAATATTATTTTTTCATATGTTAAAATTACTGTGATCTACTGCCAAAAATTATAAAAAATTATACTTAGCAACTATTTATTGTACTTGTTTTTTTACACAAATTTTTTGTTTCAAGTAATTTTTTAAAATTCAATATCTCTATAAACGGATTGACTATTCTTTTTGAAATCTTAGTTTTTCAAAGGAAGTTGCATTTCAAAATTTGGCATTTAAAATGTTTCAAGAATTGCATGCCTACATAAATGCTTTTTTTCCTTTAAACCTCTAATTGATTAAACCAATTTTGACAATTGCATAATTACTGACGATCGCAGTATCTCCATCAAAAAATTATATCGTTTTCAAAACGGCCTTATGTTGGCACTCTAAAGCCATTCCAAATTATTTATTTTTTAAAAAATGCCACGAGGCTTGAAAAATATTTGCCATCCTTGATTTATTGCAACTTTTGGTATAAAGTAAAGTTATTATAAAATTGAGATGTTTTGCATAGGATATTTAAAAGCATAAATTACGAAGATGTTTTTAGTGTAACTTCTTAATCAAGCTTGCTATTGATTTTCTAGACAAATATGCTCGAATACTTTCTTTCTTAACCAAGTTGCACCTCTTACAATAATTTCATGTTCAATAGAAGAGTTACCCATAATTTTATTTTAAATATAATCTTTATTGTCCTTCAGTTGATGTCTCATTTGTGAAAAACAAAAAGAATTACTGAAATTATAAGCCATTTCCGAAGAACTTGTTCTGGATTTTTGAAATCCCTAGTTCTAATGACCAATATTCTGTAATTTTTCTAAATTTCGCGATAAGCAATGTTTGAAAATGAATTTAGGATCATGTGTTTAACTTTGAAATATAACTGATATACCAAAATAAATAAATTAAATAAAATTACCCAATGGTGTACGTCAAATGGCCTCTATTTTAACACTAAAAAGTCCAGCGTTGTTACATATTCGAGATGGCAAAACCTATTGTTATTTGATTATAAATTAAATAATGATTCTTTACATAGAATTTACAATCAGAAAGATCTCGGAGTGATCTTTGACTCAAAAATTAATTTTTCACTTCATATCGATCTTATAATCTCTAGGGCTAATTCATTGTTGGGCTTTATGATTCGAAATTCAAAGTGTTTTGATGATCCTTATACACTTAAAACCCGTTAGGCCGTTATTAGAGTATTGCAGCGTTATATGGAATCCTTACACTCAATCAAGTTCAAAAAAGATTTACAAAGTATGCCTTCTAGTGTTTCATGTTATGAGAGTAGATGTGTTCTTATTGATCTAAAGCCTCTCTTTTCGAGAAGAAAATTAAATTCTGTACTTTTTGCTTTTGATGTACTTTGTTCTAATATTAATTGTCCAATGTTGTTATCATCGTTAAATATATATGGTGATTTTTTATACTCGTATGTTCCCTACCATAGTACAAGTTATGCTAAGCACAATCCTATTACAAATGCTTGTATTGTTTTTAATGAATTTGATAATGTTATTGATTTTAATCTGAATAGAAATGAAATAAAGAAAAAAGTATTGGAATTAGTGTAAGCCTTTAATAACTAAATAATTTATTTATGAAAATTCTATTTGTATATACGAGTATGTATGTATAAAGTAGCATTTAAGTGTAGTCTCCATAAAGTTTTGTAACTTGATAGACGATAAATAAATAAATAAATAAATAGTTTTAGGTTAAGATTCTTATAAAATTCAAAAATTAATGATCATATGAAAAATGAGAACAGAGTTGCATAGAGTAAAAACTTGCATTTAAGCCTTTCGAAGCCTCTCAGCTACTTAAATTGTATGCAATAATAACTAAGGTTTCTATGAACAACTAATTTCAGAAAAGTATTTCTTGCCTTATAGCTAATTTAATGCAGCTCAATTGAGAGATATGAGATCACAAGTGAAAACACTCAAATATTATCGTATCTACGTTCAACGGTATTCCAGAATTCTATTTTTTTTAATTCATATTCGAATCAATAATTCCTATCATCTGTCAAAATGTCTCTAGTCCCACCCCTTAAAAAGATAAAAATTAAATATGTACTACACAAATTTAAAAAACCATTCATAGTATTCAAATCATAACAATTTTTTTCTTTAACCGGAAACTAATTTTATTATATTCATCCCTAAAGGGGGTTAATAGATTATACAGGCCAAAACCATTTTAAATCACAATCCATCCTGTCTGTATATTTTCGAGAACAAATAAAATTTCTAAAATCGAATATCCTTTTTATTAATTCCACCCGATAGATATAAAGCTAAATACTGACAAATATCTTACCCAACAGCTAAGCTCTAAATATAACCTTTCAGACATAAAAGTATTTGTTTAAATCAGAATACCTAGCTTAATAAGTGATTTGGAAGTCTTGATTTCCTTTCTTTCTTTTTATCTCATTTCACCCTAAGAATGGAGCTTAGGTTTGAAAAACATTTACCAGTTAAACCCGACAAAAAGAAATTCAAATCAGTTTTTACTCCCATATCACCCTACAATTGAAACTGTGTAAACTGAGAATAACCTTTCTATCTGCAAAGAGAATTTTTAAATCAAATCTATAAACTTTAGTTTTTAAAAATATAAAATCAAAAACTCTTTGCAAATACCTAATAAAAATACAAACATAGATATTTTAACTTTTAAATTGTTGTCAAATTAAAATTAAGAGTAACAGCGTTCCTACTTTGAGGAAAAAAGTCGAAGTAGATTTGAAGAAAAAAAGGAAGTAGATTGACAGAAATCGAAGTAGATTTCAAAATTAACATTTTTTATAAAAAAATTAAAGTAAACAAAAAAAAATTAGAACAAAAACAAAAGAAATTCTTTCAGACTGCATCATTCTATATTTATTCCAATTTAAGAAAAACACACTGAATTTCTAATCATGGTTTTGTAGCAATTTTTAGTTCTATTTAGTAAAGGTACTTTACCTGTTCTTTTTTTATAAAAAAGAACAACAAAATAATTATAGTTAGGAGACAAACAAACAGACCAAAGATCGTCAACCAAAATAGAAAAGGGTGAATAAAAAAATTAAAAAAAAGAAAACCAAACCACAAGATTCGTAAACACAGGAGTGCGTTGAGTTTCTTTCTATGCTATGTAAAATGGTTAATTTTTGTATATAAAATTTTGTTAACCTTGCTTTTGTTGTTTTAATGGAAATTCTGGGGCTACATAATTGATTAAAAAAGAGAAAAAAGAAGTAGAATTGACCTATTAATGTAAAATTGAAGTATAAGTCGAAACAGAGATTTCTAAAATGAAGTAGAGTTCAATTATTTGGTGATGGTGCCAAGTAGGAAGCAGATTATAATTAAAAAAAAAAAGAAGTAGATCTACTAATTGAAGTAAAGTGGAAGTACTGCTGCTACTCTGGGACATTGTAGCTTTCCACTAGTAGATCAATTTTTAGGATCAGTGCAGTAATTCCAAAGACAATAGAAACAAACAAAAAAAAATAAATATTTCAGCTTTATAATATAGATATAGATATAGATATAGATATAGATATAGATATAGATATAGATATAGATATAGATATAGATATAGATATAGATATAGATATAGATATAGATATAGATATAGATATAGATATAGATATAGATATAGATATAGATATAGATATAGATATGGTCAGTGGTAAAAATAAAAAAAATATTGAGGAAAAAAGTCAGCTCTTCCCTTGAAGAGTGGAAACAACAACTGCCACTTTTCAGCTCATTCCTTCGATCTCATATTGATTTTCTTACAGAAAGCCACTGTGAATTATATCGAGCAAAATGAAAATTTACAGTCACAAATCAAATTAAAAATCATGTTTTTGGTTTTTGGGACTTATAGACAAAGGGAAAATGCAGATATGGGTGACAGTGAGATAGGTATAGTAACGGGTGATTTTTTAAGAGGTTTAGAACTTAAAAAAAAAAAAAAAACACAAAAAATTCGAAAAAATGAATGAAATATTTATTTGAATCGATAGTTTTAACTTTGCAATTTAATGTTTAAAGATAATTTCATGCAAATGTTGACCGCGGCTGCGTCTCAGGTAGCCCATCCGCTGAGTCCAATTTTGGCATACTCTTTCACACATATCGGCCGGTATCTTACGAATGAATGCATGGATGTTGGCTTCCAGTGCGTCAATCGAAGCGGGCTTGTCCCTATAGATATTAGCCTTGACATACCCCCACAAAAAATAATCTAATGGTGTCAAATAGCACAATCTAGGCGGCCAATTGACCGGCCCGAAACGTGAAATTAACTGTTCACCAAACTCGCCTCGCAATTGCGCCATTGTTTCGCGTGCTGTGTGGCATGTGGCACCGTCTTGTTGAAACCACATATCATGCAAGTCAAGAACTTCCATTTCGGGCAAAAAAAAGTTTGTTATCATCGCTCGGTAGCGTTCACCATTGACAGTAACGCTGCGATTCGCATCATCTTTGAAGAAATATGGCCCAATAATGCCGCCGGCCCATAAACCGCACCAAACAGTGGCTTTTTCGGGATGCATTGGTAGCTGTTGCAATGCTTCTGGCTGATCTTCACTCCAAATGCGGCAATTATGCTTATTTACGTACCCATTCAACCAAAAATGAGCCTCATCGCTGAACACAATTTTTCGATTTTTCGATTTCGAACCGAGCACGAATTTTGATAGTAAAATTCAATAATTTGCAAGCGTTGTTCATTTGTAAGACGATCCATGGTTAAATTGCAAACCAAACTGAAGCTGTTTGACAGTGACACAAGGTACTAAACACACGTCAGCTGTCAAAACCAGTGTTGCCAAAACCAAACCAGCTAAAAAATCACCCTATATGTAAATATATGTATGGTGTATATGTGTATAATTAACTATATGTAGGTATACGAGTATTTTTGTGTAGTTTTGGGTATTTTTGATAAGCTTTGTTTTCCCTTAGATTTTTGGTTTAAAACTAATAAGGCCACGAAATAAAAACACGTTGATATGTATATAATGTAAATGTTTGCGATACTTTTTGACATAATTTTTTTTTCTTGTTTTAAGAACTGTACCTACATAAGTTTACGAAGATTTCACTTGTAGGGGGTGATGTATTCTAGAAGCCATCTCTTCATTTAAGGTTTTGAAAGGTGTGCCATATTATGAATCCTTCCATTCAATTGAATGTACCTTCATGTATTTCTTTGTTCGCAAGAGATCAATCATTAAAAGCAGTTTTGCGACGAATATAGTGGTTTTCTAGAATAGAGTCATCTCGTCCGAAGAATTTGGGGTTGATAGGAGTCGTGTCTTGGGAAGAATTTAGTATAGTTTGGGGTCGTCTCTTCTTACAAATCTTGATGTATTTCTAGAGTCGTTTCTTTCGACGAATCTTGTGGATTCTGAAATTCTGATATTATTCATCAGAGTATGGTTATGTGATTGCCTTTAACTTTCATTAGTTCACAAATACAATAAAATTGTATAACTACATTTTATAATGACAAGACAAGATGCAGCTGCAAATCCCATAAATAACAAAATAAATTGCCAAAATAATTTGAAAACTCATCGAAATGGAACCCTACAAATGCAATAAATTTCTAACATTTGTAGGGTTTTTTTTGCCTATTTAATTAAAATGAGTTTCTTTTTGTCTTAATTTAAGCTCACAAATTCTCAAAATTATCACACAGCTGTTGAAACTTTTCTTTACTATTGTTTTAAGAAATTCAGAGTTTACCAGACAAGGAATAGGCTTGTTTTGACACTGCTTTTCTCGATTATAGCTCTTTTTTTATTTTAGTCGAGAATCATCTTTCCAAATATGTTTAAAGCTTTTTATGAATGTTTTTTTTTTTGGTGCTAAGAACTATAAATAACATATATGTAAAAATTAGAAAACCAGTTCATATATTTATGTACTTTTCATTCAATCAGCCAATCTGTTTTCTTCCTTTTTCAAAAATTAAATTCCACAAATCCTTTCGTATGCTTAACCTTCTTATTCCAATCTTATTATTCTAATAGTCTTCGATAAATGTATGAACCCTTTTTTAAGAGAACCTCATCACTTTGAATCCGAAATCCATAAGCAAATAAAGATTTAAACACGTGCTTTTTATTTATTTTTTATCCAACAAAAGGCAAATCTACATGTATAAGTTACTCTTAAGAAAACGTAGCCCTTTTTCATCCCAACGATAACTGAACCCCTTGTTTATTAGCTATTATCTGTTTCTTATTCTGACATTGGAATGAAATATTGGTTGGGGGGCTAAAACCATTAATGGAGATTTCACAAATAAACTGAAAAGAAAAATTCTTCTATTTTGAGTCTTTAGTCAAAGATTATGGGTCTGGCTGAAATAAATCCTTGTCTTAAATTAATTATGTATAATGGACTTTGTGTCGTCTTGTTTCGAGTTTGGATGACAAAAAAAAAAAAAAAAAAAAAAAAAAAAAAAGGATTTCTATCCATTCAAAAAGTCATGGGTTGTTAATAATTAATCAGGATAAAGGATTAGGAATTTTTTCGAAGAAAAAGACATAAATGATTTTGAAGTAGACAAGTTAATTAGGCATAGACATAATAATTATTAACAGGTTGGGATGACAGGTATTAAGATTAAGTTAATTAAATACGAAAACTATGTATTGATTCCATGAAAATAATTTGGATATTTTCTATTTATTATTAATGTAGGACAAAATTTTGTTTTGATTTTATTTTCTAAGATACGACAATCACCTGTTGTAAAGTTTCTCTTTAAATATGCATGACCACTCCCTAGGGGATAATTTTTGAAATAACTTGCTTGAAATATGTCTACTAAGTTCAAGAATTCCATACTTATTTCCATTTGATATCATTTTTTATGAATGACAAACACTTTGTCTGACTTAAACCCAAACAAAAAAATAAAATTTCAATCCGGCTCGAAGGACCAAAAACTTATATCGTATTTTATACTCCCACAGCTCAGCTGCTACCTGGCTATTTTATTTGTTATATCATTCCATCTGGTTAAATTATGTTTGAATTATTGTCATTCATCTAAAACTTTCAAATTGAAAACACTTTCATCCGTAAACGAGAGATATTCACAATTGAACAGTCCCATTCGAAGCCAAAGGAGATAACAAATACAAATGCATCATTGTTAGTTCTATATTTATAGAAATGACTTTGATGAAAACCCAACCGGCGAGCTTCCTGTCGCCACACGCATCACAATAACGTCCTTAATTTCAATTCCAATGGAATAGCTTTCAGTTTTTTTTTTTCTTTTTTTTTTTTGAAGGATGTTTTCATTGTCATCGTGCGTTGGTCGTCCGTCCTTGGTTGTCTATTCTTATTCGAGTTTTTTTTTTTTCTATTTATTCTTTTTCAAGGAAATTGAATTTTTCTGTTTGGGTCCTGCCTTTGACAAAGGATGAATGAGCTAAACTTTATGGTCGGTCTTTTTTTTACGAATGATTTAAAAGAATGGACTTTCGTAGTCAACGAAGGATATCATGGTTTAAATAGAATTTTGCATCTTTTCTGGAAGGACTTTGAATATCTTTAAGGATTTCTGTATTTATTTTTAATTTGTAACTAATATGTCAAGGTTTGCACTGACAAGACCGCATGAATACGTGCATGAGTCTTAGAATTTTAATGAATTCTCGCAACATCAGCCCAAGGATGAAAGGATAATATTCGTGAATTGTTTCCTAAAACACCATGTCATATTCGGAATTAGCATCTTCAAAACCCACACACTTTTCCCGTTTTTTTTTTTTAGATTAGATGGGTTCTTGTTTTTTTTGTTGTTGGTAGTCATTTTTCAGTGCAAATGACTCTGGTGCTGTTAGAGGAAGCCATGTTTTTTTTTTGTACTAAACTAACGTGATGGAATTTCTTCCATAGACATACCCCAACTACAGAAAACTTGTGTACGTGTCCTAGTTGTTGGCAGAGTAGTTTTCCATTTGTAGAGCACTCCAGGAACATTGTAGAGAGAGGTAAGCATCACATCATGGTTATCCTGCGCCACCTCTGTAAGTCGTTATTTTTCTTCTTCGTTTTTTTTTTTTTTTTTTTTTTTGCATTCCTGGCACCCCTTCTGGGTAAATTATAAATTATAAGTTGGGCTTAGGAATGCACTTACCTTTGTGATGGTAATACGCTAGCATCCTTGCTGTGGTAGCGTTTGGAATATTTAAACTAGATCCTGGCACCCATCATAGTGGGTAGGTATAATATAGCTACCTAGACTTTGTTTGCTTTTTTTGAGTGTGTGTATGTGTATGGGTGTATTTGTTGGAGTTGTTATCTATGTGATATTTGTACTAGGTTTACCGTACAACTTATATAAAGTCCAATGAACCAGTATAGTCGGTGGATATAACTGACTGAGGGATAAAATGAAACGAATGAATGATTTTATCCCCCAGGATAGGTATGGCACTCTAAAATGAGTGTGGCATATTGTGCTAATCTGATGTGAATAGGGATCGGGTTACCTAAATGCTTGTTCCTTGTGCTATATTCGGTTTGTTTTTCAAGCTCGTTTTGTCATGTTATGTCATAAAATAATGTTTATTTTAAGCTAAAAATTTGTGTCGATGGGTTATGTTTGATTAACAGATAGATTTTAATCTAAAATGGAATTTTAATATTTACAAAGAATTATATTTCATAATCAAAGTGCAAATTATGAAGAAATGTATGAATAATTGGGAACAGTTATATTTGCTCTGAAAATGGGCAGCTTGGTTTTTTTTTTTTTGAAAACCAGGAAAGGACCAAATCTGTAACAAGCCGAAACAATATTGAAGTCAATTTAACAAATTTGCTATTGAATTTGTGAAAAAATATTAAGATAACGGATATAGAATTCCTTATTCTAACTCCGAAGAAGTTGCTGAGCTTTAACAAAGTTAACTTCTTAAGAAATCGAACTGGTAAGTCCAATTCTCAGATTATAAAACATACATAAATAGATCAAAAATGTTTTGATGTATTTCTGTTTTGTCAAAAAATCCATGTGCCTTAGTTGAACTGAACTTAAGACAAATTGTGCATGACAAAGGCCCTCACAAATGTTACTGATAAATCGATGTGACGAAACGCCAATTCGCAGGACTAAACGTCATAAAAATCAATTTTGAATCAATATTTCTGAAAGACTTTGAAACCATACAGTTGATGTGTCTTAAACCAGTTTCATTAGAAAGGCGATAATGCGAAGATGGATTTCATAAATACGAAGCTAGTGGGATACTTTTCGAAATTACGATAATAAAGTAGTTCCTACTTAATTGCGAAAAAGTTACACAAAACAAAAATTAATTACTTCTTTGATTTGCGAGAAAATAGTTGTCCTGATGTTGATTTCATATGAACTTAGCAGGTCACTTTTCTCAAAAATTATGATAAACCTTAAAAAAATTAAAATAATTGCTAGGAGCTAATTAATTGCGAATAAATTACGTAAAAATCAAATTAATTGCGTTTTGGGTTTGCGAAAAGATGGGTGTCTAGCTAACTTTATAAAGAAATTAGCAGGACAAGTTTCTAAAAATTAAGATAAGCAATTTGAACAAATTTGTTTGTTGTGAAATAATTAATTGCGAATTAGTAACACAAAAAAAATATAATAGCAATTCTTGTTTGCGAAAAAATTTGTGCACTGCTAACTTCTTATGACCTTAGCAGGACAACTTACTCAAAAATGAAAATAAGCGATCCGAAAAGCAATTTTTTGTAGAAAACTCAATAGTTGCGAATTAGTTAGGTACGCAAAAAAAAATTAATTGCATTTTGGGATTGCGAAAAAAATGGGTGTCCTGAGAACTGGATATGAACTTAACAGGAAAACTTCTTCAAAAACGAAGATTAATGATTTGAAAAAATTGGTTGTTGAAAACTAATTAATTGCGAATTAGTAACATACGCAAACAAAATTTGTATTGCATTTTTGGTTTGCGAAAACTTCACAACTGCTAACTTCTCTTCTATTTAACAGGAGAACTTTCTCAAAAACACAAAGAAACAATCCGATAAATTTTTTTGTTAAGAACTAATTAATTTCGAATCAGTTTCTTAAAATAAACACATAATTTTTGGCTCTCTTGCGAAAAATGGGCGTATTTCAATTATCACGTGAAATTAGCAGCACAACTTTCTCAGAAATGATGATAAGCGATTCGAAAAAAATTGATTGTTGAAAACTAACAGATTACGAATTAGTTACCTACGCAAACAAATATTTAACTGCATTTTTGGTTTGCGAATGGGTGTTATGAGGTTGCCACTTCAAAATAATATTCGTGTCCAAAATGTGTGCCAAATGAACAGAGCTGTGCTAGTGCAGTTCTGATTCATATTCAACTCATGAAAACTTTCTGAAAAAATACATACTTAAATTTAGTTTTCATGAATGTTACAGAAAACAAATTAAAGTAAAAATCAAATTAAACTTTTATGAATTGAATAATTAACAAAAAATGATTCTGCATTTACAAAAACGATTTCAGCCGTAAATTATTTTCGAAATCATAAGTTAAGATGGGTCATTTCTATTTTCAATTTTGGACACAAATATTATTTTTAAGTAGCAACCGTCGCCCATTCGTAAATCAACAATGCAGTTCAATTTTTGTTTGCGTAACTACTTCGCAATCAATAAATTCTCAACAAATTTTTTTTTTTTCGGATCACTTATCTTCATTTCTGAGAAAGTTGTCCTGCAAAGTTCACGTAAAAATCGTAATACGCCCATTTTTCGCAAGTGAACAAGTGGCAACCGTGAAAACATCTATTCGCAAACCAAAAATTGCAGTTAAATATTCGTTTGCGTAGGTAACGACTTAGCAATCAATAAATTCTCAACAAATTATTTTTTTTCGGATCCCTTATCTTCATTTCTCAGAAAGTTTTCCTGCTAAGTTCACGTGAAAATCGTACTACGCCCATTTTTCGCATGTGGAAGTTTGCAAAAGTTATTCACAATTTATTAGTTCTCAATAAACGAATTTTTTTGGATCGTGTATCTGTGTTTTTGAGAAAGTTGTCCTAAGTTGATATGAAGTTAGCAAGACACCCATTTTTTCGCAAACCAAAAACCCAGTACAAATTTTGTTTGCGCAACTAATTCGCAAATTTATTAGTTCTCAACAACCAACTTTCTTCAAAGTATTTATCTTCAATTTTGAAAAAGTTGTCCTGCTAGAAGAAGAAGTAGTTCGCAAACCAAAAAAGCAATGAATTTGATTTTTCCGTAACTTATTCGCAATTAATTTCAACAACCATTTTAAATTTTGTTCGTTTATCATCATTTTTAAAAAAGGTGACCTGCAAAGTTCATATGAAGTTGGCAGGGCACCTATTTTCTGGCAACCTTTAGAAGCAATCATTTTTTTTTTGTTTGCTTAACTGATTCGCAATTAAGTAGAAACTAATGATAGAATACTTTTTTATCGTTTTTCCCAAAAAGGTCCTGCTAACTTCATATCCATATGGTTTTTGACCACTAAAAGGGGTCAGAATGGCTGGAATTTTTTTCTGGTCTAGGCTTTTAGCACTAATTAAAGTAAATAAAAGGATTTTTTATCGTTTAAAAGAGCCTAGTATCGGCTCTTCCTTTCTACTCAAGCAAGACTGGGAGTATACGGGCATTGTAAAGAGTGCACTTCATCTTTTGTGTGAGGAGCTATGAACCCATTTATTGTGCCACACCTTAGAAGCACGAGTTTTCCAAGAGAATATTTTCATCTCCTAAGATGTCATTTGTGGGATTTATGCTTACTTCGCAGTAGATGAACTCTTTACCAAGTTCCAAGTTATTATTATCAATAGTGACATTTTGTCCTGTCCGGTTGACTGATCTTTCATTGTTTGTTATTAGCATGTCTTTGGTCTTGTCCTCATTTACTTGAAGCCCAACAAGTTTAGTCTTTTCTTCAATTACCGTGAAAAGCTCTATAACGATCTGTTGCGATCTGTTGTCGATTTTGTCGGTATACCTAGTGCCTTCAATTCTAACAACTATCATGCGAACTGTTTTCTCGAAAACAAGATTGAAAAAGTCAGATGATAGCTAGAGCATCTTGTGGCCAAAGCCCTGTGCATGTTTGAAATAGTTTGGAAGAAATTTTTTCCTTGATGCAAATTACATGGCGTATTTTATAATGTCACGCGCCACATTTAGATCAGTTTTACCGGGATCCCAAGTTCAGACATCGCCATATAGAGCACCAGACGATGAATGCTATCATAGACGACTTTGGTGTGGATGAATAGATAATGAGTCACGATTTGAAATTCGCTAAGTTGGCCTGAGAGTAAATATTTGGTCTATTTGGTTGATCTGTCTGGCCGGAAGCTGACTTTAGTGTTGCAGAACGTCTTAAAACCTCCACACAGCACGTTTGATAGGATCTTGTATGCGACAGTTATAAGGGATGTGCCTCCATAGTTCTTGCAAAAAATTTTCGTATATGGATCACAAGGAGCTGATAAATCAGTCATCGGGAATGCTTCCTTCCAGCAAATTTCCTCCCTGCTTGATAAGCTGCCCTGGTAAACCATCAGATCTGGCAGCTTTGTTGTACTGGTCCTTTTTTTCGAACTTTTTTATAGCTAAGTCTACCTATTCCTTACTGGGTTTCGGTACTGAGTCTTTATTAACAGGAGGTGGGACTGCTTCTCGTCCCATTTCTCACTCTACCTGATGCTCATTTAGCAACTGTTGGAAATGCTGCTTGAATAGATTTACTCTTCCCTGTGCTTCGGTGACTAGCATTTCAAAAAGTCTCCGTTCCGGTTTTCAAGCCAACAGGGAGTTCATTTTCTATTTTATAAAAATTCCGGGTGTTATTTCGATCGCGAGATTTTAAGATCTCCTTTAGCTGGGAGCGTAACCGTACGCACTCTTCTTTCTAAACAGGCTCTTCTTCTCCTCCCTTCTCTTCTCTTCTCTTTGCTCGATACTCCTATAACGCTGCTTTTGAGCTACGCTGCAGCATATTCGCATTCGCATATTCTGCCAAACCAGCTAAACGCATTGGCCTTACAGAACAAGTAGGTATAAAAAGAAACTAGACTTTACTCTTCTAGAGACAAATATATGTTTATCTTTTATATAGGCTGGTTGTAAGATTGCAGGATGTAGGCATCTCAAAATAATTAATTTTCTTTAAACAACATAAATCTGTTTTAATTGAAAATATTATTCAAAACATGGTTTTTTTCTTTTACAATTGCAAACAACAATCTTCTTCCCAAATCCATTATTCAATTCCAATCAAAACTATTCAATCATGAAAGCAACTCCTTTTGACACTCCTTTTAAGCCACAAAATCTTTCTATTTCCTGTATCTTTTATGGAAATCTTATGTCTCGAAGGCATTTTGTAAATTTAATATCCTTATCGTTGCTTCTCTGGTGTTTCTATCTCTCTGATGATGGTGTATAGGTAGGTACCCTATGTAGGCAAAGAGAAACAATTCACAATTCATATTTTCTACACCAACGAACAGGAATCATTTTCTTCCGGTGAATGAACTTTAAATTTCTAGAATCTAGTCCTTATAGCACTTAGATATGTTTACATCTAGAAATATAGCATTGTCAGGAGAGTAGGTATAGGGGTATCTAAGTTTTTGAAGGAAAAGATACATTTTGTATTTCACTTCGCACTTTGGATTCGGAACTGGAAATGCATCTAAAACTGAATACATTATTATTTTACGGTTGCATTTTGAGTTCCTTCAACCTCGTTTTTTTGTTTTTTTTGTTTATTTTTTCCTCACACCCACTACAACGCTCCCTGATGCTTCCTTATACGAGTGAGTATCGTATACAACTGTCAGCTTGCAGTACAACATCTAATCCTTTCAAATGATTTCTCCACAATTTGTTGCCTTATTCATTTTGTTAAAAGGATTTTCTTGTTTTGTTGAGTCAGTGGTCGTTGTTTAGCCGTCCGTCGGCGTCATCGTTGACTTTGTTGTTGTTGCTGTTGTTGAAGCACCGCGGCATCGGCACGGCACGACCACTACTGCTTTTGATGCTGCCGCCTTCTAACAATACCTAACAAGAACAAGAGAGAATTGTTATCCTGACGGATATTCAATTTTGTATACATCTTTCTGTGTCAGCTCGGCTGGAATACTGTCTGAGTTTCAGGCTATTCGAGTTGGGTCTGATCATAATCCTCAGATTGTTGAACCCGAAAAAATCGAACAATAGAAATAGAACGAGGACATTTCTTGGAAAAACAAATATAAAATCCTTCTTTTTTGTCAAAACATCTCCTCAAGGAATTTGTCCATTTTTCAATTTGCAATTGAATTTTAAACAAAAAAAAAAAAGAAGAAAAATATATAAAATCGTATGTAACTGCTGTGATGCTTGTGTTTTGATTAATGACATCGAATGGCAAATCTGATGATAAAGTGGATTCCCAAGGACAGTCGACAGGTTGACAAACAAAGTGTCAACCATGATAATGATGATGATGATGAAACTCTCTCATCCATTTATTAGTTGTTTAACTTTCAAAGTGGATTAGAAAGGATTTTTTTTTTTAGTTTAGAAAATGATGAATGAGGCGGGATTTATATTTTTTTGTTTGTAGAATTTCAAGTCTACAAAGAGAGGAAGGATTTTTTTTTTCTCTAAATTTAGAAATTGATAAATAATGTCTGGTCTTTGCTCTTTATAATTGGATAAGTTGAGTGACTAATTCGGGGGACAGGGAAAATAGACAGAACTTAAGTGCCATTCAATTTTAATAAAATAAAACTTCATTTAATTGCGGTACTTAATCATCAATTAATCACTTCAACCCCTATAGTAAATTTTTGAAGAATGAAGACAGAATTAAAGATGGCACTTGATAGAAGATATCTAAGCATTTGTTTGCTATTCAGATTTGTAAAGTACTCAAGTATATTTGTACTTAGGTGAGTACTTTGTAAAAACTTAGTATCTTGTACTTGTACTTAAAAAAAAAAAAACAAATATAATGTACTTGGTACTTGAAAAAAACAAGTAAAATGTACTTGGTACTTGAAAAACCCCGTGTTCTAGTACTTTATGAAGTACTTTGTTCCAAGTACATATACTTGGTACTGTTATACTGCCCAGTGCACTTTCAAGCACATTTCAAGTCTTAGTCCATTTCAAGTACTTTTCCATTTCAAGTACAAGTCAATTAAAGGTACTTTCCAAATACAATTTGTTGAGTAGTCTATTGCGAGACTTAGCGAGCTGACACTATCTGTGTTTTTGAGTTGAAAAACTTTATTCGATAGCTCAAACAGACTACTCAACGAATTGTACTTGAAAAGTTCTTGAAATGGACTTGTACTTGAAAAGTTTTTGAAATGGATTTGTACTTGAAAAGTAATTGAAATGGATTTTTAGTTGAAATGGACTTGTACTTGAAATGAACTTGTACTTGAAATATACTTGAAATGGACTTTTATATGAAAAGTACTTGAAAATGTACTGAGTAGTTTTTAAGTACCAAGTACTTGGAACAAAGTCCCTGACAAATTACTTGCACTTGGTATTTTTCAAGTACCAAGTACATGGTACTTGTTTTTTTTTTGCAAGTACATATGGGTACTTGACTGATACTTGTAGTATTTAAGTACCAAGTACATGTACTTGAAACAAAGTTCTTGACAAATTACTTGCACTTGGTGTTTTTTTCAAGTACCAAGTGCATGGTAATTGTATTTTTTTTCAAGTACATACATATGGGTACTGTCACTGGAAGGTAGGTTAGTACTTAAAGGTTTAAAGGTCTGTTTGAATTGAGCGTACACTTAAAGAAATTGGACTTATCATTAAAACGATTACCAAAAGCCAACAATACCAGCGTTGAGATTGAAAAAAACAAGAAGCTGTTCTTTGGCGATTGAGTGTAGCAAAGTTATGTAATAAGCGTTTTATCATTAGAAAAAAACTCAAAGCATTTGCAGTACAGAGGAAAAGACTTTTTTAAAGAGGAAAGTGTTCCAGGTTATTGTTCCTGACTACATAAAGAGTGAATAGAGGAGTATTTTAGGGGTAGTTTTCGCCTTGTTTAAACTACGTCATAAGAAATTTGTGAAACGAGTGGCTTGGAAAATGAGCCCAAAAAATTTTGATCTACAAATTTTGGAAAAAGCGCCGAAAATCAAATAAAAAAAATTTAAAAAAAAAACGTGTTAATGACATCATAGTTTTCATCAACTACAGGAGACTGGATGTGGACAAGCTACAAAAAGAAACGTTGGAGACATCATAACGCTTCCATCTAAAAACAGGAATCTGGACAACATGGATACATTGACATCGCCATGGACTATCTGGAACTGACTGTTGGCAATCCAAGACTTCAAAAGATAGATATCGGCACCTTCTCCACTGTATCCAAAACGTATATGGCCATAGACAACGACTAAGGGGAAACGCCTTCAAGGGATCCACTAGCTTTACACAACTAACAGCAACAACTAGCCAGTGTGGAGTGGGCTTCAGTGCGTCAAAATAATCCTCCGGGATACTTTCCAACACTTTATTAAATAATAATTCCAGAAGAGATTGCAATCAAGCAAACTTGGACCTAACACTTCCGCAAATATCAACAGACTAATTGGTCAAAAATCACCAATACCTGAGATAGTCATAGTTCATAGCCAACAATGGAGTAGCAACAAGGATACAAAATAAAGTTTAAACTTTTGCTACTCATTTCGAAGGAAACTTCATGCCCAGCCTATCTATGATGACCTGGAATTGGGGAATACATTCACCAGATACTAATGCCCAACTTAGATAAAGCATTGTTTAGCGACATTAAGCCATCATCTTAAATAACTTGTTTTCCCTAGGAGTGGAAAACTGCTAAACTAACTAAAGGCTAATTAATATCTCTCATCAATACCCTAAGTAAGAGCTGACACCTAGAAAGTTCAATAAAGTTCTCCGGCGAAAACAACATTAATCTAGACATGCAGTTTGGTTTTTGGAAAAAGCATTCTACACTGCCTCTCCTCTTTCTCAGCTCTAGGCACTGTCCCTGACCCTCCAATTCTCTTGGCCAATAACATTCGTGATACTGGACTCAATCTTCCTAATCTAATAAGCGTTTATAACAACCATTAATACTGTCGGATGTTTCCTGGATGTAGAGAAAGCATTCGACAGTTCAATGATTGATGACATTGTCCATAAACTTCACATACAAGACTTTTTTTCAGCATTTCGTGCTACTCGAGAACTGCAAATCAACAATGAAGAGCATAAGAGCCGGAGAAGCGTAATGCTTGAAGCGTATATTACTCATCATTGTCCCATTTACAGCTATCCAAGAAGTCAAGATTCACGTTCGTAAACGCTTAGAGGGGAATATAGGAATCAACTCATCCATCCAAATCGGACCTTGTCTGCTAAAGAAGACTAGACTTGACTAGACTAGAGGGAGGTAGAAGTGGTGGCACGGACGTAACACTCGCCCAGTACCCAATTAGCGCTGAATTTCGCCGTTTTGATGCCAGACTAGAGGGAGAAGCGGTTCCTCAGATGGAAGCTGCAGAAGCATCATCCTAGCACTATCAAAAGGCACTATATTACCAACCAAACGGAGCGCCAAGTTCTTAAACATCAACTTCAACCAGCTGCTTCTGATTCAGCCTGCACATTCACGGACTGTCCTCAAATAAGCCTCCTTTTCTTTCCAGAGTCAGTAGAAAATAGTTCTAATAACAAGCAACTACTGAGACTATTCATCAGTTCCACCTTTCCAGTTTGCTTTATCATCTCCAAAACAACTATGGAGGAATTGCAAATAATCGAAAGGAAAACTTTGAGAATTTGCATCACTGGTCTTTACTTTGATCATCAGTATCGTAAGCACTTCACGAAAAAGCAACTTTGAGGCCGATGTAGCGATAAGTATTTAAAAATGTTTGCAGCTAAACAGGCTAGAAAATTCAAGATATCTCTCCAACAACTAATGATGAAGCAGTACCTATCTACTCTGACCCAGAGTCTGCCCATTATCGGTGCTTAGCACCAACCCTATCCTCACTCTAACACAATATACTGCCACTAGACAGCCGGGACTAAACAACCCGAAGGCGACAAAGTAAAACCTACTTTATATTGAACAGATAATGGAGGAGAACTAAGTTGGTCCCTTAGACTTTTTAGAAGCTTCTTTGTAGACAAATTATTTTAAGTTGTCTAAGCCGATAATAAGATTCGAAAATCAAAAAAATGTTCATCAAAAAGTCAAAAAATTTCGCTTTGATACAAAATTATTTATAAAAAAAAAAAAACAAATTTTTAATCTTCCTTCATCATCGTAATGTCAAATCGTTTTCGCTTTCGGTGATCTCTTTGACCATAAAAATCAAATTATCCTTCTCAATAACACTTTGAAATAAGAAACTTCTTTTTTTTTATAGGAAGGTAGATAACTCAAATTACATTTTTACCGCCATCAAAATTCTTCAAATCCTCAATGACCATAAGAACCTATATCCAACCTGGTTTAAGCTTTGAAATTGACAAAATCTACAAAGGACTTTCAATGACTTTGTATGGATAGTGTCCTTCGTTATCATACACCAAAGTGCTTTATCCACATTAACATCATCAAAGGTAAATCGACCACAAATCTCCATCAACCAATCATCATCATCATCATCATAAGGTATGGATAACTCCTGGCTTGTCCCACCTTAAAAAAAAAAAAGAAGAAGACAACAAATAGTCTCAAAAAAAAAGTATCTTGTTACATGGTGTTTGTATTAGGCATCACGTTCCATCAGGAGTAGGTATCTCCTCAATCTATGTATAATATGAAACCTATAGTTTGGCATTGGAAGTCAGAAATGGTGGGACATCGTTGTCGTGTCGTCGTGTGTCAGTGATACGGTGTCACCTTTACAATAACTCATGTTTGTGTGTGTTTACACAGTGTAAGCAAAGAAACTGAAACCACAGACGAAGAAGGCGTCTGTGATATGGCGTGTTCTCATCAATGACATCCGATTTACGGAACGTAAGTGGGTCAATCGTTGCTTTTGAGGAAATCCGCTCTAAAGGCACATCATCTTAATCATGTGCTTCCTTGATACGTGCAAGTAGGTTCGATAAACAGGGTGATTTGAGTTTAAAATTACAACAAATGTTTATAAGAATTACAAGGTATCAGACAAAATTAGTAAACGGATACCAATTCGTAATACAGTTGGATATAATGCAAACAATAAGTTCAAAAAGTAATAATATAAAAAAGGATGTATTTTCCCATTACTTTTTTCCTTGGGCCAAAATGAAGATAATCGGGCTTACAGTTTTATTTGAAACTCTTAGGCGAAATTTTATCGTTTGACCTAGTATCTATAGCTAATTTAATGTTATTTCAACATGAAATTCTTGTAAGCCAGACATTTTGGAAACAAACAATTTATGGTAACTTATTTAATGAAAAAAAAATTATTTTAAATGCCTAATCGACAGAACGACAGTGTACAAAACTAGAATATGAGAATATGAACAAGATTCATAGCCATAAATACCAGAGCGTTAGAATTAGTCGACGA
Organism: Dasysyrphus albostriatus; assembly: GCA_946251815.1. Taxonomy (NCBI): domain Eukaryota; kingdom Metazoa; phylum Arthropoda; class Insecta; order Diptera; family Syrphidae; genus Dasysyrphus; species Dasysyrphus albostriatus. Next base: position 125,551,049 of record OX276336.1, on the reverse strand, counting down.
TTTGGGAAACATGGTTTTTATTTTTATTTAAAAATTAAGTATGAATGCCTAATCGACCAAGCCATGGTGTATGACTGGTGTTTTTATATTATGTTGATTTGATATTTGAATTTTTAGTTTCATTTTCGTATAAAATCAATTATGCAGTTAATCAGTCGCTGATTCAATTTAGACCAAGAGTTAATAACGGATTTATGTCAAATATAAAAACTCCAATCTCACACTGTGACTCTGTCAATTAGGCATAGGCATTGATACTTAATTTTTAAATAAATAAAAACTAAACAGGAGAGTAATTCTTAAGTTCTTGTATTGTTTGACTTTAAATCTTTCTGGATCAAATATTGAAATGAGGTGAGTAAATTTTTTGCTAGTCCTTGGTCTATAATGTTGTAAAACCAAGAAAAATCACCGAACAAAACCATTTACAGGGCGTTTTGATTTTAACAAATTTTCGTTTGAAAAACTGGTTTCGACTATGGAAGAAAAGTACAGCATATTCCTGACCAGAAACTTATAAACTTACCAAGGAAATGAAAAAGAAAAAAGAACTGGTAGCTTTATTTTCGAAATGATATTAAAACATGACATTACGGTGATGGAAAACACAATGATGGAAAGAAGTTGGTGTCACAATTTTGTCTGGCTGTTTGTATCTGGATTTACAGCCCAAACGGCTGAAGCGATTTTTTTTTAAATTTGTAGTTTTTTTTTTGTGATTCTCCAGAGGGAAGATTGATTTTTTTTAACTTCAAAGATAACGGTACCTTCCATACAACCGTTAAGGAAAAGTTCATTTATCACAATGGAGGAGACATACAATTTTTTTCGAGTCCGGAGGGCTTGTCAGCGAATTGCAATTGTGTTATCTAAATCGAAAGATCCTTATCTATGAAATCAAGAAATTATAAAAGTGGGTGTGGCCGGAGTCGAGTTTTACAAAAATCAGTTTCTAAATTATTAGCTTGCTTGCACAAAGTAAAACTCCATCCAAATCGTTGGAGTCATTTCCAAGAAATAAATAAATAAATAAAAAGTGGGTGTGGCATTGGGCATGATTTCCAAAATTAAATTTTAAAATTATTTTCTTCTTTATATGAATAAACTTTGAAAATTTCATCCAAAGCATTTCCAAAAATATGAAAAAATAAAAAAAGTGGGCGTGCCAGACGGCGGTTTTTACAAAATTTTTTTTTTTGAAGGTATTGTTGTTCTTGTATAGAGGTTAAATATTTTTTTTTTTAAATATTCTTAAGAGTTTTAAAAATCGTTCAAGTTCCTAAATAATCGACCGGGTTTTTTTCGAAATATTTACTTTTCAAAAACAAAAGAAAAAAGTTTTTTTTTTAAATTAAATAAAAACTTTTTTGAAATTTCTTGTACTCAATACTATTTTATTTTTTATTAAAGAATGTATAAGTCAATCAAAATTTATATGCAGAATGTCCTTTAAAAAGTCAAGAATATGGCCTATCAAAATTTAAAAAAAAATATGGATTTAAAATAAAATATGTTGGAATTACATTTTTGATTTTCGGTTTTGTTCTTGTTTTATTTAAAAAAAAAAATTTGTTTAATGAAAACACGTAAGACTGCCAAATGGGTTGCTAACTTCTTAAAAACACGAGAGGAGTACAAACATAAAACATAAACTCGGTACCTTCGAGTAAGTGAGGGAAGTTTTTTAAGACAGGTGGTTTTCAATCTGGCAATACTTTTTTCGCAGTGGATCTTTTTGACAGCTGTCACTTTATTTATGCTCAGATTGGTTTGCCATTTCACAATGAACAGACTTACTCCTGAACATTGTTTGCAAATTGTGCAAATTTATTTCCAAAATAATAGCTTGGTTCGAGCGACGCATCGCGAAACAATCAATTTATTGAAGAAAACTTTTGTGAGGCGCCGAATATTCTCTTCCAAGGTGTCAATCGTCTCAGGCTTATCTGCGTAGACAAGCGATTTCACATAACCCCACGCAGTGTGGCGCGCGAACCCAACCATTATTTTGTAAATAAATTTGCACAACTTGCAAACGTTGTTCAGGAGTAAGTCGCTTCACTATGAAATCGAAAATTTAACTAAGCATAAATCAAGTGACAGCTGTCAAAAAGATCAACTCCGAAAAAAGTATTGCCAGATTGAAAACCACACGTCTAAAAAAACACAATTTACTTCAAAACAATGGCTGTATACAATATCCTATATCCCATCTATATAAAACAGAATTCCTAATGTACATAAAATTGATCGCCTCTAGAAGTTGTTGAGTAAAACTCGAATCACCCTGTATTGAGATTATACTTCATTACCTACTCCTCTTTCTCTTATTATTAAGCTTCAAGTTTTCATTCTGTTTGGATTATCTACTTTTGTGGGCTTCTCATGTCGATTGTTAGAGAATTGGTCTACGTCGCTGTTGTTGTCGTCGTCGTCGTCGTCGGTGGCAAGCCGCAGATCATGTTCAAGGCTAAACTACATGAATAGGCAAATAAAAATGAAAATTTCCTCATTCAAAACGGTTAGGTGAGTCGGTGATGTTATAACGGTGACAATAGAATTGGATAAACATTCATGCATTTGTATGTATGTATTTACAGAATACACGGTGCACGTAACATATAGAAATGTTTTATCGCTCCGAACACACATAATCGTGAGAAACGTTTTCTTTTCTTTTTTTTTTCTCATTTTAAGATGCGCATCTTTACAAGTTGCGGCTAATGACGCCAATGGTGCACGTTATTGTTTCCCATCGTTATTCAGAGTCGCAGTAAGTTTTGAGTTTATATATTTTTATTTTTTGTCTCGAATGAATGTGAATTGTGGGGCAAAGAAAGACTTCAAGTTGACATGACACATTTTTCTGTGTGTTTTTTTCTATTTTATTCCCGCCATGTGTCACAGTCGGTCACCATTGTCGTTTGATGTCAAGCATAGTTAGGTGCAACAATTTTAAAGGACAAGTCAATTCTGTGACAATGCCAAAATAATTAAATTTGAGTTCTTATTCTTTTTTTGTCTTCTCGAATAAAATATTTAACTATAGCAAGAGCTTTTGAAAGACAAATTTTTGTATTTCAATTCGTGAATGGCGGGTTTTTTTTCTAAAAAAGAACCTACATATGAAGCAGTTTATTCCTTACTTCTTAACAAATTTTTAATATAATTAGAAAGTTGATAAATACTTACAATCTTTCAATTTAATAAGGAAATCAAAAAGTTTAACATACCTGAAAAGAAACAAAAAAAAAGGAACTATTAAATTTTTATGTCAACTTAAAGCAATTTTCAATTTAAGGAATTTTCATTTTAAGGAAATATTTTAAAATAAAAAAAATTTAATATTAAAACCATCAGGCATACTGTCAAAGTTTTGAGTGGATAAAATTCTACAGGTCAAAGTTTCACAACGGTCTTCTGCATCCCCCAAGGAGGTTATATAAATCTCTAAATTAGCACCCCTTCCAACTGCTTTTGGAATTATGGCCTTGACCAAAAATGTATAGGTATATGTCGAATAACTACCAAGAACTTTAGATACAAATTGTGAAGCAGGCGCTCATAGTAGAAGTTCCAACCATAAGACTGCCTACCCTCATAAAGATATTAGATTAGTGCTAAATACATTTTTGCACACTGGAACTGTAAAGCCTATTTACAGTTCCAGTGTGCAAAAAAAAATCTATGCAAATATTCTCGCATGTCAAAGATATAATTGAGGTGAAATCAAAATCAAAATCAAAATTAATTTTTTGCATAATTGCCTTAGGTACAGTTTCCTGCAAAAAAAAAAACAACAAAAAAACCATTGCTGTTATGAAATGACATGCAAAACAATGGACTGGCAGTTTTTTTGCATGCAAAAAAGTGTGGTGAATAAAATATTTGTTTTTTTGGATGGTCACTTCCAAAAAAAAAGAAAATATATTCACCTCAAGACATTATTTGCTTTTTTTTTTTGTTTAAATAATTTTTTATATATCAAATTTTGAAAGCATTTTTAATGAAAACTTTTGTAATGCAGATTTTAAGCATATAAAAATCAAATTTCAAAAAAAATTACCAACTTGTTTTTGAAATATCGTATTTTCAAAAAAAAAAATTTGTATTCAAAACTTTTTTTGTTTAAATTTTGGTGCCGATAATTAAAAAAATCAAAATTAAAAAAACTTTCTATGAGAAGTACCTACTACTATTATTTATAGTTGCTATTTGTAAATTTCTATAATTTTTGTTAGTATACCACTTTAATTTAAGGCGAATCCGCCAGAGTTTCGAAAGGCAAAGTTTAGAAAATAAAGTTTCGAAAATAAAGTTTCGAAAATAAAGTTTCGAAAAACCAATGTTTCGAAATGACAAAGTTTCGAAAACATTAAGTTTCAAAAGACAAAGTTTCGAAAAACTATGTTTCGAAATGTCAAAGTTTCGCAAAAGAAAGAATGACAAAGTTTCGAAAAAAAATTATTACGAAATCCTCGGAACATTACTGAATTTGAATGAATTTGACACAGGTAAAAAAATATTTCCAATTACCTGTTGCAATTTCTTTGAGATCGGTCAAGAAACAATGAAGTTGACATATTTTTTAAACACCCTATTGAAAATATTTTTATTTTTAATTCCTTATCACCTATTACATGTGTTAATTTAGTTGAACAACGGAGTTTCCATATGTTGACCTATTTTTGGAATACCCTTTTTTTTGAAAGTATATTTTTCGTTTTTAATTCTGTACAGGTATCACCTGTATCAATTTCATTTGAATCGGTCAAGGAACGACACCCTATTTGAAATTTTTTTTTTTTCATTTTTAATTCTGTATCAGATATTACCAGTGTTAAATTAATTGAAATCGGTCAAGGAACAATGAAGTTCTGAAGATTTCGGAACGTTGTTTTCGAAACTTTATTCTTCGAAGCTTTTTCTTGCGAAGCTTTGACATTTCAAAATTTTCTCCTTTCGAAACTTCGCTTTTTGAAACTTTGTCTTTCGAAACTCTATCTTTTCGAAACTTTTTCATTTCAAAACTTTGGTTATTCGAAACTTTGCCTTTGGAAACTTAGTTTTTCGAAACTTTGTTACTATTTCTAATTTAAGCATACAGAAAAAGTTTTATAAAAATCGTAGGAGCCGTTTTTAAGAAAAAAAGTATTATCCTTAACGGTTTTTTAACATTTGTATGGAAGTTATCGTTATTTTTTTCATAAAAGAAAAATTTTATCTAAAGATACTTTACAGAGTGTAAAAAAATTTCGAGTATCGAGTTTTATTAAAATTAAAAAAATTTTTTAATATTTGATTTTCAAAAAAAAAATCCAACATAGTAAAAATCCAAACAAACATTATATTTTTTTTTAAATATTGGTTAAAAACTATTTAAATTGCTTATAATATAAAAATATATTAAAATCAAAACAACCGTTTTGGAGAAAATCGAAAATAAAAAACATGGTCCTTTGGGAGGTACAATTAGATACCACTTTTTGGAAAAAGGGTTTCCTATCCAAAGGTAGCCTTAACTGATCGAAATTTACGGAATTTTCTTATAAAAAATTAGGGACTCGTTTTTTGAGAAAAATAAGAATTTTTTAAAACTACTAGAAAAAAATTGTATGGCAGGTACTAATATTTTAAGTTCCAAAAAGCTGAAAAAAAGCGTCGCTTGGACCACTATTTACCAAGTTTTATAAAAAATCGATCCAGCCGTTTAAGTTATAATCTTCTTCAGCATTGACAAGTCTGATCAAAATCTCGATTTCAATTTTTTTTTACAAATGCATAACATGCCATATAGTACCTTTATAAAACGCAAGTAAAAATATGGATGCTGTTTGGCGATGTACGAATCCTAATCTCGAATTAGGAATTATATGCGGTTTCTTGCTTTGGAAAACATGTAATTATTTTCTCTCAAAACATGATTGACAGCGACTCTCAAAAATTGGTTTAATTTTTCTTTAAAATTCGGAGATATTCGAAGATTTGATTTCGATATTTATTCTGCGAAAATAACAAACAAGACTTGTTATTGTTCATAAATTTATAAAATTATATACATACATACACTACACACAATAGGAAGGTATGTATGTATAATGTTTCATGCAGGATTATGTAACTTTTAATTGAAATTCAACCCTGGATCAGAGGTCCCTTGGTCATTTATTTGATTAAATAACATCCAAACCTACAAACATAAATCTATTTCCTTATAATTTCTTGGCGGTGCCTTTGCTTTTATAAACAATAAGATTACAAAACTCAGTTTTTATTTTTCGATTCATACCTAATACGCACTCATTTGTTCCCAGAATCATGTGCAAACTAATTTATAAATATAAAAATATTCACATGACCAATAATTAAAGATTCATTAACAATTTGCGGAAATAAAAGCATATTTCTATTTTTAGAATTTTTCTGTACAAAAATAATACATCATTCAACAAAATTAAACCAATAAAAAAAAATGGATACATATCAAAACAATACTCATTTGTCTTTAAAATAAAAATAAAATTAGGTACATCTTCTTCATCCAACAGGTTTCAGTCAGTTTTCTTTGGTTTTGATTTTAATTGCATCAAATTGAAAACTATCTACTTTGAATAGAAAAACAAAAACAAATATAAGTTCAAGAAACCAAGAAGATATTTAGATTGGAATTTTATTTAAATTAATTAATTTTGATAGATACCTAGGTATTTGGAAGTTAAAAAATATGTTACCCTTTCTGAGCATCGATAGTTATAAATGAAGTTAAAAATACAAAAATACCAAATTCGGTAATTATTAATACCACAGTACAAATGTAAATTACGTTCCACAAACCAACACAAGGAAGCAATCCGATAAAATTGTCCCCTTTGAATTCTCAAGCTTTTTATAATAAACTAAAGAATGGAGAAAAGACCAGTGATGTAATTATAGGTATTTGATATTTCAACCAGGGATGTCGTACTGTTGTAAAAGTAGTATTTTTACAGCGAAAAAAATTAAATTAATGTGCAAATGAATTGTATTCTGGTATATCTCTGATAATACATAACACATTTCTATGTACTTTTTAAAATTTTCAGATGCTCAATCGATATATATTACCAGGATTGTTAATCATCTTCTGGCTTCAAAAGAGTGTGGAGCTTCTTCAAGGGAAAGGTAGGAATTCTGGTTTTCAAATTTCTGTTTGGTAAAAATTCAGTTTTTTTTTTTGAAAATTCTGTCTGGTCAAAACTCGGTTTGGCCAAAATTCTCTATTCAATATTGTATTTCAAAATTCTGTCTGGCCAAAACTCAGTTTTCCCAAATTCTGCTTATGGAAAGTAAAATTGCTAAAATGCCTAAAAAAGATTCTCATTTACACACAAAATTTTTTTATGATTCTATAGACCCAGAGCCCTTAGTAAATTTTGGATGTGAGTGACAGAAAAAAAAGAAGTTAGATGTCAATAACATAGGTAAAAGCTTTTCCAAAAATCATTGTCTTGAAGTCCATTGCCGGTTATGGACTGCAAGACTTTAATTTTGGGAACAATCTTGACTGAAACTTTCGATGCTTTCTTATGTATACTTAATTTTTTGCCATAACTCACACGTAAATTGTGACTTATACACTCAGAGAAAAAGGTCACGTAAATATTTTACTTGGGCCATGTGAAATTTACAAGGTGCATAATCATTACAACATTTTAGAAATTTACCTGATTTTGATAAGCTTATATTAAGTGCAAAATCAACCTGCTTTTTTAGCCCTAAATTTTGGTAAGCAAAAAATTTTGACAAGAATATAAAACTAGTTTTAAGTGATATCGTGTTTTTTCAACATTGTGTGCTATGATTTTCTATTTTTCTACAAATCAGGTTGAAATAAAGTTTTATATGGTTATTTTAACAAATTTTTAATTGTTGAATTTAACTTGGCCTTATAATAAAGAAACAGTCTGCTAGTTAATTTCACAGTGACAACAGTGTTAAAACACACACACACACAGACAATTCAAATAAAATAGTTTAAATTTAACCTGGCCACCTGTTAAAGTAGCCCTCTTCCAGTGTTGAAACACATTCTGCCAGTTTATTTTAACGTGACACCAGTGTTAAAGCACATAAACACACATGCCATCCAAACAAAATTCAGTGTCAACTTATTGATATTTGCCATAAGTTTTGTATGCAGCGAAGTGGCCCAGGGGATGCGTGCTATTTCCATGTGTGAGGGGTACCCAGTTTAAAACTAAATAAGTATCACAAAGTACTTTTAAAATAAAATAATATACATACAAAAATTTCTTCTTTCAGAATAATGAAAAAAAAAATTACGGTGAGCAGTGTTTGAGATGGGGCCTAGACGCATGGATCCAAGACATAATAATTACCGGATACAGGGTTGATTCAACATTGAATCATGTTAAATTAACTAGACCTTCATGTTAAATTTACTGAACTTTGTACATTTTAGTCATGTTTTTATCTAGATTTTCATGTTAAGTTAACTAAATTTACAGGTAAAATTAGCAAGATTTTCAGGCAAAATTTACAGTTTTACTATTTTAAGGCAGTGTTAAATTAACATGATGTCATGCAGATATTACCTGCAACCAACGTTGATTTAACACGATATTAAAATCAGGTATCTGGTTAAGCGGTTAACCCGATCTACCGAGTTGAAAAATAATAACCTGAAAATCAGCTGCTGTATAAATACCTTAGTGAAACTTAATTACTTGGTTTTTAAATAACTAATATAGCTTTCAAGTCGTTTTTTTATGTGTTACCCATTTTTAACTGTATTCACCTGCACTTTTGCCAAAAGAAGATCATTTTTAGCTTTTCTAGTTGGCGACTCAAAACATCGACAATGTTTAATGTTCTTGGAAAAACTTCCATATTTGGCCTTACATCATCAAAAACAGACCAAAACTCTGCCTTAAGATATTAACTAGTTAATTTAAAATCGTTTGAATTATGTAGCCTTTACAGGAAATCTGTTTTCCAAAATTCTGTATCTAAAAATTCTCTAAATATCGATACCTTCCAGTAAGAATGTATTAAGCGACATTTCAAAAATCTTAGATGCATCGGAATAAATCACTGGATTAGTTTTTTATGTGTGCATCTAAGGAAATACAAAAAATTGGAAAGTAATTTTCAACTCAAAATCCCTTTAAAACTCTGTTTATTACTACCAAATACACAAATAAATAATTAGGGTTTTAAAAATGTTTAACTTAAAATTTTTAAAATATCGCTTAATTAGAATTATGACCCTACAGAATTTCGACCCCAACTCTTTCTTCAAGTGAAACAGCAAGTAAATTCCTGTATCTTTTGCTGTTTGAACGCATCCACTTTTATTTTTTTGTAGTACTTTTTTGCATGTAGCTATTAAGGTTACATACTTTTTTGCTGAAAATAGTTCTTCGGTGTAAGTAAGTTGTGAACTCACTCTAAGTCGAACACTTCAGTGTCGAATTTCGCTCTTACACGAATTTGCTCGTCATATTTTTGTGCTGCCCTCAAATTTCCACACTGTTCCTATTTATTTCACTCTAATTCGATTTTTTGAAGTTATTTTGGCTTAGAGGGAGTAGACTGTACATGTACACGCATCTACGACTTCATTTTAATTAAAGCACTTTTTTGGATTCCACAATAACCTTTTTTTAACATTAATCCACTTTGAGAAATTGCTGAAACGACAGCACTGAACTTCCTTTGCTTATCGAAAGTCATTTGGTACTAGCTGTGGGAAAACTTCACTCATACAATTACAATTTCTGTAATACGAATTGTTTTTTTTTTTTTGTTCTTATACACGATCATTCCTTTAGTTTTTTTTTGTTTTGTTTCGATCGTTTTTTCTTTATTTGGTTCTCTCCCCTCACAATTTGTTTTCATTTACTTGTTTTGGAATGAATTCTTTTTTTTTTAAATATGTAGGTACATTTTTGTAGGTGTGTGCCCATCGCGGAAAACTGGTTTTCTTTACCCAAAGAAAAATGTAAACTCGTCATTGCGTCCATCGTACCTGTTGACGTAGGAAACGAAAAAGAAAAACATTTTTTTTATGGAAAACTTGTTTTTTTTCGCGCTATAAATTTGTTTGATTTATGCCATAAAAATACATAAATGCACACACATTTGAACTTTTTGGCATTATTTTTTCCTGAATGCATGTGGTCGTCAGAAAAATGCAATTTATTGTGCAGTCTAGGTAGGGGTCGGTGGATGGGTACAAACAAAAATTCCACCTGCATTCCATACCATTGTTGTATTCATGAGAAGCTGATCGGAACACGTTGTTGATTGTGTTATTGAATGTCTTTTGTTTTCATGATTGTCCATGTGTATTGTGTACCTACCCACGAATCGAACATACCTAGAGTTAGGAATTGGGAGCGGAGCAGGTAGTGCTTCGCTCGATGGAATGTTTGTATTTGTTTTGAAAAAAAAAAAAACATAAAAAAAAATGTAGAACGCGTTCAATGAAGTCGGAATTTTGAACTTGGATGGAAAATAGTAAACAAACAAAAAATGTAGTGGCATTAGGAACAACACACACTAACACAAAAACTAAATTTCAATAAGTAGTCGCTTCTATTTGTTTTGAAAGTTTGTTTTTGGTAAAAAAGCAAGTTTTTGTGTTTTTGTTTTTGCTTTAAGCTTCTGTTAATTTGTAACAGTAAACAATTTAGTTATTTAGATTTGTTTATACTCATACGAAGTTGGGAGGGGACTGCGATTCGATTATGTACGAAGTAATAATTATGTATGTTTAATTTGATTGGGTTGATTTATTTGGAAGTAATCTTCAGGTGATTTTGGTTAATTTAATTGAATGATGTGGATTGATTTCAATAGATGTTGCTTTTTGTATTTTAAGTATGTTGTAAAATAATGTTCAACAAAAACAAGTGGTTTTATTTCTTAATATGTTTGAAAACACAATTTTGATGTTTAAGCGGCACACCTGCGATCATGATTGTAGGGTTTAAGCTTTTAAAAGCTTACATAAGGCAAGCAATTGGATTTTTTTTTTAACTTTCGATTGGTATCAAACACATTAAATTACTGAAGCTCAACAATAGGACAGAAAAAAAGATGTGGCCTTCGAACTATCTAAGAAGAGAGTTCCAAATATTTTGCTTCTGTACGAATTCTCTCTCGTAAGAAACTGTTTGTGTTTCCTGATTTTAAGATTAAGCCTATTTTAGCATTGTCATTGGCTTCGACTTCGATGAGATTTAATTATTCCAAAAAAATTAAATTAAATAATTCGGGATATCTACAAAAAATACTGCGTCGAATTTTTGTTTGTTTCTTAAAGAGTACCTACTTTTTGGAGAGTTCGAATCCACGTTCGAACAAAAGGTTGCGAAAACCCTAAGTTCGATTTTCTCGGATGCTATCAAACTTAGAACAGTTTTTTTTAAGTTTTGTACGTTAAAATATCTTCTTCTCCAACTTTTGTTGAGAAAAAATTTTGAACCCTTTTTTTAAAACAATTTAACGAAAAACTGTCGACATTTGGAAATAAAAAATAGGTTTTTACGATTATCTCTCATCATGTTCATCTGATATCGAAAACTACTTAAATAGAAACGTGCTTGGTTTTCTATCTACGTGTTAGGGTCATAAAAACTTTAATTCACTTTTAGAAAATAAGAATTGATGCTCTGTTAGAGGAAATAGCTATTTTTCACCCCTCACCCTTCCCAGAGGCTGAAATGGTAGATCTGATATAGATCTTTCAAAGTACAAAACTCCTATATAAACTTTTTTTAAAAATGCAGTATGGAACACCCATTTCTAGATAGATAGGTAACAAGCGGCAAGGAACAGAACCAACCAAATCGACATCGTAGACAAAAACAACTTTCTCCTGTTCAACAAACTTCGTGAAACTGTTGGTTCCAGCGAACTCATGAATGTCGACTTCTTCTTTGGCTAACTCTTGGTCTCAAACTCAACAAAAATGAGTGTCAGTTAAACAAAGCAACTTTGACAAATCGAAAAATGAATAGGTAGGGGTAGGTATAGTTTCACGTTAATTAATCGATAAATTGTTGTTACAATTTCGAATTTGTCGTTCATTGTTTTCTATGTTTTTTACGTGCTTTGCTAACTTGATATAAAGTAAGCATAAACCTTGTCGAAAATCAGTAAAAACTTCTTACACTTGTTGCTTTATGGCATAATAATTTTTCGTTAGTTACCTAGTTGTAATAAATTCAATTTGTTCTTGCAATGTTTTCTATATTTCTTTTCTTTGGGTGCTTATTTACTTGATTTAAAGTAAGCAAGGAAGCTTACACGGATTGAACATTATATTGGTGCATAGTTTGTCATAATTTAGCCGTAAATTAGTTGTGACAGTTGCAAATTTGTCTTTTATTTTTTCTATGTTTTTTCTAAGTGGTAAAAACTTCTTAAATTAAATATTCTCATTGATGCTTAATAGTTACCCATTAACTTATCGTTAATTGGTTGTGAAAAAAAAACAATTTATGATGCGATGTTTTCGATGTGTTTTTGGGTAATTTGTTTTCTATGAGTGTTAAATTAGCAAAGCCACTTTTACGAATCTTAAAATGGGTTGGAAGATAATTTGCCATTGATTAATCTTACGTAAGTTGTCAAAATTTCGAATTTTTCGTTCAATGTTTTCGATGTTTTTTGGGTTTTTTGCTAACTTTCCATAACCCAAAAGCTGTAAAATCTTTTTATACTTAATGTTTTACGGCTAAATAATTTGCCGTTGGTTAGTCTTTAATTAGTTGTGAAAAATTAAATAAATCGTGCAATGTTTTCTATGTTTTTTGTTGGGTCTTTTTCTATTTTGATATCTCAAGTTAGCAAAGCACCACTTAAAAAAGGAATTCAAACAGCTAATACCCAATGGTTTATGGTTTAATAATTTGTCGTTAACTAGTCTTTGATTAGTTATGACAATTTCGAATTTGTCGTGTAAACATAGATAACATCGCACAAAAATACTGAATTTTTCATAATTAATTAACGGCAAATTACTATACCATAAGCCATCAGCTATAAGTTTTTATTGATTTTCGACAGGGTTTCGTCACCAAAAAACATAGAACGATAAGTTCGAAGCTGTCACAACCAATGAACGTCTAATCAATGGCAAATTATAAATCTATTAATTTTTCCATTCGTCCAAGTTGCTAACTTGACACTCGTCTTGTCATCATCTAAGATTTAGGTGAACTGATGGATTGATGGAGGTATATCTTCAGACGATTCTGAGGCTAAGGTTTCAAAGCTTCATCTGACCCACCAGTTTTGGGGAAACTTAAATCGAAGTTAATTTTGAGGAGCTACAGACTAAGAACATGGAAGCGAATCGAACAGCAACGCTGCTGAGAAATCCTTGACATTGATACAGGCTCAAAATCAGGAACTCAATGTCAAAGCCTAGGGAATACTAAAAAGCAAGGCCAAAGTTAAAGGACAACTGCTGGTGACCAGTATCGACGTTGAGTCAACAGAAGCAATTAAAGGTGTAAACTAGGAACCACACTACAAATTCGAGAAAGTCACTTACATAGGCCTCAGGAAGGCAATGGTGGGGAGCTCTTTTCTGGAAATTGAAGAAGTTATTGGTAGAAGGGGAATTGCCAAGTCAAAACACATCATCTCACCTAACTAACACCACCCAATCCACATCTACCACACTCATCTCTTCGAAAACCACTCAATCCAACCATGTTTTCTACCCTTTCTTCGGCCACCACATTCTAAGGAATCATGCCAGTCCCTTCCCACCTCAAAACTTTCCCTTTTTTAGCCGGGCGTCACCAGCGAACAAGCTAGTTGCTTGAGTCGCAGAAGCGAAGAGATCGAAGACATGGACCTCTCTCCGAACCGGTCCGACATGGACGAAACGCTTCCAGTTAAAGAACATCTGCTGGTTGAAGGAGAGGATTCACCTCTAACTATTAAACCCAAGATGAACAGACTCGGGATCAGAACAAGGCTGGCTCAAATGAACTTGCACCACGCGAAGACTGCATCAGCAATTTAAGAGAGGAATTTTACTCCAGACAACTTATGGTTAGCTCTGATCCAAGAGCCGTGGATTTACAAGGCTATGACGCAAAACTTAAAATTGAACCTATCCTTGGAAGAACCTGAACAAAAATGGAATTAGGTATAGACACTTTGAGAAGACAAAATCACATACATTTCAACTGGAGTGGAGTCTTGAAAGTAGAAAAAGGAACAATTTTACAGATAGATCGAACCACTTCGACACTTTTTTTCGAAAACGAACATTTTCCAAAGCGCTGTTAACACGTTTAGGGTCATAAATTAAATAAATAAATAAATTTGGTGGCGCAAGAGCTCATGGAGAACCAGGGCCTAGTGACTTACAACTCTCAACCAATCCTGTGTGCATGTTGTTGGCAGCAATAGAGGAACCCTTCATTTTGTAGATGAGAAGCACTTATTCATGACAAGTATACTCTTGGTGTCAGTTCCTCGCAAGAGGCAGAACCTCGGGAAAAAAAAACATTTTTGTTTTTAGGTGGCAGCGGCTGGGGATCGTACTCAGACCTTCGGCATGACAGACCAACGCACTAACCATCACGCAACGAGGCACTGCGGGTTAAGGGTCATACAAAAATAAAAAGAAAGAAATTTACTAATCCTCCCAGAGTATACTTGTCATGAAAAAGTGTTTCTCATCTAACTGTTTAAAGGGACCCTCTATACCTGCTAATAATACGCACACAGGAAAGGTTGAGAGTTGCAAGTCCACTAGGCCCTGGTTCACCACAAGCAGTCACACTATTAAATTTATTTATTTTTGTATTCAAAAGATACCTCCAATGAAAGTCCTCAGAAAAAAAATCCTTCCTGGAAAATGCCTCGAGAGGTGGAAGTTTGAACGAAAACTCATCGAGCCAGTTGAAAAATGTCTGGTTCTTAGCCTTGTTTGCTATTCTCTACTAGCTCAATTTACTTTGAAGTGTGTTAAAGGTACTCATTTGTATCCCAAAACACCCCTTAAATTTTGGAAATAAAAAAAAGACTCCTGTTAGGAATTTCATGCCACGGAATTATTCCACCAAAGGCAATTTATTTTCAGAGTGCCACTTGAACTCTTACGTCTTGCCATATGTGAACTCCCAATCACTTTGTGCGCCATTTTTTCTCACACTCGTTATGATTATTTATTGACAAAAATTTCAATTTCAACAACTTATAAGGAGAATGCAAGATAAATAGGTAAAAAAAAAAACTTCTTGAGATGGCAATTTTCCACCCGAACTAATTTTACAAGAACGTTTTTTCACATTATGCAAACCGCGTATGCCATATACGGCAAAAGTTTCATATTCAACAGCAGAACTGATGCAGGGTTACATCAATGATCATCGCACACGAACCACGAACGATGATTCAATTAAATGTTATTCGGTGCAGCATGCATTTAATGCAAAATTCCTTATTGAAGTGGTCTCCATCAAGGCATCAAGAGCCAAGATTTTCAAGTATACTCGTTACATCAGCTCACTCTAAACTCCAATAACAATCTATAGAGTAGGGACCTCTGGATTCTACCATTATCGAGCTAAGAAGTTCCTTTTCGTTCGTTCGTTTTCTTTTTTTTTTTGTGATGTTAAGGGGATCATAAAAAGGTCAACACACGAAACGTGCCTGTGTTTGTATAAATATTTGCGATTGTGTGTATCAAAATAAAAGGAAAGACCCCGATATTTATAGCCCGTTCAGGGTACAATTGAGGATAACATTGATTTTTCATTTAATCCACTTGGTTGCACTTAGTCGTTCGTCGGTCGGTCGGTCGGTTCTCGGTTCTCGGTTGTTTCAAACAGAAAGGGGTCTTTTTTCGCAAATTATACGCGGCATTGGGATTCAACCTTATGTGTGTCTAGATGCAAAAACACGTTTGCAATAAGCTCACCTCAATTTTATGAGGTGATTACCGTTAAATTGTGTGTTTGTGAAATATTTCACCCTGTCTCCCATTCAACTAAACATAGAACCAACAGCCACAACGAATGGGATCAAAGAAAAATTGAAATACATTTTTTTTTTTTTTTTGGTTGAATATCTACTGTTTTTGATGTGTGAAGAGCTTTGAGGAATATTAAAATGTGGACAATTTGTTCCACATGGCAAAGGAAATAAATTCGGAAGCTCAATGACTTTTGTGCCGATTTAGATAAGGTCCAATGAACATTATTCCCAAACAGAATGATTTTCTTTTTTTATAAATTTTGTTAAGCTAAAAATAGCTTCATGAAG
Organism: Dasysyrphus albostriatus; assembly: GCA_946251815.1. NCBI lineage: Eukaryota > Metazoa > Arthropoda > Insecta > Diptera > Syrphidae > Dasysyrphus > Dasysyrphus albostriatus. The sequence goes on along the minus strand of OX276336.1, from coordinate 125,534,750 downwards.
GTAGTTTAGGTTTGCGAAAATAACCAAAATTCTGAGAAAATAATAAATAAGAAATTTCAAACAATATTTTTTTGTTGTTTAAAATAAAAAACAAGGTTAGGTAAGGAGGAGTTAAGGATTCCATGTTATTGTGAACCTTTTTAACATCCGAAAATGAATGGGAGTAATCTCCTTATGCTGGGTAATTTAACATTCTTCAAGAATAATGATTTTTGAATATATCGAACAATTTTGTTTGGTTTTTTTTTTTTTTTTTTATTGAAGAAGAATTCTGTAAAAGATTTATTTTATTGCCTTGTGATGTTATTTTTATCATTATATTTTTCTTTATGAAGTATTAACCTACTCGTGGCTTTAATAATTTTCTGTTTAATTTTTTTTAGACAGAAATTTACACATCAATTTATCTGCTTATGAATTTTATTTACGTCACTAAAGAATTGTTTTCTATTACAAAAGGTCTTCTAATAAGAGGTTTAACTTTAGATTTCGAGGTATTCTTTTTAATTGACAAAATTAAACTGGTATTAAGTATAGATCGATATAAATAGTACAGTCAATAAAGGTTTTCGTCTCAAAAAAAAAAAAAAAATAACAGTTGAAACCTGGCACACTTATTAAGAATGATCTAATGATGAAGTGTAAAAAAGTCCCTATGAATACAAGGCGAGCTCTAGCGGCACGAACGTGCAACATTTTTATTTTTTGGTTTTTCGTGTTTATCTTAGAAATTATTTATTTAATCAAAACATTTCTAAGAACAAAAGATTGTTTTTGAAATTCTCTACAGTATTGGTATTTACCAAATTTTTCATATGTTTTATACTTACAAAGTTATTTGGCACCAAAAATTGACATTTTTTAAATTACATTAAAAACGCTACATTTTATATGCTTAAGTATGAAATGCATCTCTAGTGCTTAATACGTTTTAAGAGTTCAACTATGTAAGCATCATTGGACCTTCCAACGCCTGTTTATATTTAATTTCGGTGATGGCATTTTTTTCCCTTCATTGACTGGACTATAACTTACACTGGCTACTTTTGGGTGGAAAACTTTTTTTAAAAAGGTAATAAATGGTATACCTAGCCAGAACCGTTTTTATTTTCATTTTTCTTTAAGCTTCTAAAATATACATATTTTGTACCAAAATATCTCAACAAATATTTTTTTGGTTTTCAGGAAAAATGTCAATCCTTGTTTTTTTTGAAAACTTAATATTTAGTTTAGTTTTCTAGGTTTTTTTTAAACTTTTAAAATATTCTAATAAAATTTAATATTAAGAAAAAATAACAACAGAAGGTTACGAATTCTAAGGCAAGACTTTGTTTTTCTCAAATACAGCTCCTACGACTTCGATTAATTTTTTTTAGTACGAATATACTAAGATTAGTAGGTAGTTGTGATTTTGTGTGAAGAGAAAGAGCTGGTTAAAGAAAAGTAATAGAAGAACATTTTTTGTTTTGGTAGTGGTTATTAATAATTGATTTATTTAGAGCGGGTATATTTAGTTTTATTTGGTTTTTAAAATAATTTGTAAGTTTAGTGAATTTTTTGAAAAAAAAAAAAACTAATTTCAAAGGCATTTTTTCAATTTGATTAAGCTTTTAAAAAAATTGTAGCAAACTGTAGCAGAATTTTTAGTACCATTACATATTTTTGCTATTTAACATTGGAAATTGCTAAGTTTTGATGCTACTTTTTGCTAACCTTCAAGATATACAACTTTTTGTAGGGCAAGATTTTGATCTTAAAAAACAAACAAATTCATGAAAAATTGTTCTTTTTTTAGTAAAAAAAAAAAACAGGAATTACAGAAATGTTAGCTTTTATTTGAAATGAATTGAAGAAAAATAAATGTCCCTTAAAAATACAAATTTATTTGAAGTTAAAAATTGAGTTTTTTTGACTCAAACCACAAAAATTGAGTTTTTTTTACTCAAACAATGAACGACGCGACGATAGAATCAACGTCCAAGGAATCATGCTCTCTTCAAGAAGCGCCATGAGGCTTGTCTTAACATTTATGGGTAGCATTTCAACCCATCTTGAAAACGTTTTGCCTCTTGATTAACCAGGAACTAGTCGAAAAGACCCCAAGAAATTAACAATATAATTATGAAATTAAAATATTATTTTCTCAATCGTTAAACTTCCAAATTTTATTTAAATCTTACAAACGGTTTATACAAAGTAAAGTAAATATAAGTGGGCGTGGCAGTGGGCGGATTGTTTTGAAACTTTCCTGTATTTTTGAATTCACCTAGAAAATCAAATTCCCTATTATATATATTACTCATATACACAAAAGTGGGCGTGGCAGGGGGTGCGAAAATTCCCTTATATTTTGTGAAATTTCTATTTTATTATATTAACAACATTTTTTTTTGCAAACTCAATTTAGTTTTGGAAAACTGATTTTTGCCACCATCTCAATATACAATCGACAAAAAATTAAAAAACATACAAAAACACAAAAAAATATATAAAACCAACAAAAATACAACAACAAAAATTATAAAAACGGAAATGCTTGCTGTGGCTATTTTAGTTTGTAAGTAGTTTGTAAGAAGGTTGTAGTTAGTTTAATTAGTTGTAAGTAGTTTTAAGTAGTTTTAAGTAGCTTTAAGTAGTTTTAATTAGTTTTAATTAGTTTTAATTAGCTTTAATTAAGTTTAATGTAGTTTGTAAGTTTTATATAAAACCAAAAAAAAAAATAAGACAAAGATACCAAGTTTTTTGTATATTCTTCTCGGGGAAAAATAAAAACCTATCTGGAATTTTAGTATTAAGAAAGTTCTTGGGCCGAAAGACATTATTCTAGTTTAACTAAGAGCGCCTGATTGGGGCAGTAAGTTAGTTTTAAGATATTGATAAGTAGGCTAGTTTTTATGAATTTTTGTCTAGCTTTAAGATTATTTTAAGAAAATGGAAAATAAAAATGAATTACAAAAAATTCGACACACTGTGCGGCGTTTCAAAAAACGAAAATTGATGGAAATATCACTTTTTTTGCGTATAACTCAGTTTTCTGAAATGATTATTTCCGGGCCACACATGGTTCAGAAAAATGCATTTCCACTTGGGGAAAATTTCAAGTTAAAATTTTTAAACTCAGATATTTTTATTTTTTTATAAGGAACACTCATGCAAAAGTATACAAATAAATCTGGTTTGCGTTAAAAATTACTGAAGGTCAAACGTTTGGGCCCGTAAGCAATCATTTTCGAAACCTGATAGTTTTTGAAGTCTCAATATCTATTTATTAGGACCTTGTATCGAAAAAGTGGTCATAATAGTTCTCATAGAAAATATTATTTTCTACAAAATGAGTTTAAATAATTTTTAAAAAACTTTTTCGTTTAAGAGAAAAACGCAAAATTCCATTATATTTGTTTTTTGTCCAGTTTATATTAAAATTTAAGTCTTTTTAATGGCAAAAGAAAAAAAAAACTTTTATGTTACCTTTTAGAAGCTTAAATAACTGAAAACTGTGTTAAAAAAAATTCTTACATTTACCGATGTCCGTCAAGTTAGCATTACCACTTCAAAATTTTTACAATCCAATAATTGGATAATTTTTCGTAAATTTTTTGTGAAAGAAAAAAATTTGTCGGGCTTGTTTTTTAAAAATTAACCCCTGGTCTAACTTGACAGTCAAATTAGCACTACCACCCCTGAAAATAGGGTAAAATAAACTCAAAAAAGAAAAAAAAACTATGTGTGAATTTGTCGTAAATCTGTCGTAAATATTTTCGGAACTTTTTATAGAAAAGAAGGCGCGACAAATTATTTTTTGACACAACTTATTTAAAGACATATTACGAGAATTGTTTAAGCAAAGTCCATACCAAAACTGTCAAGTAAGCACTACCAGAAGTTAATTTAAAAAAAAGAAGTGCGACAATTTGTTTTCATTCACGACAAATTTACGACAAATTATCTAATTATTGGATTGTAAAAATTTTGAAGTGGTAATGCTAACTTGACGGACATCATTTACCGTGTAAGGGTGGTAAGCGACAGAACTTTTCATAAATTATTTAATGACAACTTCTTTATTTAAATCTGAAATGTTGAGGTTTTGACGATTTTTTTCCAAGAATTATATATTTTAAATTATCCCTCCTAAAAAAAAATAAATTAAGTTTTTTTTTGTGTAGAGGGTAATAAAATTTTTGAAACGCCTATATCTTCTTACCCATCAGTCGGAAAAAAAAGTGTTTAACATTTTTTTTTAGAGAATCATATTTTCTACAAGTTTTGTTGGCAATACTTTTTAATACTATTTACCGTTCCAAAGTATATGCGAAAAACTACTATTTTTGACATTTGGACGTGAATAACTTTTCACGCAAGTCGAATTCGTCTGTGGAGTTTTGCATTCGTATTCCTTTTCCACAAATACAAAAATTTTTATTTAAAAATTTTCACTTGAAATTTTTCCCTACTGAAAGTACATTTTTATCGGCCATATTTTGGAGACTTTTTTATTTATTTTTTTTAAATCTCCAAATGTTTCTCGAAATGGTAAACCAAAAATGGTTATAACTCATAAATTCTATTAATCGGATCGTCTATGGAGATAGGGAAAATAATAGAGTGAAAGAATTTCCCCAATTTTGCTGTCAAAATTTAGGAAAAAAACCTTTGTTCCGTCAGCTCATTGAGTCTTGAGTGCTTCTGATATATAAACTGAACAAATGAATTGACCTGGCTGTTTGAAAACTGCAATTCCCAGCACTCTATACCCAACACGGGTTTCAAAAAATCCTGCTAGACTCTTGAATTATTTCTTAAGACGCATGCATGCACCCCTATAGATCCTGAAACTAATATTTGAGTTATGCGTTTACCCAAAAAATTTGCTGCCAGCACTTGGACCAATAGTGGGATCTTCAGTTCGCATCGCGGCAGAACCTATGATTTTGGACCCCCGGGTAAAGGCTAGTACCTAATAAATCAAGTTTTTAAACAAACAACCTTTTTTTCGAAAATAATTATATTTCCCTTTTATTTATTTTCATTTATCAAGAAGTACCTAATGCTTTTTTTTTTCTTAATTCATAAACCCTCTCGCTCAATTTAACTCCTAATAGACGTAATTAAATTCAATTATACCGTGTTAACAATTATCTTCCCCAACATGTTTTGTCAAACCCCATTAGGTTAAAAGTCAATAAAGTTCAAAGATGTAAGCCTTTTTTTAATTGTCAGCTCTCTTAACAAATAACAAAGTTCAATTATAACGTTCTTTGTGGCTTCAATTTGAAGTAGGTACATAAATTTCCACATAGGTTAGGTACCTACTTATTATTTACACTTTCTCGAAAATGATTCAAGTATGTATTTCTTTTAAAAGAAGTCGCGCATTTTATTTTTTTCCTTTTCTTAAGTAGGTATATATTTGGCTCAGTTACTACAATGCTATAGCACGTGCTTTGATTGTTATAATGTATAAGCTCTAATTAGATAATTTGATCACGTAAACTCGGTTAAGTTACTCGCACCTTTTTTTTGTTTTCTTTATAATTTATACCTTTTTACGTAATTTACACATTTTAAATTACCACATACCTACACACATCAATGTGTCAAGGGTGTATTGTGTGAAATTTGTATTATTTTTTTTTTTTCGAAATTATTATACTCTTTGGTAAATCAAATAAAATTCTTAACTCCAATAAATTTACATATTTCTAAACACGTGTCAGATATATCCTTCAAATAAATACAGAAATAAACAAAAAAAAAACAACCTTCAACTCCAAGCTCTTGAAAGGCCAAAACATTGTTTTGTTGAAATTGCAACAAAAAAAAAATTGAATAAAGACAAAGGAATGCAAAAACCTTTGATTTATGGACGTAAGAATTTATGCTATACTTGACCCCAACCTCTGTTGACACTGTCAAGTGCATTCTTTATTGTGGGGAGAATTTGTAGAAGATGCAAAGACACATCCATAGAATCATACAGTACTGTGTAAAGAAACTACAATATATGGATTGAAGATTTTTGATTAAACAACTTAAGGATGCTACCAACTTAAGTTATGGCGGTTTTTAAATTTTATAAAAAAAAACTGAATACTGTCATTTAAGTTTCTTTTTTAATAATCCAAAAAAACGGTACTAGCTTCAAGCTCGATCCACCAACTCCCGACAAAAACCATTGTCTTGAGGCTTTAGTTTCTGCAATATGTCATTCTGAAAGGGGAGCATCAACTGTGGTTTGGCAAATCTTTAACTTTTTAAATCCTAGTTAACTATGAGTACTATACAATGCGCTTGAAGATCGAAAAGTATCGCGATCGGAACCGCAATCGAACTTTTATAACAGAAATCCAGGCAACTGGTTGATGGTTTTAAAACCGGGACGCAGGCTCGTTCACTATGAAGTTAGCAGAACATTCCTTTTCTCAATAATGGAGCTAGCTAGCAATTTGCATTCAGGCTCCAAATTTGCAGTTTAATTTGCATTTCAAGAAAAATTAAGGTCTTTATTTGAATAAAAAAGTCGAATAAATATATTTTTGACTGTTAATTTGACAGTGAAGTTAGCAGAATAATCCTTTCCCATGTTTTTTTTTTTTTTGTGTCAAATTTTGACATCAAAATTTGAACTGATTTTTTTCTTGAAGTGCATAAAAAACTGCAGATTCGGGACGTAACTGTAATTTTTTCAAAGTGAAGTTAACAGTGCAAAATTAATTTTCGATTTTTTTTTTTTTGACAAATTTAGACTTCAAAATTTGAGCTCAGTTTTTTCTTGAAGTACATAAGAAACTGCAAGTTTCATTTTAATTTCTTTCTAGCTCCATTCCTGAGAAAAAGACTCCAAAATTTGAATTTTGAGTTTTTCTTGAAGTGCACACAAAACTGCAAATTTGGGACACAACTGCAATTTCTCATTTAACTCAAAAAGGACATGTACTGCTAACTTCACAGGGAAGTTAATAGTGCAAAATGGATTTTTCGTTTTTTTGTAAAATTTTGATTTTAAAATTTGAGCTGAAATTTTTTCTTGAAGTGCATAAAAAACTGCAGATTAGGGACGTAAATGCAATTCTCTAGCTGTCTTTTTTACTGCGAAAAAAACTGTTCTGCCAACTTTACAGTGAAGTTAACAGTGCAGAAATGAATTTTTGATTTTTTTTGTCAAATTAGGACTTCAAGATTTGAACTGGAAGTACACACAAAACGGCAAATTTGGGACACGCAACTGCAATTTTCTATCGAACTCGTTTGCTGAAAAAGGACATGAACTGGTTACTCCACAGTGAAGATAAAAATGAATTTTAGATTTTTGTGAAATTTGAACTTCAAAATTTGACAAAATTTGAACCCAGTTTTTTCTTGAAGTGCATAAAAAGCTGCAAGTTTGGAGCTTCATTTTTATTTCTATCTAGCTTCGTTCCTGAGAAAGGACTGTTCTACTGAAGTCACAGTGTGAAGTTAACAGTGAAAAATGAGTTTATTCGATTTTTTTTTGTCAAATTTTGACTTCAAAATTTAACTGAGTTCTTTCTTGAAGTGCATACAAAACTGCAGTTTCGAGATGTAACTGAAATTTTCTAGTTGTCTCCGTTACTGAGAAAAGGACTGTTCTGCTGACTTTACAGTGAATTTAACAGTGGAACATGAATGTTTGATTTTTGTTTGTTAAATTTGGACTTCAAAATTTGAACTCGGTTTTTTTTAAGTGCATAAAAACTCCAACTTTGGAGTCTCATTGAAAATCTCTATCTAGATATGTTACTGAGAACAGGACTGTTCTGCTAACTTCACAGTGAAGTAAACAGTAAAAATGAACTTATTTTTTGTAAATAAGGACTTCTTAGAATGAAAATTAAACTACAAATTTGGAGTCTTACTGCAATTTTTTAATGGAAAATAATGTTCCAGCCAAGAGAGTCTTTGAATGTGAAGAAGACCGATTGTCCGGTTTAAGGACCAGTATGGAAAGCTGCTGTGTCTCAGGCTGCGATCTTTCCTGGATTGCCAGCTGGATAAACAAGAAAGTGTTATTAATAAGTACCAAATTATTTCAGCATCTCAAAAATATCCGACTTTACTCAGAAAATTTCGTGAGTCAAATTAACAAGATTTAAATTGATTGAAAAGTATTTACTGCAGTTTAAGTCTAATATTCGGATCAATTCGTACTAAAAAACTGGGCCTAAGGTTACAATATGATGCTCTTGAGCCTACAGACTTTTTTTAAAAATGTATCTTTTAAAAGTGAAATAAGTAAAATTGATTTCCGAATTGTTAGAATAGGTAAAATTTATCTTTTAAAATCACAGTTTAAAGAAGATATAAAAGATCGTAAAGGTAGGAATTCTAGTTCATTAAGGGCCGATTTTTCAAACACCAATTAAATATTCAGTTAGGAACATTATAGGAACAAATATGTACTCTATTCTAAGGAATAAATAATATCTGAAGATTAAGTGACAGTTGAAAAACTGGATCGAGATAAAAGAAAAGGTATAATCAGGAAAAATATTTAAACATACAAAAATATTTTAATGAAGTGACAACACCTTCTATCACCGTTTATAGGCTTGTACAGCTCCCTCTAGTCGTTTCTTTTTTTTTCAATCAAAAATATCAGTTGATCTGTACTTTGCAGTTTGTAGTGCATTTGAAAGGTTTTCATACAACAACCATATTTTAATAGAAATTCAATCTAAGCCCTCCTCATTTTTTAAGAAATTTAGGCGCACTGAAGACGTATCTTTAAAACGTTTAAACACAATGCGAGCAATAGGAAAATTGGAGAAAATTTCTGACTTGTTAATTTTTACTTGCACATCACTGTATTTATTTCTATCATTTAGCTTCCGGCATTTGTTGTCAACACTCTTTCTGTCTCTGTTTTCTATGCATTTCCATCATCACTCAGGACATTTTCTTTTTGTAAGAAGTATAAAAAGAAAAGCAAATGAATGCGACACTTTCAACACCACCACATACAACTTTCTGCTTTTAAACTTACCACCACCGCAAAACACAGCTATTTGGAAAATAATTAGAATAATAAAGCGTGTATCATTCATGAAGGAATAACTAGTTTGCCAAATAGGTATGAGTCTCCACGACTTGTTTTACCCATTTAAATGTCTCCAAAGGCAAAAGGACTAAAACTACTTACTAACATATGTATCTACTGTACCCATACGAAAAGTTCTTTACCTTTGTGAACATCATCAGCCTCTGATATGTGAGGGAAGAACTTAACCCTTGAACAGCTCTTTAGAAGTTCTTGCCACTACCGCAATAGAAGGGTCGCCGTATATGTACAGTACATATAAATGTTTGTATGCAATTTCTAATTAAAGACACAGAAAACACCCTGAGAGTAAAGTTTTAAGTTCATCTTGTTCGCTTTTATGGTAAAACTGCATAAGGACATTGTTTGCGACGACGGTGGGTGGTACAGAGGCGGGCGGAATAGTGCATTGAAATTGACGTTATTTGGAAAACTGTTTTGGTCAAGTGGAAGTGACCTTTTCCTGGTACTTCTCCTGACGACGACCGACGGTAGGTACCTATGCACCTAAAGAGTCGACTTGGAAAGTATTTGGAAGGATAAGGAATGTATGAAACTTTCACAATCAAAATAAATATAATCACCCTCTTGTTAGATGGGCCAGGACTGGGCTGGGCATGTTGGTTTAAGTGTTGCATGAAGTAAGAACAAGTAGTATTTGGATGAGGTTTTGAGAGAGAGAGAGAGAACATAAATAAAAGTACATGTCCTTTAGAGTGAGTACTTAGGTAGTTGTTGAGAGGGCACTCAAGTCGGTTCAGAACTAAGTGCAATGTCCTATTGAGAGTATATTTTCTTGTATAAAAGCACGAGGCTCTGAACAAGCTTGATTTAATTTGTTAGTCTGGATGATGGGGTTTTTGTTGTGGGGATTTTAAGCCCAATATGGCGACAGAAATAGGAAGTTTCTTTTTTTTTTAAAGAAAATTGGAGTAAAAAGGGAAAATAAATAAATGGGGAAACATTAACATCAGGAAATACTGCGGATTTAAATTCCAACTGATGGAAGAACAATTAAATCTAAGATGTAAAATCATAATGGCTTGTTGTAGGCAATTATATTAAAAAAAAAACTAAATTGGTATCGCAACAGCTCGCCGAGAACCTAGTGACTTACAACTCACAAGCATTCTTATGTGCGTATTGTTGGCAGAAAATCTACAGATTTACTAAGGTTTGTACTAAGGTTCAGTTTAAAGACGATTCGTCAGCCATTTTGTGCTTTTTATTCCAAAAATTACTTTTTTCCAAGATGTTAAAAAATACGTTTAGATCTGTATCCGTGTGAAAGTAAAAAAAACGCGCGATCAACTCTCAGTTAGCTCTTGAGAGTTAAACTCGTAAGTGGACACAGTCATTTTATTCGCTTAGAGAGGGGTAGATTGCTATTTGAGAGTCACTATCGAGAGTTTTCTAGTGAAAGTACTCTCGATTGGAAGTGCACCTTTAAGGTGGGTATCCATTTGAGATTAAAAAGGCTGGGAGCAACTCTCAAGCAGCTCTCGAGATTAAGACTCCCAAGAGGACACAGGCATTAAGTTAGATAGCAAAGGGGTAGACAGCTAGACCCGAGAGTAACTATAGAGAATTTTGCAGTGAAAGTACTCTCTTTTAGAAGAGCACCTTTAAGGTGGGTATCCATTTGAGATTAAAAAGGCTGGGAGCAACTCTCAAGCAGCTCTCGAGATTAAGACTCCCAAGTGGACACAGGCATTAAATTAGATAACAGAGGGCTAGACTGCTATCCAAGAGAGAATTTTGGAGTGAAAGTACTCTCAATTGGCAGAGCACCTTTAAGGTGCGTATCTTTTTGATATTAAATAGACTACAGGCACTGACAGGTGCTGTTTTCGAGATTTAAATTCACAAGATTAAAACTCACAGGCAAAAAAATAAATAACAGAGGGGTAGACAGCTATCCGAGAGTCACTATTAAGAATTTTGTATCAAAATTACTCTCGAATGGAAGAGCACCTTTCTGGTTCTAAAAGAAGGTATGAACTGCAAACAAAAACAACTTTAATCTTTCCGTTTTTTTTAATTGAGCTAAGCTTAAACAATCAAACATTATAACCGATTTTTAAAATTGAATTTGAGTTAAGTTTAAAACCTTTAACGGCTTCCAAGGAAGCATCTGTATATGAAAGTTGACACTCCTTCAATAATAAAGTAAAATCAAACTTGAAACTCTAAACACGCCAGAATGATAATTAAATCAACATGCCTTTATGTTTTTAGTGTGTGTTTTTTTTATGCACTTATTATCTTCATATCCTCTTCAAATTAAAATTTATCCTCATCTGTCAAAAATAAAAAAACTGTCTTCATGCATGAAAAGAACTCAAAAATCACTGATCACTTTCAAACTCACAGTTCACTTGATTTACTTTCATATGACAAGATCTTAACATGCACACCCGTAATTAAGGCGTACCCCTCCGTATGTGGATACTATATAGAAAAAAAAGTATATATTCAAATGTATACGTATTGGTACGTACCATGATGCCATATTTATAGAAATACGTTTTTAGCTTGTCATCTCACTAATCTATCTCGTGATTTATATCCAAACATCTCTCGCCTTCACCTCACTCTGTCAAACTTAATAATAATCGCATATTTTTATACAAACACACAATGGCACAAGCTACCAAGGCTAAACTTGTCGGTTATACAAAAAGGGCCCAGTAAGATTATTTAGTGTTATTGAAATGTGAATTTTTCACTGAAAAAATGAAACGCAAATTAATTGAAATTCGATTACTAACCACGAAATAAACCAATAAAACTAATCAATAAAAGTAACCAATAAAAGTAACCAATAAATGTAAACAGTAAAAGTAACCAGTAAAGCAACCAGTAAAAGTAACCAGTAAAAACAACTAATTAATAAAGTAATCAATAAAAATGACAAGTACAAGTTACCAATAAATAATTTAAAGTGACCCATTAAAAAAAGTAACCCATTAAAAAAAGTAACCAAAGAATAAAGTAACCAATTAAAGCAACTAGTGAAAGTTACTAATTAATAAAGTAACCAATAAAAGTAAAAAGTAAAAGTAACTAATAAATAAAGTAACCAGTAAAAGTGACAAATAAAAGTAACCAATTAAAAAAGTAACCAATGAATAAAGTAACCAATTAAAGTAACCAATAAAAGTTACCTGTTAATAAAGTAATCAATAAAAGTGACAAGTAAAAGTAACCAATAAATAATTTAAAGTGACCCATTAAAAAAAGTAACCAATGAATAAAGTAACCAATAAAAGTAACCAATAAAAGTTACTATTTAAAAAAGTAATCAATAAAAGTGACAAGTAAAAGTAACCAATAAATAATTTAAAGTGACCGTGAGTGAGTAACGCATTAAAAAAGTAACCAATGAATAAAATAACCAGTAAAAGTTACTAATTAATAAAGTAACCAGTAAAAGTAACTAATAAATAAAGTAACCAGTAAAAGTGACAAATAACAGTAACCCATTAAAAAAAGTAACCAATGAATAAAGTTACCAGTAAAAGTTACTAATCAATAAAGTAACCAGTAAGAGTGACAAATAAAAGTTACCGACAAAAGTAAACCATTCAAAAAAATACCAATGAATAAAGTAACCAATAAATGTGACAAGTAAAAGTAACTTATAAATAAAGTAACCAGTAAAAGTGACAAATAAAATTTACCGACAAAAGTAACCCATTAAAAAAGTAACCAATGAATAAAGTAACCTATAAAAGTAACCCAAAAAAGTAACCAATAAAAGTGACCAATGAAATAGTTCGGCAGCAAGCATAAACTTTGTATAACTGATATGTAAATCAGTGATAGCAGTCGCCCATAGACGTAAGAAATTTGAAAAAAACAAAATGATTTCAGAAAAGATGAGCCTTTGTGGACACGTTAATAATGTGTTACACAAACGAAAGAGCGGTAGCAGCTTGGAGGGGGGTATGTCCGCTGCGATAGAGTTATCACGAACAGTTACGCAAAAATACTAGTCATTGCAACTTTTAGTGCAGCTTTTCGGCTAAAGATGCAGCGCTGCAGCTTGTACTCTAGTAATTCCATTTTTCTTAAAAAAAAAAAAATTAAAAAAAAGTGGGCACTATATCCCAACACAGCCATAAGGCGTTTTAAACTTTCAATCAGACCCTGTACCATTATGTGCATTGCTTAGCATCGCATTAAAGGAATGTAATTTCGCATTCGTCGCCCGCCATAGTTCGTATAGTCATTGCCATGCCGATGCCGTGCTATTGTTGCTACGAGAACTGCCACACATATTTGCATCAACATTAAACTTAATGGAGAGAGAGAATAAAAAAAAATGTATTCATTCATTCACAGATCATAACCGTCATCATCATCATTATCATCATATCGTGATGATTATTATCATCCCCAGCAGCAGAACCACTATATCGTTGCCATCATCACTACTTGTTACAATGGCGCAGTTGGAATTTCCCCTTCATCATCGCCTATCCGCTAAGATGTCTGTTGCAGTTAGTTCATGTCAGTATGGTAGTTTGCTTTGGTTTGGTTGGGGTTTATGTATATATCGAGGCAAATACAACAAATTGGTTCAACTCAACGATATTCGTCCATGAGTCTGACTTGCACAGTAGTTCTGTTCTGCTATCAAAATTAATTGCACCATTTATTAAGTGGCGACTGTTTTTTTTTTTCATTTCCAGTTCCCATCCCCTCTTCTATCCTCTTTTTGCTCTTGTTCACAAAGTAAAGACGACCATTGATGAAGATTATAACCCCCACCCTATAAATCGGACATTAAATGCAGCGATTCGAGTGAAGTTGGGGTCAATTGGCGGGGTCGTATGTGTCAGAACAGACACACTGGAGTTTGTTACTTTGTTTTCAAAGTTTTTAAAACTAATTATTTTACGAAAAATAAAAGGGGAGAACTTTTCGTTCACTTTATACTCAAATTATTATAACGACGACGACACAACAACCCTAAAAAAAGATTCAAATTTTACATCCTGCTGTGCAAATATTTGAATCAAAATCGATACAACTTATCTGTTTTTCTAATTTTTTTGCAATTAAAATTTGTATAGACGCGTTTTCTATATAAACAAGTTAATCATCATCATCATCATCAGAATAATTGGATTGGAGGTTTTCAGACGAAGCTAAAATTAGTTGCGGTAGATGCGAGGGCTTTTGTCGATTGAAGGTCGTCGTTTCTATAAAATACGCGCAATTACTATTGCAACAATTGCTTTTATTTATTTTCTAATTAGAATTTGATTAACTATTATTCTTTTGGTGTGGAACATGTGGCTAATGTGAGTCAGTTAATTATTTGCAAAATTGCCTGGTAAATTTTGGGATTTTTTTTGATGAATGTTACCTGTGGGTACAATTTGTCCTTTTAAAAATATTTTATTTAACGAAACCTTTTAATCTAAACTGACGGGTGGATATTCGTGAAGTTTTTAAGACTATACACTCGTTTATTGTCACACAAGTCACAAGTAATTAAATTTTAAACATAAATTTCGAAACATACAAATTTTAACAAAAAATCACAGTTGATTGATTTGGCTGAAAAAAGGTTTAAGCGTAAGAATAATAACGAATAATGCCGAAAGCCAGACTGTTGGAAAAAGAGAAAGTTTCTTGCCAAAAAAAAGACCAATATTAAGCCCCTAGTCGAACACCAAACTGTGCGTAACTATAGACTATCGGAAAGCAATGCCAAACATTGAAAGTGTCTTTTGTTCCAAAGCGACTGTAATCCTAGGGTGACAAAAACTGACAGATAAAGACGTTAGAGAAAGACAACTGGGCACAATTATTTAAAAGCCTCTTCCAACTGCCGGAAGCAAGAAGTCTGGGACTAACTGATATCATTTTATCATTTGTCAACGCCAAGCCCGTTATCAGGGATGGGAGGTCCAAGTGAAGGTGAAGCTACTCCACGAATTGCTTTAATCACAAATTTCATATAAAAATGATTCCAAAATATAGGTGTACCTACAAAATTTAGAAAAGTTAGTCCAAAATGTAAAATAATGTTAAATTTAATTTTTTATTAGATTTTCAAACTCTTTTTGATTTCAATCAAATAATAAAATATTACCTTCCCAAATTTCGAAACGTTAAAAAAATGTAGGTAGTAACAAAACAAATAAATTAAATAAATTTGGTGGCGCAACAGCTCGTGGAGAACCAGGGCCTAGTGACTTACAACTCTCAACTATTCCTGTGTGCTTGTTGTTAGTAGAAATGGAGGGGACCTAAAATAGTTTGCAGAGTCCAAACGGCTAGATGAGAAGCACTTATTCATGACAAGGTATACACTTCAAGGATTTTTCAGTTCCTCGCAAGAGGCAGTATCTTGGAAAAAACATTTTTGTTTTAGGTTGCAGCGGCCGGCGTGGAAACGAACCCACACCATCGGCATGACAGTCCAACGCACAAACCATTATGTCACGAGGTAATCCAGTCACATATATGATTTTAAACTGGCGTATTAGAAAACATTTTAGGGTTGTTATTTCAATTTAATTATTTTCTCGATTGGTTAAAAATTGAGTGAATACTCGTATAATCGGTTTTGGTTTTCATGAGTTTTGTAACGAATTTTAGATGTATCTAGTCAAATAAGACTACATTTGTTAGAAAAATTAAAACTATACTATCGACTTTTACAAAAATTATAAAAATTCATTTAAAATAGAATAATAACTTTTTTTTTAAGGACCGCCTTTAGAAACATACGTAGTTTTTGTTTGTTTAATAATAGAAATGTATTAAACTTTAAATTGTACTTGCTATTTTAAAAAACCCCTTCACGTAAGATTCCACATCTGAACTTACCTGGAAAGAAATAAAAAATAGTATGAATTAATAAAATTGGTTAAAAAGTTTTTTATTTAACTCAAGTAACAACAAAATGTTTCATATTTAAAAGTGAAATTAAGAAGAAAGTTATTCATTGTTCTCAATAACCGTTTACCTTTGGATGTGACAAAGTACTCATAAGAAGGTTCACATAAAACTGCTTTCTGATCTTGAAAGCCTGTGCAGTTTATAGTACTAGATTAAGGTTTTTGTCTAATCACATCAAATACTTGGCCCCCTTCACAGTAAAATGGCTTATATAACATTAATAGAAAAATTATAGTGTAATGAAATATTCTGGGTTTTCTTATAACATAGGTTAGTTCGTTTATTTTTTGGTTTTGGGCATGGGCTGGTCAATAAAAAAAATAACAAAAAAAAAAAACAATTTCTTTTTTGCGTTTACGACTTTTCGTCTTTGTCTATGGACGGACATTATCAATTGCTATTCAAAGAAGATTATCCTCAATACCTTATTGCCCAGCGAAAAAATTAATACTTTTTGTTTGCTTTGTTTAATTTCACAGGTTTACACGATTGTTGACACGGGCAGGTAGGACTCCGTCATCCGTTTTCTTCAATCAACTCTGGGTTTGAAAAAGAGGATAAGTACTTTTAGGAGTAATGTTAAATTTTGCTTAACAAAATTACAGCTCGTTGGATATGTAACCTCAAAAATAACGAAAAAGCACGTTTTTTAAATGTTGTAACGGGAATATCTCAAAAACTAGAGCTGATTGAAGAAAACGGATGATGCCAAAAATTTACTTACTTTAAAGTATGCCTAGCAGGTAATATAAAACGATCAGACCAAAAATACACCAACAAAACTCCAACAACGTCTGGTCAACTGGTTGTCGTTTGGTTGTCTTCTGATTGTCTTCTCGTTGTCGTCTGGTTGTAGACTGGTTCACGTCTGGTTGTCGCCTGGTTGTCGTCTGGTTGTCATCTGGTCGTCTTCTGGTTTTCGACTGGTTGTCATCTGATCGTCTTCTGGTTTTCGTCTGGTTGCCAACTGGTCGTCTTCTGGTTTTCGTCTGGTTGTCATCTGGTCGTCTTTTGGTTTTCGTTTGGTTGTAGTCTGGTTATCGTCCTGTTGTCATTTAGTTGTCGCCTGGTTGTCTTCTGGTTGTCGAATGGTTGTCATCTGGTGATCATCTGGTTATCGTCTGGTTATCGTCCTGTTGTCACTTGGTTGTCGAATGGTTGTCATCTGGTTGTCGAATGGTTGTCATCTGGTTGTCGCCTGGTTGTCGTCTGGTTGTTGTTTGGATGTCATCTGGTTGTCGTCTGGTCGTCTTCTGGTTTTCGTCTGGTCGTCTTCTGGTTTTCGACTGGTTGTCATCTGATCGTCTTCTGGTTTTCGTCTGGTTGTCATCTAGTCGTGTTCTGGTTTTCGTCTGGTTGTCATCTGGTCGTCTTCTGGTTTTCGTTTGGTTATCGTCTGGTTATCGTCCTGTTGTCATTAAGTTGTCACCTGGTTGTCGAATGGTTGTCGAATGGTTGCCATCTGGTTGTCGTCTGGTTATCGTCTGGATATCATCTGGTTATCGTCTGGTTATCGTCCTGTTGTCATTAAGTTGTCACCTGGTTGTCGAATGGTTGTCATCTGGTTGTCGTCTGGTTATCGTCTGGTTAACGTCCTGTTGTCATTTAGTTGTCGCCTGGTTGTCTTCTGGTTGTCATCTGGCTGTCGACTGGTTGTCATCTGGTTGTCGAATGGTTTTCGTGTTGTTGTCTAATGGTTGTCATCTGGTTTTAATCAGGTTTAACAAAAAAACAGAAACAATTAAATGTCCTCAAGCAATTTAAAAGCTTGCGAGACATTTTTATAAAAAAAATCCATTTTTTTTTAAATTTCGTGTTTTCACTACTATGGATAGTTCACTATTTTTAGATTCACTTAATCTAGCGTCTACTGTATATCGACTTTGCTTTTATAAAACAATGTTTTTTAATTTTTTTTAATTATAATATTATAAATAATTCAAAAATGATTAAAAAAAATTTAGTAGTATAATTATCCATTATCCTTTAAAAAGATATATTTTTATACTTTATTATATTATTTTTTATTATATTTATTTTTATATATACAACCAAATTTATTTACAAAACTACATAGCTCGTTGACCTGAGAGAACAAAATCTAAAGGGAAATATGCGGGGCAACAGTAGAAAGACTTACATATGTAGTTGAAAAATAACTTTGTAATTTGCAAAAATAAAAACATTTTTCCTCCTAACTTTGATATGTTTCGTAATTAATAAGGTCAGCCATAAACATACATTAAATCTACCTATTTGTTATAGACACATCCCATTCAAAGTGAACACTAAACCTTGATTATACACACAACTAGCCCCGCCAGCAACCATCAGATTCTAATGAAAACTAATTCGCGTAGTTTGAATTTCAATTGCAATTTACAAAGTATAGAATTTAACAACAAATCAATGAGGAATTCCTCCATCAGTACAATGAAACAACAAAATAAAAAAAAAATAAATAAACTTTAGGCAGGTCTGTATCCAAATTGAACTCGTATGGCTTTGAAAGGGGATATAATTTTTTCCTTGGATTACTCGATTTTGATAAGTCAGTCGCTAAACCCCCGCAAAGTCCTAGGTAACACTCACTTTTTTATCAAATGTTGAAGCGTTGAGAAGATATCCCTATTTTAGCGTTACTTACACATTTTCAAACTCTTTGGTCTTCTCAACTCCCCTAATACGTATCTGCTCGTATTTGATCTACTATGCTTGATATGCACCTTGAGCTGCCTTACCAATACCTTCATGACTACGCACCTGGGTTTTTAGCCAATAACGAGTATCTATTAATTTTCTACATAAGTCGGTTGCAGCAATTCAATTACCTTACTAATACTAATAAAAGCCTATCATTCGAATTGATATATATGCATGCCCTGGAGACAACACCATGAGTGTCTTGCAAAATCGAACAAATAACAACATTAGCAACAACAAACAAGGTAAACAATTTCGATGATACTATCACAATCATCATCAACATCATCAGCATCCGGAACTTGAGCCTCAGGTGGATGAATCATCAAGATTAGTTAACAATGCTCGACACCTTGTTAGCTGGAGGCGGAGGGTATGGTTAATTTGAAATGTAAATTACCGGAAAATTATTTTGTATTTTTTTTTTTTTGCCTTTTTCAGTTATTTTAATTTTTTTTTATTTTCGTAGGTGCTTTGAAATGACAAAATGCCCTGGGAGTGTGATTTTTCTTTAAAGTTCTTCAGAATAGTAAGGTGGAAGTATGTAACTTCTTTTTTTTTACAAAATTTGTCTTTCGATGAGTCACCGGATGTTAAATAAGTGAGTATAAGCCGTCGGTGGAAGGTTCTGAATATTTTGCACAAGCACTGAAGAATGAATACAAATAAATGGCGCAATAGCTCGTGGAGAACAAGAGCCTAGTGAATAACAACTCTCAATCATTTCTGTGTGCCCCAGACCTTAGACAAGACAGTCCATTGACAGTGAACATTTTTATTACAATTTTTAAACCGAAAACAAAATAATTTTTTGGGAATGAAGTAATTCAAACTGTAAGCGAAGCAGAAATTCTACAAATACTCGTAAGTTAAAGCATGAAATAAAATATTGAGAGTTATGAGAAAAAAAAGCATAAGTAACAGTATCACTGCATTTATCAACATTTAAAATTCAAAACACTATATTTTTCATCGCTTTGGGGGGCAACACTGATCACCAAACGTTTTTCTTTTTTTCAAAGTAGCGTTTGGCATGTGGAGGCGTTTGTGTAACTTTGTTCGAGTTCAAAATATGTAGGCACTAAAAAATAAGAAAACCTTTTGAAATAATTAACAGTAGGTATGTTCTCGAAAAGTGGCAATACTGAAATTTTACCCGAAGGTGAGTCTTCTCAACACCTATGATTTGAGACATCAATCGTCGTTTTGATCATGGAAAACATCCAAGTTATTTACAATTTTATTTTTATTTAACCGTTTTCCACAGAATCGGCACAATTTTTGAAAATCTCGTTCAAGCGACAGAATTAGAACATTTTTAATGACATTCTTAGCCTGTACAAAATAAATTACAAAAATAAAAATAAGGTTTCCAAAAAAACCACTTTGACTTGGGCGCCATTTTAGAAAATGGCGTCCAAGCAACAGGACTAGGTATAAAAAAGAGACGGTGAAACTGGGGTAAGTCATTATTTGGGGTGTTTTGTATTTTTGCTATTCTTATTTTTATTTTGTATTGTTTTTTTATTTTACATTTTACTTTTTTTGTTTTTTTATTTTCTTTATTACTAAAATTTTTTGCATTTTTATTTAAATTTAAGTTTTGAATTTTTTTTTGTTTCATTTTATTTTTATTTATTTTTTGTTTAATTTTTTTTTTTAATTTACAGTCGACTCTCCCTAAATCGAACTCTCCCTAAGTCGAATTTCTTTCTAACATCATCATTTGTTTAAAAAAACAGAAACTACACCTGTTATGGCACAATCAAAAATAAAAAATTTTTCAAGTAATATTTTTTTGTGATGTTATCTAATTTTAGCAAGAAGATGTTTTTTATTTTATTCTTTATATTTTTGTTTTGTTTTCATGAATTCATGAGTCCTTATTTTATTACTCGTATTATTTTTTTAAAAAAGCAAGAAGCTATATTTTTTGTTAGCTTTTTGTAAGTTCATATTTTTACTAACATTTTTTATCAAATAAAAAAAATGTTTCTCTCTATAACTTGAATTTTTCCAAAACTCTCTCTAACTCGAACAAACCTTGGTATCCCGTATTTTACTTTTTTAATTTTTATTTTAATATCAATTATTTTATTTAAGTTTTTAATTTTGTATTTAAATTTTTTTATTCTACCTAATTATTTTATTTCATTTGCTTTTATTTTGTATGTATTGTTGTTGTTTGTTTAATTTTATTTTTTTTATTTATAAATTGTTAAAAACACACACTAAAATGACCATCCTTTTAAATGACTCTTTTTTGAAAAAATATTTGTTTTCTATTTTTAGAAAAAGTTGTTCTTTTTAGATGTACATTCATACAAATATGTACATTAGGGTGGACCTTATATTGTTTTTCCTTTGAATTCCGAGATGGATAGGAATCAAATTGCTTTACATAAATTTACAAAAAATTCCTTATTTTTTTCAGATTTATATATTCCACTCCCCTGTTCTCTCTATTTTCACTTTAAGGTACTAACTATGGGGTTAGGGTCATTCTTATAACACGCAAAAAAATGCATAGATAAGATTAAAACGAGTAAAAATTGTTTTGGAGAGGGGGATCTATTTCCCCCCGTTCAGGCAGGAGAAGGAATAATTGGCTAAAATTTTGGCTCAATACAGAAAAAAAAATATTTTAAAAACGGGAACACTTACAATGCAACGGTTTAGCTTTTTTTAAAGCCATGAGTCAATTCTATAATATGCAGCATAAATAAAGTTTTTATTATAAATATTTTTTGAAAAAATAATTTTTGTCTTAAAAAGTTATTTTTTTTTTTTTTATTTTGATCTCGAAAAATATTTTTTCAAAAACTATTTACAATAAAAGCTTTATTTTTTGTTCTATTATTATTTTTGTTCTTATTTTAGCTAAATTTTTAAAAAATTACCCCTCCCGCCTGAAGGGGGGAAATAGACCCTCCCCCCAATGTAATTTTTTCTGGTCTGAATCTAATCTATACATTCTGATATTTTTTTTTTGCGTGTTATAAGAATAACCCTAACCCCATAATTAGTACCTTACAGTGAAAAAGGGGGACCAGGGGGGTGAAATAAGAATCTGAAGGAACTAGGAAGTTGTTTTTTAATGTTTTAAATCGAACGAGGGCTATCCAAGACTATTTCCAATTTATGCAAAAAACCCTAATGTACGAGTACATATTTTGTTTGTTCACAGTGGCCACCTTTAATCGAAAAATAAAAATATTTTTAAATAAGTGAAATTTACTTCAAAGTGTAAAGGGTGATCATTTTAGAATATGGTGGGGTTTTTAATTTCAATTTCAAATTAAAAAAAAAATAAACTAAGGAAATAAACCCAAAAAAAAAAAAATCCAATACAAAAAAATCTAGAGTTGGTCAAAAAATCTTTATGAGAGGATGGAGGGTCAAAGATCATATGGACTCCGACAGGAAAAAGGCATGTGCTTACGAGTATCAAAAATCTATACAAAAATTTAAAATATTTTAGTGTCGTAGTATTTTCCAGAGTGAAGGAGGGAAGGAGAAGAAATTATTTCAAATAAATTCTTTTAAATTGTTAATTCAAACTGTGCGATGTTTTTTCAGTGAAAAAATTCACTCTAAATGGGACTTTCGTTTTTATTTCTCTTAAACTTTCAAATGATTCATCTTTTGTTTCTTGTTGTTGTTGCCGTTGTTTTTAATTTCATTGCTATTCTTAAAGGAATTTTTAAAAGTCACAGGTCATTTAAATGGCACACAAATTCCTTTTCTTCGATGTCCAACTATGAATGAAAAATTTATCTTTCAATAAAATTATTATTGTTTGTATTTTTCTATGCGATAAAAATCATGATTATTTTTACATTCTCTTTCAATTCATTTGTGGTTAGAAAAAAAAAAACAAGATATAAAAGCAAATAAATAAAAAAAAATAATAATTTATTGGCGCCCATCTCACTCTTTACAATGCTAACATACATTCATATGCATTTGTGTGCCATTTTTTGTTTTTGAATTTTTCACCTGAAAGCCAGCCACTATTATAGATGGCCGTCAGAAAAAAAAATACAAATTTATTTCTATCTCCTCGATATTTGATGGAAACTATCTTTTTACAGGTAGAAGTTTTTTTTTTATATACAAATTGATTGATTAATCGATTTGTCACCATTTCCATTTCGTATCCAGAGCCTATCCATCAGTTTTTTGATGAATATGAGTATTTGTTTTTGTACTATTTGTGTGTGCAAATGATTTTATTATTTTTTTTTTTTCAAATGGTATACCTTTATGGCTATCAATTTGGAATCATCGAGGATTTTTGTGTGGTTGAAAAACCAATATGCAGATTAAAAAAAAGAGATTAATTTACCTCCTATTTAGGCACGAGTATGTATAAAATGACAAAAAGTAACATGTAATATCTAGGTGTTGCAAAAAAAAACTAATTTATTATTAATTACATACTTTTGATAAGCACAAAATAAGCATAATTTGATTTTTTTTTAAACTATGGTACATCCAGATATACTCACAAAGTAAATGCTTTTTTTTTAATTTATTATTTTTCATATATTTTTTTTCTACGTGTATTTACCTGCAATGAAATCAAGCTAATTACTAATTAGTAATTTTTTTTATGTTTATCATGCACGTGAGTAATTTCGATTGTTGGTTAATAATAAATTAACTTAATGAATTAAAAGGAATAACACAAATAGCTTCTGCCGAACGCACATTAATTTAAATAAAATAAGGTTTTTAATGATTTAATAATTTTTTTAAATAAAAGTTGGTATGTAATTAAAAGTGTTAAATAATTATTTATACAATAAACATACTTTTCTACCATACAATTTATTTAACCTAATATTTTGTCTGTTAATTACCAACTTTACTAGAAACATGCTGCCAATTTCAAGCATTCAAAAATAGGAAAATTCGTCGGCTTATAGGGAAAAGCATCAGCTAACTTATATTTTGCATTTTTTACAAGAAACTATTTTTAAAAAAACTGTTCGCATTCCCACCTGGAAAAATGGCAAATTTTAGTCAAGTTTAGTCAAGGCTCTGAGAAGGCTTCGGTAGAGGAAATTTAGACAAGGTAAACTTGTCAAATACTTGTAAGGCCCTTGATAGAAAAAACTCGTTGAGTCTGTTTATCCCATCACAAATACCCCTTTTATAACAAAAACAGAAAAAATATTTTATATCCATCCTCCAATAGTTAAAAAGTTTCTCGTTATTGTTAAATTTAGTCGATTGAAAAGATTTGAAAGATTTTTGTATTTTTTTTTTTAGCAATATTTGAAGTGGTTATAATTAAAAAAAAAAAGTGGAATTAGCCGCTTTTCACTCTAAGCCAACGAAATGTTTGTTTTCAATTATTTTAAAAGTTTTTTGTCAATTCTTTGATAAAAATTAATTTATAAAAAAATATAATTGTAGTGTTTGGTGAAGAAACTATGAAATAATGTTCGTCTTTATGTCCACTTTATATCGCGCTAGAGCCTAAACGGGTAGACCGATTTTTCTTTTAAAAATATGTTCCAAATTTCCCTTTTCCCGGTAAGACTTTTTCATACCAATATACAGTGGATCTACTTATATGGGGAAGCGGTCATAGGTTCATAGAATGTGTACCATAGTACCGATTGCGATGAAATTTTCAGGGACGATGAAAACTTTTATAATAAATCATCTTACAAAATTTCCGCTACATAAAACGCCCACTATTTTTTCTAAAGGGGACACTACTTTGAATCGCCAATATTTATAAAAAAGGAGGGACAGTAAATGTAGGCACATTTTTTACAAGAGTGGGGGGTCTTATCCACCCTATTTAGTTGGTAAGCACGATTTAAAATAAAATTGCTTAGAAAAAATAATTTTTGAAAATTATAGTTGTGAAAAACGTACCCAGATTCTTTACCTCATTTGCAAATGGAACACGAGAGGTATTAAGAAAAACGGGTAATCTATTTATTTTTGTAGACGTAAAGTCCACGTGGACTGATTTTTGTTCATTGAGCGCTTTTCGCCATGTTTTTTTCCACTCATTCACATTACTGAGAGCATTTTGTTATTTATTGCAGTACAGCAGTATCATCAGCAAACGTGGCTACGACAGTGTCTTTTATTTGAGGTATATCGCGTGTAAATAAAAGGAACAGAATTGGACATAATACACTTCCTTGTGGTATCCCAGCCACTATTTCTTTGAAATAAGAATGATCACTTCCGTGTCTTACACGAAAATCTAGATATCCGTTTAGAATGTTATAAAGTCCTTCAGGCAGAACTTGTCTTAATTTAAATTTGAGGCCTTCGTGCCACACCTTGCCAAACGCTTGTGACACGTCCAAAAAGACTGTCGAACAGGTTTTCTTTTCTTCAAGAGCTCTCTTAATTACTTCAGCAATTCCATGCACTTGATCAATCGTCGAATGCTTGCTTCTAAATCCAAACTGATGTTCAGGTATTAATTGTTTCTCTTCTATTATCGGCTGCCAGCGCAGGAGTAGTATTCTTTCAAAAACTTTTAATATTATAGGATGAAGCGAGATCGGTCTGTAAGAGTTCTTTTCGTGAGATGGTTTTCCGGGTTTCAAAACCATTATGACTTCCGAAACTTTCCATTGGTTCGGCACATATTCTAACCATAGAACGGCATTTATTTATTTTTTTTTTGAGTTTTTGCCGTGACTAAGTCATATCCTGGAGCTTTATTTGACTTAAGCTTCCATATTTCTCTTTTTAATTTGGCAAGTGAAGCATTTCTTGTTATGTAGCTTTCATTTGAGGTAAAATTCATGTTGATATTTTCGTTGAGTTCTTGCCCATCGAACGGTTTAAATGTTTCCTCTAAGTAATCGGCGAACATCATCGCTTTTTCTTTGTCACTTTTAGCCCAATTATTTTGGCTTGTTTTAATCGGGGGCACTGGAAGCTTTGGTTTTTTTTTTTGTTGTTTTTATAGCTTTCCAAAGTGATTAGTTGGATTCTTTCCCCGCTGTCAAGCCTTCAAAGTAATTTTCAACTTCAAGGTTTTTGAAATCTGATATCGCCGTTTTTAGCATATTACTCAAGCGATTTAAATGAGCTTTGTGTTAAGGAGAACGGTTTTGCTGCCATTTCTTAGGCCCTTTTCATTTCTCTTAAAAACAAATAGAAAAAAAAGCAAGCGAACCTACCAATACTCATTTCTTTCGAAATGTTAGGTACTGAAGTGGCTTATACTATATTCACTGTTTACATTAATTCTCTATCAAACACTGGGAACTACATAGATGTATTTCTAACTACTTTTTTTTTTCTGATAAAATTAGAAATTGAAAACTGTTTTAGTTCTTTTTATTTTCGTTAAATTCCAAATGAGAAGGCAATATTCAAGAGAATTTTTACAATTTGAATGACATTTACCATTTTTGAGTTATATTCGAATACGTGATATTTGCGTCAATTTACGTTACGATTTTAATACTTGGGTGTTGCTTTAAAGTGCTAATATTATGAAAGTCTGTGAATTGTTTTCTTTCCAAAAATCATATCACGTTGAAAATTAAAACATAATATTAAAACAACTACCAAACCAAAAAACACATTTCTTTCAAAATAGAAAAAAAAAAATAACCCTTTTGCTTTCCATAGCAAGCGAACGTTTCAACTATTTTGGGTTTGAAATGTCAAAACATTTTAATTTTTGCTACAAAATTAATAAGGAAAACACCAAACCCATTACCTTATACGAGCATCAAACTGACTTATAAAATATTTGATCAATTTGTCTTATTTCATCGCCCACCTTTAACAAGCTACACACATAAATCAATGCTCTCCAATGACTATACCTACTTCGTCCGTAAAGCTAAAAATCATTCAGACATTAAAAATGATGCTACAAAAAATGTTTTATTCATTTTCTAGCTTTTAACATTTCCATTTCATGATCTTTACACCCAAACATTCGTCAGCAAAATTAAAAGAGAAAAAAAAATAATGATGAGAAAATATTTTCAATGCCAATGTGTTGCTGATGACTCAGCTTTGAATGTTTATAGATACAACATCATTGTTAGCGCCTACAAGTCTCTCAATTCAATTTCTTAAAATTAATTATTTTCACTTAAAGAAAATTCAATTAAAATGGACATATATTGATTACTTCTGGAAATTTGCGAGTAGATTGTTTACAAAAAAAAAAAAAAAAAAAAACCAACAAATCACGTGGAACTTATTTATTAATAAATAAATTAATTAGTATCGGATTTACTTTTTCTATGAAATGTTAAGAACATTTATTGTTTTTTTTTCGATGCGAATGCCTAATTTGATCGTGTTATTAGCTGGTGACACCTTGATTTTGTGCGTTTCCAGTGATAAAATAGAAATAAATGTTTCTTGATTGTAAATTGTAACACTTTACACAGGTGTGCTTGCAATTAGCACTGACATTGCTCTCCTTAGAAGGAATATTTTCACGGAAAATTTTTTCGTGTTAAGGTTATCACTTAAAATGCTATAGAAAATGTCGTATTTTATATTCAGAACTGCAGCCTGCAGGTGGGGACATCTGTTAGTTTCCTTTTGAATCAATATGTCATTTTGACACTGACAGTTATTACTCTCTCAGAAAATTGACAGAAACTGGGTATTATATTGTTGCGGTACAAAATGAGTCAATTACCTTTTGGACAACATTACTTCTAAAGTAAACGCTTCGTTAACGAAAAAGTGCCAACTTGACATACACAAATTTCGGTGGTAAAATTACACCAACTCTACTTGCTGCGCCCAAGTTTGTGAAGAAAATTCTTGATCTTGGTTCGCTAATTGAAAAGTGAACATATTTTCGTGTTCGTCCTTTGAGCTTTACTTAGATGTTGGCACCTAGAGAACTTTATAACCCCAAGGATTTCAGCAATTAATCGCACACGTACTAGCCTGAGAAAAATTTTGCATAAAGATCCAATTGGTTCAACAACGGAAAATATCCACCGACTTCTTTATCGCTTCTCTGTTTGAGAGTTAGAACAGCTCGAAATTTTCAACAATTATTTTTCAAACAAAAAATTTGGATTTGGACTTGGCGAACTATGTATGGTTCCAGCAAAATATGACTACGTGCCCAATGGTTCTCTGCTCGCGTGTGATATTTCTCACCAGCGGGTTCATAATGGTTGCTAAGGTCGGTCGTCAGTCTTACTGAAGTACTGGTCATGGTCATCTGTTTATCTTGATTTGTTACTCTGAATGCCTCGTAGAGTCACTTGCTGCTGAAAGATTTTTCTCTCATCAAAAAATCTCCATGAGAAAGGGTTTGAAATTAAAAAAGCTAACAAGAAAGTAGTAAGTTATGATCGGTCTGCGAAGTTGCGAAATTCGGTTTCCTTAAAGTTTCTGTTACGCGTGAACTGAATATTTTGTCGATGTGATGGTTTGGTTATCAGCTACTATTTCTGTTGGGCAGATTAAAACATTTTTCTACAACCCAGGGAAAGGAACAGGCTGAGTTCTCAAAGAAGAACTTTTTCCAATTAGTTTCTTGAAGATCGACTCAGAGGAACAAAATTAGGTCGGCAATTTTTATCGAAAGTTTCTTCACGAGTAGCCCACAGAAACTTAACGCAAAACCCAGGGAAAAAAACTTACGAAATCCTCAAAGAAGAAACTTGCCTAAAGAACTTCTTTAAGAGAAGTCCAAAGGAACCAAAAAATTGACCCTGGCACACAACTAAGGGAACGGAACGGACAAAATTCTCAGAGGAGAACCTTATGCAATGGGCTTTTTGAAGAAGAGCTCAGATGAACAAAATGGTCGGAAGTTCTTATGAAAATCCCTCTTTTATATTTTATTCTATATTCCTATGCTGTTAACTCTGCAGTTAAAAGCTGTTTTTGATCAGAAACAAAAGAAAGCTTTTAATAAAAAAAGTATAAGTTTGGGAACTTCACTAAGCAATGCCAATCTGTCACCGAAAACCTTGTGAAAGTTTTATGTTACCTTACACTTGATTGATATTCACAACCGGACGAGAATAAAAGCCAATTTTCACATATTGTTTCCTCCACTCATTTCATTTTCTGGAACAAGCCACTGTGAATTGAAAGGGTGAAAAACAAATCGGTATGAAATTTTTTAGAACTTTATTTTTGTTCGAGGTATACATGCATGATTACTATGGGCTTGTGCATTACGATTTATGCATAGAGTTGTATGGGAAGACCTGGAAGATTAAATTAATAAGGGCGTATGGTGTATTATGGTGTTGCAACGCTTCGTAGCACTATTGAAATCCAGAATCACTATAGTAACCTCGATTTATCTTTAGATTCGTTGGATTCAAATCGGTTGCAGTTGGGTTTCACACAGAGTTGTAAAGTACTTGAGTATATTGTACTTAGCTGAAATACTTTGTAAGTACAAAGAGCCTTGTACTTGTTATAAAAAAAAAAAAACTAGTACAACGTACTTGGTACTTGGAAAAAAACCAAGTACAAGTTTTTTATGAAGTATTTTGTTCCAAATATATACATGCACTTGGTAGTGTTATACTAGCCCGTACACTTTGAAGTACATTTCAAGTCCAAGTTCATTTCAAGTACATATCCATTTCAAGTACAAGTCTATTTCTAGTACAAGTAAATTTCAAGTAGGTACTTTTCAAGTACAATTCGTTGATTAGTCTGATTGAGCTATCGAATAATGACGACTATGGCGAGACTTAAGCGCATATCGCTCCACCAAGACAACGAGACATCATCAGCCATTGTAATCTGTGTTTTTGAGTTGAAATAGTATTTATTTGATAGCTCAACCAGACTCAACGAATTGTATTTTAAAGGTACTTGATATGAACTTCTACTTGAAAAAAACTGGAAGTGGACTTGGACTTGAAAAGAACTTGAAATAGACTTGTACTTGAAAATGTACTGGGCAGTAAAAATTACAGTGGCAAGTACATATCCTGGGAACAAAGTACTTGATAAAATACTTGTACTTGATGTTTTCCAGGGACCAAGTAAGTGGTACTTTTTTTATTTTTGTTTAAGTACAATGTACTGGGTACTTGACTGATACTTGTGCTTGAAAGTTTACAGGTCTGGTTTTACAGCGTTTTTCTACGCTCTCTTATTTATTGATATACATTTTGGTTGAAAGTGAGTGCGAATTATATTTTTACAAACAAAAATTTAAAATAATCAAAGCTATACTAAGATAAGTTTAATAATCAACAAATATACTTATTTTGTTGCAAATATTACATTGAAGTGCGTAAAGAATCTTTCGTGCCTCGAGATATTTCAGAAGCTGACGTGTAAACCGTGTGTTAAAGGAATAAGGCTGTAACTGAAGAAGTAGAAATAACTGTTTTTTTTTCCAATAACTTCAAGACTAATATTGTGATTCAATCGATTTTTACAACTACATATTCAACCCAAATTTTTTTTTTTTTTCAAAATATGATTAAACGAATATTTAAAGTGCTTTAAAAATTCAACCTCATTCCAAAAGATTTTACTCTTAATAACATCGATACAACAAAAAAAAAATCTTTAAAATGTTTCTTATCTCTCAATGGTATAAAAAATACAAAAAAAAAAGAAAATATTGCAAATATTTGATACGTGCGTAATACTTTCGAAAGACGAAAGGAAAAATTCCTTGAGTATCTATTTATCATTGCTTACGTAGAGGATACTTACTCAACTCACAATCAGACAAATAACTATAAACATTATATGGGAGTGCAATCTTTTGAAAGATATTATGTCATTGCAATTTCAATGTTCTATCAAGTGAAAACTTTTTGAGATAGAAATGTTTTATTTTGTATTTGTTTGTTTGTTTTTTTTTTTTTTTTAAGAAGATTTGCTGTCATACAAATCTTTATATAGGTAATGTCGGAATGCACAGCTTGAAGTCGTCACGTTATAGATATTGGAAAGGTTAATTTATTGTGCCTTTGGAAATTGAAATTCTTGACATCTTCTTCTCTACTCTTACCAAAATAACGATTATGATGTTTATACCAGTCAGAAGTATGATTATGACGTACAGCTGCGAGTTATACAAAATGCAAACAATTTAACCAAATCAGCAAAAGATCTTTTTATAAGAAGTAAGTACTGTGGAGAGTAGAGGCTCTGCTTTGGAGCTTAGTCTGTGTCCTGAGGGTAAACTTGAGAATCTCAAAATAAAATTAAATAAATTATTGTTGGCGTAACAGCTGAGAAGATGCAGGGCCTAGTGAATTATTCTCCTAACCAATCCTCAGAATGTTATTGGTCGACAGGGAACCTATAATTTTGGAGGCACATACATACGCCTAGAAAAAAATTATTGTTAAATGGTTCTGAACAGACATCAGAAATAACTGTCAACCTTTTACATTTGTTTAAAAATATTTCGGTTTTGGTTTGGCATTTATTTTAAAAAAATCAAAATTTCGGTTATTTGTTGAGATTAATTTTTTATTTCAAAAGTATCTATCAATGGTTGAGTTTTTCACGAAAAAAACAATGGAAAAGGTCAACCTATGTTTTCGCTTTGGTCTCGCCGTGACATACGTAGTTCTTGCCATCAAAATGTTTTGACGTCATATCGCTTTGGTCTCGTGCGGTGCATTGCCGTATGAACCAGGCCTAATGCTACCCAGCCGTAGTGAGAAGTTCTCTCTTATTTGGTAACAAGCACGCTTGAAAGTACAGGGTGGCGCACGAATCGTGCTACAAAAATAAAACGTAATAACTTTTTTTCTGTGTGAGTAATCGGCTTATTTTTTTTTTATTTTGTAGGTTACTATTTAGATTTATAAAAATGGATGCTTGGGATACGGAGAAAAGAATTTGGATAGTGCAACGGTACCATGCTTTGCAGTCCGTCATTTCCGTCCAAAGGGAATTTAGGCGGGAGTTTGGCGGTAATCCCCCGAGTAGATGGACCATTATGAGGTTTGTAAACATGTTTGCCGAATCTGGAAGCATCGCACGAAGGCCGTACCATCGAGATGCCAATGTTCGGGTTCAGGATACAATCGCAGCAGTAGCATCTGCAATACAGGCCAATCCGAGTGTTTCGACCCGAAACTTATCGGGGCAAATTGGAGTTAGTAGACGGTCATTACAACGGATACTTCATGACGATTTAAACTTGTTTCCGTACAAAGTCCAAATTACTAGCAAGTTAAACCCTCAGGATTGGCCTGTTCGCCTGGAATTTTGCCAAAAAATGATATCAATGGCCGAAGAAGACAACACATTGATCAATTGTTTGTTCATGTCTGATGAGGCCCATTTTGATCTTAACGGCAATGTAAACAAGCAAAATTGCCGTACATGAGACGGAACTGCACCCAGAACGAGTCACTGTGTGGTGCGCAGTTTCATCAAGGTGTATTGTCGGGCCGTACTTCTTTGAAGAAAACGGTGTAACCGTTACTGTCAATGGGGACCGTTATTTAAAGATGTTGAAGGAGTTCTTTTACCCTGAACTACGCCGAAGACGTATACCATTCAACAGCGTTTGGTTTCAGCAAGATGGAGCAACTGCACATATAGCCAGACCAGTTATGGCGGAGCTAAACAAAAAATTCGCAAACAAATTAATTTCTAGGAACTCCACTCTTCGCTGGCCCCCAAGGTCACCTGACCTGACTGCACCAGACTTCTTTTTATGGGGTTATGTCAAGCAAGAGGTGTATAAAACGAAGCCCAGGAATTTAACTGAATTAAAGCAGTCCATAACGACAATAATTGGGGCGATCCCAACTTTAACTCTTCAGGCCGCAATGAATAATTTTTTGATCAGGTGCCGCATATGCGTGGGAGAGCTTGGAGGTCATTTGCGGTATATAATCTTTAAAAACAACTAACTATTTAAAATACAATTTAATTTTCTAACCAATAAAAAAAAATAAATGAAATACATCGATTAAAAAAAAAAAGTTATTTGAATTTCTTATTGTAGCACAATTGGTGCGCCACCCTGTATTTAAAGCGTTTTCCGTTTTGTTTGCTTATTTGAAAATTTTATTTTAAGAAAATCTTTGATAGCATAGCGAGATGACCGAAAATCATTTGCCAACAACCACGTGTAAATGTCATGGCGAGACCAAAGCGAGAAAACAACACAGATACCAGTGTAAACTTGCCTTGGCGAGTTCACAGCAAGATGAACACAATGGCCAACACACTGAAAGCACGTTTGGATTTTTAACCACGTTTTTATTTTAATTAAACCTTTTTGAAAAAAATTATTGTGGCGAGGCTTTAGCGAGATGATGAAAAGACATTCTTAGTGCCAAAAACCACGTGTAAATGTCACGGCAAGACCAAAGCGAGAGTATAGCGAGAAAACCACTACACAGAGCCTCGTGTAAAAGGGCTTGGCGAGTTCACAGCAAAACGAACACAATCACCAGCACACTGAAACCACGTTTGGACTTTCAACTTCGTTTTTAGTATAATTAAACCTTTTTCAAAAAATTGTATGGTAAAAAATATAAAAATTTGGCGAGACCAAAGCGAGATGATGGAAAATTATTCTTAATGTCAAAAATCTCATGTAAATGTCAAGGAGAGACCAAAGCGATACTATAGAGAGAAAGCTTTTTCAAAAAATGTTATGGTAAAAAATAATAAAAATTTGGCGAGACCAAAGCGAGATGATGGAAAATTATTCTTAATGCCAAAAATCTCATGTAAATGTCAAGGAGAGACCAAAGCGATACTGTAAAGACACAGATCCCCGTGCCAACGTACCTGCGGTGAGTTCACTGCAAAGCGAACACAATTGCCAACATACTAAAAACCACGTTTGGATTTTTAACCACGTTTTTAACTTATTTCAACCTTTTTGACAAATATTATTTTGAAAAAAAAATAACTTTGGCGAGACTAAAGTGAGATGATGGAAAATTATTTTAAATGCCATAACCGAAGTGTAAATATCACGGCGAGACCAACGTGAGATTATAGCGAGAAAGCTACGACACATATCCCAGTGTAGATAAACCAATTTGGCGATTATTTTAAGTACAAAAATACTTCACAACTCTGATACTAAGGATAATTCTGATTGATGCAGATGAGATTTATTTTTTTTTTCTGTGATAAATCTCTATTACGGAAATATAAAAAAAAAACAAAATATAGGTTTCTCTCTAACTTTGCCCGAAAAAAAGTTTTTTTTTAGAATAAAGGTTATTCAGTGACTTTTTATTGAAAATAAAAACAAATAAGAATTACTGAAGAACTTTTCAAAAGGTTGAGTTTTATTTCTGATCTCTGCCACCTCAATCAAGTATCAATCAAGCATTTTAATATCAAGCAAGTAAGCACCTATAATAGCACTTGCCTCAAGACATTAAAAAATGTCCTTCTTAAAGTAAAAGTAGTCACTTCAAATGTCCTGTGGAAACAAACAAACCATCCCAACATAACTTGAAAAAAAATAGGCCACGTGCGCTGCAATTAAGTTACATTGCCTTAAGCACTTTTTTTAATCTTTTTGCATATTTCAAAAAAGCCAGAAGACGACGATGAGATAATTAAAAAAAAAAATTAAACACCGAAGAAAAACAATAATAAGAAAAAAACACAGATCTCCTTTCTCATGCGATGCGATGCCAACTTTAACGACAACGGAATTTCATTTCAATTTCAAACGCAGATGATGACACCTTTTTTTTTTGCCCAACAGATTTTCTCCCCTTTGTTCCATTTTCCCGCATGGAGGAAACAACAGCAGAAAAAATATCTAGGTTATTCATCTCTAATTGATTTTCTCTCTCCATAGTCTTGTCAACAGATACTTTACCGGCTTCCAATCTAACTTCTAACTTTTGATCTACTAAGCGTGTGAGTCGAGAGTTATGGGGCCTGGCAACCGACCGACCAACAGACCAACCAAGCAAGCAACCAGCCAAGCCACCCATCATCGACCAACGATGCTATATTGTGCTGATATGCTGAGAATCTGATGATGGATAAAGTATTTTCTTTTGTGGTTTTCCGTTCAGCAAATATTTCTCAGCACAGCACTGCCACCTGACTTTTACTTTTTCTTTTTCTTGTTTTTTTGTTGTTCCTCTTCCTTTCTTCATTTTGTTTCTTCTCCTCATGATTTGCAAATCTTCGCAGACAAGCGATCGCCACGTGATAACGATGTGAAATTGCGAAAATAATTTATTTATGCAATGAGCACAAATCGACAACCGAGAACCGACCGACAACGATATACGAAGATAGATGATGAAAGGAAAGACTTCGAAGGGGTGCGATAAAAAAAAAAGAAAAAGAAAAAAAGCTATACGAAAATAGAAAGAGAAAAGAATCATTGTCACAAAAATCTATTCTTCTCCGATTTGTGGTTTTAATAGTTCGTTAGATTGCGTTGTTAATTGAAAATCGGAGATTTGACTCTTTTTCTGGTTGCGGTTTGAAAATTATCCCCCATGTGTTCTTTCATTATTTTTGATTCATTTGATTAAGATTGGGGACAATCATTCCCCAAACTTGAAACTAGAAAACTGGGGCTTTCTTGAGAATTTATACCTTTGATGAAGAAGTAACAATTGGTTTCACAGAATTCAACGGACAATTTTATGGAGAGTTAGTAAATTGGAGCTTGGTTAGACTAGGAAGGCACATGTGATTTTCTGTTGCAGCGACAAATATCGTAGATTAGTACGATTTTTTGATGTCATGTTCATTTATTCACATTTGAAAGTGTGTTTTTTTTTTTTTGCAAATGAATAATCGTTCGACAGAAAAATCGCTTGTGCGTTCTTAGCTTACTAGCCCTTAAGTTAAAGTAGTGAATAGTTTATTTTTTTTTTAATTTGTTCTACTTATCTAGGATCCATTTAATAGTAAAATCGTAAAATCTGAAAGAGAAAGTTTTCTTACTTCTCTATAGCTAGGAACGCACACAAGATTTTCAGTTATTGCAATGAAATGTAAAATAGTGGTAGCACTACCGCATGATTTTTGGCTTCATGAACATTTATTTACATTTAAACTCATGACTTCGATTTTTGGCGACTAAACGGTAGATAATTTGACGTTAATTAGTTGGGACATTTTCGAATTTATCGTTTAATTTTGTCTATGTTTTTCTTTTTTGTGGTTAAGTAACCTGACAAGTCTCGAAAAGCGGGAACAATTCCTTACACTTAATGTTTTATGGCTTAATAATTTTCCATTGGTTAGTCATTAATAAGTTTTGAAAAATTTAATTCAATTACGCAATGTTTTCTATGTTTTTTTATATGTCCTTTGCTAGTTTGATATCAAGTAAGCAAAGTATCAACTAAAAAAAGGGGAAAAACTGCTAATACCAAATTTGTCAAATTTGTAATTTGTCCTTAACTATTCAGTTTGTGACAGTTTAGAATTTTGTTTGCAATGTTTTCTATGTTTTTTGGATTCTTTGTTAGCTTGACATCTAGTTAGCATATCACCGCTGCAGAAAGATGTAAAAACTCTTTAGATCGAAAGGTTTATGACTAAATAATTCATGGTTAACTATTCGTTAGTAAGTTTTAACAATTTCGAATATGTCGTTCTATGTTTTCTATGTTTTTTTTTTGAAACTTGGTAAGAACTTCTAGACACAATATTTTATTACTTTACAGTTTGCTTTTAATTAATTGTGACACTATCAATTTTTCGTGCGATGTTTTTTTTTCTAAATTCACATGAAATCAGCAAGGAGCTCTCGAAAAGTTTTTACACCTATTATTTTAAAATATTTTAATTTAGTTATGATTTTTCTTTTATTAGTCATTGAATATATGAGACAATTTTAACATTGCGTGCAATGTTTTCTATGTTTTCTGTTTTAGTTTCTTAATTCATATAAAGTACCATTCGAAAAGGTTTTAAAATTGATGATATTGAAGTGTTTATTGCTTGATTACGCTTTCACTGGTTCAAATGGGTTTTAATGAAAAATACATAGAAAACATTGCATGACAAAATTGATTTTATCACAGCTAATCTTAAACTAATTAAAGGCAAATTATTGAGTAGTAAAATGTTATACATAGAAGTTTTTACCACTTTTCAAAAAAAAAAAGCCATGAATTTACTAAGCCAATCGTTTTGAACAGTTTTTCCTAATTTTCGAATGGATGTCAAGTTAACAAATAATCCAAAAAAAACGTAGAAAACATTGCACGACAAATTCTAAATTGTCACAGCTAATGCAAGACTAATTAACGACAAATTATTAAAGCAAAACCATTCGGTATTAGCTGTTTTTACCCCTTTCTTAGGTGATAATTTGCTTACTTGATATAAAGCAAACAAAGGACTCAAAAAAAATACAGAAAACATTGCACGATAAGAATAAATTTTTCACAGTTAAACAAAAAATTTCAAACAGCAAATTATTAAGCGACAAAATTTTTAGTATAAGAAGATTTTACCGCTTTTCGAGATTTGAAGAAAGTAGCCAAGAAAACACGGAAAGTATTAAACGACAAATTCGAAATTGTCAACTAATTAATGACTATTTTACGGCAAATTATCCGACTATTCATTTTTCGATTCGTCAAAGTATAGGTAAATGATGACACATGACACCAAGAAACTCTACTAAGTTGCCATCACTGTCTCTGCGGCAGAAAAAATAATGAAATTAATGCAATTAACACATGGCACATTACAAATGGATTAACAATCTCAATGCTTTCTTAGCAACAAGTAAAAAATAAACACTTACAATAAATAAAAAGCAGAGTGGTATAAAAGTAAGAAGGCACTGGATTAACATACTTTTGCAGAAGGAAAGAAATCGCACGCTAGATTTTTATTTGCAAAATTTCGATTAAAAAAAATGTTTCCGCTGCAAAGCAATCAAATTTTATAAAAGTTTGATTAGTGAGATTTTCGTTTTTACGAGACGATGAAAAGCGGAATTTTTTTCTGCAAAATTTCGTATTCTACCTCAAAAAATTTTACTAAGCTGCGATCACTTTCAAAGTCGCTGCGACGAAAATCGAAAGTGCGTTCAGGGTCTGAAAGGCTCCTTTTTGTTTCAATTTTTATGCAATACCCTATTAGTTAAATTTTTAATTGCTAAAAATAATTGTTAGCAATAAAGTTTAAGTTTTATGATTGCCAGATTATAAAAAACAAAAGTCATAACTAACGAAATTTTGCTATTCGAGATTTTGGTTTGCAGGTTAAACCTAAAAATACCACCAACTTTTTAAACTATTTTTGGTTTAATTCAAAACCTTAGCCAAATTTAACAATTTAGTTCATAGAAACTTTTTTTGAAATGAAATTTTATATCGAAATGGTTGTTTAAAAAATTTTTAACCACAACATTTAAGAGATAAAAGTTAACAAAACCCAACCAGCAAAAAATAAAAAACTTTTGAAGCAGAGTAATTTTTATTAAAAAGTAACTTTCTCTTAAAAATATGATCGCCCTAAAAAAATGACTACCCTTAACATAAAGTACAACCCTATTTCCATGACTATGAAATTTCTATGACTTCAGTTCTATGCATTTTCATCTTCATCAGATATAATGTGAATCGTGTTATTTGATGCTAAGTGTGTACTTACTGTCTGACATGGAAATTCTTCCTTTTTTTCAAAATAATGAAGGAGATACAAATTTTTAGGTCTCGACAATAATATACATAGGTTTTGGCCTAGTAAAAAATGCTCATTTAGAAGACAGCAACAACAAA
This sequence comes from Dasysyrphus albostriatus, assembly GCA_946251815.1. Lineage (NCBI taxonomy): Eukaryota > Metazoa > Arthropoda > Insecta > Diptera > Syrphidae > Dasysyrphus > Dasysyrphus albostriatus. The sequence goes on along the minus strand of OX276336.1, from coordinate 125,496,380 downwards.
GCTTAAATTTCCTTCGAAAATAATCAGATTATTGTCTTAAAAATTAAAATACAAATATTTTTGTATAGTTGATTGCGGTTACGTGATGCGCAATAATAGTAAGTAAGTAGGTACTATCTACTTTACTGCATTAGGAAGACAAAAATAAAAATAAAAATCATGCAATGAGTACGTGAAATTATGACGGAAAAAAAATAATAATCGAATGTTTGGGAGTGGCATCAACTTCACGATTTCACAGTATGCTAATGATCATAGTGGTGTTAAATAACGCATAGTCGATGTAAGCAAATTCTCATCAATAATTATTATAAATAGACGTACAAAAAATCAATTCAATTATTTCATAGAGTACTTGTTTTACAAGGCGCGATTTCATTATTAGAAAAACTGATTCGAAAGTTAAAAAAAAAAAATGACAGCTAAGGCATGTTTATTTTTAAAGGTAAAAGAAAATATTTTTTTATCTATTTTTTAAATTATAGACAAAAAATGAGGAATAACTTGGCTTGGCGAACGGAAACCAATGCACAAAAAAAATGAGTCTGTGAGCCCACATCACGTATCTCAGGAACCACGCATGCTAGAAACTTGCAGTTTTTTTTTGCATTTCAAGAATAAGTTTAGTTAAAATTTTGAAGTCCCTTTTTTGAAAAAAATTTCACACTGATCTGCCATCTTCATAGTGAAGTAAACAGTACAGTATACATTTTTTTAAATTGAGGACTTTAAATTTTGAACCTAGCCTATCCTTACTGCAAGTTCCTAGCATGCTTGCTTCCTGAGATACACTATGTGACCTGCTAACTTCACTGAAGTCTTTCGGTTACACCCTTATTTGGCGAACTACAAAATCGGGAATAGATATGCAAAAAAAAATTAAGAAAAAAACTGCAAACTCCTATCAAGGTCCCATTTGCGTGGGTGAAAGATACCCTGCTAACTTCGCAGACGGGGTTGGAAGAATAAGTCAGAAAGGGCTTTATAAACTGTTCCCCGTAAATATAATTCTTATTTTAACTTGTGTAACTTATATGTGAGGGAGTGAGTGCAAAAAATATTTGTACCAAAATTTTCAATTTTTTTTTTCTCATTTTTAAAAATATTTTCATTATATATAAAACTTGTTTTTTTTTACAGTTAAGAATATTTAAAGAAAATAGATATCTCAAAAATATTTTCTTACTAAGACCGCTACTTAGATTTTGATACAAATTTCCACTAAGCTAAAATAAATGCTAAATATTGAATAAATATAAATAAGACTTTCACTACGAAATATTACGATGCCTTGTAGCTCTTAAAAAATTCCTCTTAATTTGGGCCGCAACTAAAGTTTTAAAAGGATTTTTGAAAGAGGGTAAGAATTAAGTCAAAATTAGTCAAAACAATGGCAAGATTACGAAAAAAGCTCCAACAAAGCTAAAATTTGATAAAAACCTTATTTTGATGTTTTAAGCATTTGAAAAAACTCTTAGTTTGATGTTCGTCAAGTTAGCATTACCACGTGAAAATTTTAAGAATCTAATAATTGGATTAATTGTCGTAAATTTGTTGAATTTTTAATAGAAAAAATGGCGCGATAAATAATTTTTTGATACAACTTATTTTAAGACATATTACGACAGTTATTTAAGAAATTCCATGCCAAAAAACACTTAGAATAAAAAGTTTTCATATGGTGCTATTTTTTTTTTTTTTTTTTGAAAAAGCAGAAAAAACAATGATTTTGAGGCTTTTTGTCAAATTCAATGACTTTTTATTAATTTTTTTCGTCTTTTACGATATGTTTACGACAAATGCATACTTACTTTGTTTTCTTTTTTGGGTTTATTTTACCCTATTTTCAGGGGTGTTAGTGCTAACTTGACTTTCAAGTTAGCATTATCAGCGGTTAATTTAAAAAAAAAAAACAAGCACCACAAATTTTTTTCTTTTACTACACATTTACGACCGTTAATCCAAATATTGTATTCTAAAAATTTTAAAGTTGTAATGCTAATTTGACGGACATCTTAATTTTGGCTAAGAAAATACTCTTAATTTGGCTAAGGTCTTACATTTTTAAAGGGAAAATTACGAGGTTTTTCGTTTGTTCTGTTTGCCTACGTACAAAAAGTACGAAAAGTACAAAAAATACAAAAGGTACAAAGAGACACAAAAGGTACAAAGAGTACAAAAGGTACAAAAGGTACAAAAGGTACAAAAGGTACAAAAGGTACAAAAGGTACAAAAAGTACAAAAGTACAAAAAGTACAAAAAGTACAAGAAGTACAAGAAGTACAAAGAGTACAAAAGGTACAAAAAGTAAAAAAAACAAAAAGGACTAAAAGTACAAAAAGTACAAAAAGTCCAAAAAGTACAAAAAGTACTGAGTACAAAAGTACAGAGCACAAATAGTACAGAGTACAAAAAGTAAAGAGTACAAAAAGTACACAAAATACAAAAAGTACAAAAAGTACAGAAAGTACAAAAAGAACAAAAAGTATAAAAAGAACAAAAAGTACAAAAAACAAAAAGTACAAGGAACAAAAAGTACAAAGAGTACAAAAAGAACAAAAAGTACAAGAAATAAAAAGTACAAGGAGTACAAAAAGTACAAGAAGTATACAAAGAGTACAAAAGGCACAAAAAGTATAAAAAGTACAAAAAGTACAAAAAGTACAAAAAATACAAGGAGTACGAAAAGTAAAAAAACTACAAAGAGTACAAAGAGTACAAAAAGAACAAAAAGTACAAGAAACAAAAAGTACAAGGAGTACAAAAAGTACAAGAAGTACAAAGAGTACAAAAGGTACAAAAAGTATATAAAGTACAAAAAGTACAAAAAGTAAAAAAATTTCAAAAAGTACAAAAAGGAAAAAAAGTACTTAGTACAAAAAGTGCAGAGTACAAAAAGTGCAGAGCACAAATAGTACAGAGTACAAAAAGTAAAGAGTACAAAAAGTACAAAAAGTACAATAAGGACAAAAAGTACAAAAGAGCAAAAAGTAAAAAAGTGTAAAAAATTTAAAAGGAGAAAAGTACGAAAATTGCATAGAGTACGAAAAATACGTTATTTTTATTAATTAATATTTCCAAACAAAAATCAGAAATTGCTTTAACGATTTTTAAAATTGTGTGTCCATGCTGAATTTTAGTATCCCTTTTTCTTTTGTAAGTTTTTTTTTTTGGAATTCGTCAGCTTCTTTTTTTCAATTCAAATTATTTAAGGAACTGTGTTATCGAATTTAATGTATCTAATGTCATGCTTTTAAATATTATTCTCACATAATCTAAATGCCTCGTGAACATTGGGAAAGTACTTACGGCCCAGAAATACATTTTATATTAGCCACTTTAATGGAGTGACTATGCAATTTTTCGTTTGTGATTTAAAGGAACAATAAAATCTACAGTCCATAATCTGTTACAAATTGTCGTTTTTTTTTTTAAACACATACCTACAACTTAAGCTCATAACCTAACATATCTTCTGTCAATCGAATAAAAACCATTTAATAAATATTATTATTTGCTGTCTAATAAAATCAATCCCCCCCCCCTCCCCCAACAATCTATAAGGTCATCTTTTTTTTTAAAGGACTGAATATTATTATCCCTTATCCTTTTTGTAAGCTTTTTTATTTGTATTTCAATTTCTATTGAATTGTGTGTGCATGACACTTTCTCTTAAAAGACCTAACCATTGTTTGAAGTTGTCAAATGATGCTCAACTTGAAACTTATATACCTATATCTTCCATATAAATATACTATCTACATGCATTCTAAGGAAAAATACCCTAGGGTAACATTTTTCTGTTCAAAATAATAAAAAAAAAAAATTCTCAATACATACTCTCATAACGAATCCTTTGTTCATATTTGCTTTTGAAAAAGTTTTTTCAACGCGCCAGAGTATTTGAATTCAAATATATATGATTTTTTTTTGTTTGTATATTGTTTGTAAAAGTAGGTACCTACGTATAGTAATATGGTGACCATATATTCTTTTTTTTTTAATAAAAAAAACATTTTATTTCCTTTTAATTAAAAAATTATTAAAATTAACTTTAACAATAAAATATTTTATAATGATTCTTACTTGAGTAACTATGTCTCTTTCTTCAAAAATGAAAGCAATCGTAAAGATATTAAATATTATTTTTTTGTTAATCATCATTAAACTCTAGTCCCATATTAATAAACGGCGGATAATAACGTGCTAGCGTTTATACATTTGTTAACTTGTAATTGTTATTAAAAATGACGTGTGTATAATAAACAGATAACTTTCTAACACATACACGCACACGTGTGATAGGACCGTTTACTACCACCAGTATAGACTTCGTAAAGCAGTGCACGCATGTGACACATGTATTAGAAAATAACCACAATTTGATGAAGTGGTGAATTTGGTGAAGTGGTAAATACTGGAAAGACATCATTATCTTTTTTATTTAAAGAAGTTTTAAACGGACAAGTTGTCTATCTGTGTGCCAGGTAACACGTGTGTTAGGGATCGGGTACCAGTTTTTATTAATACTCCTGTAGTTGTTAAGTGAACTAAAAGCGATTTTAAAATAAATATATAAATAAATAAATAAATATTCATTAAAAAACAAAAAAATAGGAACTCAAAAAATTATAGAAAATTTCTTCTTTATTTATTTTCCAAATAATTAAAGTCATATAAAAAAAAACGTTAGATGGTCACCATATTATATTTATGACAAAGGAATCCTACTTCGTAACTTATTCCTCAAACAGTAGCAGGAGCAGCAGCATAAATCTAAACTTTAAGAATGTGAGAAGAAGAGTAAGAGCAATATCATCGATATAAAGCTATAAATATCCCCCGCACTTTACATGGAAATGTGGAAATATAAAAGGACAAGTATAGAGTCCTTGTGAACAACACCACAGGGATTGCACATTGGATTGGATTGGACAGGATTGTGGATGTTTTGTGCAGTTGTTGTTGTTGGTTCTATAAAGATGAAAATCAGGCTATAGGGGAAAAAGTCCAGAGGGTAACGAAGGGTTTCTTTTTAGCACGTCATTGTAAGTAAAAGCCAACTGTGCTGCCAGTCAACTTACAAAAGCTGCAAATTTTCGTCCTTCATAAACATTATAGCCCATAGAGCCTGGAAGGCATTTTATTTTTATCTTTGAAACAGGATGGCGCTCATCGATTGTGTCTATATTCGGTCTTCCTCTATACTCATCGTCGGTCGGGTATGAAAATTTCAAGAGGAAATACCTGGATCCTTGTAGTCATGTTCCTACATTTGTGTATGTGTGTGATTATTCCAGATTCAAAATTTCTTTGAACAAAACAAAAAAAAAACAACCAAGTTTGGTTTAAGGATTGGATAGATGCCGTTGCAAACGCACAGTGCACAATACTGGTTCCAGATGTTTCTGATGTTCCTGATGATGTCGTACACTTGTTTGTGTGTGTGTCTATTTTGGAGCATCACAAAACTGAACTTGACTTGCATGAGCTAGCTAATCATGTTGGCTTTTCTCGACAAAAATTTGCACCCTCTTCTATGTTCTAGTGATTTGCAAAAAGAAGTTCACTCACTCGTATATCTGAGTTCTGAGGGAAAAAAATTCAACCAAAAAAATCAAGCTTTAGGGCATTGCCCTGCCACAGAAAAGGGTGTGTTTATTCGTTCAACATAAGATGAACTCTTGAGACGAGAAATACTTAACCAACAAGAGGGAAATATTAATTCAATCGATTGACTTTCCAAGTTTAAGTGAGATTTGTCAAATGAATAGAGAGACGGGAGACGACCTCCGGAACATCAGCGAGTGAACGTGAGTTTAATATATTGAATTTGAGGCTTAGACGTAGAAAGGTGTTGATTAGGAGGGTTTTTTTGTAAACATGTTTTATTTTGAACTCCCTCAACTCAAGCTATTTGTTGCGTTTCTGAAATAATGTCAGTGAAAATCGCGAAGTAGGGAGAACAAATTCAGCTCTATCCATTCCATCCTAATCGCAAGGTGTTTATATCTCCGGAATAAAACTATCACAGAATCCATCGTAGTGAAAAATATCATACAAATTGCCATAATAAACGGATTTTGTGATAGCTTTTTTCGGGATTTGGAACATTTTCCGATTACGATGGAATTCATGATAGGGCTAATTAGCTGCAGAGGCTCGAGCCCTTACTACCAAAAATTGAGGATCACTGATAGACTGAACTATTTGGTGTCGTAAAGTGTTTTTGCCTCTAGAGCTGAAGCTAAATGATCACAGATTGCATCGGGAGCTTTCGGATAAATAGGGCTCTTGAAAATTTGATCAAAGGTCGAAAAGTCGGAAGTATTCTGCTTTGGAAGTTAATAGGCCTTCTCAGCATTACAGGGTGCCAGGGCTGTTGATAATAGTATTATCAAATAAATAAATTCAATGGCAGAGCAGTTCGTTAAGAACTTTGGCCGAAAGACTTTCCACTTCCAGACATTCTATAGTTCTTGTTATAAGTAGTTGGCACGAATGGAGAAGATGTATCATTTTTGCCAAATCAGAAGGGCAATTATTCAATTCAATTCAATTTCAATTCATTTCAATCTAATTCAATTCAATAGAATTCAATACAATTAAATTAAAATAAATTAAATTAAATTAAATTAAATAATTAAATTAAATTAAATGAAATTATATTAAATTAAATTCAAATCATTTCAATTCAATTCAATGAATTTCAATTTCAGTTCAAATTCAGTTCAGTTTTTTCAGTTCAATTCAAGTCATGAACAAAATTTTCTGGGAGAATTCATTCCTCATAAGAGGCAGTAACGCAAAAAAATTTTTAAGCTGGCATAGAGTGGGTTTCGATTTTTAGACCTCTAACGTGACAGTTCAACGCACTAACCATGACGGTGGGTGTGGGTTACCTATTTCTTCTGAAATAAGAGAAAAAGAAACGTGACTTTCAAGGGGCGGTCGGTAAAGCTCCATTTTACTCAAATTTATGTGGGTGGGAAAATCGATATATGGAAGAGGAGAGTTCCCAACAAGACTGAGCAACGTGGATTGGCTGAGATGAGTTGAGAATGGCGCTTGGATCATATCACAACGTGAATTTTTCCCTGGAGTTAAAATAAAGGTCTGGTCATCTAAAATGATGGTATAAGAGTACCTAGGAGGAGAAAGAGGCCAGTTGGCTTGTTCCAACTGACTTGAGAAAACTAAAAAAAAAAATTAAAAAATGCTTGTTTGTCAGTATTGATGATCCGAAGTTGAGGATCACACTTTTAGAAAGACTGCTAAAAGGCGAAGATAACTGACTTCTCCCTGCAAGGCAGGATAATATAAAATTTAACTTGGACTGTGATGAAGAAGTAAGGATAGCGAAATCGAATACGAATGCCCGGATGCATTTATTTAAGACTTTAGGTATTTTCGCAGTTTGTTGTTATCCCAACTTCCTGACTAGTCTTTCAGCATTTGCTTACAAGACTTAAGGTAGGATCATTTCCAATGGGAAGCTAAGAGTATTTCACAATTCTTTGAAGGAAGGTCTCCAAACTCTATAACGAAGAATGTTGTCCATATTTACCTAGTTAGTGATTTTTCTTCACAAAACTGCACTAAAGTATTAAATGTGCTGCTTAAGGCTCTTCTATTTCACACCCTTGTTAGAAAAAATGAAATTTTGTTATTCAAACAGTCTGTATAAATATTAAGCAACAAAACCTTATTAATCGCAACAGTATAAAACTGATGTGCAAAAATACTGCATGCAGAACTGCACCTTGAATTTGTATCCAAGCTATAAATCCATCATTATATTTACAAAACCGAATGCCAATCCCAAAATGTGCACATTTTTTTAATATTTATTTATGTAGCTTTAGTTGTTTTTGTTTATGCAAAAAAAATCCATAAAATTTCAATTAAAACTGCACAAAGGGTGCGAAAGTATATAAAAAGGCACCTACTCGAGCATGCCAAACATCAAAAAAAAAAAAAAAAAAAAAAAACGTAATCCTACATGATTGAAAACATTAATCGAATGGATTAATGTCAGAGTTGTCTGACATTATGTGTGTGTTATATAAAGCAACAACAGTGTGAACATGCAAATAATCCATTAAATCCCAAAACGATACATTTTATAGTGTGCATCCAAAAATAATAATATTTTGAAACGCATGTCTGAGCATAACGATAACAATATTCAACAAACATCCCATATACCAAATTCACATCCATTCCATAGTGAGTTTGCTGTGTAACAAGTATACCTACTACTATGTTACTTACAAAAACAGTAGACGACGCACGATGCAACCGATGCACGATGGATGGACTATTGGACGGACAGACTACCAGAAATACACACCCCAACCGGGTGGGGGTGGTTGCATAATCGTCGAATGGAAAAACGAACCCAAATAACGAGTGATTTTGACTTGAAGCAATGCGCATTGGGGAATGCAATAAAACAGACGAACCGATCGATTGGAGTGGAGAAAATGAAGGAAAAATAAATACCCACAGTGTACTGCCCGCCGCAACTGCAGCCGCACCTTCAAGCAGTATTCGGTATCCCGCCAACACCACCACCGCAGACTGACAGACAGAAAGATAGACAAGTTTGCGAACGTTGTTATGCGAATTCGTCTACCATGCGAAAAATAATGAGAAGGCTGCTTCTCTCTGAAATGATTACCGGGCCGCTTATTCAACCATCAGTCAATACAATTCCTACTGCCTGCATGCTGGTCTGGATCTGGATAGAGACGATGGTGCCTGATGGTATTCAATTGATGAATCACAAAACTCAACTTCCGACCACCGAATGTAATAATGCGTCTCTCAATCCCTGCAGGAAACAGATAGCTACTCCAATGGATGTACATAATTTTTGGTTTACCTACCTAAAAAAAGGTCTATGATGAGGCTATCTGTAGGTTCACATATTTTTGTAGCCTCTTCCACCACCCCGCTAGATTGTACCTAGTGGTGCACCTGACAGTGTACTTATATTCATTCCATAAAAATAAATAAAAACCCATAAAATTCGTCCGACAAATTACAAAATTTAAATTTTATGCATTTATCATATATTGGCGAATGGCCTGAGTTGGTCTACTACCACTCAACCATAAAGAATGACGGGCAGAAATGTATATACAGGTAGCTACGGTACATACATACGTAGTATACGTACATTCCAATGAGTTGCAATCTAATCATATGGATTGCATTCGAATATTTATATTGCGGTTGAATAGTTTTTAATTTTCACTGATGCAATTCTATGGGTTTATTTTGCGATGGGTCGTATGTTATGTGCTATGGGAAGTGTTCAATATAAATATTTTTTTTTTTTTTTCAAATAAAAAACAAGGTTTGAAAATGAAATTCAATTTAAAACATTCCAATACAATATTCCAATGGAATGCTGTTATTGATTTTGTTGCTTTTTTTATTTGAATTGGTTTTTATAAAAAGAATTGAAAATTCAAACCGAAATGGTATAAATTTAAGCCGTTCCTGGTATATTAGAAATGTTTAACTGAAGAATTTTTATACCAAAATACAAAATTTAGATTTTCCATTTTGGGGTTTTGTTTTTTGTATAAAATAACAATTAATTAATACTAGAAACTGTGTAGCAAAAACATAGTTTAGATAATTTTATCTGTTCAGACTTTAGATTTGTGTGGTTTTAACATTGTTATGAAATAAATGTTTTGTTTTATTTGTATTTTAAATTGTTTAGAATTGTTCCGAATTGTTCAGAATTGCTCCGAATTGTTCAGATTTGCTCCCAATTGTTGATAATTGTTCAGATTTATTTAGAAATGCTTGGAATTGCATAGAATATGCACGAAAATGAAAGTAGTAGCTACTACAAGAAAAAGTGTAGTGAGAAATTTGTCATGAAATGGAGCAATTCATTGCTTTTTTGCTATGGTGCCATCCTGCTGAAAATAATAAGTGTCTTAACGTCTAAGAAATCAGAATCATTTAGACAGAACGAAGTCATCCAGCATCGTTCAATTAACTGAAACGATCGTTCTTGCATCATTTTTGAAGAAAAAAATAGAAGGTCTAGTGACATCGTAAGCCCAAAAAACCACACCCAGTTGTCACTGGTTGTGGATGGAGGGGTTATTACTCTTTTTTTCTAGGGTTTTTGGAGTTCCAGGTGCAATAGTTTATTTTGCTTACACAGAAATGGGAAAGATCTTTATCACTCCTAATATTTATTTCTGTGGAACAATAAAAAAAACTTGTGGATTAATTACCTATACCTTATTAATACTTTCAAATTTTGACTTCATAAAACATCAATTTTTTTTTTTTGTTAACAAAATGTGGCTTCATTTGTAGTACATTTTTATTCGCTAAGATTAAAGTAGCATACATACGATAACAAACTGGTATAATTCCGTATTGTTGTTGTTGTATTCAACATGCTACTTTATTCTAAGCATAACATTTTATTTATATCAATTAGTTGATATTAAAAAATTTGGTTCAATCCTTCAACATTGTTTATACCAGTTAGAAGATATGAATGTAAATACAAATCTGTCCATTTTTTTCTATTTAAGTTTATACCATTTATCAGTAAAAATTGATTTTGATTCGAAAAACAACAGAAAATTAAGAAAAGTACAACTGTTTTAGATATTTTTGTATCAGTTTATACCAGTCAGAAGATAGAATTAAAAATGCATTGCGTTTAATTTCATATATTAAATCAAATATAAAGAAGAAAGTGTGTATTTTCGGCAGCATGATATCTATGAAACACTAGTTCCTTGCCTTTGCCAATAATCAAACAACTTTATACCATTCATTATACATGTTTCTTAATAAGTAAAATTAATTTAAAATATTTTAATTTATTAATTTAGGAAACCAAACAGATGTAAAGCCTTTTTTATTAGTTTTGTAAGATTATACCATTCAATTTTTACATAAACAAAAATATTTGTAGTTATAGTTGAAGCTTTTTATTTCAATTATTCAAAATTGATTCGGATTCAAAAAACAACTGACAATTGTTTATAAAAATAAGACTTACAGGAATGCTTAACTACATTTAACCCAGTTTATTTTAATCAGCAGGCAGGTTAGACACAGTCACATGTGAAATCTTTTTTTATATTATGAGACTTATTTTCAGATAAAAGATGGATTTTTTAAAAATCTTATACCAGTCAGCAGATGATATGTAAATAAATTAAAATCTGTGCATTTTCCTTTAAATTCCAAAGTGGCTTTGATACCAATAAAAATTAAGAATCAATTTGGAAAACGACATAGACGCAACTGCTTTTTGCATTAGTTTATACCATTTACGAAATTTGGAAAGTTGTTTGCTTTGCATTAATTTTGAGAAAAAATTAAATTGAATTGGATTCAAAAATCAACTCACAATTAGGAAAGGTATAATATTAAGAACTGATTTAAAAATTTTGAAACCACTTTATACCAATCAGCAGGTAACATAAAAACAATTCTGTACCTTTATTCAATGCTGATTTATTATTATAGATGAATAATTTATAAACGCCAATCTAATATTAATTTATACCAGTCAAAACCAATATCGTTTTCTCTATGTGCCTTTTAATATTTTATACCAGTCAACGAAAAAATAAAATTAAATATGGATGGTGCATATGCATTTTTTGCCCTAATTTGATATTTAGTTTTACTTGATGCAAAAGGCGTACTTGTATTCCACAAGATTTAACGCTAATATAATAAAGTTTTGGTTTATACCAGTCAAAGTGACGAAAAGCATTGCTTATTTGATATTCAAAAATATCTGAAAATATAGATTTTTTAAAATAGCCATAAACTTATTTTCAAGCTTTTTAGATTTGTTTTATTTTTTTAGAATTTTATAGAATTCTCAAGAGTTGTTTAGAATCCTTTAAAATTGTTTAGAATTACTTATGCAAAATTTGCTAGAATAGGTATATTCTATTATTGCTTATAATTGTTTAAAATTTGATTCGGAATATTTATAGGATTGTTTAGAATTGTTATGATTCTCCCGCACTTCCAATTATATTTGATTCCATACTTCATTTTAAATATCTAAAAATATTGTTTCAAATCCAAAAAAAAAAAAAATTAAAAACTCAAAAAACTTACCAACAATAACAGTATTAGCTGCTACTTCCTTAGCAGCGGCAGCTGCAGCTGCTGCCGGTCCACACTGCAAAATATCCGATAGTGACAACGAAGACGCGATCAGCTGACGTTTCTCCTCGAAATTAAGAACATCCAATGAATTACTTCGCTGTGGAGTAACAGTGATTGTTACAGATTTTTGCATTTTGGCAACAACACACACCTGTTGTTGAGATTGATCTTCTGGATCAGTGACTGGCGAACTCAATTCCACCACCGAATTCTGGGGAACGTACTGACCACCACCGCCGATGCCGCCACCACCGGAGCCAATATATTGAAATTGTTGTTGTTTGTGCGTTTCTGATGGGAAGCTTGGCGATAATTGGTAACAGTTCTCATTGTTAATGGCGGCAACTAAATTGGCTAAATTGTTGCGGCTATTTTGGATTACATGTTGTTGGTGCTGTTGCTGCTGTTGTTGCTGTTGTTGTTGTTGTTGCTGTTGTTGTGCTTGTTGTTGTGCTTGTTGTTGAAATTGTTGTTGAAGTTGTTGTTGAAGCTGTTGGTGCTGTTGATGTTGAAGATATTGTTGAAGGGGAATTTGGGGACCGCAGGTGTTATTATTACCGTTGCTATTGTTGTTGTTATTGTTGTTGTTGTTACCGTGGGTGAATTTATTACTACGCATAGACATAACGTGTCTGTGTTTTTGATGAGGCAATTACACTAAAAAAACAAAACTTCTTAAGCGACACGACGACGACGACGACGGCGACGCACGACGATGACGATACAAACGCGACCGAACACCTGTTTTTGATGCTTCGTAGATTTCAATTAGGTATCATTGGTGTTGACAACAAAAGTTGCGGTGACAGTGGTTAGGTGATATATACATATATTAATCACACGTTACCGCACCACACACGCAAGATACGCACGCGACTCAATGTTTCTTCCACTATAACATGTACCGATAGATTTGAGTATGACGTAAACGGTTACGGAAGAACAGGGATAGTGATGGTATGGGGCCCTTGGTCTGATTTATTTCGGCACTAAATCGTCAACACTTTTGTTTTCGTTCTGCTTTTTGTTGTTGTTGCTCTTCTTCCACTTGATTTAATGGATATATTGAAGCCACATATGGCTTTAGCTGTAGTATATCTTGGCTGTCATGAAATTTTCAACATTTGTGCTTCTGGAGTTTTCAGGCTCGGCTGGATGATGACGATGACTGACGGAATACTTTATTGCACAGAAAATAGAAAAATATTGTATGCCATCTATAGAAAAATGGGAGAGAAGGTGGGAGGAAATATTTATGTCAGACAATTCAAAATTCAATTTGTTCGCATGTGAATCCGCATGCACTGGAATAATCAGAGCACCACACATGCTTCGTGCATTCATACCTTTCTTTCTTTGTTTTTTTTCTTTTAAATATGTGTCAATTGAGGCTTGGATTTGTTTTAAAAAATTTTGATTTTCATTTCTAGGCAAATAAATTCTGGTTGACGTTTCCTCAAAAATTAAAATATGTATGTAATTCAAACACTGTACAAACAGGCCTATTTTTTTTATACTTAAAATGTTAGTTTGACAGATTTGTCAAAATAAATTAAGAAGTGAACACCAGTTTTCTCTAGTTTTGACAGATGCGCATATAGGGAAATATTAGAAACTTTTCCGAGAATGGAATCTCAGAGATCTTAGCTAATTTTGCTTCGTCAAAAAGCAAGCGGATATAATATTTTTTTCCTCAGTTATTTGAGATAAAAACTGCGACTGAGATTGCTTAGGTCTCTAAGAGCTGATTTTCCTGAACATACTTATTATATTTTTTATTTCGTAAAATAACAGTTAATAAGGTGGTTTCAAGGTCAGAAATATTTTCTTATTTTTTTAATTGACTTTTTCATAAACTTTTAAAACCTGAAGAGCGAAATTTTACCAGGAATTGGTACTTAAAAAGAACTGAGATAGATCCTAGGAAGGTGGAGAATTTGGTAAGACTGCTCAGATTTTAAATTAGCTTGAAGTAAAAATTTTGGCACTTACATATTTTTCCAACTAGACCCCACTGTAAGACGTACTGTGGTTCAAGGGTGGACAAAAATGGTTTTACCTAGTTTGATAAAAGTAACAGTTAAATGATACAAAACAAGATTTTTTTTTTCATAAAATCAATTTTTAAAATTTTGGACTCCAAAGTTAAGTTGAAGATGAAGTTGAAAGAAACTTCAAAGATTTTGAACTCAAAAAAGAACATAGTTCAAAGACAATTTTTTTAATTATGTGAATTCTTCGAGTTTTTTCAAATACATCTCTAAAACATGGCCACGGTAAAAACTTAGTATGGTCTTATCTTTGAAAAAAGCATTTCCTACACATGAGGCTTCAGTTTTTTTTTTTTTGGAAACGATTAAAAATAAAAGAAATTTTGAAAAGAAATCAAAAATGGGCGTGGCAAACAATTTGTTATTTACCTGTTACTGGGCAAATAGCTTTGTTTTTTTATTAACTAGTGAAGAAACCAAGATTTTTGTCTAAAACGCCTCCAAAAATTTGCGTGGATACAAAATTTTTATGGAGCAAATATTACAAATCATATTACCTACAACTTTTTTAAACGAACACTTCCCTCAATTGTATCAACTTTGAGAAATAAATTACCTTGTTAAATAAAGTAGGCGTGTAAGTGGGCGGAAATTTGTCTGTGATGATGTCTTATGATATCATCTATCATATCTTAAAATGTCAAGCAAATCGGTTGACTGCTACTGATTTTATAGATAGAAAACCACCTCTCTAATCACTTTCAACCACTTTACGACGCCACAGTGCTACCAGTTTCAAAAAAAAATAATGTTTTTCGAACCAATAGAGATATCGCTATAATTTTTTTTCCTACTTAAAGTAAATTTTTAAGGGTATACATATGGTTAATTTTAAGGAAATAAGTACACAGGGTGTTTCTGTAGAAGTAAGATTTAAAAAAAAAGGAATTAACAGAAGAAAGAAAATAAGGAATTTCGATTTTTTTCCAATTAGTATTACTCTAGAACAACGATCGACTTTGAAAAGCTCCAAAAATCAAACCAGCTTCCAGAAATAGATTTTGCTTGGTGTTTTTGAAGCTCTTTTTATATTTCAGTAAGAAATACTAAAACGTTTAATGGTCGACCGGGTAGGACAACCTTGCAATCCGTCAAATTGGTGCTCATCGTATCCCTAAGAGAACACAAATTTTGATTTAAAAGGTTTTATCATTTACACGTATTGCTCAATTGTGAAACTTGCCAATTTAATTTGTCATCAGAAAATGACTATAATAAACAATAGATTTGACAGGTAGATCTGCCAAAACAATATCATGGCCACATACTGCCAGCCTTATCCCGCTCCTATTGGAGAACCTTTAAGAATAAAATTAACCGCGGTAGAAGGTGGTTTTTCAAAAATTGCACCAACACACAGACGTTCAGGTTTCAAAAAGGACAAAAAGTGGGTTTGGCAGTGGTTGAATTTTTAGAAGAATAAACATGTCAGAAATTTGAGTAAGGGAGAACATTTTACATATATTTAAAAAAAAAATTAGTTAACTTTCAACTATTACATGATCCCTTTTATGAAATCAAAAAGTAGCACTTGAGATTTTTTTTAAGTCAAAAAATTATATTTTGAGCAACCAAGTTCCAAAAGATGGGCTCTGGATTTTTGGCACCTCATATATGGGGAATTTAATAAAAGAAAATGCCAACTTATTGGTCAGTTATTCGAATCGTTTAGAAAAGCTAAACTACTCCTAAAAATTTGTCAATCCAAGATAGCTTGTAATCAAGGCTTAAAGATTCACAAGGTCAAGCAAGGTCACGCGCGATTTTTGGCACCTCAGTTAAAGGAAATTTACAAAAAAAAAAAATAGATGATTCGAAAGAGTTCCAGATCATGACAAAAAGGTCAACTATTTTCAGTAATTGGTGAGCCATAGTTTTTTTTTCTATGAATTTGTGTCAAGGTCTCAAAAAAAACTTATGAGCCGCATTCGGGTTATTTCAAAAAAAAGGAAGTATGCCATTTGAAAGGCCACCTCACGGTTTTAAAAGTTCAGCCATTTTCAGTAATTGATCACCGATATATACTTTTTTTAAAGAATTTTAAATGACTTTAAAAAAAAAATTCAAGGTCATTTGAATTTTTGGCCCCTCATTTATGGGAAATTCGAAAAAAAAAATTAAATACCAGCTGAGAAGCCCTAAGATCTATATAAATGGTCAGGTAGTTTTAGGAATTGGTCGGTTATAGATTCCTTTTTAATGATTTTCTAAATTTAATTTGTTTCAAGGTCACAAACGTTTTTTGGCATAAGGATAAAAAATTCATTAAAAAAAATCTATGGGCGACCAATTATTGAAACTAACTGAAATTTTATGATCATCTAATAACCTACCGGAGTAAATTTTTTGTAAAATTATCCAAATAAGGTGACCTTGAGTGACCTTGAGAAACTTTAAGCCACAGTTAAAACTAACCAATTTCAAGAACTAGTTGATAAGATGGCATTTTCTTCTTTCAAATTTTCCATTTATGAATTGCCAAGGGTTCAGAGCCCAAAAGATGAGCATTTTAGAAACATTTGGTTATGCGATTTGGAAAATTTTTCGCAAATTTTTTTTAAATGCCATGTCGAGGAGCGTAGATACCTTCATGTAATTTGATGCTTTATTCCATCTTTAATTATGCCCGAAAGTTCCGTCAAAATTGGTTGAGTCATTCAGATTAAATTGAAGAAAAACAAAATTAATGATCAAAAAACCTAAAAAAAGGGGGCGTGGCAAAAACTTCTTTTAAGCGATTTTTTGAAAAGAAAGTTGTATTTATATGTTTCGAAAGACTTTAAATGATTCAACATATTTTTTTGTTTATTATAATTTTGGTGATTGATTTATTAATTTAATTGGTTGAGTGGTTCAGATTTGATTGATTTAAGAACCTATCCATAGAATTGGGACCACTGTACATTCAAGTTTGTGTCGCAGCTGTTTTTACCATCCCTCTTTTTTTGTTAAAGTGTCATAATGTCCATGAAAGAATTGAGTTACAAAGATTACATCGAATTCACCTTCACGAGTGTATGGTTTAACATATAGATTACCTTCTATTTGTGTGCGTCATTGATAAGATAGACCTCTCTAGACCAAAAGCTTAAAATAATGCCCTAAAATTTTATTTTTATCTTCCTGAAATGTTGTTCAAAAACATTGATGTCATAATAAACCATTCTATATAATGAAGGTCTTAATTCAATTCCAGGTGTTATATTATTAAGAAAAAAAGGTCCTATAGCTTTAACAAAAAAAAAAGCCCTTATTTAACATTTTAAAAGGCAAAGCATAAATAAATTTACACATTTTTCATCTTGCCAAAGGAGTATCCTCTTTAGAAAATGTAAGCTACGATACCTACCCTTTTAATATGTTTTTTACCTTTTTCAACACAGTTTCCAATGATAACATCCTAACATCCTTATATTGGTCAGATTAAGCTTATTAATACGGTCCAAGGGATAATATACTCGTACATACTTAATACCTACCCTAGGTTGCTGCATAATAATTTTCTATTAAAATCTTCACTGATATGTAGGGTTACTAACATAATCAGTCTGTGAGGGTTTGTCGAATTGATATAACGCATTATTCACTTTATCTGTGATTTACACACACTCACACAAAAAATAACACAGATTCAGGAGTCTTTGGACATGTTTTGGATGTAAACATTCATCTCTTCGCTGGTCATATAACCACAAGGGGCCTAAGAACTGCAAATACATAAATTCTAATAAGGTTCCCAAAACCAACCAAAGTAAATACATACATATGTGTGTACTGTGTACCTACGTAGAATTCAAAAAGGGAATAAATGAAACAAAGAACAGGTCCTTTATAATTCCCTTCGAATGTTCAACACGACATATGGTCGGTGGGGCTTCATCAAAAATGGAAAATTACATTAATAGTGTACATTGTCTGGGCAATAATAATTCTAAAGAGCGAGGGAGAGAGAGAGAGGTGCGGTGTGGCGGGACCCACCTGTGTTCAAATAAATGCCACGAGAAGCATATACAAACAGTTGGTACTCTGTATAGCATATAGGAAGGTATTCCCGAAAGGCCACTTCACAATTTCTCAATTTGCTATTCTCCTCTTACAGTCACAAGGTCTGTTGCTAGCTAGAGAGAACTTACATACATTTGTACCAACTTGTCATTCTCTAAGGAATTTTCAAGTTCATTTGCCCTAAAGGACGATCGAAACAGGTAAACTGTTTTAATGCGGTATATATAAATACAAAGAGTCTTGTGTAGGTATATGCCTTCCTTCCCTATGCCTGATTATTATGTTTTGGACAACGTTGCTGTATAGATAGTATCTAGCTAGGTACTCGTCATCAAGGAACTATGAATACCCATCTGCAATACAAAAAGAAGAGGCAATGCAATCAATAAAGAAGAAAGACTATGAAGGATAATAAAAGGAGAAAATACAAAAATTGTCCTAAGACGAGGCTACCTAGCGAAGGATATCCACCATCAGGGCGATATTTGAAGAAAAGTGTCTTTTGAGTGTTCCCACTTTATTTAAATTATAATTTATTGAAAATAGTAAATTTTAGTGAAAACAAAAGTGTAGAATTTTGACAAAGCTTAAGGTCAAAATGATTAGCCATGATCAGAACAATAAGATCATGGAGATCCCAGATTAGGAAATCTCATGGACATTTGCTTTCTTTTTATTGTACTAATTTTATTGAACGGACCAACTGCCTTCTTTATTTCGAAGAACCAATTTTTGAGACAAAAAAAATACATTCAAAGCTTAGAGTTTAATCTTGTCTTATACAGAAATTAACCGTATGCTTTTCTTCAGGAAAAAAAATATGAAAGTGTAGTTCACTGTCCAGGGATGGCAAGAAAGTGAGTCAAAAATAGTACCATTTCATGTGTACTACTAGTACTAGAAATTTTATAAAAATTTTCAATTTTTAAAACCATTGATGTTTAACATCATCGATTTTAAAACTTACAATCTCGATGATAACCTGCTTGTGGTATTGGAATTATTTTTTTTTTTAATGATTGTTTAGCAATTATGAATCTCTAAAATTGTCAACACTGGTCATTCCTTACCTACATACAATAGGTATATTGCCACTGGCGACCATTTTACAGACAAAGCAATGAAATTTAATTTTGTTATTTCTAAAGGGAATCGTCAAAGACGTGCAAAGCGTTTTTTTTTCTTCTATTTCCAAGAGTTTTCGAATTTATTGTATAAAATAAACGTCTGCTTTCCTTTGGTACTTACCAAAAAAAATAAATATCCATTCGACCAAGAGCAATACTTTCTTTTTGGTTTATAAATTGAAAGCTTTACTTTTTTTTACAATTTCCTTTTTAACAAAAAAAAAAATAAAAACCACCCGGATAAGTAATGAAAGATTTTGATTGAATTTTTCTTTTTCAAACTAAAAAAAAAAGAAAGAAATATTGCTACGTTCAAGGAGGGTGCAAAATTGAATTGTATTTTTGTTTCCCTTCCCTGCATAGACCAACGAACAAAAAGAAACGATCGCCTCTTTTGTGGTCATTAAAAGTTTAATCGAAGTAAATTACTCTTACGTATAGACTGGTTGAGTTATTTGATTTTAATGGACAATGAGGCTTAAGCTTTTTTATTGTAATGCGCAATTTTTTACGAGCTATATAGCTTTTGTTACACGAGTATAAATAAGTTGTTGCATTAAATACAATTTATTTTTTGAATTGAGCCTTTGAAGAAATATTAAGGAGACAGAATTAAGCTAAGTGATGAAAATAACAAGCCGAAACCATTGGCCATTAACTGATGGGCAAACACATATACATTGCTTCTTTTTATATCCGTCAGACAATTGTTTACGCTTTCAATAACTGAAGCTAATTTCAGAAATGAATTACATATTCAAAAAGAAAAAATCTAAAAATTCTACCCATTGTTCAGCAACAGCTATATTGAGACCACCTATTTTTTCGTTCAATTAGAACTCAAAAAGAAATTAATTAGTTAAGTCTTAAAGTCGTAAATTCGTCGTAAAATTGTTGTAACTTTATTATTGAGCATTTATTATTGAGAAAAATCACATCTGGAAGTTAACTTTACAGTCGAGTAGAATAGCCACGGGTTGTTTAAAATAAACAAGAAATATACCTTTTTTTAATACACTTTTACGACAAGTTCATAGCAATTATCGACACTTTTTTTAAGCTCATTTTACGATATTTTAAGGTATAGTAATGCTAACTTTACGGTGAAGTTGGATAGCCAGGAGTAATTTAAAATAAAAACAATACTTACTATACAATTTCTTCAACACACTTTTACTACAATTTTACGACAATCAATCACATATTCTTTTTTTCTATTTTAAGGTAAATTTTTCTTTTTTTTTTTGAGGGATGGTTTAATGCTTACTTGACTGTGAAGCATTACTAGGGGTAATTTAAAAAAAAAAAAACAATGAATATTTTACAATTTCACAAAAAATTTACGACAAATTCACGAAAATTCTATTCATGCATTTTTTTTCTTTCTTCAGTTAATTTTCGTATATTTTGAAAGGTTATTTAAAAAAAAGACCATAATTTTAATCACTACAATTTTACGACAAATTTATGCCAGCTGTTTATACACACCTTTTTTGAGTTAGTTAAACTTAGTTTTTAGAGGCAGTAATGCTTACTTGGGCTATATTTTTATCGACAAACGTGTACAATTTTACTTACTACAATTTTACGACAAAACGACAATTGTTCAC
This sequence comes from Dasysyrphus albostriatus, assembly GCA_946251815.1. Lineage (NCBI taxonomy): Eukaryota > Metazoa > Arthropoda > Insecta > Diptera > Syrphidae > Dasysyrphus > Dasysyrphus albostriatus. The sequence continues at coordinate 125,475,401 of OX276336.1, read as the reverse complement.
AAAATATTTTTTCCGTTTAACTTTATTTTACTAGGTCACACGACTCGTAAAATTAAATTTGAAAAAAAGGTTTCGTTTTTAGTTGCCGTTTTGTCGTAAAATTGAAGTAAAATACAAAAATAAAACGCGTTTGTCAGAAAAATTCTAACTATACTGATTTTTCTATATCGCGACAAATTCACAACATTCAATCCAATTATTGTTAGACCCTTAAAATTTTAAAGTGGTAATGTCTACTTTGAGGATATGATTAAAGAAAGCGCCCCTATGAAAAAGGAAGAAATGGAAAATTACTACTTCTCAACTTAAGGATTCACATCCAAGCACAGAGGTGAGCCTAGTAACATTTTAACACCTTAAAACTATGCAAAAAGTGTGGATATATACCTTGGCTAAATGGGTTGGAGGTGTTGCGTCGTAAAAGTATAACACACACAAAAGGAAAACATTTCGTGGTTTAAAATTTTAATCATTTATGTAAGAACTTGCTATTGGAAATGGAGCTATATGATGATGTATAGCAGGTACCCGTTCTAGATGAGCTTGAATAAAAAATTAAATGTTTTTACTAGGGAATCACAAATGTCCGTGAAGTTAGCATAACCACTTCAAAATTTTTACAATCCAATAATTGGATAGTTTGTCGTAAATTTTTCGTGAAAGAAAAAAATTTGTCGCACTTGTTTATTTTAAAATTAACCCATGGTAATGCTAACTTGACAGTCAAGTTAGTCTACCACCCCTGAAAAAAGGGTAAAATAAACGATAATTGCCAAAAAACACTAAGAATAAAAAGTTTTCATATGGTAGTGCTGGATATATAGAAAAAAGCAGAAAAAACAACGATTTTGAGGGTTATTGTCAAATTCAATAAATTTTTATTATTTTTTTCACGATATATTTACGACAAATTTACGACAAATTCACACATTGTTTTTTTTTTCTTTTTTGAGTTTATTTTACCCTTTTTTCAGGGGTGGTAGTGCTAACTTGACTGTCAAGATAGCATTACCAGGGGTTAATTTAAAAAAAAAACAAGCGCGACAAATTTTTTTCTTTCACGACAAATTTACGACAAATTATCCAATTATTGGATTGTAAAAATTTTGAAGTGGTAATGCTAACTTGACGGACATGAATCACAATGATAATAGTCTGTATCAAGTTTGAAGCAAATCAGTCCATACGTTTAGGTTATAGCCGTGAAGACGTACTAGACGTACTAGACGCACATACTGACGATACAAATTTTAGTTGACTTTTCCATGATCGCAATGAATGAAAACTTTAATATTTTTCTACACGAAACGGGATTTGATAGAACAAATTTTTAAAATAAATAGTTTAACCATAAGATAACATTATTTTATATTCCAAATAAGTGGGCGAGTAAAAAAAATTTTGTATGGCTGAACTGCCTAAAATAATTAAATGATACATTTTTTTACGTGCATAACTGCAGTGCTCATAAGTTCTGACCAATATGTAAGTATTTGATTTACGAGTATTGTATTAAAGTAGGCGTGTTAGTGGGCGTAAATTAATTTTAATGATATCTTAAGCCATTTCTTACCACGTTTGAAAATTTCATAAAAATCCATCGCAAGGTTTCTAATGGGTAGGTATTTTCACTGAAGTTTGTTTTTATTATTTCTTTTAGGAATAGTAAAGAACTCGGAGCGGTCGGCCACAAGCCCGCCAATTAAAAACAAAAATTAAATCACAAGAGAAAGACAGTTAAATATTAATATCAGGATATCATATAAATTTGACATCCGTCAAGTTGCGTTGACATCCTAAAATTTTCAATTTTGAATTGCTGAATACTATCAACTTAGCACTTCCAACTTAAACAAAAAAAAAACTCGGACTAGGAATTGTTTCCGTTACACAAGAAAGTCTCAATTTACTGAATAACTAGTTTTTTTTTAATTTTTTTAGTACACTGTTTATTTGACAGACTTCATATTTAAACACATTTATCTTGAAAATTAAGACTCGGCAAGCCAAAAATGTATCACCTGAAGGGCTTTCGTTCGAATTGGCGAAATGAATTTTAACCAATTTCAAGTCTGTGTTTTAAATTTCATGGATAACATAGATAGCTACTTATATTATCTCTGATCTAAGCCTCAATAACAATAACAATTTGTCTCACATAAATTTATTCAAAATTCTCACAACTTAACCATTATTAGTTCAAATTACGCAAACTATAATAGGTGTATATCCTTTTTCCGTTAAATATAAATTCTCAACCCCGTGAAGTATTTCCTTCCGTGTCATTAAAACTAAGCTGAGTGTACATCCTCTCTATCAACGTTAAGGTATACACAACATCAAACAATCTTCAAGTTGGAATCTTGGATTTCTTAATAAAATAAACATTTTTATGTTGACATTCAAATAAATTACCCTGTGTCGGTCGGTCGTGGACATGGGACAGAGGACAAGGTTTGCTGATGGGCTGTGTAATATACAAAATCACTTTGCAGCACGACACGACTTCTATGTAGGTACTACGGGGTTCGGTTACATGTTTTTGGTTCTTCAATTTCAATCAAGCTTGCTGAATATTTAAACAAATTCATTCATCCCCGCACCGAAACAAGCCTTTAATCCGTGAGATATAAAGGGATATTCTTTCGGCTCATAAATAAGTTAACAATTTGTGTCAATGTTCTTTGTGCAGAGACACTTTCAAGGACATCATAAGGATGACGATGAGGACTTGAAAGATACATACAACTTCCATCATATACCAGCCAACCTGCTACCACATTCCCAAGCTGTCATTTTTTTTTTAATTCATGAAAATGCTTCGACTATAAATTTTATTTCACAAGATTATAGATTTCTCTCAGGGGATCGACAGTGAGAGAGAGAGACAGATGAGAGTGATACAAACAGAACTTTCATCAAAACTAAAGAACCTCCACGAGGAGACTATCGTTTTCATTTCGAAATTTGTCTGAGTATATCTCACAGTCTGAGATGTCCACCGCTGCGTTGCGTCGCCCGTCGTGTGTCATCTTAAATTTTATTTATTTTTTTTGCATTCTTTTGCTCATAAAACTCATTCCCATGTCAATTTCCAGCTGAGATTCGAATAAATTAAGTTTCATGTGAACGTATCAGATTCATATACTCGCGACACACGACTTTAAAAAAAAAAAAACCAAAGTCGCGACATTGGCGGTCGTTGTTGGTGTGGTGGATCGATATAAGAAACAAGAAACAATAAAAACGAAATCCATCCCCGGGGTCTTCTCCTGTTTCACACTCAGTTTTTTTTTTTTGTCTATGTTCCAGCATCCTTTCATAATAAACACAAAATAAAGTTAAAAATGAATAATTCTATAAAATCTTTTCTATCTTTTTCGTGACAAGTTGAATGGAGATGAAGAGAGACAGCGAAGGCTTGCAATTAATATGGAAATTTTCTTAAGCTTCCTTTGAGGCAACTGCTAATTAAAAATGAGCGTAAAGGAACGATAAAGTTTTGAAAGAAACTTCATCAATGTTGATCTTTGTTAAATTTTTTTGTAGAATTATAAAATTTTAAATACTTTGTGTGAGATTGTTTTCAATGAAATTAGTCAAAAATTTTGAGTATTTGGTTTCTGCAGCGGGAGAGTATTTTTATTAAGTTTCTGATACCTGTCTGCTGAAATTTATCAGAAGTATACATAATTAAGAACGAAAAACTTAGACATGATACGTATATTCAGAAGTGTGATATGCTGCAAGCTCGTAAAGCATTTGATTCGATTGAAAATAAAGGGTTTTCCAATAGGGACGTGTAGATGTGGACTAACAGTCTGTGGCGTTGGTTTGCATCTGTCAAATCTATTGTTTGTTATTCCATCCAAGGATACCAAAAGACCTTGGCAAAATACACGATTGAGCAACACTAGCAAATGATAAGACTCTATTATTGTCCCTCTTTTTGGAAAAACTTGTCAAATACTTGTCAGGCCCTTGCTAGTAAGTATTTATTGGTTCAGTTGCGCTATAGATGTCTCCTGCGGAAAAATTCCTAGGGACTTGACAAGACCTTCTAGAAATTTGCCATTATTCTAGACGGGTGAAATATAACGGGGACAAAAACTCAAGTAAATACCCAAAAGTTGATTTTCAATATTGGACGACTCATTTGGACTTAATCAAACTCAGTAGTCAGCGAATTTAATTGTTGAACAGAAGGTTCAAAGAACAAGTCCCAAATGGGACAAATTTCAAAATTCAAAGGCTAGGTACATAACTGGAACGAGGCCTGAGAGAGTTTCTCTTGCTAGCCGGATAGGCCCTTGTTAGCGTCATTTTCCATTAGAGAGGGTTTCAGAACTTTGAAATTCTCTCACCTGGAAAAACCATCTAGTCTTTAACGAGGCCCTAGAATGTTTTACATTGATCCTTACATGGGTTTAACAAGGGCATCACACGTTATGGCCCCCGAGAGACAACACGAACAATAAAAAAAGTTGTCTTAGTCGGGATTCCATCCTACGATCATACGATTACCAGTTTAATACGTTAACTACTGACCAATTTCGCAAAACAGTAAGGCAATATTGGAAATGAAAATTTTACTTTAACTTTTCTTACCATGGTACAGTTGGTATACGATGTTGTTTTTATTTTTTGTTATATACCTGCCTGAAAAAATAGCAAGTTTTTGTAAATTTTTGTTAAGTTTACTCAAGGCCGTTCGTTAGGAACAATACAAGGGACAATACAAGAAAAAATTGTCAAATGCTAGTGAGGCCCTCGCTAGAAAAAACTTTATGGATGAGTCTTTATATCCCATCGGAAATGCCATATATGTATAACAAAAAAAATTTTATACCCATCACACAATAGTAAGAAAAATTATAGTTGGTATATAGTTTTTTTATTTCCAACATTTTACAACTGTTTAACGAAATAGCTCAGTACTTTGCGTGTTGGACTGTTAATCAGAAGATCGCAGGAACGAGTCCCAAGTTCAAAAACTTTTTATTGTTTTTTTGTTGTCTCTCTAGTCAAAATAAAATATAATAATTACCCTTGCTAGACCCTTTCTAGCATCAATGAAATTAAACTTCCTAGGGCCTCGTTAAAGTTTTAATTGTTTTTGCCAAGTTTAGTCAAGGCCCTTAAAAAGCTTCGATAGAAGCAATATCGACAAAGAAAACTTGTCAAAAACTAGAGAAGCATCGCTAGAAAAAACTTGTTGGAAAAGTATTACTATCCCATTTTAAATACCCTATACATAACAAAAAAAATAATATTTTAAATCTACCCATCATATAATAGTGAGAAGAGTTAAAATATACAGTTTTTTTATTTTCAACATTACACAACTGTATTGCGAAGTTCGCTAGCATTTTGGACTGGTGCCTAATCAGAAGATCGTTGTCAGTTTAACTTTCGAAGTCTTAGAGAATTTTTGTACAGAGTTACCCTTGCTAGGCCCTTGTTTGCATTATTGAAAAACGTTTTAGGGTTTCGTTTAAAACTACTTTCAGTAAAGAGGGTTTTGGAAGTTTGAAGTTTATATCACAACATTTTGTGCGTTATTTATATTTGAAGAAGCGTCAAATAACAGCAACCAGCAACCAATAACAGCAACCAGCATCTTGGCAAGTTTTTGTCAAGTTTAGTCAAGGCCCTACAAAAGTTTCTGTAAGGGAAAAAGGGGCGAGGAAAACTTGTCATATACGCGTGAGGCCCTCGCTAGTAAAAACCATGTTGGGTACAAATTTCGATATTATAACTACTCTTTCTAGGCCCTTGTTGGCATCAATGTTTAAACTAGATTGTTAAATAATCTTCTCCAACGAAGCTATGTTTTCAGTTATACATATACCCGATGAGATCTTGAAATGCATGCAACCAAATTCAATAGGTCAAAAACTTCTTAAATTCGAGAAGCAGTCATGTTTAATTGAGTTAAACCCCAAAAACCATCTAGAAAACAAACAAAAACTATCGAAAAACTATTCAAATAGTTAAATGATTATAATCAGCTAACATCAGCTTCATCCAATCAGTTCATGTTTAAAGTGATACATTAAATTGGAAATAAAAATACAAATAAAAATAATAATGAAAAGAACTCTCACAATTAAGGCTAAACAGTGCGTAAACTTAAACAACACGCAATAAATAATAACCAGTACCATTCACATCGTCGAATCAAAACGAAAAAAAAAAAAAAAAAATAGCAAATCGTGATTCGTTAAAGCGCGTTCCCCCAGTGCCAATTAAAATTAAATTGCACAAAGATACTCAATTCATAGAAACTAAAACAGTTAAACTGTAAACAGAGAGGAAGAAACTCAATCCGCATCCAGTTCAAATCTCAAATATCATCAACAACAACAACAACAAACAACATCAACTTTAGCGTCAAAAGAGAGAAATACAAAAAAACAACAAACGAAAAAAAAAGTTCATCGAACTTGGATTGCGAGACAAACTTGAAGAAAAAATGCTCCAAGAAAACCAAACACAAGCAAAAGACATACATAAATGGGGCGCGGGTGAATGAATATTCCAAGTCGAGGAAATGTAAATTTGTTTAAAAAATGTCTTTGCTTGTTTTTCGCTTTTTTTTATTTTTTGCGTAAACATAAAAATTAGTGACAGCTGATGATGACACTTAACAAGAAAACAACCGCAACTGACGTGGCGCCATCTTAGCGCAACATGAAGTATCCACACGTGTTGCAACTTGCGATGATCAATTAGCAATTTGCATACAAAAAGGAAAAGTTGTTGTGTATACTTGGTGTTTCTTTCTTTTTTTTTTTTATTTTGTTTTTTAATTTGTTTATTTTGGACGCACGTATATTTTCCAGATGCATCCGCGAAGAAAACACCATCGACCCCGAACATATGGAGGTTAATACTGTTCCACTGTGTGTTCCACATGTCGACTCGACTGCCAATAACAAAACACAAAAAAGAAAACGAGCAAGCAGTAAAAAGTAAGGCGTGCGAGGTCTAAAATTAGCTTAAACACGAGAAGAACCAAAGTGCAGCGATATTTTGTTTTATGTGGAGAAACTTTTCCGAGAGTTTGCTGCTGCTGCTGCTTCTACTTTAGCTGATAAGAAAATAAGAAGCACAACCAAACACCAACAACAACAACAACCCAAGCAGTAGTCGTCAATTCAGAAATAAGATAGAATGGAATGAAGAAAGGAAAAGGTTAAAGTTGCAAAACCACAGAGATTCGCAAAACATTGAGGCCTTTCTGGAAGAGATGGGTAGGGATGGGATAAGTGTGTGTATTTATGTAGTATGTGCTTGGAGGAGGGAGTTGTGTTGTGTTCTTTGTTGATGATAATAATAGCTGAACTTTGCCTTAAAAATAATAAAATAAGTTTACAAAACATTAAAAAAAAATATAACAAAGGAAAAGATGAGTGGAGTTTCATTTGGGTTGGGATGGATTTAGGTACATAGGCCTGAGAGTCAAACACATGGAAAAGGGCTTTGTTTGAAAAAAAAAAATGGCTGGGAGAAATTTAATTTAATTTTTCACTCCAGAAAAAAGCAAATACTTTATATAAAGGTATATATTTGCAAATTGAAAAGATTAAAGGCTAAGTTTTTATGTTTTTTTATAAATCATGAATGGTTAAATTGGAAAAATGAATTATCCAACGTCAGCTTCCAGACTTTCAAAAATAACCGAAATTTTTCGGATATCCTTGAATTAGAATATTTAATGTTATTTATGAATCAATCAAAATAATTACAGTTGACTGTTGCTGGTTCTTTTTACAAAACATCAACTATTCAGTTTTTTTTTGACATAGACACAACTCTTTACCAACCCACCTAGAATAACAATCAAGTTTTTCACGAGGCCCAAGAAAGTTTTCCATTGATGATAACAATTGTAACTATCCAGATTACGCTACCCGTCTGAAAAAATTGAAAGTTTTTTCTCAGGATTGAATCCCAATAAATACAACTTTTTTGTGTCTCGAAGCAAAAGGTTACTTAACGGGTGAGGCCCGAGAGAAAATCGAGAGTTACCCTTGTTAGAGTCAATGTAAAACTCTCTAGTGCCCCGTTAAAAACTAGATTGCTTTTCAAGGTAGGTACAATTATGTTACTATTTTACTGTATGATGGGTGTAAGTTTTTTTTTATTTTTGTTAAATGGGGTATTTGTGATAAGATATTAAGACTCATTCAAACAAGATTTTACTAACAAGGGCCTCACGAGTATTTGACAAGTTTTTCTTGTCTAGATTTCCCCTAGCGAAGTTTTTCAGGGCCTTCATTAAGCTTGGCAAAAACTTGGCATATTTCCACGCAACATCTTTTCCTTCGATTTCCTGTTAAAAATAATTTGTTATCATGAGCGAAGGTAAAAATAGCAAAATCGATTGCTTGGGGTCAGACCCTAAAATAGGTAAAATTCTTTTTCTAGATCAATGTTTTAAAACTGTATCTCCTAAAGAGAGCTACCTACTTAGATATGGTAATATTTGACAGAAACTACAAAATTGAAAGTTTTTAACAAGTTAAGTCAAGGCCCTGGAAAGTTTTCCATAGTGGGAATCCAGTCGGAGAAAACTTGTCAAATATATTTTTTTGAGAAAAATCGATCTTATCAGAAGAGGATGAAGTATGGGAAATTAAGTTATTTTTTTCACTCAGATCTTTGAAAACTGTTACGAAAATTGAGCATTTAATTGCAACTAAGCGAGCACTTAACTAATCAACCGAGACGCCACCGAAAAATCATGGCCACCATAAACTGTCAACAATAGGCATTTTTCATTTTTAGGTTCAAGCATAGCAATTAGCTGTCAAAAAATTATAACGAATCGTATGACAGTTCTTAGAGCTTAGATGAGATTCAAAATTATACCGGAGAGCTCTGTGCTCAGTGCTAACCCGTTTCACCAAAGCTCTGATCATAGCTTAAAAGAAGAAATGCCAATTGTGAAACTTTTTAATAGTTTTTGTTTTTTTTTAGTTCAAAATAGAGCTCTTAACTGATTCCGAGCAGAACAAAACGTTTTCTGAGTGCTCTGAATTATTTTCGAAACACACTTGAACACGCTGTCAATATTTGACATTTAACCATTCAAATAATTGTGTTCACCATTTAACTCTGTTCGCTGAAAAATTTGATTTTGAGCTCCTAGAGCACACTTTGAATACGCACACACTGTTTAGAGCACAATCAGAACGAAAAAAGAAACCCACATTCGAAGATCTGAACGCTCCGAGCTAAAAAAGGGGACGTACCTGCTCTGAACTAAAAAAAAAAGAAAAACGCCAAATATGGTATTTTTCACAAATTTTCTCTCAGAAAAACATGAGAAAAATATAAATTTTTTACACTTTTTCTTTCTTTATAGATCTTTTAAAAAAAGCAATACCTGTGTATATCAATTTCTCGTTCATTTACAGACGTCAAAATCAGCATTTTGGGAACTATCATATCGAGATTTGCTGAGGAATTTTTGTTTTACATTGTACTTTGGTATTTGACACTAATTCCCCACAATGATAGCTGTCACTATTAAAATTGACAGATTCTTAAAGTTTCCTATTGACGATTGATGAGAAATGTCATTGGTGAGTGTACAAGTGCTTGAAGATCTGACTTGAAATCGAGATTTGAAAAATAGATCTCATATTGGGCTATTCATCATAACTTGGACTGTCTTTTATCTAAATTTGCGACAAGAATTAGAAAAAAAAGTTATCTAATTTGATATTACTTACTTCTTATTACTTCTAAGAAAATTCGTCACATAAGACGTAACAATATTTTTAAATTCACCCAGATTTTAAATATATGCCCTTAGAAATTAATCCAAGAAACAAGAAGAACGTGAATATAACACGAAATAAGTTTCTTTTTTAATGAGATTCGACTACAATTCAAACAAGCTACAAGAATTCTGAAATTGGCCTACACAAGTGTTTCTTGATCTGACAACCCTGGATTGTGTCTGCCAAACCGTCCCTGTGTGATGTCTAAACCTCTCGGTTTCAATTCTTGCTAAAACTGTCTGATTCCCCAAAATCAAAAAACCAAAAAAAAGTTCCAAAACATATGTTAATTCCCACAATGACTTAACACTTTTAAAATTAACTTGGTAGGTTCATCAGGGATCAGGACAGGATTAGGGCTCAGAATAAGACCATTAGCCAAATAAAAAAGTACTTTTCATCCTAGTCACAACTCAGAATCACTACTCGAGTAAAAAAAAAAAAAACACATTCATGTTGCTTTTTTCATGGTTTCGGGTCGTATCGTGTTGGGATGGTCCATGAAAATCCTCAAAAAAAAAAAAACATCCGTCTAGACTTGAATTAGTTTCACTACACACATAAATATATTGCACTCTATCCAATTTGTTGGTTCTTTGTGAATAGTGTGTCAGAAAGAGAGGTATGAATGCAAAACTACCTTAAGATGAAAAAGAAAGAAATAACTCACGTTTATTTGACATTTACAGCTGCCGACGAAAGTTTTCCTCTTTTTTTTGTAATCCACTTGAATTCTGGAAACTGGATTTTGGTACTGATGCCGTGATGCTGGTGGACGGACAAAAGTAGTAGAGATAAATGGAGGCACACAACAGGAAGGAAGAAAACGAATCCACCATAAGGAGTTGAACAAAGATTTTCCACAAATATTGGTTTGGTATGTATTTCCGAGGAGCGATGAACGTTAAAATCGTGCTGAGTACTTTTCCCACTCTTTTCGTTTTGTTTGATTTAAAAAAAAAAATATTATTCACAATAAACACTTGCACTTTTTCTCACCACATTCCAATGCCACCGACCGACGGATGATGAGGAAGAGATAAGATAGGAAAACAGCACAAAAAAAAAAAACAAGAAACACCGACACTTTAGGGTGTGTTTTTCGAGATTACATTTTTTTAGTTTCTCATTTTTTCTCCAAAATTCTATCACGATCGGACGCGACACAAACCACTCCACAATCCACACAAACACCTTGCAAGTTATTTTTTTTTTCTTTTAATTTTATTTACAGATGTTTTATTAGGACTCCGGCTTTACACGAGTGACGATTTTTTTGAGAGAAGAAAGATGAGGAACGGTAAATGCACAGATGGAATTGAAAAAGGAAGCCAAGATTATTTGGTGACGGATTTAAAATTCCTCCTTTGTTTAAAACAGAAATTGCACTTCAGATAAAGTTTATTATACAAACGACATTATAGCGAAGCAAACCTAATTACTTTCCTTTTTTTTTATTTAATAAATTTTAATCGAAATTCTCACTGAAACACCGACAGCGTAACATCTTACCGGCACGAAAATCACAATCGAACTGAGAAAAAACACAAACCCGAAAGCAGTAGAGCAAGATAATTGATTTGAGTTAAAGAGAGATAGATATTTAAATGGCAAAAGATGTGAAAAGATAAAATATATGTTTTTACGCGATACGCATACAGGTGTACATAATGCAAAGACGGAATGAGAAAAAGGGAAATTAGTGAATGCGTGTGGATGATAAGAAAATCGCATGATACTCAGCGAAAGGGTGATGCCAAGTCGACATTGAACTCTAATGTAGATGATTTTTGTTTCTTTTTTTTCAAAAATGCTGTTTAATAAAATAAGATTGAAATATAGACACAGAATAAAATAGGAAGTTCTTTTTATTTGTGTATGTTTGTGTCAGAAATTTAATAGAAGTCAAGTTAAAAGTTTTTAAACATACATTCCCCTTCATTTGAATAGGCACAACATTTTTGAGTGCCGATCTGAGTGGTCTAATACGTCATTTCCACCTAGCACTAATCTAAGATTTAATAAGATTTACCTCAAATCTTCAAATATCGAAGATTTACATACCATACAAATTTATTTCGTAAATCTTGAAGATTAGAAATTAATCTTTTTAAATCTTCCTAGAGCAAATACTTTAACAAATCAAACTAACCTATTTTTAGAAGCTGCTGAAGGATTCATTCATGGCTGAATTCAGTCCTCCACTCATGAAACATTCTATCTCTTTTCTACTTCATGAAAAAAAATTAAACACCATTTGCATTTTTGAAGGTGCTGTCAAAATAAATCTTTTTTAAATAGATTTATTAAATCTGAACTGAGATAAACCCTTAGGTGGAAACATAGCTTAAGGACCCGTTGTAAAAAAGTGGTTGAAGCTGATGTGTTGTGCAGAAATTTTAAATCACTCATTTCCGTGACTTAAATTAGGTTCAACGATTGTTCAAGGTTCAAGTATGTTTGTGTTAAAGTAGACAATTACCAGCTTGAACCATGAATTTTTTTTAAATGGCGTAAGAAAAAGCTTCCTCCACAAGTGATTGACAACAAATTCTGAAGTTTGCGCCTAAGTAATTCTTTGACTCAAATGTTTTTGCCGTTTTAAGGGAATAAGCAAGGTTCAGTGCTAGTATTTCTAGTTCCCAGAGAGAAATTTAAAGTTCTGCATAACCGAAAAAGAAGAAAATCAAATGCTATTTTTTTTTCTGCACAAATAAGAAACATATTTAAATGTTGTTTATTTCCAAGATATTTTGTTTCACACTGGACGTTCATTCCATTTTTTCATGATGATAAAATGTTAATTGAAGTATAATTCTAAGAGAATTTTCTCTTCCTTGGTTAAAATTAAATTTTCAGGGTTTTCAGGTAAGGTATTTGAAAACGAAGTCACACAAATTAAAACCTAGCATTCAAAATCTCACACTATGAAATCTCGCAGTTACAAAATCTCGCTTTTCTCGTAATCTCGCAATTACAAAATCATACAAACATAAACACGGCAAATTAATTGCACTAGGACATCGCACAAGATTTGTATTTGCGAGTTTTTGATTTAAAAAATTTATTTGTTGCAGTGCAATTAAATTTTGAGACATTTTTTCTCTTCTGCAAAATAAATCGAGTACTTTCCAACTTATAATACTGGGCATATATTTTTTTTTTTTTTGTTGATTAACGTTTTCAAAACAATGAAGCCAAATAAAAAGTTTTCCGTTTTCGAGCTACTTTTTTTTATACGAAACTTAAAGCGATGCTATTGTGGAATTTCAATTTGCGAAATTTTGATTTGAGTTATTTTGATATGCGAGATTTAATTTGATTTTTGGTGAGCGATATAAATGTGAGATTGTTAGAAACGTGATTTTTGTGATTGTGAAATTATGAAAAGAAGGATAGTTAATTTGTGAGATTTTGTTTTTCAAGATTTAAAAAAAAAATGATCGATTTCGTTATTAAAGATTTCGTATTGCTTTTTTCAGGTAATGAGGAAACCACTCGTTTTTTCTAGGTAATAAAAGTACGTACTATATGGGAAGAAAAATAAAATGGAAAGGAAATCGTCTTTAATTTCTTTTTTAAAGTTGCGATGAATATCTACATATGTTTCTTTCGGGTATGTGAATGTATTAAATTCATCAAAACAGTGAACAATTTTATGGAGTGGTGAAGTCTGAAGTATCTGTGTCAATTTATAGTGAAAATATTTTTTTAATATGCCATATTGAAGCCTTAAGTTTCTGCTTTGATTTTTTAGCATGTTTAGAGCCTATCTTTGCTACAAAAATTAAAAAAATTGTTTTTTCGAGTTTTTCCTGCAAAATTTGTTGTTTATTAGTTTTTGAAACAATCCATTTCGATAGGAATAGTCAAGTTCGGCTTAGTTCCCGAATTGAATTTAATAGTATTTTTGGTTTTAAGCATGCTTACGCTCCAAAAGACATTTAGTAAAAATAAAAACCCTTGAAAACGTGTATTCAATGGACTATCATTGAGCTTAAAAATCAAATATCACATTAATGAGGAACTTTATTTCTTTGTTATTACGATGACAGGGGCAACGAACAAAATCTGTCTGTTTTGTCTGGCTGTTCGGCTACAGCCTAAACAGCTGGATCGATTTGTACATAATGGTTTTAGGTTTTTTTACCTATTTGATATTTTCATTTCTAAGAACTAAAAGTAACCTGCCACACAATTTTTTTTAGCAAATTTTACAAAATTTTATTTTTTATCAAAAACCGCTCACAACTTAAAAAAAATTAATTAGTTTGTTTCAGTAAGGGCTACTTTCCTTTGAGTATCATTTATCAAAAAAATATTTAAATTATTAATGGTACCTCCTAAAGAGCCATTTTTTGTATTTTCGATTAACTCTAAAACGATAATTTTGATTTAAATAATTTTTATATAGAAAAGATTTTAGGCCATTTAAATAGTTTTGCTTACCAAAAATTTTAAAACAATAATTTTTAGATCTTAAAAAATTTTTCAAAATTCGTTTTAATAAAATAGTTTTTGAACAACATGGTCGATTTAAGGGTATTCAAGGGTTTTTTTTTACACTCTTTAAAGTATTTTAAGAAAAAAATATACTTTTTTTAAATAATAACGAGGCTTTGCATACGAATTTTAAAAACCGTTGGAAAAATATTTTTTTACACAATTAGCTCTTACGTTTTTTATTAATCTTTTTCTGTATTCTCAAACTAGCGGGATGTAGGTACCAGTGGCGTAAATAATTTGAAAAGGGAAGACGAAGCAAAAGTTAAACACCCACAAAATAAAGAACCTTATCTCACTGTTTTCAAAACAGGATAGTAAACCTTTTTTCTACATTAAGTTATAGAAGTAGAAATTCTCAGTCGTCTTCCGTTTCAGATGCAATTTTGTAGATGGTTATTTAAGCTTCTACAAGATATGATTAATATCTCAAAATATTAATACAGTACAAGCTCGATTTAAGCAACTAATAGAAATTGGGGCATTTGCAATAACCGAGGTTGTTGCACTTACTGGGTTGTATTTTTTTGAACATACATATTTTTATGAAATACGAAAACGAAATGTTCGAAATTTATAAAAAAATTAATATGTGATACACACAGAATATTAAAGAGTCAAGGCGTGCTATAAATTAAGTAATGCGAAAATCGACGAGTTGCACGAATCGAGGGTTTCGTAAATCGATTTCATACTAATAAGAATTTATAGAAGATCGGTATAATTTAAAATTTCTCTTTTAGAAGTGTGTTGGGATAAGAACTTTTTGCAATAAAACATACTTTTATATTTTTTTTTAATAGAAATTTTACACAAAAATGCAGCCTTATTTATATTTATTTTCCCGTGATTTTAAGACCTTAATCTTGAAGATCCGACCATTAGAACTGAAGTTATGAGTTTATTACTGGATCAACACGGATATTTTAAGCACAGCCACTTTAAATAAGACAAGAACAGCCGTGTTATTTTTTTCATAACATAAATGCAAACATACAAATTACACAGAAATCCTACCAAATGACCTTGCTTTTTGCTATGATATGAATTCTCAAACAATCGTCGTGCACAAGTAAGAACCTAAAACCCATGCAATATATACACATATATTTCTGTATCCATTTTCATTTCCATCTTCAAGTCAAAACATATACGCGTGGTCATCCACAAAAATTCTCTCTCTACCCAAAGACGGTGTTCACATTGGACTTAAAAACTGAATTTTTTTGACGTTTCAGTATTTACATCTTCCTTTACTCAAGAAGTGGGAGCGAGATTTGAATGCTGAAACGTCAAAAAAAAATCCAGTTTTTCAGTCCAATGTGAAAACCGTGAAATGTTCATCAAAAAAGACGATGGTTCACGTCTTATTTTATTTGTCTTGCATCCCTTTTTTTCTCTAGCAAAATTGTTTAGTAGCTCTCTTTGTTCAACATTATACTAAGCATTGAACACAAAGACGTTCATCTTCGTGTTATTTAGAGTGAATTAGTTCAAAACGACAATGAATACCTATGAGAGAAAAGAAAGAAAAGAAAAGAAGATTCATTTGAGTTGAATTTCTTCAGATAAAATGTTTCAGGAAAAAGTGATATGGTTTCACTTAAATTCTTATAACTTGAGTTTTACTGGTCGGATCTTTAAGATTAAGGTCTTAAAATGACGAGAAAATAATAGTCTTTATTTATATTTAAATTTGGTGTTGTTTGAATGAAATTTCAAAGGGGAAGACGTAAGGAATCGTGTTATACTGACGCCACGCCACTGGTAGGTACTGCCAAAAACTATAAAAATTAACAAATAGCTGCTTTTAATAGTACTTCTCATAGAATGCTTTTTGTAATTTTGATTTTTTTCATTATCGGCTGAACAGATTGAAGATTTTAAAGAAAAATAAAAAATATCGCATATCAAAATTAAAAAAAAAAGTTTTTGAGTTTTTAAAAAGTTTCATTTTTTTTTTTTTAAATTCGTTATCTCTAAAAGGTGTTGACATTTTTTTGAAATTTGATTTTTATATGCACAGAAATAAATACCTAAAATGGTTTTAAGAATTTCATAGGTTATCAAGCATTGTATTTTAATACTTCTTTGGTAAAATGTACGTGTGGTGTCCCTATTTTTCTTAAATAAACGACGTAGAGTTCGGTCACTAGAACTGTCCGGATACTAAAGCACTTACCCTATATTAAAAATTATTTTTTAAGAAAACCGCTCTAACAATTTTAATTTTTTTAATACAATGAAATTCAATCAAGAACTAAACTGGTGTTCTTTTGGCTAATTTAAGTACCTTCCTACCTACCGTATTTCATTACTTAATTTTTGTCTCAATATTTTCATGTCTTTACATATAATTTTCTCAGTCGTGCATTTTATTTTTATATGAACTTTGACAGAACTTTGGACTAAAATTGGTAGAAACTAACAGTTTCAGGAAGTAAACGAACAGACCTTTTAATTATCTTCCTTTAATGAATTTTGACTTGAAAATATTTGACACCTCAAATTATAGGATTTATAAGAAAACTACGAGTACATAAATAAATTTTGGGTTTGCAGTTTGCATAGGTTACGCATCTTTTCACTGAAGCTCATGTATTGGCAAACTACCCGATCAACCCATTTTCTGTATTCTTTAGATTTCACTGTGGTTTTCAGCTAAGAAAATGAGTAAAAGCAATAAAAAATTCTTGAAGCAAGGTCTAGCTTAGACACGAAACATTTTTTTTTCTAAAATCCTTGTTTTAAACATCTAGGTAGACACCTCTTATGCAAAAAAAAAAAATTATAAGATTAAAAAAGTTAGCTTATTAAACCTTTTTTTCCTCTAAGTTACCTAACAAAGGAAATCACCAACAAAACAATCTTCTCTGGTGTCCCAGTGGTTTAAATGCGAAACCACCTTTTAACTTTAATCCCGTTTATAGAGCAAATAGGTAGGTTAGGTACCTTCCTACCTATAATAAGGTATTAAGCAAAAAGGGGTTGACAATTCCTGCCTACCTATCTTTGTTTTAAACAAAACTGTCACCCATCGTTTGATTTTAATCTTAACTCCTTTTCCATTCAATTTGTTTAACCCAAATCCTTCGACATCTTCAAACATTGTCTTCCTCTTCTTTCTTCTTCATTATCTTTAAGTTTGAATATCTTTCGATATATACCCATTGTGTAATGTGTATAGAGCCTAGCCTAGGCATTGTTTTCCAAAGCCATCAAGTTGATCCTGTGTGTCGTTAGTTTTCCAATCAATTAGGCAAATGCAAAACTTTATGTTGTCCTTGCTTTACTCATTCTCTTTTTGCCTTCGACCGACCGACCGACCAACAAAACAAAAGGCATATTGCATCCATTCCATTACATCCTTCCTTTTTTCCAGTCATTTTAAGGATTATTAAACTCTCCATCGTTGTTGTCGTCGTCCTATGACAAAAGCCTACAGAAAAAATCAATTAACTTCCAAAACAAACAGAAAGAATTGAGAAGAATAATGAAAAAAGAACAACAAAAAAAAGTAAAACATCATTCCTTCATCATCCCATTTCGAACTTTGGTCCATTTAAAGTTGAACTAACCCAACTGAATGGGAGAGATTCTTCTTGTCATTTTTTTCCAACCCCCAATATATGTAACCCACATCCGCCACCCTATTCAAAAGCAAAACCAACTCACATCACAACCCCAATTCTCAACCATCAACCATTAACCAATCCACCCGAGTTTCAAACATTGCGCAAACCGGAGTAGAAATTTTAACAAAATACAAACAAAAATCAATTGGATTTCATTCATTTTACATTCCGTCCGTTACCTCTGCCGTTTCTATATCAAAAGCAAAATACGAACCGTGGATTGGAGTATAGTGGTTGGTTTGATGGTGTTCAAAGAAAATAGAAGCAGAGTAGACGGACGCGACAAACTACAAACTATGGTCAAAATAAACAAACAGGGCGACAGACAGAGACAAACACAATTGTATCGAACGGTGAAGAAATACCGGCTTTTCCATAATTGAACAATTCTTTTTATTTGTGTGGGTGTGGATTGAATTTACTATTTACATGGATTGTGGAAGCTAACTGAGAATGAGAGGGGAAAACTCAGCGAAAAATATATATCATGGGAGAAGAAAGAGAGAAATAGCAATTTATGGAAGGTATTTTCTATGACAGCCAACTATAGCTCTCAAACTTTAGTTTAGTTCAAACAATCCACATTATATTAAGGTGTAAACACAATAGGTAAATCATATTTTTTTAGTTTTATATTAAAAATCAATAAAATACTGTTGAGGTATGAACAGTTCTTTTAAATGAACACACAAAAAAATTGCAGTGAGAGGACAAATCTTTGTTGTTAAACTAAGATGATTGAATTTTTTATGGATGTGATTTTTGTGAATACAAATTTTGTAGCGCCAGCCTGGCAATTGAATACCCTAAGTGGTGCAGAGTGGGACAGAGGGCTTAAAAAGGGATTTCAAATCTTTGAAACCCACGAAGCAAGCATAAACCATCGTTGAATCCCCGTTTATTTACAGCAATCGGTGAGTTAAAATTGCTGAACCACGGATTACATTGGAATTTAGATCATTTTGACGTCAGAAAGTCAACGCACTGACCGTTCAGTGGCAATTTTTTTAAACATGTTTTCTTTTGAAAAAAAAAATAAAATTTGAACAAACAATTTTATTTGACTTCGAATTGGCTTTACAGAACTCACATTTCTGCCTGGAGAAATTTCTAAGATTTCCGTTGTCAGAAAGGGGAAGATTTTAATGTCGTTTTCAATTGGACTTCCGGAGTATCCCTTTTGTACTCTATTTTCACTTTTAAGTACTTGTAAATGCCTTCGTTTAGTGGTTTTGAGTAATGTTTTCGGATGTTTTTTCTGTTCATAATTTCAAGAAGGAGTAGATTTGAAACAAACGAATACATACTACGTTTTTCGTTGGATTACTACCTACTTGTCAAATATGATAAATGGTTAAAGAAGCCATTTTGTTTAATAGCGTCATTGTGTCGTGAGTGTGTTAATTTGACATAACGATGCTGCCAAATTCGATTGAAATATAAAAGTAGTAGAACAGTCAAAGCAGTAGAGCAATCACTCTCTTGTGTCCCAAATTATTGAATTTTAGCCTGGAGGAAGATGATTTGTCTGAAATTCAAAGAAATTAGCAGTTTTGGAAAGTTAACGAAGGCACTATTATGAAGTTTTTTATTTGTTTAATTTACAACTAGATTTAAGCTTCCGATTGAAATGTTTTACTTACAGAACTTTTCATATTTAGGTATTTTTTTTTTGTCTTTTTCGAAAAACGGCATTTTGTTTTTCGAAAACCTTAATGTAAGACTTTTTTATTTTATATAGCTTTTTAAGGTCTGTACCTATGTAGGTATATGAATGTATATGTGACAAGAAGTTGTGAAATTCATTTCACTTTACCTCGATTTCCATGTCAATCCGCTTTTCATTATTTTCATATGTATTTAGGTACATGAACTCTTAAGCTCAAACAGTTTCCAATTTGATTTGGTTCTCAACAGAAATAAAAATCGTTTCAGATGACATATCAGCTGGAATTCACTCCTCTATCGTGTTCACGTCTCCTGCAGCTTGTAGATAAAGTCTCCTTTTGTTCTATATGTACATATAAATCACTTTTTCCATCATCGAAACAAAAAAAAAAAACAATTCTTCGTATTTTCTAACTCTAAAGTTCTGTCATCCTTCACTCAATTTTGTTCGTTCCTGTTTTGGGAAGCCCACCCAAACCCAAACCCAAAAAAAATACCACAGAGATGTAACTGTAACGCGAAGCCGGTAGCAACCACCACCCACCACCTCTGACTCATCTCCCACTTCATTCCTTATCCAACATCCACCATATGCAAATTTCCCTTTTACACAAATGATTGACTCAAAGATTGAAACGGCATCCATGCGATATGTGATGCGATGCGATTCCATGCCATGCCATGCCAATGCCGCTGTCATGACTATTGGCAAATTTCCATTGCAGAGAAGAAAGCACACACGTTGTACACGCTTTGCCTATCCAAACTCACAGCGCAGCGCCTCAAACGACTGTGAATCAAAATTACAAAGCGATGTGTCCATGTCCAGTTACAGGACAGTGTCCTCTGTTTCTATCTAGTTGTTCTCGGTATCTCTCTTGTTCGTTGTCATTAAAAGGAGACTTGGTTTTTGATAAATGTGCGTGCAGCAGAGACCAAAGGATCTCCTATGCGGAATCGATTCCGGTTCCGAGTAATACCGCGTGCCATACAGCAATGCGTGGATTCATTTTTAAAAGGAATGAATAGTGTTGTGAGTTGGAGAATTCATGGCCGGGTTATAATGTTTCATATAACGTGTAAAGGACTACTGAGTAGACTATGCTTTGAAGCTAATTTGATGAAGCCTGAAACGATGCAATGTTTTTATGAAGCAGTTAACGATTTATTCTATCTATGACTATGAAACTTACTCGTATTTGGTCTTCAAATAGCACACACATAATATACTCAAAGCTTTAAATTGTCATTTTCTTAGAATTAGCTAAGGTCCTTAATTTAAATAGGATTTTGATAAATGAATTTTTAGGAAGACCTAAGAATAGGGAATTGAGTCTTCTTTTAATGTTTCTCAAAATTTAAATTTTCGTTTTTAAATTTGTTTGATATTGAGGTTGGGTTGCAACTTCTTTTATTAATTATCTGAACTCAGTGTTAAACTTCGATGAAAATAAAAGCTTAGAAAATTAAAATTTCAGTTAATCGGAGTCGACTGTAGTTTGACTTAAAGAAAGCTTCAGAACTTCTATGAACTTTGTAATATAGACGTATAAACTCCAACAAGAAAACACTTGAATTGGCAAAAAAGCAGCAGATGCATAGAAAACTTTAGGATGACCTCAGGGAGGAATACTATCACCTTTTTTGTTAAGTTTAGAAGTGTATGAGTTGGTAGAAAGTCTTACTTCTAAGGGCGACGATATTCCCTAAACAGTGTTGGATAAGCTCGCAGGAACTCCATGTAATGTAAGCCAAAGAGTACTGACAAATAAAAGGAAGTGATATATTTAGGTGGGATTAAATATTGGTCCTGCTAGGGCGATAATTATAGCAAGTGTTTGTAAATAGTTTCTGCTATCCACGAAACCCATCATATTAAATAGGTTACCAGATGAAAGAGTAGGAAGGATAAATATTTAGGTAAGAATTACACTGGATAATAAACCCCTTTAAAAAAAAGTGTAGAAACAAAAGCCGAGAAAGCCACAAAGAGCCTTATGGTAGGAAAGGGGTTGCAGTTTTCAAAGCAAATATTCATGAATGGTTGTATACACCCCAATAGCGACCAATCACAATTTTTTTGCTGATCTCTCATGACTGATGGCACAAAAGAACCAAATTATCCGCAGCTAGGAAACACAATAAAAATTTAAATACATAATACTGGATCAACGAAAATTGTAGTAGAGCTACATCAGTAATAACAAAACAACAGGAATGTGTGCAAATAAACTTGGCAAGACAAATTATGGTAACACTTCATTTTTTACGAGTCCACTGATGTCCAGGGAAAATAGAAGGACAAATCATTACAGAACGCGAAAGATTGCAATAAATTTAAGGAATTCAAAAAGTTCAAAGTATGTAAAAACTTCAGAAGAATTTAATGAATTCACAGAATTCAAAATAATTCAAAAGACTTCAAAAGAATTAAAAAAAATCAAAGAATGCAATAATGAATGAAGATTTAAATCAGTTGATGGTGACAAAAGATTGGAACAAAAAAAATTGCAATCTTTTTAAGGAAGAAAGAATGCCGATTGTATTTTGTTCACTCGCATTCTTAAAAAAGGAAGTAAAGAATGCAATTTTTTTGCATTGAGGTCACGAAAGATTACATTCACAAAGGATTGCAATCTTAAACAATTCTGAGAAATAATAGGGGAGATCGGGAAAAGTAGACTCAACATTTTTATTTAATTTTGTACAAGCAAAATAAAGGCAGGTACCAACAAAAATTAAGCTCTTATATATAGATTACCAATTGAATAAAAGAATGGTAAGTTCCTTTTTTTTTAATTTCTGGGAAGGGGTCAAAACTTGCCCCAAATCATCATGACTTTATTTGTTTATTCAATATTTTGAAAAAAAATGTTATTTTATTAAATATCTTTGTTTAAAATTAACATTTCGATTTGGTTCTTATGATCTTTTTTTTTCTAAAACATTAAATTTGTGTTAGCTTATAATATAGCATTATTAATATATATGAAAACTTACGTTACAAGTTTTGGTATGTACTTTAATTTCAGGACTTACCTAAAAAGAAAAAGAAAAAACAAATATTGTAGTTGTATACATTTTTATACATATATTAATTTCAAATTATTTTTTAAAATATTAATTTTTTTTAAGATACTCGTAAATACCTACAAAATATTTTTATCAATTTTTCTTCAGAGTGTTTTGAACTCACAAAAAAAAAAGAATGAAATCATTTAGAAATTTCAAACTATTGGTTTGAGCCAGAGTTTCACTGAGAATCTAGAAAGTGAACCATATTCGAAGGAAAATAAGACGAAGTATACATTAGATTTACTTTCGAACAAGATTTTTAAGAGAATGCAATCATTAAAAATCATTTATTGAATTTAATTCAAAGGTAAAATTTATTGACTTCATTTTCAGAATTCAACTTTAAATTCAACAGTCACCATTCATTCGACATTGAAACGAATGCAATCATTTTTCCTTCGTTCATTTTCCAGCAATTAATTTTAATGCAGTCTTTTGAGAACTCATAAAGTTTTTGCATTCGTTTGCATTCTTTCCATTAATTTGTATTTTTGGTATTCATTTCCACTCTTTGCGTTATTTTGCATTTTTTTGCATTCGCTCTATTCTTTGCATTAATTTGCATTCATTCGCATTCGTTTGCATTCTTTTGAATTCTAAATCTTGTTGAATTTTTTCGATTACTTTATGAATGCATAAATTCTAAAAAGAATGCATTCAATTGATTGCTCTTAAATAAATGTGGGAGCAATCATTGAAATCATTTCAATGCCAACACAATGGCGATTGCAGAATTATTTGAAATCAAACTCTCGAAACGAACGTAATCTTTTGATTGAAATTATAAAAGATTGCATTCGCAAAAAATTGCATTTTCTTTCAATTTTGGATTTCAAAGTTGTTAAGAGCTTGATTTTTCTCAATTTTAACCTCTTATGTCATCCAAGCATTGAAAACTTACCATAGATGTGAGGAGACCCTACACAAGACCTATAACAACTTTGAAAATCTAATTTATCAAGCCAAAATTTTTAATTTTTTTTTTTGTAAGTTTTGACTCTTTTTAACTTAAAAATAAAATACAAATTTTTAGTTTCGAATTTTTTTCGATTTTTTTTTTAATTTGAAAAATAAAACTTTAACAGATTACAACCACATTTTCCATCATCATCGTTTATAATTCTTTAACGAACTAAAACTGGAGCAGCAGCATATGGGTAGGCAGAGTAGGCAGCATATGGTGATGCAGCATATGGAGAAGCTACATAGGGTGAAGCAGCCACATATGGTGAAGCATATCCGGCGGTATAAGCAGCTGTGTAGGGTGAAGCGGCAACCAACGGAGATGAGTATGCTAATGGAGCAATAATATTTGGCTTGGCAGCGACACCAGCAACGATAGCCAAGAAGCAGAAAGTGAACTAAAAACGAAATTAAAAAAAAAAAAATTAAATCAATTTCGAATCCTTTTCATTGTAGAAGAAGTAAACTTACGAATTTGAACATTTTGATAAGGTTTTTTTGATTGTTTTCAGGGAATTGTTAAAATTTAACTGATAACTACTCCACGGATCCATTCACCTTTATATAGGCTGAGGCTCCGCCAAAACTTAAAAGACATAATTTGACTTTGTATTTGGTGGAAATATATAGCAACGAACTTGCTTCGAGCACGTCGCATCATTGAACGGCTCTAACATGCTAATTATTTTAACATTGCACACTAGGCTTATGGAATACCAATGGCACACTATATAGCGAGTATATGGCACTTGAATTCATTGAGATTTATGGTTTCTTCGAGCATTTATTAGAGTTTTATGTATTTTCAATTTTATTTTGGAAATGTTTTAATTTAAATAGCTTGAAGAGATAATTATTTGTTAAAGAGGTAATTCACAGGTTTACCGAGACAAAATGGATGAAGGAAGAATTCTCAAGGTCACCTAATAGCTATATGAAAAGGTCTCACACACGTCAGGTTCTAACCTTGACAAATACCAAAGATCTGAAAAAGAACATTTCGCATTGCGAGGATATTAGACAATGGCTGCTGCAGCTGACATTGCTTCTTCTGTACTTCGTTTCGGATGTCAAGTTGAATGAGAACTGTGCGACGATTGCGACGGAGGGTGATGTTTTAATGGGTTTTGTTGTTGAATGTATGGCGCATCCCTGCTGACGCCATGGAACAATCAAGAAAAGCTTAACCTCTTATGTGGAGAACCCGCAATATAGCTTCTTCTATAAATGTTGTTCATTTTTTTCATTTTACTTTCTTTTTAATTTGCTGTTCTCGGCGCACACAAGTGTTGCATACCTTCATACATACGAGCACATGCGAGCGAGTAAGAGAGTACGAGTTGTGCGCTGTTCTGAAGTCTTGGGATTCCTTTAGTTTTAATTTTGGTTCCGCTGTGCAGCATGCTTGGAATACGTAATGCCATTCCAACATCCATATATCCAGAGCACATGTGAACTTCATTACCACACACAAACCATGTCACCACCACGCCCCCCTCCACCGCTCCTAATGCGGTGGCATTGTATTGTTAGAAATGAACAAGAAATCTGTTAGCGAAGACTTTTAAATGAAAACTCAATTTGGTTCAATTAAAAAAGTGTTCCAAGCCACGAATGTGCACTCCACATACTGCACTTCATACACATAAGGATACAATAAGGAAGAAACGGCAGGCAGATCCTTGAAACTAATCCCTAATGATGGTTTTATTATTATCTCCTTGCAAGTCGGAGATTTCTTAAAAGCATTTCATTTTTCATATCCCCCCTTCTCTCTCCCTAAGTAAAGTAAGAAGATTGAACGTTGGAATATGTAGGTTTTGAAGGTATGAGTGCTTAGCAAACTCTGTTTTTGGTAATTTGCAACTAATTAAAACATTTTATAAGTTTCTGTGACAACAAAAGTTACCCAAAAATTTGCTAATTTTGTGTATACCATCGTAGCTGTATGGTTTTTGGTTGCGCGTGCATCGACTTTACGTGCCAAGGGAATACGTTTGCTTCTGCAACCTCTCAACAGCGATTTAACTATTTTTATGAGCACGAAGTGGTGTGGTCGCAAAGTTATCAGAAAACTCAATCAACAATATGTTCAAATTTGTAAGTGAGGGTTTTATTTAAAAGCAAGGATTCAAAGGATAACAAGGTCTTAATATTTTTTTGTCTTCTCTCTTTTCATGTAGATCACTCTGCGATGCTTCTTGGCTGCGTTTTCTGCTGTTACTGCTAAGCCTGGTGTTAACGCTCCATTATAGCCTACTCAGCAGCAGCTCCTTTGGTTACATCTCCGTACGCTGCTACTTATAGTGCTTCATATGCATAACCATCACCATATATTGTAGCAGCTTCATCCTATGTAGCATCGACGTCATATCTATATGCAGCTTGTTCTGCATACCCATCATATGTTGAAGCTCAAGTTTTGGTTCGTTAAAGGAATTTTGAGACGCAAATATTTGCTTAAGGACAAATTCGCAACGAATTGCAATTTTATTTAAAAAAATAAAAACCAGGATTAATTAATTTTAGTTTTTTTTCGGGGGGCTTACATGACTTTGATTGAAACCTTTTTCACACATCATTATGTTAAGAAAAAGGGTTGTTGACAGAAATCGCAGGAGTTTCATTTCATAATTAGGAAAAACAATCAAAATGTTTTGAAAGATATCAACAAAAATGTTGGTATTCTTCGATTTCATTGGACCAAATAAGGTAATTTCGTTGAAAATATCCAAATTTGATTTGAAATCATCTCATTTCCCATAAAAATCCACATTTCGAAATGAGATATAATTTCAATCACATTTGCACGAAATTAGGTTGGGAATTAAGGCAAAACTTAATGAACACACCCAATTGGACACAGTTTGAAAAGCTATGAAAAGGTTTTGTATGAAAATGTCAAAGCTAATTGAAAGTAGGTTTCTTCTTTGACGTTTTAATACAAAATCTTTTCAGAGTTCTTCAAACTGTGCCCAATTAGGTGTGTTCGTTAGGTTTTGAGATAATAGGTTTGTTCATGTACTTTCTGGGCTAAATTTGAGGAGTGGAGATGGAATTCTCTCAGAGAGAAGTTAAATTGTGCAAAAGTACACGAACGCACAGAACCAAAATTTGTACCACTTTTTGAACGTCAACAAAAAGTAAACAAAAAACCTCATAAGAAATCAAGAAAACAAAGCCACAGCATTGCAATTTCAATATTAACTTTAAATTTTTAAAACAAAATATGTATTTTTTGTATATTAATCAAGTTACCATAAACTTAGCATTCCAGATATAAAAAAAAAATAAATACACTTTAAGCCAAATTTCTTTATTGTTAAACAAAAGCTTTTTTGTTATAAAATATCAGTTATTTCTAAACAAAAAGGATCCCACAATAAACAAAAACACGAAATTCACTATTAAGTCACATTTTTTGTTTTAAAAATTGATAAATAAATAAATAAACAGATAAGAAAAGAAGAGCACTTTTACAAAAATTAAAAACAAAACTAAAAGTAAACAACAGCCATTTTGTTTTTTGTTGTTGTTCTCAACTCAGAACACAAAACTGACAATTTCTGCCCGAAGAAATTTCTTGCGCAGAATTTGGAAAAAAAATTGTCAGGAATGGGAATTTTTCTACTCTCGAGCGAGCGTTCTCTTCCAAAGCCAAAAACTACACAATTTTTGTGTACGCAAACAGCTTTAGGCTAAATTTGGTAGATTTGAGTAGAATTTGGTAGTTTTTTTGAGTACACGAACAGACCTAATATCCACACAAATTGCAAATTTAGTTGATATCATAACTCATTTCAAAATTTTAATTTGTATGGGAAATGAGATGATTTCGTATCGGTTTTTGAAATTATCAACGAAATTACCTTGTTTCGGGTCAAGAGAAAACGTAGCATGATGAAATACATTTCATGAGTATGTTAATATACAAAATGCACGCATTGGACTGATGAGCAACCCGAAGAGTATCTCGAAGTACCTTTTAATCCACAAAAATGCACTGTTTGGTGTAGTTTATGCGGGGTGGTGGGATCGGCTGGGATCGGTCTATATTTCTTTAAAAATTAATCCGAACAGAGGGCCAATTGTGAAAAAGTGAAAAAGTCAATCGAACAACTTTTCACGCTTTCACTCTAATACTATGGTCCCACCAAAATAAAATCCAAGATTTCAGCTGCAAACTTTCGAGATTTCAAATTGGTGTTCACATTGCTAAAACCAAGGTTTCTTCTCATATAAACACAAACAACTACCACTGTGTGCTTATGTGTTTGTGTTTCTCTTCGCTCAAATGTCAAATACAATATCATACTCTCTCTTTTTGCCTGCTTGGCGTTGGAGTGAAAGATCTTAATTTTTATCAAAAAGCTTTTCACCTTTCTATGGTGAAATCTGAAAATGGGTACGTTCATAAAGAAGCGTTCGCATCGTTACTGCATTTCATTGAGATTTCAACGAAATCTCGCATTTTGAAATCCCAAATCTGTATGGGGAAATGTGAAGATTTGGACTGAAATCTCTGAAGTCCGAGATTTCGCTCCGGTGGAAACACAGTATAATTCCAATTCCCGTTCTGTGCAAATGTGAAACTAAATTTCAAAAACTTTCATATGAATAATTTTCTTTCACGCCGTCATTTGAAAGTGAATATCCAAGATGAAATCGTGAATACGATCAAACAATGTCAAATTCAATCATATCTTCTTCTCTGTCAAATCTATAAATAAAAAAGTGTTTCTTTCTCATACTCAATCTCTTCTCTTCAAAAACACGAGAAAATTGAGAGAATAGTGCAGTTTTCAGGGGAAATGGTAAGGTGGTTCGAGCATCGATAATATAGTTTTCATTCACAGAACAAGAATCGCTTATTTGTGCCAAATGAATCGAAAAAGTGAAAGCAATGTTCGGCAACGAATGTGAAAACTATTTATTCGATTCACTTTTTCACAGGACCAGAATAGGCCCTCAGAACATAACCATCAGTAGTGAGAGCTACCGCATCATGATAGCGGACTTTTTGTTTTCTTAAATTGAACCAGTGTTGTCAGCAACACTTAGTTATTAGTTTCAGTAATGTTATATTTCCACCAAAGGCTTATCTCAATTCAGATTTAATAAATCTATTTGATCTTTTCACCGAACAAAAAGATTTATTTTGACAGCACCTTTAAAAATACAAATACCGTTTAATTTTTTCTTATGAAGTGGAAGTGAGATAGAATGCTTTATTTATGAAGAATTGAATGCAGCCACAAATTAATCCTTCAGCACCATATAAAAATAGGTTAGTTCGATTTGTCAAAGTATTTGCCCTAGAAAGATTTAACAAGATTCATTTCTAATCTTCAATATTTACGAAATATATTTTTAGTATGATAAATCTTCGAGATTTGAAGAAGAATTAAGGTAAATCTTTTAAATCTTAGATTAGTGGTAGGTGGAAATGTAGTACGTATAAGACGGAACTCCGGCAAACACAGCACAACATACAATGACTTTATTGAGAAATCATTTTATTGAGCAGAAAATTTCGCTATTGATCGGCTACAACCTAAACGGCTGGATCGATTTTCTAAAAATATTGCACATAGTGGTTTTTGGTTATTCTCTTCACAAAACGAACCAAAAATAACAGTACTTGCTATACAATTTACTTAGCAATTTCAAAAAAACTCATTTCTTTTATAAGAAAATTGTTACAGTAAAAATAATTCATTCTTATATATAATTTTTATAAAACTTTTTCTTTATGCTAGAATTAGTGCGAGCTCTCACAAAACTTTTTTTTTAATTATCTGGCTATCGCCTGAATGGATTTATATAGATCAATTCTATACACAAACTTCAAATAGGGTTCAATAATATTACATATCAAAATTTTCCAAAAATAAATACTTAAGATTTGAATACCAAAATGTTTCCTTAAAAATGGTTTAAGAATTTAATTTATAAAAAATATTTTTTTTTTAAAACTGCTCCAACAATTTTTATAGGGTGTTTTTTTTAGACGCTTGGTTTTCAATCTGGCAATACTTATTTCACAGTTGGTCTTTTTGACAGCTGTCACTTTATTAATGCTTAGTTTCGTTTGCCATTTTATAGTGAATTTTTGCAAACCGTGCAAATGTATTACCAAAATAATGGTTTGGTTCGGTTGAAGGAAACCTTTGGTGAGGTGCCGAATAATCTCTTCCAAGACACAAATCTAAATTTGCACGATTTGGATGGTATCAAGAAAATCCAATACATTTTGTGTTATCAACCGATTGTGGGTTTGTTCGTTGAAGTTTACCCAGGGTTAACCCAGGTTTCCTTAACAACCCCAAGAATTCTAAAAAAACTGGGTTTGCACACTAAATGGCTAAAAAAGAAACGAAATTTGATTTAAAAATGAAAAAAAAGAAACCAGTTTCTATTTGTTATTATTTAAGTAAATTAGTGTATTCCTTAAATTTCCATTTCAAAAACAAAAAAATTACTTGCAGCACGTCAATCCACAACAAAAAAAATGCTTTAGAGATCCTGCCACTTTGACATTTTATTCTTAACCTCAACTCGTCCCAGCAAAAAACCTAGTTCTACTTCGTCGCGAGTTCAGGGCGACACCAGGTGACAAAAAAACACGGAATAGGGCTTTTTAACAAACAGCAATACATCTCTGTCTTGTTCATTTCTAAACGTCAAAATCAAGAACTTGGCTCTGATGACATTCATGAACACCCATTTTGTTTTTTTATGTTGGAGGAAAATACACTCCACTTCAACTGAATGAGCATATAGATTTTTAAACGTGATGGTTTGTCCATTTTTTTTTAAACATTGTGCAATTAAAACATTGTCTATTGTCCTAAAATTACTATAAACAATAAAAACCATTTAAAAAATCTATTTTACTTCCTCTTCCATTAACTTTTAATTTTGTGCTTATTCAGTTGACGCAAAAAAACTGCATTTTTCCGTATGGATTGATTCCAATAGAACTTGGGAAAAATAGCAGCGGTTTGTGAATTAATTCTTTCTGTTTTCTTTTCTTTACATCGTAAACAAAACAATAAGAATAATAAAATAATTCAATACTGCACAATGTTTAGAAAAAAATGGTCAAATTACGTTTGAAAGTTTTAGTCCTTATTCAATTGAAGCGAAGTGTAGATATTTGGAATTTTAGTTTGCCTTGCAATTGCAACTGTCAAAGACGGTGTTCACATTGAATTGAAAACCCGGATTTTTTTTTGACGTTTCAGTATTCACATCTCGCTCCCACTCCCACAGAGATCCCTATTAGCTTTTCACGGTTAGTTCAGGTTTTTTCAAAAACGCCTTAGCGTGAACCCAGGGTGACTTCAGAGCTCAACGAACAAACCTTGCTTGAAGTGACCTTCTTCATTACAATTTACTCACAAATTTAGGACCTTTTTACCCGACAAAAAACTTTGCTCTTTGTATTAAAACACAACGAAATGTTCCCTTTGCAATCATTTAACTTTATTTTAATTTCTAGGTCTTTCAACAAAATCCAATTCCTTTCTCATCATTTTTGCAACGTTATTTTTTAACGAACGTAGTATGAAGCAGCATATGGATAGGCAGAGTAGGCGGCATATGGAGATGCAACATAAGGTGAAGATGCTGCTACATAAGGCGAAGCGTATCCAGCGGTATAAGCTGCAGTGTATGGAGAAGCAACTAAAGGAGATGAGTAACCAAATGGAGAAACAATTCCTGGTTTAGCAGCAACAACAGCAAAGATAGCCAAGAAGCACAAAGCAAACTACAAAGACAAATAAAAAAACAAAATAATATGAGGTCTTAAATCCTTTGAATCCTGTGGCTTTATGTTGACTTACGAATTTGAACATGTTGAGTGTTTTTTAAGTTTTCAGCTGAATTCAAAAATGAAACTGATAACAATCAGCACAAAACTTCAACTATTTATAGCAAAATTGAGGTATAAAATTATAATATGAGTAAACCAATCGCATTCTTCTGCACGTGCGTTGCTGTTGCTGAATACAAAATATGTCGGCGCTGACTTCTTGAATTCTCTATGTCTCGATAGCAAAGTATTTTCACGGTCATTTTGTGCAAAAATTGGTTATTCAAAATCTGATTTGAGTCAAATTTAAAGAATGGAATTCAAGAAGTGTATTTTATTTTTTAAAGAAAAAGGAAAAAAATATTTCTACAATTCAACAATTACCAAGCTAGAATTGAATTCTTCACATTGGTCACGTACCAAGGACGAAGTTGAAGCACAATTAATCTAAAGGCGTCGACGGCCGTGCGTCGTCGTAGTTGCGGACTTTATTATATAAAGTAAGTAAAACACACGAATTAGCATCAGTTTCATTTCACAACTCAACTGAAAACTTCTAACAAAATCACTCAACATGTTCAAATTCGTAAGTCAAGTAAAAAAAAAAATATATTTGTTTAATAATAAAATAATTTATTTTTATAGTTCACTTTCTGCTTCTTGGCTATCGTTGCTGGTATCGCTGCCAAGCCAAATATTGTTGCTCCATTAGCATACTCATCTCCATTGGTTGCCGCTTCACCCTACACTGCTGCCTATACCGCTGGATACGCTTCACCTTATGTTGCAGCTTCTCCTTATGTTGCTTCTCCATATGCTGCCTATTCTGCCTACCCATACGCTGCGGGTTCATACTATGTTCGTTAGGAATGAGTGATTGATGTTATAATGCAAGAAAGGATTGGATATTGTTTACCAAAAAAAAGTTAAAAATAAAAAAAAAACGAAAAAAAGAAACATTAATTAAAAATTTTAATTTCTAGCAACTTAAACTTTCGTTTTAATTTTTTTTTTACAAAATAGGGAAAACACTGTGAGGTTATAGTAACAGTGCTTTTCTTAGTAACGGAATCAGCAGAAAATTTGAAGTCAGGCAATTATCAGTTTAATTTGCATTTCAAGAAATATTTAGGAAGGAAAATTTTTAAATCCATATTTGAAAAAAGGAAATAAATTAATTTTTAAACTTAATAGTTAACAGAGTGCACTAATAATAGTGCAAGATTATTAAATGTTGAAAAACTCGAGATATCTGAAAATTTCGAAATAGCTCTGTTACTGAAAAAGGACTTGAAGTTACTCGTAACTGTGAAAATGAATTTATTGGATTTTTTCTTCAAATGAGGGCTTACAAATTTGAACCTTAACTGTAAACTGATGCATTTTTCGATTTTTACTTGCGATTTATAGGTGCTAGATACAAATTCTTATTTTTCTCAAAAGTGGCTTTACAACTTTTCTTTAAAAATTCAATAAATTTCATTTAGTGAAGGGTTTTTTTGAATATGAAACTATTTTTCAAAAAATGGTTATTAATGGTACGTACAGGAGGTTTTTGGTGATTCTCCAAAGAGGAAATTGAAAAAACTAACTAACGGTATCTGCCGTATACCTTTTTTATTTTCGCTCCTATAAAATGTTAATAATATTGCATGTCAAAATTTTGAAAAAAAAATAATTGTGAATTCTTAAAAATATATTATTTTTTTTTTGAAAATTCAATATTTCAAAATTTTTTTGATGAATTTTTTTTTTTTTGAAACAAGGCTTTTTTTAATGTTACAAATTGTATATATAAGAAATTAGTATTTTTAAAAACACCTCTTGAAAAGATAAAATTTTTTTGTTTGCATATGTTCATATTTTATTGAACTTTAAATTATTTAACTGGTTGTTTATACAATTTGATAAAAGAGCGATTTAAGTGATTTTTTTTTTTGCTTTTTCTATAAATAAATACTTGCATATTTTAAAAGTTCTAAAGTTCCAAGCAACTTGAACACAAGAGCAAGTAGGTGGAATCCAGTTGATCATTTGTTTCTCAAACTATGAAAGAATTTGTTTTAGCGAAAAAATATTAAGAAAAATACCAAAAACCAATTTTAATTTTTTTTACTTTTATCTTCGACGACAAAAATAATTCGATTTTGATGAAACTTGTATGAAAACATTACGTTAGAAAATAAATACTTTCAAAACAGAATAATCTTTTTTTTTTATTATTTTCAAGTTGAGATACAGGTATTTAGCCTGTCCCGCACGTAACGCTAAAAGTACAATTTTTGCACCTACTACCGTTTTCAAAATATTTCAGAAATTAAGATATACTAATCGACAAACAGGGTTTCACTTCTGTAATATAAATCCAAAGGAACATCAGATTTGCATTAAATAGATGTGGTTTGTGATGAATTCCTAGTTAAAAAGTTGTCCCACACGTTGCGCTTGCATAATAAAATGCTTTGGCTTTTTTGTCACGTTATTTCTAGCTAAAAAAAAACTGGTAAACAGTGATTTATAATTGCTGATTAAATTTTGATAACCTTAACATTTGTTAAGGTTTAAGTAAACCTATCTTGCACTAAAGCTGCTTGCAGTAATTACTTAATTAATTTTAATTATTATTTATTCCTATTTTTTTTTTAAATTTGTTTAGTTTGGTCATAATTTTTAGAAGACTTTAGGCAAATAATCCAAAGTCTTAAGGGGATTTTCAACTTATGATTTCGCTGAACCAGTGCGATAAAAATACCAATTCAAATTTAAAACAATGGTAGTTTTGATGTCCCACACGTAACGCTCAGCGAAATTGAGATACTTGCAAATATTTTAAAAATTATAATTATAATATAGGGTTAACTTTAGTTTTATGTTATTACGACGTACGAGTATCTTTTTAAGAAAAAATATTCAAAATTTTTTTAGTCCACTTAATTGTTTGTCATCGGTTTGTCTTTGAAATGTCTCACACGTGACAACGGAATGCTCTTTTCTTAGTTTGTATACGGTTTTTAATATTTGTATATGGAAGGTACTGTTTATTTTTTGATAAAAGTAAAATACTTTTTTTTAATATTCTAAAAAGTGTTAAAAAACGATAAGTAACAAGTTTAAAATAAAATCGAATTGGTCGTTTTCGAAATATGCATTAGGTTTTCGAAAAGAAATTGTAATCCATTATTGAAATCAGTCACGTCGTTCTGAAAAAAATCGAAAATCAAACAAATGGGTCTATGGAAGGTTCCTATACCATTAATAACCATTTTTTGAAAAATGGGTTTTACACTCAAAGGAAGCCTCACTAAAACTAATGTATTGAATTAAAAAAAAAGTTGTTCACAAAAATACTTTCCGATGAAAAAGCTAACTTTCAAACGAATTAACGGGGTTATACTGAACTACCATAAGCAATATCCCCTAAAGATTTATATAGTTTTTGGTAAAAACAGGTTTGATGATATCCTGGTTTTATTTTTTAAAATGGTTTACACCAGTTGTGTTCACTTTACATTACGACTAAAGCAAATGAAAACTAAATCGTATAAAGTTTTTCGCATTTTATTTTATTATTTCTAAAATTTTTCAAGATCAATACAATTTTATTTGCTTCCAGTTTGACCAATATGTGTATTAACGAACGTAGTATGAAGCAGCAGCATATGGGTATGCAGAATAAGCGGCATATGGAGAAGCAACATAGGGTGAAGCTGCAACATAGGGTGAGGCGTATCCGGCGGTATAGGCAGCAGTATAGGGTGAAGCAATCAAGGGGGAAGAGTATGCTAATGGAGCAATAACAGCTGGCTTAGCAGCAACAGCAGCGATGACAGCCAAGAAGCACAGAGTGAACTAAAAATACAAAACAAAATATCAAGTATTGTGACCTGGATGCGGGTAATCCTGAATGTCCAATTTTTACTTACGAATTTGAACATGATGAATAAGTTTTGGTAGTTTTCGATTGAGAAGTGAATTAAAACTGATAATGTTCACTGATTTAGTGACAGCTTTATATAACAAAAATAAAATTTCCTCACCACTGGCATAAGCTGGCCTTGATAGTATGCTCATAATTTTTTGCCACTAATTCAAATGGATTATATTTTATAAATTCGATACAAAATATCTTATCAAGACTATCAACTGAGCAGAATTATAAGTTCAACTATCCCTGCGACATTTTGTTGGTGTAATTAATTATTCGTTCTCACTTTTTGCTTACAACTTCCATATTGAGAAAGACCATGAAACCCACAAAACATTATTTTTCAAGTGCGTGGGCAAATTTTGTATTCAAAACTTGCTACTTGTCGCTGTCGACGCACGTGCATAGGAATGCCATTTTAAAACTGTGAGCTTCGATTCAGAAAATTTTACTATATAAAGTTGACTGTAATGAGTCTTAAGTTATCAGTTTCATTTCAAAACTACCAAAACTCAATTCAAAATGTTAAAATTCGTAAGTTGCTATAGAATCTTAAAAAAAAAAAAACAAATCTAAAGGATTTCGGAAGGATAATCAATAATTTTGTATGGTTTTTTGTTTTAGGTTACTTTGTTCTTCTTCGCTATCATCGCTGCTGTCGCTGCTAAGCCAGGTATTGTAGCACCACTTGCCTATTCATCTCCATTGGTTGCTTCTCCTTATACCGCTGCTTATACCGCCGGATACGCTTCACCATACATTGCATCTTCGCCATATGTTGCTTCTCCCTATGCTGCCTACTCTGCTTACCCATATGCTGCTTCATATTACGTTCGTTAAGAGTTTAGACGATGCAGACCTTCAAGTGAAGCTTTAGGATTTTGTTGACGGACTTGAAATAATGAAAATAAAAAAAAAGATAACCCAACAATATTTTTGTCATTTGTTTTTATTTTTACTTACGATAAGAAGAGTTAGTTTTGGAAAAAGAAATGATGTGATTCTGATCAAACTTGATACGAGTATTAAGAAAAATAGTTTCCTAAATTCTATCGGTCTGTCTGTTTTAAGCCATCAAAGGGAATTTGAAGATTTTTTTTAGCAATTCCCTTTATGTAAAATTGATTTTTTTTGTATAGTTTAAAAGCGCAAAAATAATAGTTTTCGCCGCATAACGGTATTTGTCTAATTGACTACAGCCTAAACGACTGGATCGATTTTCCTAAAACTTGGTACATAGTCGTTTTTTGTGATTCTCCCCAGTTTTTTTTTTAATATATTTTTTTTAAGAACCAAAAATAATGACAAGCACTTTTTTTTAATTTAAGAAAATTTGATTTCAAAAATGGCTCCACAACTTTTCTTAAAAAAAAAATCAATACATTTTGAAATTTAATGGGATATCGAAACTAGTTTCAGTTAGAGAAATTTTTTTGCAAAAATTCGAGTGTTAGAGAAAAGTAAAGACAGCATAGAAATTTGAAGGGAGTTGAAAAATATTTCGAAAACATTCAAGTTGAAAGAAAATTCAACTTAGAGGGAGTTCGAATTAAATGAAGTAGTAAAATTAATTTTTTTAATTATAATTTTTAAAATTATGTACATGGTCGGTTTTTTTTTAAACTCGGTATTTAAAGGTTTTAAAAACTCTTTAAAATATTCTAAGAAAATATTTTATATTTTACTGTTTTGAAAAATAACGGTACATTCCATAGAAATTGCTAGTACGATTTTTATAAAACTTTTTCTCAAGGGCGATCTATACAAGAAATTATCAAAATCTACACCTAGTACCTTTCATAGAACGTTTATTTTATTTTGAATTTTGTCATTATTGCCTGAACGGATTTTCATTGTATTTGCTTATACAAATTTCAAAAAAGATTAAAAATATACCAATTTTCTTTTTAATTTCTTAAAAAGTTTCAAATACAGTGGAAGTTCCATAATTCGAACTCTCAAAATGAAAGAAAAAAAAACTTCGATTTTAAGAAATAAGACAACAATTTTAGTTTTACTGTTTTTTTAATTAGAAGTTTAAAAAATAAGTGAAGCTTATCAGTTTCTCCCATTCCAATTGTAGTTCTTTTAGTCATTTTAAAGCTATCCCTATCCCTGAAGCTGGGAGGTTTTCATTCCTGACTTCCGTAAACCATCTGGAGGCAGCCTTGCGAACCCACTTTCATGTATTTTTCGTTTCGTGAAGTTTAAGAATTAGGTTTTTTTATTTTCTCTTTTCTTCAGTATGGAAAGTGATTTTTGAGGCAAATCAAATTTTATAGTCAATTTTTTTTAAGAACCCTACCAACTTCATTGGTTATCTTCATTTTTTTTGTGTCGAAATTAAAATGCTTAAATTTTACTTCGTGAATTCTTTCTTTGAACCAAAACTTCGAAAAATAGAGAAATTCGAGTTAAAGAAGTTCGAATTATGGAGGGTAAAATCCATAAAAATAAGGTTGAAAAGCCAAAGTTTTCAATAAAACTATGAGTTACAGAAAAATTCGACTTAAAGAAGTTCAAGATACGAGTATGGAAGTTCGACTGTATTTTTTTTTAAGTTAAATATTTCAAAAATGGAATCACAGATTTTTTAAGTTTTATTTTTATGTGCACATTAATAAATACTTAAGATTTGAAAGCAAAATTTTTCCTTTAAAATGTTTTAAGAATTTGATATAAAAATTATTTTTGTTAAAAAACCGCTCCCACGATTTTTAATTTTTATTTCCATACTATGTTATATATTTGGTGAAAATGTCAGATGGCATTCTCTTTTTTACTTCAAACTATCAGAGGAGTTAAACACTTTTCACTTATAATTCTCATGTCCTTACATACAATTTTTTAAACATACAGCATCTTGAACATAAGAATAAGTACGTTAAGTGCAGGCTTGCATTTTATTTGCAAAGAACTTTTATTTACGGTTTCTGCCATATCACGTTTTTTTTCGAATTTCTCATTAACGACTTAACCAATTTCAACAAAAAAAAAAAATGTATGTGGATGCTTTTTTAAAATGATAGCAAAGCAACTTTAACGAAACGAAAAAAGAAATATGGGGACAGTTTGCTAAAAATTACTTGTGACAAGTTGGAATTTGTCGTTCAATGTTTTCTATGTTTTTTTGTTTGTGCTTTGCTAATTTGATATCAAGTTACCAAAGCAACTCTCACGGATCGAAAAATGGATAGGAGCATAATTTTTTGTTAATTAGTTGCGACAATTTCTAATTTGTTGTTCCTTATTTTCTATGTTTTTTTGAAAAGTGGTAAAAACTTTTAAAATTTTATATTTTAGTGTGTGCCGTTTATTAGTTGTAACAATTTCAATTATGTCTTACGATATTTGTTATGTGTTCTTGGGTAAATTGTTTTTTATGAAAGTCAAGTTAGCAAAGCAACTTTGACGAATCGAAAAATGAGTAATTTGTTGTTCCTTATTTTTTATGTTTTTTTGAAAAGTATTTAAAACTTTTAAAATTTTATATTTTAATGTGTGTGCCGTTTATTATTTG
Organism: Dasysyrphus albostriatus; assembly: GCA_946251815.1. Classification (NCBI taxonomy): domain Eukaryota; kingdom Metazoa; phylum Arthropoda; class Insecta; order Diptera; family Syrphidae; genus Dasysyrphus; species Dasysyrphus albostriatus. The sequence goes on along the minus strand of OX276336.1, from coordinate 125,436,499 downwards.
TAACAATATCAATTTGTCATGCGATGTTTTTTTGGGTAATTTGTTTTTTTTTTATGAAAGTCAAGTTAGCAAAGCAACGTTGACGAATCGAAAAATGAATAGGTGGATGTTTTGCCCTTAATTAGTAGTTAATTATTTGTGACGACTTCGAATTTGTTGTTCATTGTTTTCTGTTTTTTTTTTTTTGGTGCTTCGCTAGCTTGGCATAGCAGTAGAAATTTCTTAAACTTAATGTTTTATGGACTAATAATTTGTCGTTAGTTTGTCTTTTAGTAGCAGTGACAAATTGAATTTAATTGTGCAATGTTATATATCAAGTAAGTAAAGCATCACCAAAAAAGGGTAAAAACTGCTAAAACTGAACAGTATAAGGCAAGAAAATGCATAGTTAAATAAATAAGTTTTAACAGTTTGGAATTAGTCCTTCTATGTTTTCTATGTTTTTTTCGAAAAAAAGTAAAAACTTCTTTAATTTAACATTTAATTGCTAAGTGATTTGCCGTTAGTTGGTCATTTATTAGTTATGACAATTTTTTTTATACAATATTTTCTATGTTTTTTCTTTTAGTTACCATAATTCGTATAAAATCCGAAGAAATTCTTAGAACCAATTACATACATATATTGAAATTTTAATTGTGTACAATAATTTGTCTTAGATTAACCATTGATTATATGTGAAAATGTTAATATTGTCTTGCACTGTTTTCTATGTTTTTTTTAATAATTTCTTCGTTTTCATATGACGTAAAATTAAGAAAGCGTTCAAAATTGATTACATTGAACTGTGTACGGCTTTCCTACGTTTTCACTGAGCCAATAGAGTAATTTCATTGAAAAATACATAGAAAACATCGCACGAAAAAATTGAATTTGTCGCAACTAATAAACAACTAGTTAACGGCAGATAATTGTCAAGTTTTTCAAGTTTTAATACTTTTCGAAAAAAAACATAGAACAACAAACCTAACTTATAGACATAGTAAAATTGAAGGTTATTCGGTTTCGATTTGTAGAGGTTTTGAACCGAAATATAGAAGTAGTAATTTAAGGAAATTTGTTTACAAAAATTCAATTTTTTTAACAATTATTGCCAAAGTTATAAAAATGTAAGGTTTGATTGAATATTTTACAGCCGAGTTAACGGTCAAATAATGTACTAAATTCAAACAATTTTTTGTTTGGCAGAAACAAGGGAGGCGCACCATTTCAAATAAAACAATGACTTTTTTAAGTACCACTCTAATGGTTCTACATATATACAAAAAATATGTAGTATGGTAAAATATAAAGCAAATATTTATTACATAAAAAAAAATATAACTTTATTGCATTATCCATATTGATACCTACATACATACCTCGCCAACATGATCACGTTTTCAATTATGTTCATAAACCCTGACCTTGCTGAATTAATTACTTCGCTTAATACTGATGCCTTCCTCATCCCACTTTAAAATCCTACAAAATTAAAAAAAAAAAAATTCACAACACATATCATCCCCCCTTTCCAAATGCGACGAACTCAAATGAACTTCAACATTGCATAACATCGATAAGGCAGTAGAAGTAAATACAAAAATTATGGTTGTACTCAATAACGCACTGTTTGGCTATTTTTTGTGTTTTAGTTCACATTTCAACTACCGGCGACACAAAATTTACTCAATCAATCAATTCGAAACATCCAGCAGTAGCAGCAAATCGCGTATTAATTAATCCAATAGACTCATCATGGCCAAGCGAGGACGCGTGGAGTCATTTTAATCAGCTGACTGACGACGACGATGATCAACGCGAAGCATTGGCTTTAATCACATTTCGTATTCATCACACAACGATTGCTGCTCGGGCACTCTTGGCACTGTCATTCCATTTTTGACCAACGATGATGATGCCGGTTAGGGGGTATACCTTCTGAGGGGGAAATGAGGGCTATCAATCCACCTCAAAACCCCATCCATAACCCAACTGGAAAGTAAGGCACATTTGTAAATTTACTGCGATATATTTCATTCAATTTGGATAATTTTCAATTATTTCCACAAAATTTAACACAAATTGAGTTGAGGAGTTTTTAGGTTGTCGCAAAGTGCATGTGGGCGAGTAGGGGAGGCGGGTGGAAAACCTGGTGTTATTGCGTTACCTCCGATGGATGGACGTGCCATGGGCAGCATATTTGTTGAAGGTATTTTTTTCAACTGTGATATATAAGCCACTGGTCTTGCTGGAGAAGGTATCAGTTTCACTTCGAATCTACCCCGCACACAGAACAAACTCAATCAATATGTTCAAATTCGTAAGTTTCAAACACATACTTTTAGGAGTTTTTTTTTTTTTAAATCATCTAAGGATATTTTTTCTTTTAATCTTTTATATAGTTCGCTCTTTGTTTGATGGCTGTTGTTGCCTTGGCTGCAGCTAAGCCAGGTATTGTGGCTCCATTGGCATACACCGCAGCATACTCATCGCCTTTGATCGCTTCACCCTACACCGCCGCCTACACTGCTGCAGCATACAGCGCCCCATTAGTTGCATCCCCCTACTATGCATCACCCTATGCGGCCGCCTACACCACATATCCTTATGCATCCGCTCCATTGTTGCTTCGTCGTTAATCAGCATGGATTATTCAACACTCACTACACTGACCAGCTACATCCTGCTTTCCGGCTCTCTTCAGTTTGTTGATTTTTTGTTTTGTCAAAAAAAAAGCTTAACTTTAAATTGAAAACAAATAAACTCTAAAAATAAAATAAAAAGAGAATAAAAAAGTTTTATACACTCTAACTATTATGTTCGTTTAGATTGCCTGCAGAAGTAGACAAGGAAATGATGTTAGAAAAAAAAAATAAAAGTAAAAAGAACGTTTTTACAGGACATGAAAGTAGGTGTACCTTTCTTCCTGATTTTCAACCAACTCATGTAATCCCTCTGGAAATAACCATGGCAGCAGCAATGATGAGTGTGTTTTGATTTTGTGTCCTGGGAATTTTTGTTATTTTGTCGTTTTTTTTTTTTTTTTTGTCTTGTGTTGCCTTCGGGCGGGTTTTGTTAGTAAATGTAGTTAATTAGAAGGTTAATTAGCGCACAGCTTCGGTCTGTCAAAACAAATTGGATGTCATGGAAGTTTTCTGTTCGGACGTGTGGGTCTCTTCCGTTGATTTTGTGGAAGGTTGTGGGTTTTTTTTTTTTTTGTTCGTGGTAAGTGGTGAAATTTTAAAGCTTCTGTCGGTTCATTCAGATGTTATTTTTATATTTTATAGTTGTAAGAGAAAATGATGTTGCGAAGGTGAATTGAAGAAATTTCAACAGTAATTTCAATTGAAAATATACAAAAAAAAAACAAAGCTTTGAAATGAAATTGTATTTTCATGAGTGTAAATGGCAGATGTAATGTAAGCTTTGCAAAATCTTATAACAAAGAATCATGTAATGGAATATGGAAGAAGTCTAATAAGTTTTAAGGTTTTATTTTTCATTTAATTTTTCCAACCTGGCTTTTACTTTTAGAAAATGGATAAAATGAAAAAAATGGTTTTTTAATCAGTCTAAGACTTGCTGCTTATTATTTGTTGACAATAAGCCAAGCTAACGAATTTTCTAAATCTGATTTAAAGGAGCATACGATTGGTTTCATAATGGGGTTATTTAGCTACCTAAGTGATGCTAAGAAAGGATATACTTGTCTGGCTACTTTTCTTATCCTTTGATCTTTATTTTATTATAACTAAGAAGTGTTTCCTAATCAATTACTTACTAACCAACTTCCGTTTAATATTTCGCCAAGGAATCCTTTATACAAAATTGGAATAGCAACATTTTTTATATTTACATTTTGTATATATACTGGTTCAGTTAATGTATAATTAAACTAGTAAAAACTGTCTGAAATTGTATTTAAAACTCTTAAATCAACGAACAAACAAAATTAAAATCTTTCAAAATTAAAATCTTTCAAAATTTAAATCTCGCAAAATTAAAATCTTGCAAAATTTAAATCTCGCAAAATTTTATACCATTGCATCAAATACATTTTTTAAATCCAAAATTTTTATATGCGAGATGTCGATTTGGGAAATTTTAATTTGCTAGATTTTGTGTAATAAAATAATTTTTACGAGATTTTTCGATTATTAAGTTATTTTTTTTTTTTTTTTTTTTGTGGAAACTTACATTTTTGTGTTTCAAGCAAGCTGTAAATGTATTGAAGAAAACTAAAAATTTTTGAGTGAATTTAATTTAAAAAAAAAATACTGAATTTTCAATCAAAAAAGTGTATGATTTTTTTTTTTTGATTTTTTTTAAATTTTAGGGCGGCATTCTTTTTATTGAAAAATCTCTACTCTAAGATGATGTAAAAACAAGATTGTTTTTGAAAAACACGTCAAATATTGCAAAAAAAAACAAAAAAAGATTTGTTCATGTCCGATTTTTCCGTAAATGAATATTATTATTGTTTGTTTAGATGAATTGTTAAAAGTGACGGTATTTTTTAAGTAAAATATAATACATATAAATTTTATTTAATCATTTAAGGTTCAGACTGCTGAAATCCCAAGTGTTTAAATAATAATTTTAATTAAAAAATTGCTAAAAATAACTATTTTTATCAAGAATGTATTTTTTTTATTTATCAGCTTCTACAGTCCTTAAACGTAAGTTCAAAAGCATATTTTGAATGTATGCTGAAGCAACAGAAAAACAAATAAAATAAAAATGAAAATAAATAAAAAAAAAGTATACCTAACTAAAAAAAAATATAAAAATTATATAAAATATAAAAATAAAATTAAAAATTTACATTGTTGATAAATAAATAAATAAAACAATATTATTTATTATTGATTCAAAATAGCTTTTTATGGCCTTTAGTCCTACAAATCGGCGTTTCGTCCGGCTTACTCACTTGGACTCATCAGTGACGTAGTGAGGGCCTTGTCATACGCAATTTGTATTAAGTTCAGTTCAACTTACATGAATTCTTTTACAAAAATCCACTGTAAACTATATCCAACAAGATTAGAATTCCTAATCATTAAGCTGGAAATTTTTTTGCCCGGGGCCAGACATAGTTTCTATTAGAAGGTTTTTTTATAATACAAATTCTTATTATTTATTATTATTATTATTATATTATTATATTATAATATTATATTATTATTTATTATTATTTAAAGTAATTACTTAGTTAAAATTATTGTTTAATCACTAGGGAGTTCAGTAGTCTGCACCTTTAATGGCTAATTTATGATTTATTTACCTTATACATTAATTTAAAATTACCATTTTAAATGAACAATGTACAATTACTATCACGTACGGGAAAATCGGACTTAAAAAATCATTTTTTGTTTGTTTTTTTTTTGGAATTTTTAGCAACGTTTTTTTTCACAATGATAGCCTGATTCCTTTACATCATCCGAGAGTAGAGGTTTTCAATAAATTTTCAAAAATCGAGAAATTTTTCGTCAACTTTTTCTTGATTGAAAATACGGTCAATTTTTCAAATTAAATTCACAAAAAAATCCAAAAAATTATAGCTCGCTTGAAACACAAAAATTGACGTTTCCGCAAAATTTCATAAAAATGGAATTTTTTTCGTCGAAAACTTGGTTGTTGATATTTTTCAATATTGTTGATGATGATTATCTTCAACTGTTGTATATGTATAACTCTTTTTGGTAGGAGGTCTACTTTACGAGAAATGGTAAGAAAAAACTCTGTTTCTTATTTCAAAATTTCGAACGAGATTTCTTAAGTTCTGCAAAATATATCGGCGGTCTTATTTCTGCATCAATTGCTGCTAAGAACAAGAAAAAGTATATAAAAATTGTATATACAGTTGTAATGTAGGGTAAATCGGGTTAATTGTTGAAAATACAAAAAAAGCTATGCGAAATTTTTAACTGCGAAATTTGGTTGTAAAGAGCAAGATTTTTCAATTGCGAAATTTTAATTTGAAAGATTTCGAACCCAATCTAGACCAGTGCAAGATTTCTAAAAAATGGCGTTGTTCGAGAAATTGTTTTGAAGGATTTCGTATGTCTCTCCACTAAAATTTGGCAGGCCATTAACGAAATAAGGTGAAAAAGTTGTTTTTTGTAGAAAACGAAAAAACCTTATCTTTGTGCATACTTTCGAATTTGTTTATTTTTATAATTATTTAAACATCCGCTGGCCATTATTCTGAAGAGTTGTTCTTCAATTATTACATTTACGTCTATTCTTTCCATGGTCACGGAAACAGTAATACATTACCAGTCTGTAAAAAACCTCGCAGAACGGAGATTTCCAAATAATCGGCAATATGACTCTCGCAGCTATAGATATCTCACCGAAAAATGAAACTAATATTTACATCATTTTGGAGAAGTTAAAACTATCGCAAATGATATTTCTAAAGCCGTTGATGGAGTTTGGCATCAATGAATCACTTCTTTATTGGATTAGAAATTACGTTTCAGACCGCTCAATACAAGCTGTATCGAATGGTTTTAAGTCTGAAATTCACACAATAAATACTGGTGTACCCCAGGGCTCCGTATTTTCTCCGCCTCTCTTCCTTATATTTATCCACGATCTCTTCTCTGAATATTCTTTTCCATTTAATTGTCGTACAGATGCAAGGTATCTTCAGCTTTTCATATTCGTTTCAAGTTTCACTTTTTTGTTAAAGATGACCAGGAAAACTTTTAAACTGAAATAAACTGTTTCTCCAACCAATATTTGGATTACTGCTAAAGGTAAACATACCTACATAATAGCAATCAGCATTATTGTGAATTTCACGTGAACAGCATTTCCACGTGGAAAAATTGATATTTCACTTTTCGCCTACTGTGCGAGTTCCATCAGAAAAACGAAAATTCTTCATTTTTGTGAGTACTCATTTCGTAGTTATTCGTAAATAAGAACTTAAATTGTCACACTTATTTTTTGACGGCGAACAATCGAAAAACAGAGGGCACTGGTTGGTGTTTTTGTGTAAGTTTTTTTTGTGTATTTAAGGCCAAGAGAAGACGAAACTCATAATACCTTTTAAATTTTTCGGGCAAAATGTTTTCCATGTGAAACTCATAATAAGGCTGAATGCCTTAATAAACCTTAAAAGCCATGATTTTTCTGTTAAGAAAAAAATTTATGAAAATCATGAATAAAACAGTACGAGGTGCAGATCTCTGAGGTACAGTTTAGTTACGAATTTTAATATCTCCGAGAAATTTTTCAATTTTTTAATAAGTTTCCGTGCTTTCTTCATTCATTTAGATACGTAGGTACTGTAAGCAAGTTCAAAACCCGGTTACAGAAAATTGTCAATTAAAATTTTGTAATCTATGAAATTAAAAGCCATAGTTATGACAGCTTAATAAATTTTTTTTAATAACGCAGGAAACTTTGTCATCATCTTTGTTAATTATTATTTAACAAAATAAAACGTTTTAACTATGTTTACACCAGTATTAAGAAACGTTAAATTAATAGCTCTTTGTTTCTTCAGATAAGAATTTCTGGGCAAAGTTTTCTATAAGCAAACATCTATTTTATTTCTACGATGATAAAAATATAATTCTTCCAATAAATAAAATCGAGAGGAACGAGGGCAGTTAACATTTTCGTTTTATACTTATTTTGCCTTTTTGAATTTCAATTTAGTTAACGAGTTTTTTTTTATTAATTTCCCGATTTATCTAAATTAAGCTGATAAATAGAATATGCCTCGTTTTTATTGAACCCATAATTCATTCAGGATATTAAATACTTATTTATTTAAAGACAAATCTTTACATTAAGTCATTATATGGAAACGCAAACATTAAATACAAAATAAATCTAAATCAATTAACTTCTTCTATCAGGAAAAAATCTCTACTCTATACGAGATAGTAAAATCGAAAAAGAAAATGTAATAGTTTTTTTTTATGTCGAAGAAAATTGCCAAACAATTTGTTATTGTTCTTGTTTTTGTGTTTGGTGGCGTTGTGATAACATTTTTATTCATCAATACATCTACAAAGAAAATGATATCAATGCATAAGGGCCAGTTTTTCAGTGCTGAGTTAACTGAAAATAAAATTACCCTGATTTAACTCAGAAAAAGTTTTTCAGGAGGATTCTGACCCTCGGCATCGAAATGACAATGATGTGACTATTGATTATCACTTTTTTATACCTTTTATTATCGAAAAAGAGGGTGTTTTTACAGAAATCACCGCTAGTTTACATGTTTAAAATTGACTGAAAAACCCATCTCTGGAAGTAACTTAGGTTAAACCCCGAGATTACCAGAATTTCGCACTGAAAAATTGCCCCTTAGTGTTTTCGATTAGCTGTCATACTCGCACCCTTCGTTTTTCAGTGTGACAACAAAACCATCGACTCCATAGCACCGTTAACGATAGATAAAGAGGAAAACCAATTTAATATAAAAATGAAAACCAACCAATTTAGTTGAGATTGAGAGGGTGAAAGGTGCGAGAGTTTGGATGAAAATGAGAAACCGTGTATTATGTATTACAGATGCTGTCAATGTCGCTGCTGCTGATGATGCTGATGCTGCCGTTGCTAAAATGACAATTCTTCAGAGGGTCATCAACTAAAACACCGAAAAGGCAAATTCAATTCACGATAGAGGGCGCGCGTAAAGCCCCTTTAGTTTAGCTCAGTCACTCATTCGTTTATCCATCATCATGTGCCTCAATATGAGCCACATCACATGCTATGTTTTGGTGAATGTGAGTTTGCATTTGTAAGGGGTTTGGGATATTAAGCAAATGTCACCATCAATGGTACTCGTATACTCGTATTTATAAGAACATTGTTGGTTGTTCTATATGAAGTTCCGCCGCGCGCCATTGTCAAAGCTGTTAGCTTGTCGATTTAGACTCGTTCATATGTATGTATAGTTATAAGGAACATATAACATACACCCGTTAATGTAGGCCAAAAGGAAATCAAAAGGCAATATAGGATTGTTAAGAGATAATGAGAAAAACGTTCAATACATATATATACGACTATAATAGTATGATGGCAATGGGTTGGGAATTGCTTAGTAGTTTTTTTTTTCTGTTCGCAATATCTTCTACTTCGTCCTTGGCTACATCTTCTTTTCTTTGTTCATAGTCGTCCTCGTCGTCATCGCATAGTCCTTTGAGATAGTATCATCTGTTAGCGGATTGAGAATCTTGCAAAATTGAGAAAATTAGCAGAAAGCATGTTCGGGAATTAAATGTCATTTCGGGGTTGTGGCAGAACATAAGATTTATTGTTCGACATTAAGGGAATTTTCTAGCTAAAATTTCGTTGGATTTGTGGGTATTAAAGGGCGTTGTGCCATTTGTGTTCACAGATTTATTTCAACATCTACCTACCTATACCTTTTTATAGCTGACAACAATGCTGCAAACGACAGAAAATCAAATTATTTCGTTATTGTGAAAACGATTGGAAATCAATATCTTGAATTTGGCAATATGAGACCGTTGATGAGAACACGTTTTCGATGGAATAAAACATACATTTGTATGAAGGTTGATGTTTTGGTTATGGATTTTGGTGATGTTCGTTGAAAATATGTAGGTATAACAAAGATTAGAAAGGGCATTTACTGCCATGTTAACAAGAAAAGACGCATCTATGTTTTTGGCATTTTGAGGTATTTAAAAACTTCTCTGAAAACCGAAATGGATATAGGGACAGGGTGTTCAATCTTGATCTTGACAAAGGTTAACATAAAAGGCACTATTTCCAAGAAATCTGTCCAACTGTAAGTGTATGCAGACGAAACAGCATCATTGGCCGTTCTCAACGTTTCGTTCTATTTAGATAGTTTAAGTTTGAAAATGTTACGGAGTTAAACGTCAATGTTACGGATGTGACAAAGTTTGATTTTGTACGTATGAAAACAATAAAATAAACAATAATTCAAAGAAAAATTGGTTTCAAAGAATTATGACGTTAAATGGGAAACACATCTCCTTCTAAAAAGAATTTTTTTGTCACTTAAAACTCAAAAAAATTTCTCACTTCAATGAAATGTTTTCTCTTTTCTTTTAACCTAGAGAACGAAAAGAATTCTTACTCGAAATGTAGTAAATTTCCATGTATCGAATGTTCTATATCAATGATCCAACAAAACAGAAATTAAGTTGAACTACGGGAACATTTTGTTTTGCTTACTTGTTACGTTTATGACACAGACACAGACTCGAAACCTTTAATACAGGCATACAATTCATTGATATTTTTTTTTTTCGCTAAACTATCAGCTAAAGTATTGTTCTTTTACTAAGCTGTCGATAAAACGGCTGTTATGCTACCTTTACAGTAAAGAAATTTTTATTTTTTAAATAAGGACTGGCAAATGTTGGCCATAAAAAACATCAAATTTGGATACTCTACTGCAACGACTGTTATACTAGCTTCACAGTAAATTTGGTAATTTGTTATAATTTTTGTTTCTTCGCGTGTAAACAAAACTGCACATTTGGAGAACTACTGCAAAATTTCTAGCTAGTCTCATTACTGTGAAAACGGCTGTCATTCTTGCTTTACTGAAGTTAACGCTTGGATAGGATTTTTTTATTATATTCTTCAAAATTTAAACTGAGCTTTTTCTTGAAGTTAATAAATAAACGTATATTTGAAGCCTTACTGAAGCCTTACTTAGATAATAGCGGTTCTTACAAAATGGCTGTAATGCCAACTTAATAGTGCAGTAAACAGTAAACTTGGTTAAACCCACTTTTTGATGAACTGCAAAATACCTCATAGAAATGCAAATTTGCAAATTAACGAAAGATTTTTTTTGTTGTGATATTTTTTAATAAATTAGAGTTGTACTGTAATTGTGTTAAGTTTGTGTAGCCATGCAACGAAAATAAAAAATAAAATTATAATATTTTGAACTTTTACGGCCAAAAATTAATTATGCGAAACGCTGTAGCGTTTTCGATTTAAAGTAGTGCTGTATTGTGCTGTCTTCAGCCGTAACTATGTAAAAAAAAATCGCAAATTTGAAACTTTACGGTAGAATTTTTTTTAGAAATATTGCAATTTCATAAAAATTATCGATTATGAGCCGATCAAAATTAGCTATGTCAAATTTCAAATCGCAAGTTGAGCACGATGCAGCGCAATACTTTTTAATGAAAAATCGAAAACAGCGGTGTTAACTTCACGCTTCGCAAAAATGCATCACAACTTTCATTTTTAAATTTTCCGAAAAATCTGCAAATTTGCGATTTTTTTAACATAATACAAACTGGCGGTGCTCACATCATGCTTCGCAAAATAGTTTTTTGAGCGTAAGAGTTGCAACTATATGATTTTTTTATTTCTTCGGTATATTGCAGCACAAACTGAGCACAAAATAGCACAACTTTTTATAAAATATCAAGATTTCGAAAAAAAAAAATCATCGTTGAAATTTGAAATTTTGCGAATATTCACTGCAAAAGGCAGCAGACTACAGCGCAACTTTTTTTTTTAATAGAAAATAATGGTACTAACCTCACGTTAGTAAAAAATTCAATTTTGCAAAATTTTGTTGTTTATCTCTTCAGTGGTTAGCAACAAAAGCAGAGCACAAAACAGCACATTTTTTATTTTTACAAAATTGCATATTTTCCAAGAAAAATGCATCTACTAAATTTGTAAATTTGCTATTTTTTGAAATTATTATTGCATTAGGAGGCATAAGTTGAGCACACAGCAGTCAAATTTTTGTTTCGAAAATCAAAATGGCGTTGCTTACCTTACACTTCACAAAATTGTTCTTTTGGCTTTAAAAGTTACTATTATGCCAATTTTTGTATTGCTTCAGCCTATTGCAAAATAGCACAACTTTCATTATTATGAAATTGCAAGTTTTCAAAAATATTTTATTCCTAAAATCTGGATCTAGCAGCCTTAGTTACAAAACATCAAAACTCTTTTTTAATAAATGTCAAAATTTAAGAAAAATCCGTTCGTAAAATTTGCAAAATTGCAATTTTTTTATATTTACGGCCCAAAGCAGCACAATTTGATCGCAGTGCACAACTTTTTTATTTTAAAATTAAAAATGGTGGTGCTTTGGAAAAAAAGGTTTTGCAAACATTTATTCTATTTTTTGTTTTTCGTCATTAGTGGTAGCACAAACTGAGTGCAAAATAGCATAACTTTTATTTTTATTAAATTGTAAGATATCAAAAAATTTGCAAATTTGCGAAATATTTTTTTAAATAATTAATTTTATTCGTAAACTTTTCAAATTTGCAAAAACAGCACAATTTTCTTTTTTAAGAAATTTCATTCGCAAAATTTTCAAATTTGGAATTTCCTTTTTAATATTTAAGGAGTAAGGCAGCAGCACAATTGAGCACGACTTATCTTTTTGAAAATCGAAAAGGGCGGTTCCTTTTGCTAAAAAAAAAATGGTGACTCTTTTAAAATCATATTTTAAGAACGTTTTTTTTTAATACGGCAAAAATAATAATAATAATGATAAATTTGGCAGCGCAAGTTGGGTTTTTTACGAAAACCAAAATGGCGGTCCCAACTCCTGCATTTAATGTTTCCTGCTAAAATTTTAGTAGTAGTTGTAGTTATCATGGAACAAAATAGGCAGCAAGGACACTTAATTAGGAAGTAGATCAGACTTTGAAAATAAGTAATAACAATCTAAAATATTGATGGAAATGGAAACTTGATACTTTTATTTTTTATTTTTGGCAACATTTTTTTTCAATTTTAAGAAAACCCTATTCAATATTTGTTTCTATTATTTAAAGGCCAGGTTTAAATAGAATCACTCGCATTCAATATGTATCCAAATAGACAAGCTTTCAGCTTGAAAATATCGAACTGCTATATTTTACTTTGTACAGTTAATAAACCGTCAATCAAGAAAGCACACAATAACAAGCTTTTTTTTGGTTTTTTGGAATAAATCCTCACAATTTTTCTTCCTCAATGGTTCCTTACACAAAAAATGTATGTTGTGCCCTATCCAGTCTCCACCATACGAAACCCAAATTTCCATGGCCATCCAAACATCACATACGTATGTATACATCAAATTCAGGCATATGTTAAAGATACCTATTTGCTAAAAAAAAAAAAAATGAGAGAAAAAACCCACATTTAATGAAAATCACATTCATTGCAGTTATTTGTGTCAGCTCTATTCATTCATACCCTCCTCTCGTGTAGGTACCCCCCAGAGTAATCATTTCTTTCCGTTTCTTTGAGGGTATTTTTTCCCTTCAAGTTTCCCAATTCGACCATATATGCGGGGAGAGTATATATATATTGTTTTATTGTAACTACATTTTTTTTTACTCACATCCTCCCTCACATCCCTGTTATATTATAATGTAGATCCTGCTTTGCTTTTTCTCAGGGCCTTTTTTGTATTTTGAGTTGTCTTTTTTTTCTGTACGCTTTGTACACGATTTTCGCCTGAACTGCTTCCTTTGAAGCACATATCCCAAGGATAAGAGAGAGAAAGAAAGATACTCGTACCAAACGAACAAAATCATTTTTTTTTTCTATCTATTTTGTGGTACTGAATTTGAAGCTAGAATATTTTACAGTCTATTTGGAGGAATCTCCTTTATATGCGGGACTAAGTGAGAGGCCATCAGAGAATGCAAAAAAAGAAAGAAACTCACCAGGGACTCGAATTTAGATTCGAAATACTATTGAGTTGGACATTTTGTTCTGCTCATGTACAGGATGGATGTGAAGCTCCATGAGATGTTTACATGTAAAATCCAGTTGAATCTAGAAGAACTATAGTCAGCTGGTGTGGTTCTCATGTCAGGTTTTGCAAGGATAATGTGCTGGATGTTTTTGTTAAACAAAAATAGAAAAAAAAAAAAATAGAATAAAATTCAAATGCCCAAGAGAGATTCAGGCTCAGTCGTAGGGTTTGGTGTTGGCATTGACGGTGATGGTGGTGTATGGTGTTTCTGTTGGTTGCTAGTTTAATATCCTTGGCCACCATAGATGTTATGGTCTTGTTCATGTAACCCAGGCATCGAGGTTAGCTGTCTTAAACAGTTGCTGGAGATGTCTTTTATCTGAACCTCTACATATGGGGTTATTGTGTCAGGGTTATTTAGTGTGACTAAATTACTGGAGTAATTGTATAATTAGTTGTCAAATGCAAATGGCAGGATTTTTTTTGTTCATGCATAATTAATGAGTAGTGGAAAAAGTGTAAACAAAATGAAAATAAGATTGAAACAGATTTGTTATGACTTAGATTGAAATTTATTAGTTTTTGCTGACCTATGCTCCTGTAAGTATGCAAACAAAGAGAGATACATAAATAAACATTTGAATAATGACATAAAGGATATATGGACATCTCTGAAGTTTCAACAAACTCACTTGTGTAATTAAGAGTTTAAAGACGCACAAGTTTAGTGTAGGTAGATTTCTATGTACATCCGCTAAACATGAGCCCAGGAGTATGCAACAAATAAGTCCTTACTTATACGGTCCCAATCCATGAAGAATCACAGCCGAAGACACAGCAGTCTGCGATCCAAAGCACGATGAATAGATGGTGAGTCTAGACTTGAAATCTGTTAGTATTTTCCAGGTTTTGAATGAGACAGAAGATTTGGTCTATGGTCTATATCTACCTGGCTGGAAGAGCCAAAGCCACATTGGTAATTTCCTATTATAATGTTGCAAAACTGCTAAAGACGCTCACACATTACGTTTGATAGGATCTTGTATATAACTTTTATGCCCTCGATAGTTCTTGCAGGGCATAGGATAGCCTTTTTTGTAGATAAGACATTATGGAGCTTATAGACCAGGTATTGGACATACTTCCTTCCACTCAAACTTGGTAGATGAGTTGATGCATTCACCCTTTCAAGTTTCAACACATCCCCTCCGTGCTAGATGAGCTCTGCTGATAAACGATGAGATCTAGCGGCCTTATCTTCTTTACTGGGTGGTGGTACTGGGTCTTCATTGGCTGGAGTTTGATTCGCTTTTTGTCCTATTTCTTGCTCTATCTGATGTTCATTTAGCAGCTGCAGCAAACTCAGCTTGAAAATATTGTCTGTTCTCCGTGACTAGGCTTCCATCGCTGTTTCGAAGGCCTTCGTTGCGCTCGTAAGACCATCAGCAGATAGTTGCTTGGCTTTTTTAAACAAATTGCAGGTAATATTTTGATTACGAGACTCTTTGATCTCCTTAAGCTGCGAGATTGGTACGCCTTCTTCTTTCTGAACTGGATAGTTTGCTCGATACCTCTCACTCACTGCTCTTGTTTGACTGCAGCATATTGGCATTGGCTTTCCGCACCCATCATCATACCGCGTTTATTTTTCGGGGTGGTTGGTACTTGGGGGTGCTTTCTGTGCCTAACAAAATGTCTACCGAACAAAAAATTAATATTTCTTGATATTGCATACTTTCAGGAAGAGTATTTATTTAAATCAAATGTAGTGCATACGTTTAGGTTGATTATTCTTTAATTTATATTTAAAATTAAGAGTTTGTTCTGTTGATTTTTATAACAAAAATCTGAAAATATTTTCATTTACTAAAGTGTTCTCGAAAATAAAATAAATAGCCTCAAATCAAAGAAAAAAACTCATTTCCAAAATAAATTCTAAACTCTATAATACGACACAATTCAGTGATTTACACGCTATTTTGCTCCCATATAACTAATGTCACCCTCTAATAATGGTATTGACATTTTATGTCATGTCGATGTCACACAATCAGTGTAAGCTAGAACATTTATCCCTTTTTCAACTTTGATGTTACAAACTATAATAGTATTATGTCTATAGTCTATGCAAACATCGACATGTAAGTCTATTCGGTTCTTTGTATACATTGATCCAGGAAGAATTTAAGTGTACCAACATAATACTAGTAGTGTTGACCTCGTTTTTGTGTTGTGTCTTCATATATGTACATGTATACGAAATGTCTATTCTATTTGACAAAATATACAAACAGCCCATCCTATCCCATCTGATAAACTTAAATATAATCTCAAATAGAGATTTTGTGTACAAATCGACGAAAGGCATTTGAAGTCACTTTGACACTACTATCATCGAACATGAGAAATTTGTTTATTTTAGAACTGGCAACAGAGATGCTCTTACACCACATTATATACAATAATGTCAAATGGATAGACTGAAGGCTTATTATAAAATACATATTGGCATTGTTTTGAGTTTGTCAAAGGGAAAATTGTTTTGGAATTAGTGATTCGATACACAAAAGGCAACAATTTACAATGTATCGGATTTGTTTCGACAAGGTTTTTCGAGGTGTGAATTAAGAGAACTTAGTTTTAAAAAAATGTGAGTAGCTGGCTTGAATGAGGTCATTAGGTCTCAACGAGTTGAAACAGAAAAAAGTTATTAAGGAATCACGAAAGAGTGTGAAAAATTAAAAAGAACTAAAAACGTTTGTAGTAAAATTTTAAGATGCAAGTATACTTTTTTTTAACTAATAAAAAGCACTGGATATATCAATATAAATTTTTTGATATTTTCTTGCATATTTTTAGGCATAGTTTAATTTTATTTTGAAACAAATGCTTACGGAATTAAGAAACTATAAATTTCTGTATATATTTATTTTTAATATTTAAGCAGATTGTTGTTTTCTTTTTAACAAGTGCTGGTACGAGCAAATGAACATTCCTTGATATTGCATACTTTAAGGAGAATTTAATGCCAGATTTGGAAGGGAGTACATTTTTAGTTTAGCAGTCGGAGGACTCAATCAGAACGCTGAAACTTCCAATAATGAACACAAGATGGTGGACTTGGCGTAGAGGTGAAATGTCATCATAGTAAGCACTTGTTTCCTACACCTTGATATACAGGAGACTTGGTGGTCTTTTTATCAAAGAACCGTCAGCCAAATTGATCCAGTATCTTGAGTGTCCAAAGGTATATATAAGTCCTCGGACCTCTATTTAGTAGTATCTTAAGTGCGTATGCAGATATCTACGACGTAACAACGCCAAGCAGATGCTGTGAAGAGATTTGATGTCAAAAAGCTAAAATGGGAATATCACAAAATTTTTTTTTGACGACACGACCTCTTTTATCTTATCACAAAGACCACTGCCAGAATCGAATACAGAGGACCAGTGGAGAGATTGTCGAAAATCCATCGGAAAAGCCACCACTCTGATGTGATGTGTTTCACTAAGTGACCACAACGAATCTTCTGGTTCGATGAAGAGTACTGGCTGGCGTATGCAGCTATAAGAATGACGCCTACCAAACAATACTGCATATGAGAACGAGATCTGCTAGAGAGAAACCCGGTAAGGTGCACGCTGTAACGCTGTACGGTCAAACAAGGAAGGGAGAGCATCGACTTTTTAAGAAATAAAAAGAGAGAGCCCGAGAAGCGGAGGGTCGGTTCTATTAAGGATTGTACCGGCAGTAGTGATGTTCGTATGTTGTTTTGTTTCCAACTGAGGTAGATCAGCGGGGCTTAGGGCAAACCCAAGAAAGCAGTAGAGAGACCAGAACTCCAATTACAAAGTTATTTGTATTCCAAAGTACTCGTATTTCATAATAATTTTACAATATTTTCGGTCTTACAATAAACTTACAGAGTATTTCATATACACTAATGACGAGACAAGTTTCCAAGTCATGTACGGAGCTAAAGACAGCGAAGTTTGGGATAGAGTCCCTAGTCTTAAGCAACGAGATACGAGAGAGCAGTATTAAACAGCGGACAGCTGAGACGGCGACGGTTGGGATGAAGTCCCTAGTCTGCAGCGAAAATACGGTCGCAGCTTATGACAAAGAAGGTTGGGATAGAGTCCTTAGTCTTAACTTTGGCAGCGAAAAAGAACAGGCCAAGTCTAAGTCTAGTATAAGCTTCTCGGAAGCGGTAGGAGGTTAAGACAGCGAAGGTTGGGATAGAGTCCCTAGTCTTAACTATGACAGCGGAGAAGAGTAGGCTTAGACAGCGAAGTTTGGGAAAGAGTCCCTAGTCTATGCTTTTCAGAGGAGGTTAAGACAGCGAAGATTGGCATAGAGTCCCTTGTCTTAACTTTGGAGTGAAAAAGGAAAGGCTAAGACCGCGAAGGTTGGGATAGAGTCCCTAGTCTTAACTATGACAGTGGAGAAGAAAAGGCTTAGACATCGAAGGTTGGGATAGAGTCCCTAGTCTTAGCTTCTCGGAAGCGGTAGAAGGTTAAGACAGTGAAGGTTGGGATAGAGTCCCTAGTCTTGACTGACAGCAGAAAAGAAAAGAAATAGACATCAAAGTTTGAGATAGAGTCCCTTACCTTAGTCTTAACTAATGATAAAGGAGGGAAAGGCGAAAGCCAAAAACTTTTTAAGCAACTACTTGGAATTGACAACCAGCAGTGTGCCTCGTTATTAGTTTTACATTAATAGGTTTGAGATGGATTTTTACCTTGTACTCTTGATTTTTGGAATCTGGTTTTCAAGGAATTTGCCACCTTTTTTAGTTGATTTTGCTGGCCGAACCAAATGTGGATTGTAAAAACCACGAACGAAATTAATAAGGTGATATCACCAACTGACAGTGTGTGTCCTCTTTTGCAATTTGTGTGGGCGCCTTTGCAGGCATTCATCGACCTGAAATGACTGGGACACGGCGAGCGTATGGACAGCAACGCACCAGTTCGGCGAATTTTTGTATTCAACTCTGATGGTGTAGGAAGAAGAGGAAGGCCTCCCACTAGGTGGCGCACAAAAGTCGAAAACAACCGTATCCAAAACAAAAACTTGCCTTGCGTAACTGGAGGCGGCTAGCTAACAACAGAGCTTGCTGGAGAGTCTTTTTGGTTGAGGCCGTAGTCCGTCCTGGGGTGTAGGAGCCATCAAAAGTAAAGTATGTATGCATACTTCAAGGCAGTTTGCATACCAATAAATGTATATTTTTTCATATTGCATACTTTAAGGCCGATAAATGTATTCTATTTTTATCTCAACTATTGCTTGAAATAGTTGGATCATTCTAAGATACAATAATTTTAAGTTTACAAATAAATACATTTCATAAAGATGCCGCAGAATCTAAAATCCTTCAGTTTTGTGCCTTTTTGATTTTATTTTCACATCAACATAACTCATCTCATAATAAAGTATATACATTTGTGCATATCGCCTTAAATGATACATCATCAAGCATATGGTATCCCTACATGATTTTTCATCTCATATCTAAACAAAAATATTCTCCGTAAATAACCTTTATGTACTTTATTACTTTGTCGAAGAAAAATATTTTTGTAATTTAAATTTCTCAAGCAATGCTAATCAGTGTTTTTTTTTTTGGCTTCAAGCTTCTTTGTCGGTTTTGACAGCAAACAAAATAAGTAAAAATATAGAAAAATATATTGCAGCCATATAAAGCATCTCCTTAAATAAAGAAAAAAAGAACCTAAAGAAAATTTATGAGAAATATTTTTTCTTTCTATGAGATATTAAAATAAAAAAAAAGAAGTCCGGAAAAAGATTCTACTGCTTTTAGCGAGTGACGTGCCGCCATATCTTCGCTTCTGTACAAGAAAAAAAAAACATCAAAAATATAGAAAAAGTCCTTGCAAACAGTTAGAAAATATAAATTTATATATTTTCGCAACTTCTACTTTTCAGTTTTTACTTGTCTATTTTTTGCCCCAAATAAAAAAAAAAAAAACACAAAAAGAAACTTCACAGCAAAGTTTATAGGTGCAATACTCTGTGGAAATATCTTTTTTTTTATTTACAAACATTGTCATGAGTTTACCGTTATGGTATCTATTTTGATTTTATTTATGCCATGCATAACACTATTTTGCATAATGTCCCTGCCCCCATACACCATCTTACCACCTCCCACCTCCCCACACGCAAGGAGTGTAGGTTTTGTGGGTTTATAATTTTGTGTGTGCGTAGGGTAAGTATGCTGAGTTTCCAGACAAAAAAAAAAATAACAGAAAAAGAATACAGACAAAATATGATAAAGAAAACAACATTAAAGTTTCACAAGGATATCTCAAAAAGATATCAGACGTTTTTCTCGTTGGATTTTATTTTCGTTTTTTAACTTTTTAAATAAACAAAAAACTTTGCCATCCTCTCTATCTCTCAACTTGTCATTGGAGGAGGAATATTTGAAATTTATTTGAAAAATTAAAATGTATTCGATGAAGAAGATATTAGAAACCGATTCGTGGTGTTGGTCTCTTTAGGAATACAATTTGAGTTTTGTGGATGTATTTTTATTTTGTTTTTAAATAAAAAAGAAAGAATTATGCACAAGTTTTAAGATTTTGCAAAATGTGGCTGGACATGGTAAAGAATAATATCAATTCTTGTGATAGCCTTAAAATAACATGTTTTGTTTTTTTTTTTTCGATTCCAAATTATGACTTTCTCACCAAGTGATGATTGAGCGTTGTAGGAAGCGGATAGTCAGTGAGTGGCGTAAACATGGATGTCCAGTTATATCACGAATACTATACAGCAATTGTGCTTATTTTACCCCCACGCGGACCCCACGCGGATACTTGGCTCATCCATCCGGACTTTATTTGCTAAACAAATAGGCACGGTTGTTGGGGAAAAGACAAAAATAGCAACACTTTACGCTTCTGTCGAAATCTCACTTACCCTCATATTATTCACTCTGGATTTAAATTGGAGTTAAGTGAATTTTAAAACCAAATATAAAATCCAAATTTAATTTTAAACAAGCATTAAATCCAATGGATTTAAAATGCTTTTAATCCAGATGAAAAAGAATAAACCGAGATGAAAGCGAGACGATATGAAAAGGTGTAAAACAATACAAATAATAAAAACCTTGTGTAGATGTCACGTCGAGACTTAAGCGAGACTATAGCGATAAAACCACGACACAGATAGCTGTTAGATGGACACGGCGAGTCAACATTAGACGAACACAATCATCACGACACTGAAAACCTCGTTAAGACTGTTTACTCACGGTTTTAACTTACTTTAACCACTTGGAAAATTTAAATTTTTAAAAAAATAACTTTGGCGAGACCAAAGCGAGACGACGGCAAATCATGCTCAATGCCAAAAACTACGTATAAATTTCACAGCCAGACCAAAGCGATACCATAGCGAGAAAACCACGACATATGTTCCTCTGTAAATGAGCATGACGAGACCACAGCGAGACGAGCTTTATGACCACGATAATGAAAACTACATAAGAGATAAGCCAGATGACCTTGAGACGTCGTCTTCGCGTCGTCGTCATTCTCGCTTCAAACCGAGTTATCCAATTCGGTTTGCAAAAATATCACATGAAAAGTATCGCAAATGTTTGCTTCCAGTCGGTTTGAAAGATTTTAGGTTTCATATGACTACTTTAAATCCAGTTTTAATCTGGATTTAAAAACAAAAACTGACCTCCGTAGGGCAGTTTAAATCCAATTGGATTAATCCGTATTGGATTTAAAAAATTGGATTTAAGTTTGTATTAAACGAGTCAGTAATATAGGATTGGATTCAATTTTTGGATTTAAATTACTTTTAATGTGAATTTAAGTTTTAATTTGCCTTAAGCGAGTGGATAATATGGACGTTAGGGTATAGGAAGCCATTTTTTAAACGTGAAGTTATAACCACCATTTTTGGTTAAAAAAAAAAAAGAAGTTGCTCCGTATTTTGCGCAACTTGTGGTGCATTTGCCGTAATTATTGAAAAAAATAGCAAATTTGCAAGTTTTGCGAATGATTTTTCTTTTGAAATCTCGATATTTCTCAAAAAAGAAAGCTGGTTCTCAGAATTTGCTCCTTATTTCCAAAGAGATAAGACACAAAATAGAATAATTGAAACCTTAATGGCCAAAACGAAATATTGCGAAGGGCTGTAGCGCAAATTTTGCACCGCAATTTTGTATGTAAAAAAAAATGGGCTTTATTGTGCTCAATTTGTGCTGCCTTGTGCCTTAAATATTTTTTTTTTAAATCGCAAAATTGCTGATTTTACGAATGAAATACTATTGAAATTTCGTATTTTTTGAACAAATGAAAGTTGTGCTGTTTTGTACTCAGTTTGTGCTGCCATACTTTTGCCAAAGAGAAAGATAAGATCGTATATTTGCAACTTCTATGGCCAAAAACAATTTTGCGAAGTATGAATTTTGCATTATCGTTTTCGATATTCAAAATTAAAAGATGTTGTATATTGTGTCTTATGCCGTTAATATTAAACAAAACTTCGCAAATTTGATAATTTTACAGGAATTTTTTTTAATTTGCAATTTTGTAAAATTGAAACTTGTGCTGTTTCGCAAAATTGATTTTTTTGCCATTAAAAAGGCAATTATTAGAATTTTTTAATTTTTTTTTAGCACAAGACCAGAAAAATTTTTTAGTACTTGCCAGGATGCTGAAAAAGAGATGGTGGCTAACTTCCCCACCATGATGTTTGGTTATGAGACAGACACAAGTAGCCTCAGATAATGATAATCAAATGGCAAAAAGATCCAGAACGTCAACGTATAAAGAGTATATATGCTTGGAACATGAGAATCCTTAACACCTAACTCAAAAACTTAAGCCTATCCTCACGAAGGATAGACTCAGGTATTATGAAAAGATTGCGACATTTATTGCAGCTGTGATAAAAAACTTAACACTTTATAGGATGCGGATTCATCGTCGGAAATCTCTAAATAAAAATCAATTAATTTAAAAGCTCTTTAAAGAATGAGCTTTTAGACCTCTTGGACTACTTAAATAACACGTTGGCTATATCATAGAGTACCTATACTATCTAGAGAACCAACTCGTACCCCTCTTGCCTAAAACACCCGCAAATTTTATTTGAGCACATTAAGAGAAAATTCTCTTAAATTCCCTGTCCGTGAATACGTGTGATAGCTCTAAATGTGACGTTTTCAATTTTTCGATTCAATTTTTTGTTGTTTTCAATCTAATGAGCCAAAATCCATTAAGTTATCATTGTATTGGTGAGGTTCCATTTAAAATGCATTGGGCAGCTAACACATGCTCAGCCATGTGGAGGAAATACTCACAGTGCAGTTTGTAGGGTAAAAGAGAAAAAGCCCTGAAGTCGGTTCTCTAGATAGTATAGGTACTCTATGGGCTATATTCTGAGTCGGCCACATCGAGCGTTTGGACAAAAATGCTCTATAGGAGAGAATCTTTGAATCCAAGCCCCCAGATTTAAGAGAACGAAGAATAAGACTTAAGACCAAATCATCGCGGATATCAGAAAGCTTGGTCCGCATGACTGGACACAGTGTTTCGGGATCGTTCAGCATTGAAAGCTTCCGTATCTCACTCAGGCTGCAACCTTTCATGGATTGGGAGCTGGATGAGTAAATAAAATAGGTTAAAAAAAATCGAAAATAAAAAGGAATGAGTGATTAATTATTGTCACAATTGTCGCAAAGTTGACGTTAAATGTTCGTAAATTAAAGATAAAACGTCGTTAAATTGTCGTAATATTGTCTAATTATCGTAAAAGCTGTCTTAAAATTGTCTAAAAAATTCTCTTTAAATTGTAGTAAAATTGTCTTAAAACTGTCGTAAAATTGCCGTAAAACTGTTGTCAAATCGTCACAAAATTGCCATTAAATTTTTGTAAGATTGTATTGTATTTTGTATTGCCATTAAATTTTTGTAAGATTGTAAAGTTGTCGTCAAATTGTCTTAAAATTATCTAAAATTGCCATAAAATATTCGTAAAATTGAATAAAACTGTCGCAAAATTCTCATTAAATTGTAGTAAAATTGCGGCAAAATTGTGTTAAAATTGTTTTAAAATTGTCGTAAAAACAATTTTAACATTCTTCATTTTAAATAACACTTAGGTAATTTGTTTAACAAACGGAAAAATCTTTTCAATATAAATTTACGATCGTTAATCCCATCGTCCATTGCAATGTTAGAACTAGAAGTGGTATTAATAATTTAACAAACTTAAATGTAAGTTCTCTTTTGAAAGTAGGTACGAAATCCTTGATAGTTTTGTCTTAAATTAAAAAAAAAAAAAAAAAAAACAACTGTACGCGTAGGGCTGTCTAAGAGTATAAGTTTTATTTACTAAAACTTTAATTTACATAGATAATATCTGCACATTTCAAAAAAAAACCTTACAAAATAAAACAAACATAGCTTCCTCTTTTTGCCATCAGGAACTTTTTTCATCTAGTATATTAATCCCTGAAGTTGAAAGTCAAACGATCTAAAGGTTTTATTTTCAACCAAAATAATTTCTCTGGGAATAATATAATATGTGAAATAGTATCTTAATCAACGTCAGATAAAAAGCACAACAAAAATGTTTAAAAAAAAAAAAAAGCGAATAAATAAAAAACACAACACAAACAAAGAATACACACAAAAGAGGAATAAGAAGGAAGACAAAAATTAAAAAAAAAAAGGACTTCTCTTTTTAAGTAGATGCTTGCTACTTGTTTACTTTGCGTGATGTAATTTGTCTTCATTTGCATAATAAGCTCACAAATGGATGATGTTACTCTTTCTCATTATCTTTTTGTATTTCTTCTTCTTTGTCTTTCTCACTTTACTACTTTTTTAATTTATTGTTAGAGAAGAAAGAGTTTTTTAATTACATGAAACTTAAAAATTTAAATTGTATTAAAACTCTTACATATTTTTACCCTGCCTCTCTTCCTGTAACGATGATGGCTCATTTGTATAAGAGTTGGCTTGAGAATTCTAGCGAGTATTATGATGATGCAAAAAGAAGATCCTGTCTTTTTCGTCCTTCACACCAAACACCAAAAAAGGAACATACACATTTCATGAATAAATAACAAAAATAAAATTGAGCGATTTCTTAAGAGAGTCATTGCGGTTGAAAGAGGATGATTGGGATATGAATATGTGTATCTACATTTTTTTTAAGGACACTTGCTGCATTTTTTCATCCTGTCTATATGCACATCTTATATGTAGATAGAATCAACTGATGCATATCGGTTTTTTCCTTTTACTTTGGAAAGGACGTGCTTTGAATAATTTTAGTTTTTTTTTACAATTTTTTTTTTTTTTTATTTTTGCAATTCCAGGACGATTCGTGATTGGCATTAGAAATAAAATCGAATTGCAATTTTTATTTAGATTAACGTTACAAGAGAAAGTTGACGTGCTAGCAGCATATTCTTGCTATTTTTTTGAAAATATATGGAGATGTGGAAAATGTCTTCTTTCTTTTGTGGGTGTATAACAAATTTAACTTACAAAGAGTGTCATCTGTCGACACGTTCGTCCGTCATCATCGCGTCAAAGTGCTCTTTCTAAATCCTTGAAATATATTCAACGATTTTCGGAAACTACAGTGTGTTAAGAGACAAATTAGGATTCTTCGTGAATCCTTTATATAAAAAAAAAAAACAAAACAGCTTCGTCTTCATCTTCTATTCAATCAAAAGTTCATTAATAATTACACATTTTTGTGTGTAGGTGTCACCAAACTTCTTCTTTATAAGAATATCCTTCTTTGGTAGTGCGGGTATATAAGAAAAGTTTATCTTAAAGAAGACCTTCCTCCATATCATTAAAACCAAAATTTTATTCAAAGGAAAGACCAACTAATTCAATTGCTATAATTAGGATGTTTGCTATGCCATCATTCAGTTCTCTCTTATCTGATGGAGCCTCCGCAGCCACTGTTGGTATACACACACAAACACACACAATCATTTCATCAGGATGAAGAACGCAAAAAAAGGAAGAAATATATCGCGAAAAATGAGCGTTGTTGGTGTTGTACTCGTATAATAGAGGAAAATAGGAATATCCGCGCGCCGCCTATCATTGTCACCATTTCCGGTGATGTGAATGACCAAGATAAAGTTTTGGGCGTATTTTTAACAAAAGAATTTTCTCTCTTCTTCCTCGTAGGCTCTTATTGTATAAAATCAAAAAAAAAATATAAATATATCATCAAACAAATACAGACACAAAAAATAGAATAGTAGGTTCGGTAATGGTCGAATGGATGCGAAATTACTTTTGTTAGGTTAACTGATGGGAATATCTTTTGTAACAAATAGGGAATTATGAAATAGGATATATTTATATCTTGATAATGTTTTTGTGTGGTAATTTGGGTCTTTGATGGTAACTTTGTTATAAAGAAGCAAACACACACAGAAAACTAAGTTAATTGTGTGGGTTTTTTGAGATAGACAACCGCTAATTTGTTAGTACTTACCAACTTAAGGTTCGAAAATAGAAAAAAACAATAATTGAGAAGGTTACTTTTCAGCTATGATGATGATGAAGTTAATCTGATAGCTTTGTTTTTAAGTTTGGCTGATGACAAATTGAATAATGTCGTTGGGCAAATTTAAGCTTTCTTGATGGTTTGTGAACGTCTGAGAAGTTAGAAGGGCAACTTTCACCCACGCAAATGGGACCTTCAGTTTTTTTTTTTATAACTTCACTGTGAAGTTACCAGGTCAGTATGAAATTTTGTTCTGGTTAGTGCAATGAACTGTCATGTCGAAGGTCTCGGTTTGATTCCCAGCCGCTGCCATTTAGAAACAGAAATGCCTCTTGCGAGGAACTGACAAATCCTCCAAGAATATACTTGTCTTGAATAAGTACTTCTCATCTAGCCGTTCAGACTCGGCAAAAAATTGTAGGTCCCATCCATTCCTGCCAACAACACGCATAAAGGAATAGTTGAGAGTTTTAAGTCACTAGGCCCTGGTTCTCCACGAGCTGTTGCGCCACCAAATTTACTAGTTATTTATGAATTTTTTTCAAAAAATGATTTCAAAATTTTTAAGTAACCTGTTCTTGAAATGGAAAAAAAAGCCTGAAATTTGGAGCCGTGCTGCAAGTTCCCAGCATGCTTGGTTTCTGAGGTACACTATGTGACCTGCTAACTCTATTCTGAAGTTGACAGGTCACTCGATTACACCCTTATTTGGCAAACTTCAAAATCGGGAAAAGAAATGCAAAAAAATGCAAAAAAATGCAAAAAAAAACGCAAAAAAATGCAAAAAAAAAAAAGAAAACAAAACTGCTAGTTCCTGTCCAGGTCCCATTTGCGTGGGTGAAAATTGCCCTGCTAACTTAACACACATGGTTTATAAAGGTGTTGGGTATTACGAGTAAGTTGCAATCTCTTCGCTTACACATATTAAGCTAAGACTTAAAGCTATAAAGGATCAACTATGGTCTACAAGACCAATTGCAACAAAATGTATGTGTGCCATCGGAAAAACATTTTCATGTTCTTTGGTACAATGATCATAAAAGTTTTCAATTAGAGTTAACAAATAATGATAAATAACAAAGTTAAATTACAATTAAAAAATATTGTAATTAAACATTTTTTCGATTGCTTTCGAATGTAATTGAAGAAATTCAATTACTAATTATAAGTAACCTAATTATTTGCAATTCAATTAGATTAATTTAGTTGAAAACAAAATAATTAATCATCAAAAAGGGAGAATTGATTACTTCTTTCAGTAAAAATTACATATAGATTTTATTAATTTATTGTTTTGTTTTCAATTAGATTTTATTTTATTTTTAATTAATAAAATACTTGTTAAATAACCTTAAATGTACAAAATCTAATTACTATTTTTAACTACCTACATATAATTTAGAAGTGTTTTTTTTTAATTACGTGTATTTTGTTAATATACATTTTTTCAATTACAATTACAAATAATGAAAATGTATGTTTTTTTTTCAATTACAATTATGTGTTATTGTAATGGAAAAAGTTCAACTACTAATTACTATTGTAATTTAAATGAAATTTGAAATAAATAACAAAAAAGTAATCATTATTTCCCGAATTCGTATACAATATTGGTTATACCAGCGGTCCCTAAACTATTTGAGCTGTAGAGCCCTAATCAAGTCCAGAATATATTCTTGAAATCCAAACGAAAGTAAAAAATGAAAGACAAAACATTTCAAAATCAATCAGTTGCACTGTGGGGGCTAGTTTTGAATTTTTCCCTGCTTTATGTTTTCAGTGGTGCTGAATCTCAATCTTAAATTTGCGACTAAAATTTCGTGTCGCAACATGGAAAAAACTCAAAAAATGCAGTTGAAATGCATTAAATTGCAGTTTTTTGCTTATAACTCGAAAACTGTTGGTTTTTCGCAAATAACATCAGAGTGCAATTGAAAATATATACAATTTTTATCAAATTTTAGTTCAAGGATTTTTCTGCAACGAAATTCATTCTTATTTCTCTCCTAGAAATCCCTGTTTGTATCTAATAAATTTGGAATATTTTCAAATTGAGTAACATTAAGGCTAGCAACTAAAAAAAATGATTTATTAAAGATGAATGAAGGTATTTTAAATATTAAAAAAGAATTTTAAGAAAAATATCAATACTCCAGAATAACCATACAAATTTAATTGAGAAAAAATATTTCTTAAAAATTTTAGATGCTTTAATTTTCCTGATTTTTATCAATCAAAATCACTAGAAAAGAAAATTTTGGTTCATGTTAAGGAAAAAATTTCAAATATTTTCATACGCGGAAAAAATTTAGTGTTTTTGAATGGATTTCTGGAAATAGTAAAAATACATTTTAATTTTTTATGTTTACAGAATAAAAACGTAGAATAAAAAAAAAAAAACTGCAATTTATCAGTTATGCATTTTTCTGTAACTTAGCTGGGTTTTTTATTATAAATGGAATTTTTACCCAGTCTGAATTAGTAATTGGAAAGCTATCTTGTCAAGATCTTTGCAAATATCCAATATATTTTTCTTTTTACAAAAATTTTTTTAAAACTTAAAAACATTCCATTCAACATTTTTTTACAATAGGCAGAGGTGCACAGGTAAGCAAGAAATATTTTTTCTACAGCTGCCATTTGTCTCTTGTGAAAATTTCATAGGTACTAACTTATTTATGCAGGTAGGTTAGGTAACTTATTTTCGCACACTTTCCTTAACAAGTTTACTGGAAAGGACATGTTTTCCAAGAAATTAAACATTTGTATAGCTCAGCAAGAACAAGTTCTTGTCAATGCAAATGCAATTGCCACTTGAACTTCCGTAATGTTTTTCGATTATAACAAAGGAAACTAGGAATGCTCACCAAAAGTCAATTGAATTTTTTTTAAAACTGCCTTTTTAAAAAAAATAGTTTTAATTCAAAAATTCATTCGGAACCCTAGGGTTCCTTGGAACACAGTTTGGGAACCGAGGGGTTATACTCTTAATCACTGAGGGAAAAAAGTTTTTCGCTAACTTAGGTTGTGCTTTGCTTATTTTTTTTTTTTTATTTCTTATGTAAACAAATTTTCACAACTTTTTTATAAATAAGTTTACTATGATGTAAACGCAATCTAAGGAGTTATACAGAGAGAACATTTACCAAAAAACTAGTCATAAATAAAAATCGATTCTTAGGCTAGAATTCTTTAATTTTTTTTAGACTGTCATTCGGAACGCATTTTTTGAATTGTTTACAAATATAACATATTTTCTTACCCTTAAACGTTTTTAGAAGTTAACAGCTTGCAGATTATTAGGACTTACCTAAAAATAAAAGAAAAATGTATATTGTTATAATGAATGAATTTACATAATTTATGTATAAATAATGTTTAAAAATTTTAATGCAAAAGAATATATTTTACAATAAAAAAAAAATTGTTTACATAATAAAAAGTTAATGGAATATGCTAATTTTTTTCATCAAAAAAAAAAAAGACCAAAATTTGTTACAATAAAAAAAATCGCAAAACAATTTAGAAAATTTCTTGCATTAAAAAAAATGTTGATTCGAGTTAAAAATTGTCTGCTTAAAAAAAATATCTATAGAATTTGAAATTTTTTTGTATTAAAAAAAATGTGAGTGCGAATAATGTCTTGCATTAATAAAAATGTATGAACTTGTTTTACATTTAAAATGTAAAAGCAATACATATAAATTTTTTTGGCATTTAAAACAAAATGAATTTTTTTATTAAAATCGTTCAACCACAGGGTGTCTGGTAATAGGTCAGTAATATTTAAGAGCATGGTTCTTGGGTATAGTTTTAGCAAAAATCGTACAAAGAGAAAACTCTATCCTCCCCTGAAGCAGGGGGAGCTATTTCTGAAGAATTGATTTTAAAATTAAAAACTTATGTGCTACCCTGCCGTCGTAAGAAAAAAGGGCGTACACGCCAAAATTAAAGAAATGAGTTAGTTTAAATTAAAATTAGTTTTTTGTTTCTTAAAAACTGAGAAAGAGTTTTACATTTGGCTATCGTTATTTGACCAAAAATTGGTGAGGGCATTAAATATTAAACTCAGAGTATCAATTAATTGCGCAAAATTTTGAAAAAAAAATCAATTAAAAAAAATATTCACATTCTTTTCTCAAAAACCATTTACTTAAACAACTTGATTAAAAGAAAACAGTAAAAACAATAGCATTGTATGTGCTTTCGTTGATTTCTAATATTTAATAATTTTTGCATTTAAAGTAAATTTTTCAGAAATAGCTCCCCCCGCTTCAAGGGGGATAGAGTTTTTTCCCTTTAGGATTTTTTTTAGGAATATACTCAAGAATCATCAGTATAAACGGTTTTAACAAAAAAAAATTTATTTTTTTTTTATGCTAAATATGTTTATATTTTTATACATTTATTTTTAAATGGAAGACATTTTTAAATTTTACTCACATTATTTTCTAATGCAAGAAATTTTTTATAATAGAGAAATTATCAAGTTCCTTAATTGTTTCTGTATACAAGAAATTTTCATATTTTATTCACATTTTTAAAAGCAAAAAATTTTCATATCGCATTCAAATTTCTTTTAATGCAAAATATAAATATATAAATATATATTTATTAATTTATTGTTTTCAATTAGATTTTATTTTTAATTAATAAAATACTTGTTAAATAATACAATCCAAGAAATTTACTACCTTAAATGTACAAAATCTAATTACTATTTTTAACTACCTACATATAATTTAGAAGTGTTTTTTTTTTTTTATTGCGTATAATTTGTTAATATACATTTTTTAAATTACAATTACAAATAATGGAAATGTATATTTTTTTTTCAATTACAATTATGTGTTATTGTAATGGAAAAAGTTCAACTACTATTTACTTGTAATTAAAATGGAACTTGAAATAAATTACAAAAAAGTAATCATTATTTCCCGAACTCGTATACAATATAGGTTATACCAGCGGTCCCCAAACTTTTTGAGCTGTAGAGCCCTAATCAAGTCCAGAATATATTCTTGAAATCCAAACGAAAGTAAAAAATGAGAGACAAAACAAAATTAAAATTTCATTTTTTTAATGCAGAAACTGATGCCCTAGCATTAGCATATTTTTATGAAAGGAATTTTCAAATTTTTATGCAAATTCTTTTTAATGGTAGTATGAAAATTTTTTTTTAATGCAAACAAATTTCGTATTGCATTAATATTTTTTCTTTTAATTCAATTAATTAATGCAAACAAAAATGCATTAAAAAATTTAATTTTACAACTCTAATTTAGACCTAAAAATAAATAGTATTCGATACAGTGCTACACAGAGTTGTATTCAAACAGGTAACCAACTGATGGAGGCACCAGATGTAAATCTGTATGGGGATTTTAAAGAAGCCGAAATCAGGAGTGTAGAAACAGATATTAGTTAGCTTGAATCACCCTCCTTTTTGGTGCCATTTTATTTATTTCTTATTTCAAAAATCACTTACAAGGTAGGACATGAGTCTTCTAAAGTGTTGTAAGCCTTTACATTTCCATATTTCAGAACTTCAATAAACTTATACAAAATTTATTTTAACATATTTATGTACAAACATTAATAAAAGAAAAGAGAATATACCATCAATTATTTGCGAAAAAAAAATGAAAATTAAAAACTTAATACTACTTATACTTCTTATTCTTCTAATCGCCATTCCAGTTTTTAAACTGAAAATCTCTACGGACCTTTAAACTCTCCGTCTTTATAATCTTTTCAAAGCTTATGTCCTTCTTTCTATTCAAACAAATTGCTGAAAGTGTTTAAGACAGCTGCAGCACTACAGGCTAAGGGTAAGACCACACTTGCGATTTTAATTGCACGGCTATTAATAGAGGAAATAAGTTTAAATGTGATGATATCAAGAAATCGCGACGATTTTGTTTATTTTTCTGGGGATACGATTTTAGAAAGTTTAAATGAATTAGATAGTATTAAGCCTTTAGGCTATTAACACACTTGCGATTTTCTGTTGCAGCGACTTTAAACAGTGATCGTAGCTTCGTATAATTTGTTGGTGTCATATGGGTTTTATTTCCGTGTGAAATCGTGTCTTCTATTTTTTCCATATGAAAAACCTTAGCATAGAAAATAGCACGTGCGTTCCTAGCCTTATGCTCACGATTTAAAACATTGCGACAAAAATCGTAGTGGCAACAAAATAAAGACATGCACGTGATTTTCCATCGCACGATTATTGAGCCCCACAAATTAGAACACACGATTATAAATTATAAAATAAATTTGGTGGCGCAACCCCCCAAATGAAGAACCATGGCCTAGTGACTTACAACTCTCAACCATTCCTGTGTGCGTGTTGTTGGCAGAAATGAATAACTAAGATAATAAATTATATGCGACTCAAAACTTGAAGCGATCACACTAATGGAACGAATTCTATTTTTAAGCGTTTTTCTCAGTTGCAAAATTAAATAAATCAAATGAAATTAAATCTCTACGCACTTGCGACACATTGTAACTGCTTGTGATAAATTGCATGGCATATAACTGCAAGTGAGTATAACTATATTTTAATCGCAATGACAGAAAATCGCAAGGCTTTTCGTCAAAAAAAATACACTTTATTAAATTTTACGTTTTTTCTTAGGATATGCGTACATTCGCATAAAAAGTGTTTTACTGTGAATTGTTTAGGACAAAATAATCGCGCGATAGATAACAGCAAGTAAATGCACGGCAATAATTTGTTGCCATCCCGAATTTTTAACCACACCAACTGGAAATCTCAAAAGCGATCCTAGCATAAAAGTGAATAGGAACGCATATGATATCAAGAAATCGTTGCGGATAATTGTTATTGCAAAGCACTCTCTTGTGGTTATCTACCGTGCGATTAAACTATCGCAAATTAATAGAATATTTCGCAAATTGCGTGCATTGAAAATAAAAGTTCATCTGTTAAAATTGGGCGACAGAAAAAATGCTCAAACACTAGAATTGGTTTCACTTTGTAGCCAAATCGCAAAGTGTGATTTGAATTCTTGGTATTTTCATTCATACAGAAAAACTTAACAAATTTTGGACTTTTAGGCTATGAACGAACTTGCAATTTTTTGCCGTGCGATCATTTAGTCACAAGAAAATAGAACAAATGAAAATGAACGCACGATCAAACTTTTTAGTCGCAACGACAGAAAATTGCAAGTGCGGTCCTAGCCTTAAAGGCACTTTCCTTTATTCTCTCGAAATAGTCAACTATCCACAATAGTTAAAAGACAAAATTCTATATAAAAATGGATTTTTTTTTAAATGTCTCGCAAGCATTTAACCTTGCTTCAGGATACTGACAATTTTTTAAATTTTTTTTTCAAAAGTGATGGAAAGCTTTTTCACTCTTAAATAATAAGAAAAAATATTCACATCGAACAAAACTTGCATTTTGGATCAAATTCATCTTAAGAAAGTTTTTTAAAACTCCTGCTCGAAAAAGTGAAAAATGAACAGGCATGGTTTTTATTAAACTTCACTTTATCGAGCGTCTACTGTATTTTTTATAAAAACTAAATTTGAAGTTTTAGCTTTAAATTAAACAATTTTTTTTTTCTTAAAACTCGAACACCTTCGTAACCAAAATTTAAACAAGAAACCTTCTAAGGAACCAACCTACCTAACACCACAAGA
Organism: Dasysyrphus albostriatus; assembly: GCA_946251815.1. Classification (NCBI taxonomy): domain Eukaryota; kingdom Metazoa; phylum Arthropoda; class Insecta; order Diptera; family Syrphidae; genus Dasysyrphus; species Dasysyrphus albostriatus. The sequence continues at coordinate 125,402,588 of OX276336.1, read as the reverse complement.
TTATTTTCATCTAAACTAAACCTATCACAGTTCAAAAAGAAGACTGTAAAACATTCTTTAAGTATAGGAACTATACATAGAGTCCTTTGAACAAGTATTTCTTCCTTAAATTCATCTTATGGATGTGGCCAAACTGAAGTGAGGATATATTATATGAATTTGCAGGAGGAAAGTAGGTACCTACTATTCAGATCCTTACTCAAAATTGCTAACCAAACACAAAAATCTCGTTCCATATAAAATGCACTGCATCTTTTAGGAACATACCGAAAGTAAAACGAACATTATATATGAAGTTCCCATAGCATAGGACTCTATATGTACAGAATATGTATGTCTGAAGAGAACATACTCGTATTATATTTCCTTGAGAACCCACAAACATATAGTTACACACATTTACTCGTATCCATCAGGACACCAACCCGCTGCTGCCGGCTGCTGATACCCACTCTTTTTACCGAAAAAACTTTTTACATTTCATTCGAATTTCATCGGATAAAGTTTTGAATGTATGTTTGTGCAAGGATTTAAGGATATTCTCTATACATTTATTCATTCTCGTTTTTTTTTAACAAATGCTCGTTTTTTTTTCTGTTTATACTTTTTTTGGTTTTTGCAAAAAAACCTTAGTGCAAATTCCCTTCAAAACCGCTTTGTTGCCATCATTTTCACATATCCTTCTACTTTTTGAAGGAAAAGACCAAGGAAAAGAAGCACACTACACTTTCCACTTATGTACATATGTGTGTGTATGTATACATGTAAAAAAAAAATAATCTCCTCCTGATTACACCCGAAACAGAATGTTTCTTAATTATCAACATCCTTTGAAGTAACACAAGCTCACCAGTTTCTAGCATTGATGGTTCGGGAATTATAACACACAATTGCAAAAATCAACAGGGATATCTAACAACAAAAACAACAACACAATCAAAGTAAAAATAAAATAAAAGATTCACGTAAAACACAAAAACCAAACCAAACCAACAAAAAAAAAACGGATAAAGTATTTTCAAGTATATAAAATCAAATTAACTAAGTGCGGTTATTTTTGTGGGGCAAGGATATTATAGTGAACAATTCTCCGAGAGTCCTTCGTACCTTCTTTTAGGTGGTGGTGTTTGTGGTGATGATGCTGCTTGTGCTGATGATGCCGTAAATTTAACATTCTTCTTACTATAGTATCACAAACTCACATACACACACACACAGACACACACAATAAAAACTGTGTCTCTTTTGTTATAAATACCACAAAGGTCCTTTTGGTTATTTAATTAACTGGCTGTGCGTTTGGAAATTTATTATTCTCATACAAAGGAGCAGCACATAATATTCGGTTCTCACGTAAGACACCTTAAAAAGGAGTGATTCACTCAAAATACACATTTTCCAAAGGAAATAAACTCCTTTTACAGTCCCATACACCCCCTCCCTTCTTACCCCCACCAACCCTAAAACAGATGAAAGAATTTGTTAATTTTATCTTTTTTTGTGAGAAGAATTTACAAATTAATTGGCTTTTATCTTAAGCTTTATTTTTTATTTAATTTTAATTTCGTAATTTTTTTTTTGAGTTTTACAGGAACAAAAACAAAACCAAACCGAACCGAACTTAAATCAAAAAATAAACCCTTTCGTTATGAAATAGGTAAAACACTGTAAGATTGATGTAAAGGGAGGGAAATAAATCCAATAAAAACTATTTTAAGTCGAAGAGTAGGTGGTATATGTAATAATAATGAAGGAAGCAAAGTAATAAGAATACAAAAAGCACAGAGCAAAAAAATTACAAAAAAAAGAAGATTTTTTTTAATATAATAATTCTATTATGTTGTTCAATAGGGTGAAGCTTTAGCAAAATGAGAAATACTAAAAGGAAAAACTAGTGATGTTTAAAAAAAAATTGAACAGCACAGTATTTTTGCAACTCGTATGCAACTCGCTCAAATTTAGAGCAATGTTAAATACAGTGAAAGCAAAAGTCCCAAAGTACATAATGTTTTGAGATCCCTATTTTTGTTTAAAAATTTTTTTTAAACTTTCTGACCTATGTCATTGGAAAGGTCTCAATAAGTGCTGTTATTTTTTGTATGAGAACAAGTCTGTATCTCGTGCAGGGAAAGTTTTATGGCCCAATAACTGTTGCACTGCGCTATAACACCTTCAAGAGTTATTGGGCTATAACACTATCCCATAAAACAAAAATAGCACTCATTGAGACTTTATCGATGATATCACAGAAGGTGTTACAACGCAACGTGTTGGGACGCAACTTGTACAGGGAAAGATTTATAGTCCTATAGAAAATAGTGCTCATTGAGACCATTCCAATGATAAAGGTCATAAAGTCATAGGTCAAGGTGATGGGACGCAACTCATAGAATTTTGTCCATTCTCTTTTATGTATTTTCGTCAACTCCTAAGAACATTTTGTTCAAGCTAACAAAACAAAACAACAAAATCTTGAAGAAAAAAAAAATTGTAACCCAAAATAATTGTTTGTATTTTTAAGATATTTTTGAATTTACTATATTGAAATTAAATAAGCTGCTTTAACAACTCCATTGACAGTTTGAGGCAAGAAAAAAGAACGTTCTCTTAATTCTTGATTAGAAAGATTACATACAAAAATTTAAGATCGTTAGCAGAGTTGGAAAACAATGATTACTTTTTGTAATTTGTCTTAACTTTCATTTCAATTATAGGAGTAATTTAACTTTTTTTCAATTACAATTACCTATTCATTATTGTAATTGAAAAAAAAAATATACATTTTTATTACTGTTCATTGTAATTGTAAAAAATTCACTTACAACTTACATTTGATTGGAAAAAGTAATGGGTTTTTGGAAGTAATTAAAGGAAAGCACTGTGTTAATTACATTGAAGGCAATTGATTTCTTCAATTGTAACTCATAACATGTTTTATTTAATTGCATTATAATACTAATAAAAAAAACGCAACGAGAAATTTTCTCATTTTATTTTTATAAATTTAATCATTTTCAAATGGAGAATATTTTTTAAAGACGATAGTAAATTAAAAAACATAAAATATACCTACTTTCTTTAGTTTAAAATAACACATGTACAGAGAATTATCAATACAGAGGAAACTATTTGTGCAATATCACTGAAAATGTAATTGACAAAAATAATAAATTAGTTTTTTTTGTTCAGTCATCATTGCAGAGTTTTTGATGCTTATGTTTTTTTTTATTTTCAATTACAATATTTTAATTGAATTTCAAGTAATTGACACTTTTCAAATACATGTCATTAGTAATTGCATATCTTCAATTACATTTAAATTTAATTGAAAAAGTGTTGAGAGATTTGAATTACGAGTAAATGAAATTGAACTTTTTTTGTCATTAGTTCCCAACTCGGGTTGTTAGAGCGGAAAAATATTTTTTTATATATATAATTTTAAAAATATTTTTAAGCAAAAAAAATGTTTGTAAGCTAATCTTAAGTATTTATTTATGTGCATATAAAAACAAAATTTCAGAAAAAAAAAATAACAACCCATTTTTAAGATTTAGAATTTCCAAAAAATCGAAGCTTTTTTAAAATTCAAAATTTAATCTTATTTCATTTAATTTCTATTCACAAAGATTAATCTAAATCCTTTTAGCGATAACGAGAAAATTCAAAATAAAAAAGTTCTATGAGAGGTAGTATTGATATAGTTGCTAGTAATGCTAGGTGTAATTTTTTTTTAATTTCAAAAACAGGAATATTTTTTTAAAAATCTAAAAGATATTTTTTTAAATTTTGCTATACAGTATCTACTGTTCAAATATTTTAGAAACTTCTGGCAATACAAAAAAAATATTAAAAGCAGTCATAACCTTTTCCACAAAATTATTTTCGGGGAGGCAACCATTATTTGACAAAAATGTAGTTTCTTCAAAAATCAATTTATTGAATTATGGCAAAATTTGTGAAAAAAAGTTCTGGAACTGCCTTTATATTTAATTCTAAAATTAAAAAAGAGTTTGGGGGAAATGACCCAGCAACGCTATGTAACAAGTTTGTTCTAGAAACAGGTAGCTGAAGTAATTTTTTTTACAAAACATGTATCCGGAAATTTGTTCAACAGCAATAATTTTGTTTTGTTACTGAAATTCCATACGAATTCGTATACCTCCAAGTCGCACTACAGTTTCCTTTTTGTTAACTCCAAAAAGATGCAACAAGAGTGCAAAACAAGGGAGCAAGAAATTTCCCCTCCATGAAGAATATTGCAAATTTCTGCTACAAAAAGTTCTGTTTGCAGGAAATGAACAACTGTCAAACCCACGTCTGTGGGAATTTTTTTGTGTGTGAGTTTTTAGATTTGTCAATTGTGTTGTGATAATAGGTTTGTTTGGTATCTTTTTCCATAAAAATGTGTAAGACCCGTCATATTTTGAAAAGAGGGGAAAATTCAATCAGAATTTTGAAAAAAAGTTAACAAACGCTTTGAACCATGAACTGCACCATTATTTGTTAGAAACGTCATTCTTGTGTATAAACGGAACCGCCATAATTTTGTAAAACAAATCTTAGGCTTTTAAAGCGAGTTTTCTGCACTTGTATTTTTTGGAAAAGAAATTTATAATTCACCAAAATTCTGTCCACTAATTTTCAAATTCTATTCTTCCGGCTACCAGCTATTGGCTTACTTTGATAACAATTGTGACAGCATAATTAATTATAGTATGATGCCATTTTTAATTCCTTTTGCTCTTCTATTTTGAAAATAAAAGTAAAAATTGAAAAATGCTGATCTTCTATAACTAAATAAAATGTACTGTTTTTTTTTTTTTTTTTGAAAATCTACTCAGGAAAATTTTCGGATTAGATTTAACGATAAGTGGCAACGCTTTGACAGAAACTGACCACCACATTTTTTTACAGTAGTTGTTGGACTTCGTGTTCACAAAAATTTGTGTAGCAGTAATTCGCAAGTTTTCCCATTGAGGGGAAATAATTTGCTCTCTCATTGCGCTATCTCGATGCAACTTTTTTGTGTTAACAAACAGACCTAGTGTGTTTCACGTTTTTCCCTGTATGAAATATTCAATAACTCTTTTTTTCAAAAAATTGAAAGTGTTTTAACTTCATGCTAAAAAAGCAAACAAATACATCTAATAACCGGTTAGAAGCTATAGCACTTCAAAGTTTTCCAAGTATTCTTTAAGAGCATGCGCTTTCTTCTTCTACCTTTAAACTACGTTTTCATTAAGCCAAATGAGATAATTTCGTTGAAAATTTCAAAATTCGGTACGAAATCATCTCATTTCCCATACAAATTCACATTTTTTTTTATTAAACGCACCCAATTGGTCCCAGTTTGAAGAGCTTTGAAAAGATTTTGTATAAAAATGTCAAAACTCAATGGAAGTAGCATGAAAAAAACAACAACAAAAAGTGTTTAACAGTCAGTTGAAATTCAAAAATGGAGTGAGCTGTCAAACGAAATAACCAAATTACATATGAAAACACTTTTTCTGTGATTTGCGAAATTACCTCATTTCGGCTCTAATGAAAACGTAGTATAACTTAGATGCGTATTCATTTGCAAGCAGCTCTCAAACACCTCTCGAGAGTGGACTATATTCATGAAATAAGCAGACAGAGGGTTTGACAGCTATAGCTCTAAGAGGGTTTTGTAGTGAAAATAGTACTCTCAAATGAATACGAACCTTTAAAGGTCAAGTTTCATGAGGTTCGCTTTTTATTTTGGTTTGAAATAGTTATAACTTTGTACCGTTTAATGTTACGAGCTAAATTTCAAAAACATTTTTTTTATGGAAAAATACCTCAGCTATCTGTCTGAAGAACAATTTTTTTCTAAAACTTATCATTTTCGAGGTATTTGACATAAAACACATTTTCGTAATCTTTATACTTTCGAACGGACCTAGCGGTCATGGAATTTTAAGTTACCTCAATCTCATTCTGTATTCCAGAAATCAGCCTGTTTTTCTTATTGGGCTGTTTGGGTTTTAATGTGAGATACCCACCTGGAAAAATACGAGTAATCTTGTTTTTAACGAGGCCTAAAAAATCTAACATTGATGCTAGGAAGGGTCTAGCAGGGGTAACTATCGATTTTCCCTAGGGCCTTGCCCGTTAGGAAACTTTTTGTATAGAAAGAACAACAAAACAAAAAAAACTGTCTCAACTGGGATTCGATTCTGCGATCTTCTGATTACCAGTCGAGAACTTTTCTTTTTTTTTCATTTTCTTAAAACTATCTTATAGCTAGACAAAAATTCATAAAAAAAAACTAACCTACATATCAATATCTTAAATCTTACTCACTGGTCCAACACTCTAGCTACTATTTCGCAATTTATGTAATGTTAAAAGTGAAAAACTATATACCTATAGGTTTATTTGTGATGGGATAAAAAGAGGTCATCCACCAAGTTTTTTTTAGCGAGGGCCTCACTAGTATGAGTATACTATTGACAAGTTTTCCTTGTCTAGATTTCCCCTACCGAAGCCTTTTCAGGGCCTTGACTAAAGTTCACAAAAACTTTGCATTTTTCCAGGCGGGTAATTTTCTTTATTTTAGGGTATTTCCGTAAATCTCTTTAATTGCTATACAAAATTCTGCAAATCAGTTTTCAGTAGCTAGAAAAAAAATCAACTAAAAAACTATTTATTTATTTTACTAATAATTCTATAATTATTATATTATTATTAAATCATTTTTTGAAATACTTTTTCACTGTTTTTCTTTTTTTTATTGATGTTTAATGGGTTGGGTAAGATTTCTAGAATATTGATTTTAAAAAAGCCATATTCCCACCAGAATAAAAATTAAAAAAAGCAAAAACTTGATCTTGTGTTGCTTTTGTAATACATGTTTATATTCTCGTATGCAAATCTAATCTAGATCAAATCTTGGGGAAAATAAAATAGATACAACTTGTATCAATTAAGCTCGATTGCGTCAAATTACGACTTAATAGCTACAAACTTTTGAATAAAAAACACATCTTCTATAAAGAAAAACTAGTTTTGAATTTTTGTTTCTATATGAATATTTAAGTTCAGAAATCAATGTTTGCAAAGAAAGAGTAAATATTTACAACAATATTCCCATTCAAAAACAAAAGTCAATGTAAAATTGTATACATGTAATAAAATTTTATTACAAATGAAATTTATTTAAATTTTTTCATCAAAGCAAACATACCCTACAACTGAGACGTTAAATATGATAAACAAGCAAAAAAAGAAAAAAAAACAAGTAACAAAAAAAAAACAGTTAGAAGACAAAGGGCAAAACAAACTGAACTGGTCTAAATATGGAATAACTTATAGAAGGGTTGACGTTGTGAAAACAAGAATGTAATGATAGTTATGTTTAAAAAAGACTTTGTTTATTCTGTTTCAATTTTTCATTTTTTTTTGTATGTTCTTTGAAAATAAAAAAATTGATTGTGGTTTGGCCTACTGAGAGAACATATATTTATGTACATATGTACGTGCGTCAAAAATATTTTAATAATATTTCTATGATATTATATTAAAGAAAAGAAAAACCCTGATTTAGGCCATTTTTTTTTCAAGAAACGATTTTTATTGATGTCAATCGAATTTTAAATCGCCAAAATAAATATTAATTTAATTAGTTAATGAAATAATTTGAAAGACTCAAAACTCTTTACATTTGAAAAAAATGTTTTTTTTTTTATTTTGTAGTTTTAATCTATTGATTTCATACATTGACTTCAACCTTATTTTATTTCAAGAGAATCTCTGGGATAATAAAATGCAATTACTGATTTATTTTATATGAATTTATATTTCCATAATATAATTGGCTTGAAAGTCAAAAAAAAAAAATTATAAAACTTTATAGTTTTCCGCACAAAAAACGCCAATATCTCTTACTCTGGAAATAATTTCTGATCTATTATAAGCTTCACCACTTTTCCATTATGTCAGTTATTATTTTCCATGGAAAATCAAACATTTTAAAGTATTAACATGAATTTCTGAATGAAAACATCAATTATTTTTGGGTTGATAAATATTTAATTTTAATTGGATTCATGAATGAAACAAGAAGAATTACATTTTATTAAATTGCTTATTTCTTATTTTATTATTATTTTTTAATGACCCTTCTCACGCTTAGTCTTCTTTGAAATCTGAAAATTCAATTACAGAAAACTAACCCTTTTGGCCTTTAACACAGCTTTAAACTTTCATGGTTTTCATATTTTTTTTTTTTACAAATTTTCATTAGGTATAGTTCGAGAGGTAGCGTTGGTATTTGTATTAGTATTTTTGTTTGAGTATTTGTGAGAGTTGTTTATTTTTTAACCAAAATTCTTATTGATTTTAAAAGATTTTTCTTAGGGAAACATTAAAAGTTTGTAAAAAATTCTATTTGTAGGGTGAAATGGGGTAAAAACAAAAATGCTATGAGATTTAAAATAAAATCTTGTTTTTATTTTTGTTTGAAAGGGATTACTAAGAGGATTGACTAAGAAGATGAGTTATATGCTAGACATGTTTCAAGATTTAACTGCATATTCTATTTGTAGGGTGAAATGGAGTAAAAACTTAAAAGAATTAGATGTGAATTTGTTTTTGTTGTGTACATCTATACGTCAACAACACGTCTACTTTACAAAAGGCCTTAACGCATGAATCGATTTTCTTCAAATTTGAATATTATATTCTAAATTTTAAGAAAATCGGTTCACCTGTTTTACCTCTAGATCTATGCAAAGTAGATAGTACAGGTAAAATAGGATAAATAAAACAAAAATTGGTACCATCATGAAACTTAGTGAAAAAGTTTCATGTACCATGAGAATAAAGAATCAAAAGAGTCTGTAAAAATATTTCACAGGGAAGGTTGTTTTTTTTTTTGAGGGGTAGAGGGGGGGAAGTTGTGGTGCATCAAATGGAAAAA